>CM029601.1:20452910-21827814 GCA_017311375.1 Mytilus coruscus | reverse complement strand
GTCAAAACTCTTAATTTGACATTACAATTAGAAAGATCATATCATAGGGAACATGTGTACTAAGTTTCAAGTTGATTGGACTTCAACGTCATCAAAACTACCTTGACCACAAAGCTTTAACCTGAAGCAGGACGGACGGACGGACGGACGAACGGACGAACGGACGCACAGACCAGAAAACATAATGCCCTTCTACTATCGTAGGTGGGGCATACAAATGTTGAGTAAGGGCCTACATTTCTGTCCTATACCAGCCAATATTAACAACCTGCAATTGGAGACGGATGTAGAGCAATTTGCACGGCTTCTTCGCCTGAAAGAATATTTTAATAGGCAACACAAAAAAAACTTACAGGAAGCCGGAACGAATGATTCTGAATATGAGATTGATAAAGAAGACATTTGCATCCCTAGATTTAAAAAGAAAAGCGAATGGAATCCGTCCAGAAGTAAGAACAATAATTTAAAATCTTTTATATCATTTATTAAAACTGAGGTAAAATCATCAGTCTGTGGCAAACGCATACGGAATATATCAGAACAAGAAAGCCAAACTATGAACAACTTAAAAGTGGAGATGATTTTGTTATTAAACAAGCAGACAAAGGAAGTGCAGTTGTTGTGATGAACAAAACCGACTACATTGAAGAAGGAATCGTCAGTTCTCAAAACCAAATTTTACAAACATTTAGAATGTAATCCTACAAAAGAAATTAGCAAACAAATAAATGAGGTCCTTTCAGATATGAATATCAAAAACACATAGATGACGACACGTACGACTATCTACGCCCTGATGAAACCTGCACAGCCGGTTGTTTTTACTTGCTCCAAAATTTCATAAAGAAGTGATTCCGGGAAGACCGATAGTATCTGCCAATGGCCACCCAACCGAAAAAATATCTGAATTCGTTAATTACTATCTCAGATCACATGTTAGAACAATGCCATCCTACAATCAATATACAACAGATTATTTGAAGGAAATGGATTCATTAGATCCCTAACCAAACAACACAATTTTGGTATCGATGGATGTGTGTTCTTTATACACTAATATTCCGAAGAATGCAGAGTAAAAGTGAAAAGGAATGGAATAATCGTAAGGATAAACATCCCCAACCGACGGTCTGGTTTAGTTGCTGAAACTAGTGATCGAAAACAACAATTTTGTATTCAACAACCAGACTACTTGCAGATTGACGGTACCAGTATGGGAACCAAAATGGCACCTTCTTTTGCCAACATTTTCATGGGGAATCTCGAAGAACGCATCCTTTCGAGTGTGCCATACAAACCCTTGTCTTGGCTCCGTTATATTGATGACATCGACATCAAATGGAACGAAACCGCAGAACATCTACAAGATTTTCTAGATCTTTGTAATAACTTTCATCAATCTATAAAGTTCACATCTGAAGTTTCAAATGAGAAAATTGCGTTTCTCGACACCACCATAACTTTAGAAAACGGAGTCATGACAACCGACCTTCACACAAAGAAAACAGAAAACTGAGAAACACCAATTTCTCTCTCCGAAGAGCTGTCATCCAAAACACTGTTCCCGCAGCATTCCGCACAGCCAAGCTATCAGGTTAAAGCGGATTTGCTCATCGGAATCAAAATTAAACCACCGTTCGGGACAACTCAGACAGCAACTTAAATCAAGAGGTTATAAGAACAAAACATTTCAGAAGCTTTCGACAAAGCAAATGAAAAGACCGAACAAACCTACTTGAATACAAAGAAGAGACGGCGCAAATAAATATAATTCCGTTTGTTGTCAGCTTTCATCCTGACCTGACAAATCTTTCATCTATTGTCCACAAACACTGGCGTTTTATTGAAAATGATCCATCCATAAAGAGATTGTCCATCACCTCCTGTCATGACTTACCGCATACCCAAAACCTCAAAGATATTTTAGTTACATCTAAAGTATCTAAACAAGAGACATCGAAAATAGGAGGTTATCAACCATGCGGAAGAGGCAACTGTAAGTGCTGCAAAATCGCCAACATTGAAACCCAACTCGTCAGCACAGTCACACAAAATAAACATATTTATAACATCCAATTGCAAAATGCGAAATTGTATTTATGTTCTAACGTGTGAAACTTGCAAGGTGCAATATGTTGGTGAAATAGAAACACCATTCAACATCCGACTGAATAACCATCGGTCATTTTATACAAAAAAAAAAACTGCCCAATCACAAGATATCTTTTAAGAGAAGAGCATGATTTTGAAAACGTCACATTTCAAATCATTGAGAAAAACCAAAATTAGGATACGCAAGAGACAAAAGAGAGAGAGATTTTGGATGCACCAGTTACGAACTCTTGAACCTGATGAACTCAATGAGAGAGACGAGAAAAGATTTAAAACAAATAAAACAATGATCGTGAAATTCGTACAATTTATACAACATCAATAAATATGTTAAACTTTTATTCCAACTGTGTGTAGTTTAAGCTACAACAATATTTTTGTCATGTATCCGATTTCATCTGAATAGATGCACATGCCTGATGAAGCTTGTTTGTCTAGCAAAATATCGCTTATCTCTATTTAAAATCTAATAGAACTTTTTAATGTATCAATTAGCGTGATTAAGTTATATTCTTAGACATTTATATATATATATACATCCTGTAACTTTCGTGGCGAGGTAACCTAAGACCTATATATATATATATATATATATATATATATATATATATAGTGCCTAAGAATGTAACTTTAACACACTAATGAGTGTTATAAAATTAGTTGTTATATTTTATATTATTCACGCAATATTTCGCTAAACAAATTAGCTTCATCTGGCGTGTGCATCTCTCAAGGTGAAATCGGATGCATGACAAAAAATATTTTGTAGCTTGAACTACACAAAATTGAGTAAAGTTTAACAAAATTTATTGATGTTCTATAAAAATATATGTTTGTAAATTGTCTAGAATATATAAAAATATTTTTGCCGCTTATTGTACATAGCAATTCTTAAATCAAAACAAATAGTTGTTTTAGTTAAATAGAATGAAGTTCAGGATTTATTCCTTTGGTTTTGGGTAGAACTGTTTTCATCTCTCTCATTAAGTCCATTAGGTTCAAGAGTACGTAGCTGATGCATCCAGAACCTTCTCTGTTTTCTCCTTTGGGAGTCCCAATTTTGGTTTACCTCAATTATTTGAAAGGTGATATTTTCAAAAGTATGCCCTGTTCTTAAGAGGTGTCTCGTAATTGGACAGTTTCTTCCTTTGTATAAAAAGACCGGTGATTGTTAAGTCTGATGTTGAATTTCGTTTCTGTTTCACCAACATACTGCAGCTGCAAGTTCCACAAGTAAGAATATAAATACTATTTTCCGTTTTGCAATTAGATGTAACATAGATGTTGTATCGCTGCTTTGTTACTGTGCTGCTGAAAGAGTGGTCAGTGTTGGCGACTTTACAGCACATACAATTGGTTCTTCCGCATTGTTTGTAACACCCAATTTTAGAAGTCTCTTGTTTCTTTACTTTAGATGTGACAAGTATGTCTTTGAGATTTTGGGTCTGCGATAGGCAATAACAGGAGGTGATGGAAAATTTCTTTAAGGAAGAGTCATTTTCGATAAGACGCCAGTGCTTGCGGATAGTAGATGAAATATTTGTCAAATCGGGATGGAAGGTGACAACAAACGGAATTCTATCTGCGCGGGTCGTCTTATCTTTGTATTCCATGAGGATATCTCGATCTTTTCTTGGGCTTTATCAAAAGCGTCTGTGATGTTTTGCTTTTGTATCCTCTTGATTTTAGTTGTTTTTAGTTGTCCCAAACGATAGTTGAGTTTGGATTCCGAGGAGCAAATTCGCTTTAGTCTGATGGCTTGACTGTAAGGTATGCTCCTGGAGCAGTGTTTCGGTGACAACTTTTGGAGAAAGGAACTGGTGTTTGTCAGTTTTCTTTGTGTGGAGATCAGTTGTAATGACCCCGTTTTTACAAATGTGGTGGTGTCGAGAAAAGCAATTTTCTCGTTTGAAAATTCAGATGTAAATTTAATTGAATGATGGAACTGATTACAATGATCTAAGAAATCTTGTAAATGTTCTGCAGTATCGTTCCATTTCATGTCAATATCATCAATAAAACGGAGCCATGACAAGGGTTTGTATGGCACACTCAAAAGGATGCGTTCTTCAAGGTCCCCATAAAAATGTTGGCGAAAGAAGGTGCCATTTTGTTCCCATACTAGTTCCGTCAATCTGCAAAAAGTGCTTGTCGTGAGCAATTGAACTAGACAGTCAGTTTGTGGATGTTTATCCTTTCGAGTGTTCCATACTTTTCACACGCGGCTATTCCTTCATCTTTTGGAATATTTGTGTATAAAGAACACACATCCATCGAAACCAAAATTGTGTCATTAGGTAAAGGACTTAAGGAATTCATTTTTTCAAATAGTCAGTTGTATCTTGAATATGAGATGGCAGTTGTCTAACATGTGGTCTAAGGTGGTAATCAACAAATTCTGAAATTTTTCGGTGGGATGGCCATTAGCTGATTCTATAGGTCTCCTGGAATCCTTCTTAAGCTGCTGAAGTCAGATCTTCAATCAGTGGTAAACAAGTGCGAAATATTTCAAAGTCAGAAAGCCAAGCCATGATAAACTTAAAAGACCGTGATGACATTGTTATCAAACAAGCGGACAAAGGAAGTGCCGTTGTTGTGATGAACAAGGCAGACTACATCGAAGAAGGAATCGTCAGCTCTCCAACACTAAATTTTATAAAGAATTAACATGTGATCCAACCAAAGAAATCAACAACAAAATTAATGACGTCCTCTCAGAAATGAATAAAGATAAACAAATTGATGACGATACGTACGATTATCTACGCCCAGACGAAACTTGCACAGCCGGTCGATTTTACTTACTTCAAAACTCCATAAAGAAGGGATTCCAGGAGACCTATAGTATCAGCTAATGGCCATCCACCGAAAAATTTCAGAATTTGTTGATTACCACCTTAGACCACATGTTAGACAACTGCCATCTCATATTCAAGATACAACTGACTATTTGAAAAAATGAATTCCTTAAGTCCTTTACCTAATGACACAATTTTGGTTTCGATGGATGTGTGTTCTTTATACACAAATATTCCAAAAGATGAAGGAATAGCCGCGTGTGAAAAGTATGGAACTCTCGAAAGGATAAACATCCACAAACTGACTGTCTAGTTCAATTGCTCAAGCTAGTGCTTGAAAATAACAACTTTATTTTCAACGACAAGCACTTTTGCAGATTGACGGAACTAGTATGGGAACAAAATGGCACCTTCTTTCGCCAACATTTTTATGGGGACCTTGAAGAACGCATCCTTTTGAGTGTGCCATACAAACCCTTGTCATGGCTCCGTTTTATTGATGATATTGACATGAAATGGAACGATACTGCAGAACATTTACAAGATTTCTTAGATCATTGTAATCAGTTCCATCATTCAATTAAATTTACATCTGAATTTTCAAACGAGAAAATTGCTTTTCTCGACACCACCACATTTGTAAAAACGGGGTCATTACAACTAATCTCCACACAAAGAAAACTGATAAACACCAGTTCCTTTCTCCAAAAGTTGTCACCTGAAACACTGCTCCAGGAGCATACCTTACAGTCAAGCCATCAGACTAAAGCGAATTTGCTCCTCGGAATCCAAACTCAACTATCGTTTGGGACAACTAAAAACAACTAAAATCAAAAGGATACAAAAGCAAAAACATCACAGACGCTTTTGATGAAGCCCAAGAAAAGATCGAGATATCCTCATGGAATACAAAGATAAGACGACCCGCGCAGATAGAATTCCGTTTGTTGTCACCTTCCATCCCGATTTGACAAATATTTCATCTACTATCCGCAAGCACTGGCGTCTTATCGAAAATGACTCTTCCTTAAAAGAAATTTTCCATCACCTCCTGTTATTGCCTATCGCAGACCCAAAATCTCAAAGACATACTTGTCACATCTAAAGTAAAGAAACAAGAGACTTCTAAAATTGGGTGTTACAAACAATGCGGAAGAACCAATTGTATGTGCTGTAAAGTCGCCAACACTGACCACTCTTTCAGCAGCACAGTAACAAAGCAGCGATACAACATCTATGTTACATCTAATTGCAAAACGGAAAATAGTATTTATATTCTTACTTGTGGAACTTGCAAGCTGCAGTATGTTGGTGAGACAGAAACGAAATTCAACATCAAAGGAAGAAACTGTCCAATTACGAGACACCTCTTAAGAACAGGGCATACTTTTGAAAATATCACCTTTCAAATAATTGAGGTAAACCAAAATTGGGACTCCCAAAGGAGAAAACAGAGAGAAAGGTTCTGGATGCATCAGCTACGTACTCTTGAACCTAATGGACTTAATGAGAGAGATGAAAAACAGTTCTACCCAAAACCAAAGGACTAAATCCTGAACTTCATTCTATTTAACTAAAACAACTATTTGTTTTGATTTAAGAATTGCTATGTACAATAAGCGGCAAAAATATTTTATATATTCTAGACAATTTACAAACATATATTTTTATAGAACATCAATAAATTTTGTTAAACTTTTACTCAAATTTTGTGTAGTTCAAGCTACAAAATATTTTTTGTCATGCATCCGATTTCACCTTGAGAGATGCACACGCCAGATGAAGCTAATTTGTTTAGCGAAATATTGCGTGAATAATATAAAATATAACAACTAATTTTATAACACTCATTAGTGTGTTAAAGTTACATTCTTAGGCACTTATATAATTTAATGTAGTAACTGCATCAGTTTATTTACAAACTGATCCACACCTAGATAGATTGAATGTTGATTGTTGCTATTTTTAGACTATATATATATATATATATATATATATATATATATATATATATATATATATATATTTAGATGTCAAAAGTTTTCTTGTCCGTATATTTGAGATATTATATTTTACAGCCTTCGTGTGTAAAATGGGAAATACGAATGGAAAAACAGACGGTAAGCAAATTGTAGTAACGTATTGATTTGGAATGGATAGTTTCGAGTGGTTATTTCTACTGTTGATGCATTTTTATCTTGCGGTATTAATACTCTATTAGTTCCTCATTGTCAATGAATAAAAAGAATAATTTTATCCAATAGAACAAATCTGTAAGTTTTTGTCAATGTGATACACTGTAATCATTAATTTAATCATACGATCATCATCTTCGTATTTGTCTTGAAAATTATTACTTACTGTATGTTTGATTATGCTCTTAAAAGTTTCTGGAACTTCCTGACTTACATGAAACTGACATGATTTTACATGCAATAATGACCAGAAGCAGTAGCTGAAATTTCATGTCGGACCGATGCCACCACATTCTCGGACGGTATGGATTTTACGTATAGGGGAAGGGCCAATTACCCTGGTATTTAATCACACAAGGGCCATTTTCTAAAAGTCATTCAGTCTTAATCTAACCCGTAAGTGTTGACGAGGGTATAGAAATTTATATACCTTGGTTTACTTCGAGCGGCATTCCGGGCGATCCCTATTGCAGGACCTACCTATTGCATTTATTGTTAATATTTCATGTCCTCAACATGCATGAAATATTTACCAATGGATGAAAAGCAAACAACAATCATTCAATCAGTCAATCTTTACTAAAATTCGATGTATTATAGATTCATATAAGTTCTTTGGGGTTTTAAAAACATTTTGACATATGCTCTAACATGTTACCAAATCATAAATGCCTAAAACAGTAATTTAAATTTTCAAAATAAATAGGAAGGACATTATTAACCAAAACCAAAATACTGCAAGAAGTTATTTCATTATATTGCTTTTCAGAAACAAATTCTTTAATTATGGTTAATGATATCGTATTACTCATTGCAATAACCAAAAAATGTAATGAATCCACCAACCATATCTCTTCTATTCAATTATATATCATAATTTAAATATTTGAGAATTTAATTAATACATAGAAGAATAAATCCATAAATAATGAGTAAGACCACAAGTTAAGAAAAATAGAAAAACATTCCTTAAACAATTTCATGATACCACGTGCGCAACTTCAACATGTTTACAATATGTCTGTGAAGATTCAGGTATCTTGATTGAAAGCTATGGGAGGATTTAAGTAAACAAAACTGGTACCATCTTTTTAGATCTTGTTGAAAAAAGTTCCCAAGGCAACAAAAATGGAATTCATCCATCTAACAATTCCTTAATAGCAGGTGGACAATCTTTCTGTGAAGTTTCAGGGAGCTATGTTTAAAACTGAAGGAGGAATTTTATTACACAAAACCGGTACTATCTTTGCAAATTTTGCTGAAAAAATGACTAAGTTCCCATGTCTAGGAGGAAAATGGAAAACATTTTTCAGCCATTCCATAATAACAGGTGCGCCAACTTGCGCAATCTTTCTGAGAAGTTTCAGGTATCTGGATTGAACACTGTATTGAGGAGTTGATTACATAAACTAGGTATCAACAATTCAACCCCAACCACCCGCCAATTTAATTGTCATCACCTTCTATCAAAAGATTTTGCGCTTCGTCTGACGTGGCCAAATATCATAGTGAAAAAAATAAATTAAGAAATGCAAAGTACATCATGTGAGTAAGATTTTGTGAAACTTTCACTAAATTGTTTTAAACCGTTCAGGAGCAGTTGTAAAATCAAAAGTAAGACAGAAGGACGGACGAACGAACTAACAGAAAGACGAATGGACTCCACCATCACTATATACTGCCCGCGTCAGTCAACTTCCATAAAATTGTTCCAATATATAATATAAATATTATCAAAAAACTAACCTACAGAAATTTATAGCAGAAACAGTATTTGTCCATGTTCCTTTGATCAGTTAGATAGAATAAACCTACTAAACCATGATGCATTTATATTTTGATAAAGCAATGTATTAGTAAAGAATTCCTTTTACATTAATTTAATAGTGTCTGATATCAGTGCGAAGGACGAAGAATCGGTAATGGTCATTAAACTAAGAAGGTTATTTCCAATTGGTAAAAGAGGCGACTCAGACAAAATGAAAGAACTAAAGCTGCGACTTCGTCATCACCTTCCACATGAGATAATGCAACCGGGAAAAGAATTTCAAGAAGTGTTTGATGCTCTTACGTTAAAAAACAAAATCGTGCTTGGAGAATATAGATTCCTATGTGAAGTATTTTCTGAAATTCATATGGAAGCTGAAATGATAACTCAGGAATATCAGGCAAAAATTATAAATTTATTAGGTAATTTGAGGCTTCTTTAAATACTATTTCATAGTAATGAGCTCTTATCTGCATATTAATAATGGTAGATGTCATATGTAAATTCTATGATGTGTTTATGATACTTTTCGTGACGACCATAAAAAGGTTGTTAAAAGGTACAAAATAATACCATTTTGGATTAATGACAGACTGCAGTTCATCGTCAGTTTATATATGGTCATCCATAAGGACACATAAATTGAGTAAAACCGATTGCCATCAGTTGAGATCAGATTTAATAAGAAAGACAGAATAATTAATGATCAATAAGATCGTTGAAAGGGAAAACAGAGATGAATTATGGACTGGTTGCAATTGATGTTTCTGCATTGTAATTTGAAGCCCAATTGGTTTTGAGAAAACAGTCTTTATTTAGTTCTATATCAGCTGGACTTTATAAGAATATCATCTTACTCTTAATTATGTTATGCAAAAGCGGAATAACAAAAATAACGAACTCCAAAGCAAATTCAAAACGGAAAGTCCCTTATCAGATGGCAAAATCAAAAGCTCAAACATATTAAACGAATGGAAAACAGCTGTCATATTCCTGACTTGGTAAAGGCATTTCCTTATGTAGAAAAGGGTGAATTTAACCTGGTTTTATAGCTAGCTTAACCTCTCACTTGTATGACAGTCGAATAGAATTCCATTATATTGACGATAATGTGTACGCAAAACAAAGAGACATAATATGTAATAAAATGGCACATAGACACTCTATAGACAAAGCACATCAGCAATAATGAAAGTCAAGAATACAAAAATGGCGGGATGTATAAATACCAAGCCATGCAAGAAGGATATTACCAAAATGAACTAAACAGTAAAGGTTAAAAATATGCAAAGAACACTATAACACGTAATTAGGACGATAAACAACGTCAGTACCTAGAATTTATACTTCAAGACCATCATGTATTATTTGCGAAGTTGATAAGGAATATTTATTAAAACGGTCTTGGTGTCCTCCGATGAACTTTTTAGAAAAGGACGAGACGTTATTTGACAAAATACTGGTTCGTCAACTTTCTGCTCAGATACTGGTGACGTTTTATAAAGTCTAAGTAGCAGCTGCAAGCTCTTGAATACCGAATGAGTTGGGTAATGTTTATCCCATATGCAGGTGAAGTTGATATATTGCTGCTAAGGTGGGGGAATTTATATAATTTTAAAATTAAAATCGTCTCGTTAGTCGTAGATTCCGGTACTGAGATGACCGCTTATATCAAATTCGAGGTATAAGTCTAAAAATGAGTCGGATGTCTGTTGTTTTCTTAATTTCTAGTTGTGCAGGATATATTAATGGAACCCAATCAGAAAAGTTTGGATTGTTAATGGAAAATAGTAAAAGTAGCTTTTGTATAAATTAACGGTGTAGGTAGAATCTTTTGGCCTCATTCATACAATCAGAATTAATCATCTGTTATCATCATATGTTTAATAAAGGGAGTTTGAAGCTAGTAATAAAGCTTCGCTAAAAAAAATGTTATTGGACTAATAAGAATATCATTACCGCGTAATTTAATAATCATATCAATAGAAATACAAACTTTTCATAAAATTTTACTCGCCTCTCGCGAGTGAAAAGCAATGGCCACCCTTATTTTTGTTATTAAAAGTTTGGTTCAAATAAAACTTTTAAAAGAAATTAAAGTCCGAATAAAATATTGAAGTTATTTCAACATGTTTATAAAACCCATAAATTCAAAATGTTTTGTTTTCAAACGAACAAATACTTGAACAAATGTATGTCTTCAACAGCTATGTGTAGGATTGGAAAAAAACATTTTGATTTTATGGGTAATTGTAAAAACGGTTTGCCAAAGAGGCATTTGGCACCTACATTTTTTGTCAATAACTTAATTTTTAAAGAATATCAAATATTTTACCATGGAAACAAAGCAATTTAAAACCCTTTTAACTGCTAGAAAGGGTTATAATGCCTTATTGAAGAGTCAATGTAGCCCATAACGATAAATAAGCTTTCTTTGTATTTTCCTGCAACCATAGAGGAGGAATATGTAAAATACAAAATCCCTGTTCTAAAGTTATACTAAAATATTTACAATTTTACAATGATATCAAAACTTTAGATTTTACTACGCTATATACTACAAATCCCTTATTCTCAATTGAAAGATCTCCTACATCTTCACATTGGTTAGAGCCTTTTCCAACAATTACACCGGGAGGATATCTTAGAATTGTTTGACTTTTCGATTGACAAATGTATTAGTTTAGTTTGGTGGATTGATATTTCAACAGACAGTCGCTATCCCAACAGGTTCCAATTTTGCACTCCTACTGACCGACTGTTTTTGTAGTCATATGGAGCATAGTTCATACAGAACATTCACAACGACAAAAAGAAACAGCATCTTGCAAAGTTCTTCATTTTCACTTTTAGATATATTGATGATGTCCTTTATCTAACCCATATTTCAGTGAGTACTTGTATCTTATATATCCCAGTGTATATCTTGATCTTTTCCTTGATGTTGACACAGATGGACGACTTCAAACTAGAATCAATAACAAACGTGATGATTTTCAATTGTTTGTCTGCAATTTTTCAGCAAGTGCATATCCTTTGTCCCATCGTACGGTGTATAAACATCTTAATTAATAAGATACAATTGTGCATGTCACACTATACGGACTTCTATGAGTGGCCGTTCGTGTCATTGGCGGTATGTACATACCGTATGAATTTTCAACGCGTTGGTTTTACTTTCAACGCGTTGATTTTTTTCAACGCGTTGGTTTTACTTTCAACGCGTTGGTTTTACTTTCAACGTGTTGGTTTTACTTTCAACGCGTTGGTTTTCACTTTCAGCGCGTTGGTTATTACTTTCAACGCGTTGATTCGTAATTCATACGGTATGAAAAACCAACGCGTTGGTTTTCAATTCCATACCATAAGTTTTCATTCCATACTGTATTTTTTACTTTTTCAACCAATCAAAATGATTGTTACATATTATTTTCTAAACATATCCTGTCGTCATTAGTGTATTTCTCTAACTATTCGGACAGCCTCCGAAGTTTTCTTGAGATTGGCGGTGCAGCTTGTTTCTTAACATGGTCGTTTCGTACATAGACGATTCGTAACTAACTAGGTCGTTTTGTAACTGAGACGTTTCGTAACCTTTTCACAATATATAATAATATGAATTGTAGGTTATGGAAAAATGTTGAATAAAAGTTTCTAGAAAACATTTGTTCTTGCTTGTATGGAAAATTATATCTTTTGAAGGAGTTTTCCACCTTAATAATTTTCTTTGTGGTGGGTACTGCTTGAATATAAGCTCAGACGAGAACTCCGACTGTCAAGAAATATCTTTGGACTTATCATGTAGTTTTATTAACCCTAAACATATATCAAACATGTGTACCTTCCTCGAACATTTTCTGATGTATCATCGTCCATTGTATCTGAAGTGCTAATCCGGCTGCAATAATTCATCATTTCCTTGAATCGATCTAAAATCGCTCCCGGTCTCCCCTACGTGTATCCATGTAGCAAGTCAGTAAGTATCTTCAACAACCTTGAGTCCGTCCGAATGGTTAGTTAGATTGTACTTTGTTAGAAAGATTTTGATTGGTAGACATAAGTGGAAAACTTACGGTATGAAATGAAAACTTACGGTATGGAATTGAAAACAAGCGCGTTGGTTTTCATACCGTATGAATTACGAATCAACGCGTTGAAAGTGAAGACCACCGCGTTGAAAGTGAAACCAACGCGTTGAAAGTTAAAACCAATGCGTTGAAAGTAAAACCAACGCGTTGAAAGTAAAACCAACGCGCTGATAATAAAACCAACGCGTTGAAAATTTCATACGGTATGTTCATATCGCCAATGACACGAACGGCCACTCATAGACTTCATTAACATGGGTGTGTTTCTGACACAAAACTGCACTAACAAAAGGTATGAGGAAAAACGACTTAGATGATCGATACGATATGTCTGTGTCTCCATTAACTAACTAGCGAGATGTTTCGCTGTCTTGCTGAGATCTTAAGATACCAAAATGGTCTGATCTGTAATTTTACGGATTTGACATTGTTGTCTTTAAGTCACAACTTTATCCATTGTTAAAGTTAAAACTTGACAATTACACTTTATATACTGAGAGAATCACCTACATCTTAAGACAACATACGGTGCTGAAGTTAATTTCATCTATACAAGTATATTGATCATTAGGTCTTCTATATATATATATAATCCGGCTGAAGGAAGAACAAAACTAGCTAATGCAAATTTCAAGATCTAACATTGTTGGGCTAAATTTGAGACAAATTATATATATTTATTTATATTTTATAAGGTATTAAAATGTCAAACTGCTTGATAATATCTATAGTTATAACTAAACATGCACTTTTATTGCCATTCTTCGTTATCGTTGGGCAAATACATTTGTATTTATATTTTCAGGACAAAAAATCTCTGAACAGAAACAAGACAGCTTAATTGATAAAAAGGCAGTTGTCAGTGGGAAATTGAGTATTAAAAAGGTTGACTATTCGAAAATTGTTGATGATGCAGTAAATAAATATGCATCAGAACTAGACGAAGAACTAGAATGCCAAGAGAATGTCGCAAAGATGGCTCAGGTAGCATTGCAGGGGGAAAATCATGACAGCGGAAAAGCAGTGATGAACAAGTATGATATGTGAACAACAGTGAACAACAAATATGATATAGGAACAACGTTGCTTGAAATAAGTACCCCAAACAGAATAATTACTTATAATGACTTTTATTACTACTGTTAAAAGGCGTTTTACAGATACCGATCTGTTTTGACAGCTGTGCTCACCAATTTACAGAATGTTGAAAATTTTATGTCATTCGTAAATTACGTTTTTCTAAGTCATTCTCTCCCCTTTTTCCCATAATATTCAATTTAATCTATTCTTATAGTCTGATAAGAAGTAGGGCCGATGTCTACTGAATTTATTTCACATTAAGGACATTTTCCAAAAGCATTTCAACCTTATAGAAAATAACTGTAACATAAGGTGAATGAATTTTATAGTTCAAATAATTATATTTTATAGGTGAAAAGATATGAACGCCTTAGTTAACCACAATTTTGACAAAACTTTTTTTTTTTTATATCCAACAAATGTATTAGAAGAACATTCTAAACCAAAACCTAATTTGACATGAGGTAAAATTACAAATTGCTTTTTCGGATACAAATTAATTAATATATGGTTAAAGACGCCCGTCGATGTTAAATTAAAAAAAAAACGTAAAATTTGTAATGTTGTATCAAACTGTCTCAATCAGGAATGAATAACGTTAAATAACATTTTCATTGATTGAAATATGCATAAATTGTTAAAAATATAATATGGAATTTAAAGTACAAATTTTAGTAGATTTTAGAAATCTGAGATTTTCGACTGCAGACAATATAGCCTATCTGATAGAAAAAGGACTTAAATAAAAGCAGTGTATACAGAGCTTTATAATTTTCAATTGAAAGGGATTCAGTTTTACACATTTGCCGTGTTTCAGTGACGACAAAAGAGCCGTTCGTGATGATATCCACACATGCTTAGAACCGGGCATTGATGTCAATATATTATTAAAAAAAAAAGAGGCGAAAGATACCAAAGGGACATTCAAACTCATAAGTCGAAAATAAACTGACAACGCCATGAAAATAAAGAAAAAGACAAAAGTCATCAACAGCATAAATTAAACCGCGCTGAAGTACGTTCATTATTCATTTTCATTATTCAAAATTCAATAATGAATAATGGAATAGTTCATTATTCACTATTCAATGTTAAGTGATGAATAATGAATAATGAAATAGTTTATGTTTCATTATTCAAGTTGAAGCGGTGAATAGTGAAATCAAAATAAAAAATTGAGGCTGTGACACTATAGTTATATCCCGTATTTCTAAATTAGTCTTTTGGTGTTATCTAACAAATATTCAAATTGATATCAGAAAAATAAATAAAAACACTAGCTCTTTAAATTTTAATTTGATTTATTTATCTGGTTCCTAGTTTCGGAGGATAAACTAGTGGGTTTTCCTAACTATTTTAACAGAAACTCCTTGGTTCAATGTATGGACGACCTGAATACCAAAACATATATATATAAATTAAAATACTCTACGTCGTCTTTTTTATTTTCACTGGACCTTTGCTATTCTTCATCCTGTAATTATAGATATAACAAGTCGATTGTTCAACAATGACCATTAGAGGGTTACGGAGGACCTAAATGCCAAAATACGCGTGAAAATTAAGAAATAGCCAATTTTGAATAATGAAATGGATATTATGAATAATGGAATGGACTGCTGCGACCCTTTAGCCCCTAATTATAGATATACCTTATACCTCATTCGAAAGCTTATTAATAGAGGAACAAAAGGTATATAGTCAATATGTTCCTCAACGCATATTAGAGGAGTAACGAAGGACCTAAATATCGAAATACGCGTGAACATTAAGAAAAAGCTTATTTTGAATAATGGAATGGACTGCTGCAACCCGTCAGCCCTAATCAAGGAAAAATTTATACACCAAATTAAAGCTTATTGATAGAGGAATAAACTGAGTATAAACGATATGTGCCGCAATGACTATTAGAGGGTTACGGAGGACATAAATGCCAAAATACGCGTGAAAATTAAGAAATAACTTATTTTGAATAATGAATTAAACGTCTGCGATCCTTCATTATTTGAACTTACAATAACTTTTGACCTGTAAACCTCAAAATTTATTCCTTACATCAACCATCTGTTTAAAGGACAAGGTACGATAAGGGGCATTTTGGCCCCTCTCCAAATAAGTTTATATTCATATTATTGATAGACTTTGAATAGAAACTTGAAAAAATAATGATTTGTTTATGTTTTGGTGAAGGGATGGTTATGTGATGTTAATATTACATTGTCAGTGTCGTCGTCGTCGTCGTTGCCATCGTCCAAAGACATTTGGTTACCAGACAATTACTTCATTATAAGATTGATTGATTGATTGATTGATTGATTGATTGATTGATTCTCTTTATTTCCTCCATTATGCTGAAGATATACATTTTAAACACAAGTATACTAATTACAAGAAATGAACAACATATAAATACAGACTACAATTAAAGCACACACACCAAAAAATACATTTTACATATATATATGCGTATATCTACATGCTACATTTGTTTGATGCAAATATTTTAGTGTCCAAAATTAAACCTATGCTCAGATAATTCACCTTTAAGTTTTCCGTACAGATGAAATATATGGATCTCTATGAAATTGTACCAAAAGGTTCCATACCACAAAAGGAAGATTGGGATTGATTTTGGGGGTTATTATCCCTACTGTTTAGGAAATAGCGGCTAAAAAGGAGCCAAAAAGAAGAATGTTTCTTGTCTCAGGACACTTACTTGTGTATAAGTGTATGGATACTTATGAAATTTTATCACAAGGTTTCATACCTCGAAAGGAAGGTTGGGATTGACTTTGGGGTTATTGACTGAATTGTTTTAAAATTAAGGACTAAAAGGAGCAAAAACAATACTTTTCTAATACTTTGTATGAATTGTTTATTTCTTGACCAAATTCAATAGGGTTTAATTCAAAGTCTTGAATTGTCGGGGTTCTTTAATATGCTGAATATAACCGTGTTTTAGATTTTGGATTTTGGGCCCCGTTTTAAATTGGTCCACATCGAGGTTCAAAGGGTCAAAATTTAACTTAGTTTGATTTAAGCGAAAATTGAAATCTTATGATTCTTTGATATACTGAATCTAACTGTGTAATTCAGATTTTTAGTTTGGGCCTGGTTTTCAAATATCTTCTGTAACTATTGTAAGACTTCAATGGGATGACCTGCTTTTGATATAACTACTGAGCCAAATTAAACCAAACCAATCATTATTATGGTATCTAATACTATTAATTATGATTTTAGCCTTATTTTACATGATTTCCAAAACAACAGTAGATACAGGTGAGCGACAAATGCTCTTGAGAGCCTCTAGTTTTTATTTTTGGTCCAATTTTAAGTTAGTTCAAATTGGGGTCTAAAATTAAACTTTCTTTGATTTCAACAAAATTCAATTTATGGGGTTCTTTGATATGTTGAATCAAACTGCATTCAGATTTTAGATTTTGGGCCCCGTTATCAAATTGGTCCATATTGAGGTCCAAAGGGTGAAATATTAAACTTCGTTTGATTTCATCAAAATTGAATTCTTGAGTTCTTTCATATGCTGAATCTAACCATGTATTCAGATTTTGGATATTGGACCATTATAGGAAATGTTCAATTTCAAATTTTCAAGTTATTTTTTGGTAAAAGTAAAGGTAAACATCATTTTTTTTGGTAAAAGTAAAGGTAAACATAAATTATTATGCAAATGCCAATTAGTAAATTGCACAATATTTATAACGAATGTGATACAACATCGTTTTCAGTCCACAATATGAGTGTAAACGTATCATTACAGCTTTCTGTCACCAAAGACTGTTCTCTCGAATTGACATTTACCGTTCAAAACATAGAACCACCTTTAATTTCTGAAAATGACCACTATCCACCGTCGAAAATAAACTCGAAAGTGTGTTATCAGGTCATTAGAGATGCTCTTTCATCCTGCATGTATTGTAAAATTGATGTAAAAAAAATCTGACAAAAATTCACTTGATTCCTATATCATTATCAGAATGTCTGAATATTGTTGATATCCGAATATCACATTTTGAAAATAATTTAGAAATAAAAAAGTAAGTTATACACCCATTTCTAGGACTAAAGACAAAATGTAAGTACTCTAAAAGCGTTTTGCGTTCATACCGGCCGACAACTATCTATCGATACCTATATTTTGGCATTGCACAAGGTCATGAATTTCTCTGACTGTTAATGATGTCTTTACGCTAAATCTATTGGATGATGGATTTGTACTGATTGATACATTTTTTTTTTATTATTAGTTGTTATTGGCTTTGAACTAGCCGTCAGTAACTGCGAGTACTCTCAGATCTTAACTCAGTGTCTTTTTGTTGTAGGATATATAGATACGCTTCCACGTCCGGTTAGTTTTTCGTCAGATGTTTTCTGCATGATGTGTATCGATCTGATGAGTTAAGCCCTTTTCAACTGCTTTTAGTTTGTATTGTTACACCACTGTCCCAGGGGATGGTTAGGCGCCAACAAACTAGTTTAACCCGTTCTATATGTGCCTGTCCCAAGTCAGGAGCCTGTAGTTCACTGGTTGTTGTTGGTTCATGTATGTCATATGTTTTCGTAAATTGTTTGGTTATAAATCAGGCCGTTGGTTTTCTCAATTGATTTGTTTTACATTTTCCTGTCTAGGCATTTTGAGCCAACTATACAGTATGGGTTTTTCTCATTGTTCAAGGCCGTACGGTTGCCTATAATTGCTTAAATCCACTTCATTTGAACTTTGGTGGATAATTGTCTCAGATGTAATCTTACCACATCTCCTTATTTTTATAAAGCAGCCACCAATGTGGTGGTGGTATGACGTTAATACTACACGGAAGTCCTTAAGAATGAAATTACTCATTTAACTACATTTAAGGCCGTGCGCTCCACACAGAGTCAAATAATCCTAACGGGGCTCCAATAAGCCGCGACTCACGTCCATTTCTTATCGTGTGGTGCGAGGGGTGTTTTGCATGTCACTTCCACCGGTCATCTTAAGCTCTCCTCTGAAAATTTGAAAGTCCCTACTATGTATCGGCATCCTAAACTACACAAAATCCGTTTATATTTTGTTTCTTCCAGGCTTCTAGTAAATGTTCTACTGCTAATCTTTCTCGGTTTTAACTAGATTCCTTACTTCTTTAAAAACTGGTTATCAATTTTATAATAAAGCATATGAAAAAATGGAATAAACTATTTTGAAGTGTCATTAACTACTAGTATTGGGTGTTTTGGATACATTCAGTGCTTTTGATGGTTCGTTCAATTCGGTTGACAGTTATAATTTTCAACTCTATACATTACACTATCACATATAATCGTATCGTAATTGGAGTTTTTTTAATTTTTATATCAAACAGATGTTCTCTAATTTATTTAAACGGTCATTTAACAAATCTGGTTGAAGAGATTTGTTTGCTAAAACTCATATGAAGCCTTCTTCTTTAATGAAAACGAGAAATATGCTACTTTCCAGTATGTTTTTTTTTACTGGGCCCGATTTGGTGGTGTTACATCTTACAAAGTCTATCCTAATTATTTTTCGCTCAAACCGGTGATAGGGGCCGTCTTAAACTTGCAGTGGGGTGAGAGTTTTCTTTTGCTCCGTTTTGAATGCCTCACTGTGATCTTGAGATGAAGAACAGCAATAATATCGCTGTTCCTTTGCTTTGTGTGTGTGTGTTTTTTTTTTAGCTTTGCATGTACAGATTTTGTGTCATGAATGGATAACCCATATCCTTTGCTTGGTGGTGTAACATCGTGCAAAGTCTACCCGAATTATTTTACAAAGAATTCCGTTAAAACCGGTGATAGGGGCCGTCTTAAACTTGCGAGATTTGTATTTTGTTGCTAAGTGTTGAATGCCTCACTTTGACTTTGAGATGAAGAACAGCAATAAAGAGCTGTTCCTTTGCTTTTGTGCGTGTTTGTTTTGCTGTGTCATGGATGGATAACCGCTATCCTTTATTTTTCTATTTATATACATACTGGAACTGTGATGAGATAATTAAAGCTTTAAATTTAGTTTTCTTCTTGACAACATATAATAATGTACGTTTCGACAATACAGTTTATCGACACGTTGTAGGAATTCCGATGGTTACCAATTACACCCTTTAATAGCAGACTTGTCAAACTCTGTCTAGATTACATTTAATTTAATAGATCTAAAACCCTTGAATATATTTTTGCTTTTTAAAATAATCAAAAAATTTCTAATTTTACTGCTGGAATTTACCCAAAAGAAATAAATTGAAATAAATCCAATACAGACAGCAATACTTTTCCTTTCTAGATTTGGATATTTCAGTTTCTCTATATAAAAATTTCGACAAAAGTGACAATTTTCCTTTCCGATTGTTTATTTTCGCCTTTAGAACGGTGGTGTTCTTCCCGCCCTTTTTACGGTGTGTATATGTCACAACGTGTTCGCTATGCCCGTGTCTATAGTCGCGTTTTAGATTTCAATGAACATAATTTATGTACAATAATAAATTATTGTCATGGATTTCGTCAAAAAAAAAAAAAAAAAAATATAATCTTTAAATTACCAAATTCTTTCATTATAGATACAAATGTTTAGTTTTAAAGTTTGGCTGTACCTGTAGAGTTCTTATCTAAAGCGGAATATCAAATTCTAATTTTTACGGCGATGTTGTTTATACAGCCCGTAAATTTAAATACGATCCATGTAAACTAATTGACCGTTGAATAAATTTATTCTTAAACGTTATCAATTTACCGTAGTAGGAAAATGTTTAAATATTGTTTTATTGGTATTAACATTAATTTTGTTTTGAAAAAGTAAAACATAAATGAATGTATATTGCTGTATATGATCCTACATCCAGTCGATACTGTTAACTTATATTTGGGTATTGCACAAGGTCATAGAATGAAAAGGGAATGCGTCAAAGAGACAACAACCCGACCAAAGAGCAGAAATCGTTCAAGGCCACCACTGGGTCTTTAACACCGCGAGAACATCCGCACCCAAAGGCGCACTTCAGCTGGCCCTAAACAATAATGTATACATGCATTTCTCAGACTGTTTATGACGTCTTTACACTAAATCTGTTGGATGAATGATTGATATTTTAGTTTTGGATAACATGATTTATTTATTAATGGTAATTGGCTTTGAACTAGCTCTCAGTAACTGTAGAAGTAGGTCCTCCGTAACCCCTCTAATGGGCATTGCGGCACATATCAATTATAACCATTTTGTTCCTCTGTCGATAAGCTTTCGAATGGTGTATAAGGTTTCTCTGTAATTAGAGGCTGAAGGTCGTAGCAGTCCATTCCATTATTCAAAATAAGCTATTTCTTATTGTTGACGCGTATTTTGACATTAAGGTCCTTCGTTACTCCTCTAATATGCGTTGCGGAACATATTGACTATATACCTTTTGTTTCTCTCTTAATAAGCTTTCGAATGAGATATAAGGTATAGCTATAATTAGGGGCTAAAGGGTCGCAGCAGTCCATTCCATTATTCAAAATATCCATTTCATTATTCAAAATTGGCTATTTCTTAATTTTCACGCGTATTTTGGCATTTAGGTCCTCCGTAACCCCTCTAATGGTCATTGCGGCACATATCGTTTATACTCAGTTTATTCCTCTATCAATAAGCTTTAATTTGGTGTATAAATTTTTCCTTGATTAGGGGCTGACGGGTTGCAGCAGTCCATTCCATTATTCAAAATAAGCTATTTCTTAATGTTCACGTGTATTTCGATATTTAGGTCCTTCGTTACTCCTCTAATATGCGTTGAGGAACATATTGACTATATACCTTTTGTTCCTCTATTGATGAGCTTTCGAATGAGGTAGAAGGTATATCTATAATTAGGGGCTAAAGGGTCGCAGCAGTCCATTCCAATGTTCAAAATATCCATTTCCTTATTCAAAATTGGCTATTTCTTAATTTTCACGCGTATTTTGGCATTTAGGTCCTCCTTAACCCTCTAATGGTCATTGCTGAACAATCGACTTGTTATATCTATAATTAGAGGATGAAGAATAGCAAAGGTCCAGTGAAAATAAAAAGACGACGTAGAGTATTTTAATTTATATATATATGTTTTGGTATTCAGGTCGTCCATACATTGAACCAAGGAGTTTCTGTTAAAATAGTTAGGAAAACCCACTAGTTTATCCTCCGAAACTAGGAACCAGATAAATAAATCAAATTAAAATTTAAAGAGCTAGTGTTTTCATTTATTTTTCTGATATCAATTTGAATATTTGTTAGATAACACCAAAAGACTAATTTAGAAATACGGGATATAGCTATAGTGTCACAGCCTCAATTCTTTTATTTTTATTTCACTATTTACCGCTTCAACTTGAATAATGAAACATAAACTATTTCATTATTCATTATTCATCACTAACATTGAATAGTGAATAGTGAACTATTTCATTATTTATTATTGAATTTTGAATAATGAAAATGAATAATGAACATACTTCAGCTCGGTATAAATTAAACACAACATAGAAAACTAAAGACTGAGCAACACGAACCCATCCAAAACCGGGGATGATCTTAAGTGCCCCGGAAGGGTAAGCAGATCCTGCTCCACATGTGGAACCCGTCGTGTTGCTCATTTAATATGAATAAACCAAATCCATAGCAACTTTTTCAAATTAACAAAGTAAACGGCGGCCAGTAGTTTCTAAGGTTGTGGGCTTATTATCATGAGTAGATGCCTAGTCTCTATCACTAGTGGTCTGTCATATTTTCACATAAACACTTGGGGTACTTGTTGCTTGCAAAGTAATATCATATATAAGGTATAAAATAAAGAGATGTGGTATGATTACCAATGAGACAACTATCCACCAAAGTTTAAATGAAGTGGATGTAAGCAATTATAGGCATCCGTACGGCCTTTAACAATGAAAAACACGTACCGTATAGTCGGCTATAAAAGGCCCCGACATGAAAATATGAAACAATTCAATTAAGAAATTTAACGGCATAATTTATAACAAAAACACGGGTTTTTCTACCACCTATGGATGCCGCTGTTGGTCGATTATTAGTCCACGAGGAAACAAATCGCCCGGTAGTCGGTTTTCGGTATACTAGTATCCACTATTACGTTTTATCAGTAAATGTCAAACTCGTAAAACATTGTAGATGTGGTGAAACTTAGATTGCAACTACCTTAGGCAAAATTGTCTTGGACAATCTTAGCTTGATGTTAAGGCCCTTTTGTTTTAGTGCTCTACAAATATATTATGTTTGGCTTTTCAAACTAAAATTTTGGACGTTTTGTAAACATAAGTATCCTTAATTTGCTTGCGAATTCAGGAATTTGTTTTGACTTTTACATTTTCTACTCTATTTCTTGTTTTGATAACAAAAAACATTTCTTATTCATTCGATTTATTTTATAATTCGATTTATTTTATAATAGCAATATTTTAATAAAGTTACACTCTGTATCACACTCTCGATTCAAAAGATCTTCCCTTATGTTTGTGGTTGATATAGATACATATTGAACTTTTAAAGGGGTGATGATGTAAGTTATCTACGTTCATATTCATAAATATGGATATTTTAACACCCTGATGTACACCTAATCTAAGGCCGCAATGGCCGAAACGTATGGAAACTTGTGTTATAGTTTTTTATATATATATATGTAATAATAACATTCTAGAACTTAAAGTTGATATATAATTATACATGAACTGTTATTTAATTGTGAATACTTTTCTGATTTGGTACATGGACTACCCGCTTAACTAAATGCCCGTGCAAATACGTTTATAAATCACTTTCTCTATTTTTGTGCTATTTTCACATTTCTTGAGCGGTGTGAGAAAAATATTTCTCCTCACTAGTGAAATATCTGTTCTCAGCAAATGATTGGTCAAAATTTAATTATGACGTTAAATTTTTCATGATTTCTTCTGAATTTCCTATTGTGACGTCCTGAAAAAGGCAACCATGCCTGATGACGTCACATATAAAGAACACAACTTTCTGCAAATCTTTGAAAAGGAAGGATAAAAATCATTAGAGAAACAGATGCCAACACTATAATTTGTGTATTACGATATTTCTCCACTCTCAACAGTTAAATTTTAAATATTTAAAAGCTCGGCAAGCCTCGCGCTTTAAAATTAAAATTTAACTGTCTCGAATGGAGAAATATCATATCTACTGTTCAGTCATGGAATCTATATTTCTCTAATTCTTAAACGATTTATCCTTTTTACCTGACCGGTTGATTATTTTTATTTAATCAACGTGTGGTTATTGATCTCAGTTCTTCATTGGTTGAAACTCGATTATGACGTCAAATTTTCTTGCTTTTCTCTGAATGTCCTACTGTGACGTCATGAAAAAAGGCGACCATGCCTGATGACGTCACATAGAAAGAACACATCTTTTGCAGATCATTCGAAAGAAGGATTGAATTTGTCTGCATATCGTTTAAAAATCATTAGAGAAACAGATTCCACCACCAAATCTTGTGCAATACGATATTTATCCACTCTCGACAGTTAAATTTTAAATATTTAGAAAATTTAACTGTCTTGAGTGGATAAATATCGTATCACACTCGATACAGTGGTAGAATCTATATATATAAGGAACGAAATAATATATATATATATATTCCGTCTTCATGCCTATAATAATATATCATGTACTGTGTTACAACTCTAGATTCTACTGAGGAGGAAAGGTAACACTAGGCCACAAAAGCTGAACTTTTAGTTCAGTCTAGGTGGTCTAGTGGTGTGAAACGCTGGACACAGTGCAGGCGGCGTTGTCTCAATATCCCAATAGCATGAGTTCGAATCCCGGCGAGGAAAGAAAAAATTCTTCCGCAAATTTGCAGATTTAAAATTGCGCTGATATTTAGAGTAATCATATATATATAATTCGTCTAAACAACAGTCCAACAATGTTAGATCTGTAAATTTGCGGAAGCAAATTTTTGTTCTTCCTGGCCGGGATTCGAACTCATGCTACTGAGATATCGTGGCACCAAATCGCCTTGCACTATGCCTGACGCGCTAGACCATTCGACCACCTAGGCTCTAAAAAAATAAAGCTTTCGGTGGCTAGGTGTTACCTTTCCTCGTCAGTTTTAATCTAGCGTCGTAACACAGTACATGATATATAAGACATGAAGATGGAATTATTACAGATCAGCTGAATTATCTATTGTAAAGGATCCTACAAATTAATGTAAGATGCAGTCACAGAAATAATTATATTATAAGTACGTCTGAACCAGTGACGACTCTACAACAGATTTTATCCATCGGATCACCAGCAGTGATGGTGATACAAGGCTGAAAATACATTCTGTATATATAATTCGTCTAAACAACAGCCCAACAATGTTAGATCTGTAAATTTGCGGAAGCAAATGTTTTGTTCTTCCCTGGCCGGGATTCGAATTCATGCTACTGAGATATCGTGGCACCAAATCGCCTTGCACTATGCCCGATGCACTAGACCACTCGACCACCTAGGCTTCCGCAAATTTACAGATCTAACATTTTGGGCTGCTGTCTTAGCTTTTCGGAGACCATCAAGTCTTAATGACTTATTTGTGGTAAAATCTTTCAAAATCAGCTAAATCACTACAATTCAGAGCCTGATTATGAATAGAATCAAACTTTTTCATAAATTTTCATATATAACATTGAGATAACTTGGTTAAAGCTTCATTTTAGTAAAGATTGCATGTCAACCAAATTTGTGATTTTTGTAAAATTTACCAAAAATGCATATTTTCAACTTTTCTGAATTGTGGATTTTTGTGAAATTATCATTTTTTTTGTCGTGTGTTTTTAAGAAAAGTGCAAACGTGTACAGCATAGTTAGCATTGTAGTTATTAAGTTTGAATACTTCTTTACCAATTTAAATAGAAAAATGCGTGGGACTCTCTTTAATTTTATCACCATAGCAACCCATTATTTCCTTGGAAACGGGTTGTTATTTGCAGAATATTGCAGTTTAAGAACTTAAATGTCCTTAATTGCTTCATAACCGATAAGAAAATACATAAAAGCATACGCTAACTCTAAAAAGCCATCGTTAAGTGTTTCTGACCTCAAAAGTTACCATGGAAACAAATATAATCCACAGCAACATCAATTCAAAAGATGTATAAATAGAAATTTATTTTTAAAAAATACATATATAGAGGGTGTTTTTTTTTTCGAATTGGAATATGATTGCATGCTTTGCTTCACTCACCATCTTGTCTGTTCTTTTCAGAAGGTTCAACAAATGTAATATATAATGTAACATTAGGGTTGGAGGGTTGGGGAAAAAAAGGGGCGGATATGTTTAATTTTTCAATTTTTCATACATGTAGATCCTTGAAAAGATAATTGCTGCAACGTTTGGTCGGATTTTGTTCAGAGTTCTTCATCTGATAAACAATTTATGAAAGTTTAACAAATGAAGAACTTCATGGGATTGCAATAGCCCAACCTGGCTTATAGTAAGGCAAGATAAATATTGTCCTTTACCAGTTGTAAGAAAATTCTTAATTTCTCAGGGCACACACAAGCCTGAGATGTTATCCCACCAGCAAAAATCACAAACTTGACCTGTAACATAATAATAAGCTTACAAACCAAAATAGAATTATTTGGTCAACGCATTTCAAACTGAAACTGAAGTGTGATGGACGGACGGATAGACGAACAGACCAATTGAACATATATTAAGTCGGCGGGGACTTTAAACAATGAATAGTCAATTGGAGATCGTTGATATAAGAAGTCCAGTAATTGAATTCTGTTAATATATAGCTATTAACATATCATAAATAACTCGTGTTGTACTACTATTCCGCAATTGTAATTCTGGATCTCGAGATAGATGAATAGATACATCTGCTAAGTTGGAATTGTGCTAATCCCGGTAAAATAATTATGCTATTAACGGCAAAATAAATCAAAACAAAGTGATTGTACAAAATAATTGTATAAATTATGCATCATTCTTAACTATGCACCGTACTACATATATCTCATAATTTCATGATTCCGGTAGTAGTATAAATAGGCTAATACTGGGACACATTCAAAGTGTAATAAAGAAATCGTAAAAATAATGCAAAGTGAACGGGAGTACATTCCTAAGAGTAATTAAAACCCACGCATTATAGTTCATACCAAGCGATGGAAAATCAGTGTTTTGAGGTGTTAGTTTTATGGTCGTAGGTACACAAAATACATGGATTTTATGTAGATTTTATTAAACAAATCTGTACTGTAAATGATTGCTTATCGTTTCCACTGACCTGAAAATCTTATACCCATGATCGTTAATCATTTGATAATTAATATGACAAAATTAATAGATATTTATGTTTATTATGTAATCATAACACTGATATAAGAGAAATGTATGTCGTCTTTCGCGCTTAATATTACATTCAAATAAAAAAAATCACTTTTGATGGATGAAGTTGAAGTTGAATTGATAACTAGGAAATTAGACAATGTTTTAGAATTTATTCACGCTGACTACGTTGTAAAAATGTGAAAAAAGATGACACTTTTATGATTTAATTCTAAATATTACATTAGAAGAGTTATATCATGATTTTTTAAAGAAGTATCCAGCAGAAACATTCCGGAACATTTATTTCTGTTATATTCTTTACGACTTCGTACACCAGACTGGTATTCTATTAGTTGGAAGAGTGAAGAACGTATTTCGAAAATTAATCGTCTTCCAAAGCAAATGTTCAAATATGACTTCTACAGAAGAGGACGAATTAATTGAAGATGTCTACTATAATTTACAGAATGGAGCAGCATATGCAGGTCCGCAGAAGATTAACGAGGTTTTGAAGAAAAGAAGAAGAATCCTCCGGGACTTTTAAAATAAGAAAATGGTTACAAAGCAAAGATGACTATATGCTTCAAAACCCATTCGAAGACGATTTAAGACTCCCAGAATAATTGTGACAGAGCCATTGGACCTTGCAACTTTAAGTTCAATTTCTTCCTTTAACGACAACTTTCAAACTTGTTAATCGTTATTGATTGTTTTAGTCGATATCTATGGGTGGAAGCATTGAAAACTAAAACAGGGAATGAAGTGTTAAAAGCGTTTCAAAAATATTTGAAAAGCAACTTCCCAAGAAGTTAAGGACAGATTCAGGCGGTGAATTTTCCTTTACAGGTCTAAAGCAGTTGTTGAAGAGCAAGAATGTCTACCACCATTTTGCTTTAAACACTTCAATTAAGGCCAGTCTCGCTGAACGTGTGATTTTGACGCTGAAACGAAATATTTTCGATTTCTAACGAAAGAAAGAACTAATCGTTATATAGACAAATTACAGGATTTTGTCGACAGTTATAATAACACTCCTCATTCTTCTCTGGGAAATATTGCTCCCTCAAGTATAGATGATGAAAAGATCAAAGCGATTTGTGGGCTTACATGTACTTAAGAAAAACAAGAAATCAACTAATTCACATGAAGGAAAGACGGAAAAGCCCAAACATCACTATGCTTTTCGCACTGGTGACATGGTTCGCATCAGGTTTTAAAAGACCGTTTCAGAAATCATATGATCAACAGTGGACGTCTGAAATTTCAAAATCGCTGAACGTTTTCTTTTCAAGGTTTTCCATGTTTAGAATAATCGATTTTAAAATCGATTAATCAAAGGTTGGTTTCAAGCTCCAGAACTTCAAAAGGTTGTGAAAAATGCGGATAGTTTATGGAATATGGAAAAGATAATATGCAAAAGAAAACGTCATGGTCGTATTGAATATTTTGTGAAATGGCAAGACTGGGATGATTCATATAACAGCTGGGTACCTAAAAGTGATGTAGAACAATGAGTTTTTATATGATTGTTAGCAGCGATGGTTGTCTTGACTATTTTCCAAACAACAAACCTCATCGTTTCGTTACACATTTACAAACACCGCTTAATTTACGCGAAAATTGGAAAGTTGCTTTTGTGGACATCAACCTTCAGGACATGACTCTGCTAAAGAAATGGATATCTATTTGTGTTGCAACATTTGCACAGGAACATTGGTTGATGGAATATATCGCTTAGTGTTGAGACGCATATGCTTAATGGATACAGAGATGGACTATTGTTCATTTGAAAACTTGTTATATTTATTTGTTATAAAAGTGAAGTCTATGACATAGAATTCTTTTTAACAGACAAACATTGAAACACAGTTACCTTATCAACCTATAAGTCTAACGGTTCATTTCAAGTCATATCCATTTTTTATTGATTGGTATATAAAGTCAATCTCGTGTTTCACTTTTCTCATTAAAGTTGGTTAGCTGAAGAGACTACACCATGGATGTTTCAAAATGTATATTCCCGATCCTCAGAAATGGATGAAATACTACGAACAAATTGCAAAAGGTCACCACAATGCTTACATCAATAACAAAAACAGAACGTTTCAAAGAGGTGGTTCAATTGCTCGCAAAACTGTCGGATTTATGGATTCAATCGGTCTCCAGTCTTTGAGACCTAAATCATCGAACCTATTGAAATTGTTTATTCATTTCAACAGGTAGTTGATCAAGCAGAAAGTAATATACGACGTGATAAAAAAGATATAAAAGAAAAACAGTATTGGTGATCACAATCGCTCTTATAAGCATCGAAAGGGACACACAGTCAAGAAGTTATCAACTAAATCTAAATCGAAGGAAAAGGATATTTTCAATCGCTAGTGTGCTATGTCGACCGTTAATTCATCAGCGTTTCATGAAGTTCAACCGAGTGAATTATCAATTTTGATTTACCCGGACACAGACGGGAGTTGTTAATCTATCATTTCAACAAATTCGTCCTGTCTCTCAACTAGACAATGAGTCACCTATTGAATTTAATATTTCTGGTCAGAACAGTATGGATTACATAGATCTCCGGAAGAGCACAATGAACTTGGAAGTAAGATTGGTAAAAGTGATGGAATTTAAATAACATCGGCTGATAAAGTGGGACCAGTAAACCTCCTTCTGCATTCACTGTTTTCACATGTGGAGGTCAACGTACAAAATAAGAGCATTACATCATCAACTACAAACTATCCATGCAAAGCCATGATTCAGACTTTACTAAAATATGGACATGAGGCCAAGGACTCTCAACTCACCTCTCAGCTGTATAACGCAGATACACCAAACTCTTTTGACGACTCAGACCCAGATGGACAAAACATTGGATTGTACACGAGGAGACAGTTTTTGAGAATAGCAAACTGGTCGATTTTGCAGGAAACATATATCACCCTTTGTTAGCACTAGAGCGATATATTTTGAACTCAACTGGGATGACTATAAAATTTTTCAAATCGAAACCAGAATTTTATTTGATGTCATCTGATGAGACTGCAGATTATCGAATCGAGATTGTCTCAATGCATCTGAACATTTGTCGTGTTTCGGTTAATCCAGGCGTCATTTACGGTCATAACGAAATATTGAAGACAACGAATGCAAAGTATCCATTTGTCAATACAGATGTGAAGCTTCTCATCATTCCAGCTGGAAATTCAAGCTTCAGTTTGTTTAATTCACTGAGACCAAACAAAGTGATTATTGGTTTTGTGTCCAGCAAAGCTGCATCTGGAGATTACAAATCAAACCCTTTTAGATTTAAACATTATAACCTAAGTCAAATTGCCTTACTGATAGATGGTTTACCAGTTGGTGGGAATCAATGAAGCTTAGTTTCAACGAATCAATGGTTCTACATACCTATCAGGTTATAACAGGTTGTTCGAAGTGAGTGGGAAAAGTTTGCAAGACAGCAGGAACGCCATTGACAGGGATAATTTTACAGGTGGATGTGCATTATATGGATTTCAAATCGAACCGGAATTCGATGGCTTAGACTACCTCACCCTTTTAAAACAGGAAACGTTAGAACCGAAGCTCATTTCAACTCACCACTACCTGAACCCTGCATGTGTGTAGTGTACAGCGAGAACTCTGGTTATTTTGAACTGACACAAAGCAGAGATGTTGTTTTACAATGAATACACTAGAACTAGAGTGTATCATCAAATGTGATCGGAACATGAGACCTTTCATCTGCGGTGTTTTTGCTAAAGATGAAATACCTCTTAAACTTCCTGTGATTCCTGGTGGTTTTATTGCTAATACGCAAGGCAAGGATGAAAAGGCAAAACATTGGATAGCAATCTATGTCGATGCAAGTAATACTGGTTACACTAGTTTGCTGTTTGGATAAAGTTTGAATGATGTTTGAAAAAAAAAGTGAAAAAAATTATGCTTTTGCAACTTGACTTCGTAACGACGTGGGGCCATGGTGACAGAATGGTCTAAGTGTATCACTAGCCTGTCAGCACTGAGGTTGTGAGTTCGAACCCCGCACGTGGCAGGTGCATTCGACTCCAATCTTAATTGACTAGGATTGTCAATTTTCCTGTCGAAGGTCGGTGGTTCTCTCCGGGCACTCCGGCTACTTCCACCGAGCCAATAGTGCTGGAAGTGGCGTTTAACACCAATAATAAATCATTCAATCAATCAATCAAAAGTAACGACGTTAGAATACGCTTTTTCAAGATGTCATGTTCACGCTTATATCTCGAGACTAAGTGAATTCTACTGAAAAAAAACCGAATGCTACATACATCAATAACATAATATTTTTAAACAAAATTCTGTGGACGGACTTTCAAGAAATCGCAATTGAAAGTGACACAACTACATCCTTCCCCGCCTTTCGTACGTACATTCTATACATTTTAAGATCTATTCCATAACTTTCAATTAAGGTAACAGGTATGTTAATGGGCGATCTCACGTATTTTTATTAAATTTTGCAAGCAAAATGTGTATGTTGTGCTCCATATGAATATGAAAAAAATATTAACGTAAGGGTACCAAAATTGCACCTATTTTGAGAATTGTTTTTACCTTTGTTTATTTAAGAAACAGACAAAAGTTCTCCTTATGTGTTTATTTTGTATATATGTATAAAATTGAGAATGGAAATCCTTATTTGCTATAGATAGTTCCACACATTTAATTTTGAATCCATACTGAATCATAGAAAAATGGGCTTGGACCTACCTCCAAACGAACCAAGATTCTGTAATTAGGAGTACTTAAATTGCATTCTTGCTTAACTCCACATCCGTTAAAATAGAATAACTGATTTTATTTGTTTTTATTTCTCCACATTTTTAGAACAATTTGACAATAGTCCATGCTTACTGTGGGTTTTGTAAGAAATAAATGCCTGTGACATATATATCTTAATTGCTCAATTTTAAAAATTGACTATTTATGGACGTTGCATGCGAAGTTTCCGTAGATTTTACTTTTTTCACTGGATATTTCATCTGTTTATATATAATTGAATGTTTTGTGTATATTCAAATATATTTAACTATGATTTCCGTTTCTTTTTTCTCCAAAATGGGTGAACATTAGGTTCTCAGTGCAATTTGTATTTTGTCACGTTATATGTAACTTTTATACTTTCCAAGATGTACTATAGTAATTTAATATCTGTATAATTGGGGGGAAATTAAGTATACACGTAAAAGCGCAAAAAAAAAAAGATCAGCAATTTAAAATTTAAATTAATATTTCTCGAATTTCTGTCCTGCTCTTTTAAACTATATGTAATGAATTAGGTATTGACAATTCACTTGGAAACTCGACATGTTCCCCACGACACTTACAAAGGAGGAAATCCTGCATAATCATAGGCCTGTTCTATGTTCCTTTGGAATTTCAACCAAAGATAAAGAACTGGATCCTCTTTCACTCTATTGGATAAGTGTCCTTTACAGACAACGTTATATTGCTGGGTCTTCCAAGTGATCCACGAAACCTCTTTCTAAATTATTAACATCAATTTTATCAGCAATCAAAGCCGGTGTCATATGGTATTTTGAACCCCCTGAAAAGTGAACCCGGGGTCAAAATACCATATGGAAAATTGACCACGGGATCATTATACCGCATGGTATTTTGACCCCTGGGTCATTTTTTCCATATGGTGTTTTGAACCCCACCATGGAAAATTGAACCCCCCTGATTTAGATAAAAAGTGTTGCAGATTATCTAATGTACAATATGTTGGCTAAGATTTTTTTGAAATTAGACGTGTATAGTAAAGGGTTCAATATACCATGGCAGGGGTCAAAATACCATAACTAATAAAATTTTCAAACATCTTTTCAAGCATGTTTAATACATACCAACTAATTAATGGAGTAATATAACTATGTTAAGGAGTTAGAATAGCTATAATTTTGAAATTGGAGGTGTTTATGAGGGGTTCAATATACCATGGCAGGGAGTCAAAATACCATGGCTAAGTAAAATTTTCCAAACATTTTTTCAGTATGTTTAATACATACCAACTACTTATTGGAGTATTATTACTATGTAAAGGAGTTAGAATAGCTATAATTTTGAAATTGGAGGTGTATAGTAGGGGGGTTCAATATACCATGGCAGGGGGGTCAAAATACCATGGCTAAGTAAAATTTTCCAAACATCTTTAAAAGCATGTTTAATACATACCAACTACTTTTTGGAGTATCATTACTATGTAAAGAAGTTAGAATACCTATAAATCTTGAAATTGGAGGTGTATAGGAGGGGTTCAATATACCATGGCTAAGTAAAATTTTCCAAACATCTCTATTAGCATGTTTAATACATACTACTTATTGGAGTATTAATACTATGTAAAGGAGTTAGAATAGCTATATTATTTTTTAAATTAGAGGTGTATAGTAGGGGGTTCAATATACCATGGCAGGGGGTCAAAATACCATGTCTAAGTAAAATTTTTCAAACATCTTTTCAAGCATGTTTAATTCATACCAACTAATTAATGGAGTAATATTACTATGTAAAGGAGTTAGAATAGCTATAATTTTGAAATTGGAGGTGTTTATGAGGGGGTTCAATATACCATGGCAGGGGAGTCAAAATACCATGGGTAAGTAAAATTTTCCAAACATTTTTTTTCAGTATGTTTAATACATATCAACTACTTATTGGAGTATTATTACTATGTAAAGGAGTTAGAATAGCTATAATTTTTTAAATTAGACGTGTATAGTAGGGGGGTTTAATATACCATGGCAGGGGGGTCAAAATACCATGGCTAAGTAAAATTTTCCAAACATCTTTAAAAGCATGTTTAATACATACCAACTACTTTTTGGAGTATCATTACTATGTAAAGGAGTTAGAATACCTATAAATCTTGAAATTGGAGGTGTATAGGAGGGGGTTCAATATACCATGGCAGGGGGTCAAAATACCATGGCTAATTAAAATTTTCCAAACATCTTTATAAGCATGTTAAATACATACCAACTACTTAATGGAGTATTATTACAATGTAAAGGAGTTAGAAGCTATAATTTTTGAAATTGGAGATGTATAGGAGGGGGTTCAATATACCATGGCAGGGAGGTCAAAATACCATGCCTAAGTAAAATTTTCCTTAGCCATGGTATTTTGACCCCCCTGCCATGGTATACTGAACCCCCAACTATACACCTCCAATTTTGAAAATTAAAGTTATTCTTACTCCTTTACATAGTAATAATATTCCAATGTAGTTGGTATGTATTAAACCTGCTTGAAAAGTTGTTTGGAAAATTTACTTAGCCATGGTATTTTGACCCCCCTGCAATGTTATATTGAACCCCCTCACCTCAATTTCAAAATTATAGCTTTCTAACTCTTTTGCATAGTAATAATACTCAATAAGTAGTTGGTATGTATTAAACCTGCTTGAAAAGACGTTTCAAAATTTTGCTGAGCCACGGTATTTTTACCCCCAGCCATGGTATATTGAACCCCAACTATACACCTCCATTTTAAAAATTAAAGTTATTCTTACTCCTTTACATAGTAATAATATTCCAATGTAGTTGGTATGTATTAAACCTGCTGAAAAGTTGTTTGGAAAATTTACTTAGCCATGGTATTTTGACCCCTGCAATGTAATATTGAACCCCTCCTACACCTCCAGTTTCAAAATTATAGCTTTTCTAACTCTTTTACATAGTAATAATACTCAATAAGTAGTTAGTATGTATTAAACCTGCTTGAAAAGACGTTTCAAAAATTTTACTTAGCCATGGTATTTTGACCCCCTGCCATTGTATATTGAATCTCCTCCTATACACCTCTAATTTCAAAAAATCGTTATTCTAACTATTTTACATAGTTATAATGCTGTAACTAGTATTTGGTATATATGAAACATGTTGGAAAAGATTTTTTTACAATTTTACTTAGCCATGGTATTTTGACCCTTACCATGGTAAATTGAAACACCTTGTCCATAAACCTACAATTTCAAAAATCAAATTATTTCAAATTGCTTTTCAAAGTTATAATACTCTAATAGATATATGGTATATATAAAACATGTTGAAAAAGATGTTTCGACTATTTTACTGATCCATGGTAATTTGACCCCCTCCCTCCTTTTTTACCATGGATAATTTAACTCCTTTTATATGTTAGGATTTCAAATAATCAAAGCATTTTAGCTACATGGTCTAGTTATAATGGTACAATAAGTATTTTGAATGGAATTATGTTGGAAAAGAAATCAGAGCACTTATACCAAGCAATGGTATTTCTTTTTACCTACCATGGAAAAATGACTTCCCCTTTTTGTATGTCTGATTTTCAATCTACAATAAGCTTTAAAATAATGTATAATGTTCTAATAATTATCTAGAATGAAAAAAAACAGGGGGTCAATTTTCCTTACAGGGTTCAATTTACCATAGAAGGGGTTCAATTTACCATGGGGGCAATTTATCATAGCGGTATTTTGACCCCGGGGTCAATTTTCCATTGGGTTCAAAATACCATATGACACCGGGCTTCAAAGTTATTGTGAAACTACCTATTCTAGAGGTGGCGTGAATCAGATGTGGATACTAAAATATTCCAAAGATCTTTTAAATCACATACAATCTTATAATTCAATTTAGACTTGTTTATATTTTTTCGTTTGGGCTTGTTTTATATTTGCCTTCGGGTTTATATGATCCGTTCATCCTATTTCGACTCTTCAAAATTCAAAGTCTATCCTAAATTGAGGTAAATTATATGGCCTTCCAAATACCGTTACGATTCCTAACATCACTGAAGAGACATTAATTGTCGAAATCCGAAGATGGTGTACTAATTTTAGCACCTTTTGTTTGTGGTATACCATCTTTTCGCCGAGTTTATTGTTTTCTGTTTGATATTAAATTAATATTTAAGATCCATTTTGTTACATCTGGTGATCAATTTATTTGGCAATCGCCAATGGGAGTCAACAGGGTTTAAGAACATTTGTTGTTCGACCTGTTAGTCAAATGCGTTTTGTTAAAATATACTTTTTCACGTTTTTGGTCTTTTGGAAAATGTTGTTTGTGCTGTATTTAGACCCTCTAAGAAGAAATTTGTTTTGCATGCATACGTATAAAAATTGCGGTTTTATCCAACGCAATCATAGGTTTGAACGTTGTTTTCAATTTAGACTTGTTTATATTTTTCGTTTGGGCTTGTATTATATTTGCCTTCGGGTTTATATGATCCGTTTATCCTATTTTGACTCCTCAAAATTCAAGAGTCTATCCTAAATTGAGGTAAATTGTATGCCTTTCCAAATACCGTTTCAATTCTAACATCACTGAAGAGACATTAATTGTCGAAATCCGGATATGGTGTACAAAAACCTTTGCACCTTTTGTTTGCAGTATACCATCTTTTCCGCAAGTTAATTGTTTTCTGTTTAGTATTAAATTGATAATTAAGATCCATTTATTACATCGGTGATCCGTTTATTTGGCAATCGCCAATGGCAGTCAACAGGGTTTAAGAACATTTGTTGTTCGACCTGTTAGTCAAATGCGTTTTGTTAAAATATACTTTTCACTTTTTGGTCTTTTGGAAAATGTTGTTTGTGCTGTATTTAGACCCCTCTAACAAGAAATTTGTTTTGCATGCACACGTATAACAGATATCCTTCATCAGTATGAATATGATGTAAAATGAATCTATTCTGATTATAAAACTATAACAATCTTGAAATTTATACAATAAAACAGTTAAACCCGAACATCATAGAGACGCTTGTACAATTCTAATTTTTTGTAAACATGACGTAGGTTATATAGCTATTGACAACAGAGTCTGCAAAGATATGCTTTTAATAAAAATAGTAATGTGCGATATGAACTGGTACAATTCTAAAATTTAAAAGGTGACGACAGTTACGATGTTACAACAACGATTGAGTGGAAATACATTCCCAATAAACAGCACTGACCGATCTAAGCTTGAATAATATTTCAAATTTGACAACGGTAGAGTATTTATAACAGAGGCTGCGTATTTAAACATCCCAAATAAATAGCAGTTTGATAATGATTAGAAAAAAATAATAGTAAATTTTGACTAAGGTTAAATAATTGAACGTGACTGCGTACTTGTACATCCCTCCCAAATGAATAGAACCCTGTAATTTAAACTGGTATAATTAAAAAAATCATTAAAACTGTAAGAGTCCAGTACGGAAGCCTAAGTTACTGGAAACAATTGATGGTAGGGAAAATGAGTGACTCATTCTATGTTTTTTCATTGATGCCCTCTGGGGAAACTGTCCTTAGCTTTCTTATCCAAAACCTTTCCCGAGCAAGTTTGTCGGCCCTTATCCAACCCTCGTTGTGGTCTATGATTGTGATGGTAAGGTTTTGAGATCAACAGGCGTGCCCAGGTGATCTCAAATGACGACTTACAGGGAGGTCGGGCTTGCAGGTGTAGTCACTTCGATGACCATGCATGCGTTTGTTGAATGGCTGTTCTGTCTCGCCAACATACTGCATGCCACATCGACACTGAAGAAGGTATACAACATTCTGGGTTTTGCAAGTTATATTAGTTTTGCATGCACACGAATAAAATTGCGGTTTTATCCAACGCAATCATAGGTTTGAACGTTGTTTTCAATTTAGACTTGTTGATATTTTTCGTTTGGGCTTGTATTATATTTGCCCTCGGGTTTATATGATCCGTTCATCCTATTTTGACTCCTCAAAATTCAAGAGTCTATCCTAAATTGAGGTAAATTGTATGGCTTTCCAAATACCGTTTCGATTCCTAACATCACTGAAGAGACATTAATTGTCGAAATCCGGATATGGTGTACAAAACCTTTGAACCTTTTGTTTGCGGTATACCACCTTTTCCGCAAGTTTATCGTTTTCTTATTAGTATTAAATTTATCGTTTATTTGGCAATCGCCAGTGGTAGTCAGCAGGGTTTAAGAACATCCGTTGTTCGACCTGTTAGTCAAATGCGTTTTGTTAAAATATACTTTTCACTTTTTGGTCTTTAGGAAAATGTTGTTTGTGCTGTATTTAGACCCTCTAACAAGAAATTTGTTTTGCATGCACACGTATAACAATTGCGGTTTTATCCAACGCAATCATAGGTTTGATCGTTGTTTTCAATTTAGACTTGTTTATATTTTTCGTTTGGGCTTGTATTATATTTGCCTTCGGGTTTATATGATCCGTTCATCATATTTTGACTCCTCAAAATTCAAGAGTCTATCCTAAATTGGGGTAAATTATATGGCCTTCCAAATACCGTTTCGATTCCTAACATCACTGAAGAGACATTAATTGTCGAAATCCGGATATGGTGTACAAAAACCTTTGAACCTTTTGTTTGCGGTATACCACCTTTTCCGCAAGTTTATCGTTTTCTGATTAGTATTAAATTTATCGTTTATTTGGCAATCGCCAGTGGTAGTCAGCAGGGTTTAAGAACATCCGTTGTTCGACCTGTTAGTCAAATGCGTTTTGTTAAAATATACTTTTTCACTTTTTGGTCTTTAGGAAAATGTTGTTTGTGCTGTATTTAGACCCTCTAACAAGAAATTTGTTTTGCATGCACACGTATAACAATTGCGGTTTTATCCAACGCAATCATAGGTTTGATCGTTGTTTTCAATTTAGACTTGTTTATATTTTTTCGTTTGGGCTTGTATTATATTTGCCTTCGGGTTTATATGATCCGTTCATCATATTTTGACTCCTCAAAATTCAAGAGTCTATCCTAAATTGGGTTAAATTATATGGCCTTCCAAATACCGTTTCGATTCCTAACATCACTGAAGAGACATTAATTGTCGAAATCCGGATATGGTGTACAAAACCTTTGCACCTTTTGTTTGCGGTATACCACCTTTTCGCAAGTTTATCGTTTTCTTATTAGTATTAAATTTATAATCAAGATCCATTTATTACATCGGTGATCCGTTTATTTGGCAATCGCCAATGGCAGTCAGCAGGGTTTAAGAACATTTGTTGTTCGACCTGTTAGTCAAATGCGTTTTGTTAAAATATACTTTTTACTTTTTGGTCTTTTGGAAAATGTTGTTTGTGCTGAGTGTATTTAGACCCTCTAACAAGATATTTGTTTTGCATGCACACGTATAAAAATTGCGGTTTTATCCAACGCAATCATAGGTTTCAACGTTGTTTTCAATTTAGACTTGTTTATATCAATGCATGGTCATTTTCTGATATAAAAAAAACGTCGATTTAACATTTCGGGATATTTTCTATCCCCTCCCTTTCTGAATTACAAAAGTAATCCAATACCCACCTTTTTTCCTCTCGTCTCATTTCATTAACAAATGACTGGTGCATAAGTTAAGTGTATTCAAAAGAATGATGTTTATTTGTTAATTACAAAAATAGAATAATTATTCGTTTCATTTTTTAGAAGTGCATACAAGGTATATTTATATTTGAGAGGAATTTGATTCAACAACTTCTTTGTGAGCATCAGCCCTATTCCAAGAAAATCTCATTGATAGAATATCTAGAGAGCGGGAGGATGTGGGAAAGATCCCCGGTCGGATCAACCAAAGAATTGAAAATTGCTGTTTGCCGGTTTTCCCCGACTTAACACTCGCCAATTAGGGGTAACACTGTTCGGCTCGCAGTCAGAATATTATGACAATTGCTTATTTACTATCCACAGTGTTCGCTTATTTTTATTTTTAAAGAAAATAAAGAAATTATGATTTTTTAAGGAAAAAGGGGAAGGGCAAAAAAGACAATTTGTCATGTCCCAAATTACCTGTGTTTACTTGTATAAGTTTAGTATGGCTGTTTGAAAGCAATAATTGGGAGGAATTTGTGATATTGGAAAAATAGATGCATGTGCACATGGTTCAAACCGTACAGCTATTAATTTGTCTTAAACTTTGAATAGTCAAACACCGAAACAAAAAAGTAATTACATGTTTTGATAAAGTAAGAAGACAAGACACGTGACCTGGGATAGTATACCCAGGTGTGATTAGTTGAAATAGTTCGCTCCTGTTTAATGAAAGTTATCCCCCCTGTTACATTGATACATTTCCAGAAGACGATTGAAACTTTCTATGTGGTACACAGTGATCTTGTCATATTACAACGAAGCCAGTACTGTCAGTACTTCTTGATCATTTCATTCCATTATGTACATGGGCAAGGAATTGTACATACAATTCCTTGATATGGGCATTTAACAAATTAATGTTTTTACTCTGTGACACGAAAACTTCCGTATCCAAATAAAATCAGGTAAAAAAATTGATAAACATATAGACATCTTTTGTTTCATTCTTATATAACCAAAGCATTACTAAAGTTGGTATTGAAGTTTTGATATGAAACGTGGCATTAGCAAAATGATTCCAAGCAGCCTGGAACTTGAAAATAACCCATAATTTCGTCTTCATTTTTAGGAGTGATAAATATTTATCCTAGACCCTTGGAAACTACGTTTCAAATGGTGTTCGCGTAATCATTAAGATTTTTGGGTGGAAAAAATAGTCAGGCCAGGAAAAAATAAAGAATCTGTATGATGACAGCAAGATTTTCGTTGACGTTTTGAACAAAAAAATATCTAACACATTGCTGAGAGGATGATAGAGCAGATTGTTACCCCGCTTGTCAATTTGTCGTATTAACCATTCAAAATATTGCATTTAGACATGAAGTATAATAAATGAAAATGTTGACTTGAGTATTTTAATGGTATCCATTTCTAGCTAAAGGTTGTAATATAAATTGCATTTTTCTTTGTTTTAAAAAAATGCTTAAAAAGGGTTTAGGAAAAAACCATGGTGTATTATCTGCAATTCGATGTCCATCATACTTGGATAAGTAAACATGAAACCAAACTAGAATCTAAGAGGAAAGTAGGTGGAGCTAAGCTATTGTACAACATGTTCATTTTGATGTTAAGCAAAGCTTGGACACAGGATCTGTATTTAATCAGATTGTGAAAGATATCCGCCTCTCAACGATTTAGGAAACTTAAAAAAGATTAACCGAGAGCAAACAAAAATCCATTTGTTATATTTTTGTTGTCTTTAGTATTTGATAATAATCCTTGAAATTGTGTTTTCCACCTCTCAGGAATTTGTAAAGATGTAATTTTAAATGAAAACCATTAAACAACCACATAAAAATAAGAAAAAACACATCGTATATATAGTGTTATTTTTAAATCAATACATAAATGTAGTTATAAGGATTACAACTTTTTTAAAATAATTTATGCTCATTTAAAGGCCTACTGATTATTAATAAATAAATCAACTGAAATAACGAAGCCGTTCGTACGAAAAGGTAAATTTACGCACTTTTTTCATATGAAAAGAGTACACCTAACCCGTAAAATAAAAATATTTACACAATATCTTGACAATTAACAATTAAACGAAACTTATCGTCATTATAACGTCATTCAATGTCGTCCTACAAACTTTTTCGGTCACCATTAACAACTGCATGAGGTTGGATGGTATTTACAGAATAGAGAATATTAAGAGGGCAAAAAAATGGAGAATAGGGAAAAATTGGTCAAATAATAAAGATTACAGATAAAGAGGTGCTAAAATAAAAAGAACAGAGAATAATGGCCCTAAATAATAAAGAATAGAGAAAAATGTTCAAAACAATGAAAAATAAGAGAACGACTGCCTTGTCTACCGCCAAAAAATAAAAAACGGGGGATGGGGGGCGGGGCGACACGCTTTGGTGATGTGGGATTTAGGGGTAAAAAGGTGTGGATGTAGGATACAGGGTGTCAAAAAGAAAAAGTGGGGATGTGGGATGTGGGATGTAAGGTAAAAAAGATGGAAACTGGGAGAAAAAAAGGGAAAAGTGTGGGAAGTGGTAAATAATAAAAAAAAGTGAGATTTGGGAAATGCCTAGGAGCACCCCCGTGTCACCCCACCCCTTTTTTTCGTGACCCATACTTTCATTTTTTTTTTTTTTTGGGGGGGGGTTTCAAAGACACGCTTTGGGGATGTGGGATTTAGGGGTAAAAAGGTGTGGATGTAGGATACAGGGTGTCAAAAAGAAAAGTGGGAATGTGGGATGTGGGATGTAAGGGTAAAACAGATGGAAACTTGGAGAAAAAAGGGGAAATGTGAGAAGTGGAAAATAATAACAAAAAGGCGAGATTTGGGAAATGCCTCGGAGCACCCCCGTGTCACCCGGCCCACACCCTTTTTTTATGACCCATACTTTCATATTTTTTTTTTTTTTTTTTTTTAATTTCAAAGCCGTTGGTTTTCTCGTTTGAATTGTATTACATTTGTCATTTCGGGGCCTTTTATAGCCTACTGTGCGGTATTGGTTTTGCTCGTTGTTGCGGCCGTTTGTACCAATAGAAGCAGATTTGTCACATGCTTATTTGTTTATTTGGTTATGTTTTTGTTGTGGAGCGTTTTCAATTTCTGATGATATAAACACAAGTATTAGTTTTCGTTCATAAATTTGCTACATATTTCAACCAAATTAAATTGTAAAAAATTATATTACATGTTCATATTAAGTGAAAACAAAACTAATTGATAACAAAACTTGATCAAATAAACAAATATACTTTAGACGATTCAGCGTATTTTATGATCTTTTATCAGCACCTTGTTTGTTAAAAAAAGGCGAAAGATACCAAAGGGACATTCAATCGTCACAATGCTTTTCAATATAAAAATGGTAGCATACGCTATAAATTTATTAATCTGGGATATCATACGGCATATTTTGTTAATAGTGAACAAAAAGGTAAAACATGCTACACAGAGAAACAAGTGATCAGTATGCTGGAGTTTCTTATTGACAACATATTTGTTGACTTTGGAGTTAGACTTTTTCAACAAATTGTCGGCATTCCTATGGGAACGAACTGTGCGCCACTCCTTGCCGACATCTTCTTATTTTCATATGAGTCGTAGTTCCTTCAGACACTTGTCAAGAACAAGAAGATCAAAGAAGCCAGATCATTTAATTTCACATTCAGATATATTGATGATGTTCTTTCCATTAACAATCCAAACTTTTCTGATTGGGTTCCATTAATATATCCTCCAGAACTAGAAATTAAAGAAACAACAGACACAGCTTCCTCTGCCTCATTTTTAGACTTATACCTCGAATTTGACATAAGTGGTCATCTCAGTACCAGAATGTATGACAAACGAGACGATTTTAGTTTTGAAATTACCAATTTCCCCCACCTTTTAGTAGCAATATACCAACTTCACCTTGCATTCGGTATTCAAGAGCTTGCAGCTGCTACCCAGACTTTATAAAACGTCACTAGTGTCTGAGAAGAAAGTTGATGAACCAGGGTCATTTTCTAAATACGTTCATCGGAAGATACCAAGAACTTGTTGATAAATATTCCGTATCAACTTCACAAATAATACATGATGGTCTTGAAGTATAGATTTTAGATACTGGCGTTGTTTATCATCTTAATTACGTGTTAAAGTGTTCTTTTATTTGTCTTTGTAAATTATTAACCTTTACTGTTTAGTCCATTTTTTTTGGTAATATCCTTTTGGCGTGGCTCGGTACTTATGCATCCCGTCAATGTGTTGTTGTGCTGTGGTAATTTTTTGTATTTTTGTCTTTTAATTTTGGTTATGTGCTCTGTCTATATGCCATTTTGTTTTTCTTTGTTGACGTGTTTGTTTGTTTTTATAGTGATTAAGATTATAACACAATGTTGACTGCTGTACCCCTATTTTTGACATTTTTACCTATTATGTCTGTTTGTTTTGTTCACATATTTTGTCAATATAATGGAATTGTATGCGACTGTCATACAAGTGAGAGGTTTAGCTTGCTATAAAACCAGGTTTGATCCACCATTTTCTGCATACTGAGAAAATGCCTGTACCAAGTCAGGAATATGACAGTTGTTTTCCATTCGTTTGATGTGTTTGAGCTTTTGGTTTTGCCATTTGATAAGGGACTTTCAGATTTGAATTTTCCTTGGAATTCGGTATTTTTGTTATTCAGTTACTTTTCAACTAATAAGTCAAAAATAAACTGACAACGCCATGGTTAAAAAGAAACAGACAAACAGACAAACAACAGTACACAAAACACAACATAGAAAACTAAAGACTGAGCAACACGAATCCCACCAAAAACTGGGGGTGATCTTAGGTGCTCCGAAAGGGTAAGCAGATCCTGCTCCACATGTGGCACCCGTCGTGTTGCTCATGTAAGTACAAACCCGGGGAAAAGGGGACGGGATTGTAGTTACGAAAATTGGAACATATCCGTCGTCATCTGTGACAGAGATATTCCATAACGGTCAACCAACTCGTGATAGCGTTAGTTAATATTCCGACGAAGGGATGACTTCAACTTCACCACTTAATTGGAACTCTTGGGCTTGGTTTAATAGCTTTCGTGTGAGCAGCAACCATCTATCAAGGAAATCATGATAGGAAATACAAGCCCTGGAATATCGTATTTAAAACTGGGAGATATATAGACTCCATATGCAGGCGCTGCTGGAATGTTGCTACATAGAAATGGAAAGTTCACAATTGGGAAGCTGAACCTTAGTCATCTCTTTTGTCGTAAAGTTTTGTTTTCAGACAACCCTCATTGTCAATTTCTAGATGTAAACTAAGATATGAGTCAGACTCATCTTTATCTGTTGTATAATTGATCTCAAGTTCGACATAGTCACCAAATTTTGAATTATTTAGTGAGAGAAGGTCATCTAATTATATAACGGAAAGTGAAGTTAAAGGATACTGCGTTCAGCCTCATATGAATAAAGGAACAAGTCGGCAAGAAGAGGGCACAGTTGGTTTGTTGAAAACACGTCCTTCAAACGTAACAAATATGTTGTCAATCGAGAAATCAAGCATCTAAATAATGTCAGTTTGAGAGAATTTTTTGTTTTAATCAGAGTGATTTTTTACTAAAGATTGCATAATTAAAGATCTCCCATCAGACCCTCATGAATTATTGCGTGAACCCTGAGGGTTCACATATAATTAGTTAGAAATATAGTCTATGGAGGAATATTCGGAACCTTAACTATTGTTCATTCGGAATATTTATTCTTCTTATCTGTATTAGCTTCCTGCAATTAAGAGCACCTCCATACGGAGCATTTAAGATATCTAAAACTTGGCAATAAAGACCTTTACACAGATCGCTAACTCACTTAAATGCTATATGGTAATAAAAGATATAGTTGGTAATCTATGTAGAAAAAAAAAAGAAATAGATTCCCATACGTATGATTTTTAAAGAATAATAATTATTCAAAACATGGACACCCAGTCTTTCAAAAATTCATTAAATTAATCTAGAAATAATTAATGAGGCATTGCGAAATGGTCAACTAGTAGGAGACATTAATTAATGTTCCTTACGACTGATCATCAATAAGTGTAACTCTCCCACGAGACGCATTGAGAGATTAAATGATCTAATATAAATCCATTTTGAAGAGGCATAACTTTTAAGTTCAAGATACAAAGATTTCATTAATAAAACACACGAGGTAAAAGGGAATGCATTCTTATTGCCTATGATGAAACGTAAATGTACACAAATATGATCATTGATAATTTAAAAGAAACAGTTGTCAATGCAGAAGAATTAATTAACACAAAAGAATATCCTTTACAGATTTTCAACGAAAAGATTAAACTGCATTTGTTTAATTTATTCTAAAAACAATAGATTTGAGTTTAATGGAAAGTTATACAAACAAGTTATAGGAGCGCCCCTCCATAGGTGGTATATTTTCATCATCATGCACATATCTGCATCTGTCTGTCCTATTAATAAATATCTTAGATAAGTTCAAATGGAAAGAAAACATCAAATTACACTGTCAATATAGAGATGACGGTGTTATGGTCTTCACAGGCAAAATAGAGCAAGTTGAAGATTTCTTTAACATAGCGAACAAATTTTTCCCTATACTTAAGTTCACATATGAGATAGTTGTTGGGAGACTTTTGAAAAGGGACCAATGCTTAAAAGTTAATTTTAAGCAAAAATCCCAAAACACTGTTAAATTTCTGAATTATAGGCAACAAACATAAGTTAGCAAAAAAGTGTAAAGTTTTGAGATTTATTACGTATGTTGATTGAAGGAACCGCATTTCATAATAATCGAATTATCCTGCGACTGATATGATTATAAAATATTTGGTAAACTATGCTTGCCAATGAGAGAACTTTTCAATAAACATAGCGTTGAATGTTGAGTCTTAGCAAAGCGAGCTAAATGACATCAAATTGACCAGTGTTGTACAAGATATAAATCAATGGCAATATTTTTATACAAAAAAAAAAAACGAAAAACAGACACCGTATAAGCAAACAAAAACAGGCTCTGGATTTGGACAGATATAATTAAGTATACATGTATAAGCAGCAAATTGAATGAATAAGCTGGATCCAAACCCATTTCTAAGGTGGAACAGGATAATACGGCACAAAATAAAATGGTAAGCAAGTAGATTTTGTCTTATTTGATAGGAATAAAACTTCCACATTTTATGAAACAAAATATCGTACTTGCTCTGAAATAAGTATTTTAAAAGAAAAATATATAAAAGGCGTATTTGTAAGTGCAAAACCAGTTTTAGTTTGATAAACTTTCCATTTGTTAATGAGAACCGGTTTTAAACTGGTTTCGAACTGAAACTGGTTTGCCGTTTGTTATTCTCAAACCGAAACTGGTTCAAGAAACTATTCAAACTACGTTCATGGGTGGTTAGTGGTTTCAGTTTAGGATTTAAATGGAGGCAATGTTGATGCAGTGTAGTAGTCGCGAAAAAATTTATGCAGATTCTATGATCAAATTGATTTTTCTAATGGATTTTCAATACTTATATGTATAACCTTTTTGTGTTTGGTGTTTTTGCTACACATCGTTTTATATAGATAATTAATGTTCATTATAAACACTATTCATTTGTTTCTGTTATTGCTATTTTTTCTAGTCTGACAGTTAGATCTAGTTGTCTTTTTGTATGAATTGGCAATTAAAAAAAACGTTTTAAATTGTGGAAAATACTGAGATGACGAATAAATGTTTATGAGATAACAATCCGATAAAACAAAACAAAAATATGTAAACCTTTCTATACATGCTATAATTCAAAACTGTGAAGTAAATGGAAATAGCCTATGAAAACAAGAGCAAATGATATTGTTAGAATTGTTAAAATTTGTGATTAGGTCTACATTAAAATTACTGAGGATTCTAGGTGAAATATTACCTCTACCAATAAACACCCTGAAGTGTCTTCCATTGGTAGTAGTTTGACCTTTCACACTGGTAAAATGAAAGCTAACACCATCCAGAAATTAACTATTGAAATAAAACATTCCTTTTAATATCTCCTACTTTATATTTAACACCACTCTCAACATGCCATAATTGTCCTGATTTACAATCAAAAGAAAATATTATCCTCACACACATGGTAATGAAAATACTGAGATATAATTTACAATTCAGTTGAAATAATAATTAGCATAAAAAAGTTCTAATGTTCACGGATTGACTTTTTTTTTTTTAAAAAGCAACTTGTTTGTTTATTTTGTTTTGTTTATTACAATGCGACTTTTGTTGTCTATAATTTATTAAAGCCACTCAAAATCACATGGAACGGTGTAATATAAATGTACCGGATGACGTCATATTTCATGTGATAGTGACAAGTGCGCATGTTTCACGGAAGCTGTCAATCGGCCATTATAATTTTCCACCTGTAAATAAAGTAAATCTTTCGCAGATGACATCCGTATAGCAATCTCATTTGGCAATTAAAGTAAAGAACAGATACTGCAAAAATGTCAGATTTTGACAGTAATCCATTCGCTGATCCAGAAGCACAGGCAAATCCATTTTCTGTAAGTCGTTTTGACAGAAATTCTATGCCAACACACCGGAAAACAGAAAGCACACACATCCCCTATTTACATTTTTTACTTTATATGGTTTAACATTATTCTTTGTAACCTGTGAAGACATCTTGTGCCGCAGTTATATCAAAATTTCAAAGTCTTGCACGACTGGCTTTTTATAAACTGATTTCACAAACACAGTGAACGGTGACACTACTTCACAACTAATAAAGAATACATTACATTTTAACTGTACATACATACTTTATTTTAACTGTACATACTTGAAGTATTTAGCTGTTCATCATGTTAGAGTATGTACACTCAAAATGAGTCCACTCCACTCCTCGACAACCGATAGTGTTTCCGGCAGCTTTTAAAAAGGGCAGGGTAATTTTTTCTCAGAGGTCACTCTTAGCCCGATTGGCTACACGTTAAGGCGCCTTTGCCTGGAGCAGAGGATTTTCTTTAAAATAATACACCATCTTGTAGCTATTTATCCAACAGACTTGCTCATTCAATCTGACACAAGAACAAGACAAAATCCACACAATCATTCCTACAGACCAATACAAACATCTAAAGACTCATACAAGTACTCATTTTATCCTAGAACAATATTGCAATAGAACCTTCTACCTGAAGCTGCAGTAAAATGTACTACACTAGACTGTTTCGAGAACAGATCCCAATATCTGTTCTCAACAAACACCTACACATTTAAATTAATATTACGATGTATATAGTTTTAACCAAAATGTATAGTACAAAACAGAAGAAAAGAAAATTACTTTGAACTTTTATTTGTATATATTTAACTGTAAATAGAAATTATATATCCCACGCACCCGCTGCATAGTGACATCAGTGCCCGCACGTTATCATCAGTATGTTGATGGAGTGCTGAACTATCTATAATACTAAAATAACGAGGTCAAATTTGTCAGCCGGCATGGGGTAAAAGCGACGAATCAAAGAATTCAACTTTATATGTAACTAATATAGGACAATGGTGTTGATTAAAATTACACCATTCCTGGCCCTTTGTTTTCCACATAATTAAATTTTCTAATAATTCACAAGTTCCGTGTCGAATCTGATACTGATACCAAAAGTATATGTCACCTGTTACCTACTCTGTACGTTCCGCCCCTGTCAGGCGCACCTCAAAAGGTGTGTTTGGGATTTGAGGTCATAATCACACATGAACTTAGTCATTATACAGGGATTAACACTACTAAATTCAATCATTGTCACATGAAGTTTGCGGTTGTAGTAAGAAAACCAGGACGGGTTCAAACAGAAAGATTTTGAAAGCAGAGAAAACTGTGCACCTAATAATCAGCACGACTTTATCAGATGACAATCGAATACTAAAAATCCAGGTTTAAAATGAGGCCGTGGGTACTTTAATTCAGTCACGGATCCGCGATGTCGCGGGTGTGTTCTAGTAAAGAAGAAGAAGAAGAAGATTACACTTTGAGGGCAACTTTTGTGCGGAGGATACACTCTTTACATAGATATAAAGGCACTCTCATGAATAGGGATTTAATCGAATTATACCATTGTGTTATATTTACTTCTAAAAAATAAATATTATTAGGTTATTAATTCAATATCTTTTTGTATTAAAATTATCACTTCTAGACTCAGCAAACAGAATCTTTTGCGCCGGTAGAGCGAAATAATTACGATTGACATACTTGGGTATGATTGCTACGGATGATTCCGACAACAATAGTAGGCGTGTTATACACCATTGTATAGACAAATCAATTTAGATTTATGACATAACAAGTTTTAGTGGGGTTGACAACCGAGAAATCGGCATATAAAGGAATTTCGTGACCGGATGACATTTTTCAAAACTGCGAGTTAAGTACCTTGTGTTATATTAAGGTATATAGGAAATTTTTTTTCTGAGACAAGTGCCTGTGTGTTATGGATAGGGATTTAATCAAATATACCATTGTTTCATATTTCCTGGTAATAAATATATATGTATATAAGTTATTGATTTAATTCCTTTTTGTAATAAAATTATCACTTCTAGACTCAGCTAATAGAATCTTGATGGTGCAACTGCTCCAGTTTAACACTTTAATACTGAATCACTGTGGCTGATTGTCTAAATATAGCTAAGAATGTGTTGTGAAAGTGTCAAGACTTGCATGACAAGGAGCATATGCATTGCTTTTTAGCTCCACAAAAGAATTAGTGCCAAATACCTTTTGGATCTGAAATGTTTATACCATTTAAAGCTACAATTACCCTGGGACTATTATACAATACAGGGCATAAAGATTACCGTTTCCCGGGGAAAGTAAATTATTACACGGGAAAATGACATTGCAGTTGCTAATATCCCGTCGGGAAAGTTGTTTTCTGGTAAATAAATAAAATAATTTGTCCCTATTGTTTAAATGTCAAAATACTTCTGTAAGATCATCTGAGCGTCGAATTTTCATTGATCACATTTTTACGCGATTTACACATGTGCCTTTTGGTATTTAGTTAGATCGTTAGCAGACTGGTTTAAATTTACGATATCTGGTTTGTAGCACGGGAACCAGTTTGTAAATATTGCAACCGGGGATAGTGGATTTGCACACGGGAAAGTGAATTTTTTTTATCACTTTCCCTTGGGTTAGTGGCCTGCCAAAAAATTCTTCATGCCCTGCAATATATTATGTCCCAGAATTACCTTGGCTCATAACTGTACAAAACTTTTTAGGCTATTCGTCTTTTTTTTCCCCATTTAATTCTGTATTTTTTTATACGACTGCAAGTCGTATATTGGTATCACGTCGTCGTCGTCCGAAGACATTTGGTTTCGGGACAATAACTTTAGTATAAGTAAATAGAAATCTATGAAATTTAAACACAAGGTTTATAACCACAAAAGGAAGGTTGGGATTGATTTTGGGGGTTATGGTCCTAACAGTTTAGGAAATTTAGGAATTATGGTTGCAAACTCAATTGGAAATTTGAATTGAGATAATGACCATATCTTGAGGCAAAGAATTTTTGGGAAAGACGGCTTCAAGCCGTCAATTCCCTATGGCTTGCCAGACTTCCAAGCCCTCACCTCACTCATTTTGTTTTTATAGTTGGGAAAACACCTCAAAATTTCATACTGAATTGATGAGGAGGAGACACACAAATGAACAGATTGACTTTAAACGATTTTTAACACATTTGCCTTCTGTATCTCGTGAAATTATCGTATCTTGAGCTCTCCTTAACATTATTTACGTTTCTTTTACAATCCGGGAAAATCAGTATTACGAAATATTCTAAATATATCCAACCTAGTGACATCATGGTTGGAATTCCACACTAGGTAGAAGCAGGGATATCCTTTCCTAATTATTAAAATCATTCACAGAAATCGTGTATGATTTAGAAATCGTATTTGTTTATTTAAAAACATAATTAGATGATTCAAACATGCAATGCGTTGATTTGTTACATTTGTAGGTCAACTTTCACGGTAAACAATGGGGATACATGGGACTGGGGAGAAAGCGTCAGTTTTCATTCTTTTCTGTAACTGTATTGAGAATCTCTCCTCCAATACAGGAGCACCTCAAATTGATGAGTAATTATCCACCTAAAGAAAAGTTTCTGTATCTGAACACTTAAAATGTGATATTTATTATATGATAAGTAGTTTTCCATTAAAACAAAATTTCATGTACCAACATAATCATTGTAATGGTAAAAAATACAAAATTTTCAAATGGCTTTTGTAGTTTAAACATATTTAAATGGAAATTTTAAACTGAATAGACTTTTCAGTCCTCACTTTATCAAGAAAAAATTTTAAATCTTAGAGCCCTGTCACAAAAAATGGAGTATTGCCCTAGCTTGCAGTTCAGTGGTATACAATAAAAAAAAATATATTGTTGTAGTTATTAAATGATAGAATTCAATTGAATTTTAGATAATTAACTTTCAACTTTAATGAAATGTTTTGAATTAGAAGGTGCCAATCTCTTTATTGGTCCAAATTGATTCTGTGATGAATTCTTGGCTAAGGAAATGAAATTACATTATTAACCAACAATTAATTTCAATATTATCAATCTTTCTACATGTTTTGGCTCATTCTTTGTATGAAGACTATCAGAAGATACAAAAAAAATAGAAACATTTGCCGTCTTTTCCTCAGAGCTTTTAAGCTCTGTGTTTTGGAAAAGGGGTTGGGGGTAAAAAGAAATTGGGGACATTTTTTCCTCATTTCAGATTTAGAAATTAAAAGATAATTTCTTCAAATTTTTTTTTTTGAGGGGGGTCAATTCGTAACAGCATAGTGTATTGCACAAAAGCAAAAAAAAAAGGGAGGGTAAAAATTTTTTAATTTTTTTTTTGGGGGGAGGGGTATAATTCACAACAGCATAGTGTATTGCACAAAAGCAAAAAATTGAATATAAATTCAAATCATATAACCAATTCTAAGTTCTTTGACTACAGTTATTCAGAAACCTATTATGTGTAAAATATTTAATTACAATCCAAATTCAGACCTGTATCAAGCGCGAATATTGTGTCCATTTTTGCCCCCAACTGTTCAGGGTTGGACCTCTGCGGTCGTATCCAGCTGCACTGGCGAAGCAATTTATTTATCATCTGAATTTCTCACTATGAGTAACCATTTTTGGTATATGGAATCCTTACAGGGTCTTCATGTTTGTCAAACATGGTTCACCTGACCTTGACCTCATGTCATGGATAAGTGATCAAGGTTAAGTTTTGTGGTCAAGTTCATATCTCCTATACGATATTCAATAGATCAACTATATTTGGTGTATTTAATTGTTGTAAGCCAATGTAAGATGTACTTGTCCACCTGGCAGGATCCATCTGACCTTGGACTCCTTTTTCTGATTGATTGGTCACTGTTAAGTTTCATGTTTAAGGGTGCAACTACCTGGAACTCTTTTAGTTTTACATGGATCATTGATAATGTTAAGTTTATGTGTCAGATACTAACTTGTAGTAAACCTTTATCTTAAAGACTTTCAACATAAATTCATTCATGACCAGTAAAGCAGGCAAGACAAACAAGCATGTTTAACTTTGGTAGATACATGTAGTTGTCTCATTGGCAATCATACCACATCTCCTTATTTTTATAAGACAAACAAGCATGTGTACTCTTGTCTCAAATTTACAATGTCTTGATCATGTGGTATCCTATGTCATCTGACAGAACAATTCCTCAAGTCTTACAAAGCTTTTAAATTCATAACAATTTTAATAATACTGACCACTTGCCAGAAAATGTACACAGATACATGCTTCCTTCTGTGATGTTTTTCTCTCTATATTACAGGATCCTTCTGTACGTCAAGCTACTGGTGGAAATGTTGGTACAAACCAGGGTACAATGGATGAGTACAATCCATTTGAGGATGGTAATAAAACCCGTCCAGCAGCAGGAGTAAGTTTAATTTCAGGTCAAATTTAGATGGATTTGAAATGTTTGTTATCAACATAGTTTGATTATGCTAGAGAAAACTGAATTAAAATAATGTTTATATATTTCACACATTATCAGAATCAGTGCAAATTAAACATTTAAATATGTAAAATTTTCAATGTGGGTCAAGGAAATGTTAGGAGATATTTTGACTGCCTCTGGTCTCTGGATAAACTGACATGTTGGTGTTAGAGGAGCAAATTGATTTGCCTTTGCAACAGCTGGTCAGTAGTTAGCCCTTGAACATGTTGAAGAGTTATTGCAAGGATTTTGAGTTCATGGAATATAGCATTCCTCAACATTAAAAGTGCCCATTCTGAATTGACTTGTCTCAGTTATCAGAGTATTTTAGATATACATCTCACACAGCTTAAGGAACAGCAACTCTGCATGGATCTGACTGTTATTAGGTAAAATGCCATGTACCCATAGATCTTAACCCCATTCATGCTATTCTTCCTAAGAGTTGCTTTTTGTAGTAAATGTATACATACACAATGTATACTGTCTACATGTATATATGTATATACATCATTTTTATAATCATTAATGATAATGGTAGTTTGAACAGTTGGTATTTTGAAATGATTTATATCCTGATAAACAGTCAGGGAATTACTGAAATAAGTGATTTATAAAATCACTTATTTAAGTAGCAAATTCGAAATTTTATCACAAATTGTGATTTTGTAGTTTTACCAAAACTTTAAACATATAGGTTTATATTATCTCTTATTATTAGTAAAATTGGAAAAAATGAACCTTTTTCTTCTTTTAAATAGCAAGGTTTATGCCTTTGATGCAATCATTTAGATTTAAATTCTATATTTGTTGAAAAAATGCTATAATGAAGGCTTTACATAATTATGAACTGATACTTTCTTAACAGATTTTCCCCAGCAGTGGGAGTAATTTTCCTGTAAAATTCAAGGTTTCATCATACAGATTATGTAATAAAATTTTACTGTTCCCTATCAAAATTTCACTGTTCAGGGGTGTTAAAATTAGTGGGGGTAATTGAAATAATAATACTTAAAGAAGTGATTTTTTGGAAGAAAATAGAGGTATGATACTTAAAGAAGTGATTTTCATGTCATTATCCCAGAATCAGTACAAGGTCATCACCTGACATGTCCTGTCATCCTATCAACACAGATGTTGGTTCTGATAATTTTAGCAACATAATTAGTCCCTGGATCATTAGTATTGTATATTTAAAGCTACAATAAAATTAAATCACTTAGTCTAGTGATTTATTTGTACTACTTAAATAGGTGATTATTAAAGAAAGACAACTCTTACTTCCAACATTTGTGGATAAAATGTTACTTGAATCAGTGATTTAAAAATCACTCATTTAAGTAAGTCCCCTGACTGATAAAAGGGGGTTTATCTTTTTTCCCATATCATTTGGATTAGTTCGGTTATGAGTTAAAATAGTGCATTATGCAATAGTATAACAAAGTCACCATCTGCATTTAAATATAACCTAACAAACACATTTACATAAATAGTACATTGGAAGAAGATAACATACATGTAATCTAGGTATACATTTTGAAAGGATTAAAATTGTATAAATTGATAATGTTCTATTTATAATTTGTAGTCAATGACTGAGCAGCCACTGTTAGATGTAAATATATGCCCAAATCCCTGACTTTTACCTTCTTTAGATAAAGCACACCAAAATCCCTTATAAATATATTTTTATTTACATGCTTTTGTTATAAATAAAATTACACATGTTAAACATGCACTCTCTTTAAGATCCCTGCTTTAAACCTTCACCTTTAAAGGACTGTCATAAGCAATATAAAAAGCCAATGGGGTAGAAATCACTTTTATGTCTTAGGACTATTCCAGAAAAAAAATATGTGTGTGGTAGGAGTGATGGAATGCAACAACAAAAATATAAAAGGTGTAAAGGGATTTTTTGGAAAGCAGAAAAGTGAATACTGTATGAATTTGGTCAGTTTAATATCGGCTTTGAGAGGTAAATCCAGAAAAACGCTTCTGATGCATGAAATTTATAACGTGTTGTTTTCATTTTTTGAATTACATTTTATAATATTAATACTCAGATAATAATAACATAGGATAGTGGCTGTGAGTGAAACATCCACCAACCAAACCTTTATGCATCTTTTTTCTGGAATAGCTCTAAGATAATTCTGCTTTTTAAGGGTTTTTTCACACATGTATTAGTGATTTAAATTTTCGTATAAAGAGTCTAATTTTTAAGAAGTGCCATATGATTTCAATGAACATTTGTCATTTGCAATAGCAAGTGGAGTCTGTATGTGAACATGTTCAAAATACATTATATTTATTGATATTTATAACAACTGATAGCTGAACATTTGCATTGTAGTTTGTTCTGAATAATATAATATGTCAAGTTGTCAGTGCATTCAACATTTATAGGAGGCTTCCTAGAAGAGATTTTGTATACACATGTTTAAGTTTTTTCTTTATAAACATGTATCACATTGATAGGTGGGATTTTTACAGGTAAGTGATCCTCACAACTTTCCTTCAAATTTCAATTCAATTGTTCAGGAATTAAACACTACATTCATAATAAATGATTTGACCTCATTACTTGATTCTTACATACATGTACATGCTCTAAAAATGTCTACATCAATTTTGTTTCCTAATTTCCAGGGAGCTGGACGTGGCTCAGTACCTCCCCCACAACCAGCTACACAGCCCGCTATAATGCAACCATCAGAAGAACCTCCACCCTATGCTGCCTCAGGGGCACAGAAAATTGATACATCAGATCTACAGAAAAGACAAGAGGTTGGTAGATTACATTGATAGATATAGTGGAGAAGTTTAACATAATCAATACCAGTATAAAATCAAAAGTTACTTTAAGAAATATATTTTAGGACATCTTTTTTGTCAAGCCTTCGACTTTTGTCGAAAAAGTGAGACATAGCGATCCTACATTCCGTCGGCGGCGTCCACAAATATTCACTGTGGTGAAAGTTTTTGAAATTTTAATAACTTTCTTAAACTATCCTGGATTTCTACCAAACTTGGACAGAAGCTTGTTTATGATCATAAGATAGTATCCAGAAGTAAATTTAAAAAAAAGAAATTCCTGTTTTTCTGTATTTTACTTATAAATGGACTTAGTTTTTCTGCCAGGAAACATTATATTAACTCTGTGGTTAAAATTTTTAAAATTTTAATAACTTTCTTAAACTATCCTGGATTTGTACCAAACATGGACAGAAGTTTGTTTATGATCAAAAGCTAGTATCTAGAAAGAAATTTTTATTAAAATTTTGTACTTGTTTATCCATATTTTACTTATAAATGGACTTAATTTTTCTTCCAGTTAACATTACATACAGTCTGCAGTTAAATTTTTTAAAACATTTATTAGATTCCTAAACTATCCTGGATTTTTACCAAACTTAGACAGAAGCTTCTTACAATAAAAAAATTGTATCGAGGAATATTTTTATTAAATTTTTTCCTCATCTCATTTTTGTTGAGCCTGCGATTAACAGCAAAAGTAGGCGAGACACTGGGTTCCGTGGAACCCTTATGAATTTTTTTTAATGTTTACTATGTCATGTATGTTGTTATACTTAAAGAGGGAGTATATGATAGTCATTAAAAAGAAATGTTGGGTATATGCCAACAGCACAAATGTCCACAAGAAATCTAGAGATCAACATGAGACTTTTAAAGTTTAAGTTTTCTGTTCATTTATACCAGTACTTAGTCAAAACTTTCAATAGAAAGTTGCCTTTTATAAATAGTGTTTTGTAATTTTAGCTGATCTAGCCTGAATGTCAGTTTGTGTTTCTGCCATCAAATGTCATCTCTCTGTTAATGTTCTTACACTAAAATTTAAATGGGAGTTATATATTTGTTCAAGTAACTGGTCAGTTTTATTTAAATTTTATAAAATGTCTTTTTAAATACCCATTACCAATGTAAGATATATAAACATGTATACAGTCTTTTGGATTTTTTTGTGTTGTTGGGAAGCTTTGCTGTGCATGGTGTCATATGGACACATGTACTTGTTTGTCTTATTTTCCATCCTATTCCTTTTTTTGTACATGTGACTTTCATGTATTGCTGACATTTACTAAAATTTTCAAAGTGAATAAGCCAAAATTGCTACCTTTAAAAATTTCATTAACGAGAGTGGTTTTGAGTCATATGACCTGTAATACAGTCGAACCTCGTTGTGTCGAAAACTCGGAAGAGTCGAAGTAATTTATCGGTCACGGTAAAATTCCTGTTTGATCAATGCATAATTACCTCTAATGAGTCGAACTCGGTTGATTCGAATACTCGGTTAAGTCGAGTAAGTTTTATAGTCCCGTCGATGTAAAATTAATGTAAATTGACCCTGATGTCTCGAAGTTCGAAAGTAAGAATTTTTGAAAAATGCAGACCTAATGGTAAAAATTCATATCGGATGTATTTCTTATGTAACCTAATCATTTTTAAAAGAGATTAAAGTTGAGTAAACATACTTGTTTGTATAACAGTTAAAATGACATGTTTATGGTGGCCGGTAATTAACACCTGTTTGATCGTCCAAGCGGAACGTTGGTGTGTTTAACATATTTTAACTGACATAAAATCGAAACGAATTTAGATTAACCAAGCCGAGATTAAATGAATAGTTAGAATTAAAATTCATTTATTACAATAAACAAAAGGATTAAGACAATTTTGATATATGTATAATAATTAAAGTAAGCAGACGATCTCATCAGAGACCGTTCAGAACTTGCTTCGTTCCGCAAGTGATTTCATAATTTACAGTGACTGACCTTTGTAAATATTTGTGTATGCTATTGATTTTATTTGTGCATGATTTGTATCTGTACTTGTGTGTTTAATTATTATGAAGGATAAAAATATGGAGATTGAATACACAATCATAAAGTGTCATATCGAAAAAAGGCACACGGTTCAAGGTATCTGGTTTACACAAATTCATTCCGTATTCCATGCATTCCAAATTTAAGACGGCACACTCGACCTCGGATGAGTCGAACCTCGGATAAGTCGAATACTTTGGTCCGGTCCCTTCGACTTCGACATAACGTGGTTCGACTGTACAAGTTTAATAATATAATTAAAGATGCACATAGTATAATGATAGATTTGATTTATGTTGATATCTTGATTAGGAATTTATGTTGATATCTTTATTAGGAATTAGAGAGAAAAGCAGAAGAACTATCAAGAAAAGAAAGAGAAATGAGGAACATGCAGTATAATGGTATGTCTATTTGTGGGAACTCTCATACAATAGAGTTGTTTTGAAGGAGAATATATATTTGAAATTTTTGTACATGTTTAATAAATGAAAAGCTGCAAAAATGTAGCTATAAAGAAGCTCTCAAGGAATTATCAGATCTGTTCCATTTGGTGCAATTATGTTTGTAAAGATGATCATGTTGAAAGTTTTCATTACTGGGACAAAAGTGTGTTCTCAAAATTAGCAATTGTTATTCTAGAACCAGAGTTCATTGTATAATATATATGTATCTTTTTCCAGATCGACAAAACAACTGGCCACCATTGCCTGGATTTTGTCCTGTTGGTCCCTGTTTTTATCAAGATTTTAGTGTTGATATTCCTTTAGAATTCCAGAGGACTGTCAAATTTGTATACTACTTATGGTGGTGTAAGTTTATATTGTTACTTTATAACAAACAAAAATATTGTTGAAGAAAAATAAGTATTTACAGTACATTGCATTCAACTAGATAAAATGCTAATGATAATTTAAGCACCAGTAAATATAATCTTTATGAAGTCAGTTAAATAAACATTTTTAACTTTATAGCAGTCTCACTCTGTTGAATGAAAAATTTACTAAGTTTTAGAACAAAACCTACAGTTGATTGTATAGGGTTGAATTTTCCAGTATTTTTGGTGATGCCTGATATTTTTTGTAGAATTAAGGATTTACTTTATATTTGGATTGTATAACTCAACTTACAATGTATGTTCAAATTTGTGGTGCAGTTTTTTCATGTGAACAGCTTTAAACTATACCTATTGAATATGAATATTTTCAGCAGTTTGAAATATTACTATTTCGAGTGAATATGACAGTTTTCATCCTGCTTTGTGCTTGCTTGAAATGAAATGATTTTTAACCCGATTTTTGAAGTAAAAATCAGTTATTGATTTAGGGATGTACGGCGGGCGGGCAGCTGCCAAACAGTGTCTGTTCAATAACATGAAAACGCTATGACAAATTTTTTTTAAATTAAGATATGTTGTTTCCTGTGACTAAATGAAGGTCAAGTTCAATTTTCATGATTTTAGCTTTTCTCCTTGTTGAGTTATCACCCTTTTTAATATCCAAAAGTGGTACTTCTAATGTGATTGAGTTATTTCCCTTTGAACAGAAATTGTTAATTATATATATAAAGTTTGATTACACAAAGTGTTTTTAAATGATTTTCACCTGTTATTAGATTACAAAGCATATGGTAAATGTCTTATGGCACAATTATAATTGGAGTGACATATTTATTTGAAAATTTTCTGTTTCCTAAGTGCTGATGATTATAAGCTATATAGGCAGGGGTCAAAATTATCTTTTTAAGGCCAGTAGCCAGCTGGGCTACTAGACTTGAAAATCAGTTGGCCCAGACAAAAAGTTAGTAGCCTACTTTATTTTACTATCACCATGTGAAGCCCGAGAAGCGCGCTGAACTTGCTAGGGGGGTTTGGGGGCATGCTCCCCAAGAAAATTTTGAAATTTTTAAGACAACTAAAGAATTCAATGATTTTATTAACTTGAATTAGCTACATCAAACAACAGAACAGACATAATTGTTAATCTCAGGAATATGTTTCCACATCTTGTTTTCTTCATATCTGGATGTTCGCGAAAAATTGTAAACGCAAACCGATATCAGCACGATTTCCGAATTCTAACAACTGGTTCTCGATAAAATTGTGATGACAACGGTTAGGTTTCTGATCAAGGGGGACCAGTGAGAGTCCCCGGGTTTGTTAACGCAAGATTTTACTCGTCAGTCGAGTACTTTTTTTCAGTTCGCCACCTGGGCTACCTACCACAACTGAATAAAAAGATCACCCAGGTCAATTTCTGGTCACCATGGGCGACCGTTGATATTTTTCCCTGATAGGACAATATAAATATAGTAAGAAATTTACTGTTCATTTTTAGAACATTTTGAAGATAATTACGGATAAGTTTTATAGATTTTTTAAAGACATTGTATTAATGATAAAATTTTGGAATTTTTTTTTTTGTTTGAAGAATTTTGTGGTAGGTTTGTTTGTTATTCTGTGAAAACTAATTTTCTGAATGTTATATGTATTTTTGGTGGAAGAAGACTTCAAGTCTTCTGAAGGCCTATGGTGCCGACTTTAAAATCATTGAACCACCTCCGTATGCATGCGTTTCTGTGTATTACAATTTCATAACAACTTCCGATTCTTGACACCGATTTTTACACATGATTAAGCATCTGAATCATTTAATTTGTAAATTAGGATTGAAAACAATCACTATCGTTAATATTTACCCTTTTATTTATGTAATTTATTAGATTTCATCTCATCTACATGAACGTTATTTGTTTACTTGTAACGGATGTTTTAATGTAGATATTTGTAGTACCATGCGTGAATTTGGTATCGGGACAACTCGCCCTGTTTACATGTTCGCCCTTGGTCTGTTCGTCATGAGTTCTTTCGCCCGTATAGTACGTTCACCCTGTGTTCATTCTCTTCACTCTTATCTTACACAACATTTTATAATACGTCCTTGCATTTATTAAAAATATTGATATTTGGTATCGTTAAAAAGCTCTAAAACACGATTTAGTGAAAATCATCTGTTCCTTATTTTGTTCCCAAGGTAAGACAATAGTGTTCAGCCAATCAAATTCTGTGTTTCTCATGATCAAATTAATAAGCCAATCAAAAACGTTTTCTCTGAAGATTATCCTAACATGCTAGATTTTGAACTTGTGTTGTTTTCATCTAGGTAGTACTTTAAAAAAATACTTTTAAATAATACAAGTGAAAACAACTCCGTTTCTACTTGGTGTTCCTAATTGGAAGGAAAGAAGAAGAAGAAGAAGAAGTTGTAAAATCGTGAACATGGCATGTGAATTTTGATCTGCAAGGAGGTTCTTACACAGCTTAAGGATAAAAGCATGACTGATTGACCAAATTCAATGATGCAGTACTACCATAAAGATAATAAATAGTATTTTTTCACTAATTTATTGACATTATACTTTTGTAACATATGTTATTTTTGTATTCAATTAAATCATTTAAAGCACAATGTACTATTCTTTTTCACAAAGACAAACAAACAGGTTGGGACCCCCACCCCACCCATTATGAGTGGTGTCCCTTAAATGAGGACTGTCCCTAAAAAGGGGTCATTTTACTGTTGAAAAAAAGAAAGAAAATTTTAAGATTTTAACTCAAAAGTGGGAAAATTCATTATATTTGGAACAACTTTTCTAAATGAGGGTCAAATTAATAAAGAAGATATAAGTTTAGAAACATCACAAAATTCTATTGACATGTTTTGACACTTTAATACTTGATAGATGCATAGTTCTTGGGGAAAAGTTTCATCAAATAATATGAATATAGAGGTGCTCATTTTTACAGTGGGTTGTAATGTTCTTCTAATGAGGGTGACACATCTTTGCATAATTCAAAATTGGAAATTTCAACAAGCATCTAATATTCTTACACAAGAAAATAAACCCTGGTCTGCTAGCTACATGTTCATCTTTTCTACTGATTTAAAACTTAAATCATGCAAACAGACTTAAGAAAAAGGCATGTAAGCTCATCATAAAAATATGACACTTTTCAAGACAATCCAGATCGTGCAAAATACTTCGCTAAAAATTGTAACCTTTAAAATTGTTGTCGCACACTAAAACCCCATGGAAATTTCAAAAGTTGGCAGGTATGTAACAAGTCTTACTATTTTATGCCCCATTTATGGGCATTATGTTTACTGGTCTGTCCGTCCATCCTGCTTCAGGTTAAAGTTTATGGTCGTGGTAGTTTTAATGAAGTTGAAATCCAATCAATTTGAAACTTAGTACACATGTGTTCCTTATGATATGATCTTTCTAATTTTACTGCCAAATTAAAGATTTTACCTAATTTTCACGGTCCACTGAACATAGAAAATGATTGTATAGATTGAAATCCATGTACTTATGACACATTCTTGTTTGAAGAAAAAATACATCATAGCGATAATGGAACAAAGCAGGCTGGGTTAGTGGGGCTGCTTTTATGGTAATTCAAGTTACCTTTTAATTTATTCACCTTCTTCCACCTCAGAGCTATCAGCTCTTTGATTTATTTTATGAAGCAAACTCCTTTAAAAACAAAGCTTATATTGTCTATTAATAAACATATATTTAGATTTCTGATTTTGGGCCCAGTTTTCAAGTTAGTCCAAATCAGGGTCCAAAATTAAACTGTCTTTGATTTCAACATAAATTGAATATATATAGGGTTCTTTGAAATGCTGAATCTAAACCTGTATTTATTTTCATTATTGATCAGATAATACCACATTGAGGGCCAAGGGTCCTAAATTAAACTTTGTTTAATTTCATCAAAATTGAATTCTTGGGGTCTTGTGATATGCTGATTCCTAACAATGTTTTAGTGATTAAATCATATCTAATTTTAGAGATTTTAGTCATCACTGGTTGTTGTTATTATATTATTGATTATAATTTGAAAATAGATGTATATAACATAATATCTAATTTTAAAGAACTATTTATTTGAGTTATTTCCTTTGAACAGAAAATTATATGGATAAAATTAAACTGTGTTTCATTTCAACATAAATTAAATATATATAGGGTTCTTTCAAATGCTGAATCTAAACCTGTATTTAAATATTAAATTTTTAGGTCCAGTTTTCAAGTTGGTCCAAATCAGGGTCCAAAATTAAACTTTGATTCAACAAAAATGAAGTTGTGTATGAAGAAATGAAAGTTATAAGGGGGAGATAATGCCACTTAAACATTATATTTCCTAAATTAAACTTTTGTTTGATTTCATCAAAAATTGAATTCTTGGGGTTCTTTGATATGCTGATTCTAACAATGTACTTAGATTTTGGATATTGGACCATAATAGGTAAATGTCCAATTTCAAATATTTCAGCTCTTCAACCACATTCATTTTGTGTCACAAACCTATGCTGTGTCAAATATTCAATCACAATCCAAATTAAGAGTTGTTTTAAGCTTAAATTTAGTGTCCATACTTGCTCAACTGTTCAGGGTTAGACCTCTGCAGGAAAATCCGGTTTGCTGTATATTTTGAAATGTGGTCATCTGTTATAACAGAAAGCATTATATCACAGTAAATTGTAATCTGAATATTTATAAGATAGATAGAATATGTCTATAAAGAATTCGGTAAGGAAATGCAAAAATTGTTGAAATTGATTTTTCAATTTTATACAGTTGAATTCTGATTTATCAATCTAATAAGATTTCTTTTTGTTTCAGTTTATGTTTTAGTTCTACTTCTTAATGTCTTGGCTAGTTTAGCTTTTTTCATTGTGGATGGTGATGGAGGAGTAACGTTTGGATTATCAATTGTTTGGTTCGTCTTATTTACACCATGTTCTTTCTTATGCTGGTATAGACCTGTCTACAAAGCTTTCAGGTAAGATTGTTACAAGATAGAAACATTACAATAATCTGCCTTTAATACATACTAATTTTGTTAAGTTACCGAAAATGTTATGTACAAGGAAAATTGAGCAAACTCTTTTTTAGAATAGATAGAATAGGTGGTAAAGGCACCTAAAAAAACAAATGTGATACTAGAAAATAATCCTATCAACTATCAATTAAAAATAATCCAATTTTCACATTTGAACTTCACATGAATATGAGGGATGGCTGTTAAACATTCAGTTGCAAATTAAATGCATATTTAGGACGAGAACTTTATATGCTATTTGAAGGTGAACCCTGCTTTAAACAAGTCCAACACGTTTAGCTGGAAATTTAACTTGCTAGTTTACAAGGGAACAGTCTGCTGAAAGACATGTCACCTTACCTGATGTTAACATCAACTGTCAATAGTAAAGATTATTATACCTCAGTATGTTATTTCTATATAAAAAAGAATGAAATATTTGTGCTATTTCATTCCACAGACTTTTTGTCAGTCATTAGTTTCAAAGACTATTACCCCGGTCAATAGTTTTATAAACATATTTCCCGTACTTTTTCATACTAATTTTCCATTAGACAACAATGACGTCATATACTATTTTGCTTGGATTTGTGCACTGGTTACGTTAAACTCTGAAATATCGTAAACGGTATGATCTGTATGTGTCTGTCGTCGTAATTTCAAATTTAGATATTATTTACCAGAAGCAATTAGAAAAGAAAAAGAAAATCTATGCGACATATTTTAAGAACTAAAAAATAACAAATTTATGGTATGGTTATGTCATCGTCTTCATAATCTGGGATTGCTTTGGTGTATGGTTAAATAGTTAAGCTAGCGTTTATTATATGCATGGGAGTTTTTACACAAGGATTCCTGGTCTTGATTACAGTAATCAAAATATTGACAAATACCACACGGGGAAATAACAAAAAGCTGATAGTTCATCTTGTGCATGTCTATGTGACTATTTGATGTTTTTCCAAGTGGTGTATACATATAGTCTTTTTTAGAAAGTTGTTTTGTTCGGTATAATAAAACACTTAATGACTGGGTATGAGTGTAATAGCAAGTTTGTTGTCCCTTTGATACTAACTATTGCCCTCGGCTTCGCCTCGAGCAATAGTTGGTATCTCAGGGACAACAAACTTGCTATTACCCTCATAACCAGTCATTAGGTGTACACTATTACATGAAATTCAAAATGTATAATATCTTTGATGTGAAATCTGTAATAAGAATAATGATAGATTGAAGTCGCATATTATTAATTCTAATGCATGACTGTTTGTCATCTTCATTTTGATTTGATAATGCCACAAATTTCAGGGCATCAGTACCTCCCTTGATGCAAGCACAGACGTCATGTTTATGATTTTAATAATGTGCAATTTAATCATTTTGTTTTATTAGAATTGAGATATGAGTATTGTGTTTGAAAAGGTACAGCCATTTTAATGGCATCAAACTCTGAATTGATGGTCCTGAATTTCTGTTTTCTGGGTCACTAGTTAACCTCATTTGTGACTATCAAATCATCATATTATACCAACAAATTTTTAGATATTCTGAATCATTACACCCAAAGAAGACAATTTCAAGACTTTTAGAAAAAAAATGCAATAAGGTGATGAGAACCTGTTTCCTGGAACATACATGTATCCTCTACTGCATATTGCAGCTTTCAGAAGACAAAAAATTATACTAAATGCATATAGGTATCATTGATACAACCCTAATGGACTATGATGTTTTTTATTGCAGGAGTGATAGCTCGTTCAACTTCTTTGTATTTTTCTTCATATTCTTTTTCCAATTCCTTGTGTGTATAATCCAGGCTTTAGGAATTTCTACTATTTCTGTGTAAGTATGTCTTATTTTGGTTGTTGTTTTAAGATTATTGCATGATTTTTTTTCTTTTTGTTTTCAGGAGTGATAGTTCCTTCAACTTTTTTATTTTTTTCTTCATTTTCTTCTTCCAATTTCTTGTGTGTATAGTGCAAGCATTAGGAATAACTGATGTCACAGTGTAAGTATTTAATTACCAACAAAGCACTTGTCTCACCCATACACACAACCACTGAGACCCATTTTAGCATTACTTCAATGGTAACCTTAACCAAAGCATAAGTTTTTTCAGGACTGTTCTATGAAAACATACAGGGGACCCATGGAAGGTATCTGAACTATGAATGTGTGTCAACTTTTATTTATGCTTCAGCCGCTAGGCAAGGGAACATAAAGTGTTGCCCTTGTCTGTCTGTCCTTCCGTATGTCCCATTTTGGTTTCTGCACTCTAATAAAATTTTTCTCATCCAAATTTTATGAAACTCATACACAATGCTAAGAACCAAAACTCATAGAGTTTGAATTTTGGCAGTGATTACTTACCTTTCTAGAAATATGCCCCTTTATAACTTGGAAAATTTCAAATTTTTATTTTCTGCATTCTTAAGTTTGACTCATGCAAATTTTATGAATATCATATGCAATGCTTAGAACCACAACACACTGAGAGACTTTCAATTTGGGCAGTGAGTAATTTAATGGTTTAAAGTAATGTCCTTTTATGACTTGGAAAATTGCAAAACCTGAGCGGAGGCATTCGTGTCCTGAGACACATTCTTCTTTTATTTTTTATGATGAAAATGTGAGTGAAATTCAGAAGTTGCCTTAGTAGGTGACTACACCATTTTAAAAGTGCCTTCCCTAGGTACCTTAAATGTTTCTGTAGAACAGTTATTGGTATAGTAACACAAACCTTTTGCAGATTTTCAACTTTCAATATAACTGCAAAACACAAAATAAGTTCTGATTAACCAAAAAAATTATGCTTACAAGACTTGTACAATAAGGTTAAAAATTGCTTTTCATGTTGGAAACATTTATTTGCACATGTTTTATTATGAAATAATATTATATTTTAAAAGTTTCTTGTGATAAGTTTTCTTCATGTATTAGTCCTTAAATTAAATTAAAACTCAGGTTTATGAACTATTCATTTTCTTTATCTGTTTCTTTCTTGAAGGACAGTTTAATTTTGTATACAGTTAAGATTTTATTTTATTTTAAGAATAAATGTCACCATATTTATTGTTGTTTAAAATTTTATTATTCGGGCGGATAAAATAGAACCTAACACCATTTTGATAAATGAAGCAACTGATATTCAAAGGAGATTATTAAGATCATTCAGTCTGTGAAAAAAATCTAAAAATTACTGTCTTGTTACCTTGATATATCTGAAAATACTGTGAAGACTGGTTGATTTGCAGTAAGAAATATCTGCACTGCCCATGTGACAAATTCTTTGATTCATGAATAAGTATATAATTCTGATGTCTTTTAAAATATGTCTGTACATAGAATGATATTATATTTAGAAAATTATATTGCAGAGATAATTGTTTAAATTCTCAGTTTTTAATGTTTTGCATATTTTAAAACAACAAACTAACTGGAAGATTAAATGACGTGCAAGATGGTAAAGGAACATGAAATGCAGATGGATGCTCATTCCAACTGGTTTTTTTTATGGATTTGAAAAAACAAATATACAATTATTTTTTTTAAATGGAGGCAAAACTAGGAAAATTTAGATATTCATTTGAGGGTTAGGTTCCGCTTTTTTAGTCCCCTACCGACAAAGTCGAAGGGGACTTTAGGTTTGCACTCTGTCCGTCTGTCCGTTCGTCTGTCCATCCGTCAGTCCGGCAACTCAGCTTTCCACACTTTTTTTCTTCGTTCTTGAAGATATTGATTTGATATTTGGTATATAGTTTTATAATGACAAGTTATAGATCAAGTTCGAATTTTGGTCCGGTCTGATGATTTAGTCCAGAGTTATGGTCCATAAAAAAAATCCATAACTAATGTTAGAGTACTATGTTTAACCATATATCTGTACAAAGGGAGATAACTCATTTTTTAAAAGACATTCTTTGGTAAATTGTTTGAGGAATTTTGTTGCAGGTTTATATGTTATTTTGTATAAACTAATTTTCTGAATGCTACATGTATATATATATATATTTTTTTTATTAAGTGAAATCCTTTAATTAGATAATAATCTATTTTTATTAAAGTATATATTTCATTACATTACATTGTGTAGATAAAAGTTGTTGACATTTTATAGATAAGTTACAAATCTATATTAGTTTGTGACAAATGAAAGAAAAATATTTGGAACTATTAATTATATTTGATTGTAATTTGAAAATAGATATACATTGTATTACATAATATCTAATGTTAGAGTGTTATAGGTTTTCCACACTTTTTTCATCATGCTTGAAGATATTGATTGACAATTAGTATATAGTTTTATCATGACAAATTACAGATCCAGTTCAAATTTTTGTTTAAGTCTGATAATTTTGTGCAGAGTTATGGTCCTTGGACTTGATAAAATTCTCTCATATATTCAGTTTTCCACACTGTTTTTAGTCATGCTTGAAGATATTGACTTGATATTTTCTATTTGTTTACACCATGACAAGTTATAGAACAAGTTAGCATTTTGTTCCAGTATAATGAACTTTTAACCAGTAGGGGACTATGTATTGCCATGCAATACTCTCAGAATGCTTGTTTTATTTGAATTTTATTTTATGGTGATGGATTGTAATAAGTATCTCTGGTTCCATTTCTTTTTTATTTGAATTTGTTTTTTGGTGATGGATTTATCTGAGAATATTTTTGCTTGTTCTATGATAATTCATATGGATTGTAGAAATATACATTTTAACACTGCATTTAGTGTGATGGGGGATTTCTACTCTCACAACAGTTCAATTTGAAATTTAAAATGTGAGGCTCGCTGAGCATTAAAAATATCTATATAGCTGCAGAGAGTGGATAAATGTTTTAGCATATGAGATTCTCTAATGAGTTTCGGAAGATGTAGTGTAGGTAAAATTTATCCTTCTTTTTCAATGATATGCAAGAAGATCATGTTCTTTTTGTGAGACGTCAATAGGCATGGCCACCTTTTTTCATGAGATCACAATAGCAAAATAAGAGGAAAGCAAGAAAATTTGACTTCAGATTGAAGGTTGACCAATAAAGAACTGAGATCAAGGGGGAAAAGTTAACCATTAAGGGAAATAAATAAATCGTTTAAGTATAAGAGAAATTATATATAGTGGAAATGAATAATTACAACAATGTTCAGTTTATGATCTATGAGTTGCTGTTCAATAAATAAAAACTAGTTTTTGATAAAATAATATTTTTTTTTTTTTATATATGCAGTGTACATGTATAGGAAAGAAAAATAATGTTCTATATTTTATGTATTAATAATATATTTTGAATAATGATTCTGTTGATGAAATTTTATTGTTTTGTATAACTATGCTTTTCTGAATGCCATTTTGACAGAGGAGTTTGTTTAATTTCAGTGGAATGATAAGTGGACTTAAGCTGATTGCTAACAATGTTGCAGCAGGACTGATGATGATCTTTGTTGGCATTTTATTTGGTTTTATTGCAGTTTCTAGTTTTATTGTCTTAATCAAGGTAGATGGTGACACCAGGATAGTCCTGCATCTGATGTTTTATATTGTTATGCTTACAGAAAATACTACAAAACAAGCTCTCAAAATTTTTATAATTCTAAGAAAAGGTTGTTTATACTTTGAGTTTTTGGTCATTAAAGTGAAAATTTGAAATCATGTAATAGGTCAAAACTTGTAGATGTACTTTGTCACATATAATAGATTTTAAAGTATTTTTTAATTTGTAGTATTTTCTACATTATTTTAGCTTATTTGCTTATTTCAAATAGGCGGCAGGTCAACCTTTGCATGACAATCATATTTTGAAATACTATTTCCAGTATATTTTTTCAGTTGACATATTTCACTATATTTGTGGTACCTACAGAAACATGAAAATGTTCATTTGTAGAAGAAGGCATACCATAATTTGATAAAACAATGAAAACTTGTATCTGAATATGTTGTGTATAAAAAAATCACTCAAATTTTATGAAAACAAATATGTGAAATCTGTTTGGACAATTAAGTAGAAAAATAACAATTTTTCATTGACATCTGTACATCTAATCAGTATGTGACAACCTTGTAAAAAAGTTTGTAATCTGAGACTAAGTCTTTTACAAATTGTTATTTTACACTAACCTGTCCTATAATGGTGACATTATACAGTAGATTCCTGGGATAACTAGGTTGATCAGTAGGATACCATATTATGTTATGTTTAAATTTAACTTGGAGCCAGGTCATGTTGATTGTAATCTCAATATATATTAAAGTAATAATTGCAAATCAGAAATACTATACCAGATACCATTATAAATTATTATGACTGGCTCCAAGTTCTGTTGGTAATAGAAAACCCCATCTTTTACGTTTTTGTTTCCCTCTTAATTATAGAACCTTTCCATATTATATTTTTAGGGGCTGGATAAATGGTCTAGGAGTTGTGGGTAAAAAACCCGCTGCAGGGGCCATCATGCTATTTATAGCTTTATTCTTTTCCATATGTGCTATTTTGCAGTTAGTTTTACTACTTAGGGTAGGTACATATTAAAAAGACTTGCATAATTTTACTTCTGAAATAATTTGATTTTCCAACAGTGGATGGATAAATGGTTTTAGAGTAGTTGGAAATCATACTGGTGCTGGTGTGATGATGCTATTTATAGCATTCTTCTTCTCCATGGCAGCTGTGTTTAAAATTCTCTTACTGATCAGGGTAACAATGCTGCATCCCAACACCTTAAGCTTGTATACTACCTGCTGCAGTGCATTCAAGACATGTACAAATCTCCACGAATTTGATGTTAAAGCATTCTACACTTCATCACTACAAATATACTCATTCGTCTGCTCCTTAACCTCACAAATGAAAATTAAGAAATAAAAAGTGAAGCGAATAAATACTCTTTGTGAACATAATGTCTGGAAATGATATCAGTCATTTTGCTATGTGTTTTGGCATACCTTCAGTATAGCCAACAACTATAGAGTTCAATCAAAGACCATTGGACCAAAAACTGCCAGATTATGTTAATTTAAAATTTCACAAATTGATTTACGATTAATACCAAATCTTCACAGCAAATATTAGTGATGTTGAATAGAGAAGAAATGTCCATAAAAGTTTTTGTAAAAGCTATTTGATGAATTTGATTTGGGCACTTACACCACAGTGATCCTGCATGTTAGAGAAATATGTATGCCAATAATCTTGTAGCAATCACACATTCAGATATCTGTTCTATTTTCCAAAATTTCTTTTTATGGGTAAAGATATCAAATGTAATTTGGTTTTAAATTATATTACAAGGTGTTAAGGATCTAATTCTAGGTTATGTTATTCGACATTTAAGAGAGGACATTGAAGTTTTGTTCTGTACTTAAACAATATTTTAGATAAAAGTATTACTGTTTGTATTTTTTATTAGAATGGTAAGCAACATTGATGTAAGTTTTGTATTAAGTCATTTGAGGAAGTATTGCAAGCCAAATTTTAGTATTGCTTTAGTTAATATACTTTGATATGAATTAAAAACCTTTGGCAGAAAATGTCAGATTGGATTCCTTTGTTTTAAGTAACTTTTAATTTGGAAAAAAATATGTTGGCCAACTTTCTGTTTATTGTTTGGTCAAAATGTTGTATCACTTATTGATTTTGTTTAGATAAACTTGAGATTACAATAATGTTGGACTTGTCTGTTTGACTTTTAGGTGCACAGAATATACAGAAGTACTGGAGCCAGTTTTGCCAAAGCTCAGCAGGAATTCTCCACTGGAGTAATGAGAAATGAACACGTACAAAGCGCTGCAGCTAATGCAGCAGCAGGGGCTGCTAAAGGAATGGCTAGTCAGTATGGATCAAATAATAAATACTGAACTCACTCAGAGTTGTTCCAGCCAAAGTTCCTCAATTAGAAAGCTTGAAAGTCATGTGATAAAAAAAGAAGTTGGATGGTGCAGTTGTGAGATTTTGTTATTTATTTGTTTTAATCATTTGTTGTTAAGAACTTATTTAGTTTATAATGATATCATATCATGTTGCACATTGTAATGTAGTCCAGCTGTATGAATAACTTAAAGACAATTAATCCAATTCTGGTCAGCTCAGGATTAATACATAACATCTACAAGTCCTGATTCGGCCATAGTAAAGTAGTACTATATTTTCACCCCTGTCTAGTGGAAATTTTAATCCACATCTTAAGCATACAATAGAAAGAAAAAGTTTCATTATCAAACTTGAAACAGTTCATTTTTATACCATTAATAGTTATGATGAAAAATTGTTGTCAGCCTACTTCAAAAGTCTGTTAAAGGTGATTGATGCCACTCAGTTAATTATTTCTCTGACATTTCAGTTTCAACAACATGAGTAAGTCCCTGCAGTCCTCTGTGTTTGATACAGTGTTCACCTAAGTATACTGGCAATTAATGTAGAATAAGATATTGGTTATCCTTGAATCATATTTTGTTTGTTTAACAAGTTTGTTGGAAGTAGAGGTATTAATACACATGAAAGGCATACGGTTTATATATATATGTACTTTATGGTAATGAGATAACATCGAAGTAGAATTTGATGTTCTATGTTTTTATTGGAGCAAATGTTGACTTTGATAATTACATTTGAAATCAGAGACCAGTATAATTTATTTCTCAAAAGAAATTTTAATAGGTGTTCATATCGTAAACAATTCCATAAAAGTTCTTAGGATCATAACATTGTTGCAAATTTCATAAAGGGAAACAAAATTTGAGATAGTTACTGTTGTAAAGTAATGGAAGAATGATATTAATTGGAATGAATCTCTGAGCAAGCATCTTGAAGTAAAAAAAAGCATTGAACCCTGAATGGGCTGTAACCTGTGGATTACTTTTTTTGGAAGAAATGGTTCAAACCATGAACATTATTTGTTAAAGACTGAAGTCTCATTTAGGTTTATTGCTGAGCATTACACGAAAAAGATACAATGTAATATAAATATTTCTCAGTAGTGCAACAGTTTCATAAATTCATTTTAACTTTCTATGGATGGAGATATTTTGAAACATTAAAAGTTCTTTTACAATAAAGCACAACAACTTTTATTACGTCTTGAAACACAAGCAGAATTAATTGCATGACTTTGTTGCTGTGCAACTACTGAAAACCATTTTTTTTATATTTCCAAACCAAAAAATAATGGCATTATTAACTTGATATATTTAACATCATTGCATATATATTTTTAATGTGATATAACATGTATATCAGCATATTAACTCAATTTAAGTGATTAAAGGTATAAATAATGTGTAAATGCCGTGTTTTGCAGAAAAGATATTACTAGTTCAGATGTTACACTTTTTTCTCAATAAATTTCTTTCTAGTCAAATGCTTTTTGTATATAAGAAGATAGGACATACATACATAAATATTTTCTTAGCACAGTGAAATGAAGCAACCTTTTTATTCAGTTCATTATATTTCCTCATTTTTATCATTTCACATCTTCATTTCATTTTAATCTTGATTGTAAAAAAACACATAGTAAATAATTTGGTCATAAACAAATATTCATTTATGGGTGATACATAATCATGAATGCATCTGTAAATTTTTCTGGATTCATGTGATGTAATTATTGATGATTGTATGATAACATTGCTTCTGACTTGTACTTATCAATGCTTATAATATGTTTACTTCCAATTATCAACAAGCTTTTCTATTTGTTGCAGATACTTAAAACTATTTCATGTGCAGAATGAATTGAAAGTAATATTGTCAAAAACTTGCTTGTACAAATGGCTGCTAGAGCAATCTGTTGTTTATTATTCATGTTTAATTGGGAACAACTAAAGCATATTTTTTGAATTTATGTATACATGTATTCAGTGTTATATAAATCATTTTTTGTTACTTTGGGTATGTTGTTAATTCATATATATACACTTTATATTCAATATTTCCTTTTCTTTCTAATTTCAGTTGTCTTAATATACTAATCTAAATTGGTTTACAATATTCCAAAGTGAAAAATATGTAAGACCATTTCACGAAACTAAATTCAAAATACCAGTATAAATGGAAAATGCAACAAAATGTTTATGTAAAATGTGAAACAAGTGATTTTTTCACTGAATTCAGTGTAAATGATTTGTAGTACTTGAAGGGTAGATATGTGTTATTTTCAGTATTAATATAGTATATATTTAAATGATTGTTCGGTATCATTACAAGATAGGATACATTTTCTAGAAATTGTACTGGAGGCAACATGATTATAAATTGCTTACCCATCCCATTAAATAGATGAACCATTAATTAACAAGTTATGAATTTGTACAATTTATTGTAGTATAGAAAAAGTCCCTTTGTTGTGTTCTTGAATAAATAAGCCAGAAAGAGTACTGTCGTAACATTCCAGCAACATTATAGTAAAAGTCATAGAAATTGTAATATGGAGGAAAATGTGGGTTTTCATTTGTGTAAATGAAAAATTGGCAAATTTGAAAAAATGTTAAAAAAATATACAAACCTGAAATGAAGTATAAACAGGAATGTTAACCAAAATAAAAAAACAATTACACAAAGATTTGATGTTTTCATATTTATTATTCACATATTTGATCAAAACTTTTATTGTACTGTGTTTGTTAATATTTGTTTTGGAAAGCAATAAACAAAATTTTACTTCTATCTTTTAATAACATACAAGTATGTCTGTTATGCAAGATTATACTTGTTATAAAGAGGGTTTATATGTATTCATTGTAAGTTTGTAGTATAAATTGTTTTGCTGTACTAAGCCTCTTTAATAAATGTAAATTAAGAAACAATTGTGTCATTTTTATGTTGCCAGTCAGATAAAAAATCAAACATTAATTATACCACTAAATAATTACACCAGGTGTATTTAGTATTCAGCATATGGTGTTGATATTACATAAGTAGCTTTCACTGTAGAAGATAGAAAACAAGAGAGTCTTTATCATACTTAACATGAATATTCTCTGAAGTTTTCTACATTATTTTGTCAGTACTATGACTAATATAAACTGCATATAAACTGCTGACCCATGCTTGAATTTCTAATGCTATATGTCTGTAATCTTTCACCTGAAAGTCTTCCTTTGTCAAAGTTTATTTCATTCTAGACTAGTTCAGCAAAATGGCGCCATGCTAAACTTGAAACAAATAATTGAACCAAAATTTTTAAAAATACAAGACTAACAAAGGCTTGAGGTTCCTGCCGGTGGTTTAACATGTTTTGTGATATCTCAACCCTACCCTATACCTCTAGCTAATGTGGAATAAAAACATCGATATGCACAGTAAAAGTTTAAAAGAAGCACAAGTCTGATGTTAGAAAAGATAACTGAAGAAACTAAGCAAAATGACAATGATCAACATAAATTAACAAAGGACTACTAGCAGTTACTGACATGACAGCTCCAGACCTCCATTAAACTTATCGAAAGATTATGTCTTCATCATTACCCATTCTCAATTGTATAAAAAGCCTAAAAATGTGTGGTGTTAGTGTTTGACACCAGAAGTGTACCTATGATGTCATGATGTGAGGAAGCCAAAATGAGAACAACATTTTACTGAATTTTCTAATCATGAGAAATTTAAGATGGAAAATTGACTGTAATAGATGTTTTGATTATTTTGCAATATATTCGAGATAACTGTATTGTATTGCTTATTAGCTTGATCAACATAAAACTTGGTTTTGACATTTACACCTCATTTAAGATTACTTAACAACATACACCTCATTTGGTCTCTGGTGGAGAGTTGTCTCATTGGCAATCATACCATATCTACCGTACTTATTCTTATATTGAAATAATATTAAATAAATAGTTGCAATCTATTGTTTGGGGGATTCCTTGAGGTATTTCTGTTAGATTTTGATAGAACACAAGTTATTGAAGGTCGTAAAGGGTTGAAGCCTGCTGATTTTTATTTAGGTAAAAGTCAGAGGTCACAGTTGATATGGATAGCTGTACATAGTATGACATTCTGCAAATCTCGATTCTAGATAAAATCTCTTAGATATAAGTTTTCTAACCAATCACATAAGGATTTCTATATGAAGACCAAAACAAAACTATACTTTGTTCTACTAGAATGTCGAATCATTGTGACAGATTTGACTTTTATTGGGCATTATGATTAATTAATTCAATATTACATTACGTCATTTTGAACTATTTCCATGGGCGAACACTTTTAAAGAAAGTGCCCATGGAAATATCCAAAGGGCACAGTGTCCACATGAATGAAGATGAACAATAGAAAATAACTCTCCATTCCTGAAATATAATGAAGAGTTTGAACAAAAGATTTATATCACCGGTGTAAGACTATTTAGACCACTCAGCCACCAAGGCCCCTATGAAAGATAGGGATGTTCATTTAGTGACAGCATAAACTTTTGTATACAGTTTTATAATGCAGAAGATTGAACAACTGGATACTATATACCTTGTATACAGATACCTTATGTTCTGAAGTTTCCATTTGTCATATGTCCATTATTCTTGACCTCATTTTCATGGGTCAGCAACTGCTTAAAAAAACTTATCACATGAATTTCTTACTTGAGAGTAATAGGATATATTTAGTATATAGGATCTTTGCATGGTCTTCATGTCCATCAGACAGGGTTCATCTGAAAGATACCAGAGGACAGTCAAACTCATAAATTGAAAATAAACTGACAACGCCATGGCTAAAAATAAAAGACAAACAGACAAATAATAGTACAGAAGACACAACATAGAAAACTAAAGACTAAGCAACACGAACCCCACCAAAAACTGGGGTGATCTCAGGTGCTCGGAAGGGTAAGCAGAACCTGCTCCACATGTGGCACCGTCGTGTTGCTTATGTTATTACAAACCGTAAATAGTCTAATTCGGTAGGTCACATTCGTGAAAAGGAAGGGTATTGTAGTTACAACATAAGGAACATATCCAATATCATCTGTGAAACGGTTATTCCATAACGGTCAACCAACTCGTGATGGCGTCCGTAAAATTTCTGAAGGGATGATTTCAACTTCACCATTTGGAACTCTTGGTTTAATAGCTTCCTTGTGAGCAGCAATCCTCTATCAAGGAAATCATGATAGGAAATACAAGCCGGGAATATCGTATCAATTGGGAGATATATACTCCGTATGAACTTGACCTAATTTTATTGATCAGTGGTTAAAGTAGTCTCGATCATCCAGCCGCTTTATTTTTCAAAGTATAGCGCCTGGATGACAAGTGATATAGAAATGGTAATTTATTACAATCGGAATAGCTATTTTTAGCTTGTTTAAATAGATAATATCCAACACGAATAACCAAGAAGCTGGTTATTGACTTCGGAAGAAATTACATTACGATAATATTATTGAAAAGTCCGAGTGTTTGATTGTTGTTTGGATTAGTCGAATGACGTTGTTTAAAGCTATTTTATTTGTTTGTGACGTTATACAAATCATGGAAAACACCAGACAGCATGGCTTGGCGAGAAGGAAAATAACAGCACAGCCAACCTTGGGTTTGGTAAGATGTTATAACAATACAAACTGTAACATAAATTTCAGTGCAACCTGATACATTGAGTAGTTATATTTTTCATGCATGTCCGTGTTTGCAAACGAGTTAATAGTTATACAATTAAATGACAAATTTTGTATTGACTGGGACCACTCGAATAGTCATACAAATGTTTATGTAAAATGTGAAACAAGTGATTTTTTCACTGAATTCAGTGTAAATGATTTGTAGTACTTGAAGGGTAGATATGTGTTATTTTCAGTATTAATATAGTATATATTTAAATGATTGTTCGGTATCATTACAAGATAGGACACATTTTCTATAAATTATACTGGTGGCAACATGATTATAAATTACTTACCCATCCCATTAAATAGATGAACCATTAATTAACAAGTTATAAATTTGTACAATTTGTTGTAGTATAGAAAAAAAGTCCCTTTGTTGTGTTCTTGAATAAATAAGCCAGAAAGAGTACTGTCGTAACATTCCAGCAACATTATAGTAAAAGTCATAGAAATTGTAATATGGAGGGAAAATGTGGGGTTTTCATTTGTGTAAATGAAAAATTGGCAAATTTGAAAAAATGTTAAAAAAATATACAAACCTGGAAATGAAGTATAAACAGGAATGTTAACCAAAATAAGAAAAACAATTACACAAAGATTTGATGTTTTCATATTTATTATTCACATATTTGATCAAAACTTTTATTGTACTGTGTTTGTTAATATTTGTTTTTTGGAAAGCAATAAACAAAATTTTACTTCTATCTTTTAATAACATACAAGTATGTCTGTTATGCAAGATTATACTTGTTATAAAGAGGGTTTATATGTATTCATTGTAAGTTTGTAGTATAAATTGTTTTGCTGTACTAAGCCTCTTTAATAAATGTAAATTAAGAAACAATTGTGTCATTTTATGTTGCCAGTCAGATAAAAATCAAACATTAATTATACCACTAAATAATTACACCAGGTGTATTTAGTATTCAGCATATGGTGTTGATATTACATAAGTAGCTTTCACTGTAGAAGATAGAAAACAAGAGAGTCTTTATCATACTTAACATGAATATTCTCTGAAGTTTTCTACATTATTTTGTCAGTACTATGACTAATATAAACTGCATATAAACTGCTGACCCATGCTTGAATTTCTAATGCTATATGTCTGTAATCTTTCACCTGAAAGTCTTCCTTTGTCAAAGTTTATTTCATTCTAGACTAGTTCAGCAAAATGGGCGCCATGCTAAACTTCGAAACAAATAATTGAACCAAAATTTTTAAAAATACAAGACTAACAAAGGCTTGAGGTTCCTGCCGGTGGTTTAACATGTTTTGTGATATCTCAACCCTACCCCTATACCTCTAGCTAATGTGGAATAAAAACATCGATATGCACAGTAAAAGTTTAAAAGAAGCACAAGTCTGATGTTAGAAAAGGTAACTGAAGAAACTAAGCAAAATGACAATGATCAACATAAATTAACAAAGGACTACTAGCAGTTACTGACATGCCAGCTCCTGACCTCAATTAAACTGATCGAAAGATTATGTCTTCATCATAACCTATTCTCAACTGTATAAAAAGCCTAAAAATGTGTGGTGTTTGTGTTTGACACCAGAAGTGTACCTATTACGTTATGATGTGAGGAAGCCAAAATGAGAACAAAATTTTACTGAATTTTCTAATTATGAGAAATTTAAGATGAAAAATTGACTAATAGATGTTTTGATTATTTTGCAATATATTCGAGATAACCGTATTGTATTGCTTATTAGCTTGACCAACATAAAACTTGGTTTTGACATTTACACCTCATTTAAGATTACTTAACAACATACACCTCATTTGGTGGAGAGTTGTCTCATTGGCAATCATACCATATCTACCGTACTTATTCATATATTGAAAAAATATTAAATTAATAGTTGCGATCTATTGTCTGGGTGATTCCTTGAGGTATTTCTGTTGGATTTTGATAGAACACAAGTTGTTGAAAGTCGAAAAGGGTTGAAACCTGCTGATTTTTATTTAGGTAAAAGTCAGAGGTCACAGTTGATATGGATAGCTGTACATAGTATGACATTCTTCAAAATCTCGATTCTAGATAAAATCTCTTAGATATAAGTTTTCTAACCAATCACATAAGGATTTCTATATGAAGACCAAAAACAAAACTATACTTTGTTCTACTAGAATGTCGAATCATTGTGACAGATTTGATCTCTTCCTTTTATTGGGCATGTGCTTATGATTAATTAATTCAATATTACATTACGTCATTTTGAACTATTTCCAGAAAGTGCCCATGGAAATATCCAAAGGGCACAGTGTCCACATGAATGAAGATGAACAATAGAAAATAACTCTATTCCTGAAAAATAATGAAGAGTTTGAACAAAAGATTTATGTCACAGGTGTAAGACTATTTAAGACTACTCAGCCACCAAGGCCCCTTCTTGCCTATGAAAGACAAAAGGATGTTAATCCAGCGACAGCATAAACTTTTTGTATACAGTTTTATAATGCAGAAGATAGAACACCTGGATACTAAATACCTTGTATACAGATACCTTATGTTTTGAAGTTTCCATTTGTCATATGTCCATTATTCTTGACCTCATTTTCATAGTTCAGCAACTGCTTAAAAAAACTTATCACATGAATTTCTTACTTGAGAGTAATAGGATATATTTAGTATATAGGATCTTTGCATGGTCTTCATGTCCATCAGACAGGGTTCATCTGAAAGAGGGACAGTCAAACTCATAAATTGAAAATAAACTGACAACGCCATGGCTAAAAATAAAAAGACAAACAGACAAATAATAGTACAGAAGACACAACATAGAAAACTAAAGACTAAGCAACACGAACCCCACCAAAAACTGGGGTGATCTCAGGTGCTCGGAAGGGTAAGCAGAACCTGCTCCACATGTGGCACCCGTCGTGTTGCTTATGTTATTACAAACCGTAAATAGTCTAATTCGGTAGGTCACATTCGTGAAAAGGGAAGGGTATTGTAGTTACAACATAAGGAACATATCCAATATCATCTGTGAAACGGTTATTCCATAACGGTCAACCAACTCGTGATGGCGTCCGTAAAATTTACGAAGGGATGATTTCAACTTCACCATTTGGAACTCTTGGTTTAATAGCTTCCTTGTGAGCAGCAATCCTCTATCAAGGAAATCATGATAGGAAATACAAGCCCGGGAATATCGTATCAATTGGGAGATATATACTCCGTATGAACTTGACCTAATTTTATTGATCAGTGGTTAAAGTAGTCTCGATCATCCAGCCGCTTTATTTTTCAAAGTATAGCGTCTGGATGACAAGTGATATAGAAATGGTAATTTATTACAATCGGAATAGCTATTTTTAGCTTGTTTAAATAGATAATATCCAACACGAATAACCAAGAAGCTGGTTATTGACTTCGGAAGAAATTACATTACGATAATATTATTGAAAAGTCCGAGTGTTTCGATTGTTGTTTGGATTAGTCGAATGACATTGTTTAAAGCTATTTTTATTTGTTTGTGACGTTATACAAATCATGGAAAACACCAGACAGCATGGCTTGGCCGAGAAGGAAAATAACAGCACAGCCAACCTTGGGTTTGGTAAGATGTTATAACAATACAAACTGTAACATAAATTTCAGTGCAACCTGATACATTGAGTAGTTATATTTTTTCATGCATGTCCGTGTTTGCAAACGAGTTAATAGTTATACAATTAAATGACAAATTTTGTATTGACTGGGACCACTCGAATAGTCATACATGCTATAAATACAATTTGGGGTTGATATGTAGTATCTTTTACTTTATAAATATTTGATGAAAAGGGGCTATGATGCCCAAATATGACCTTCATCCAAGATTAAATTGTTGTATCTTTCTGTATAAGGGAGTTTGCATCTTGATATGTGTAAAAAAAGGGGGAGAGGAGAGATTCACAATGATGTACATATTCAAAAAAGGGAACGCAATCCAAAACCATAAGTAGAAGAAAAACAGACAAAGTGTATCTAGAAGATTATTTGGCAATCGCCAATGGCAGTCAGCAGGGTTTAAGAACATCCGTTGTTCGACCTGCTAGTCAAATGCGTTTTGTTAAAATATATACTTTTTCACTTTTTTGGTCTTTAGGAAAATTTTTGTTTGTGCTGTATTTAGACCCCTCTACCAAGAATTTTTTTTGCATGCACACGTATAAAAATTGCGGTTTTTATCCAACGCAATCATAGGTTTGAACGTTTTTTTCAATTTAGACTTGTTGAAGATGCCATTTTGTATATACACCAAACGGACAAAATGTTCTATACTCTATTTAAAAAAAAAAAAACATATGCACTTTGCTTAAACAATACAGATTAGAAATGGGACACGTTGTTATGCAACTGAATAAGGAGATGCTGTATGATTGCCAATGAGACAACTATCCACCCAAGTTCAAATGAAGTGGATGTGAGCAATTATAGGCAACTGTATGGCCTTCAACAATGAGAAAAACATATGCATGGTTTGGATAGAGAATAGAAACAGGGACTCTGTCAAAGAGACACCAACCCGACCAAAGAGCAGGAAACAGCCTTAAATGCCTCCATTAGGTCTTCAATGCAGTGAGAAAATCACCCTTCCGGAGGCAGGATTCAGCTTGTCCCTGGACACTAATTTATACAATATATTTTTTTCTCAAACAATAATAATTTTTTTTCATATATATGCTATGTTGGTGACCAAAATTGATATGATTTTAATATTTATTTTCTTTTGTAGACAAACCAATGATGATTTCTGGACACAGATTTTATGTGATAAATGTAAAGAATTAAAAAAATATAATGTTCAGGATATTCATTGTATCATGCTTAAACAGCTTCAATTTTATAAGAATAAGATTCAAAGATTTTTTTTAAAATACTGAAGTATAAATCAGTATAAATAAATCACAGTACCAAGAATGTTGGGTAAACATTATTTTGACAGCAACCACAAAGCCAAAAAAGGTACACAGACGTATATTAAGTCTATAAAACAAAAATCAAGAACAACATTGTTGTCAGACATGTCAGAGCATTAAGATTTGTATTAACAAATTAAAAATCATATAAACAATTAAACAGTTAGTTTTCTCGTTTGAATTGTATCACATTTTTTATGTCACGCCCTTTTATAGTTGACTATATGGTATGGAGTTTATCAATATTGAAGGCCGTGCAGTGACTATATTTGCTTATATCCACGTCATTTTAACTCTGGTGGGTTGTTGCCTCTTTAACAATCATACCATATCTCCTTATTTTTATATAAAGGTTCACAAGAGAAGATATTGTTCTTGTGAAGCTGTCCTTTCTTGCATACTAATACATGATGGATATTAAAATTATAGTAGAAATGATGGAGATCTGAAACCATAAATCAGTTAATTAATAGCAATCATAAGGATATTCCTCTAGAAAAGTAGAATACATTTTTGAGTTGTTGGATTTTTAACAAGTTACCATGCAGTATGGGATAACTCCTATTCCATCTTCTCCATGTGCATGATACAAACATGCATTCAAAGAGTATTGGGTTTTATGAATGACTGGTTAAACTCTGTATTTCCTCTATAGACACGGGGTAACACTGGCACAGTGGTATTGTGTGAAGGTTGGTTCATAAATGTGTTCTTCCCAAAAGGATTAGGCGATACTATTCTGTCGTTTGCAGTTTATTTTGTAAATGAAAATTGAGTTGGCTCATTATGTGATCTCACTGATCTACAAGTAATAGCTGTTGAGGAAATTTTTTTTCATTGCATTCTTAGTATTTGTATTAGTTTTCTTTACATAGAAGTAACTTGATGTGTGTTTTTTGTAAGGTAAGTGTATCCTGAGACTGCTATAACACATATAGTAGTCTCATGTGTATCAGATATCTGAAAGAATATATGACAAGGACAGCATAAATTGTAACAGGAGTTTCAGAAATGAGAATAATGGAAAAAAGCTAAGAAAATGGACCAAAAATAAAGAATAGAGTCTATTATGGTGTGCTACAATATAAAAAATAGAGAAAAGTGGTGTGCTATAATATGAACAATAGAGAATAATGATGTTTTATAATACGAAGATAAGAGAATACGGTGGTGTGCTAGAATATAAGAATAGATTTATTGCTGGTTGCTTGGTTATCGTCTAGTGGTAAATATATTGCATACATGTTCAGGACGAACAGAAATTAACAATAAATATAATAAGTATAAAAAAGCAGATGTGGTATGATTGCCAATGAGACAACTCTCCACAAGAGACCAAATGACACAGAAATTAACAGCTATAGGTCACCGTATGGCCTTCAACAATTAGCAAAGCCCATACCGCATAGTCAGCTATAAAAGGCCCCGAAATCACAAATGTAAAACAATTCAAACGAGAAAACTAAGGTCCTGTAATAGAGGCCGTCCGGGATACTTATGACTGCAACCTGCAAAGGGGCAGAAATTTAGCCTTTAGTACAACAATCCACCTACATACTCCTCTCTTAGCACACGGAGAGCATGGTACCCTCTATACACGAGTGCTATAACATTTAGAACACACATTCACGTTCTATATTGGAAAACTTGGACTGATCATGTATGAGCATATACCAATTCAGTTTTTTTCTTTTTTTTTTTAAATGTACATGTACAAAATTCAGGTTAAAAAGTTCACCGTTAGTTACAGTTTATAATCGTTTTTGTAGAATTTTAAGCTAGACAAGTAGCTATAATGATAAAGTCTTTTAGATAAAAATCATGGCAAAAATATGATTAAACTTATAATTATTTTTAATCAAAAACAAAAAATATCTGAAATCTGAATTAGTACGGTGTAAAGCTTTATTTTGACTATAGATCTTAAATAAATGTTTATAAACCACTGAGACAAGAATACGTGTGAAATGGTATTTGAAGCTGCTTTATTTATTTGACATCATGTCTCTATTAAAAATGCATATCACTGTCAAGTTGGGCATCACTGCATAAGCTACAAGAACATAGAATGTCAGTTTAATAATCACATATAGATAAACTAGTGCACTGCTTACTGTTTTTTTTTTATTTTTTTTTTTAATTATTTTGGGGATAACGGAAGTGCTATTTATGGATGATGTTTTATATTTAATTGTTTGTTACGCCCCCTATAAATATCTGACCAGTCTGGTTAATCAACCCAGACGCTATATTTATATATGCGTCTGGGTAATCGAGACTGGTTAAAGTTAAAGTTTTTGTGGTCCATTCCATAATTTAGATACTATAACACAATAGTTCAACTATATTAGGTGCATGAAATGATTGCAAGGTTCATCTGAACTTGACCACATTTTCATGGCTTATTGGTTGATGTTAAGTTTTTATGGTTTGATCTGTTTCTTAAGCAATAAGTCAACTATATTTTGTGTGTTGAATGATTGTAAGGTATACCTGTCCTTTTGGCCGTGTTCATTTGACCTCATTTTTATGGTTCACTTGTCAATGTTCAGTATTCGTGGTTAGATCTTTTATGGGATACTTTAAGCAATAGTTGAAGTATTTGTGGTTTACAGAATGATTTTAAGTTATGCATGTCTGTCTGGAGTTAGAGTGAAAACCTCCACTTAGGGAGCTGCATATTTATCAAACTGACAGAATTTCAGGTAATGAGATATTGGCCACTGCACTTATAAACCAATAACATATGAAGTATTCTGAGGATAGAAGAAAAAAAAAACTATGCAGAGTGTTGCTCACTTTGATTAATGCCCGTTATCAACAATTGCCACTTTCCAACATATATAAATATATCAAACTACTTATTTAACAAGTTCCAAAGCAATAAGCCAGTTATATTCTAGATTTTCAAAAAAAAACTTTGAACTATGAGTGGTGCTATATTGCAATTACCTTGTTTGTACTTCTAACAAATAATATATTTCACACTTTTTCTCAGAAACCACTAAACAGAATTACTTAATATTTGGTCAGCGCTTGTCAGATATCTACATTTTGTTTCTTGTTACTTTGATTTGTTCTATATGATGAATAAATTGAACATTTTCATCACACATTTCTCTCATACTACTGAACAGAATGACTTCATATTTGGTCAGCAGCTCAACAGGAATAATTATTAATGTGTGCATTTTTGGACTGTCAGGACAGTCGGGTAACTATTTCCTGTTTTCTAATACTTTTAGTTGTAAGTGTGGTATGCTTTAATAGTATGACAAAGCAAGCATTCTTGTTTGTTAATGATGTTGCTGAGTATAATTGTACACTTTGATGATAAATATTACACTGATTTTTAGTAGTGGAAATTTGAGAAAAAAAGTCTGTATTACTGTTATTATAATGAAATTTTCAAAGTCCAAAGTTCATAATTTCAGTAAAAATCAGCGGAGTGGAACAAAACGTTAATTTTGATCTGTAACTCATCATAGTAGACTCACATACTAAAAATCAGCTCAACATGCGAAGGCGCTTAGAAAAAAAGTCAGTACAACTGTTTGTTACGGAATGACGGATAACGGCGCCAACCACTTTGTGGCAGGGCCATAAATATAATCTTCAGTTAGAACAATAGACTGACGTCAGAGAAATGGGTTAATGCAATGTGATGCATATTTACTGAGAAACAAACTTCATTTAGAAAACCTTAACATCATCAATGAATCATAAGAAATAGGTTCAAGGTTAAGTACAATTCCTGGCCAATATGGAACAAACTCTTAGACAAATCAATGTCCCTGTGGCTGATTCCCTCAAGTGGTGGTGGTTGTGGGTTTGATCCAAATCTGGGTATAAACAAATACTTTTAAAACTGGTATTAGCAGCATTTAGGAATAAGAACAAAAATCTTCCACATTGCACTACATTTCTATGAAAGATGAAAGTTTCAACTCATGCTTGCAATATTTCAAGTAAATTGCTGATTCTCCTTTGCAATTGATAAATACACAACAGGTAAAGTTAACCTTAGATTATTTTTTTCTGTTTTGTTAACACCATTTTGGTTTCATGCTCTCAAAGTTTGATATTTACTGATGTGGATTTACAAACTTTCCGTCTCAAACATTCTTGGTTAAGGTTAACTCAGAAACATGTTATGTGTGCAAAGAAATCATATACATGTAAATACACATTTCTTAAAACTTTCCATGCCGATTCAATGCCTTTTATGGGATACATTATTCATATTCAAATGAATGTTGCTTTTGTTCCACAATCTTTCGTCCTTTTAAACAATTAAAAATTTGAATTTCAACCCACATCAGCATTCCATGCATAAAAATTATCCAGAGCACCGCAAATGCAATAAATAATTTAACTTGAAGACTATTATAAAACAAAAATTAAAAAAAATATTTTAATATATATAATATAAATGTATAATATATAAATATATGGCATAAATTAAGTATATATAATAAATCCAATTTTCGGTACAAGGAAGAGGGTCCTTAAGTACCTTCAACATCCACGTCTCAATTCATATAAAATTTTGTGAAGTTGTACAGTTCATTCTTAATTGATTTTTTGTTTTCATTACATATCAATTATGTAACTGAAAAAATAAATCTAACGAAGTATTACCTCCAACAACAAAAATTAACAATATTACCTTTATGTTTCATTGAGTTTTCTGATCACAATATGAAATATTCAATATAAATTAGCCTTTCACTAATGTGGGTGTCCATTGAACTCCTACAAAATTTTGTTTTAGTGGCTTTGTTTAGGAATATATTTGTGGATTTCAAAAATATGCTTGGAGCAAATTATGTAGAGTTATTCCCCTTGTCTTTCCAATTTTTCCAATTTTAATCTTTAGTCTTAATTTCCAATCAATCTTTACTGTAGCTGTTCTCAGTTTTTTACTGATCAAATGTAGTCACATGACAAGTAAGATGGTATTTTTTGTATGATATCATCTTGTTCATTATCAATAAAACAACACAAATTTTGAAAGAATTGAAGAATTTTACTATTCTTGGAAGTAGGAAAATGGCTCTTATCACACCTCCTCGATTGACCTTACCTTTCATACGACTTTACCATTGATGATTTATAAAAGAAGAGCTATGCTGTGAATTGTAAATTGCAGACTGAGTGAAACCCTCATGGGTAGTCAAGGTCATTAATCACTAGTAGCAGTAGTGATAGTAAAGATGTTGATGAAATGAAATTTAACAGGATTATAGGTATGCTTTCTTTTTGCACTCGCCCTACAAAAACAGGTGACTTGACCATGGCTCTCCTAGAACATTTTGGTATAAAAATTTAGCAGTTCAGTTTGATTGGATGAACAAAATTGCAATTGGGTCTGAATTTCTTATTACAGTGGATGAGAGAAACACATTAATATCGTCCTCAAATAAAGACAATAGAACTTGCTCATTCTACCAGAAATATATGTTTCATCAAAGATTGAAATGCAAATGTAGCCACTAAAATCAATTTTAACTGCAACTTAAAAAAAAACATCAGTTTCCAATTGTATCTATTGCTTATATGATTTATTCTGGATCATTTGTATTAAAATGATAAACATATTTGGTTTACTATAAACATGATAAAAGTAATCAAAATTAAAGCATACAAAAAGTCAATATTTATGCATAATATGTATGTAAGTAGGTTAACTTTCCATCACCTCCTCAATAACACCACAGTTCCCTTGAAGTATCAATCCAGTAATACTTATTTATAACCCTGTTAGTCAGTATAACCCTCTATTAAATGTACCCTCATTTTATTGTCCTTGCAATTCTAAAATTAGACTGGAGACAATTTTTATCACAATGTTATAAGAAGTCAATTTCTTTTTTATTTCATTCAACATAAATAGCTGCCCCTCCGCCTGGTTGTGTAGCAAACAGGTTTTCTGTAACTCTTTCCTTGAGTCTCTCATCTTTCCCATAATACCGTTCTGTAACTGACTTTATGAAAGAATCAACTTGATTGGCTGGAACCATGGAAACAGCACATCCTCCCCAACCTGCACCTGTAAGTCTTGATCCAAGAGCACCTGATTGACTGAAAAAATACAAACACTGTTAAAAGAGGGGCCTAAAGGGGGGGTATCTGCACAAAAGAGCGCAAAATAAAATTGCCATTTCATGATGAATGAACAATTAAAAATTTCTTGCACGTTGATCATTTTACCGATTTCACGAAACACAGTGAATAACGAACCTTTTTCACGGCTGCACTTGAAATAAAAATGGCAAAACACATTGCACGAAAATAACCCTTTACCACCCTCTTAAAAGGTATACTGTTTCATAAAGACTTCAGATAACTATATTTTAAGATTAAAAATAAGGAAATGTATAAAAAGATATTTATCAGACAAATTGTAGTATCTAATATTGTATTTTGAATTTGAAATACTACAGCTCCAAGAAGCCAAAATCTATTCTTACCATGTAGAATTTGCATTGAATTTTTACAGCATTTTTAAAAAATAAATGATGAAAACAAATGTAACAAAAAATAGCAAACTTATTAACAAGATTTCGGGAATAAAAATATAGTAATGACTAGTTTTGGAACCTGATTATAAAAAGCAGTGAATGAGTCCCCCATGTCAAGACTAACACAGCTGGTCTTTGGGTATTTATCCAAAAATACTGCTAATTAAAAGGCAAATATGTAACAAAATATATATAATACCTGCAACTATTTGAGGCCTTAAACGCAGCAGTAAACCCTTTGGAATCATATAGAGAAATATTGACAGGGATTCAAAGATCTTTGTGGACATATCCTGTTCTGCTGAAAACGATTCTGTTACACCATGTACACAATCACATGCATTTCATTGACAACCAGTTGACCCAAGAATGGAATTAAATCCCTTTTGAAGTGCCTTCAGAAAAAATAAGTAAGTTTGCCCTAATAAGTACTTTGTAGAGTGCACCAAAACATGACAGGAGCATGCAAATACTCAATTACACAATTATTTAGCAAAACTCAGCTAAAGAATTGAAGAGATTTCCAAACAAATAATTTGGGCTTTTTTTACTGGTTTGTACTATTCATCATAACAGCAGACATGTGTGATGGTCATTATCATTATTAGATATTACTTACTTACTGCAGTGATTATTCAGATCAATTTTAGTTCCAATTTGCAAAGCAGTATCAGAGAATGATATTTTTATACGACCGCAAAAAATTTTTGCGGTCGTATATTGGTATAACATTGGCGTCGACGTCGTCATCCGAAGACACATTGGTTTTCGCACAATAACTTTAGTTTAAGTGAATGGATCTCTATGAAATTTTACCATAAGGTTCAATACCACAAAAGGAAGGTTGGGATTGATTTTGGGGGTTATGGTCCTAACAGATTAGGAATTAGGGGCCAAAAAGAGGCCCAAAAAGGCATTTTTCTAGTTTCCAGACAATAACTTGTGTTTAAGTGTATGGATCTCTCTGAAATTATACCACAGAGGGATGGTTAGGATTGGCTTTGGGGGGTTATGGCTCAAACTGTTTAGGAATTAGGGGCAAAAAAGGGGGAAAAACAAGGGTTTCCTGGTTAATGGACAATTTAAAAGCAGTGTAAGGGAGGTAATCCAAAAACAAAATTGTACAATGTTGTACAATGTTGGATTACCTCCCTTATACTGCTTTTAAATTATCTATTTAAGACTTTTATGATGTATTTAAATGGGTAATTATGGTTGCAAACTCCATTGGCTATTTGAATTGAGATTATGACCATATCTTGAGGGAAAGAATTTTGGAAAAGGGGGGGGTAAAAAGAAATTGGGAGGGGCAATTTTTCAGATTTCAGAAATTAAACAAAATTTCTTCACATATTTTTTTGCAAAAAGGGATTTTTTTTGGGGGGTTCAATACGCAACAGCATAGTGTCTGGCACAAAAGCAAAAAAAAAAATGGGTTAATTTTTATTTACTTTTTGGGGGTGGGGAGGGGGGGTCAATTCACACAGGCACAGTGTATTGCACAAAAGCAAAAAATTGAATATAAATTCAAATCATATAACCAATTCTAAGTTCTTTGACTACAGTTATTCTGTGTCAGAAACCTATTACGTGTCAAATATTTAATTACAATCCAAATTCAGACCTGAATCAAGCGCGAATATTGTGTCCATTTTTGCCCCAACTGTTCAGGGTTGGACCTCTGCGGTCGTATCCAGCTGCACCCCGCGAAGCAATTTATTTAAGTTTTTGAGGGATAATGGAGACTACTAGAATAAAATTATAAAAAATACACTTCACTTTTAACTTGATATAAACATAAAAGCCAGATAATTAATTCTTACCAACAAATATCAACTAATCTATCCAAATCCTCACAGCTACATTGGTATAAGTCTCTACAGCTGGTATGGCTGTCATTCATCAAGTTACCCAAGACAACTGAAGCATCCACTGGTTTCAAGTCGCAAGTTCTCTTGAATTGTAATACCCTATTGGCCTCACTAAACACATGGGTGGCTCTGTCATGTAACTTAAATGATTTAACTGTAATGTACAATAATATTCACTTCCAATAGCTATTAAACTTTATTTTAGTTTAGATGTCATAATTTTTAATTGAATTTATCTTGACCGTGTTATTAATGATGTACTACTGCTAAAATACCTATACAAATTTGACCAATAGTGACTACATAATAGTTTCATCAGTATGTATGCAATCCTGTCAAAATTAGTAAATCCATTACCAACCCCTTCAAACACCAGGGGCGGATCCAGCCATTTTTAAAAGGGGGTTCCAACCAAATGTCCCCATTCAAAAGCATTGGTGGTCAAAAACTAGAGGCTCTAAAGAGCCTGTGTCGCTCACCTTGGTCTATGGGAATATCAAACAAAGCACACTTTCAAACTTTGTAGACAAGAATAGACCATGACAAAAAATCTCTGTTTTGTTGATCTTGTATTACTGATCTTTTAGTCTGTTTAGTTTCTTTGACTTATTAATAGATCTTGCCTTGCTGATCATTTTTGTGATTTAGAGTGTTTTTTATCTATCATAATGAGGCATAACAGAAAAAAAATGTTTCTCTCTAAATATCATAGTTTTCATGATAAATGGCAAAAATGAAAAAAAAAATATCGTAAAAGTTTGTCATTTATGGGCAATAACTCCTATAAGAATTTGTCTAACAGTTTTGACGTATATATGGACAATTGGTAGAGCTCATTATTCTAAACATATTTTTTCCTTTCAGATTTTCTCTATTTATAACGGTTCAAAAAATAATAGACAAAACTTGCTTTTTACCCCTATGTTCTACTTTTAGCGATGTTTTTTTAGCTAGATACCTTAATGATGATTGTGGCCAAGTTTGGTTAAATTTGTCTCAGTAGTTTCAGAGGAGAAGATTTTGTAAAAGATTACAAAAATTTACAAAAAATTGTCCAAAATTGACTACGAAGGACAATAACTCCTACAGGGGTCAATTGACCATTTTGGTCATGTTGACTTATTTGTAGAATACTTTGCTGAACAATTTTGCTGTTTACAGTTTATCTCTATTTATTATAATATTCAAGATAATAACCAAAAAATGTAAAATTTCCTTAAAATTACCAATTCTGAGACAGCAACCCATCAAAAGGTTGTCTGATGCGTCTGAAAACTTCAGGGCAGATAGGGCTTGACCTGATGAACATTTTCATTCTGGTCAGATTTGTTTTAAATGCTTTAGTTTCAGAGCTATAAGCCAAAAACTGCATTTTACCCCCATGTTCTATTTTTAGCCATGGCGGCGATCTTGGTCGATGGGCTGGGTCATCGGATATATTTTTTAAACTAGATACCATAAGGATGATTTAGGCCAAGTTTGGTTCAATTTGGCCAAGTAGTTTCAGAGAAGAAGATTTTTGTAAAAACTTTAAAAAATTTACGAAAAGGTGTGAAAAGTTGACTTTAAAGGGCAATAACTCTTTATGGGGTCAATTGACCATTTTGGTCATGTTGACTTATTTGTAGATCTTACTTTGCTGAACAATTTTGCTGTTTACAGTTTATCTCTATCTATTATAATATTCAAGATAATAACCAAAAACGGCAAAATTTCCTTAAAATTACCAACTTAAGGGCAGCAACCCAACAATGAGTTGTTTGATGCATCTGAAAATTTCAGGGCAGATGAACCTCGTGTCAGATTTGCTCTAAATGCGTTAGTTTCAGAGCTATAAGCCAAAAACTGCATTTTACCCCATGTTCTATTTTTAGCCATGACGGCCATCTTGGTTGATGGGTGGGGTCATCAGATACATTTTTTAAACTAAATACCCTAAGGATGATTTAGGCCAAGTTTGTTTCAATTTGGCCAAGTAGTTTCAGAGGAGAAGATTTTTGTAAAATCTTACAAAAATTCTGAAAAGTCGTGTAAAGTTGACTTTAAAGGGCAATAACTCTTTATGGGGTCAATTGACCATTTTGGTCATGTTGACTTATTTGTAGATCTTACTTTGCTGAACAATTTTGCTGTATACAGTTTATCTCTATCTATTATAATATCCAAGATAATAACCAAAAACTGCAAAATTTCCTTAAAATTACCAATTTAAGGGCAGCAACCCAACGAGTTGTCTGATGCATCTGAAAATTTCAGGGCAGATAGATCTTGTTCTGATGAACATTTTTATCCCCATGTCAGATTTGCTCTAAATGCTTTAGTTTCAGAGCTATAAGCCAAAAACTGCATTTTACCCCCATTTTCTATTTTTAGCAATGGCGGCCATTTTGGTTGATGGGCTGGGTCATCGGATACATTTTTTACACTAGATATCCTAAGGATGATTAAGGCCAAGTTTGGTTTCATTTGGCCCAGTAGTTTCAGAGGAGAAGATTTTTCTAAAAGTTAACGGACGACGGACACCAAGTGATGAGAAAAGCTCACTTGGCCCTTTTGGGCCCGGTGAGCTTAAAAAGGGGGTCCAACCCCCGGAACAACCCCTGGATCTGCCACTGAACACTATATAAAAAAATACATTTTGAGCACCAAAAGTATAAGATTACTATACAGGTAGTATGTTTAATTTGCTTCATCATGTGTAGTAACACATATTGTTGAGTTACAGTGTACTAGACAGTGATTATATACAGAAATTTTGGTTAATGGAGCTTAGAAAATATTACCATTTGATAGGAAATAATTGCTAAGATCTTTTAAATTTGATTAAAGCAGAGGTTTACACAAGATTATCAGTAAAATTAGAGTAAAATAAATTCAACATTTTTTTTCTCTCAAAATCTAGAAAGCGTATATTAATAATTACCATCAAGTGTGTTTGCACTAAGACTAGTTTGAGACAGTTCATCAGCAGTTACTTCTAGAATTCCACAAACTTCCTCTTTTGTGTATGGCTCTGGATGAAGTATTTCCTTTACAACATTTACAGCATCATCTAAAGTTAATCCTAATGCTTTCTGTACATCGGCAAATCTTTTGAATTCCCTCCACTTTAATCCCTTTGTCTTTGCTATTATCTGCAAAACAATGCATACTACATTTACAACTGAAAGTATATATGTGTAAATAATTTTTATGCAACTGGTCATTTCTATTTTGATTTTCTCAATACCTGGTTTTAAAAAATGTCAATTAGGAACCAATATTGCTCAGGTGAAACTCAGATAAACATAAGGTAAAGTCGTGTAGAACATGCTGTTTCACTTGACCAATGTTGACCTAAATACCTTACAATCGTATGAATATCTCTATATAAAATTAAAACTGAACTGAACTATGGTGACCTATAGTTACTAACTTCTACGTCATGTTGGTCTCTGGTGGAGAGTTGTCTCATTGGCAATAATACCACATCTTCTTATTTTTATACAAACAGTTAATACAATAAAATTGGTAAAAAGTTAAATCACAAAAGTACTGAACTCTGAGGAAAATTAAAAACGTAAAGTCCCTAATCAAATGGCAAAATCAAAAGCACAAACACATCAAACGAATGAACAACAACTGTCATATTCCTGACTTGGTACAGGCATTTAAACACATGAATGGATTCAGTTGTAATTCAAATGTTTTATTGATATGGCAACAGCTGTTTACAAATAATCAGTTCACTTTTATGAATGTAAAATAATATGAATCTTCCAGTAACAGTCCTCACATAATTTTTATGCTGTTATTAATATCATACATGTATATATAACTACAGGTTAAGTATTTGAACAAGCTCTTCAATTTGTAGAATTTGTTATTTTGGACTGAATATCAGTAATTGTAGAATTACCATTTAATTTCTAGCTTGTCCCCCCTTGTCCTAAAATGTAACCTCATCTAGTTCTTACAAGTAATTTGTTGGTAAAAAAAATGTACTATACCTGTGAAGCCAGTCGACATTCTACCACCCGAATATTAAAATGTGAGGTAGCTGCTTTGTTCAGTTCTACACAACAATTTGATATCACAAACACCACATCCTCTGGTAGTTCAACATCTGTTGATTTCAGCGGATTGAATTCTATTAACTTGGCCTAAAATGATGAGTAAATACTTGTCAGAAGATGAATAATATTTTCACAAAAGACCATCCGTGTTTTATGGTCAAATACTAATTATAATTACAGATCCAAGTTGGACTTGTTCTAATGTTAGATAGTTTTGACAATGAGAACTTTCAAGAACATTTATGTTCTGGATGTGTAAAATTTAAACATGATTTTCTTCAATAAACACTTATTCAATATACTTTAAAATAAATTTTCTTTCTTGACCACAAACAATATCAGTCAAAATGTAACTTTCATTTACTGTCAAGATGAAGAACCACAATTATAGCATAGTTCCTTTGATATATGGTTATTCCTAAGTATATTTTGGCAATATTGTCACATGAACTCATCCTGTTTTCCTAGAATAGACAAAATTCTGCAGGTTTATTCACTTGCATCATAAATTATTCTACCATATGTGTGGTGTGCATAGTTCCTTGATAGTGTTGTTCAGACTTAAATGATGAACAATTTTTGTTTTGTATTTGGTCCAATGACAGACCAGGATCATTTTATAATGAAGATGATGATGCATTTAAATAAAGTTGTCAAATGAATGCAGGCATATGTTTTCTTAATTAGCTTAGGACCCTTTTAAACAAAATAGAGTTGATATTAAATATCAATTATAAATACAGTTTTCATTTATGTTTGTTGGATACCAATTTTCGTAGATTTCATGGGTAGTTGAAAACCAAAATTTTAAATACTCTATAAAATACAAATTTATATTTATTTTGATAGGAGCAAAATAATGATGAAACCTTGAAATAGCTTCTTTTTTTTTTCTTCAACCACAAAAATTGATACCAACTTAAATAAATGAATCCACAAGTTATCATCTGTTTCCAGATTTTTTTATAATTAGAATTTTGAAGCACTAGTCTCAGAAATCCCTCCTCAGATAGGCTGAATATAAGTTTACTTACAGTGCCTTTGTTTGCCATAAATGATATTGCTTGGTCCATTCCACCTCCTTCAGTTCCTATATAATGTTCACAGTGGGCACACATGTCAGACAGCTCTTTCTAAAATATATAGGTATTTCTGATAATATGTATTGTCAAATATATAGTTAAAAACATTCTAATGTAAAGACAAAGCAAGAATGTGTGTAAATAGGACATGAAATGCTCGAACTATCACATTTCTAACTATGCTACTATATACATGAAAAATCTGCTCAAAGTTGTTAGAAAATGTGAAAAAAAAAAAACAAAAACTATAAATTTCAAATTTAACTTATTTTATGAGACTCAATTCTTAGTGTCATAGCAAACCTTCAATATCAATTTGTTATTAATTTTGTTTATGATCATGTTTTTATAAGAATCTTTCTGTTGCAATAAATATAAGAAAAAAAAGAATAAGCTACAACAAAAAAAACTTTCCATCATTTTATTACAATGGGTCACACATTAAAATCGACAGAAAAATTCTTCCAGACTTTTTTAATTAACAGATCTCTTAATGTTTAGTGCAAGAAAAGTAGGATTGATTTTTTAAATGTTTAAAATTTTTACAAGATGCAGGTTTAAGAAAATGAAATCACTTTTTTTCAGAAGAACTGTCTGAAGTTTCTGTGTACAGAATTAATGCAAATAGATTTGAGCTAAAAGTAGAGACAGAAACGGCTTTTCTATAAACAAATACTGCAATCTTTCAGAATATAACAATATTGGTATACCTTAGAAAGTGATTGTCCATTGGCATGCATAGTCACTAGTGCAGCACAACATACTAATGCACTAGAACTAGACAGACCAGCACTTTTAGGTATAGTGCCATCTACAACACACTGTAGTCCTTTTGGACTGCTCACTTTACAATGTTCAAGCAGTCCTTTTAGTCCACACAGAAAATAGTTATGCCATACTGGTTTCTCTTTGTTGATGGAAAAATTGTTTATGTCACATTCAAACATTCTGAAATACAAGCACAATAGACTTTCAATTGATGCTTTACACACCACAAAAAGAAGGCAAAAGAAGAAAGTGTACATTTCACCTTTGTCATATAATTGCAACCAAATCGTATGAGCTGTAATAAACCATTGTATTTTTTTACGTACATCACATGAAGCTGATAATACATGTTCCACTTAGCATTATTCTGAACTATCTTTTCCTAAAGGAACATTTAAAGTTTATCCATTATTTGCTATATAAACTTTAAATCCTTATTTCATACTTTAATAGTATTTTGCAAACACAAACATGATTGATAAAAAGATCTTAAGTAGGGTTTGGCTACTTGTTTGAAGTTTGTACAAATGACCTATTGAAACACTGACCAGTTACAGGTTTTTTAAACACTTTTTTATTTGATACAGCCATTCCAAAGGTTGCCAGACATTGGGCAAAGTCCAGTAAAATTTGATTTGGTCAAGTTAATTGATATGCATTACTTGACCAAAAGACCAGTAAAAGTTTTAATTTTGTCCAAATCATATGTGTAAATGTCCTGTAAAAAAGAGTCTGGTCCAGTTAAGAAAAATGGTTTACTAGAACAAATGTCCAGTTGATTTTTCAAAGCCTTGGAAGGAAACCACTGTGATAAGATTTAAAAAAAATATGTATATAAAAGAACTTGTCAGATTTTGAATTGAATAAAAAAGAACTTGCCCATATTCCATATTGGTGTTAACTATTTGAAGACGACCACTGTCATTTGACTTTACAGCGATTACTAGATCCTGTTCTATAGCCATTGGCAACACAGAATATCCACAGTAATCTATATGTTCACCTGTCAATACAATTAAAGCCACGAAAAATAATATATATATACTCTATGTTATTTTAGAATAATTTCAATTTACAATGAATATACATTACATGTGCAACCCCAGGAAGTACAACTAAGGGATTCTTAAGATTCTCCTGAACCTATGTAATTTCTGACTTGCATTAAGTCCAACTGTACTATAAAGGGTATAGGTATGTTTTAATGTAGTGGTTGTCTACACCACCCTGAAATCAACTGATCTTGTATGTAATATTGTAAGTACAACTAAACTATGGTCTATAAATGAGGTTTTTTACTAACATCAATCAAAACCACTTTCATCAGGTCATTTAAAAACATGGGATTATTATGACCCACTGACCTCCTTAAAAATATTATCTCTGCTTTGCAATTTGTTACAAAAGGAATACTGTAAAGCATAAATTTTTACTAAGGGGTTTATTTTAATCAATTTCTCAATGAAAAAATCTCCCCTCACATAAATTTGATCTTTATGAAAGATTAAAATTAGGGACAAGAAAAAAATGGAAATTAATAAATACGAAAACTTTTTGCCTAAAAAATTATAAAATTTAAATTCTTCAAAAAATTACCCACTCTACAATATGGGGTTTGCCATGGATGTTGAAGATGCAAATATAACATACATGACTGAATTACCCCATAAAAAAGTAATTTTCATTACTTAAACAAAGATTTCTCAGAAAATCAAGGTAAATTCTATTGTTAAATTATGTGGCAAATGTAAGGCTAATTTTCAATTTTAGAAATCCAACGCTTATGCAAAGAAAAAACAGAATCAAATTATCTCCCTTCCACTATATTAAGTCTATGGAAATTCTGAAACCCATCACCTCCATAGTATTAATATAGTGGAAGGGAGATAATTTGAATCACATTTTTTTTATACAAATTATCTCCCTTCCATTATAAGACAATGGACATGATGGAGGTGTGGAAACCCGAAACCAACTGTGGGAGACACTCATGGGTAGTCAGGGTTGTTAAACACTCCCTTAGTAGAAACCCAAAACTTTTTAAGATGTGGCTCTTTGTTAAATGAATCTGATGAAAATTGAGTAAGTGTTCTGTTTAGAAATTTATTCACACACCAATTAGATTGACTCTTCCTGATGCTCTGGCATAAAAGTCTGGTTTCTCTCCATAACATCCCATAAACTTTTCTTTAATTCTACCATATCTGAAATACAATTAAAGAAGATGAGCTTGTATAATTTTAATGTTTCAAGCAAATGTTTAAGAACAGTGTCATTATGTCTTTAAGATTTGAATGGTCTATCCTTAAGAATCAATATAAACTTATGTTATATGCTGTCAAGAAAACAACATATCAATTCACGTATAGGTTTTGAGGTTTAAAAGATTAGGGACCCTGTTATCAAAACTTGCAGACCAAAGGTTTCAATATTTTATGCAGTATTTTATTATAAATACTACCAAATGTTAAACTGTGATTAACCATGGCAGCCACAACTAAAATCAGATGGTATCATAGTGTGTAATAGACCATCTTAGTTTGTTTCTTCAAAGTTTGGTAGCAGTTCTATTCTGGATTTGGTCAAACTTTCTATATAAGGCAACAGTAGTAGCCACAATAATGTATTGTTCTATTTTGGCTTTCTGTGATGTGCATTGTAAACTGTTGTTTGGCTTTTCATTCTTTTTTGCTTTTGAACATGATGTCAGAGGTTCAACTTCCTATAACTTAGAGTTTTTCATTGTTCCCTTTCTTGAACTAAAAAACCAATGAATTGCGAACTTTTGCATAGAAGTCACAATCATAATTTCACAAAAATTTTACACAAGAAATTTCAATACAGAAACCATTTTTTCCCTATATCTTTTTTGATTTTTATGAATGCTGCTATTCCATTTGCCCCTTCTCATGATGAAACCTTATTCCAAACAGGATATCACATTCTAATTTGTATGTTACATGTCCATATTTTATATTTTGAATTGGCATTGCAAAAAGCCTTGTTTTTCTAGGACTGTTTATGAATTCTTTATACTAAATCAGTTGGATGTGCATGATGTTTACTGATTGAAATTTTAGACTTAAAAAATGGTTTATATTTTAGTTGGAATTGGACAAAAATGTCGACAGGGGTAAATGTATTACCTGCTTCTCTGAAGTTTACTTTTGTCAATTTTTTATATATTGTATGCTTCTCTGTGGTGGTTGTCCTTTTCCCAAACTGAATCGTTTCTCAACAGTAGACAGCAACATAGATTTAAACATGTTGTTAGGAAAATACACAAAGGTAATTGTGAAATAAAATTTGACTCCACAATTCTTAATTACAAAACAATAATTAAAGCAAGTAAAATATTTAACAATCTCATTTTAAGAAAAAAATATCTTAAATATTACATATAAAATTAATATAAATGTCTCACTGTAATATCTAAGACCTAATAGGTCCCAGGTATAAGCAATGCAAAAAGGAATACATCTTTAATCATGCTAATTCAAGCAAAATAATTTTTATTAATTCTTTTTTCATGGTTAATTTTTTTTTTCAAATTGGTTTTTGACTTTGATTTCAATTATCATTGCGAAATATCCTAAAAAAAATATTTGACCTAATTAAATTAAGTATATTTTATTTAACAATGCCCCTTTGGTATCTTTTGCCTCTCTTTAACCACTTTGTATTCTCCTGTCAATGTATTTTAATCTAAATTGTTGTCCCTTGTTTAAAACTGATAATTTGACAAAGAAACTGGCAATACCCCTGTTGAAATCTTGATAAAAAAACAGTTATCATTTATAAAAACAATCACCTTTATTAGGTTTAATATACATATTTAATCATTGGACCCTCTTATCAACAGATCAATAACATAACTAGCTATATACACACCTAATAAGGAGACATCCAATCAACAGTTCAATACATAATCAAAATACATTACCGGAGAAAAATATAAAATTGATGTTTAAATAAGTAAATTATGAGGGGCCTGATGGGTTATTTTCGTTCTTCGTGATCGGCACATTTTCGCTATCGTGATCCGTTTTTCTACAGATTTATACTCTTTTTATATTTTCGTGATCCGTGATCATGGAAATTTATTTTCTGTGAATCGTGATTGACAAAAAAATCAACTCGTGAATCGTGATGAGACCCCCCCATCAGGCCCCTCAATTATTTGTCTCTTGAGTCTTCGTCATGTTTGTGGGAACTTTAAAAATAGAATTTTAAAAAATCATATTCTTATTTAAGTGGTTAAATGTAAACAAAACTTAAGTATCAACTATTGAAACTCAGAAAAAATGACACCGAATATAAGCTTTGTAAATAGTAAAACCTTGAATTTGTCTCCACAGATACTTTTCCAACCGGCACGTTCTCCATCTTTTTGTCATGTGGCTTATCATTGTCATGTACATGCTTGAATAAAATCGTCTGCTTTTCTTTGTTTTTTTCTACTAAACAATCGCAAGACTTACCCAGATCAGAATAAAGATGGCGATCTCCACAACAAGATCACGACTTTTCAGTTTATTTGACAAAATCAGATATAGACGCTTTATTTCAAGGTCAAATCAATCATCTGCATTACAGAAAACAGAAGAACAAGACAATGATCTACACTATCCTCCCATTAAGCCAAAATACCCACCTGGGGAATGGGGTGGAATGGACAGAGATATTGCATGGACATGGCATGAAGAAGGAGAAACATGGAAAAGTATGGCATCTGTAGAGGAGCGGTTGAGTTTTTTGGCAACCAAAGAATCAAAATATGGTTCTAAATTGTGGAAATATAATTCAATTCAAGCAAATACTGGCCTGTCAGATTATCAGCAGGACAAAACAAAAACTGTTCTTATCAATGATGCCCCAGATGTTGTCAAAAACATAGATATTGATATTGAAAATGAATTTAAAGACATTAGAAATATTCTCCAGGACAAACTACTAGAGGAACAGGAGTTTTTAGTTCAACATCTTGGCAAAATGTATGACCCTAAAAAGCCAGAGGCTTTGAATACTAAATTAATTCAATCTTTGGTTTTCGATTTAGTCACAGTACTTTCAACTAAATATGAACATTTGTTTAATTTACAATTTGATCCAGAAGTAGAAATTTCAGCTTATTGGGATAGATACGGAGTCCCACCAATGAAACCATGGAGAAACTATGAAAAGGCAAAGACAGATTACTCAATTCCGACATGGCCGCTTCCCAAAAAGTATTTTCAGAACTATTCGAAGTATCAGTCAGAGAGCAAGTTAAGCTGTCAGTTACGGACATCAAATCCACTACCAGAGGTAAACAGAAATTTGCTCTCATTTCTAATACCTCCTTATTATAAAATGGTATTAGGTTATATATACAATAATTATAAGGTTTCCTAAAATTGTATAAGAATTGGAAATGTCTGTTTAAAAAAACAAATAAATAATAATACTTGTCATTTGAAATATAATGAAAAATGATGTTTCCGTCATGTCCATTATCAGTTTATATTTTTCATTTAAAGCGAAATTGTTTATTTTAACAAAATCAATGTAAACTTGTCTGTTTGTTCATCCGTTATGTTGAAGGGAGTTTATGATTAACTTGAAACTTACTCAAAGTTTTGTATATGCAAGTAGAAAGGAAAATTTATTCACCATTCGTTAGGCATAATAATTATGTAAGTCTACAGCATTTTTCTTTTACAATCATCTCATCGCTTGAATGAATAACGATTTAAAAGCAAAATGTTGTTAATTCTTTCAATTGCATTAAAATTTTATAAAAATAGAAACTGTACTTAATTTTGACCTCGATGTTTTCACCAGTAAATTAATATTTTATTTACGAAATGGACATACTTGTGTAAAATAACCGGAAACTTCCGCTAAATTAATGAGAGCAGTTTAAAGAAAATCATAAAATTACGTGTCACAAAGTTTTGTATATGCAAGTAAAAAGAATATATTATTCACCATTCGTTATGCTTAATATTTTACGGCATTTTCGTTTTACGATTTGTTGGCATTACTTTAGGATAATAATACATTTCGGTTACAACAGGAATACTTCCACAGCTGCATTAACTCGTCTTTGTATAATATTCATTTTCGCACAATGAATGTAAATTTGTGTATTTTGCACAGTGATCTTAAAGATTTAAAAAATTATTTGCCGTGCGAAGACAATTCCACGATACACATGTCAGTTATCAACAGTTTGGGTTGAACTTGAACTTGACTTACTTAACAATGTTAAATGCTAAAATAGTTAACATTAATTTTATCCACAGCACGATATTTTTAAAGGGCGGAAATAATATCACGTACCAGTAAACTCAGGTGACCTTTCTGGACGACCGTGGAAAATTCATTCAGGTTTTAAAGATGCAGAACGAAATTTTGTGCCTACTTATTGAGGCCCTAGAAGGTCCTTTAACAATTGATTAACCGGAATCTAAAATATTTTTTTCCCGAATAAACAAGAACAGATCTTCTTTAGCTATTTGATTTTTATGTTTTATCAGTCAAAACAGGACGTAGACCTGAACATTAGTTATACGTCCATGGTCAATAATATAAATTTATGGTTGGTGAAATATTGAAATTATGATGGAAATTGTCCGGGGGATCAATTGTGTTCAAATGACAAAAATACGATAAAGAACTGCCAATTGTGGGCGGTTGAGAAATTTTGAAAATGAAATTTGATTTAACTGGAATAGAAATATATGATGGGCAATTGAGGTTCAATAATAATTAAAGGATTAGTGACCTATCGGATGGCGATAAGCGGATTACTTATCATCACAACTTTTAACATCGTTTGTAAACGTTAAATGGCTGAGCGTCATAAACTTGTCAAAAACATGTAGACAGGTAGAATTATAGTAATTTAATGCGAAAATATTTTTACACTTTCCAAATTTAAATGACGAAATTGATATAAAATACTTTCGTCAATTTGAAAACCGTTTCGTAAAATACGAAAATGACGAGCGCTAGCAAAATCACTTGAAGTTATTCCCTTTGTTCAACAGAGTTGTCACTTTACAGTTTCTTTTCGTAATTTAAATTATTCAAGTCTGTATAAATGTACCGAGGTGGTGAAACATAATATTTTACATTGCTCAATAAATTGAGTTTACTTGTTGATCCGATTAATAGATTGGACGATCTAGTTACCGTAAAACTATATTTTTTATAAGCCAGTTGATTTTTATATAATGAACAATTAATGCACGGATATTACTTATTGAGTAAGTTATAAGAGATTCTAATGGTGGCAAAATCGTCTTTGTTGAAAGAACACAATGTATGACCTGACCGGACTGTAATAGAAACACAAAATAACAAGTATTTTCTTCATATTTTTTTGTTTGTAAAATTATTTCAAAGATAATGGCATGGGACAAAACATAAGAGATATAAATGATAATTTCACATCTTTATCTGTCAAAGAAAGGAAAACATTTGTTAAAATTTTAATACCGTGATTTTAAAGCACACCTGTGCAATCAAGATCGATTAAATGTACATAGGTAAATTATCTGGCTAATCCGATTATGTTGTCACGCGTCGTCAATTTTAGTACATCCGATGGGCAATAAACCAATTAACAGCCACGCGGTGTTGGGAGAGAATCTTTGGAGGAATTTGGGAGTGAAATCCGCGGTACTCGGTGTGGCTCCGAAAACACGGAAATCGGAAAAACTAAATTGTGGAAATATAATTCAATTCAAGCAAATACTGGCCTGTCAGATTATCAGCAGGACAAAACAAAACTGTTCTTATCAATGATGCCCCAGATGTTGTCAAAACATAGATATTGATATTGAAAATGAATTTAAAGACATTAGAAATATTCTCCAGGACAAACTACTAGAGGAACAGGAGTTTTTAGTTCAACATCTTGGCAAAATGTATGACCCTAAAAAGCCAGAGGCTTTGAATACTAAATTAATTCAATCTTTGGTTTTCGATTTAGTCACAGTACTTTCAACTAAATATGAACATTTGTTTAATTTACAATTTGATCCAGAAGTAGAAATTTCAGCTTATTGGGATAGATCTGAGTCCCACCAATGAAACCATGGAGAAACTATGAAAAGGCAAAGACAGATTACTCAATTCCGACATGGCCGCTTCCCAAAAGTATTTTCAGAACTATTCGAGTATCAGTCAGAGAGCAAGTTAAGCTGTCGTTACGGACATCAAATCCACTACCAGAGGTAAACAGAAATTTGCTCTCATTTCTAATACCTCCTTATTATAAAATGGTATTAGGTTATATATACATAATTATAAGGTTTCCTAAAATTGTATAAGAATTGGAAATGTCTGTTTAAAAAAAACAAATAAATAATAATACTTGTCATTTGAAATATAATGAAAAATGATGTTTCCGTCATGTCCATTATCAGTTTATATTTTTTCATTTAAAGCAGAAATTGTTTATTTTAACAAAAATCAATGTAAACTTGTCTGTTTGTTCATCCGTTATGTTGAAGGGAGTTTATGATTAACTTGAAACTTACATGTACAGTACCATTCAAGAGGACCAACTCTCCCACACCCTACACCAAGGAAAATGTCGAGTCATCCGAAAACTCGATATTCCTCCCAAAATGTTTGGAGGAATTTAGGAGTAATCTCTCCCAAAATCGCGTAAATGTTTATTGTGATAGCGAGCTCACTCCCTACACCGAGGAATTAATTGCCCTTATCCTACTTTGATCTCTACCAGCACACGACTGATAGGGTAATTGGATTACCTGACAGGTAAAGGTTGACGTAATAAAGAATTATATTTCCGTAATAAAGAATTATATTTCCGGTCTACTGTACCAGTTTAAGTGTCAAAACAGGTGTATAATTTTAAATGTCTTTTATACTGGTTAAGTTTAATTTTGTGGTAATAATAAGTTAAAATATTTTCGTATTTCTTGCTTGCCAATCTAAAATATCTTTACCTGTTTGTAATTGCTTTAAGAAAAAGGATTATAAAATATAGTGGAAAATGTGAAAAAAGCGCAATATTCTACTTCAAAGTTAAAGTCTTTATTTGAAAATTGTGTGTCTCAAAGTTTTGTATATGCAAGTAGAAAGGAAAATTTATTCACCATTCGTTAGGCATAATAATTATGTAAGTCTACAGCATTTTTCTTTTACAATCATCTCATCGCTTGAATGAATAACGATTTAAAAGCAAAATGTTGTTAATTCTTTCAATTGCATTAAAATTTTATAAAAATAGAAACTGTACTTAATTTTGACCTCGATGTTTTCACCAGTAAATTAATATTTTATTTACGAAATGGACATACTTGTGTAAAATAACCGGAAACTTCCGCTAAATTAATGAGAGCAGTTTAAAGAAAATCATAAAATTACGTGTCACAAAGTTTTGTATATGCAAGTAAAAAGAATATATTATTCACCATTCGTTATGCTTAATATTTTACGGCATTTTCGTTTTACGATTTGTTGGCATTACTTTAGGATAATAATACATTTCGGTTACAACAGGAATACTTCCACAGCTGCATTAACTCGTCTTTGTATAATATTCATTTCGCACAATGAATGTAAATTTGTGTATTTTGCACAGTGATCTTAAAGATTTAAAAAATTATTTGCCGTGCGAAGACAATTCCACGATACACATGTCAGTTATCAACAGTTTGGGTTGAACTTGAACTTGACTTACTTAACAATGTTAAATGCTAAAATAGTTAACATTAATTTTATCCACAGCACGATATTTTTAAAGGGCGGGAAATAATATCACGTACCAGTAAACTCAGGTGACCTTTCTGGACGACCGTGGAAAATTCATTCAGGTTTTAAAGATGCAGAACGAAATTTTGTGCTACTTATTGAGGCCCTAGAAGGTCCTTTAACAATTGATTAACCGGAATCTAAAATATTTTTTTCCGAATAAACAAGAACAGATCTTCTTTAGCTATTTGATTTTTATGTTTTATCAGTCAAGACAGGACGTAGACCTGAACATTAGTTATACGTCCATGGTCAATAATATAAATTTATGGTTGGTGAAATATTGAAATTATGATGGAAATTGTCCGGGGAATCGATTGTGTTTAAATGACAAAAATACGATAAAGAACTGCCAATTGTGGGCGGTTGAGAAATTTTGAAAATGAAATTCTGATTTAACTGGAATAGAAATATATGATGGGCAATTGAGGTTCATGTAGTACATGTACAAGTTTTAATGATATGCACTTTTGAAAATATATGCCTAATTAGATTTTTGATCAAGATTTCACAGTTCACTGAAATGTCATAGTATGATCCCGACATGGTACGTTTCTTTATAATAACATTTCAATTACTTTTGTACATATGCAAAGAACTATATATTTCTTAAAGAATAAAAATAAAATAACCAGCTAGTATGAGGCCTTTTTTAGATGCACTGTTTGAAACATTTGTACAAGCATTGTTTTTAGTTTTAAACTTTTTAATATTTATTTGCAACATTAAATCCATAAAATATTTTACATTTACGTTCGTCCGTCATCTGTCCCGCTTCATGTTAAAGTTTTTGGTTAAGTTAGTTTTTGATGAAGTTGAAGTCCAATCAACTTGAAGCGTAGTACACATGTTCCCTTTGATATGATCTTTCTAATTTTAATGCCAAATTAGAGTTTTGACCCCAATTTCACGGTCCACTGAACATAGAAAATGATAGTGCGAGCAATCTAAGTCTAAAAATAGAAATTCAAAAGTATCAAGTGCATACTACATGTATATAAAAATTTCTAAAAAAACAAGGAGTTTTTATGTGTGAGTGAATCTGCAAAAAAAAACTAGAAATGTTTTGAAACTTTCAAGTAAATACTCCAATGTATTTCAAAGTAATTCAAAAGTTATCCTTAATTTCCTGATAGATAATAAGCAATGCAGCTCATTATTTTTAATTACTTTTAAAATTGTAATTGATTACAGGTATTATTGCAATTACATTTTTAATTAGCCCAGGTCTGCAGCAATGTTCTTGTTGTTGGTTATTTTTTATATTTAAATACCTTTTAAATTTTTTCCTCTTTTCAGTTTCTACCAAGAGATGATATCAAATGTACAAGTGAACCCTATCCAGAATGTAGACTATGGCCAAATGTGTTAGGAACTCCTAATGCTTGGGTCAAACCAAAGTGTGATCCAGGTAGGTACTAGATTGTATGTCTGTATTTTCATTGAAGTCCCATATGTGCATAAATTCATTTCAAAATTGTTTACTCATTTCTATCACTAAATTGTACATTTTAGAATAACGGTCATTGAACAGTCACCAGCAAGTTATTAGTTGATCTAAATCCTACATGTATATATTTATAGATTATCGTTGATCATCTCAACGAGATTGATTTTCTCGCTTTCGCCGTACTGGCTCAAGCGAGAAAAGCAATCGAGTTGAGATGACCAATGATAATCTGTTTATCGCTATTTTTACCTATGACGACGTTGTCAATTTCATGTCAATTTCATTAGCAACGCCACGTGCCTCCTTAGTTTCTAGCGATAATTTTCCATCTCAAGCGAGTAGCATGATATGAAAAATTATCACAAAAAAGATCATAGGAAAAATGCACAAAATAGCGATAATGATGAATACATGTTAACATGAATTGTATTTCTTACAATATAGAAGCTGATTGTACACCTATCAGAAGATGAAATAGAGGCATGCATTAACAACAGTTAACATCAATTGACATTGAAATTCCTCATAAATAAATCAATATGCATTTGTTTTATAAAAAAAATCATCATTTGATTACATGTATACAAGTCGTATGAAACAAACTGGAATTTATTTCACTAAACTCCTAGAAATTACATTACTACCTTTATAGGAGAAGTTAAGTGAAACAAAATAAAAGGTACAACTGTGGGCTAAGGGTATGAATTGATCTGTAGGGATCTAAGTATCAGTTTCTATACAAGGAAGTATTTAATTAATTAATTTAATTATTTTTGTCAATATATACATGTACATGTTGTAGTGTTCAATGATCCAACCTGCCAAGTTGCCAACCAATATGGCACTGCTATGCAGATATGGTCAAAAGTATAACATACAGGGTAAAATGCAAGTTTTGTCTAGGATCTTGAAAACCACTACCATGACTAGAGGTAGAGAACATCTACCTACTGTCCATTTTCATTAAAACTGTCAGAGGACTTATAGTAGTAATTGCCCTAGAATGACAAATTTTACCATTTTTTTCTTTATTTTTGTTTATTATCTTGGAAACTAAAATAGATAGAGAGAAACTTTTTAAAAATAGCAAAAATGGTCAGCAATACAAGAATGAAGATCTACTAAAACTTTTAAATGATATTTTTTACAAATTTTTGTCAGTACCTTGAAAAATATAAAAGATTATGTAGATAAGGACAAGATCTTATAAATACATCAACATGCTAAAATAGCCTTAATAGTCAGTCAACTTCTTATAGGAGTTTGTCCTTGAATGATGTTTTTTACCTATTTTTCTATTTTTGGTGGAAAACATTGGTGGATAAACAAAAGCTGTAAACTGCAAAAAAATAATAAAGTAAGATTTTTTAATAGGTCACCTTTAACATAGCTGTAATTGATGGTCATCTCCTTATAGGAGTGATTGCCCTTAAATGATGAGTTTTACCCTTTTTTTTATTTTGGCAAAAAATATAGAAGATAAAGAGAAACTGTAAACAGTAAAAATGATCAGCAAGACATGATTAACCATAAAAGAGGTTTTAGTCATAAATTATATTCTAGTCTACACTGTGTGAGAATGGCCATTGTTGATGATGCACATAGATCCAGGTGAGCGACACAGGCTCTTTAGAGTCTCTAGTATATATGATATTATGGTTTATGGTTGAAATCATTTTGACCTGAACTGTCATAGTGAAGTTTTATTTGTTAACAAATTCATTTAAGTTTGCATTTCTATATTTTGTAGGTTATCTTCCACAAGATCCATACCAGTTTGTAAATCTATCCTTCATACCACGTAACATATCTTACTGTCAGTATTTAGAGAAGAATCTCGGAGAAGAAATAGCTTCTGAATCGCTGAAATACTTTGGAATGAACACTGCCTTTATATCCACTGTAGCTCAAGCTTACAATCAAGGTATGTTAGTGATAGTGTCTTGATTCACACTATATTGTATATTTACAATAAAGTTCAGTTTTCTTGTTAACCATAACGTCAACATTTACCTTGTTAACTACATTTGTACTTATTGAAAGATTGATTGATTGTTGATGTTTAACACCATTTTCACCACTCTTGGCTTCATCATTGCATCCAATTTTTATAGGTGGAAGAAGCAAAGAGTACCGGGAGAGAACCACCGACACAGTAAATTAAGATCTGAGACCAACACTTTTTATCAAGCTGTTGATCAAATTTCCAATGTCATTGTTTACAGGCTAGTTATTACTTAGAGTAAATTTTAAATTTGTGCAAAAATCATGCCTTCATCATCAGCATGGGGTGAACAAAAGATTTTGAAACATTTATGTGGGTATTAAAATGCTATATTTTTATCAAGAATTGTTCCAAGTAGTACAATCAGATTTGACAGACTTGATTTCATAGAAGACAACAACTAAATTTTAATTTATACATGTGTTGCAAATAGTTCTTCATTCAAGCTGATACACATATATTTCGTTTTGCAGGATTCAGCACCTTTGTGGATATAACTTACCCATTTACAACACAGACAATAATGACAGATGGTAGACTGTTTTCTATCTATTCTTATCAATTAAATACACTTCATTTGTGGAAAGGTGATGATGCGAATCCCTTAAGGAACATATGCTTCTTACAGGACAGTCTACCTCTGTATGATGTCATTGAAAACGGACAGTTAAAAGGTTTTAATGACGATACCTTTAAAGCCTTAATGAGATGTTTCGTGTTAAAACCAGTAGATCGTGGATGTGAACTGAGACCAACAATTCCACAAGATTCACCGGACAGAATGCAACGAGAAATTCCAAAATATGTGGAAGAAGTAATTATTGAAAAAGAAGTTACTTATGATGAAAGCTAAAAATGATGGAAATGTTAGCTTTAGATGAAAATATAAATTATTTCAGACAATTTGTTGCATTTTACTCTTAGGTTCCATCTATATTTAGTAATTAAGAATGTTTTATCTCGATGCTTTAATGATCAATATCAAGTTTGATTTGTTAAGGTAGCTTTAGAGAAGAAGCTGTAAAAAAAAGTTAACTGTATCATATGATAAAGGACAAATGGTGGCAATAGGTCATGTGACCCCTTTCAGCCCGATGAGCTAAAAAATAAGTTAAAATATCTCTTTTTGATCAAAATTTTTTATGTTGTGTTTTTTAATGTTTAATATAAATTGTATGTGTTTTACCTCAAACATGCTTAAAAATTCAATTTGAAAATTAGAAGAAAAAAAAAGGCATGACGGTTTTGTTTTCTTTATAAAAATAATGAGAAGTTGTATCATTGCCAATAAGAAATCTATCTACCAGAGACCCAAGGACGGGGCTGTTTCTGAGCAATAAACAAGTGGTGTAACAACAAAATATAGTACAAACTAAATATCAGTTGGAAAATGATTTGAAGTATGAAGCACAAATAAAAACCTAACAAAAGGACAAAAAATCGAAGGTGGTACTTATATGAATACTCAGTTAATGAAAACTAGCTTCTGACCTGGTTAGCTTTACAAATAATATATAAAATTGAGAATGAAAATACCACAGACAAAAGTTTTTTCAGTGATGTATTATTTTAGAAGTTGGTATTTAACAACATGGGTTGGAAACCTAGATCATGAATGGTATTAATACCAAAGTACAAGACTGAACCATATGTTTGGTAAATTTTATGATCATTTTTGCCTTGCCTGTGACAGGATCAACTATTTGTATAAAGCTTTATATTTCAGAATATAGAAGACCTGGATGCTTCATACCTTGTATGCAGATACTTTATGTTACGAAGTTTCAATCTGTCATATTTCCATTGTCCTTGACCTCATTTTCTTCGTTTATTGACTGCTTAAAAAAAATTGCATTTTTTTCATAAAGTGAAATACACACTTATTATGAGTAATAGGATAACTATATTTAGTATATGGTTTCCTTGCAAGGTCTACATGTCTGTCAGGTAGGGTTCACCTGACGGTCCAGGGACCGCTGCTGTGTGTCGCCAATGTCGCAATTTGCGATATTTTATTTCATCTGGCGACAAAATACGGCTGCTGGCGATATTTCTGGCGCCAACATTTTCCTATGTCAAAATTTTCATTTCTTGACAATGTCGATCTTCATTTAAATTGGTAAAATAAATTGAACGAAATTATACCTGGCGACAAGTTTATGACTTTGTTTATGATCCCAAGCTAATCAACGGTTACAACAGGTGTCATAATCTGTTGTTACAGGTAATCCGCTTATCGGATGGGTCATTAATGATCATTAACCCTTTCGCGCTAAAACGACAATTTTGTCGTTTACCGCTAGCACGCCAAAACGACATTTTTGTCGCTTTTAGCAGAACCCACAAACCATTAAAATGTATATAAAGAACATCATTTTACTGCGAAACCATTATAGGTTTGAAGAAAAATAATTGACTTTGTTCTGTTATACAAGAATAACCCTAAAAGTCCCAAATATATATTGAATTTTGTGGTTGAAAACAATTTTTTAGATTTAACTTGCAAATTTTACACAAGCTATACTCCAATTATAAACTTTGTATGCCTTTATTTATCAAATTAACTTAGTGAAATTAGTTCACATGGTTGACTGTAAAAAAAAACAATTGTTATTTTATTTTTAAATTGTAACGTTTATCCGAATGACGCCATCAAAACTGGTGCTGTGTGTGACGTTTATGCGCTTAACAGTGGCAGGTACTTGAAATTACTGGTAACGCTTTTGCAGTAAAACCATTGAGTTTTTACCGATTTTCACAATGTGAAGTGTTACAGATTGCAAATCGCTCGATAATTGGTATCGCAGTTTGATTTCTGTAAATATATTCAATAAAAATGTTTGTTCAAATTTAGAAGGCTAGCTCGGCAGATAAAGTCGGTCGATTTCGAATATCTGTTTTGAATGTACTATTTTACCCGACATAATTCTAGATAAACTAACCCATTTGCTGTTGGTGTAAACATATGTTGACTTCATTAGTATTAAAAATACAAAAATATTAAAGTTATTAATAATTTCGACAATGTCTTTTAAAATAATTTCATGAAAAGCCAAATCATACCCTGAATTTTTATTTATCATTCTAATACTTGATCTTGGCATACACTTTTCATACTCCGCCTTAATTGTTCATGCGTCCCACTTTGTTGTCAATTCAATGTTTGAAAACATGTTCTATTTTTGTTAAGATCGTGTTTTGAATTACCTCTCCTTCATTTTTTATTTACTTTTTGTCTTTTGTCATTGTGTTAGGTTTTTGTGCTTGGTCCAATTCTGACAAGTCGAACTCTTTTCACATGACTTTTGCTATTTGTTCTAATGTTATACTGGTACACAACACCAACAGTTCAAGGTTAGAAGAGGATCAGCGCCTAAAATATACTGAGCTTTTCCAAAGCCAGGTAGAAGCTTTGGCAAAGTGGTTGTCGTTATCCATACCCTTTGTTTGTCATGTTTGTTTTTCGATCCTTCAATGCTAAAAGCTTAACTTTCTCATTTTAATTGTTTCACATTGAATTATTTGAAGGCCAGTCTTGCATACAAAAGAGAGGCTAAAGATACCAAAGGGATAGTCAAACTCTCAAGTCGAAAACAAACTGACAATGCCATGGCAAAACACGAAAAACTGACCAAAAGACCAAAAGACAATTAAAAGTACACACACAACATAGAAAACTAAATACTGAGCAACACGAACCCAACCAAAAGCTGGGGAGATCATATATACAAAACTATTGTTGAAGGTAGTACGACGACCCGTAGTGTATAGCCTTCAGGGCGGATCCAGCCATTTTAAAAAGGGGTTCCCAACCCAGGATAAAGGGGGTTCCAACCATATGTCCCCATTCAAATGCATTGATCGTCCAAAAAAGGGGTTCCAAACCCCGAACCCCTCTGGATCCGCCACTGGCCTTGTACTAATGTCTTTGATGGCTATAGGTGTCTCATTTGTAACCATACCAAATATCATGACTTTCATATCATAACAGGCTCTTTCAAAATAATACTGGTGCAAAAGAAAATTCTGAATTGTTCAATTTCACAACCAAAATTGTTTAACGGTAGCTCAAGAAAAACAATATATAAACACAGACGACAGTGCATGATTCTATGCAAAAGTTGAGCTAATGCTAGTATTGAAAATTCAAATCCAACACACAAAATTGATATATATATACGAACTTGTTTTTATACAGATTTATTATTAACAGCATGTAGATTTTTGCATTCCATCCGATTTATTAAAACTATTAAACTATAATGTCATCATTTTGAATTGTTTTTGTTTTGTTTGTAGGAAAGATTAAACAAGACTCTAATCTAACTACTTGTATGACTATATATGAAAAGATCAAGATATAATCAAATAGATTTAAGGAAAAGAGATACAAGTATACAAAATATAATGGGGCCTTTCTTGTAATTCCAAGACCACAGTGTTGTAAGAAATGTTTCCGTTTGGCTTTAAAAATTCAAACATCGAGGAGAGAACACTCGCTGCGCCACGTCCTCATCGTGATCATCTAGTCCAATAGTTTATTTTTAAATGTTTTGTGAAAAGCTTTCCTTATGGTGGAACCTGGATATTGTATATAACAAAGCATTTTTTCAGTTTTAAGAACATACAAGAAAGAGTTGATTAATTCATGTAATTTGAAAATGTCCATCCTTGTAAAAGAGTTTTTTCAAATTTCATGTCAGAGTTGATTTATTGTCCAAGTCGTTGTTTTCGTTAATATTTGAGTGTGTTTTTATTGTCCAAGCGGTTGTGTTCGTTTATATCCGACTGCTATGTTTTATTTTAGGAAATGAATGCCGATATCAAATTTTAGTAATCTCTGATAATTTATTCACAGACTATGTATACTTTATCCTTTTAGTGTTTGTAATATCGTAAAATGTCCGACTATCTTTTAAGACTGTAAGTTGACCTCTATATATCTTTGTTAATTGTTTGTGTCCTGGAGTTAAAGTCTCATTTACACCGAGTCCGGATCTCTTTTAAAATTGAAGAAGGGTTTTGAAGTAACCTGTTAGTGCATGTATCAAATCAAATTCAAAACTTAAAGAATCAACCACAGTCAAAAGGAAAGTACGTCGTCCGTAATTATGATTGGGTAAACTATTGGTACAAAAATTTACCTCTCTTATTTCATACTTCAAAACTAACCATGTACTAGTTTGAAAAATATATACTACATCATAAAGTAGGAAGCAATGAAAGAAAATATTTACAGCATTTGGGGCCATATCGATTTTACCTAAATGAACTCTTGCCAAAAGAGTGTGTCTCTACGATTAGATAGTTTCTTCTCATCATCTGCCTAAATCACACCAATGAAAAGGGATTGATATCAGATTTTCGATGTCAATGATCGCAACAAGAAATAGAAAATAATTTTATCGACAGGCCTCATTTAATGACAAAACTGATTTAAGTCAGACATGTACATAACACAGCAAAGGATTTCTACCTGTACCTAGTATTGTGTTCTTTACTGAACTTAAGTTCATTACACTTAAATATTATCTGTAAAATCGGCTTACTCCATAAAAGGGTCAAGACAGTTTGAACCACAGATAAACATCAAATTTAGACATCAAATGTTACATAAAAAAATATAGATTTAGCGAAATTAATGGAACTTCGCATGTCTTTGACATGTAAAATATTGACTTGAATACAAAAAAAAAAAAAAAAAAATGATCAGGTTAGGCTATATAAAAAGGAAGCAAAATTGATGCTAAAAGTTCACTACTACTGGATTAGTCATACAAGTGACATTCCTCAAAACAAAATCGGCAAATCAAAATGAAGGCTAAGTCACACAACTGTAATGTTAATTTAGTAAACTTATTTCAGATTATACATTATCAGAAAAAAATAAGTTATTGTTGTGAATATTCATGAAATATTTGCCGCTGAACGCAGTTGTCATTCGATTTATTGCTCAATCAGTTAAGACTTTGATGGTTAAATCATTACAATGCTATAAATTAGTATCCCGATTTTTGTGGTGATGCGCAAAGTGTTATGTCAGACTCTTCGTCGACGGTGCTTTAGAAAAACCAGACCCGCGCCAACTATGAAGAAACTGAGAACACTGCTCGTCTTTTGAATCCTCGATGATATCAAATCTTGCATGATCATTTATATCAAAATACAGCAATTGAGCTATATTTTCTTCAATATATCTTTATTGTTTGTAATATTCATCATGTTATAAAACCTTCATTTATTTCCATCTTGTCGGTTTTGTTTTCTATAGTATTCTAGAAAAGAAATAGGAATGAAATAAAAAGTTTCGATTTCCAACCCGAAAATTAAAAAAATCACTGAATATAAGCTAGGTCCGATACGTGTACTCAAGTTTAAAGGTTAGTCCTAAGGATGTTGGAAATTTCCTCGAATGTATGAGATGTCCAATTAATCGATTAACGAGGATAAGCTGCATGTGCTTGTAGGTAATGTGTTGACGTTACGTTACGTATCGTTTATAGTAACGTCATTCAAATATGTATGGCAACGTAACAAGGTGAAAAACAACTAAATGAACTCTTGCCAAAAGAGTGTGTCTCTACGATTAGATAGTTTCTTCTCATCATCTGCCTAAATCACACCAATGAAAAAGGATTGATATCAGATTTTCGATGTCAATGATCGCAACAAGAAATAGAAAATAATTTTATCGACAGGCCTCATTTAATGACAAAACTGATTTAAGTCAGACATGTACATAACACAGCAAAGGATTTCTACCTGTACCTAGTATTGTGTTCTTTACTGAACTTAAGTTCATAACACTTAAATATTATCTGTAAAATCGGCTTACTCCATAAAAGGGTCAAGACAGTTTGAACCACAGATAAACATCAAATTTAGACATCAAATGTTGCATAAAAATATAGATTTAGCGAAATTAATGGAACTTCGCATGTCTTTGACATGTAAAATATTGACTTGAATACAAAAAAAAAAAAAAAAAATGATCAGGTTAGGCTATATAAAAAGGAAGCAAAATTGATGCTAAAAGTTCACTACTACTGGATTAGTCATACAAGTGACATTCCTCAAAACAAAATCGGCAAATCAAAATGAAGGCTAAGTCACACAACTGTAATGTTAATTTAGTAAACTTATTTCAGATTATACATTATCAGAAAAAAATAAGTTTTTGTTGTGAATATTTATGAAATATTTGCCGCTGAACGCAGTTGTCATTCGATTTATTGCTCAATCAGTTAAGACTTTGATGGTTAAATCATTACAATGCTATATATTAGTATCCAGATTTTTGCGGTGATGTGCAAAGTGTTAAGTCGGACTCTTCGTCGACGGTGCTTTAGAAAAAAAACAAGAGTCGCGCCAACTATGAAGAAACTGAGAACACTTCTCGTCTTTTGGATCCCTCGATGATATCAAATCTTGCATGATCCTTTATATAAAAAAAAACAGCAATTGAGCTATATTTTCTTCAATATATCTTTATTGTTTGTAATATTCATCATGTTATAAAACCTTCATTTATTTCCATCTTGTCGGTTTTGTTTTCTATAGTATTCTAGAAAAGAAATAGGAATGAAATAAAAAGTTTCGATTTCCAACCCGAAAATTAAAAAAATCACTGAATATAAGCTAGGTCCGATACGTGTACTCAAGTTTAAAGGTTAGTCCTAAGGATGTTGGAAATTTCCTCGAATGTATGAGATGTCCAATTAATCGATTAACGAGGATAAGCTGCATGTGCTTGTAGGTAATGTGTTGACGTTACGTTACGTATCGTTTATAGTAACGTCATTCAAATATGTATGGCAACGTAACAAGGTGAAAAACAACTAAATGAACTCTTGCCAAAAGAGTGTGTCTCTACGATTAGATAGTTTCTTCTCATCATCTGCCTAAATCACACCAATGAAAAAGGGATTTATATCAGATTTTCGATGTCAATGATCGCAACAAGAAATAGAAAATAATTTTATCGACAGGCCTCATTTAATGACAAAACTGATTTAAGTCAGACATGTACATAACACAGCAAAGGATTTCTACCTGTACCTAGTATTGTGTTCTTTACTGAACTTAAGTTCATAACACTTAAATATTATCTGTAAAATCGGCTTACTCCATAAAAGGGTCAAGACAGTTTGAACCACAGATAAACATCAAATTTAGACATCAAATGTTGCATAAAAAATATAGATTTAGCGAAATTAATGGAACTTCGCATGTCTTTGACATGTAAAATATTGACTTGAATACAAAAAAAAAAAAAAAAAATGATCAGGTTAGGCTATATAAAAAGGAAGCAAAATTGATGCTAAAAGTTCACTACTACTGGATTAGTCATACAAGTGACATTCCTCAAAACAAAATCGGCAAATCAAAATGAAGGCTAAGTCACACAACTGTAATGTTAATTTAGTAAACTTATTTCAGATTATACATTATCAGAAAAAATAAGTTATTGTTGTGAATATTCATGAAATATTTGCCGCTGAACGCAGTTGTCATTCGATTTATTGCTCAATCAGTTAAGACTTTGATGGTTAAATCATTACAATGCTATAAATTAGTATCCCGATTTTTGTGGTGATGCGCAAAGTGTTATGTCAGACTCTTCGTCGACGGTGCTTTAGAAAAACCAGACCCGCGCCAACTATGAAGAAACTGAGAACACTGCTCGTCTTTTGAATCCTCGATGATATCAAATCTTGCATGATCATTTATATCAAAATACAGCAATTGAGCTATATTTTCTTCAATATATCTTTATTGTTTGTAATATTCATCATGTTATAAAACCTTCATTTATTTCCATCTTGTCGGTTTTGTTTTCTATAGTATTCTAGAAAAGAAATAGGAATGAAATAAAAAGTTTCGATTTCCAACCCGAAAATTAAAAAAATCACTGAATATAAGCTAGGTCCGATACGTGTACTCAAGTTTAAAGGTTAGTCCTAAGGATGTTGGAAATTTCCTCGAATGTATGAGATGTCCAATTAATCGATTAACGAGGATAAGCTGCATGTGCTTGTAGGTAATGTGTTGACGTTACGTTACGTATCGTTTATAGTAACGTCATTCAAATATGTATGGCAACGTAACAAGGTGAAAAACAACGTCTCGGCGCTCAAAGGGTTAACATTAATTCATTCAAATAGAATCGGTCAGTCTTTTCATTTGAATAAATGTTCATACGACAACACAATTTGCAATGTTTACCGTAGTTTAATGAAGAAAACGTAATTGACAGGAAGTCGAAAACCATAATCAACTTATACAAAGACAAAGTTTTTTCTTGTTTTCCGTAAAAAAATAGCAAATTCAGACATAATTTGTCTTTGCATGCCCTCAGTTAAGATACGAAAATAACAAAACCGGCCGCCATATTGTTGATCATATTTACCTCTTCTACGTACTATGTATAATCCTCCAAAGAAGGAGCACACCCGAATAAAGAAAGATAACTCAATTTTATTTTTTCCTACCATTGGGAGACCTACATTAGATATGTCTAAGATATGTCCTACATACTTCTGACTGAAGAATTCGTATGTTTCTGTATTTTGAGATATGGGTAGAGTTAAAGAGGGTCTTAGTAGCAGGATGGGTAATGTTTGAAGAGTGCCTTGGTCATCTTTTTCTGTACTCTTTATTTTTAATACAAATTTTCACTATTCTGTAAATCTAAACACCCATTATTATGTTTTCTTCATTCAATTACCAATTTTTTTCTCTTGATTTTTTTTTATTTAAAACAATTTTTCTATTCTGTAGCATATACAGACCATAACTAAGCTAATTATATTCTTATACATATGAAATACTGACAAAGAAAATAAAAGTACACATGTTTTTTGTATGTATATAAACCCTATGCTATAACTTACTTAAGTGTAACATGTTAAATGATGTAAAGTGCAGGCTGAGTGCATAAGAAATTTAAATTAAACATAGTTTGAATTTTTTTTAGAAGAAATCAAGACTCTAGCTGGCCCAAAGTTTTCAAAACTGGCGACAAAAATTTAGGAGCTGGCGATTTTGCTGGCTCCAACTTTTTGGGAGCCAGAGCAGCCCTGCCTGACCTCAACCTCATTTCATGGATCAGTGATCAAGGTTTAAGTTACATGGTCAAGTCCATATCTCCAATATTATAAGCAATAGGTCAACTATATTCGATCTATGGAATGATTGTAAGGTATACATGTCTGACATTGACCTCAATATCATGTTTCATTGGACAATGTTTAGTTTTTTGTGGTTTAATCTATTTCTCAGATACTTTACACTATATCTGGTGTATGGAATGATAGTAAGGTGTACATAGAAATAAGATGATGTGGTATGAGTGCCAGTGAGACAACTCTCCATCCAAGTCACAATGTAAAAAGTAAACTATTATAGGTCAAAGTACGGCCTTCAACACAGAGCCTTGGCTCACACAGAACAGCAAGCTATAAAGGGCCCCAAAATGACTAGTGTAAAACAATTCAAACAGGAAAACCAACAGTCTAATCTATATAAAAAACGAGAAACACTTATGAACCACATCAACAAACGACAACCACTGAACAACAGGCTCCTGACTTAGGACAGGTGCAAACAAATGCAGCGGGTTTAAACAGGCGCCAACCTTCACTCTAACCTGAAATAGTAGTGTAACATTACAACATAGAAAGACACACTATAAAAAATATCAAGTGGACTGGCTTAACTCGATCAAAAAGACATATTAACAAAATGAAGTAAACATACACTGAACGAATAAATTTGATCTATGACACAATATAAATCCAATATTAATAAAAAAACCGGGATGTATGTCTAACTGGCAGGGTTCATATTACCTTGACCTCATTTTCATGGTTCATTGGTCGATTATTAGTTTTCATGGTTTTGTCAGTTTATCATATATTAAAGCAATAGGTCATCTATATTTGGTGTATGGATTGATTGTAAGGTGTACATGTTGTGGCAGGGTTCATGTTACCTTGACCTCATTTTCATGGTTCAATGGTCAATGTAAAGATTTTGTTGTTTGATCTGTTTCTCAGGTACTATAAGTGATAGGACCACTATATTTGGTGTATTTAATGACTGTAAGGTGAACATGATGGTCTTGCATGTTTTATCTGACTGTGATGCCATTTCATAGAACATTGATAATGTTAATGTGATACTTGTAGTAAAGCCTTTATATTTCAGACATTCAACATAAAATCAATTTTAAGTAAAGCAGGCAAGACATTTCAGTTGTGTGCACTCTTGTTATTAAGGAAGAAAACAACATTAAAATGACCAGTGAAATTATTTAAAGTCCACATCATGTTTCATGATTTGTAAATGCAGAAACAAAATTCTATTGTACCTGAAGCTAAATATTCACACATGCACTGTCATGAAGCTTCAAATCCTGATCATCAAATAATCAAAATCAGGTTTATCATCATTTCCTGTACACATTAAATTTTAAAAACTTTTTCTCATTCCCTTTGAAATACATTTGGGGTTAAAATTAAGGGAACCTCTGCCATTCCTGTACCAAGTCTTTTTTTGGTTCAGCAAGTGTTATAAATCAAGTCACTTTCTGATTAATGTTTTGCACGATTAAATCCCACATGACATGGCTTGAAATGGTTTGGTGTCAATTGCCTCAGATTCCAAATTTTGTCTCACATTGTCATCCTGAAAGATACATGTAGGTCAATCGGCCAAAGCATGACCATCAAAATGTGGCGATACAGTCCTATCCAACATGATGTGCAGGGAAAAATAAGTGTATTCACTTAATTTCATCTAGCTATTCCTCAGACTATCTTAATTCTGAATCTTATCATAGGCAACAGCTAAATTGAAATCATTCAAGGAAGGAAATGATGTTCATTATCCTTTGACAAAATTTTGAAAGATTTTTTTTTTTTCACGTGAGGTTTCATGTATCATATAAGATCAGGGATACCAACCTTAAATGTTTACACAAGTCTTATCGCACTCCTACATAACCATCATTTAATTGTGAAATTGAGAACAAACCACCCTCTTTACATAATACATCTTATATCAAATGTATATAGTTAACCTAGAATATTAGATACCTGCTTGGAAACATTGACCTTAGTTCTTAGTTGCAACTGCCTTGTTCTTTTAAACAAAAATATGGATGTTTGAGACATAAATTTTGAATAGTCTACATCTTCGTGTATTAACTGATGTTTCATATTTCTATGCATCTACTTCACATCACAATCTGAACCTTGATGAGAGGCAGATGGACACACTTGTGATTGTCTCTTCTTGACAAAATTATGTAGGCAAGGACTTGGGTGTGAAGTTTATGGCATCATCAACTATGTAAAAGTTTGCGATCAGGTTAGTTTATTGGGGAATTACAGATAGTTGATGATATTAGGTATGCAGTTGTATTAGCATTGGCACATCATTTCCATAAAGATTATTTGACTCCGCCTTCTAAGTCATGGTCTACTGAGGGAATAAATTTCAATATTTGCTGTATACTAGCAAAATTATAAACAGGGGAGACACATCACAGTGTCAACTGTTTATAATTTAATTTAGAAAAACTGACAGAAAAACAATGTTTTAAAGGCCATATCGTGACCTATTGTTGCTTTTTATATCCACATCATTTGTACTCTGGTGGAAAGTTGTCACAATGGCAATCATAACACATCTCTTAATTTTCATATGTACCTTGATTTCACAGAAATGTAATTAAATCTCATTTCATGATTCTCATGATTTATTTTTTCAGTCCCCACTTATTTGTGTTGTCAGTTTTGCCTTTTCCTGTACACAATATTCATATTGATTCATATAATCTTCTTTAGGGAAAGAAAGAATATTGGATGAAAACTGCAGACAAAAATCCGATGATTTATAGAAACTAACCAATACCTCAAATTACTCTGCTTCATTTCTCCATCTTGATAGTTTCTCAAAACTCTTCAACAATTAACTGAAAAGCTCAAATCTTTGCGCAAAGTCAAGAATTACATTCATTTTGAACTCAACAGACTCTTAAGTCTTATTGAGCTAGTGTGGATGATATTTGTCATTGTAACATTACAAAAACATTTTCCAAAATTTGACTGTTTACAAATGAGGTACTTATACAGTATATTATAAATCTTATAACATGGATTTATGCTATGCTGAATATGTTATGAAAAACAATTGTTCTACATGTTTTAAGATAACAATCATAACATCCAACAGTAAATATTGCATGCATTCTAAGGACAGCATAGCCTTTGTACTAGACTGATATTCTGATTCATAGCATCAACAGTTTCTCAAAAAATCATGTCAACAAACATATTCTAAACAAGACCAGATAGATGAGGTATGAAGACCATTGGTTTTCCTGTTTGAATTGTTTTACACTAGTCATTTAGGGGCCCTTTATTAGCTTGCTGTTCAGTGTGAGCCAAGGCTCTGTGTTGATGGCCATACTTTGACCTATAATGGTTTACTTTTTACACATCGTGACTTGGATGGAGAGTTGTCTCATTGGCACTCATACCACATCTTCTTATTTATAAGAGCTAATCAGTCTCAAAACTAAATGCTATTTTAAGTTGAAAAGCAGCACATACCAATATTAAAACCTTTTTAGCTTGACCCCTGACCTTACACTAGCTGCGAGGACCAGAACACCAAGATAATCATTCATCAACAGACTAACAGAAACAACTTTATAAGAACACTTGAATGTTTCAATGTTATAACAGAAAGTCTCCCTCTCTACAATAATGAACAACACATGCCATGTGGTACTTTTATTTATTAACAGATAAAACAGTAACGGTCTACCTCTGACAATTAAACAAGAGAGATTATAACAACAAAAAATCATAATGTTAATTACTTTAACATTGTTAATGATTGAAACAGAACATAACAAGGTATCTGTATAAATTGTATTAAACTAGTAATGCTACTGGACTGTTTACAATTTGTTATTGGATATATGTGGTAAATTTACCCATGATTTTTGAAAAAAATTGCAAGAGAGGGGTGTGGAATGTACTCTTGCAAAGGGTTTGATGATACAAAAAGGAAAAGTTAAAGAAAATAAAGAGATTTCACAATATTTTGGGACAAATCTTGTCCCTTTTCTTTTTATTGTATTTCCAATCTTTAAGAAATGGAGATATGTGTTAGTCCATCAAAATAATCATTAGATGATGTTTCTCAGTAGCATCATATTACGAATATCAAGCGCCAAAATCAAAATGCATATCCACCATGATAAATATTACTCTAAAATTTAAGTATAAATCAGATATCATGATAGACGTCCTTTAACACATGCTGATGTTCGAAGATTTTATGCTTGGAATCTGAACTTGAAGAAAAAACATTGTGCTTCCAAGGCATGTTTCATGTAAGACACATTTCCACTAATTGAATCAATGGTATGCTGCCAATTTTGTTTATCAATCCTGTAACTTAGAGATATGCTGCCCATCCTATATACATCTGGCATTGATTCTTCTCATCAGTTGCTTCCTGCAATAGTTCAAATTAGTATGAAAATGTGAAATATGAAACCATCTGAACACTTATCCTACGAGGGTGGTAAAGGGGGGCTCTGAACAGGGAAACACATGAAATAAAAATCGCAAAAACGTTGCATGGAAAATAAAAATCGGGAAAAACGAAGCACGAGATATAAAATCCTAAATATTAAGGACAAAAGTACTAGAAGTTATTACTCAGCCGTTCTTGGAGACCATGCAGTCATTATTAATTGACACGAAGACCCTGCGGTCAACTCTTAACGTCCGCTACTGAGTTGCATCTGTTTAAAAAAAATATTTATAGTAATTTGATAGCAATTAATATCCTGGGAACACATAATGTAAATCAATTTCCGGACTGACTTTGAATCTAGTCCTTGTTTACTTTTTAATCAAATGCGGGACAAGCACGAGAAAGCAAGACACTCTATTACTAACATGGTAAAAATCAAGCTCTGGATGCCAGTATAGTACAAAGTAGGGTTCATTTTCATATCATATTATCATGTTCTCATCCTGATATGCATGTAAATATTATTTGCTACTGGAAGTTTAAACACATTCCATTCATCACTAAATACCGCTACATCTTTAGAACCAAATGACTCAACTTATTTAATATCATAATATCTACATTTAATTTTTGATCTACCTACATTTATTAGATGATTGACATGGCCCTCTATAGACAGAGCTACACTTTTTGGTTTTGCTTGTCCTCCTTGCTTAGGTTCATTTTTCAGTATTCCTTTCAATCTGTCTTCAATGTCTTGTACATGTTTCATGGCCTGAAATTTATGTTTCAAAAAGACAACATGTAGATTATGTACAGATCATTTATGTACTAAGTATATATATATATATATACACTGTATATAGTAATAATGACATTTACAGCAAGTTAAATGACAAAAGCCTGTTAAAATGTCTGGATCCCATATTGAACAGACACTACTAATATTGAAAAGAAAATATATATCAAAAACTAATGCAACACAGAAGTTAAGATTTTTTTCTTCCTTTTTTCATCAACGTTCAAGAACTTCTATCTTAAAGCACTAGTAATTGACAGTTTCATACTAATATCAATACACCAGTTACTTACTATGTGTTGTTAATATCATTTAACCCATTATTTTAAACGAATTTGTACCAATATCAAGCCAACTTGGTTTGCAAGTCCATATATTGTTATATTGACCATTCTTAGAGCTATTTTCCTAATGCTTGTAGTTTAAAGGTTTGGTTGGCTTGCTTGCATTGTTTGCATAAATGTTTGCTCAAGCATTGTAATTAAGATTGACATCTGCAATCAATAGATAGGTGTGGCTTCAGCTTGTATACATTATACTTTTAAATGTTGTCAAGTATAATGCAGAGTATTATGTATACAACCTAAAGCCCCGTCTATCTATTGATTGCAGATGTCAATCTTAATTTCAATGCTTAAGCAAACATTTATACAAACAAAGCAAGCAAACCAACCAAAACTACAAGCATAAGGAAAATAGCACTAAGATTATTGATTTCTTATAATTGAGTCTTAACAAGAGTGCACACGCTGAAATGTCTCGCCTTCTTTACTAATCATTGATATTATGTTGATAGTCCTAAATATAAAGCTTTATTACAACTGTCACATAAACTTAACATTAACCAAGAAAACTTAACATTGATCAATGAACCATGAAAATGAGGTCAAGGTCAGATGAACCATGCCAGGCAAGCATGTACAGCTAACAATTCTTCCATACAACAAATATAGTTGACCTATTGCTTATAGTTTAAGAAAACAGACCAAAACACAAAACTTAACACTGAGCAATGAACTGTGAAAATGAGGTCAAGGTCAAATAAAACCTGCGTAATGCGACTGACATATAGATCATAAAATATTTCCATACACCAAATATAGTTGACCTATTGCATATAGTATTAGAGAAAAAGACCAAAACTCAAAATCTTAACTTTGACCAATGAACCATGAAAATGAGGTCAGGTCAGGTCAAATGTGACACCAAATATAGTTGCCAGCTAGACATGTATACCTTGACATATAATCATTCCATACACCAAATATAGTTAATTTTAGTATTAGACCAAAACTCAAAATCAATTGACCATGAACATGTATTCAAATGACACCTGCCAGCTAACAGTATACCAAAACACAAAATTTTAACTATAACCACTGAACCATGAAAATGAGGTCAAGGTCAGATGACACCTACCAGTTGGACATGTACACCTTACAGTCCTTCCATACACCAAATATACTTGACCTATTGCTTATAGTATCTGAGATATGGACGACCACCAAAACTTAACCTTGTTCACTGATCCATGAAATGAGGTTGAGGTCAAGTGAAAACTGTCTGACGGGCATGAGGACCTTGCAAGGTACGCACATACCAAATAAAGTCATCCTACTACTTATAATAAGAGAGAATTTAACATTACAAAAAATGTTAACTTTTTTTTCAAGTAGTCACTGAACCATGAAAATGAGGTCAAGGACATGTGACTGACGGAAACTTCGTAACATGAGGCATCCATATACAAAGTATGAAGCATCCAGGTCTTCCACCTTCTTAAAAATTAAAACTTTTAAGAAGTTAGCTAACGCTGCCGCCGCCAGATCACTATCCCTATGTCGAGCTTTCTGCGACAAAAGTCGCAGGCTTGACAACAAATCAAAATACCTGTTCATTATTGATTTCTCCAGTATCAATAACACTTGTCCTTTGACCAGGGACCAATGCTGACCTCTGACCCTGAGGTTTCACTGGTTTACTCCACTCCACTAAAGGATCATAGATAAAAGGCTTTAACACACTGCAATGTAAATAACATATAATTGGAGAGATTTTTTGAATGAATGTCTATGAATTTTAACCTAAACATAGTATTATTGGTTCCAAGATAGTTCTAGTTACCCTGTTATCAAACAATTGTGGTAGTGTCATGGTAGCCTGTTTGTCTCTAATATAAGAGATCATTAGTTCAATTTCCCTATAAGTCATTCAAAATACTTCATAACTGTATCTGATCCTTTGTTAAGCATATCGCATTTAAGGGTAAGAGCATAGATAGGACTGCTAATTTTTTTTTAAATATCTGTATTCTGCAAGTCGATCTAGTGCACAGCAGGGTATATTCAAATGACAGTTCAATGTGATTGTATTGAATATAGTCAAGTCATTTTATGTCCCCTGTCATCTGATTACTAGCCCATTTTATCCCAATAGGCCACTCAAAAATAATGAAAACTCTTATTTCCACTTTTTATCATTGATAATAAGTAGAATGTGAGCGCCTCGGTGGTCTAGTGGTAGCATGTTCGCCCCGAGTGCAGTAGGTTGTGTGTTTGAACCCCCCAGGGTCAAACCAAAGACTTTAAAATTGGTATTTGCTACTTCTCCGCTTAGCACGTAGTATTAAGGAGTATGAGCAAAGACTGGTTGGCTTGGATTCAGACTAATGTGTCCAGGTAAGGTGACATGTCTTCCTGTGAACTGTTACCTTGTGAACTAGCACGTTAAAAATCCGGCTCAGCATATCAGTCTAGTACAAAGCAGGGTCAATATTCATATTACATTAACATGTTCTAGTCCTGAATATTAATTTGCCGCTGGACGTTAAGCAGCCATCCATCATCATCATCAAGTAGAATCTTATTCTTGAATGTATAAACAAAACAATTACTACTTTAAAAATGTTTAAGATCACATGTATCACATTCTGCAGCATGCATTGCAAGTGAGACAATAAAAACTACTGGTATTTATTTGATTTAAGGATGTACACCTCTGAGGAGCCAAAAATTTCTAGAATTAAACTTTTTTTCTTAACCTGATTTTTGGGTTAATATGACTGTAAAATTATTGGTGAAGAAAAAAATCATATGGTGGTGCACTTCTTTTTTTGCTACGGCCCTTTGAAAGTACCCAATTTTGATGATTTTCCCATTTTTCATCAATTTTTACCTATTTTTGGGCTATTATCGTGAAAAAAATCACAGTTCCACAATTAAACTTTTTTTCATACTATGAAGTGGACCAATCTAAATAAATTTAACTTAAAAAAACTATAGGTAGGTGTTAATATAAAAAAGTTTTATCATATTTTGATGCTTTTTTGTGTCAAATTAACCATGCTGTCAATTTTGTAAATTTTTGATTTTTCTCTGTTTTAAGAACAAAATGCATATTATTTCAACTTTTCTGTTATAAATGATTGAAAAAATACATATCTAAGAAATTTGAAAAGAAATAAAATGCACCGCTGGGCGCAGCTTGATACGACCGCAGAGGTCGTACCCTGAACAGTTGGGGCAAGTATGGACACAACATTCAAGCTTGATACAGCACTGAATTTGGATTGTGATTAAATATTTGACACAGCATAGGTTTCTAACACAGAATGAATGTGGTCTAAGAACTTAAAAATTTTTAATTTACCTATTCAAACCATATCATTATTATTTGCTTTTATATATAAATCAGAAATAACCAATTTAAAATGGAAAATTTTGAAGAAAAAATGAAAAAATCCCCTCAAATTTTTGAACCCCTTATGATTCATCACCCCCAAACTCAATCCCAGCCTTCCTTTTGTGGTATGGTACCTTGCAGTACAATTTCAGAGAGATCCGTACACTTGAACACAAGTTATTGTCTGGAAACTAGAAAAATGCTTGTTTTTTGGCCCCTTTTTGGCCCCAAATTCCTAAACGTTTAAGGCACTTACCCCCAAACTCAAACCCAGCTTTCCCTTTGAGATATGGAACCTTGTAGTACAATTTCAGAAAGATCCATACACTTACACACAAGTTATTGTCATGAAACTAGAAAAATGCTTGTTTTCTGCCCTTTTTGGCCCCTAATTCCTAAAATTTTGAGGCAATTACCCCAAAATCAATCCCAGCATTCCTTTGTGATATGGAACCTTGTAGTACAATGTCAGAGAGATCCATACACTAACACACAAGTTATGTCTGGAAGTTACAAAATGCTTATTTTTGGCCCTAATTTCTTAACTGTTGGTACCATAACCCCTAAAATCAATCCCAACCTTCCTTTTGTGGTATTGAACCTTATGGTAAAATTTCATAGAGATCCATTCACTTAAACTTAAGTTAGAGTGCGAAAACCAATGTGTCTTCGGACGACAACGACGTAGACACCAACGTCATACCAATATACGACTGCAAAATTTTTTTGCGGTCGTATAAAAAGTGATATGGGATGTACATGTTTCTGGTAAAATCATTTCTTGTACCCCTCACCCATTTTCTAAAAATTTGGGCTAAAAAGACTGACTTGATTGGTAATAAAATTTGAAAAATTGATTACTCAAAAACTACTCATTGTAAATACACAATTTTTTCACAGAGTTAAGTTTAATTATAACATTTTTTAAATTCATTGATATTTTCCACTTTGTATCACATGTTTTAGAAATAATTCCAGAACGAGATTTCAAAGAGACTGTAATGTCAGAAGAGTACATTCTTAAAGAGATATATTTCAATCTTCATACCTCATCAATGGATCCATCTGTGTCCTCATTACTCTTAAAGTTACCTCACTGGCTTTCCTGAATATACCTTCGTATCCCATAGGTCCCTGAAAATAATTTGTATTTAGTAACCTATACAATTTTCATTTGCTATGCATTAATTCCAAAAGAAATTTAGGAACCTACCATTATATAAATACTATGAAATGTTTTGTTAGTTTAAAGGTACATGTATTTAACAACCCTTTCTTTAAACTCAAATATATATCTGGTTGTCAACTCAACTGGCTGAGTAAATAAACTTTCAAAGTAAACCATATACATGGGTTTTCAAAAGCAAACAATTAACCCTAACAAACTTTAGTTGTCCTGTTAAGCCCATTTTTCGTTCTGATGCTCTAAAATGAGTTCTGCATTTGACATCACAAACTTTTGGTTGACAGCATATTAGATGAAGGTAAATCAGATATATATATGTGTAGTGATTGATTGAACAAAGTAATCATCTTGCTTATTTTGCAAATGAATGGAGCAACAGTTGATCATCTTTCTTATCTATCTTACAGGTTATAGGCTCAAATGCTTGGTTTATGTAATGATGATCAGCTAAGCAAATCTCTTCACAAATCAAGATGAAAATTCTAAAAACTTATTTTATTTTGATCAGTCAAGAATAAGCATCTTTTTTTTGAAGAAACAGTTACCAAAATATCTTTGCTGTTTACAAACCTGATAAGTAAAATTGAATTGTGAAAATACAGTAATAATCTAAAAATTAACAATTGTCAAATAAGTGAACAATGTGTGAATTTCATGCTGAAGTTACATGGTCTAAAAAGGAAGCTGAAACTTTTTACAGCTAAGTCTTGAATGACCACAAAAAATCCTGGGTCATATTATATTCAATAAAAAAAAAACTTTGTTCTAATAGTGTTAGGGGAAAAAATTAACTGAAAGTGCTATTTAAACGCTCTGATAACCAAACTACACATGTGTTTTACATGTCCTCTTTGAAAGCATTTGAAGGAAAACTTTACAAACTATAAAAAAAAACTTCAGTTTTGACCCACAAAAAAATGTTAAGGTACTTACCATAGCATCAATCATGTTATGAGTCAATCTGAATGGCACTCTTTCTGGCCATTCAAATGTTGTTCCCTAAAATAAAATAGTAATCAGCAAGTGAATACATGCAACAAGCTTTTCTAAGGAGTCCATGTCTCTCACTTGGTTGTTATTCATAACAATGACACAACTAGAAAAAAATTGTCACAGCACTGAAAATCGATCTTTTCATTTTTGCTTAGAATTGATCAATCATTCAGGGGGAATCAGACAAAAGAATTTTTTCACGGACATCAAATGGGGAACAAAAATAGTTTAGTTTCTTGAAATTAAAGCTTATTAAATAACTTTGTGCCATTATCTAAAACTGTTATTTTACAGTAATAATAAAGAAAAGATTTTCAAAATTTACTATTTATAGCAAGCATTTGCATGCTTAATAAATAAACTCATCATACTAAGATACCATGATTAAAACTTTGAATGCCAGACTGGCATTTTGTCTACAAAAGACTCATCAGTGACCCTTGAATCAAAAACGTTAAAAAGGCAAAATAAAGTACCAAGTTGAAATAGATGCAAGTTAACATAAACTGTTAACACAGAGATATGTCTCACCTATTTGTTATTTTGATAATGCAAATGTTGAAATTAAAATAGCAATACTTTTACATGTAAGTTATGCAAATATTCAAAGTCAATGAACCATGACTGAAGGTACAGGGCTAAACAATCTCCATGGAAATGAGATGTGCCAATGCCAATACAACTGCAAACCAAATACCATCGACTTTTCATAAGTCGTTCCCTTTAAACAAACCTAAACACAAACATTAACTTGTAAACTATGTAAAAGTTTCAAAGTCAATGAACCATAATTAGGAAATGGGGTTATATAATCTCCATAGAAATGAAACTTGCAAATGCCAATACATTTGCATCCCGAATATCATTGACTTAACATTAGTGGTTCATCTTAAACTGACCTAATCACAAACTAATACATGTAAACTAAGCAAAAGTTTCAAAGTCAATAGACCATGACTGAGGGGTAAGGACCATATATTCTCCATGGAAATATGATGTGCTAATGCTTATACAACTGCATACCAATTATCATTGACCTACCACTAATGGTTCCCCTTAAACTGACCTAATCACAAACTAATACATGAAAACTAAGCAAAAGTTTCAAAGTCAATAGACCATGAATGAGGGGGCGGGGCCAAATAATCTCCATGGAAATGAGATATGCCAATGCTTATACAACTGCATACCATATATCATTGACCTACCACTAGTGGTTCCCCATAAACTAACCTAATCACAAACTAATACATGTAAACTAAGCAAAGTTTCAAAGTCAATAGACCTTGACTGAGGGGGCGGGGCCAAATAATCTCCATGGTAATGAGATGTGCCAATGCTAATACAATTGCATACCAAATATCACTGACCTACCACTAGTGGTGCACCATGAACTAGACCTAATCACAAACTAATACATTGTTGACGCCGCCGCCGTTGATGCCGGAAACAGCATACCTATGTCTCGCTTTTTGACTCCGTCAAGGCAAGACAAAAATGATCAATATTAACTTTATTCAATAAAGTTACAGGTACAACAAATATGAAAGCTTACACAAATATAAATCTGTACCCCACTCTAGAGAGCAAGATATATGGATAACTTTCTAGTCTGTATCACCTTCTTACAAACATAAATTAAACAGAAACATTGTGAACCTGACATGTACTATTTCAATTACCTTATTAAACAGACAGTTGAAATCCACATGTACACAGTCTCCATTTGTAGAATCAAACAGTATATTTTCTCCATGTCTGTCTCCTAGTCCTAGGATATATCCAACCATACTCATAACAGCAGCAGTACGGGCATATGACACACGAGCATTATACCTAAAAAAATAATTAACTCATACCATCTTCTATGTACCTTTAGCTATTAAAAAGTTACTGTTACACTTAGGCTGTAGATGTGAAATCTGAACTTTGCTCTTAGGAACTAATCTCTAAATGGCAAATAACCTTTCATTTTGAGACAACAGTCAGTATTCTGTTGTGTGTAGGAACATCCACCTTTTTCCACTGATTCTGATGTTGCAAAACTTTTCTTCCATTTTCTGGGCCAATATACTTATAAAAACATATCAATTGATTTATTGCTGAACTTCTACTAATTTAAAACATGTGCACAAAATGTGTCTCTTGGTGAAACTAACAATCAATCAACAATAAAATTGAGAATGGAAATGGGGAATGTGTCAAAGAGACAACAACCCGATCAAAGAGCAGAAAACAGCCCAAGGCCACCAATGGGTCTTCAACACATCGAGAAAATCCCGCACCCGGAGGCGGGCTTCAGCTGGCCCCTAAACAAAAATGTGTACTAGTTCAGTGGACGTCACACTAAACTCTGAAACATATAAATAAACTAAAATTAAAAAAACATACAAGACTAACAAAGGCCAGAGACTCCTGACTTGGGACAGGCGCAAAAATGTGGCGAGGTTAAACATGTTTTGTGAGATCTCAACCATCCCCCTTTACCTCTAGCCAATGTAGAATAAACAAACACACAGCAATATGCACAGTAAAACTCAGTTTAAAAGAAGTCCGAGTCCGATGTCAGAATAGTTGTATATGTATTATTCATTTCATTCCCATTCATGCAATCTCTGAAATACAAATGGCATTTGTTTTCCGTTTTGATTTTGAGGCTAAATATCACATAAACATGTTCTGAAGCTGATTTTTCATTACTATTACAGTATTATTTACCAAAAATATTTACATATTTTTTCATAGTCAAAACATAAAACAAGGATATGAATGCTAAAATCACTCACATGTAAGTATGCTGTATTATGTTTATAGATTGAATGATTAATTGTGTTTAAAATGCTGACAAAAATAAAGCTATAAATAAACAGACATACTTTGCATTCCATAGTTAACAAGACTTACCAAGATGTTGGGTCTTGGAAAGTTCTTAGAAACCATTCTTTAAATACTGGTGGATGACGAGGTAATAACTTCTCCTTCAACACTTGTAGTTTTGTTCTGTGTTAACAAAATCATTTGAAACATAATTACACCTTATATAAGAAAGTCAGATTTTGATTGGTTGATAGCCAGTGTATTTTTCGCATATTCTAATATTTTTCCTCATTTCAAACGAATTTGCCTGTTTTCACCACTGCCGGTGAATTTGCCTCAAATACCATGGTATTTGCCATAATGGAAAATTTTAAAGAAAAAAATGAAAAAAATCCCCTCAAATTTTTGAACCCCTTATGATTCATCACCCCAAACTCAATCCCAGCCTTCCTTTGTGGTATGGTACCTTGCAGTACAATTTCAGAGAGATCCGTACACTTGAACACAAGTTATTGTCTGGAAACTAGAAAATGCTTGTTTTTGGCCCTTTTGGCCCCAAATTCCTAAACGTTTAAGGCACTTACCCCAAACTCAAACCCAGCTTTCCTTTTGAGATATGGAACCTTGTAGTACAATTTCATAAAGATCCATACATTTACACACAGTTATTGTCCTGAAACTAGAAAAATGCTTGTTTTTGCCCTTTTGGCCCCTAATTCCTAAAATTTTGAGGCAATTACCCCCAAACTCAATCCCAGCCTTCCCTTTGTGGTATGGTACCTTGCAGTACAATTTCAGAGAGATCCATACACTTGAACACAAGTTATTGTCTGGAAACTAGAAAAATGCTTATTTTGGCCCTTATTCCTAAATGTTTTGGGCAATTACCCCAAAACTCAATTCCAACTTCCTTTGTGATATGGAACCTTGTAGTACAATTTCAGAAAGATCCATACACTTATACACAAGTTATTGTCATTAAACTAGAAAATGCTTGTTTTCTGCCCTTTTTGGCCCCTAATTCCTAAAATTTTGAGGCAATTACCCCAAAATCAATCCCAGCATTCCCTTTGTGATATGGAACCTTGTGGTACAATGTCAGAGATCCATACACTAACACACAAGTTATGTCTGGAAGTTACAAAATGCTTATTTTGGCCCTTTGGCCTCTAATTTCTTAACTGTTGGTGCCATAACCCTAAAATCAATCCCAACCTTCCTTTTGTGGTATTGAACCTTATGGTAAAATTTCATAGAGATCCATTCACTTAAACTTAAGTTAGAGTGCGAAACCAATGTGTCTTCGGACGACGACGACGACGTAGACGCCAACGTCATACCAATATACGACTGCAAAATTTTTTGCGGTCGTATAACAATGATATGGGATGTACATGTTTCTGGTAAAATCATTTCTTGTACCCTCACCCATTTTCTAAAAATTTTGGCTAAAAAGACTGACTTGATTGGTAATAAAATTTGAAAATTGATTACTCAAAAACTACTCTTGTAAATACACAATTTTTCACAGAGTTAAGTTTGATTATAACATTTTTAAATTCATTGATACTTTCCACTTGTATCACATGTTTTAGAAATAATTCCAGAACAAGATTTCAAAGAGACTGTAATATCAGAAGAGTATATCCTTAAAGAGATATATTTCAATCTTCATACCTCATCAATGGATCCATCTGTGTCCTCATTACTCTTAAAGTTACCTCACTGGCTTTCCTGAATATACCTTCGTATCCCATAGGTCCCTGAAAATAATTTATATTTAGTAACCTATACAATTTTCATTTGCTATGCATTAATTCCAAAAGAAATTTAGGAACCTACCATTATATAAATACTATGAAATGTTTTGTTAGTTTAAAGGTACATGTATTTAACAACCCTTTCTTTAAACACAAATATATATCTGGTTGTCAACTCAACTGGCTGAGTAAAACAAACTTTCAAAGTAAACCATATACATAGGTCTTCAAAAGCACACAATTAGCCCTAACAAACTTAAGTTGCTCTATTAAGCCCATTTTTTGTTATGATGCTCTCAAATGAGTTCTGCAATTGACATCTCAAACTTTTGGTTGACAGCATATCAGATGAAGGTAAATCAGATATATGTATGGTGATTGATTGAACGAAGTAATCATCGTGCTAATTTTGCAAATGAATGGAGCAACAGTTGATCATCTTTCTTATCTATCTTACAGGATGCTGATCAGCTCTTGACAAATCAAGATGAAAACTTATAAATTCTAAAACTTCTTTATTTTTTTTTTTTTGAAGAAATGGTTTCCAAAATATCTTTGCTGTTTACAAACCTGATAAGTAAAATTGAATTTTGAAAATACAGTAACTTTGCTTTTAACAAACAAAAATTAACAATTGTCAAATAAGTGAACAATGTGTGAATTTCATGCTTAAGATACATGATCAAAAGGAAGCTGAAACTTTTACAGCTAAGTCTTGAATGACCACAAAAATCCTGGCTCATATTATATTCAATAAAAAACCACTTTGTGCTAATAGTGTTAGGTGAAAAATATTCTAAACGCTCTGATAACCAAATCTACACATGTGTTTTACCTGAATGTTTTTACTAAAATGTCCTGTTTGAAAGCATTTAAAGGAAAACGTTACTAACTATTAAAAATTTCAGTTTTGACACACAAAATAATGTTAAGGTACTTACCATAGCATCAATCATGTTATGTGTCAATCTGAATGGCACTCTTTCTGGCCATTCAAAGGTTGTACCCTAAAATAAAATAGTAATCAGCAAGTGAATACATGCAACAAGCTTTTTAAGGAGTCGATGTCCCTCACTTGGTTGTTATTCATAACAATGATACAACTAGAAATTGTCACAGCACTGAAAATCGATCTGTTCATTTTGCCTAGAATTGATCAATCATTCAGGGGAATTAGACAAAGAATTTTTCACGGACATTAAATGGGGAACAAAAATAGTTCAGTTTCTTGAAATTAAAAGCTTAAACAACTTTGTGTCATTATCTAAAACTGTTATTGTACAGTTATATAAAGAAAAGATTTTCAAAATTTACCATTCAGAGTAAGCTATTGTAACAGCATGCTTAATAAATAAACTCATCATAGATACCAGGATTAAAACATTGAATGCCAGACACCGTTTCGTCAACAAATGATCCTGAGTGACCCTCGATTCAAAAAGATAAAAAGGCCAAATAAAGTACCAAGTTGAAATAGATTGATTGATTGATTGGTGTTTAACACCACTTTCAACACTATTGTGCTATTATTGTGGCGGTCAGTTTTCATTAGTGGAGGAAGCGGTGCCGGAAAGAACCACCGACCTTCAGTAGGAAAACTAACAATCCTAGTCAATTAAGCCTGTTTTCACCACTGCGGTGAATTTGCCTCAAATACCATGGTATTTGCCATTTTGGATATTCCTTTTTACCCTCTCGAGCATTTTCCCGCTAAATTTTTTCGGATATGACGTTACATAAAAAGCGAGCTAACAGCGTACTAGTACATGTATAATTCCTGCGGTTCTATGATAATATCCTCTCATCCTCAAAATTATGCATAAACATGTTAATGAATTAGTTTCAATCCAAATCTATTCGGTGTAATTAAACAGATATATCATGTTATGGAGGGGTATAATAATACCAGTCTTGGGACCGAATTTCCCTCGCCTAGCGGCTCAGGAAATTTTACAGTCCCTTGACTGGTATTTTTCGCAAATACCCCTCCATAACATGATATATCTGTTCATAATCTAACATAACCAAAGTAATATCTGCACTTTCTATCAAGATAAGATAGAGCCTTGCAATACTCCTCAGGTATTGAAATGGCAAAGTATTGCTTTTACAACTTCTCATGTATAAAAATGAAAAAGAATTTGTTTTGCTAAGGCAAACTCCTGAACTATGAATTAAACTATATTTCCCAATGTGTGAATATGATTTCACAGCTACATAATGAAGAAATTCTGTCAAATTAAGTACCATTCATATGAAATTTGCAGGTTATTTTGTGTTGTCAAAATGTCTTTTTTTTCCACCAAAATACTTGAGTTCTAATGCTTTTTTTTATATGTGAGTATTGTGAGCAATGTTGAGCAGCATATGTTTTACAATATATCTAACATTAGATGAATGGAAAGCTATCATATATCTATAATATTGTTGACTTATGTTTTTTTTTTCAGCACCTAGCATATATTTTTCTGACCAAAATTTAGAAAGCACACAATAATGCTGGCTCAAAACTAATATTATTATTACATAAATTATGACATTGTTGACAACTCTAGGTCAAATCTCTTCGATGTCATAAGCCATTATTAATGACGTTCTGAAGAGCTAAACAGAATGATCTAGATATTATATTCTTACTCGAGAGAGGATTGTTTGGAGGGACAGGCATCCTTTAATTCCTTTCCTGTCATACCACACCCCCTTTCTCTGTAATACTTCAGTAATATATATCTCAACCCACTTGTGTTATTAACCCACTCTATAAGTCCACATTCTTCATTCAGTGGAATCACAGACTACAAATAGATATCAAGAAAAAGAATCTAACTTCTAGGTTTTAATATGGTACAAAGTTTATGTATGGTACTCCCTTATCATTTACTGGTAAGCATAGTATAAAGTTTTCTATAAATTAGCTATCAAGTATTTTCTTCTATTCATTCTGGAATAACAGTTATCTTCTAAAAGCTCAAAATTTAAACTGCAAATGCATTAATGCATTAACTAGAGTCAATTCACTTACTGTTCAAGTGGATAAATTGTCTACATCATAACATATACAGTGTACTGTGATCTTGGACAGAGGAATAACAAAATGAATGATGTAAGAAGACATAAAGTTATGCTTGTGCACTGCAGAATCAACCAGGGATTTAATGTGTTTTTTATCTATCTATGTTCATCTACAGCCAAAAAAAAAAAATATTGTACTTTAAATGTAAGTCTATGTAAAAGTACATACATAAGTTCTGATATGAAGTTGTCGTCTTCTTGAATCTGGATCCTTGTGTAAAAATTTATTAATAATTCCATTAAATTCCATCAGTCTGCAATCTTTTCTTAAATCATCCTAAAATGTACAAAATGCATCAAACTCATCTACCATGCTGTAATTTTAATTCACATTTTAAAAACATTTACAAATTTACAAATGTGTTCCACCACTAATTGTTAATTCAAATTTTGCCTACTAAAGTTTCCTTTGTGCCGATATCATTTTAAATAACAATTCTAAAACAAGATATAAATAAAATGCTTCGCTAAATGCAAGCTTGATCGACTGCAGAGGTCGCACCCTGAACAGTTGGGGCAAGTATGGACACAACATTCAAGCTTGATCCAGCTCTGAATTTGGATTGTGATTAAATATTTGACACAGCATAGGTTTCTGACACAGAATGAATGTGGTCTAAGAACTTAAAAATTTTAATTTACCTATTATGGTCCAATATCCAAAATCTAAATACATGGTTAGATTCAGCATATCAAAGAATCCAAAGAATTCAATTTTTGATGAAATCTATATATAAATCAGAAATAACCAACTTAAAATGGAAAAGTAAAAAAAATCCCCCAATTTTTGAACCCCTTATGATTCATCACCCCCAAACTCAATCCCAGCCTTCCCTTTGTGGTATGGTACCTTGCAGTACAATTTCAGAGAGATCCATACACTTGAACACAAGTTATTGTCTGGAAACTAGAAAAATGCTTGTTTTTAGGCCCCCTTTTGGCCCCAAATTCCTAAACATTTAGAGCAATTACCCCCAAACTCAAACCCAGCTTTCCCTTTGTGATATGGAACCTTGTAGTACAATTTCATAAAGATCCATACATTTACACACAAGTTATTGTCCTGAAACTAGAAAATGCTTGTTTTTGCCCTTTTGGTCCCTATTTCCTAAAATTTTGAGGCAATTACCCCAAAATCAATCCCAGCCTCCCGTTTGTGGTATGGTACCTTGCAGTACAATTTCAGAGAGATCCATACACTTGAACACAATTTATTGTCTGGAAACTAGAAAAATGCTTATTTTTGGCCCCTTTTGACCCCATATTCCTAAACGTTTTGGGCAATTACCCCCAAACTCAATTCCAGCTTCCCTTTGTGATATGGAACCTTGTAGTACAATTTCAGAAAGATCCATACACTTACACACAAGTTATTGTCATGAAATTAGAAAAATGCTTGTTTTTTGCCCCTTTTTTGTCCCCTAATTCCTAAAATTTTGAGGCAATTACCCCCAAAATCAATCCCAGCCTTCCCTTTGTGATATGGAACCTTGTGGTACAATGTCAGAGAGATCCATAGACTAACACACAAGTTATTGTCTGGAAGTTACAAAAATGCTTATTTTTGGCCCCTAATTCCTTATCTGTTGGTACCATAACCCCAAAATCAATCCCAACCTTCCTTTTATGGTATTGAAGCTTATGGCAAAATATCATAGAGATTCATTCACTTAAACTAAAGTTATTGTGCGAAAACTAATGTGTCTTCGGACAACAACGACGATAACGCCAACATCATACCAATATACGACCGCAAAATTTTTTGGGTCGATATAAAGTTAGGAGATTCTGTAATGAATTTGTATTTATAGGATCTTTCTCATTTCAAAGTTTTGAAAAGAAAACAATTGAGAGCAGAAACGTCAATAAATAGTCTAAGTCTTACATTCTGAAAACAATTTCTGAGAGATTCTGCTGGTCAGTTTTAGTGACTAAATTTCTAAAATTGAAATGTATAACAATTACTGAAAACATTTGACCAACCTTTGGTTTACACATCATGATATAGAGTTTACCATCACTCCCCGTTAAAGTTATCTTCTTTGGCCTCTGTAAGGATGGCAGCACTTCTATCTATAAAACCAACATTTATAAAACTTAACCAAACAGATTAAACAAACAAATTTGAATCATAATTAATACATAAAATCAATGACCTATAGGAAATATCATTAATATAATTTTTCAGTCACTGGCTAATGTTTTAGTCCCGAGATCAAATCTTTGCCTTTTAATGTAACAACATTTTGGTTTGATTAATTGTTATGGAATATATGTATCACAGATTGCTGCCAATAGTTTCATTTGTTGTTACTGGAGTTCCTCCCCATTGTTTTGCACTTCTCTTTGTTTAATCATTAGTTTTCTGCTGAGTGTTTTGTGGACAATTGTTTAATCCCCTATAAATAAAATAAGCCATATTTTTTTCTATTATCTAGATATCCATGATGAGCTTTGTGTTACTGGATTTATGTTTCACTGATACATGCATTTACTACAGATCTTCTTAATTCATATTTCTAATTAAACTCACTGTGTCTTCAAATCCTTTAATAAAGACTTCATTACAAGGGAAAGGGTTATGGTCCTGGTGTAATCCTGGTGTGTTTGGTAATGTCACTGTCATGGAGGACTGTAGTGGTACCAATATCTTACTGAAGTTGCTATGAAGAAGAGATGAATATCATTCTTTAAATATCCTAAAAATGTTCAACAAATATATGACACTGACCTTGCTAATTTCCTTCACTTCAATTTACACATACAAAAAAAATTATCAAACATAATCAAATATATTTTCAAGAATGTATAAATCACTTTCATAAAACATAAAGAAATTATTTTTCATTGCAGTTTCTACATAATTAGAATTGTTAAAATATTTTGTACACTTTTACCTTCCAAACTACAATATTTTACATATGCAAATTAGGCAACAAGATAATAGCATATATACATGTAGTAAACAGTTTTTTGCCAGACCATGTTCATAAGTTGCTAGATCATCACAAATCCCAGTACTTAATCAATTTTACCTGTCCTCCAATAGTCTTTTCAATGGCCGGAAGTGTTGTGTTACACTTATAGTTAAAGCATTTTTAAAATCCTTGTTACATAATTCTAATAACCTCTCTGTTAATTTAGTGCCATCCTATAAAAGAGTGAAACTCATTATAACATAGATACAGTCGATTCTCGTTATCTCAATGTCATTCGGACAAGAGAAATATTTCGAGATACCAGTAGTTCGATTCATATTTATAATGGAAGTTTGACAGACAAAGGGACACAACTCTTCTTCAGCTTGATAAGGCTAAAATAAATCTATATATATGGGTCAGGAATGATATTCTGGTCTGAGATCAATGTATCTGTATGTTATCTTCTTTATGATTTTAATAAAATTACGTTGTTTTTGTCTCTTTGTTATTTCTTTGTACAGTAATAATTTTTCCAATAGTTTTCGGCCGAGTGAATCATTTTGACATTGATTCAAAGGCCTGTTGAAAAAACAACACAAATCTTATGTAACACAAGTAATTAATTTCTAAGATTTTAGAAAATTTAGATATCTTTTCATTTTCTTTATTTTGATCTTTTCCCACAAGAGAATACAGAAGATTAAAGACGCTGATTGAGTACTTTTGAGTTTTCACTGACTCTCACTTTATGCATAATCAAGCTCATTAATTACTGTAGATTGATTATGAACCCTTTTAAATATTTTTCATAATCTATAACAATACATCACTAATCATTTATTATGCTGATCACCAAAATCTTAAGTAAACTCTCGGAAAAGAATGTCATAAATCAAAACAGTTGTCAATGTCCGGAAATTTAATTACAGGTGTTTTGTCAAATAACCTGGTCAATCCATTTAAATCCTGAGGTCATGTTTTGACATGTATTACTTCGACACAACGAATGCAGTTTTATGCCTTTGTTAACCTTGGGACCGTAATTTTGGTTCGACACAACCGAAATTTCAACTCATCCAATTTCAACTCATCAGGAGTCGAAATACATATAATTGTATGGAACAAAGTTCAGGACCACGGAAAAATTTCGACTCATCTGAAATTATGAGTCAACCGAGTTAGAGACGAGAGTTAACCGTATCTTTTATTTCAAAGGAGAAGGTACTAGTAGACAACTAATTTGAAAATCATAAAGTATCATAAATCTATATACAGCAACCCTCATATCTTCATAAGTCCATTAGTCTGTCAGATGTAAGTATTTGTAGTTTTTTTCTTTAGTCTGTCAGATGTACTGTAAATTCAGAAATTACTGCACATATTTATTATTGATTTTGTCATTTTAGACTAAAATGCGATTTTATTTTTGCGATGTTGAGAAAAATCCTGTTTAATTCTTATAAAATTTCAAAATGCGAGTTCAAATTATTGCGATTATAACCCTGTCGCATTTTCATAATATTAAAAACATCGCAATAATTTCTGAATTTACAGTAAGTATTTGTAGTTTTTTCTGTGTTTTATTTTAAAAGACATGTCTTGCCTATGTAACCTAATCACAAACTGTAACAATATTTAAGCTGCTGACTAATGCTAACAGCATGCCCATGTCACACCTATTGTTGATTGTTTTTAAGCTTTACTAGAATAGAAAATCAACTGTTCCTCTAGTATTTTTACACTGAAAATATAGAAATTCCGTTATATTTTCTTTCCATGAATTAAGGAACATGTTGTTGTACTTATTAAAGTTAAGTGATTACCAATACATCAGGTTAAAAGGTAAACACTTAAAAAACAAAATACAGTATTCTTCCAACTCATTGAATGGTGTACAACAGGAAATCTTTTATTGCAGAAATAAGTGTAGTATTTGTGAGCTTTTGTTACTGTAAATTAAGGAATACATGTGTGCATTTATTGATGAAATTATTGATGAACACTAAAATATAAAGAGATTTTAGCTACATACAAAAAAAACCAACTGGAAATATATATATAATTGTATAATTGCAATTTATCTCACCTCTATAAACTTCTTCAAATCTGAATTCCTGGACCTGTTAAAGAAAAGATAAATAACCTGCCCATTTTTTTTATTATAAAATGAAAAGGTATACCTCTGAAATTTTACTGCATATTTATTTAAGAAATTTTATTCTGTCTTAAACTTTTTAAACAACAAATGCTAAAACAGATTTACAGGATATAGTGGCTGTATAAATATTCATTGGATAATATTTTTCATTGTTTCATAAGCAACATTTTTTCATAAATTGGATTACATTGCAGACAAAGCAATATTTGCTTCTCTTCTTAATAAACAGGAGGAGATTTCACTTAAATATCAATTTGACATCAGTTTTCTTTATCAATATCAATGAAAGAAAGTTTTATTTTGAAGGCATTTAAGTAGCTGTAACAAAAATATTCCATTGACCAAGTTCTTATACCTATACCAGCACGCTCATATTTTTCAAATCATGAACAGAGATAAAATACTTCAATGATCATTGCTGTTTAAAAATCATACAGAGTATCAAGTTAATTGTTTAATAGTCATATTAAGAATTTCACATACATCAATGTTTTTAAACACAAAACAATCAAAGTGATGGAAATCACTCATGGAAAGATTGGAAGAGTAGTTTGAATAATTTCAAATCATATTTAAGTATGGTGTGGACAAAAGGAACATTAATATAGAACTATTGCTGACAGTTGCATTTACTACAGGTCTTTAGAAGGAAAAGCACTTTTCAGTAGATGAAATGAGCTAAAAATGAATCAATGCATACATGTGATTCTTCCGGTGGGTCAAAATCTCCCGCTTTTCAGGCCCTCTTCTGTCCCTCCGTTAAATTTGAAATCTTCATCTTTTGAAAATGTCAACCTCGAAAAATTTTCAGTAGACATTTTGTTTACAAAATTGATACTGACAGAGAAAAGTCAAAGAAACTCGAAATTGATATGGGAAAAGTCCAAGAAAACGGAAGTCACCATTTCCTGTTATTGATTTTGTGTCAAAAGGTAAACAGGTAATTAGTGCAGTAATCAATGAAGGTGTTTAGGATTAGACTGTATATACAACAATAAAAGATGACTGAAATTACCTCGTGATCAACTAGCTAGTTTAAGACACACGCCTGGATTATTAAAAAAGTGAAATACTGACAATGGATTAAGTTGTATAAACAACCACTTTAATTTGATGCTGTTGAAAACATTGAACAGTTACATTATATTACTCTGAACCTCAAAAGACAAATGAAATCAACTCAAATATGATATTTATGGCTTGTTTTCTATCCAAGCCAATGGAATACCTATATAAGTATGTTTGTCTTGGACAATTCTAAAATTTTATTATTTGACAAAATGCAAACCGTATGTTATGGAACCTTGTAGTACAATTTCAGAAAGATCCATACACTTATACACAAGTTATTGTCATTAAACTAGAAAATGCTTGTTTTCTGCCCTTTTTGGCCCCTAATTCCTAAAATTTTGAGGCAATTACCCCAAAATCAATCCCAGCATTCCCTTTGTGATATGGAACCTTGTGGTACAATGTCAGAGATCCATACACTAACACACAAGTTATGTCTGGAAGTTACAAAATGCTTATTTTGGCCCTTTTGGCCTCTAATTTCTTAACTGTTGGTGCCATAACCCTAAAATCAATCCCAACCTTCCTTTTGTGGTATTGAACCTTATGGTAAAATTTCATAGAGATCCATTCACTTAAACTTAAGTTAGAGTGCGAAAACCAATGTGTCTTCGGACGACGACGACGACGTAGCGCCAACGTCATACCAATATCGACTGCAAAATTTTTTGCGGTCGTATAACAAGTGATATGGGATGTACATGTTTCTGGTAAAATCATTTCTTGTACCCCTCACCCATTTTCTAAAAATTTTGGCTAAAAAGACTGACTTGATTGGTAATAAAATTTGAAAAATTGATTACTCAAAAACTACTCTTGTAAATACACAATTTTTTCACAGAGTTAAGTTTGATTATAACATTTTTAAATTCATTGATACTTTCCACTTGTATCACATGTTTTAGAAATAATTCCAGAACAAGATTTCAAAGAGACTGTAATATCAGAAGAGTATATCCTTAAAGAGATATATTTCAATCTTCATACCTCATCAATGGATCCATCTGTGTCCTCATTACTCTTAAAGTTACCTCACTGGCTTTCCTGAATATACCTTCGTATCCCATAGGTCCCTGAAAATAATTTATATTTAGTAACCTATACAATTTTCATTTGCTATGCATTAATTCCAAAAGAAATTTAGGAACCTACCATTATATAAATACTATGAAATGTTTTGTTAGTTTAAAGGTACATGTATTTAACAACCCTTTCTTTAAACACAAATATATATCTGGTTGTCAACTCAACTGGCTGAGTAAATAAACTTTCAAAGTAAACCATATACATGGGTTTTCAAAAGCAAACAATTAACCCTAACAAACTTTAGTTGTCCTGTTAAGCCCATTTTTGTTCTGATGCTCTAAAATGAGTTCTGCATTTGACATCACAAACTTTTGGTTGACAGCATATTAGATGAAGGTAAATCAGATATATATATGTGTGTAGTGATTGATTGAACAAAGTAATCATCTTGCTTATTTTGCAAATGAATGGAGCAACAGTTGATCATCTTTCTTATCTATCTTACAGGATGCTGATCAGCTCTTGACAAATCAAGATGAAAACTTATAAATTCTAAAACTTCTTTATTTTTTTTTTTTTTGAAGAAATGGTTTCCAAAATATCTTTGCTGTTTACAAACCTGATAAGTAAAATTGAATTTTGAAAATACAGTAACTTTGCTTTTAACAAACAAAAATTAACAATTGTCAAATAAGTGAACAATGTGTGAATTTCATGCTTAAGATACATGATCAAAAAGGAAGCTGAAACTTTTACAGCTAAGTCTTGAATGACCACAAAAATCCTGGCTCATATTATATTCAATAAAAAACCACTTTGTGCTAATAGTGTTAGGTGAAAAATATTCTAAACGCTCTGATAACCAAATCTACACATGTGTTTTACCTGAATGTTTTTACTAAAATGTCCTGTTTGAAAGCATTTAAAGGAAAACGTTACTAACTATTAAAAATTTCAGTTTTGACACACAAAATAATGTTAAGGTACTTACCATAGCATCAATCATGTTATGTGTCAATCTGAATGGCACTCTTTCTGGCCATTCAAAGGTTGTACCCTAAAATAAAATAGTAATCAGCAAGTGAATACATGCAACAAGCTTTTTAAGGTCGATGTCCCTCACTTGGTTGTTATTCATAACAATGATACAACTAGAAATTGTCACAGCACTGAAAATCGATCTGTTCATTTTGCCTAGAATTGATCAATCATTCAGGGGAATTAGACAAAGAATTTTTCACGGACATTAAATGGGGAACAAAAATAGTTCAGTTTCTTGAAATTAAAAGCTTAAACAACTTTGTGTCATTATCTAAAACTGTTATTGTACAGTTATATAAAGAAAAGATTTTCAAAATTTACCATTCAGAGTAAGCTATTGTAACAGCATGCTTAATAAATAAACTCATCATAGATACCAGGATTAAAACATTGAATGCCAGACACACGTTTCGTCAACAAATGATCCTGAGTGACCCTCGATTCAAAAAGATAAAAAGGCCAAATAAAGTACCAAGTTGAAATAGATTGATTGATTGATTGGTGTTTAACACCACTTTCAACACTATTGTGCTATTATTGTGGCGGTCAGTTTTCATTAGTGGAGGAAGCCGGGTGCCGGAAAGAACCACCGACCTTCAGTAGGAAAACTAACAATCCTAGTCAATTAAGATTGGAGTGAAGTGCACCTGGTAAGTGCAGGATTCGAACTCACAAACTCAGTGTTGACTGGCTAGTGATACAGTAGTTCGACTACTTAGACCACTCGTCCACGAGGCCCCAAAGTTGAAATAGATACAAGTTAAATAAATGCAAGGTTAACAAAATGATCAATATTAACTTTTATTCAATAAAGTTACATGTACAATAAATATGAAAGCTTACACAAACCTAAGTCTATACACCATTCTAGAGAGCAAGTTATATGGATAACTTTCTAGTCTGTATCACCTTCTAACAAACATAAATTAAACAGAAACATTGTGAAGCTGACATGTACTGTTTCAATTACCTTATTAAACAGACAGTTGAAATCCACATGTACACAGTCTCCATTTGTAGAATCAAACAGTATATTTTCTCCATGTCTGTCCCCAAGTCCTAGTATATACCCAACCATACTCATAACAGCAGCATGCGGGCATAAGAAACACGAGCATTATACCTAAAAATAAAATTAACTTATACTATCGTCTATGTACCTTTAGCTATTAAAAGTTAGTTACACTTAGGCTGTGGATGTGAAATCTGGGAGTTCTTAGGATGTAATCTCTAAATGGTCAATAACCTTTCATTATGAGACAACAGTCAGTGTTCTGTTGTGTGTAGGAACATCCACCTTTTCCGATGATTCTGATGTTGCAAAACTTTTCTTCCATTCTCTGGGCCAATACACTTTTCAAAATATATTAATTGATTTATTGCTGAACTTTACTAATTTAAAATGTGCACAAAATTTGTAATTTGTTTTAATTTTCAGGCTAAATATCACATACTGTAAACGTGTTCTGAAGCTGATTTTTCAATACTATTACAGTATTATTTACCAAACATATTTACAAGTTTTATTTCATATTCAAAACACAAAACAAGGATATGAATGCTAAAATCACTCACATGTATGTATGCTGTAGTATGTTTATAGATTGAATGATTAATTGTGTTTAAAATACTGACAAAAATAAAGCTAAAAAGAAACAGACATACTTTGCATTCCATAGTTAACAAGACTTACCAAGATGTTGGGTCTTGGAAAGTTCTTAGAAACCATTCTTTAAACACTGGTGGATGACGTGGTAATAACTTCTCCTTCAACACTTGTATTTTGGTTCTGTGTTAACAAAATCATTTGAAACATAATCTAACATAACCAAAGTAATATATACACTTCCTATCGAGATATGATAGAGCCTTGCAATATCCTCAGGTATAGAAATGGCAAAGTATCGCTTTTACAACATGAAAAATGAAAAAAAAAAATGTTTTGCAAAGGCAAACTCCTTAACTATGAATTAGATTATATATCCCAATGTGTACAGATGGATTCACAGCTACATAATGAAGTAATTCTGTCAAATTAAGTACCATTCATATGAAATTTGCAGATTATTTTGTGTTCTCAAAATGTGTTTCTTATGCACCAAAATACTGTGAGTTCTAATTCTTTTTTTATATGTGAGTATTGTGAGTATTGTTGAGAAGCATATGTTTTACAATATATCTAACCTTAGATGAATTGAAAGCTATCATATATCTAAAATATTGTTGACTTATGCTTTTTTCAGCACCAAGCATACATTTTCCTGATCAAAGTTTAGAAAGCACACAATAATGGTGGCTCAAAACTAATATCATTATTACATAAATTATATCATTGTTGACAACTCTAGGTCAAATCTCTTTGATGTCTGAACAGTTACATTATATTACTGCTCTGAACCTCAAAAGACAAATGAAATCAACTCAAATATGATATTTATGGCTTGTTTTCTATCCAAGCCAATGGAATACCTATATAAGTATGTTTGTCTTGGACAATTCTAAAATTTTATAATTTGACAAAATGTAAACCATATGTTATCACCAAATACCCCAGGAGCAAATTAAAAAAGACCAAGTATCTAGTCAAATTCAACTCTGACTGGAGATCTGATTTCAAATGGTGCAAGTCCAGTACCAAGGGTCAAGACCATGCTTGCTACACTTCTTGCAAAGCTGGCCCTAATGACTTGACCAAACATATAGAGACAGCTACCCATCAGAAAGCCCACAACTTTACCAATTCAACACCACTGTTCAGTAGTGGTACCAAAGTTGACTATGTAGCTTAAGCAGAGGTACTTTTGCCAACTATATATGATGGCTGATCAATTTATCTTGAACTATATATAATGAATAAATATTTGAAAACCCTTATCTTCTATTTCTATCAAGTAAAATGGCTAGGCAGGTGTTTAAAGGTATAGAATCATTAACCAAAAGGAAGATATGCAGTTAAAACACCAAAACCCATGGCGTACGTCAATAAAAATGTCGATAAAAATCTCCAGTTATGAGGTCCAAACTCCAGCTGAAAATTTCCAAATCTCCAGTTGTTGCTCGACACCTCTGTCACATGTCTGCAATGAGAGTGGGTCAACTGTTTCATTTAAATTGCTATTAGTATCTTAATCAGATAATGTTCTTTGTTACATGTTTTACCTTTTACAGTTTATCTTTAGAAACAGAAGAAACTACCAAATAAAGATTATGGATTATCCTTGTAGGAAATGGGACCAGCAGATAGACTTGAAACTAAGATCTTTATTGTCTCCAAAATTAATCTAAAAAGGATGTTTTGGAGACATTTTGTAAGTTGAAACATTGGTATAATATTTTTCTCCTCTAAGAATTGCTTATTGATTTTGAAAATAATGACATGAGTATATGACACTGATGATTAAAATTTTTAGGGTGTATTTTAATTCAATATAATTTAATATTATCCAGAAAAGGGCATTGAAAATGTACTTTAATTTGTTGTAATGGGAATTTATTCTTCGTTGCAAAATCGCTTCCTGTATTCAAATGACTAATATTGTTCAAAGAAATTTGATAGGAATAAACTATAAAAATATTGGTTTGCTCCAGGGCTTCCAAAATTATTTTTAGCCAGCTGGACATTTTATATATTATCCGATTTTAATCCCTTAAGACTAAATAAACAAAAGGCAATTATGGTAATCAGTGTAGGGTGCGAACGTGTATTGGGCGCGAACGGACCCGATACCGAGTTGGCCATCCCAATGATTGACATTAAAAAAACAATATTAAACTTTCTTTGATTCAAATTAAGTACTGACGTAAACTGTTAAATTGGCAGTGCATCATTCAAGTGTGCAACTTCAGCGTACTTATATCTGCCTTAGACTCTTTATTTGTGCAAAATAACGTTGTCAAAAACTTTTCGTTTTAAAATCTAATACCGGATGTTATCGTGACAATGGCAAAACATGGACCAGAGATGGATACGTAAATTCCTGTACGTTTGCAAAGCATGAATGAGTGAGAGTAGCTCTTTCTACGTTATTTCTTCAAGAAAATATTCGAAATAAACGTGAGATAAAGGTATCAATGACAATTTAAGCATTTTTGAAGAAATTAGGATGCATAATTAAATTTCACACCTGCGCACACGTGTACTAGTTCAAATAGACACATGTCCGAGTCTGGTTCAAACAACGTGGTTATGACAATTTTCATTTTCACCTTTTAATTTTTCATCAAATCATATTTGTAAACGTATTTCTGATAATTTAAATCTTTTGACTAAATTAATTAGATGCAAACCGCTGAAATGTAAAAAATAACTTTGAATAGACCGATCAACGTCCGGTTCAAAATAGTTTACCTGTCACCTGAACAGGTAAATTTCAGCTGTTCGACAACTAATTAGCCTTGATTAAAATGAGAAGGTATTAAAGTAGGGGTTGTTTTGATAGTACTTAATGATCATGTCACTTTTATGACCAGAAATGTGTGGCTGTTAAAGGCAAAAGGTTGTGTCAAAAGATTGCGAATTATGTTAAAATGACCTTCTCTTAAGAAAGCCGTGAAAACTAAAAAGTAGATGACCGTTTCATGCTTTGCCCAGCGGACTTTTATCGGACATTATACAAATGTCCGAAATATATGACCATTTTGGAAGCCTTGGTTTGCTCAGTTAAGAGTTTTGAAATTATACTTATTGTTTCAAGCCAATTACTGATAAGTGTAACCTAAATTATTGATTCATTACAGTTGACAATTGCACAAATTTATCAAGTAAATTATATACCTTACTTGATTACCTTTTTTATATTTAGATTTAATGCTTTGTCTTTTCTTTTGAAAAAAAATACTTGTTAATCCTTAAACATTTATCTTTCAGACATAATTTATTGAATCAGATTTAAAGTAATAGGCAATGAATAAATCTATCATTTCTATATATCAAACATCTAATTTATACATTTTGTATTCAATAATGAGGTCTAGTATTTATGTATTGAGATGTATAATGAAGGATCTGCTGAATTATGTAAGACTGATGTTGATTAGGAATTTGGTCAATATGATTGGCATTTAAGGAGGTGGGACATTCTAATTAAGGCCCCACCTTATCTCTGATTGTTTAGTGATCATGGCAGTTGTCAATAAAGCTGGTAATGAATCATTACCCTTACCTAATTAAAATTGACAAAACTAAAGACACACATACTTGAATGAACATACATGTGAACCTCCCGACGGGAGTACAATAATCCCGTTTTCAGGGGTCTCCTCCCGTCCTCCCGTTAAAGAAAAAAATCCCGTGTATAAAAAATTTCATGAATGAAAATTTTCAGGCACCATTTTTTAATACAATGTTTACAAATGTTTATTATTAAAAACGTAAAAACCCGAGTGTATCGAACGTATCCGGTAACAAACATTACCTGATTACGCAACATGTGTACATTTTGACCTGGCCAGTGGCTAATTAACAAGTGATAATAGTTTTATTGAACAATAAACGGGTGATAGGATACTAATTACTCGATATGGCTTCTGTCTTTGACACACGCCAAGGATGATTAAAGGTAAATACGGATAGAAAGGTGGGTTGTTGTTGTCATCGATGGGAATGTTTTGACTGAGGGTTTTGATATCGAAAAACATTTTAAAAATATTCAACTTAGCAGAGAAATACTAGCTATTTCACACTCTAATGCAGACATTACCGGTAAAGGGCATTCAGCATGATCAAGAAGATCCAAACTGACAGCAGAAAGACAATTCACAACCTTCTCAGTGTTAAGATTAACAGATTACTTTAGTACAGAGTCAATTGTATTAAAGACAGCCAAGTCAGCTTGTACTTCTTACACGACCCAGTATTACAAGACCAGTGCTTCAGTTATAAGATAACATTTGTCCATATAATATAGACAGTGCTTTAGCCAATATATTTTACAGAGTCTTAAGTTTTCTAGCAAAATGATTTTTTAATGCTTAAAACCATGCATAACTATTGTTATTGTTTGTTAATTTTGATCTATTTATCATGTTATAAATGTATAGCATATTTCTTTCTTATATATCTAGGCCAATGACATTGAATACAAATAAAAAAGATGGAGACATGAATAAAACACTATGCTTTAATTTTCTCTTAGTACTCAAACATGTCAAAGAAAAGGTTAAATCATAGTACTTTATTTACAACAGTCAACAATCAAAACAAAACAAGAAACAAAAGTCTTCTCAATATTTTTTCATTCAAACAGAAAGGCTACAAGGGTACTATAAACATTACATTCAGATGGAAGATTGAAGAAAAACACTTTAAAAGACAATTTTACATTAAACGGTTACATTTACGACAATTTTTACATTAAACGGTTACATTTACGACAAAATTTATGTCGATAAAAACCTCCTGATCTGAGTTTTACAGTCCATCACATGTATGAATGAACTACTTCAAAGATATAACCCAAATGTTTCACAGTTCATATGTGCATATGTACATAGTTATGAGAATTTCAGGAACTATATTTCAGTGTGTATACATTCTGTAGATTTAGTAGCTAACCTGTGCTACTTCATGTTTGGGAGGCCGGTGCCTTAGGAAAGACTTGGAACAATAGTTCCAATCTTTCCAAAAACTACATTCAATCTTACTTAGCTTCAGCAAAAATATCTTGACATCTCTTCACTCTCATAGAATAGGAAGACTAAAAATATAAAGTTATATAAATCTTCAAAGGAAAGTCAGAACAAAGGAAAAGTTTATATATGTAAGTCAGAACCAAGTATGGAAGATTAACATATGTACTACCAAATTAAGTTTGACTGCAATTACATACAAGTGAGAGGTTAAGCTAGCTATAAAACCAGGTTTAATCTACCATTTTCTACATAAGGAAATGCCTGTACCAAGTCAGAAATATGACGGTCGTTTCCATTTCTTGGATGTGTTTGAGCTTTTGAATTTGCCATTTGATAAGGGACTTTCCGTTTGAATTTTCCTTGGAGTTCGTTATTTTGTTATTTTACTTTTAATGATGTTTGCTGCTAAAATTCAAAATAAGAAAATTTTCATAAAACTTTTTTTTGAATAGGTAACCATGTACACTTGGAATGAGAAATCCTGATATATATATACCAATTTTAAACTATGCACATTTCAATGTCCAATTTGAAACCCTGAAAAGCATCATTTTTAAAATATAAAATTCAAATTTAGACTATTTAATACAGTACTTTGTTACCTTGGAAACAGCCATCATCATCCACAAAGACTGTTTAGGGAAATGTACAAAGATTCTGGCAACGATATCTTTAAGATGCTGGAAAACATCACTCTGAGCATGGCAAATCCTTGATATTAATTGAGGATATGCAGTAAACAACTGGTATGGTGCTAACTCCTTCCCAAAGTTACTTATCAACTGAAATGTAAGTAAAACATTACTAGCTAAATATCAACTTCTCAACTGAAAAAATAAAAAAAATAAATAAATGAGGCAACATTTAATTTACCTCACATAAATGGTATATTATCAACAGCAGCATTTCCAAAGTGATCTTCCAAAAAGTTTCAATGCAATGAACAGGAGGACAGTACAAAGCATTACATCTCACACTTTTTGAACCTCTACAGTGCTTAACAGCTTTAATCTTGTAAGCCATTCAATGTGGTCTATCACACTGAAACTGAATGGAATATAAGCAATATTCATGACCAAGCATTTTACAATATCAAATGAAGTTTGGATGAAAGACTGTAGCTAACAGTGTCTATATGCTTTAAAAATATTTTTTTAATTGAAATTGTGACCTTGACCTTGAATTCAAATATGATTTGGCTTTTATAGGGTGCCTAATGTGTCAATTAATATTCACTGCCTGTTGTAACAGACCATTAACTCTTAAAATAAACTGTTGAAGATTGGATGAAACTATGTAACTACATTTGTCTTACCTCCTATACATTTCTAGGAATATCATTGGTTAAAAGCGACCGAGTGTAGACCGTGTATATTTCATATGGGGTTAGTAAGCGTGGCTTATTTTAAAACACAGTTTGTAGTGGTGTTACGTCCCTTTATAAAAACAACATGGTGTTGAGGAAAATCTGAAACGTTTCAACAAACGAAGAAATTGATGATGAACGATTGAAATAAATGCAGAAAACTCATTCATAGCTGGCATTTGTTTTGTATAGACCAATGGAAGTAGGTTCTTTATATTGAAGACTTGATCACTTTGATAGGCTACTAGTCTAAATGCCGCATGTTAAGATAGACGGTAAGATAAATTTGTTAAAGAGTGTGCTAGTGACTTAATACGATATATATATGGGTCAGAAAATTCCATATAGGGTTTGAGTTGCGCTCTCACCCCATATGGAATTTAATGACCTCAGATATATTGTATTAGGTCACTAGCACACTGTGTAACTGATAATATCCTTCAAAAGTGACATAGAGGGACTAACATGTTACTATATCCCTTCCACAATTTTTTCATTGGTGAGTAAACAAACAGTGTGTAAGAAACTACCAAACCAAGATACTGGTGAACTGAACAACATCTAGTCTAGTATTCAATTATAAATTTGGTTGGTTTCAGTCAAGGCTTCCAAACGGTCATATATTCCGGACATTTGTATAATGTCCGGTAAAAGTCGCTGGGCAAAGCATGAAACGGACATCTACTTTTTAGTTTTCAAGGCTTTCTTAAGAGACGGTCATTTTAACATAATTCGCAATCTTTTTGACCCAACCTTTTGCCTTTAACAGCCACACATTTCCGGTCATAAAAGTGACATGATCATTTAGTACTATCAAAACAACCCCTACTTTAATACCTTCTCATTTTAATCAAGGCTAATTAGTTGTCGAACAGCTGAAATTTACCTGTTCAGGTGACAGGTAAACTATTTTGAACTGGACATTGATCGGTCTATTCTTTGTTATTTTCTTACATTTCAGCGGTTTGCATCTAATTAATTTAGTCAAAAGATTTAATTTATCAGAAATACGTTTACAAATATGATTTGATGAAAAAATTAAAAGGTGAAAATGAAAATTGTCATAACTACGTTGTTCGAATCAGAGACATGGCTCTGGTTGAACTAGTACACGTCTTGCGCTTGAGGTGTGAAATTTAATTATGCATCCTAATTTCTTCAAAAATGCTTAAATTGTCATTGATACCTTTATCTCACGTTTATTTCGAATATTTTCTTGAAGAAATAACATAGAAAGAGCTACTTACACTCATTCATGCTTTGCAAATGTACACGGAATTTACGTATCCGTCTCTGGTCCATGTTTTACCATTGTCAAGATAACATCCGTATTAGATTAAATACGAAAGTACAGTTTTGACAACGTTATTTTGCACAAATAAAGAGTCTAAGGCAGATATAAGTACGCTGATGTTGCACACTAAGAATGATGCACTGCGAATTTAACAGTTTACGTCAGAACTTCGAATTTGAATCAAAGAAAGTTTAATATCGTTTTCTTTTAATGTCAATCATAGGGATAGCCAACTCAGCAACCGATTACCATAATTGCCTTTTGTTTATTTAGTCTTAAGGGATTAAAATCGGATAATATATAAAATGTCCGGCTGGCTAAAATAATTTTGGAAGCCCTGGTTTCAGTTACTGTGGATTTATTATTATTCACGGGTACCAATTTACATGGCTTTCATGGATATTCCATAAAATACACATTTCTTGTGGGCTTGTATGCAAACTTTTCCACAACTACAAAATCAAGTATCCATGAAAAAACAAAATTTCTATAATCCACGAAAATTGATATCCATGAAAATAAATGGATCCTCAATAATAATCAATAAAATTCGGATAAAATATATGGAAAATCATGAAAATTATGAAAAATGAATGACTCTGCAATAGATTTTTTTTCATAAAACTAGAAATTCTCTTAATAGACTTGTACCCTATTCAACTTTCCAAGAATGTTTCTCATGTTCTGTAATCTTTGAGAAATCTGAGGTTTTTGTTTATCCTGCTTCTCATACTCCGCCACCTGTGTTCCATACTCTAACCACAGACTAAGTAGTCTAGGCATTGACTGGTATATATACTGGTTACCATGAAGTAGAGATTGTCCAAAATTCCTGATCACATGGTAGATAAAGTCACTGAAAAAAAAAATACACATTATATTCTGTGTAGCTATGTTGGTTTTTATCAGTAAATATTTTTCTCCTTTTTTTTTTTTTTGCCAAGCTCACTTTTACTTCAATTACCATTCAAGAAGATTAAAATGATTGAGTAAAATTAGGAGTTAAAGCTTCCATATGTCATAAAATATCTGTTGTCCCTGTTTCCTCACTCCAAAAATCACAATATAATCCAAAGAAATAAAAAAAAACATGTTCACAGCTACACATAGTATGATAATTTTGTCAAGTTTAGTTGCAGGGGATATTTTGGCTGACAAATTACATGCTAAGTAGTAAGCGGTAAAATGGGAACCCTAAAATCAAATAATAAAAGAAGAATGTGTCTGAGGACACAAATGCCCCTGCTCAAGCTTTGCAATTTTCCAAGTTACAAAAAGGCATAACTCTAGAACGGTAGGTGACTCAGTGCCCAAATTCAAACTCTGCCTGCAAGTTTTTGTTCTTTGCATTGTGTATGAGTTTCATAAAACTTGCATGAGGCAAACTTATGTTGGAGTGTGGAAGTAAAATTGGCAATTTTCCCAAGTTATAAGGGCATAACTTTAGAATGGTAAGCCACTCACTGCCCAAATTTGAAATCTGTCTGGCAGTTTTGGTTCTTAGCATTGTGTACAAGTTTCATAAAATTTGCATGAGGCAAACTTAAAATAGAGTGTGGAAACAGAAATGGGACATACTGTCAAGGATAACACTTAACGCCCCGTCTAAATATAATGACACTAGCCTCAAGAGTTAGTTACCTCATATTAATATGGTGACCTTTTATTTTGGGATGAAACATAAGACAGTTTAAGAAAAATATCACTTAAGCATTATTTTTCCTTGAGCTATCTCCATTTCCTCATTTTGAATAGTGTTTCCATTTAACAGGCAAGAGTACTGTTAACTAAGTAAGACACAATTTGTAATGTATTCTCCTTAAACCTACTAAACAAGATGCCACAACATGATTATCAAAATAATCTGATGTTAATAAATATTGGTAATACTGTGCCGGATAAAAGTTAGAAAAAATAATGGTGAGATTTAAGTATAAGAGATACCTATCCTCTTCATCATCACTGATGGATAACATGTTAGAATCCTCTGATACCATGTTCTCTTGACGAGAAAATTTGATTGCTGTACTTTTTGCCATCCTACTATATGTAAGAAATGAAACTGGTACATGTCAAAGTTCTATATGATTCATGCAATGAGATATCCATGCTCATGCAATCACACACTGAAGAGAAACAACAGGCATGCCATATTTGACAAAAAAAAGACACAAACTTCATTTCTAAATACAGATATGCCAGTGATTATACAGCATATGCAGTAAAAAATCCATTGCGTCTTGACAATAAAAAATCTGAAGTAAAACTTATTAGGAACCTAAAATCTAGACTTTAATGACAGACTATGACAGCAAATTAAAGACTAAGACATCATGCAACCAATTAGCACCACATTTGGATACATCCAGCTTACAATACCAAAGGTTGTTTTTTTCAAAAGTTAAAAGGTATGGTCACACTTGTAATTCAAAATCTCTCAAACCTAAAGGCTACCATGGACCTGAATCAATCAACTGGCAGTCACCAATTATATGACTTTTAAAATTATACTCTTAACTGGTATGAGAGTAGTGTACATCCATTTACAAAACCATTACGTCTCAAAAAAGCTGGGCAAAATCAGAGGTGAAGGGTTTTATTCTAAATTTCTATTTCTACTTGTTGAAAAATATATATTTTATAATTTAAATATAAATCTATTCACAGTAATGGAGCTGAAGATTGATTGATTTAAAAATGTGTAGAAGAAAATTGGTACAAATCATGCATACTAGTGTTTGAAACAAGGTGGCCTATTTGTGTCAGAAATGAATTGTTCAAAATTTATAAAGGTAACATGACGGGTGACCTTAAGGGTAGGTAAAAATAAAAACATTTCATCATAGGAAGCATATCAAATACTATACCCTTTTGCAACATTCTCCTCAAACAGTGTGGTCATAATTTTGTCGTAATACTGTGCCAGATAAAAATGACCTTCCTCCCAGTCATTGTAAATATCTATCACCTCACGATATTTCCTCAGAATAGAATTACTTTCCAAACTAGATGCTTCATCACTGTATCTTCCAAATAACAATAAAGCCTGTGATTTAGAAATAAAAACAATTCATCAAAATGCTTTATGAGTGAATGTTTATTCTGATTCTAAAATGTGAATAAACACAAGAATTTACAAATGCTCTTACATACAAAAGAATATCACAAAACAACTCAGGATGTAATATTCTAAACCCCTTTAGCAAATAATTTGAAATGACAATTATTTCAGATTGCATCATTCGAAGAATTCAATTTCATACACATGACAAATTTTTCATGATTATCAACTGAACAAAGAAAAGCACACACATTATTTAACATATCCGCCACTTTGAAAAAGTTATATTGAACAGACTGTTGTTTTCCTATCATCTTTTATTCTACCCCCTATATAATAACCATGACATAATCATATATGTAAAGGTGTTTACCCATATATTTGTCTTTCAGTAATTGTAGTCAGTGTATCAGTAGAATAACTGGTCAGCTCCGCTACGCTGTTAAATTTGGTAAGGGGGTGGGATTCAAATTTAACTGTCTCGTGTGGAGAAATATCGTAATACATGAGTTAAAGTGGTGGAATCTGTTTCTCTAAAAATTTTAGAAGATATCTAAATATAGTTTATCCTTCCTTTTCAAAGATTTGCAGAAAGTTGTGCTCTTTATATATGATGTCATCAGGCATGGTCGCCTTTTTTCATGACGTCACAATAGAAAATTCAGAAGAAACCAAGAAAATTTGACGTCATAATCAAATTTTGACTAATCATTTGCCGAGAACAAAGTTTTCTCTAGAGATGAGAAATATTTTTCTCACACTGATCGAGAAATGTAATAAAGCATGAAAATTAGAGAATTAAAACTTCATCACCTCAGCATACATTTTTATCTCCTCAGATTTTAACTTCATTATCAGAGCTTATATTTTAAGCCTCTTTATAGCTTGTTCTGTAGTGTCAGATTTGAGTGCCTGTATATCATTACCTGACAAATATCATTTATTTTAAGCCTTGCTTTAGCTTGTTTAGTAGTATCAGATTTGAGTGCTTGTATATCATAACCTGAGCGTAAATTTTAAGCCTTGTTTAAGCCTGTTCTCTCGTGTCAGATTTAAGTGTCTGTACATTTTTGTATATCATTACTTGAGCGTATATTTTAAGCCTTGCTTTAGCTTGGTCTGTAGTGTCAGATTTGAGAGCCTGTATATCAGGGAAGTGTACAGACATCCCTCTCTCCAAACAGGTGAGAGCTTGGTCCTTATCTCCTTTGCTCCAGAACCACTTAGCTTTCTCTACAAATACTTCAGGTAGATTGTAATCTCCTGCCTGTAACAGTGAACTGTAGGCTGTCTGGTTATACCCTTCTCTGCAAAATAAAGCTTTTTCTAGAAAACCTTTAAATTAAATTTTTGCCATATACCAAGAGTCATCTCAGAGACAAATAAACAATACTTCTCTTTATTCATATTTTGATCTTTATGGATTTGAATGGAACAGAAGATGGTGTTTACAGGCTTGTTCAAATAACTTCACATTTTAAAATAATGTAGGTAAGAACACTGACTATTCTTTTTTTCTATCATATAATCAAAAATATAGACTTGCAATTATTTGTACATACTTTCTTGCAATCTTGGCACTCCACAACCACCAGTGACCAATTTCATGATCAACATCATGTCCAGTCATCTGCTGTGCAAGATTAAATAATGTTCTTCTTAAAGTCAGTAATGGTTCCTGTGCTCTGAAGGACCACTGTATTAAATAATACACTTGGGTTCAAAATAAAACTAGTAGAAATATAAGAGCTGAAACAGTCACTAACAGCATCTAATCTTTACATTGCAAAACAATATTTAAACTGTGACTTTTAGTGGTCTATATCTGCCCATAAGAGTGAAACTTAACCTGAAACACTCATGTATAAAGATTCAAAGTTGACTGAATTCTGCATTTTGCATACACTACAATACTAACTTATAAATATCACTATTCTCTTGAACCATTCAGTTGACACTAAATAAACCAGGATGCAATGAACCAAATACACAAGTACCTGCATGACTTGTAGTCTTCTATCCCAATTCTTCAATAACTCCTGAGGAGAAATCTTGGGCCCATCACCAGAACCTCCCATCTCTGTCTTTAGATCTGCTAACACTCGGAAACACTCCTCTATTTCTGTCAGTAAGTGTAGCCTGAAAACAGATTTATGTCAACAAACCAAGTCTGAATAAAAATTTAAAACACAAATGGGACTCAAAATTAACAAAAAGAAAACTTAACAACAGTTTTGATTTAAAACATCATCAACCTGGTGAAAATTATTTATCAAATAACATCCATTTTCAAGACAAGAATATATTATCATTACACACCAATCCTCCCTGGCACTTGATATTTAAACTGATTACTAAAGTGACTTGCCTGACAATATGTTGGTAACCTCTCTGGTATGATCCACTCTCCATACTGGCAGCAGACAATGGGCCTATTTGTTCACGTCGTACAATCTGAAGGTGTTTCATAAACTTTTCTTCATTCTAAAACATGAGTCATGTAATGATTAGCTGTGAAAAAAAGGAGAGGCAAAAGATACCAAAGGGACATTCAAATTCATAAGTCGAAATAAACTGACAACGTCATGGCTATAAAAAGAAAAAGACCAACAAACAACAGCATACAAAACACAACATAGAAAACCAAAGACTGAGCAACATAAACCCCACCAAAAACTGGGGGATTACCGATCAATAAATGACAGTCTTATTTACAAGTGTACCAAAAGCATACCAAGAAGTGGGTTTTCAGCATACCCTTTCTTCTCATATTATACTATGTACACTTTATTAATGTCTAGATATTAGCTCATTTCATTTATGATAAGATTTACAGACAAGTATAATTGGAACCATATTGAGAATTTTTCGAGTATAATAGTGATATGAGACTAATCCACATGTGGAATACAATATGTAGTATTAGTATGAATTGGCTGGTTCTTTGAAGATGAACTATATATTATGATTATGGTTAATTAGTAACCTGATAAACTGGATCTGTCTTTCAAACTAACACGGATGGAGATATAAAACATGAGTGCTCTTCTCACTTGTAATAAAGGTTGAAATTTTCAGATTACATCTACAGAGAACTAAAACTCACTGAAAAATAACTTCTAATAATGTAGCACTCTGTTCTGATGTCCATGTATATTTTAACTTATCAATATAATAGTTTAATGTCATTCTTTTTCTATTTTTAAAGATGCTAATAATTTGCACAGATTTACCTTAGCTTTTGCTGAAAGAAGCAGCTCTCCAACACCAACTGCCCAGTTTCTACCTGTTTTCTCCTGTAAAATAAAAAATGTTTTATATATGTTTATATGCATATCTAGATACAATATAGTTGTGCATATAAATTTAAATAATTTATATCAGTCTCCATTGTTCTAATGCTGCATTATTTTAGTTACTTTATTATTATTTTAGTTTGTAAAGTGACATTCAGATATTTAATTTAATTGTCCAATTATATTCCTCTCAGAAAAAATTAACTGAAGCAAAAAAAATGGATGTCCAGATGTGGGAGGTTTAGAAAATTCATAAAAAGATTTTTGCAAATGTAATGATTTTTATGACAGAAATTAGAAAACAGCTGCACTTCTTTCATGTTTTTTCTTTCTTTTTAAAGATGTAAATCCTGACACTTATAGGAATTTTCTATACACAGAAGATTCTAATGTCATATTTTTTCTGTAAAAGGTCCTCACAGATTTGATACATTTTTCTAGTTTATCCCAGTTACCAAGCTTCCATGCTGCCTCCACCATGTAAGATCTGATGTGGGGTGCCCATTCTGGTCTGTAATATTGAAGAGAAAGGTAAAACTAGTCCTATGCAACTCATTCACTACATAAAATTATGTTTCAGCTATAATATTAAAATTTCTACCTTTGGATTAGAAACATTAAGATATCTAATATCATCGTTTTGAAAATGTCTACACTGCAATGATTGTTTTAACAGTTTCCAAAAGTATAATTTTTTGTAAATGCAATGACCTGTATAAGTAATTCAAAGATTCAACAAATTAACCATAAATCAATGAATCTGTGATTTTTTTTAGGAGAGATAATTCATATAAAGTCAAAAAAGTCAAAAATCAGGGGCAGATAAATTGTGTTTTCTTACAAATCAACAGTTTCCTAAACAACATTGTATAAAAAGTAAACAAGAAGTAACACTCCATTTTCTGAACATATCCTGAAAGTGTTGGAATCATTTGATCTCCATAACAAATTGTAGATTTTTGTATATATTAGATTAAGCTTCAGTCATCATACAGAATGATTTCCCTAATATCATCTACATATCAAATTGAATTAAGAATCCTGTCTTTTTCAAATATCATTTTTGTCACCTATTGTTGCCAGATTCAATTTTGTATTGATGATCATTTAACTTTCTTTCTGGAACAAAAAAGTAGTAAATATTGCAAGTATTTTGGTATCAATCTACCTCAACTTCATTGTTCCACTGAACTAGTGAATATTAAATGAAATTCAGCCCCATATTTGTAGTTGTACTTTCAAAGTACTTCTTAAAATGGTGATTTCTGTGGCTTATAGCAGAACCTTACTCTTGTTATAAACCACCTAAAATTTTGTAGATGTTTTAGGTGCTTTGACCTACCTCTCAGCAATGGCTCCTGTAGCATGCAGCAAGGCCTTGTTTTGTTGTCCTAACTCCATCAAACTTTGCAGTAGACCTTTATGATGTTCAACACTATCCACTTCACTATCAATTGCCTTTTCATAACATGCCTGAGCATCCTGATGTTGTCCTAATTAATAAAATAAGACTTAATTTACATAGATTTTTTAGCTGTAAAGAATTAAAACTGTTTAATCTCTTTTTATCAAACACCACTGCTGCCCTCACTGCAGTGCTTGAAATTTGTTTCATATTCTAAAAGATGAAGACCAATTCTAAATACAACATTGATTTTCTATGGAACAGTTCAACATATGCAAATCAAGGTTACAGCTTGTCCAAACATATGGCAATTTCCCAATACCAATTTCACCTTTTTCAACAAATTACTTATATAAATTTAACTTAGTTTAAAAAACTGTTAGGTTTTGAAAAAGTAGTTTTCTCTTTCTCAAATACCCTTTTATTGATTATTTAAGAAATTATTCATGGGTACTTGAATTTATTGTGATTTTACCACGGGTAAATTCAAGCCCCCATGAATTATTTCTATTCTAAAAGGACAAAGACAGCAGTTCTTTTGTTTCGAAGCCCTCTAGGTGAAGGGAAATGTTTGCTGTTCCCGTAATTAAAACACAATAATAGTATTGACGTAAAATACGAGGAAAACTGAATAAGTGACATGCTTAAATGATTTACAATAACATACTAAGACAGGTTTAGACGAAGTTGATTGATTATCTTACTTTTATTTAAGAAAATGGGCTTTCAACGAATTCTTATCATCGTTTGTTTATGTTTTCATGTGTTGACTACATTCAGTTTCAAAATCGTGCATTTTCCTGTAGAATGCTTATATTCTTACGTCATCGTTCAATGACGTTATTTACACTGTCTGACCTTGGGTAACTCATTCATGAAAAGCGAACAACGTGGGAGTAAGATTGGAACAGCCCAAACAATCCATGACGTTGGCGTATCAATATATTCATATTTTACTAGGGGTGTGTACTCAAAGCGTTTGAAGAATTTAAAATATAATATCCTTTTATTGATTATTTTAAAGTATAATATAACACCCTTTACTCAGTCTTAGTCACTGATGTGACACATTTGATAATTCTAAATTCCAAAGATTTTTGAATTTGTGAATGTAATGGGGTCTTTTATTCCCCATGTGTCTTTAGAGTTGATAATTTATTTACTGCACAGTTTGTGTAAAGACATAGTATCCATATAGATATGAACACACAAACATCACATCTTCATATGACTACAAAAATAGACACTTCATACTGTTTGTACTCCTACAATCTAAGATTTCATTCCGACAGTTTTGACTGGACACTAATCACATAATCTTTCTTGGATCAAAATTTCCTTTATCAGTGTTGACTTATGGTATATAATGGACACATAATCATAAAGCAGTCAACTTTCAAGAATATTAATTTGTACAAATGCGTGTGGGGTCTAGATGGCCAAGTGGTTTAAGTAGTTTCCTACAGTGATCACTGTTGGAAGTTCAAACACCCCTCATGGCTGGTTCGTTAGACTCCCACCTTAGTTAACTAGGATCAAAGGCTATTTGTTCTCTCTGGCTTCCTCCACCAATAAAAATTGGCACCATGATATAGCCAAGAGTGCTGAAGGTGACATTAAACAACAATAATCAATCAATCAGTCAATCAGTCATTACGCTTGTTACATGATCAGACAACAGGTATTCATTCCAAGGGTGACTGAAGAATAGAAATATGGTCACTATAGGTCTTTTTCGGACCAGCATTAAACCCCTTGCCAAAGTAGCGCATCCATTTGGCTGTGGGGGATGTACAATTTCGCAGCCATGTCTGAGGATGTTAAATCAGATGCCTCATGTAGAGAAAATACCACACTCTCTGCACATTAAGAACCCTTGCAACAACACTTTCAGGGGTCCCTAGGTAACCTGTGGCAATGCAAAATTCTGTCCCTATCCAATATACCCTCATTTTCCTGTGGCAGTCAAATTTCCTGACCTTCATCCTCCCTGACAGCCTCTATTACAGGACCTACCGTAGGAACTCGCCTATTAGTCGGAAAATTGGGAGTAAAATTCCTAATCCAGAGAGGGTACCGACTAATAGGCGAGATCCAGCGACCAGAGGAAAAATCAAGCTCGAGAAAAGTGGTCAGGAGTGAATTTCCTGGTCAAAACTACATTGGTGATTGCCAAACCTAATAAATCCCTAAATAAAAGTTTTGTTGAAAATAAATGACTACAATACTGTCTTTGTGTTTTATTTGTTCTCTGTTAACCTTTTCTGTCAATTTGTGTTGAATTTCCGACTGTTTCGGTTTGTGTATTGTTTTCATGGTCAAATGGTTTGTGCATAAACCCAAAAGAAAGAGCCAAGAACCAAAATGAAAACGAGATAACAATGTACCAACTATGTAAAGGATGTATTCAGCGGAGTTATTGAGTTATTCTAATGCAATTTGTATGTAACAATTTTTTCATTGGCTAAAAGTTGCCGTCAAATCCACAGTTGACCAGGCGTAACTAAGGAGGGACCTGCCATTTTGAACTGTTTGAATCAACAAATGTTCGATATCTACTATATAATCGAAAATAAAACAACACCTACCTCGAATTCGCTGTTTTAATGTAATTTTATCCTAATATGAATCGTACACGTAACGTAATAACCTCCAGTTTGTAAGTTTTCACTTGTATGACGTCACGTTTAGCCATGACGTCTTTGCGCCAAAATCATTCATGAAGTTTCGCGGATTTTAATTTTTTTGTCAAATTTAGAAATTTTTTCAAGTTGTATCGTATTATTTCTTTTTGTATTGCATTAGAATCGGAATAACAGTACTGTAGTTGAAGAGTTGCCACCGTCAATTTTGATTTGACGGTCGCAAATCTCCGTTTACTGTCTCCGCCGCGTCGCCAGTAAAACTGCATTTGCGACCGTCAAATCGGCAATTGACGGTGGCAACTCTTCAACTACAGTACTGTTATTCCTTAATTATTGTGATATCATGATATCAATTCAATACTTATAAATCATACAATAATCAAAATAATTTTAAGATTCATTCCCAAGATCAAAATATTATTCATTAAAATGTAAACACAAAATTACAAAATTGATTGACAAGCCAATATAATCCATTGATCATGTTGATAACCCTAATTAAGAGACAAAGAGTTGTATTCACTAAAGGTGTGAAAATATCAGTGATAGGTGAACAGATGACACTAATGAGTTGGATGTATTTTAATATAAAGTTGATTAGCTTCACTTAATTTTTTAATCCTTTAATCATCACAATATGATAAGAATTATGAAGTGTACATGCTCATTTAACACTGAGTTATGTGTGCTGTGAAAATATTGATTGATTCATCAAAAGTTTGTGTAAAAGGATTTGTTAGTTGAGGTTGAGTATGATAGCTGTTATGCAACTTGACTTTCAAGAATACAATTTTAAGCATTGTTTGATGTGCCTTTCTGACAGTTGTTACTTACCCAAACTTTCATGGATCAGAATTTGTTCAATCAATGTTGGCTGTGTCTGTCTGATGGCTGCTACTCCAATAACACCATCAGATTCATCCATTGCTACATACAATCTCTATGAAAAAGAAAATAATACATTGAACTCCACATTTTTTTAAAGTCATAAGTCTCAATTAAACATTTGTTTAATTTATAACAGAACCTTTTGTTTTGCTTTAGATAGGTATTTGTATAATTCTAAATCATTGGGAATTCACAAACTTATAAAAACAAAAAACAAAAAAAAACAATAGAGGTTGTTAACCATTTTCAATACTTTTTGTATTTCTTTCACTGACCACTTGGAACTTGAAAATCAGATTAATCTAGTATGGTATGAATTCCAGGATTCAAAAATTCTTAATATATTGCAACTTTTATGACTGTTTCAGATTCTATTGCAACTTCAGTAAATATATAATCTATGATATTATGTAAAACACAATCAAATAAAAAAAATTTCAACTTGTAGGAAACTGTCATTCTCTTTAAATGATTCCTTTCTACTTTGAGGGACAATTTTATTTCAGACATTATGGTGTTAATCCACTGATCAGATAACAAATTTGTACTCTCTAACCTGAAGAAAGTCTAGATGATCTTGAACATTTTGGTTTTTACTTGACAGGAACTGTTCAAAGTGCATCAATGCTCTGGTATAAGCTCCACAACTAAAACAAGCTTGAGCCAGGAGGTCCTGTGGAATCTTATTCAGAAAACTATCTATAGCTCTGTATCCTGAGTCTGATAAATATGTAGGTCCTATAAAAGGGTTGATAGACAATATATCATGTGTTTATAGGATGTCTCTTTTAGAGAATTTTAAGTATATTTTTAGGTTTATGTTGAAAAATGTAACCACTTTTTCATTTGAGCGTCACTGATGACTATTTTGTAGACAAAACGCGTGTCTGGCATAATATTTTTTAGCCTGGTATCTTTGATGAGTTTTAGATAATCAAGTATAGAAATGCCAAAACATATCTTTCTTTGATTTAAAAATCATAACTGTAAAAAATTACAATGTTTTGAAAATGTAATTGAAAAAAGAATAAACGAATACAATATGTACATTTTGCAAAGCTGCAATAAATTCTAATTTCAGACATTACCTTTACCAGGAATGATACCACTGGTCTGAGCTTTCTGCCTCTTCCATTTGGTTAAGTGATCCATTATAGAAGATGGTCTGAGCACTCATATGGTGGAAATTCCCATCTCTATGTTTAGTGTCGGGTTTCTGAGTGTGACTTATAACTTCTAGTATCTCTGTAAAAACCTAAAAAAATACAAGATTCAATGTACCACACCCTTCTGCACAACAGGTATATTGAAAAGACAAATATAATATGCACAAAAACACTCCTGTGGCCATTTATATTTCAAATTTGATAGCAATACTAGTATACATATAAGTTTTAAAAATAGTTTTTTTCCTTCCCAGAAGGATTTAAACTAATAAACAAATGCCTAAAATATTGGTAATATAAATTTGTTCCATGAAACTAAATCTGTTAAGAAAAAATCTGCTGTTTGCTTATCTGTAGAACTCTCAATCCATTCAAAACGGCCTCCATAAATTTGTAAGATTTTAGATTTAAATAATATGACCAAACTTCCATTGTATCAGAACATGTTTATTATCAGCTCGATTTAATAATTAAAATAAAATAATACTGTAAGTGAACTTCACTGTAGGAATTTATTTTTTTGCATCTATCAAACAAAAACTCCTAAAAAAACCGAAATCTGTGAATTAGATTATATTGCCATGGTAACTGACCTCTTTAATATCATGTGGAGATCCATCTTGTAAGACTTGTGTTACTGCGTAGGGTAGTATATACAGAGCAATGTGTACATCATTCTTTATAGCTGCTGTACATGATACAAACACACTTCTGGCATGATCTTGTTTTACCTGAAATGTAAGTGTAAATCATTATGATAAAGATTTCATAACTACATGAGTTGGATGTTGTTTTTGTGAATGTGTTACATTACACTGTTAAATATTGTTATAAAGCTGAAAATTCATCTCTTTTGCTGCTATCTAAATGTTTTCTTTTCTGAATAAACCTTCATTAGGAAAGCTCAAAGCTAAGTTTGGAAGCCTTAGAAACATAAAGAAACTAAACCACGAAAACAGCACTTTAAATAAACAGCCAATGAGATGGGACTCTTAGGTTATGAAAATATATTACATGCCTCATTTATAATTGCTTCATGATAACAATATTGTTAACATGCCAAATGTCTTCATAAGAAGTAACTCACTTATTGAATATGAACAAATCAAGTTTTCCGAAGAAATGCAAAATAAACCTTACCTTTGATAACAAGTATCCTGTCCATGTACTGACCCATTCTGCAAACGTCTTTGATTTCTCACTAAGGAATATTGGCTTGGTTATTTTAGACCAGTCTTGTTGACTTGTTAATGTATACCTGTGAAAGTATGTAATAATAAATGTTTATATGATAATGAAATGGTTCCAAAAACAACTTTAAAACTGAGATTAAGCAGAGGCAGATATAGGACCCTCCCCCCTTTATAGAGCAACATATATGGTTAATGCATAGACTTTTTACAAGTTCCACTCCTAACGATGCCTTGGTGGCCATCCCCCATTTTAAAACCCAGGGTCAGGAAGTGTTAAGGTCTACATGTATAACCAATCATCATATCAAACACACACCAAAGCTTTAATGTATCAAATTGGAATTGTCTGCACATTTTTTTCCATTTTTTTCCCATTCCATTTATTTTACACAAAATAATTCATATTTCATAAAGATTAAAAGAAACAAGAAGAATATAACTAACTTTGTAGTGAATAAAGGAAGAAGTATTTCCTTGACATGATCAGCAAATCTTTTCCATAGTTTAGACGTCTCTGTTATCTTGAAGATCTTTAACAATTCCTGTAATGCTAGTGCAGTCCCATCCTAAAAAGTCAAGAAATATTTTTTTTCCTTTACCTTTTTATTGGCACCAAGAAACAGCACTCAGTTAAGGTACTTCAGTTCAACTAAGTAGCCAAATTGGGCATAAATTCTGTTGCCAATCGCCACTTCAGTGACAACATTGTACCAAGTGAGAAATTACATACTGTAAGCCAACTAATTTTCCCCAAGCAAGTTATTTTCGTGACTTTTGTGAATAGAAAAATAACGCAATTTAAATTTCTGTGAATATGTGAAACTTGAAATTTTCCCTTGTAGGAATATATAAATAAAAGAAGAATGTGTCTGAGGACACGAATGTCCACGCTCAAGCTTTGCAATTTTCCAAGTTAAAAAGGGGCATAACTCTAGAACTGTAAATAATTCACAACCCAAATCCAAACTCTGTCTGCGTGTTGTAGTTCTTAGCATTGTATATTAGTTTCATAAAATTTGGATTAGACAAACTTGAGTAAGAGTGCGGAAACAAAAAAATTTGCAATTTTCCAAGTTATAAAGAGGCACAACTCTAGAACAGTAAGTGACTCACTACCCAAATTAGACTCAGTCTGCAAGTTTGGTTCTTAGCATTGTGTATGAGTTTCAGAAAATTTGGATTAGTAAAACTTAAGTAAGAGTGTGAAAAGAAAGAAAAAATTTGCAATTTTCCAAGTTATAAAGGGACATTACTCTAGAACTGTAAGGGACTCACCACCCAAATTCGCACTATGTCTGCAAGTTTTGATTCTTAGCATTGTGTATGAATTTCATAAAATTTGCTGCAAGAGGCAAACTTAAGTTAAGAGTAATGAAACGGAAAATGGGACAGACAGACGGACGGAAATAGGGACGGTCAATGGTAAAGATGTTGGTTAGAAATAACTCAACACGAAAAAAATATGTGTGAAAATAAGTTGGTTTAAAGTGCTATGACTGAATGTAAGGTTCTAAAGCTGATCATCAATCTATATATTTACAAGAAAAGAAGAAAATACTAATGCAAGTCCCTTGATAGAATCAGTGTTAGTTAGCATTTTAATTCAAAAGAAACCGAAGTAAGAAACTTTTTTTTCTTTAGAAAATCATTACAAATATTTGCATAGTCGAGTCACATTTGTTTCTCCCTTTCCAGAGAAAAAGTTCAAAGTGTCTATGCCAGACAGAAAGATTGAAAACAGAGGCCAAAGGATTGCCATAGAGGTCACAGTCACAAAGTATTCATCCTAGTGATCTAAAAAGCAAGAAGTTTAACAAACCTGAATTCTTGTTTCTGTTGCTGCAAGGAATCCTTTGACAACTTGATTTATCAGGTCAAAAGCAAAATTATCTTCACAAATATTATGATGGAATTTAGCATTGTCTGCCTTGGGATCATTTGTAGTCAGCTCTAACCTGAAAACATTTAAGTTGTCATGACAATGAAAGTTTTTCTCTAACATCTTTCCCACACACAATTTTTCTATTACTACAAAACCTGTAGTTTTTTTTTATATCTTTGTACATGCAATTGTTGTCCTTTAAAACCATTGACATAAGAGTTAACACAATTACTTCTCTTTTAAACAATGTCAGTTTGAATTTAATAAAACAAACTTAACAGTAAAAGTACCTTCCAGGATCTATGGCACCAAGTTCTCCAATACACTCAGCATATAGTATTTGTGCTCTGCTATCAGAATCTCTAGAACCACTCAACAGCTAAAAAATAACATTACAGTCATTCTAAATAATATTTACACCATAAATCATTCAGTTATTTACTTCTTTTCTTGTATAAAGTGGTCTTTTCATTGCTTTTGCTACAAGTGCTTTTAAAAAATAATTAGCTGTGGAAAACAAAATTGATGAGACAGAATTCTAGCAAAACTTCATCAAAGTAACTGTCATTTTCAAATATTGAGCTTGTAATTGGCCATTAGAAAATCGATCCTGAACTTACCACAGAAACAATCTTTGATACAATAGGATCAGCAGTCTCATTACCTATCACAAACTGGTATAATGCTTCCTGTTATAGATAAAATATGTTCAATGAAAGAACCATAGTGAGCCCGCTCACATACCCCACGTCCCACATTGTCATTGGAGAAATAAAATAAGTGTAAGAAAAAAAATTGTATCAGAAAAAAATTGTATCAGAAAAAAATTGAATCATAATTTCCTGTTAATATGCACATCTACATAGTATGTCCTTATTATCTACACAGTTTCATGAAATTCTGTTGTGTGGTTTGAGAGGAGTTGCGATGACAAACTGTTGCAGCAGTACATTAAAGCAAATAAGTTCAAAGGAGGTAACTCCTGGAAAAAAATTGAATCATAATTTCCTGTTGATATGCACATCTCGTAGTATGTCCTTATTATCTGAAAAGGTTTCATGAAATTCTGTTGTGTGGTTTGAGAGGAGTTGCGATGACAAACCGTTGCAGTAGTATATTGGGAAAATAAGTTCAAAGGCGTAACTCCTGGGAAAAAATTGAATCCTAATTTCCTGTCGATATGCACATCTACATAGTATGTCCTTATTATCTGAAAAGGTTTCATGAAATTCTGTTGTGTGGTTTGAGAGGAGTTGCGATGACAAAGGTTGCAGTAGTATATTGGGCAAATAAGTTCAAAGGGCAAAACTCCTGGAAAAAAATTGAATCGTAATTTCCTGTCGATATGCACATCTACGTAGTATGTCCTTATTATCTGAAAAGGTTTCATGAAATTCTGTTGTGTGGTTTGAGAGGAGTTGCGATGACAAACTGTTGCAGCAGTACATTAAAGCAAATAAGTTCAAAGGGAGGTAACTCCTAGAAAAGAATTGAATCGTAATTTCCTGTCGATATGCACAACTACATAGTACATCCTTATTATCCAAAAGGTTTTGTGAAATTCTGTTGTGTGGTTTGAGAGGAGTTGCGATGACAAGAAACAGGACTGACGGACGGACGGACTGACGGACGGGTCAAAACATTATACCCTCCGCAACTCGTTGCGTGGGGTATAATTAAATTGTTATACATGTACTTTAAAAACATGTTTTATAACATTAAATAAGACTTATAACAAATAGATTATAGACCTATGACTAAAGGAAAATATTGTATGACATTTCCTTGAATAAAATAAACTAAAAATTAAACCAAAGACTCTTTATTTATTGGCAACAGCTACAATTTCCATTATTTTTCTCCTAACAAATATTGCTGGATAATTGACATGTGATTGAAAGAGATAAATTGGCAACAATGGTAAAGTGTACTCATCTACACATGTATGCAACTAATTTTATCAGTTCATGGTTAGGGCTCCGAAATTCCTTCAAAATTTTGTATTTGTCGTAATTTAATGCTAGCTTTATGGTTTGGAAACTTGCCCATCATTAAAAGCTGTCTTTTAATTAAGACATCTGAATTGCATTTTCTAAACTTGTGTCCTTGGTTTGCTGTTTCATTCATGCTTACCTTCTCATTCCATTATATATAATCTATAATGATTATAGTCAAATTTCACAGATCATTTCCTTTGAGATTAATTCATACATCTTTTTCGTTACAAGTAAAACGTTGAAAAATAAGATGTTTTCTTACTTTTTCATCACGAAGCAGGTTCTTCAATTTAGACAGAGCATGAAGTCTAACATCCAAGCTTTCATGTGTTATTCCCTTCATTGAATGATCCAGTCTGGTCCTCAAATCTGATTGACTGAAACAATAAACAGCTGCGCCATGAGCGCATGATCGCCCGTCGTCTTGTGTGTGAATTTTATGCAATAAGCATAAATAGTTTCTAACATCTGGCGTGACATGCGAAAACCCTTTTTTTACAAAAAACTCAATATCTCTAAAATAAAATTTTGAATCAAAACCAAAAAGTATACAGATCTTTAGATTAATATAACTAAGAAGTGTGTAAAATTTTAAGCAATAATCATAAATCGTTTTTGAGATATGGCGACATGTGAAAACCCCCCTTTAAAAAAAAAAATCAATATCTCAAAAATAAAATTTTGAATCAAAACCAAAAAGTATACAGATCTTTAGATTAATATAACTAAGAAGTGTGTAAAATTTTAAGCAATAATCATAAATCGTTTTTGAGATATGGCGCGACATGTGAAAAACTCCTCCCCCTTTTTTTACAAAATACTCAATAACTCAAAAATAAAATTTTGAATCATCACCAAAAGTATACAGACCTTAAGGTTAATATAACTAAGAAGTGTGTAAAGTTTTAAGCAATAATCATAAACTGTTTTTGAGATACGTGCGACATGTGAAAACCCCTCCCTTTTTACAAAATACTCAATATCTCTAAAATAAAATTTTGAATCATCACCAAAAGTATACAGATCTTAAGATCAATATAACTAAGAAGTGTGTAAAGTTTTAAGCAATAATCATAAATTGTTTTTGAGATACGGCGCGACATGTGAAAAAAAACACACACCTGTTTTAGTTACTAAGTCCGTAACTCAAAAGTTTTAATCTTATTTTCATCAAAAGTATACAGATCGTTTGACCATCATAAGAAACAACTATTTTAAGTTTCATGAAATTTGGATAATTCACTCTCAAGTTACGGTGCGACATGTTTACACGGACAGACAGACGGACAGACGGACGGACACCGGACATTTGTATACCATAATCGTCCCGTCAAAAATTGACGGGCATGTAAAATAATATCTCACAGAATGTTTTCTAGTGAATTCAAAATAAATAGATTCTCTGAATCTATGGTAGAAAAGCAGGATAAAATTAGTATAAATGGTAATACTATGATATTTTAACATCATTCCTTCGAAAACAAAGTTCTTCTGACCTGATTCTTCTTCAGTAAAATTATTATGTAAATTCTTCTTCAGTAAAATTTTTATGTAAATTCTTCTTCAGTATAATTTTTATGTAAATATTTTATATAAACTACAAGGAGGTACCATTCATGCAACTTCTGGTACTGTCGTTTTGATTAATCTTGCAAATATTTGCTGTGTGGTTTTCATGTTGTCACTAAGAAATTCCTTATGTCCCTTTGATAAACTTGTTGAGATTGTTACAAATACCCAGTACCTACCTAGAAGATCCCTCTGTGTACTGTTTCAGTATATCATTAGCAACAGCCAACTCTGGTATATCAGGCAGGAAGTAGACCTCATGGAAGTGAACTGATAACGTCTCCCTAAAGTGATCATCTTCTTTATAAAAACAGTACATACACAGATACTTTAAGTTTGTGGTTCTGATTTTTTTAAATAAGAATACCTTTTCTGGTTGAAAATTGTTGTCATTGTTGTTATTATAGTGGAGTTAACTACAGTTACTGGAATCAAACTTCACAAGATGATACCTACCTTCACCTTTGCATTTATCTTGGTGTATAAATACAATCAAAAAGAATATTACAATTTTCAACTCCCAAAAAACACTCTACCCTAAATTAGGATAGCCCATTTGTAGTCATCAACAACCATATGATGTATCATTAATATGTTTTCAAGGCATTCGAAAGGTTTAAACCAGAAACAACTTTGTACATTAGGGTTTGTCATATAAAATGTTTCAGAAAGCTGAGCAACATTTGTACCCTTGACATTGCAGATTGACAACTCCAACTTATTATTGCCTGCACTAAAAATAATCTTCATTGAATTCTGGAATTAAATGTAACATTTTGATCTCACCTGTTTTCTACTATCATGAAATTGAAAAGTTCGAGACCTGTTTTGGTAATGAATTCAACAAAGGGAGAAGTGTGGCAATAATCTGTGACATCATCTGTCCAAGAAAGGGAGTTTCTAAACTGAAAGAGAAATTTTACAGTCAACATTAAACTATTTTTAAATTAGATCAAATACAACAACCATATATTCTATACTGCTTTATAAACAACATTGAAATCATTATTCCTACCATCATATAAATGCATACTAAATGAATTTAACTATTTTTATGAATATTTTAGAAAAAAAATTCAACTGCTTACATAGTCATAAACTAAGGCAAAATAAATAAATTGTGTGTTTCCCGTTTCCCGACCTTGCCTCCGTTTCTGACGCCGACCCTAAACATTTTATTATCGATATGAAAAAAAATTTAAAATCAGGATTTTTCTGTCTTTCCAGATCCGATTATTCGTTTAGAATACTACTGATCTATAAAGCGATTGATAATTACAACTAATAAGCATAAATAAAGCGCATCAAGAACCAAGATTTAAAAAAAAAAAGCATGGCTTGTCGTAGCTGCGGAACCAAAGCTTGTAGGTCCTTATATTTTTGACAATTTGATAACCATCCACACAAATCAGAAAACATAATTAAAGACCATTAGAGTTAAGTGAATTGACAAACAGATTTAGAGTGTAACGTGTTCAATTTACTGCTAAAATCAATCAAGCTATTGTTATAAAATGGTCTTGCGAATGTTGTACAGAATCGTGCTCAAGAAGCAGCATAAAAGGCTGTCAATGCTTGTGAGAAGTTTAGTTAATGATGGCAGGGGTGGGTTAACTAGCCCTCTTGTATACATTGTTCTGGCTGGTCCCATAACAATGTATACATGAAAAGGAAAAAAAATCATGTCATATTTATATCTGCAATTTTTTTATCAGTATATTTAGACCAAGATTTTACATTCTCACTCTTATCAAAACCTGGAATTTTAATATTGTCAGAACCACCCACTCTTCAAGATCACATTCTAACATCAAAACACATCTTTATATATTAAATAAAGAGGGTGCAAGGGCAGAGTATTACTCCTTAAAAAATCATAATCAACCTCTACTTAGCAAGGGTTCACAATGTTTTCAAGGGGTAATAATCTGCTCCCACATGTATCCTGTGTGTCATTTACATTCTTAGGTTCAACTAGGCCCTACATAATAACATACCATGATTTTTCACTGCCATTTTTGGTTTAAGATAACTCATCTGCAAAAGCATATTCCCCATTTTGACCAATGAATTGCATAAAATTTGCATTAAAGTTTATTTTCATATTTTTGACACAGAACTAAAACAGAAAAATAAAAATGCTGTAGATCTAAATACTATTCTAGATATCAAAGAATCAGGCAAAGGGTGGCACACCAACAATTTGATTTGGGATCTTTTTTTTCTGCTGTCAGCAATAGAAAAGAATAAAAAAAAATGTTTTCATAAAATAAAATGTTTTACCTCCCTACCCTACCTATTTTTTTTTTTGTAGGGGAAATAGGAATTACACAATTTATTTATTTTGGCCTAATTAATCCTTAAAACTGCTCTCTTCTATTGAAAACTTGAATGAAAATTCTTTGGAACTCTATTAAACATACATTTCAAGCAACAAATTAGATCTTTATTAAACCAATCTCTTTTCACAAAGTACTATATATTCAAATATAAATCCATGGTCAAAGTTCTTATTTCAAGATAAGTTCTTTTTCTAATTCTAACCAGTTTAAATTTAAGTTTGGCCATTCTTATTAGCTTCAACCTTACCTTTTAACAAAACAATCCCAAGCTTTACAGGATATTTCCTGGATATCTCTATCTGTGATCTGTAATCCTATCCTCAGTGTATTGACAATCTTGTATCTAATCATTCCAATGTGTTTTCTACCCATCAACCTGATAATGGCTGTCAAACTTTCTAATGTCTAAGGAATAAAACATAAAGAAGGATAAATGATCTTTTTTAATAATCAAGGTTAATTTATTTCGAACTACTTTTTCTTAAAAACAAACTGTCATTTATAGGCAGGGGTTCAAATCTACTTTAGGCAATGGAAGGTCCAGGACCTTTGACCAAAAATATTTAAAGATCCTCCGTTATTCTTTGAAGGTCCAATTTTTATTGAAAATTCAATTTATAAAAAATGGAAAATGCTTAACATTCCAAAGCACTCATCATATCTTACTACATTAACCTCATTTTTTTCTGAATTTCTTTAATAAATTCGGTCATAAAAAGGCTGCCCCTTTTCCTTATTTTACAATATACGCTGTGTTAAATAACACTTTGTACCTTTTAAATTGTTTTGGTTTTGATTGCTGCTTTAGAACACCATGGACACACTGGCCTAACTTAGAGTCAGATAACACTCGAGTTTCGTTTTCAACTTTGGGTCAGTTCCTTTTAACAACATATTTTGGCAAGATATATAGATGCTGGGAGGAAAGTTTTCATCATGATTTTTTATGGGGTAAAGTTTTAAAATTTTCTCCATGGAACCAGGGCACTTTCTCTTTCACTGTGTGTGGGAAAAATCTACGTACTCCTTTTCCCTGTCATATATTTGGTCTTTAGTCAGATCCTGTCTCTGTTTCATCAATCACACCCGCTGTATCACCCGTTTCATCAGGGTTTCTTTCGGAAGAGGTCACCCCAAAACCAAACAGACTCATATCGTTTACCAGTTATTATAAATAAAAGATATGTTATGCTCTAATTTTATATTCTCCAGTTTCCCGGTATCTTGTACGACGACCGGTCACATGACTGCACATCAAATCAATTGTGAAGAATTTAAGCAATCACATACTTTTCCTTTCAGTATAGTTGCATATTTTAAGATTATTTTTAAACTAGATTTTTATATTTTTATTCAAAAAGCTTTGGTAATTTTTTAAACTGCAAAAATATGAAAGTCCGTCGGGTGTAACTAACTACCGATGGGAAGGTCCGAACCGGTAAATAGAAGGTCACGGACTTCGGACCACCGCTAATTTGAACCCCTGTTTATAGGTAGAATTACTTAGAGCAAAGCTAACAAAATGATAAACCCCAAGGCCCTGTGTATATCTTACTGTATAAAGTATACTGAAGTCATTCTTGAAGAAAAGACATTCCAACCTTATATGTGACATACCCTCTGGTGGTCAGCATCAAGAATCATTAATATCCTTCAAAGACATTCAAAAGTTTAGAGGCAGACATTACATTTGTATATTTAAATATGGGGATGTTTGGTTGAACTAAGTAAGTGCCCTTGACCTTGCAGACAGACATTCCAACATTATCTACAAAACACCTTCTGGTGGCCAGCAACAATAATATCACATATCATTGATATCACATACCGGTAGTTGTTTCCAAGTAAAATGATTATGTAACATAAAATTAAATGTATTGAATTACCAATTTCTTATCTTCTAGAGGAATGTTGTTATTCAAAAGTTGTAAATCAAAGAATCCAATCACTCCAAGTAGTTTAGGTTGTAAATAGTCTGCCTGAAAATATAATGTGGTTAATAGTGTAAATAGTCAATTGGAAAAGAATTTATTTCTTGCATGGCCTCTTTCACACTAGTATATGCTTATCAAGTACTTGGAATAAAGTAGTGAGAGTGTTTATATGTTGGGTTTGACAGCTTCTTTTAATACATTCACATAATTTCAAAACTGAAGAAACTGGTGCATCCACCAATTACAACTGCTACCTCTAATTAGCAGATCCACTGTACCTTGTCATTTTTGCCCTTATTCAGGATAAGATATAATAAAGTTTATTGTAACGTAGATGTTGATCAACAAACCCACTGAAGTGCCCTACCTGAATATTTCAGAATGTATAGTTTATATCAACATGATCAGTTAAGTGCTTCTTATATTCTGATTGAATTTACCATTTCTGCAGATGTCATTGTCTGTGGTTCTTCATATCCCTGAGTCTTTACACATTTAGATAACACAGTCAGTCCGCTGAACACCTGCACAAAAGAGATTTATTACTTATCATTAAATACTGTTTTTCTTTGGCATCAGCAATAATAATGTTACTTAAGTATTTTAAAATGTTCATTTCAGTTGGTAAAAAAGCAAAAAATACAATCTAAAAATTATTAACTTTCTTCTAACATTACAAAACACTCCAATCATAAAAGTGACATCAAACTGTTGGAATACAAACATTAGGGTTATATCTTAAAATTTATCACTTACATTGAAAAGAAAGGATGTGGTGCACCAATTCACAACAAAATTACTGAACACACAACAAATCCAGAAGCAAAGGAACATCTCTTGTATTGGTGTTCTTTGTTTCAAAGATATAATGAGGCCTTTAACACAGGCTCATAACTCATATCTGACTACAAGTTCAAAGACCCTAACCCCTGGCAATGTATGGTTTATTTCTCCATGTTCATGACGATGATATCAATGAAGGTTAAATCTATCCTGGTTACATATTTTTTCCATTAACCATTCGATAAAAGTTTGTTCTTACAACATTGTCAACTTTAATTTGGCAACTTATTATTCAATTAAAGAATCTTTCTCTCTTTTATAATTACTTAAAATGATTTGTTCCAAGACTGAATTGTTAATTTAAGAGCATATTGATATCATTGATAATAACCTTTTGATAATGTGTACCAAGATGTAGGAGTAACTCATTGTGTGTTGTCTGAAACTGACATCTTAGTAACTGTTCCATGTCAAATGCCGTCTCTTTCTGAAATAAAAAAGATTACCTTGCATGAAAACTTTTTGTGCAAAGGTTCATCTTAATACCATCATGATTATTCAAAAATATGATAAAAAAGTTGTTATTCAAAAATATGTTCAAAAGGTTCGAAAAGTTATAAAGTAAAGGTAGATATTATCTTTGAACACAATTTTGGAATTACATCATTATTTCTTTTCTCTGTATATACCATATCTAATAATAAAAAGATTTTTACCTGTAAAAACTTCATAGCTTTTCCTTGTTCTGCCTCTTGGAAGTAGATAGCTATATAAGGAAATATATACTTTATATTCTCCATCATTATCTTCTTCCTGTTCTGTAATAAGATCAATCAAATAATATAACGATGATGAAAATGACGATGCAAAGAAATGACAAAAGCTATCCTGAGCCCTTAAGTCAAATGAGCTTTTTCACATTTTGTGAAATAAAATAAACAATTTCTTCAATAAAATAGCAAATCTAATCATTTATGTTGTACTTAAGCGCATACAATACAGTAGCAAGGGTGGATAATAATGCATCCAAATTTAACACGTTTTCACAATGTGGCTAATTTTAACCATACCAAGTATTTTCAATGGGTAAAAAAAACATTATGTATATTTAAGCAGGCAAAATCTACTGTGGGGGCATAAAATTTGAGGCAAATGAAGACTGTTTACTTTTCAATCATCAATAAATTTGTATATATGACAGTAATTTGTACTGCGTTTTGATGTAAGGCAGGAAAAGCTGCAAGACTATGCACTACTTCAAGAACGTTATATCGAAATTGCAAGAAAAGATCAATAAAAGAATGCATTTGTATAAGCAAGAAAATCGTCTACAGATTTTTATTACAAATAACTGTATGATTTCATAAAAAACCTTCATTTTAGGGACTGCCTGAAAATCCAATAAATTAAAGAACACTTGCAAAAAACCAGGTGAAAATCTCTCTTTCCGTTTGAAAGCTAGTATTGAAAAATGAAATTTTGTGTTTTTACATGAAACATGCAAGTTTCAAACTGAAATATCTCAAAGGTTAGTATGATGGTATATAATGCTTTGCATATTTCGATAATCAAAATTTACTTTGTGTCAAAATCTTAAGGAAAAATCAATGAGGGATCTTTTCTGTATCATATGCACTTTACAATAAAAGACATAATTCCGCTCAAACTAGTTCTAGGGGCTGTCTTAAACTTGCAGAGAGGTGAGAGTTTTGTTCTATGTTGAAGGCTAACTGTTACTTTGAGATGAAAAACAACAATTTTGCTTTTGGTGTTTTTTGCTGTGCATATACTGATTTTGTGTCATGGATGGATACCCCATATCCTTTATTTTTATTATGAAACCCATTCTCAGCAAACCTAAAAGGTTTTTGTTGCTTTGAGAGAGTCCATTGTCTTTCAAAATTACAGAACAACAACAAAGATACTTATATTCCAACATTTGTGTCGAAGATTTAGTCATAGCACTTACTGGGAGATCAACTATCATTGATATCTTCTTCAATAAATTAGATGCCTCTGGTGTTGCTATACTCACTAAGTGTGGTACTATAAATTTGTTGGCTGACTGAAAAAATAAAAATATTTATAGCTAAATTATTTATTATTAAAATTGAATACAAGAATGCATAGGTTTTCATGCTTAGCTTATCCCCACTTGTTATTCAAGATAATGGAAAACAGGAAGCAGGTATCAGACAGATCTTAAAAGCACTTACAACTCATCACAGCCAAGCTGCTGACTATCATTCTTTTCAGTACTTTTCTAGAAAAGTGTGCTGAAAATTTAATGGAGAAATAATTGTTGGACGAACTGAGGGACAAGATGAATGCAATATAGCCCCCACTTAGGAATGGGGTTTAATATGAATTTTGCTCATAATATTCTGTAATTAAAATCCATATCAATCTCCAAATCCAAGCCTACATTGACTTTAAGGTATCCTGATCATAAAAGTTAATTCTATTCTTACATTTCAATAACATAATCGTAATAATACAGTATTGGTTGTGCTCATTGTCAAAGGCTGTATAGTGAACTATAGTTGCTAATGTCAACATTATTTGGTCACTGGTGAATAGTTGTCACATTGGCAATCATACATCATCCTATTTTTATATACTACCATAATAAAGAATTACCTACAATAAAACCATAATATCACATTCTACTTACCTGTAAAAATCTCTTATCATCAGGGAAATCTAAAACCTTGGTTACATCTCTCAGGATATCTGTAGAAGCGTCAACATCATTACAGGATAACATTTTCTGGTGCATAGCTTCTGCCAAGAACTGTAATCCATGGTAAAAGTTCAAATTTCATTTGAAAACAGTATGATATAATTAGTTTCAGGCCAAATAGTAATTTAATAGCCTATAATATTCCTTTCCTCTCTATTAATATTGCTAGCATGAAAAACATACAAAAGTGTCATGAAATTGTATGATGAAAAATTCCTATAAAAACCTTTCATTTTAACTAAGTTGTTGTTTAAGAAATAATTCTTTCATGCCATGCTTTATGCTCATTTTAACATGGGTAGGCATTATATTTGTCAATATCTTTATACCGAGCGTAGCGAGGTGTAAAATATTGACAAATATAATGCCTACCCATGTTAAAATTAGCATAAAGCATGGCATGATAGAATTATTTCGATTCTGATAGGAATATTTAGAGCTTTTGTACTTCGAAGCGGACCTATAATACACATTCAAAAGGCAGCCATTTTGATTTGATGAACCAAAAACATTATAAAAAATCAACAGTTATACGTAAACTTACTTTTAGAATGATTTTATTTAATTTCCTAGCGAGCAACACCAACAAAACTGTCCATTTCAACCTCTGGCGTTGTTCAAAATACAACTGACGTTGCAATATCAATTGTGACGTCAATCACGTGCAGCCCATGTTTTATTGTAATTAGAACATGGCTTTGTTTCCAAAGCGAAAGAAGGATGTCATATTAGAATTGTTTGTATATATTCCAAGAACAAAGGAGTGTGTGCAGTAAAAGACTCATTTGCTCTCTAAACTATTTTCAATTATTACTATATTTGCATTAATTTGTTCATTTACTAACTAACTATGCAAGAACTTTTGAATAAAACAGACATGAAAACTGACATAATGCCTTATAAATGATTGATTGATTGATTGGTGTTTAACGCCACTTTCAACACTATTGTGCTATTTCGTGGCTTTCAGTTTTATAGGTGGAGGAAGCCGGAGTGCCTGGAGAGAACCACCGACCTTCGGTAGGAAAACTGACAATCCTAGTCAATTAAGATTGGAGTTGAATGCACCTGCCCCATGCGGGATTTGAACTAACAACCTCAGTGTTGACTGGCTAGAGATACAGTAGTTCGACTACTTAGACCGCTCGACCACCAAGGCCCCCTTATAAATGAAGCTAACATTATATTTTCAAATAAAATTTAAGAAAAATGCCTTTTTAGAAGACATTTGTGTTCAGAAAATATCAACCACAAATATGAGCTAAATTTATATCTATACAAGATGGTATCTACAATGATAATTTGGTAGACTATTTCACTGCTTCTAGCTTTAGTTATTCTAACAGCATTGTCTACAAGGTCTAGGTCAAATCACGCAAACTTTAACCTTACTTTACAGATAGGTAGCCTGGATCTCATGAAAAGGTCTTGTGTCTTCATTTTCTTGTACTGGGCAACATACTTCAACTGAAAAAAAAAAAAAAATGTTTCTAGTATACATGTATTAAAATCTGTGGTTTTAAATGACTTCAATGATTTTATTATACCCCTACTGCAAGTATTTGATTAATAGGAAGTTGATAAGCATTGTATGTGAAAACACATCACACAGTAAATCATGCTCACATAAAGCTTGATACCAAATTTTAGGACTCTGTGAAACATAGTTCCTGAGAAAAATGCAATGAAAATTTCATACACAATGTTATGTGTAAGAATATGAGTATGTGGTTACCTGTAATACGATGAACAACGAATTTAAAAATACATCAGTTGGTACAGCATGATCACATAAAGCTTGATAACTAATTTCAGGAAGCTGTATTCATATTTTCCTGAGAAAAATGTGATGAAATTTAATACATGAACATTATGTGTAAGAATATAAACGTATTCCGTACACAGAAATTTGAGGAGTGATGAACATGAAAATGCATCACTGTATAGCATGATCAAATGAAGGTTGATACAAAATTTTAGGAGGCTGTTCTTTGTAGTTCCTGAGAAAAATGCAACTAAAATTTAAGGTTTAGAGCAATTATTTTTATTATCAATAATCACCTGTTCATAAGCCACAGCAGCAATCAGTGGTATAGGTGATATCATACTCTCCAGCAAATTCAGTATCACTACCAATAACTGCTCATTTTCTGCTATCCTACAATTTACATATATAATTTCAATATGATAAAAGAAGAAAATTTCTATTCTTTTAATGTTTCATGTTACATAAATTCCTCATGACAGGAATATGATAAAACAAGAGTTGAATTTACTGAACAAAAAATGTCATGCTTTTTACATAAATGTTTAATTTCTTGATAATCTTATGTCTATTTATCTTTAATACAAAACATGTATGTCCCCTATCACAACAAGTGAAACTGTTAGCTACTGCTCACTGATGATATCCCCGCCCAAATACTTGACGGTAAACAGGAAGTTGTTGAGTGATGAATCTGAAAACACATCACACGGTATAGCTGACTTATATAAACCCTGAAACCAAATTTCAGAAATCCTTGTAATGTAGTTCCTGAGAAAAATGTGACGAAAATTTTTCAACTTGGATGTCATTTGTACAATCATGTAAGTGTTCGATAAAACAGGAAGTTGTTGAGTGATGAATCTGAAAACGCATCACACGGTATAGCTGACTTATATAAACCCTGAAACCAAATTTCAGAAATCCTTGTAATGTAGTTCCTGAGAAAGATGCGACGAAAAATATTCATGGGACGGACGGACTGACTGATGGACGGACGGATGGATGGACTGACGGATGGATGGACTGACGGATGGATGGACGGACGGAAGGATGGACAGACAGAGGTAAACAGTATACCCCACTTTTTAAAGCGGGGTATAATAAATCTGTAATCATAATATTTCCACTTTCAAATGCACAACTGCACATTTTTTGCAATAATTCCATAAGATTTCAATATAGATTGTAGTGTTTGCACCCTGTATAATAAGTAGTAAAATCCATATTTTACCGTGGAAAACCCTAAAAATATCGATCTGATGAAGAAAACAGGACCAATACTAGGTCATGACCTGTGTTGCTGCATACAATTGATTAAGGTAACATGTATACTGATCCTTCCCTTCCATCAAAGCTAAGTAAAGTTCGACTTAAGTTTTCTACCCAAGGTCTTTTGGACTGACGTACAGACAGACAAGAGTGGGGCGGACAGGTTACTAGACCTGCTTTCTTCATTGGCGATGCAGGTAAAAATCAGATAAAACTAATTCGGACATAATTGTTCAAATTCCAAATAAACTGAAAGAGCTATCACTTTAACTTATTTCCCAATATGTAAAATTGGTTACTTTAATTCTTTACAACAGGAAAACACAATAATCAAACTGAACAAAAATAAAATAAAAGACGCAATTTAACTCCTAGCAAACTGTTTGCTTCCATTCCTCAGTATATATGCTGAATGCGAAATTGTGATGACACAAACTTTATTTAACGTGGACAGAAATGGCAAAATAATCAATGTTATAAAACAAATTGTTTTTAATTTGCTCCTGTTTTTTTATGGCAACTTTTACATTTTTCATTTGACTTTCTATATGAATTAATCAAGATGTGCAGTACATGTTAATTTTACATTTTCATTTGACTTTCTATATGAATTAATCAAGATGTGCAGTACATGTTAATGATAAAACAACCTAAGTACACATTAACCAAAAGAATATATTCTTTAGTTTAGTGCAATGGTCTGATGTAGGCTTTGCTTATATCTATAGAATCAGGTCAATTTTAGAATGCTTTTTCTGGTTGTGGTTTATTTTCTCTCATACTAGAAGACCAAGCAATAAATTCCAGGCATCTTTTAACTTTGTAAACTTAATGTGTACGATACTGTTTCACACCTTTTCATATCTTTATTTCATAAAAGGACACAATAACATGTTAAGACTTACCTTCCAAACTGAGCCAGTGTTAGAACAATGGTTTCCTGAAGCCTGATATTCTGTTCCATACATGCTGCATAGTAAGCTTCCTTCAGTTTGGTCACTATTCGTTGATTTGTCTCATTACAGTTTTCACCTACTAGGTATGGCACAACTTTGCTGAAAATAATTCAACAAAATGCATTTCAGAAAATGCAATCAACCGCCTATTGATTAGTCACACTTACAATGTTAATTTTTCAAAACTTAAACAACAAATCAATCGTTGGCATTACAAAATAATGAAGACAATCTTAAATATCTACTACAGGATTAAAGATAATCAAACTTACCTAAAACTAACTCTGATATTATAATCAGGATCAACTAGAACATCTAGAGCTGTATCTAACATACTGACTATTGTAGAACTTTTGGCTCTCACTCCTATATGGCCAAACATTCTCTTTAAACTCTCTATGATACCTATAATATAATGTTTTGATCGTCAAAACAGAAACAAAGCAACAATCTAAATAGCACATATAAAACTAAGATTTATGAATAAAAACAAGAAGTTGCAGTTGTTGTCAATATATTAGGTATTGGAAAACAGGAACTAGGTGTGTAACAGATCTGAAATGTGTTCATACACAACAGGAACTAGGTGTGTAACAGATCTGAAATGTGTTCATACACAACAGGAACTAGGTGTCTAACAGATCTGAAATGTGTTCATACACAACAGGAACTAGGTGTCTAACAGATCTGAAATGTGTTCATACACAACAGGAACTAGGTGTCTAACAGATCTGAAATGTGTTCATACATTACACCAGTATAGTATAAATAGCTTAAAAATATAAATTTCAAGTCATACAGCTTAAACAGAAGATTTTTTTATGACGAACACATGTAATTTCTCTCACTTTTCTTGATTGTTGTATCATCAGATGACAGTAATGTAAGATAAGGCACAAACATGTTTGGATCCACCAGGTTTGGTCTGCTCTTAGAGGCATTGTTGGACTGCTCGTCTGAAATTCAATAGCAGGATATATATTTCTCATCTTTATCTTAACATGAATATTTATCAATTTTAATCACTTAAACTACAATCTTATGCAAAACAGGTTTCAAATACCACAATATCAAGGTATATTGTAGCTACCCCAAAGCATATAATTTTCATTTCTATTTTGTTCTTCCAGAAAAGTCTTTTTTATCATGTTCATTTATGACATTTCATTTTCCTTTTCTAACTGATGAAAATGAATCATATTCTTGCAGACATTCTATGTTACAGTCCAGTACATTTATCAATGTGAAATCCAGAAAACAACAGTACAAGTCCATATGACACCACGCCCAACCTATAATCACATTTCAATGTTCAGTGAACTGTGAGATCTAGGTCAAAAACCCTAATTTGGAATACATTTTAAACACTTCACACCAAAATGAACATGTGTATAAAATTTCAAGTTAATGTGACCAAGACTTCATGGTGAACTAGCTTTAACTAAAACTTTTAACTTCGAAAATTTGACAATTTATGCAGTTTTTAATACCTTTCAAGTTGTCGCATGACCAACACTGTATCTCAAATGACTCATAAAAAGGATTTTTCAGCTCATCAGATTTGAACCTGAAACAGAAATCATTTGTAACAACTAATAAATTTTCACAAGAATTCATGCCCAGAAAATATTCTCATGAAACCTCTTGAAACTGAGAAAAAATGTAATAATTTGTATCATCTTTGTACATCACAACAACTTATTCTTTCAGTGTAAAAGCCTTTTCATTATAACTTGCAATTCAAACTTAATATATACTATTACTGTAACGATGCTACTGGAAATCAACTTATTTTTGCTTATACTTTTTCCTGATTAGCTCTTTCTTTTGCGTCAATTATTTTTCGCGATTTTCTTGATGTATTTATATAACTGAAGGTCAAAGTTTAACATGTACATGACAATGACTTTTATTCATGATTATTTTCTAGTCCCAAAAATCACCAAGATATTACTTGGGATAATTTAATTGGTTTACAGTGTGGCAGTTTTCTTTCACTTATGTCATAAATAATCCCTTCTGTCACATGATGAATTTATCTTTTTCTCTTTCTTATTAAATGGAAATCAACAACATCTTATATTCCAAACAACACAAAAGTAATCTTAAATGTGTGATAGCAATGTATGTATTTATATAGATTAGACCGTTGGTTTTCCGCTTGAATGGTTTTACACTAGTAATTTTGGGGCCTTTATAGCTTACTGTTCGTGTGAGCCAAGGCTCCGTGTTGAAGAACTTTGACCTATAATAGTTTTCTTTTATAAATTTTGACTTGGATGGAGAGTTGTCTCATTGGCACTCATACCACATCTTCTTATATCTATATAATAAAATTTGATTACCTAAGAACAGCCTTCCTGCAAACAACACAGGCTAAAATCCCTACATTATTGGCCAATGATAACTGAACTTCCTTACTTTTATCATCTATAACAGGACTGAAATAAATAAATTGCATGTTTTATTAATTTAATGTCATATAAACAAATTTCGATTATGTTTTGTATATATAACAAATACCAAATAAAATATAAAAGATATCATAATATATTTTATTTTTGACATGAAATAACTAAATAACTTTTATTTACATATAATGTCAACATGGGCAAACACTTCACAAATTCATTGAAGTTTTCTAAAAATAAAAGTAAAACCTCTGTTAACTGGAAACTTCTTTAACTTAATGTATACCATACCTGATTAGATCATGAACAAGATGGTTGGCATTAGGTCCTAAATGTAGAAGTAAGGTAGGGAAAGATGTCATGGCTGTATTTCTAATCTGCCAATCTGTGTCAGACTAAAGATTTAGATAAAAATATTTTATTCTATAGACAAGTTAATCTTTTTTCAAGAAATTTTTTGAATTAAATAACATCACCAATGTATAAAGGATTTATAAAATTTGTTTAAAGAGTGTTGTTAAATATGAAATTTCTTTATTTTTCTTAACACTTTAAAGAATTCTATTTTGTTTTTTGTTTGTATTTTAAATTATCAGCAGAAATAGGGCAGTTTCCACTAGAAGAACCTAGAAATATTTTTCCAAATTGCCTGTTTTTCCAAATTAATTTTTTCAATCAAAATCCAAAATCAAAATTGTGAGTTTCAAAATATTCATATGCTTAGATTTTGTAAACCATTTCAGCATTTATGGTCCACATTTACTACCAGTTTAATAGTTATGCAAATGTATTATAGATAGTTATTTCGTAATATTTTGTAACGGTGTTCATTAATAAAGACTTTGATACTAACAAACTTACAAATGCCTGTTTGAAGACATGAACCCTCCATTTAGGTGACATGTCTTTGGGAAACAATGCCAATCCTTCAAGCAATCTGCATTTCACTGACATTTCTATAGAAATAAAAATGTACATGTATTGACTGTAAATAACAAGCTGTAACGAGCTAAATGTAGAAAATGGGTCAACTGGTGCTTATACTAAGGCCCAAAAAATGTAATGGGTCTAGGGTTTACAAAACCAATCATCAGAGACCCTGTTGTGTTTTGTACCTTTTTCTCTTTTTTTGTAACCTCTAGTTTATTTCATCAAAATGCAGGATAAAACTGATCAGAAACCTATTAAACATTGTCATTTTCTTAAATGATAAATTGCAAATGATGGCAAAGAAGAAGGATGTATTATACGGGAAACAGACTAAGTTAAAACTCAAATATTTTAGATTGTGATTATAAACTTTTGTCAGAAGACCTATCGATGATTTTTTCACAGTATTCTGCTCAATATTTAGATGCAATAGCCAAGCAATCAGCCAACAGTTTCTTCATTAGAATTTTTGGAAAATATTCTTTTCCTTAAATGAAAGTCTCATGCAGTCATAATTGATGTCTTTTTTACTAATATCAATATTCTTAAATATATACCTATTTTGTCTGACAAGTTCCTTGCTACATTAGCTATTTCCTTAACATGGTCTGGTTTCAAGTCATACCAAGAGGGATCATTCTGAAACAAATATTTTCCAAATTTCAGTATCTACAAAAATTGCATCTCACGATAGTTTCTGAATACAATAATTGCAGGTAAATGTTATTACTAAAAGGTCTACAAAAATGAGTTAAACAAAACCAAATTTTGCCATTTTTGTCATTACTATCTTAAGTGTGTCCACAAACAAATTTACACTTATCTCAGATTTGTTCTTAGATCTGAATCTTGAATCAATAATTAAAATAGGACAGCATGCCTAGCTTGTTATCACATTACCATGTTTAGTGAACCACTTAGTTTGGCAAGAACTCTAATTTGGCATATATTTCAACAAGTTCACATCATAATAAGCATGTGAACTAGGTTTCAAAGTTGATGTGACTACCACTGTATGGTAAACTACCTTAAACCAAAACTTTAACCAGATACAGGACAAACAGACAGACACACATTCAGACCTAAACACAATATGTCTCCTTCCATTACAGGTGGTGAATAAAATTAGTTGTCCTTAATTTGTGAGTTATTGTGGTGACATCCTAATAATGACCTCTATTTACTGAAAATAAACCTGGAAATTTTACTACATTTCATTTCTCTATCAACTTTCACCTGTATAGAGCTTAACACAAACTAAAACCTAAGTCATATATGTCTGAATGTTGGTCAAGATACTTTTGTTACTATCCCAGATGTGTCCACTAGAAATTCGCGGAACCCAGTGTCTTGCCTACTTTTGCTGTTAATCGCGGCTCAACAAAAATGAGGAAAAAAATTAATTAAAATATTCCTCTCTGTACTATCTTTTGATTGTAAGTAGCTTCTGTCCAAGTTTGGTAAAAATCCAGGATAGTTTATGAATCTAATAAATGTTTTAAAAATTTAAATTTGCAGACTGTATGTAATGTTAACTGGAAGAAAAACTATGTCCATTTATAAGTAAAATACGGAAAAATGGAACAAAATTTTAACAAAATTTCCTTCTAGATACTAGCTTTTAATCATAAACAAGCTTCTGTCCAAGTTTGGTACAAATCCAAGATATTTTATGAAAGTTGTTAAAATTTTTAAAACTTTAACCACAGAGTGAATGTAATGTTAACTGGCAGAAAAACTAAGTCCATTTATTTATAAGTAAAATACTGAAAAATGATTTTTTTTTTTACAAAATTTACTTCTGGATACTATCTTATGATCATAAACAAGCTTCTTTCCAAGTTTGGTAGAAATCCAGGATAGTTTAAGAAAGTTATTAAAATTTCAAAACTTTAACCACAGAGTGAATATTTGTGGGAAAAACGTCCATTTATAAGTAAAATACGGAAAAATAGAATTTTTTTTACAAAATTTACTTTTGGATATTATCTTATGATCGAAACCGATGGAATGTAGGATGTCTCGAATTTTAGGACGCCGCCGACAAAAGTCGCTAAGGCTCGACAAAAATCATTTTATAATTAGAATAAGTTTTTAAGTTGCCAAACAATTAAGAAGAAATTTTCAACTTTCAGACAAATATTTTTACCATTTTCTTTTTCAGATCAAGAAAACATTCCAATGTGATTAATTTCTACGATGGAACTGGACAAAGTTTTTAAACTTACAGGTAACCAAGGCAAGGAAAGGATCCACAGGAAATTCTGTAACATTTCTATAACAAGGTCACATGTGTCTGAAACAAAATGCTATTATGTTAAGTTTTATTAATCACTGAACCATATTTCTTATAACAATACTTCCTTAGAAATCATCAAGTTCTTTGTAATGTTTTAAATTGAAAAAGTGGCACTCTTTCATGATCAAAAAGCCGTTCTTAGTTAAGATGTATGATTTTTAGTGCCTTCCTTGTATCTGTATTTTAATATATACAAGTTTTAATATATTAACCATTGCTTCATACCAAAGAATAATTTTACTACTGTTAAAGAGACTTAATAATCTATTCCTATAATGAAGGTTTAACATGATACCTAAAGGTTGAAGCAAATATTAACCTTTTTTATGATATAAATGCATGTAAATCTTTAAAAAAAATAAAATTATCAAACCTTTCAGTCTCAGAAAATCTGAACAAATAGCAAGTATGTTGAGCAAACAGGAAGTTACTGCTGACTGTTGCCATTGGTTACATCTGACTACTATGGACTGTATACATCCCTCATTAAATTGTTGAAGCATTTTTTGTTGTATCCACCAATCAATTGACTGCATATCCTCTGTTACTTGGTAACTAAAAATTAATCATTACACATTATTCTGTTATGGAAGACAGTGCAAGCAATAAATGCTTATTACTTTAGCATATATTATGTCACCAAGTAAACATTTTATTTACAATTTTTAAAGAAAATTTTGTAACCGGTAAACCAATTTGCACACAGACTTTTCTCTAACTATACATAATGTTAATACCATTTACTATACCAATACATTAATTAAGAAACCATTTTATATACATGGTCTTTGGGCTGATTGTTTGCTCATAATTATTGCCCAAATTGTTTAATTCAAACTTGATCTCTAAATAACGATATAATGATTGAATGCATATCATGGTCAGCCATAAACAAAATTTGTTAAGGGCGACTTATAATAACAATACCACATGATATACCTGAAATCTGTCTTTGTTTTATCTTGACATACACACAAATAATAACATGTTAAAAGAGTCTCCAATCCAACTTGTATTCCTTCTAATAATGGTATTGCTAACTCCTATACAACAGAAAATAAACAATCATCAATTGTCTATACATGAAGAATACTAATGTTAATTCCTATACCATGGTTAATACATAAACTTGTTACAAATGTACTTTAAAACAACTACAGTGCTGACTTTTGATCTAATTAAAGAAATATTGTCAATTTCATATGAAAACCACTAAATATAAAACTTTTTTTACCACAACCCACGATATGGTTTAATCAAATTGATTATCCTAGGAGGAAAAAAAAAATTCTACACATGTGAAAACATACAAGTTAGATCCATGTCTTTTGGACTCTGGTGGATAGTTGTTTAATTGGTGTTCATACCACATCTTATTTTATAAAGGTAACATTTCTGAAAATAACACTACCTGATTAAGATGTTTATCAAGTTGATCAATTTGAATCTGTATCTTTTGACATAGTAACTTCAATGTTTTGGTCACTTTCCTCCTTTTTGGCTTGTCATCCATGTCCAATTTCCTATTTATAAAACAATTATTTTTACAAACCATAAATTAATCAATTGTATCAAAACAACAAGAACTATAAGTCTGTAAGTCATAGATGCCCTATCTTGATTCTGTTAAATTCTGTGAGACCTGAATACTGTTAACTTAGTTGTAGTACTGTATATGAGAACTTGAGGGTTGAAATAGGATTGATGTACAACATCCAGTTTCTAAGAAATATGCACCAACACAAGACTTTTCCAAATTCACTCTAGCATAAAATAAAGGTCACAGTGGCCCAATTGTATATGTTCAATACAATAACTATATTGAAATATCATGGCTACATAACAATGGATATCTAAAATCTAACCAAATTAATGTAGGTCATAGTGGTCCAATAATTGCTGAACAAGTCTACAAGATGACTACAGTGCTGAAATATGAAATGTGCTTTGTAGGAATTTTTGTTTTTATATCTTTTCTTTCATTTTACTTTTACTATGCAAAAATTTTCAGCTGGTCATTTTAGTTCAAAATAAAAATAATTTCATTAGCTCAGCTTACCTTTTTCTTTTGAACTGAGATAAAGCTAGTTTACTGGATCCCTGTGTAGCACTGGTTTCCTGTTCTGGAGTAGATTCTATTTTAATACTGACTGTCCCCATCTCAATAAGAACTAACTTAACTAGTGGAGCAACAAGATACTGCAAAGTATAATATGTCATTTACAGTATTACTTCTCTAAATGATCAGATTATATATTTACAACAACATAAATTTAAACTTGAAATGTTTATTTATACAATCTGTTACCACTTTTGATTGCAAGAGTCTGATTGAAATACAAATCCTGTGTAAAACCTTTATTTTACAAGGATCTGACCCGCACTGCTTTACTTCTGTTTTGAAGAACTTTTAAGGAATTATTTAGTTTTATATAATGATATACACCTGAACAAATTTTGAGGTGTAAATAAGGAGAGTAAGGGCAAAAAGTCAATATTGGTGTTTCACCCTTTGTTACATTTTCATTTAACTATGACCTGGTTGGTTGATTTCCACTTTGTCAGACATTACTTGAAAAAAAAGTTTATTTAGAATGATAAAAGCAAATTTTTACTACCTGACAATTATCTGAAGTTCCTAAATTTTTTATCAAAGCAGTAGTCAAGGACTCCATTACTGGTTTCAAAACTGTTCCTTGAAGCTGTGAACTATTTAACCTATTGATACAGTGAACAATCAACTTCATAACAGAATTTTTCATTTTGGATGTAGCTAGTTTTTTCATCTGGTATGTTACTATGACAACAGTCATCTGCTGTAGTGTGTGTTGTATCTGTGATATTGACATGTAGTTTTGGTTTAGTTCTTTCTGGTCAGCTTTAATTATGTTGTCTATAACCTGACTTGTCATCTCCTCCAGGTCTATTATCTCACTACAAAATATAATACATGAATGAGAGAAAGACTATTTTTATTATTAAAACAATGAAAGGCTATCTAACAGTTTAAATGTATGCAATAAAACTTTACAACATAATGAATAAATCGTCTATCCAAAAATTAAAAATATGTTGTACGATTAAGGTATGTTGCTTCAAACAAACTGAACTTGCTGGTCAAATGTTACAGTAGAGCCTTACCTGGAAGTCCAAAGATGTGTAAATACATGGTAAGCAGGGTAAGTAAAACAGGCTTAAAATTGCTCAAACAGTTAAAAGTGTATGGTTATATTCAGCTTCAGACTAAACCTGCACATTACCTGAAGGACATTTTTCACTCATTGAAGGTCATGACCTACATTTTCCCTTCTAGAGGTTAACAGATATGAAGAAAGTAATGCGAATACTAGACATGCTGAAAATAAAATAAATATTTTACCGTTTGTTTCCACTTTCACATCCTGAACATAAAAGTTCTATCAGTGCTATGACACATGACAGGAAATATTTTGTAATATCCAGGGTAGGTAATCCAGAATGAATCAATAGACGTTCCAATACAATCAACGATTCCTAAAATATACAACAAAAAATGGTTTCACAATTATGTTGAGGGGTAGAAACTTGCAGCCTTTAAACCAAAGTTACAATGGAATTTTTTGGCAAAATTTGCTTCAAAAGCAAAGGAAGTTAATGAAATTCCTCTATATTACTTTGTCACATAATGAAAATAATAGGGACAGTCTTTGACAATTCACCACATTCACATTTAAATAATACTTAAATTTAAGGTTGAATCAATTCTAAAATCAAAATTTAGCACAACACTGACACACAAAAACAAAAGTTTGACTTCTGCAACTTGAAATTTAAGATTGTAAAATGAAATAACCTTTTTCATGACAAGATCTCCCATTTCCACATGACAACACATTGAGCCCCATGCTACATGACATGTACTCTTAGCTATCATGTGGGTAATATCATCTGATGCTAACTGTAAAATCCTCCTACAATGAAAGTAGACATTTGAAAATTAAATCAAGCAAATTAAAACAAGTCTTACTCAAAACTGCAAATTACACTTGGTATATCCATGGGTGACCTGATAAAATTGAAAAGACAGACAATGGGTCAGTAGCAAATGAGACAAAATTTTGAATTTTTAAAACTAGGAAAATAGTTATAAGAGTTCATGCCTACAGCAAGACCAAGAAGGTCCTTGGTTTCACCTTAAACAAACGGTATTCTCAGTTATTCATTTACAACTGTTACAAGTATATCTCTCTGAAAAGAAACATTCATGAATATTTTAAAGGAGAAGGTCCAGTAAGGGCTAAATTTGGCCTAAAATATCAGGTAAATCTGATGAAAGATTTTTACATTTTTTAAACACTTGAGTGTCTACTTCAGTCGATTCAATGCTTTATGCGAAAGATCTGAACTGATTTGGTCATTACAGACGCTAAAATTCAAGCTCAAATATGAAAAATCTATCAAATATGCCATAAAACGTTAATTTTCAGATGGTTTTTTGTCAAAAATGAAAATGGCCGCATTTGTGTTCAATCTCAACCTTTATACATGTTATTAATTATCATCAAATACAACATTTATTTAAATATTAAGACTGAACACAAATGCACCCACTTCCATTTTAGACATAAAAACGCCTAATAGTTAGCACACATGCTAAAATTGTGAAGATTTCAGTAATTTTACATGAACTAATGATGCTAGTACCTGATGCATGTGCATTGTATTGTCAAAAACAGCCCATATATATGTAACAAAAGTATTCTACTTTCCAATAACTAGCTAAAAGTTTACATTTTTTTTTAAATTTGTAAAACTGCTATATTTTGGGGCTAAAAAGGAGTCTTACCAGGCCTACTGCTTTGAAATGTACTAATAATATATCAAAAGAAAACTTTGTAATACTCACACTGCATTTAGCTGAAGACATTCACAAATTTTAATACTATTAATTGTTAATGTCACCTGGCTCTTAACAGTTTGTGAAATACCATCTTCTCTCTGAAAAAAAATACAACAGTTCTTCTGCTAATTGCAAAACAAACAATGAAAAAACCTATACTGTATAGTCAGATGTAAAAGGCCATGACATGAAAATTGTGAAACAATTCAAAAGAGAAAACTAATGGCCTAATTTATAACAATTCAATTCACAACAAAAAATTATATAACAGACACGAACCAACAAAAACCACTGAATTGCAGACTTCTGACTTATTTACTATTTCTATCTCAAAAGCTTCATGGAAATAAAGCCTATTAATATTTCATTCAATGATGATCAAATTTGAGAGTTGTATCAGTTGTCTTTTGATACAGATGATTTTGGCAAATTTCACAGATCGTATAAATCTAGAAATCATTATTACTTTAAACATACAGTATTGAAAACATCTCATTACATGATTCAAAATAAAATATAAATACTTTACCTTGTCAGGTGGTACAAGACTCAAGTTTACTGTACACAAGTCAACGACAAATCTTTTCAAGTCTACACTGTAATGGTTGCTACTCTCATACAGTCTATCGTTAGCTTTCACTAAATCTAAAATATAAAGTCATATATTTCTACAATATACACATCTCTTTTTCAGTCATCACATTTACTAGAAATTAACGCTTTTTTTTTATTCAGCAAAAATGCACATTCCGACCATTTTTTTTACCATCGCAGAACAAGTAACCAGAAATTTTCATTATTATTTGTGAAATAAAATAAATCAATCTGCTTCTGTAAATGTTAAAATTTTCTATTTTAGAAGTAACAAAAATTTTAATTCACAATATTTTGATATCAGTAACACTTAAACAGAGTAAAACAAGAATGTGTCCATAGCACACGGATGCCCCACTCACACTATCATTTTCTATGTTCAGTGGAACATGAAATTGGGGTCAAAACTCTAGTTTGGCATTAAAATTAGAAAGATCATATCATAGGGAACATGTGTACTAAGTTTCAAGTTGATTGGACTTTCAACTTCATCAAAAACTACCTTGACCAAAAACTTTAATCTGAAGCGTAACAGACGCACGAACGAACGAACGGAAGCACAGACCGAAAAACATAATGCCCCTCTACTATCGTAGGTGGGGCATAATAATAGCTTTCTTTTTTTATACTGAACCTAAGATGATTTCTACCTGCAATGATGTGTACAATTTCTGTCAACATGGTGCAGTAATAGTAACCATTTCTCCATTTCAAAATAAGGAACAGCTGTTTAACTATGTCAATACATAAGTTCTGATAAGTAGCCTCAAATTCTACTTCACTCAAGAATCCAATCAATGTACGCATAAACCATTTGGAAAACTCTAAAATATTAAAAATAGGAAAATCATGAACATACAAATAATCCCTCCTGTAATGATCAGGCAAGCAGTTTGTTACATTAACCTGTAATGATCAGGCAAGCAGTTTGTTACATTAACCTATACCTTTAGTAAATGGATTGTTAACATTGCGATAGTTTTCAGAAAATGTCAGAATTTCTGTAAGTATTTTTTTTTTTGCTGTTTTTTTTTAATGGTCATACTTTTGACTAAAGAGCTTTTTTAGACAGAGTTTTTGTATCATATGTTTATCATGTGACTAAACAGAGACATGACTGGTACTCCAAACAAAAGATAAACCAGTTTAAATGTTAATGTTTAATGTGCCTGTCCCAATTCATGAACCTGATTGGTGGCTGTATTTGTCTTCAATGTTCTTTATAAAAATATGAAGATGTGGTATGATTGGCAATGAGACAACTATCAACCAGGACCAAATTAAGTCGATGTTGGCAACTATAGGTCACAGTAGGTCCTTCAACAATAAGCAAAACCCATCCCACATAACAAGCTATAAAATGCCCCAAAATGACAAATGTTAAACAATTCAACCAACGGCCTGATTTAAGTACAAAATCAAAATACAAATTTGATACACAGCAAATAACCACAACCTTTGAATTACAGGATCCTGACCTGGGACAAGCACACACAGAATGTGGCAGTGTAAAGAATGTTTGCCCAACCCTCCGCATTATCCAGGACAGTGGTGTTATATCCATTTGTCCATTTAAGTTTTTCAAGTTTTAAGTTTGTGACAGTAGATCTTCCACATTGTCTTTAATCACAACCTGTCTATTCAATTCATTGAAAACTGTATGATGACCTCTTGGTGTGTTTATTGAATCTGGTGTTGGGTTGCTGTATTATTGATTTCCTCTACTGTCTTTTACTTTTATCATAGAATAAGTTTCCATCACATTAATTTTCAATGAGTGCATCTGAAACAGACTTTTCATCAAAGTCATCATGTGTAACGGATCTTCACCGTTTTGAAGCAAAACTTTTTAACATCTTAAATTTATCTTATAAAATATTTTAAAACAGTACTTACCAAATGATATTTTCTCTTCCTCTGAATCAGTTCTGACTTGTGATAAAACTGGTGTTTCATCTCCTTGATGCTGAGGTGTTGCAAGGAATATCTCACTCTTATTTTTTGTTAGAATAAGGAACCATTGAAGGATTGTACAACACTCACTCTTATCCTGGTTTTCTTTCAGAGATTGTGCAACTAAAACCAAGAACAAACATACACAAAATGGTGCAACAATCACTTTTATCCTGGTTTTCTTTCAGATATTGTGCAACTAAAATCAAGAATACCTATACATACACAAAATGTGTTTCCTGTTGGCTGACAAGCATGTATTTTTAAATGCTGAGGAGGAGGACAAATGATGGGCCTTTCTTTGACTCCTGAAATTTCAAAGAATGTAAAATTCTTCAATTCTTTCAAAAGTTATGTATTCTTAAAACTTCAGTTCAGAAATGTCAGATAGGATGTCACTTTACTGTCATTTTATACATAGTTTTTGATAAAAAAAAATTTGAGCCAAGGCTTTACCCAAAAGATATTCATCTATGATGACATCTTTCAGAAAGGCTAGGTTTTTAGTTGGTTTACAGATTTTTAATGTGAAGATAATGGCTTGGTCATTTAATTTTTTAAATTATAAGACATAAATGTAATAGCTTTACTATATATTTCAGAATGATCACCATAATATAATCAAAGCACTGTTGGTGATGTGAAGCAGCCCTTTAAAGTGAACATCCATACATTTGAATTATTACATTAAACCATTTCTTTTCTGTATTCAAAGCAGTTGTTTGAATACAAAAGAAAGGACATTGTGTATCAATTTATGACATTATTTATAAAACTAGTCACATGAAAAAAACCTAAAAGCAAAGTTTATTCAATAAATCAAGTTTTATTCATTTGCAGTACAAACAGAGTCTAGCTGATAAATCTTAGGACTAATTCATTATATTAATATTTTCATTCAATATCTAGTAAACCAAAATTGCAACGTTTGAATGAATCACCTTATTTAACATTAATATTTTGTAGATAAAATTTCTACTATTTGGTTCTCAGGCATATGGCGATTCTCATGGTACAATGTAGGCCAGGAAAAGCTTAATACTGTCAAATAATGAACAGATGACATATTGTTATAGCTATTTCACATGCTCAAAATACATGCAATATTTGTCGCTTGGAGTAAAATAACTGACTACAAATCAATCGATAATACACAAAACAATACCTTTTTCTGTGTTTGTGAAGAATGTCTCCCATAAAATGTATATCTTTTCCCTGCATTCATACGATGTAAATTTATGGAAACTAAAACAAAATAAAAATCTTAGCCACATGCTTACAATTCTTAGATGTAGTGTGTCATACAGTGTCCAAAAATCAGCAAATACCAGTCACCTTTAACAAGTGTTCCTTCTTTAAGGAATCTGAACATTTCTGTATAATAATATTGTCAGTACTAGTTTTATATTGCATAAGTTTGAGAGTGCAATAGATAAACTGAGTGAAAAGTTCAGTAACAAATATGCTTAATTTTATATTTCAAAAATAATTTATACATGCTTGTAAACAACAACAAAATAAACTGCTTTGCTGAACGCAGCTGGATACGACCGATGAGGTCCAACCCTGAACAGTTGGGGCAAAATGGACACAATATGCAAGCTTGATAAAGGTCTGAATTAGGATTGTAATTAAATATTTGACACATTATAGGTTTCTGACACAGAATAAATGTAGTCAAAGAACTTGAAATTGGTTGTATGATTTGAATTTATATTCAATTGAAGATTTCTTGCTGTTGTGCAATACACTGTGCTGTTGCTCAATGCTTAGTAAATCTGTTTTCAGACTATATACAAAGAATTAGCAAAATCAAATTGTGACCCCCAATTTTTTTCTTTGGAAAATTGATAATTTCTTAAATCTTGAGGAAAAAAAAATTGACACCCCCCAAAAACATTTTTTAAACCCCTCCAAAAAATTAATATTTGAAGAGAATTTTCTTTGAGGAAAAAATTGCCCCCAAAAAAAAAATGTTACAACCCCCTTTCCCAGAAAATTAATTTTGAAGAAATTTTCTTATTGTAAAATGTGGTACAAATTAAGAGACATCCATACACTTAAACACAAGTCTTGTTTTGGCCCTTTTGGCCCCTAATTCATAAACAGTTGGGACCATCACCCCCAAAACAATCCCAACCTTCCTTTTGTGGTATTGAACCTTTTGATTAAATTTCACAGAGATCCAAACACTTAAACTAAAGTTATTGTCCGAAAACCAAATGATTCGGACGAAATGCACACGCTGAAATGTCTTGCCTGCTTTATTGACCATTGATTTTATGTTGAAAATCATAAAGATAAAGTTTTACTACAAGTATCACATAAACTTAACATGATCAAAGAAAATGAGGTCATGTTGATATAAACCAAGCCAGAAATACATGTACACCTTAATATCATTCCATACACAAATATAGTTGACCTATTGCTTATAGTAGACCAAACTATGAAAACAAGATGACCTATTGCACATAGTATCTAAGAAACAAACTTAACCAGGAAAACTTAACATTTATCAATGAACAATGAAAGGTCAGATGAACCCTGCCAGACAGACATGTACACCTTTCAATCATTACATGCCATCGCTGCTGCTGGATCACTATCCCTATACATCGCTTTCTGCGACAGAAATTGCAGGCTCAACAAAAATCAGGTTACTTTTTACTTAAATATATTGAATGTTAAAATTTCTGCCTTTTTAATTCTAAAGTTCATATCAATTTAAATATATGTTAATAAAATTTTTTTAGTTGTATATATATTCTATGAGACAAAATAAATACCAATATTCATGCTATGACCCTATAATTGTACAGCAAAGCTGGAAAACTGTTCACCGGTAAAACATATATTTGTCACTGACACAATGTATCATCAATAATTAGAACCTCAATTGTGCAAGACACTTTTGTAAATCAGGTTTTCAAAATTAATCACACGTGACTCCTAACGCCCCGGTTAGTAAAGTAAATTGGAGGTATTATACTTTTATACAACTTCTTTCCAATAATTTTTAAATCATGGTATTAAGTCAAGATAAATCATGGTATTAAGTCAAGATAAATCAAGGTATTAAGTCAAGATAAATCACAGTATTAAGTCAAGATAAATCACGGTATTAAGTCAAGATAAATCACGGTATTAAATAGATATAGGAAGATGTGGTGTGAGTGCCAATGAGACAACTCTCCATCCAAATAACAATTTATAAAGTAAACCATTATAGGTCAATATTAAGTCAAGATAAATCACGGTATTAAGTCAAGATAAATCACGGTATTAAGTCAAGATAAATCACAGTATTAAGTCAAGATAAATCACGGTATTAAGTCAAGATAAATCACGGTATTAAGTCAAGATAAAAATATTCTACCTACGTTTTAATTATTTCTAAAGCAAAATTTATATCTTCTCTGGACATGATGAATTCTCATTTATACATGTACCTGAAAATAAACATAAACAATAAGTATTAACACAAGAAATATCCTTTGAGTTGATATGGATATTCAAACTATATAATCACCGAGTCCCAATTATAGAGATATACTCTTGCATGAACCATACACATGAACATGATGAATGTGCATATTTAGTAGGGCCACACCAGGCAAAAGTTGTATTCTTTTGTAATATTTACCAAGTACACATTTTCTGCCAACTCTCACTGTATTGTTTGAGATTTACACATTCTTTTCCTATTTCTGGTTAAATTGACAAACACAACTTTCCTAATTGTTTTTTTTTGTGATTCTGGCATAAATTAACACTAGCAGTAAGGGGTAACACTTAAACAAGTCATTTTTATGTACTTGAAGATGTAAGTTATATTTACTTGTATAAGTAAATTTGTAATATTTCTATCTTATTTTCAAGGTTTGCATTACCAGTAATCCCCTTAATCTTCTCCAAAAATTTACTTATGCAAGTAATTTTTTTTTACAACCCTTAAATTCTAATGTTTTGGGTGGTCAAAACATGCCTAAACAGAATTTTAGTGGTTTACTAATTAATTTTTGATTAGAATTCAACCTTATTTCTCAAGAACTAAGCAAAGAAATCCATTGCGCAAAGATGTTAAGTAACTGCACAAAGATGTAAAGTAACTGTGCAAAAATGTTAAGTAACTATGCAATTGATTTTAGTCTCTGATGCATGATTTTTTATTATTAATTGTTTTGGCTTTTAACTAGCTGTCAGTAACTGCGAGTACTCTCAAATCGTACTTTCTTGTTTATTTGACCTGTTGATACTAATTGTAATGCTTTTTTTGTTATTTAATGTTATTCAGGGTTATATCTGGTCTATATACCAGCTTTGATAAGTGTTTGGTACTAATATAAATTTCCACTTCGTACTATGAACATCAAAATTATTTATTTTGTTAAAATATTTCCTTTCTCTATTGTAACTGTAAACGTATACCTAACAACAAAATTATTTTCATTTATCTGTGTTTAAAGTTATTGCAAATGGCTGATATTTTTGTTCGAGCATATTGTTTTCTTAAATTGTTTAACATTTCTTACCGATATAACATGTTACTTTTATTATTCTTCCTTAGTTTATTTATTTTGAATTTACATTGTATCATAGGTCAAATTTATTTGTTCAGTGTATGTTCAATGGTGTTAATATGTCCTTTGATTGAGTTAAGCTATTTCAGTTGATATTTTATAGTGTGTCTTTTTATGTTGCGATGTTACGCTATTGTTTCAGAAAAAGGGTGAAGGTTTGGTACCATTAAAACGTTTAAACCTGCTGCATTTGTTTGCACCTGTCCTAAGTCAGGAATCTGATGTTCAGTAGTTGTCATTTGTTGATGTGGTTCATAAGTGTTTCTCGTTTTTATATAGATTAGACCATTGGTTTTCCCGTTTGAATGGTTTTACACTAGTAATTTTTGGGGCCCTTTATAGCTTACTGTTCGGTGTGAGCCTAGGCTCCGTGTTGAAGACCGTACTTTGACCTATAATGGTTTACTTTTATAAATTTTGACTTGGATGGAGAGTTATCTCATTGGCACTCATACCACATCTTCTTATATCTAATGATGTTAAGTAACTGCACAAGGCCTTCAAAAATTGCTCCCTGGAGGCTTGTAAATGAGCAGTATTTTGAAGATAACAGACCCAATGAGGTTTTCATTGTCCATGAAATTATACTAGTCTATTATGAATAGTAAAGACAACTATTAATGACAGACAATTAAACATTCTATTAGAGCAATGTAGTCAAGAGAAGTTCGAGAGTATAAGAAAATAAGACTTTTTCACTTGCATAAGTAAAAAAAAGTCTGAATGTCTCAGGGATATAAATCTGCCTCCAATTTTATTTACCTGTATCAGTAAATAAATAAAATGCTCCATGGGATGCAGCTTGATACGACCGCAGAGGATGAACCCCAAACAGTTGGGGCAAGTATGGACACTACATTCAAACTTGATACAGCTCTGAATTTGGATTTTGATTAAATATTTGACACATCATAGGTTTCTGACACAGAATAAATGTGGCCAAAGAACTGAAAATTTTGAAATTGGTATTTTACCTATTATGGTCCAATATCCAAAATCTAAATACATGGTTATATTCAGCAAATCATAGAACCCCAAAAATTTTTAATTTTTGATGAAATCAAACAAAGTTTAATTTTGGAACCTTTGGACAGTAAAACATGTATAAACTGACCAGCTATGGCACGATCGTTGTTTTGAGTCTTCGTATTCATTGGCTTTAGAAATTTCAGAAATTGGTTGTCCCCCGAATTCAAAAAAATAATATTTCAACTTTTTTAACATATCCTCGTATGTCAAATAGCATCAGTCTCTGACTCGTCAGTTTCACTTTCACTTTGAGTTTATTGTTTTCATTTGCATCAGAATCCTCACATTGTTTGATTTGTTTAACGAGAGTTACGTTTTACTTCCATTGTACTTTTATTACGATTGTAAAATCTGTTGAAAAGCAAGAATTTTATCAAACAAAATTTCATCATGAGCGGAACATCGTCATACAATGTACGATACCCATAAACTCGACAATGGAATGCTTTCATCTGGGGGTTCTTTATTATCAGGGTCATTGCTTTCGGGGTACTCAACAGGGAACCCAGCATTTCAAAAACAATATGTAAACTTCTTACTCAACGATTGGAAAAATTTATCAAAGTTACAATGTAAGTTCTATCCAAGATATATTTGGCGTTTCTTTTAGTTTATTTTAATTAAAACTTAATAGTGTTTCAATAATAAAGCTCACTACTGTAAGATCACGGTTTAACACCTTGCTAATTGATTATCCTGAAAAAACATCTTGTATAAACATGCAGTTATGTTTTGATTACATATCAATCAATACTGTTATCATGTTAAATTAATCAAACAAAGCTGGTTTTGACAGGTAATAATTAATGTAATTAAGAGTATTGGGACTGCATAATTACAACGGAATTCAGAATACACAGGGTCTGGTTTACAGATGGTATTTTTACAAAAGACTTTGCAGGGGGAAAAATGGGACTTCAATTTTCAACCGGAATGGACAGGAAACCGGTTTATTCAGGGTCCAGTTTACCCAGGTTTGACTGTACTAAGTTAAATACAAATGTAATTATGTAATACAAATTATGTGTAGTTTTTAAAGGAAGAAAAAAAATTTCAATTTCTTTTAAAATAATAATAATATAATACATGTAATAATAAATCTTTAATCAAAGAGGGTTACACAGTTAGATGTAAAACTAGTCATGAAATACATTGAAATATAACAAAGAATTACAAAATAATCAAACAAATACACACATTAGCTAGTGTGTAGGGGATTAATACATCACAAACTTTCCTTCATTATTTCAATATCTAATCTTCATGATTAGTTATAAAAATATTAAAATAAACTAAATTTCAATTAACTTCATTGTTCCTGTCCTGGAGTGGTAATACCAGAAACTGGACACAATCATCTCTACAAACTCAGTTTTTTGTTTTAAACATCTGTTTGTTCAGTGATATTATCTGTCCCTTTATCAGCATGAGATGACAGATTTACAGCTCTACTTAACCATTTTAAAATTGAGAGAAGATATGAAACTTTCATTTTGAAGGGTTTAGATTTAATCATTTAAATATATAAAAGTTACTTTAATTTAAAATATTTAATAATGAAGAGTAAATTTCAAACTGTATTTATACATGATTTGATGTTATATCTATTTTTAACTATGACTCTACTTATAATTTCTATCCATTGTGCAATACAGCTTAGAATTTAAATTGTGATTATATATCTGACATAGCAGTTTCTGACACAGAATGAATGTGGTCTAGGAACTTAAAAATTTTTGAATTGGACATTTACCTATTATGGTCCAATATTCAAAATCTAAATACATGGTTAGAATCAGCATATCAAAGAACCTGAATTTTTGATGAAATCAAACAAATTTTCATTTTGGACACTTTGGACCTGTATGTGGACCAATTTGATAACAAGGCCCAAAATCAAAAATCTAAATACAAGGTTAGATTCAGCATATCAAAGATCTCCATATATTCAATTTTGGTTGAAATCAAACCAAGTTAATTTTGGTCCTCAATTCTGACAACTTGAAAGTTGGACCCAAAATCAATAAACTGTTATTACAGAGATATGTCTCGCTTTTTTGTAATTTCAATAATGCAAATGTTGAAATTAAAATAGCAACACTTTAACATGTAAGTTTTGCAAATATTCAAAGTCAATGAACCATGACTGAAGGTACATGGCTAAACAATCTCCATGGAAATGAGATGTGCCAATGCTAATACAACTGCATACCAAATACCATTGACTTGTCATAAGAAGTTCCCTATAAACAAACCTAAACACAAACTAATACATGTAAACTAAGCAAAATTTCAAAGTCAATAAACCATAACTGAGGGAGCGGGGTCAAATAATCTCCATGGTAATGAGATGTGCCAATACAAATACAACTGCATACTAAATATCATTGACTTACCACTAGTGGTTCACCATAAACTAGACCTAATCACAAACTAATACATTGTTGACGCCGCCGCTGGAAACAGCATACCTTTGTCTCGCTTTTTGACTCCGTCAAGCAAGACAAAAATCTAAATAAACGGTAGATTCAGCATATCAAAAAATCTCATATAATCAATTTTTGTTGAAATCAAAGAAAATCTAATTTCGGACCACAGTTTGGTGCCCAAAATAAAAAATCTTAATACATCATGTTAAGATTCAGCATATCAAAAAAAACCTTGAATTCAAACTTTGGACTTTATAATGTAGACCAATTTGAAAACTGGTCCCAAAATCAAAAATCTGAATACACTGTTAGATTCAGCATATCAAAGAACCCCAAGAAATTTTTTTTATATCAAACAAAGTTTAATTTTGGACCCTTAGGACCTTGATGTGGACCAATTTGAAGACAGGCCCCAAAACTAAAAATCTAATTACTTGGTTAGATATCAAAGAACACCAATAAATCAATTTTTGATGAAATCAAACCAAGTTTAATTTTGGACCCTTTAGACCAATTTCAAAACAGGGTCCAAAATCCAAATTCTAAATACATGGTTAGATTCATAATATTAAAGAACCTCAAAAATTCAAGACTTTCAAGTAAACCCCATTGAAATTGGACAGGAAATAAGCAATTCATACAAAGTATTACAAAAGTATTGTTTATGGGCCCTTTTTCCTAAACAGTTAGGGTCATTACCCCCAAAATCAATCCCAACCATCCCTTTAAGGTATGGAACCTTGTGGTACAATTTCATAGCAATCCATAGACTTATACTCAAGTTATTGTCAAAACACCAGCAGATCCTAGTTTTTTGGCCCCTTTTAGGTCCTTAATTTCAAGATGGTTTAGGCCATGACCCCCAAAATCAATTCCAACCTTCCTTTTGAGGTATGGAACCTTGTGGTAAAATTTCATAGAGATCCATTCAATTAAATACAAGTTATTGTCCTGAAACAAGAAAAATGTTTGTTTTTGGCCCCTAATTACTAAACAGCTAGGACAATAACCCCCAAAATCAATTCCAACCTTCCTATTGTGCTATGAAACCTTGTGCTAAAATTTCATAGGAACAAGAAAAAATGCATGTTTTTGCCCCTTTTTGGCCCCTAATTACTAAACAGCTATGACTATAACCTCCAAAATCAATCCCAACCCTCTTATTGTGATATGGAACTTTGTGCTAAAATTTCATAGAGATCCATACACTTGTACTCAAGTTATTGTCTGTGAACCAAAAAGTCTTCTGACGACAAGAAAAATGCTTGTTTTTGGCCCTTAATTACTAAACTGCCATGACTACAACCCAAAAAATTAATCCAAACCTTCCTATTGTGGTATGGAACCTAGTGCTAAAATTTCATAGAGATCCATACACATATACACTTATACTCGTTAGTGTCTGTGAACCAAAATGTCTTCGTATGACAAATGTCTTTGGACTGACTAGTGAAGTGTTCTAGAATCATTTACAAGCATTTTCAACTTGTACTAGATGACAATACGATAATACCGCAAACCATCACGTATCATGTATCTATGTCTATAATTATGTCTATAATCATATTTTGGAAAAAGTTGTTTGTGCTGTATTTAGACCCCTCTACCAAGAAATTTGTTTTGCATGCACACGTATAAAAATTGCAGTTTTTATCCAATGCAATCATAGGTTTGAACGTTGTTTTCAATTTAGACTTGTTTATATTTTTTGTTTGGGCTTCAAAATTCAAGAGTCTATCCTAAATTGAGGTAAATTATATGGCATTCCAAATACTGTTTCAATTCCTTACATCACTGAAGAGACATTAATTGTCAAAATTCCAGATATGGTGTACAAATTTTTGCACCTCATGTTTGCAGTATACCATCTTTTCCGCAAGTTTATTGTTTTCTGTTTGGTATTAAATTAATAATTAAGATCCATTTTTTACATCTGGTGATACTTTTATTTGGCCATCGCCAATGGCAGTCAGCAGGGTTTAGGGAGCTACCTTTTGATTTTTATGGGGGGCTAGGATGAAATATTTTGTCCTGCATTTTTTTTTAGTTGTAATCTCTGTCCTGCTTTTTTATTTTTCCCTCTATTCAGTCCTGCCTTTTTTTTATTCGTTTATCCTGACTTTTTTTACATAAATTGTCATCCTGCCTTTTTTTTACTCAAAATTCCTGTCCTGCCTTTTTTTTTCATATTTCATCCTAGCCCCCCATAAAAATCAAATGGTAGCTCTCTTAAGAACATCAGTTGTTCGACCTGTTAGTCAAATGCATTTTGTTAAAATATACTTTTTCACTTTTTTGGTCTTTTGGAAAAAGTTGTTTGTGCTGTATTTAGACTCCTCTACCAAGAAATTTGTTTTGCATGCACACGTATACAAATTACGGTTTTTATCCAACGCAATCACAGGTTTGAACGTTGTTTTCAATTTAGACTTGTCTATAATCATGTATATATTCAATATCAATAATAGAACAGAGTTCCACTGTCCCTTGCATTGCACATATTTTATCAATCTAAGGTACAAGGGCAATAACTAAAAACATTTTTTTTGTTCTTTAAAACTTTTTTTTAATATCTTAAGAGAAATGAAGGCTTCAGAGCAAATGCAATGTGATTTCGATTATAATTTATGTTTCCAAGGGGCATAACTTGTTAAAAATATTTGATCAGAACGTATTTTCGAAAAAGTGTCAAAGACAGTGCTGATATAAACCTATGATATAAGTTGATTTTTGAACTCTTCAAGAACATTGATGATATTTATTAAACCTATAATATAAATTTCATAAAAACTGTAAGAATTGTACACATTAGAGCGCTCATAAGGCAATTTTCCAAGGCGCATAACTCTTTTAAAAATATTTATTCGGCTCTGATTTTCAAATTTGTTCAAGACATTGCTAATATAAACCTATGATTTAAGTTTCATAAAATTCTGGCAAGAATTGTACATATGAGAGCGCAAACAATGCAATTCTCCATATAATTTATATTACCAAGGGGCATATCTCTTTTAAAAATAATTGATCGGCACTGATTTTGGAACTCGTCCAAGACATTGCTGATATTAACCTATGATATAAGTTTCATAAAAATCTGGCAAAAATTGTATACAAGAGCGCTAACAATACCGGACCGAAGGATGCCCGGTTTTTTCCATGTCCCCGAAACGCGTTACGCAGGGGGCAATAATATATTTGCAATCTGTTCAATATAAACACTGATTTAATCATAAAAAGTTGATTTGCAAAATTTTTAGCATTGTTCCTTCTGAAATCTGCATTTTTTTTGTGTTTGTTTTGTTATAGAATACATTTAAGCAGGCCTTAATTTAAACATTGTCATTTTCCAGTTTTTCATTAGGAAAGAAGTTGAAAATTTTCGTCAGAAATCAACTTTTAATGTTTGAATCAGTGTTTATTATATACATAACTTTATACTGTTCAAACTGAAAACATATTATTGATATTGAATAAATACAGCATCTCATGCAGTTTTGCGAGTTGATACATGTATTTTCATCTACTTAGAAGATACTTCTTTTTTCTTCAGGTAAATAAATCAATGAGTGATGGATTTCTCTTAGAAGAAATTTAAAAGTCCCAGTGATTAAACTACAAAGAGAACAATAGCTATTGTATTTATTCAACGGAACAAGTGAACTGACAAAAGTTTAAATACATTTACAAAGAGAAAGTGATTCTGTGAAAAGGTTTCAATTCTTTCGCAATAAATTCTTAAATGATAAGTTCATCATAACATTCAGGAGTCTAGAGACTGAGGGTTAATCATTTCCTTATGGTTCATAAGAAAGCAAGGTTATGCAACTGTTAGTAATTATTAATTGATGTAATTCGTGAAATAATTCTAAACAGTGTCACAAATGTGAAGGCATTAATACTACTACAAAGACGATGTCATTTTATTGCTACAACAAACCACCGATTAAAAAATATGAAAGAAATAAAGATTAAACGGATAGTAGCTACGATTTTCATTAAAATAATTTTTTTAATCTATATGCCGGATTTTGTACAAAAAGTTAATTAAGTATAAATAAAACCATCACTGATTACTTTCCATTTCGCATTTAGAAGCTTCTTAAACTTTTAACACCTGAATTTAATTTTTGTCTGTAGACAAAAATTGGATGTTAAGCCAACCCTTATTCATATGACCTATGTTGACCTTAACTCGGTAGCTCTCAATGCGCAATCGCACGTTGTCCCTCGAAGGGAAATTATCGAACAGAGGAATGTTATCGCGGGAATGGAACATGAATTTACAGTTTATGCGGGAAAAGGGATCAGAAAAGAGGTGCAGACAAATTACTGTAAATTGAAAATAAATAACGGCGATGAGATTGGTCATTAGAATCACTTAAAAAACCTGTCACGCAGGCAAAGTCACACTGAAGTAGCCGACAATACGACGGTTTGCGAATGTTTACATTTCTAAACTATTCCAGATCACGTGAAAAATAATTGCGACGTGTTCAAATCATTTTTGTCCAAAATATATTACAAATTTACGAGCAGTGATCTCTCAACTTAGCAGAAATTAAAAATCAACTTCTTACAATTTAATATTATTCTTCCGTGTATCCTTCATGATGGCCCCAATATTCACAAACACGTGCATACATTATCGGCATTGTTTTGTCATACAAATGTAAAACAAGTGTATATAACCGCCATTGTTTGAGAACCTCTGGTTCGAATAAGATGCAGGCTTTTGTTATATTTTGTTGTTTAAATAATTTGATAAATGGTGTCAAATATGTACGTTTAATTTAAAGAAATTATGAAATACGAAGAAAACAAAAAGCACATGTCCATATCTATTTATATCTGGGTCGCTTTCACTCGCTGTGTCGGCAAAGTTCGAAGTAAACCCGATGCATAATTAATAAGATGAATAGGTACATAACACGATATTAATTATGAATTATTAACACTTCTGTAGTTTATGTAAACGTTCCAGCGATCTTATTGTTCATTTGAAGTACATATCTTTGATTTAAGCAGCTTTAAAACGTGGTCATAATTTTGTCAAAATCGTAGCTACTATCCCTTTAACTTGAAACAAAATATCAGACATTAATGTATACCTTTATTTTGTTTTCTGTTAACGGTTCTCGGTTCTCGTACCAATTCACGTTGAATTTTAAAATAATTAAGTTGAAAACATTAATTACAAATAAAAAAGATGGAATACTCTCCTGTTCTTTTGGGCCTTCTGAATAGCATAAGTTATTTCCACGTCTGGTACATCTGCTCCTTCTAAAGTCAAATTCATTCTTATTTCAAGAATGAAAAAAAATCAAAATGAAACGCTGACTCATTTCCACATTTTGACATTTCGGGATAGTTTTCGTAAGTATTTTTATTTTTCTTAGTTCCCTAACAGTCCCAGGATTTTGAAGGCGGAAAGTTAACCCTTTGCAATAAATAAATAAAACCTTTTAACCTACAACATTAGTTATAAGAAAGAAATATATATACAAAATATTTGCCACTGGACTTGTAACAACAAACTTCCAATCAGTCCAAAATGAGTAGAAATGCCAGTTAGTAAAATTGAGAATGGAAGTGGAAATGTGTCAAGAGACATCAACCCGACCAAAGAGCAGACAACAGCCGAAGGCCACCAATGGGTCTTTGATGCAGCGAGAAACTCCGCACCTGGCGGTGCTTCAGCTGGCCCTTCACAAAATGTATACTAGTTTATTGATAATGGATCATTCTTAACTCGAAATATACACAAGAAATTAAAATTAAAAATCATACAACAGAGGCTCCTGAATTGGGAAAGGCGCAAAAATGCAGCGGGTTAAACATGTTTTTGAGATCTCAACCTCCCCTATACCTCTAGCCAACGAAATTTGCTTCAGAACAAATCCTACTTTTTAATTTTAACTTTTAATAAAATCGCATAAAGACAATAATCAGACAGTCCTATCTTTCTGAAATTAATGCATTAAAGCTCATTTTAAAATATGATGCTTGCAATTTAAATTGCTTGGTCTTTCTTCTTCTGTGAGTATTATCCTTCCATTTAGGAACACCAAGAATTTCTTGTATCAATAAACGATATACACTAATTACAGGTTCTCCATATGTCCTCTCAGGGAAATATGTACATGTATACACGACCAAGAGTCACACATACATTTCCAAATTTGCTCAATAATATTCTTTAAAAATCTAAAATCATTTTGCAACAATCAATGAAATAATAATAATTAAAGATTTAACATGAAGCTTTGAAAGTGTTCAATTTAAACACACACTTCTGTTAACCCTGTTTACCTGTTGACTTTTGTTAAGAATAGCAGATGTGCATTGATCGATATTTACGACATGCAGTCATGCGTTTATAACCCTTTATCTCCAACTTCTCCGGTAATGATTGACAGGTATTGTAATCAATGTAACACATAAATCGGGTACAATAAAGGTATCATGTTTTAAGTAAGTAAAAACAATTCTTTCTTTATTAGAAGACAAAATTAAAATTAAAACATGTTGAAACTACACAAGTAATTTAATTGACACAATTTAAATTTGGTATAAATAAAGACGTGTTTTTGTTTTTTTGTACAATTATCTTATTTGCACCTGGGACTATTATACTAGTATAATAGTCCCAGTTTGCACTCTCAAAAGATAGCAAACTTCAGTATCAGAATTGATTTTAAATCGTAATTTCCAAATATAAGATTGTCAGCGCGGACTTCGCGGATCAATAGGGACATAATCCAGGTGACAAGTTGTGATAATTTCATTTTGTCCATCAAGGATTTTCCACGGACGAGGACGGAATCAAGGAATACGCGTTTTTGCAGTATTGTAGTGTAGAAACCTGCCAAAATTCATCAGGAAAGCCAGGCTCAAAAACGCTTTCGTATATGAATGTCGATCTTTCCCTTATATACTTAGTTTGAAACCTGCAACACTGATAAAAGCTTGCAAGAAAAATATTTATAACCATCTAACTCATAGATCTATATTATCTGTTTCTGTCTTAATTTACAGGTAACTATATTTTCAAAAACATCGTTTAAACGAAGGGAAATAAGATGTTTAGTTTTAACAGATTCTGTAAACATTGTTTATGTATTCATCTCCTTACAACAATGTTTTTTATAACCGTCCTCACGCATCACTGGTTCTATTATTGACAACTCAATACACATCAGTTTTGTCGGACGAACAGGTAATTCCGTCAAACTAGATAAATCATGTGCATTAATTTAACTGGTTCATCATAACATTCAGTTATTGAAAAAGATGATGAAATAAAGTGAATCATCAGAATGAATAAGAAAGTTCTCAAAAGTTATGATGACACAGTGATTTCTTGATATTGTGGCTCAAGAAAGAGGAAATTAATTCAATAGGTAGTCTAAAACGATTAACTTCCAAGCAATAGTTTATTAAATAATTTAACCAATAGTCATTAAAAGTAATGCCCCGTTTATGGATTTTTCATGAGTCCTTACAGATTGCCAACTTGTAGTCAATAGCAAGCATCTGTAAATAACTCTCTGGTATCCGTACATAACTTGTTTCAACTCACACACACTCCTTAACAATCAGTGAAAAGGAGAGGCAAATTTATTCATGTGTCAAAATCTTTTAACAATTGTCCACGGATTGATTCTGTAAATAATTCGTAATAATCTGTAAGTATCGTAAACAGCTCATGACAACACTTAACCACATACATGTGAACCTCCCGACAGGAGTACAATAATCCCGTTTTCAGGAGTCTCCTCCCATCCTCCCATTGAAGAGAAAAAAATCCCGTGTTTAAAATATTTCATGAATGAAAATTTTCAGGCACCATTTTTACTACAATGTTTACAAATGTTTGTTATTGAAGACGAAAAAACCCGAGAGTACCGAACATATCCGGTGTAACTGACATTACCTGAGTTATACACAACACGTGTAGATTTTTACCTGGCGACTTATTACATGTAACAAGTGATAATAGTTTGATTGCATAATAAACAGGTGTCAGCTCAGGTGATAGAATATTAATTAATCAATATGGCTTCTGTCTATGGCACAGGCAATAGATGATTAAAGGGCAATACCGGCAATGATCAGCTGATGATAGAAAAGACATTTGAAAAATGGAATGTTGTTGTCAAAACATTATTGCCAATATTGGAAGGTTTTGAAGCCGAGAAAAACATTTAATTAACTTTCAACTCATTAAAAAACCAAAAGACTACCTATTTCGCACTCCAATGCGTACATTAAAGGATTTTCATCATGCTCAACAAGATCCAAACTGACAGCAGAAAACATTGACTCAAAGACAATTCACAGCATCCTCAGTATAAAAATCAACAAACTGTTACCAGGATCAGGATTACTTTATATATTTAGTGCAGAGTCAAGTTTATTGAAAGCAGCCAAGTCAGCTTGTACAGTTGTACTTCTTACATGACCCAGTATCAAAGACCAGTGAATCAGTTACTAAATAATATTTGTCAATGGTACATGTATATAGACAGTGATTTAGCTAAAAATAGTAAAATATTTTACACTGTTCGAGTCTTATGTTTTCTAGAAAAATGACTTTCTTAATGCTTAATTAAAAACCATGCTATTGTTATTGTTTGTTATTTATTTTCATTTATTTATCATGTTATAAATGTATAGCATATTTCTTTCTTATTTATCTAAACCAATGATATTAAATACAAATAAAAGGAGATGGAGACATGAATACAAATTTATACACAAAGAAAAGGTCATAGCGCTTTATTTACAAGCAGTCAACAATCAATTATCAAAAACAAAGCAAGAAACAGAATCTTCTCAATATTTCTTTCAGCAATGTGATATCATTCCAATAGAAAGGCTACAAACGTACTATAAACACATTACATTGGATGGAAGGTTGAAGAAAAAACACTTTAAAAGACAATTTCTACATCATACGGTTACATTTACGACAAAATTTATGTCGATAAAAAACCTCCTGATCTGAGTCCTAATCTCCTGACCAAAATTTCCCAATCTCCTGTGATAGATCAGTGTTTTTACTCTCTTGGCTTTATAATAATAATTATATTTCTGATCTAATTTTCTATTCTACAAATTAAACTACATATGTACAGTTATGCTACAAATCTACAACTCTCAGTTTTTGGCTACACGTGCTGTCCTTATCTATAAAGTCATGAATATTCATCAGCTATGTAGGCGTGTCAAAATCGTATCATACGCGATAATGACCAGCCAGTACACACTGTATTATGATTTCATTAACCAGTATTAAAAAGATAAATATAACACCTGATCTGAGTTTCACAGTCCATCACATGTATGTAACCATCCTTTGAAAATTTAGATCAGAGTTAATTGTATTTTTTTTTTTTTTTGGCAATCAGATTTACCAGGTGTTGCTATCATTTTCATGGGAAACACCAGAGACGGCCTGAAAATGTAGGGCTGCTCCTGGAATTGGAACAAACAATGTTTTATACACAAACACAGCAACACAAAACACTATTGACAGTATTGTAAATAAATTCAATGATGTGTCAACGTTCAGATACCCAGCGAAAATATTATGCAACTCACTAACCCTGATTTTTGTAACCAAATGAGATATTTTTTTTAACAAATGGACTAGGAGCAAATCACTCCGAGTTTAATTCCAATGGAATTCTGTCTCCGGAGCAAATTTGGGATTTGGCCTCATGAGAACTGCTTAATTTGGAAGGAGTTACAAGATTAAAGATTCAAGATTTTATTATCCAATCATGGAACCTCAAATTCAAGTATATGTATGGCTAGAGTGTAAAAAAAAATACTGATAATGCTGAACCTGAAAAAAAAACTACTTTCCCGCCGTATTAGGTAGCCTGGTATTCAAATTTTAAATTGCTATTTAGAGTCAAGTGGTAATAGAAAAACGAAATATGGTACCAGTTCTAACACTATTTCTATCTTCATAGAGGAAACTGATTGCATAGACTGGTTCCTTCTCCTCTATCTGTTTGTCTCAAATACCTGTATGTTGCAAGGGAGAGAACCAGCCTACTGATTGCACAATCACTGAAACACGGGAGCGTTCTGTGGTATTCTGTGGTAAAAGACGCTCCGACGAAACACTGACAGCTTGAAATCAGTTTATAACCAATTTGATGTAAGATTGTTTCCAAATTTACTTTTATTTAACTTGAAAAGTAACTCTTCTTGTAACATTTATGATATTGGGTCGTTTGTTTACGTTGGTAAAAAGTAAAATAACATAAATACCGAACTCCAAGGGAAATTCAAAACGGAAAGTCCTTTTATAAAATGGCAAAATCAAAAGCTCAAACACATCAAACGAATGGAAAACAACTGTCATATTCCTGATTTGGTACAGACATTTCCTTTAATATGTAGAAAATGGTAGATTAAACCTGACTGATACTGATTTTGTTCAGACCAAGGGAGATATAGTGATAGTCAGGGTGCCTTTGCCCCACTTACGGCATAGTTGCCAACCTCCGACAATGACAAATCATGTCATGATGTCAAAAAGCGTGTGAAAACGTGTGACGTAGATGCAGACTTTTTAATATGAACATTTTACAAATTTGTTAATATAAAAAACAATATTCTACTGTACACTTCAATTGTATTCAACAGTGGCCTGTTTTGCTGCTTTCAAAACAACACAACTAGCTAGGCACATATTCAAAACAACTGCCAGTTTGGTTTAATTTATATGATAACACACAATGCACACAATGTATCATTGTTGAGTTCTGATCTGAATTCAGTGTAAATCTTTTTTATAATTGAAAATGCTCTCTCACAGTCAGAATTGCTTCATTTGTATTTGGCAGAACTAAAATAGCTTTAGATTAGACCGTTGGTTTTCCGTTTGAATGGTTTTACACTAGTAATTTTGGGGCCCTTTATAGCTTACTGTTCGGTGTGAGCCTAGGCTCCGTGTTGAAAACCGTACTTTGACCTATAGTGGTTTACATTTATAAATTTTGACTTGGATGGAGAGTTGTCTCATTGGCACTCATACCACATCTTCTTATATCTATTAGCAAGCTTTGAAAGAGTGTCATAACGTTTTTTTGTCTTTCAAAATGTCATCTATGTCTGCCAATTGCTCCCCAGAATGTTGCTATTTCCTGGTCAAAGCTGGGTAGTTTATCAGAAGTCAGCTGGTATTCTGAGAACTGATCCAACAGTTCTGAGGTATTTCCATCCCCTATGGCCTGTGGAAATCTGTTGGCTAGATTTGAAACTGAAAAAGAAAAATAATCTTATAATTTGAATACCATTGAATGCTTTATCAAATAGCTAGTTCTCCTCTCACACACATGTTTTTTATGATTGCAAATGATTGATAATGTTTAAGATGCATAATACTTAGTAATCAATATGACATTTATGACCCTTTGATTAGGAAAATAAGCCATTTAAACTCGGACTCCCAACTTTTTTGGTACGTACACACATATCTTTTCGCTAAGCATTCTGCTCTTTAGACGACAGTACAGATCCAGAAAGTGATCTCTTTCTGCTGGACATTTCCCCAAAGTGAATTTGAAAGAAAGAAAGTCACAAAACCTTAAAAACTACTCACAAACTTACCTGAAGGGCTTTTGTTGTTCGTCCATATAGAAAAATAAACAATGGCAACCCAACGAATACTTCCAAATTTTCGGTATTTATCGTCTAATTATGAAAAAACCAGAGAATCACAATATCACTAACGACCAAAAAATCAAAACAACTAAAAAGCATGTAATGGTGTGTAAAGTGGTGAAAAGCGTGTACATGCCATGTGACAAAATCTTAGTGTGTAAACCGTTGAAAAAGCATGTATTACATGCGCATATGTGAGTTGGCAACTATGACTTATGGAGCTACATATACGATGCAGTCCGGTAAATCTACCCACAGGAATGTCTTGGACAAGGTCTATAAAACCAGTCCCGATCAATTATTTTTATACGACCGCAAAATTTTATGGGTCTTATATTGGTATCATGTCGTCGTCGGTAGCGTCGTCAGAAGGCATTTGGTTTCCGGAAATAATAACTTTAGTAAATGTTAATAGAAATCTATGTAATATAAACACAAGGTTTATAACCACAAAAGAAAGGTTGGGATTGATTTTGGGGGTTATAGTCCTAACAGTTTAGGAATTAAGGGCCAAAAAAGGGCCCAAATAAGCATTTTTATACGACCGCAAAAATTAAAAAATTTTTGGTCGCATATTGGTATTACGTTGTCGTCAGCGTCGTCCGAAGACAGATGGTTTCTGTATAATAACTTTAGTATAAGTAAATAGAAATCAATAAAATTTTAACACAAGGTTTATAACCACTAAAAGAAGGTTGGGATTGATATTAGGGGTTATGGTCCCAACTGTTTAGGAATTAGGGGCCAAAAAAGTGGCCCAAATAAGCATTTTTGTAGTTTCCAGTCAATAACTTAAGTGTATGAATCTCTCTGAAATTATACCATAAGTTTCCATACGACAAAGGGATGGTTAGGATTGACTTTGGGGGGTTAAGGCTCAAACCATTTAGGAATTAGGGGAAAAAAAAGGTTTTTTCTGGTTAAAGGACAATTAAGACAATTTTAAAGCAGTCTAAGGGAGGTAATCCAATCCCATTTAAAAACAACAATGTTTGATTACCTCCCTTATTTGCTTGTGAATTATGTATTAAAAAATGATGATTGTCTTGAGGTGATTAGCTGTCAATTTATTTTTAGAAGTTACTATTAATTTAAAATATTAATTTTAGCCATGACTACATGTATGTATGTCATTTTATATTTTACGACTTTCATGATGTAATTAAATGGGTAATTATGGTTGCAAAATTTATTAGAAATTTGAATTGAGATATTGACTATATCTTGAGGGAAAGAATTTTTTTTTGGAATAAGGGAAAGGGGGAGGTGAAAAAAATATTTTGGGGGATCAATTTGTAACAGAATACGCTCGTTTATGGGACGTATTATGGTATACCGTTGTCCCTCTGTCTATCCGTCTGTCCATCCGTCTGTCAACAACATGTCGGACAATAACTCAAAAACGCTTTAACCAATTTGCATGAAACTTTGGTGAATTGTTTATATCTATTGACGTGAGCTCCCTTTCATTTTTTATAAATTTTAGATTTTACGTTTATGAGTTTTGGGGTCTTATTCATAACAAAAAGCAGGATTTTCCAGTTTTTCGGACAATTACTCAAAAACACTTTCACCAATTTGCAAGAAACCTTGGTGATATGTTTATATATATTGATGTAAGCTCCCTTTCGATTTTTATAAATTTAAGATTTTACGTTTACTAGTTATGGGGTTTTATTCATTAAAAAAGGAGATTTTCCAGTTTTCGGACAATAACTCAAAAATGCTTACAGCAGTTTTCATGAAACTTTGGTAAATAGTTTATATCGATTGTTGTAAGCTCCCATTCGATTTATATAAAAATTTTAGATTGTACTTTTCTGAGTTATGGGATTTTATTCATAAAAAAGGGGTGATTTTCAAGTTTTCGGACAATATCCTTAAAGTGCTTTGGTCAGTTTTTATACGACCGCAAAAAAATTTTGCGGTCGTATATTGGTATGACGTTGGCGGCGTCATCGTCCGAAGACACATTGGTTTTCGCACTCTTACTTTAGTTTAAGTGAATGGATCTCTATGAAATTTTACCATAAGGTTCAATACCACAAAAGGAAGGTTGGGATTGATTTTGGGGGTTATGGTACCAACAGTTAAGGAATTAAGGGCCAAAAAGGGGCCAAAAATAAGCAGTTTTGTAACTTCCAGACATAATTTGTGTGTTAATGTATGGATCTCTCTGACATTGTACCACAAGGTTCCATATCACAAAGGGAATGCTGGGATTGATTTTGGGGGTAATTGCCTCAAAATTTTAGGAATTAGGGGCCAAAAAAGGGGCAAAAAACAAGCATTTTTCTAGTTTCAGGACAATAACTTGTGTGTAAGTGTATGAATCTTTCTGAAATTGTACTACAAGGTTCCATATCACAAAGGGAAAGCTGGAATTGAGTTTGGGGTAATTGCCCAAAACATTTAGGAATTAGGGGTCAAAAAACAAACATTTTTCTAGTTTCCAGACAATAACTTGTGTTCAAGTGTATGGAGCTCTCTGAAATTGTACTGCAAGGTACCACAAAAGGAAGGCTGGGATTTAGTTTGGGAGTGATGAATCATAAGGGGGTTCAAAAATGGGGGGATTTTTTCCTTGTTTTCCTTTTTTTTCTTTAAAATTTTCCATTTTAAGTTGGTTATTTCTGATTTATATATAAAAGCAAATAATAATGATATGGTTTGATTTCATCAAAAATTGAAATATTGGGGTTCTTTGATATGCTGAATCTAATCGTGTATTTAGATTCTTCATTTTTGGTCCCGTTTTCAAATTGGTCAACATTAAGGTCCAAAGGGTCCAAAATTAAACTTAGTTTGATTTTAACAAAAATTGAATTCTTTGGGTTCTTTGATATGCTGAATCTAACCGTGTATTAATTTTTTGGATTTTGGGCCCTGTTTTTAGATTGGTCTACATTAAGGTCCAAAGGGTCCAAAATTACACTTTGTTTGATTTTAACAAAAATTGAATTCTTGGGGTTCTTTGATATGCTGAATCTAAATATGTATTTAGATTTTTGATTATGGGCCCAGTTTTCAAGTTGGTCCAAATCAGGGTCCAAATTTAAACTTTGTTTGATTTCATTAAAATTGAATTATGGTTTCCATACCACAAAGGGATGGTAAGAATTGGCTTTGGGGTTATGGCTCAAACCGTAAAGGAATAAGGGGCAAAAAGGGGAAAAACAAGGGTTTCAGGTTAATGGACAATTACTTAGTACAAATTAAAACATCATTTAAAAGCAGTGTAAGGTTGGTAATTCAAACTTATTTAAATATCTCACCTACACTGCTTTTAAATTATGTATATTGAAATTGCCAAAAACTTTATTGTTAATAAATTCCATTTGAAATTTGCCAATAATTTTGTCTCGCCTTGACGAAGTCAAAAGCGAGACTTAGGTATGCTGTTTCCGGCGTCGGTGGCGGCGGCGGCGGCGTCAACAATGTATTAGTTTGTGATTAGGTCTAGTTCATGGTGAACCACTAGTGGTAGGTCAATGATATTTGGTATGCAGTTGTACTAGCATTGGCACATCTCATTACCATGGAGATTATTTGGCCCGCCCCTCAGTCAAGGTCTATTGACTTTGAAACTTTCCATAGTTTACATGTATTAGTTTGTGATTAGGTCAATTTATGGGAACCACTAGTGGTAGGTCAATGATATTTGGTATGCAGTTGTATAAGCATTGGCATATCTCATTTCCATGGAAATTATTTGGCTCCGCCCCTTAGTCATGGTCTATAGACTTTGAAAATTTTCCTAAGTTAACATGTATTAGTTTGTGATTAGGTCAGTTCAAGGGAACCATTAGTGGTAGGCCAATGTTAATTGGTGTTAAGTTGTATAAGCATTAGCACATCTCATTTCCATGGAGAATATTTGGCCCGCCCCTCAGTCATGGTCTATTGACTTTGAAACTTTTGCTTAGTTTACATGTATTAGTTTGTGATTAGATCAGTTTAAGATGAACTGCTAATGTTAAGTCAATGATATTTGGTATGCAAATGTATCGGCATTTGCAAGTATCATTCCATGGAGATTATATAGCCCAACCCTGATCATGGTTCATTGACTTTGAAACTTTTACATAGTTTACAAGTTAATGTTTGTGTTTAGGTTTGTTTAAAGGAACGACTTATAATAAGTCAATGGTATTTGGTATGAAGTTGTATTAGCATTGGCACATCTCATTCCATGGATATTGTTTAGCCATGTACCTTCAGTCATGGTTCATCGACTTTGAATATTTGCATAACTTACATGTTAAAGTATTGCTGTTTTAATTTCAACATTTGCAGTATCAAAATTACAAGAAGCGAGACATATCTCTGTGATAACAGTTTATAGTATAATAAACTCCATTGGAAAGTAAGAATTGGCTTTGGGGGTTATGGCTCAAACCTTTAAGGAATAAGGGGAAAAAGGGGAAAATCAAGGGTTTCAGGTTAATAGACAATAACTTAAGTACAAAACATAATTTAGAAGCAGTGTAAGGTTGGTAATTCAAACTCATTTGAATATCTCACCTACACTGCTTTTAAATTATGTATATTGAAATTGACAATAACTTTATTGTTAATAAATTCCATTGGAAATTTGACAATAACTTTAGTATAATAAATTAAACTTCATTGGAAATTTGCTAATATAAAATGTTGCTGATGAAGGTTTTAGTCCCCTACCGGCCAAGTAAAAGGGAATTTAGGTTTGCACTCCGACCGTCTGTCCATCTGTCCGTCTGTCCATCCGTCAGTCCGGCAAATCAGCTTTCCACACTTTTTTCTTCGTTCTTGAAGATATTGATTTGATATTTGGTATATAGTTTTATCATGACAAGTTATAGATCAAGTTCGAATTTTGTTACGGTCTGATGATTTAGTCCAGAGTTATGGACCATAACTCTGGACCATATCTAATGTTAGAGAACTATGTTAAACCATATTTCTGTACAAAGGCGATAAATCATTTTTAAAAGACAGTCTTTGTTGAATTATATGAAGAATTTTTGGCAGGTTTATTTGTTATTTAGTATAAACTAATTTTCTGAATGCTATAGATATAAAAAAATTATGAAGAGAAATCCTTTAATAAGATAATAATCTATTCTTATTAATGTATATATTTCAATACATAACATTGTGTAGATAAAAGTTGTTGACATTTTATAGATAAGTTACAAATCTATATTAGTTTGTGACAAATGAAAGAAAAATATTTGGAACTATTAATTATATTTGATTATAATTTGTGAAAAAAGATATACACTGTATTATCGCTATTTTGTGCATTTTCCTTTGATCTTCTTTTGTGATAATTTTCATATCATGCTACTCGCTTGAGATGGAAAATTATCGCTAAAACTATGCAGGTGCGTGGCGTTGCTAATGAAATTGACATGAAAGTGGCGTCGTCATAGGTAAAATAGCGATAAACAGATTATCATTGGTCATCTCAACTCGATTGCATTTCTCGCTTTCGCCGTCCGGCTCAAGTGAGAAAATCAATCTCGTTGAGATGATCAACGATAATCTATAATTACATCATATCTAATTTTTAGAGAACTATTAATCATATCTAATGTTTTTTTCACTCATATAATCAGTTTTCCACACTGTTTTAAGTCATGCTTGAAGATATTGACATGACATTTACTTTTTGTTTACACCATGACAAGTTATAGAACAAGTTAGCATTTTGTTCCAGTAAAATGAATTTTTAACCGGTAGGGGACTATGTATTGTCATGCAATACTCTCAGAATGCTTGTTTGTTTATTTTTAGCCATGACTATGATGTTATTTTCTATTTCAATAGCCTTATGATGTATTTAAATTTTTTAATACTTTTTATGATGTATTTAAATGGGCTTTTATGGTTGCAAATTTATTGGGGTTGTAATTCAAACTCATTTGAATATCTTAGCTACACTGGTTTTAAATTATGTATATTGGAAATTTGCCAATAACTTTAGTATTAATAAATTCCATTGGAAATTTGCCAATAACTTTAGTATAATAAACTTCATTGGAAATTTGCTAATATAAAATGTTGCTGATGAAGGTTTTAGTCCCCTACCGATGAAGTAAAGGGAATTTAGGTTTGCACTCGTCCGTCTGTCCATCTGTCCATCCGTCAGTCCGGCAAATCAGCTTTCCACACTTTTTCTTCGTTCTTGAAGATATTGATTTGATATTTGGTATATAGTTTTATCATGACAAGTTATAGATCAAGTTCGAATTTTGTTACGGTCTGATGATTTAGTCAGAGTTATGGACCATAACTCTGGACCATATCTAATGTTAGAGAACTATGTTAAACCATATTTCTGTACAAAGGCGATAAATCATTTTTAAAAGACAGTCTTTGTTGAATTATATGAAGAATTTTTGGCAGGTTTATTTGTTATTTAGTATAAACTAATTTTCTGAATGCTATAGATATAAAAAAAATTATGAAGAGAAATCCTTTAATAAGATAATAATCTATTCTTATTAATGTATATATTTCAATACATTACATTGTGTAGATAAAAGTTGTTGACATTTTATAGATAAGTTACAAATCTATATTAGTTTGTGACAAATGAAAGAAAAATATTTGGAACTATTAATTATATTTGATTATAATTTGTGAAAAAGATATACACTGTATTATCGCTATTTTGTGCATTTTCCTTTGATCTTTTTTGTGATAATTTTCATATCATGCTACTCACTTGAGATGGAAAATTATCGCTAGAAACTATGCAGGCACGTGGCGTTGCTAATGAAATTGACATGAAAGTGACAACGTCTTCATAGGTAAAATAGCGATAAACAGATTATCATTGGTCATCTCAACTCGATTGCATTTCTTGCTTTCGCCGTCCGGTGTCATATGGTATTTTGAACCCACGGTAAATTGACCCGGGGTCAAAATACCCTATGGTAAATGAACCCCCCATGGTAAATTGAACCCCCTGTATGGAAAATTGAACCCCATGGTAAATTGAACCCCCTGTTTTTTTATTCGTTCTTTGATATGCTGAATCTAATCGTATTTAGATTTTTGGTCCCGCTTTCAAATTGGTCAACATTAAGGTCCAAAGGGTCCAAAATTAAACTTAGTTTGATTTTAACAAAAATTGAATTCTTGGGGTTCTTTGATATGCTGAATCTAACCGTGTATTAATTTTTTGGATTTTGGGCCCTGTTTTTAGATTGGTCTACATTAAGGTCCAAAGGGTCCAAAATTACACTTTGTTTGATTTTAACAAAAATTGAATTCTTGGGGTTCTTTGATATGCTGAATCTAAATATGTATTTAGATTTTTGATTATGGGCCCAGTTTTCAAGTTGGTCCAAATCGGGGTCCAAATTTAAACTTTGTTTGATTTCATTAAAAATTGAATTATGGGGGTTCTTTGATATGCTGAGAGTTTTGGTCCCAACAGGAATGTGGGGCCAAAAAACATTTTTCTAGTTTTCAGACAATAACTTGTGGAATGGTGAATGGATCTCTCTGAAATTATACCACAAGTTTCCATACCACAAAGGGATGGTAAGAATTGGCTTTGGGGGGTTATGGCTCAAACCATTAAGGAATAAGGGGCAAAAAAAGGGGGAAAAACAAGGGTTTCCAGGTTAATGGACAATTACTTAAGTACAAAACATAATTTAAAAGCAGTGTAAGGTTGGTAATTCAAACTTATTTAAATATCTCACCTACACTGCTTTTAAATTATGTATATTGGAAATTTGCCAAAAACTTTACTGTTTATAAATTCCATTTGAAATTTGCCAATAATTTTAGTATAATAAACTCCATTGGAAAGTAAGAATTGGCTTTGGGGGGTTATGGCTCAAACCTTTAAGGAATAAGGGGAAAAAAGGGGGAAAAACAAGGGTTTCCAGGTTAATAGACAATAACTTAAGTACAAAACATAATTTAGAAGCAGTGTAAGGTTGGTAATTCAAACTCATTTGAATATCTCACCTACACTGCTTTTAAATTATGTATATTGGAAATTTGACAATAACTTTATTGTTAATAAATTCCATTGGAAATTTGACAATAACTTTAGTATAATAAACTTCATTGGAAATTTGCTAATATAAAATGTTGCTGATGAAGGTTTTTAGTCCCCTACCGACGAAGTCGAAGGGGACTTTAGGCTTGCACTCCGTCCGTCTGTCCATCCGTCAGTCCGGCAAATCAGCTTTCCACACTATTTTTCTTCGTTCTTGTAGATATTGATTTGATATTTGGTATATAGTTTTATCATGACAAGTTATAGATCAAGTTCGAATTTTGTTACGGTCTGATGATTTAGTCCAGAGTTATGGACCATAACTCTGGACCATATCTAATGTTAGAGAACTATGTTAAACCATATTTCTGTACAAAGGGAGATAAATCATTTTTTAAAAGACAGTCTTTGTTGAATTATATGAAGAATTTTTTGGCAGGTTTATTTGTTATTTAGTATAAACTAATTTTTCTGAATGCTATAGATATAAAAAAATTATGAAGAGAAATCCTTTAATAAGATAATAATCTATTCTTATTAATGTATATATTTCAATACATTACATTGTGTAGATAAAAGTTGTTGACATTTTATAGATAAGTTACAAATCTATATTAGTTTGTGACAAATGAAAGAAAAATATTTGGAACTATTAATTATATTTGATTATAATTTGTGAAAAAGATATACACTGTATTACATCATATCTAATTTTTAGAGAACTATTAATCATATCTAATGTTTTTTCACTCATATAATCAGTTTTCCACACTTGTTTTAGTCATGCTTGAAGATATTGACATGACATTTACTTTTGTTTACACCATGACAAGTTATAGAACAAGTTAGCATTTTGTTCCAGTAAATGAATTTTTACCTGGTAGGGGACTATGTATTGTCATGCAATACTCAGAATGCTTGTTTGTTTATTTTTAGCCATGACGTCGACTATGATGTTATTTTCTATTTCAATAGCCTTATACATAAATGAGGCCGTTAGTTTTTCGTTTGAATTGTTTTACATTGTCATTTCGGGCCTTTTATAGCTGACTTTGCGGTATGGGCTTTGCTCATTGTTGAAGGCCGACGGTGACCTATAGTTGTTAATTTCTGTGTCATTTTGGTCTCTTGTGGACAGTTGTCTCATTGGCAATCATACCACATCTTCTTTTTATATTATGATGTATTTAAATTTTTAATACTTTTATGATGTATTTAAATGGGCTTTTATGGTTGCAAATTTATAGGGGTTGTAATTCAAACTCATTTGAATATCTTAGCTACACTGGTTTTAAATTATGTATATTGAAATTTGCCAATAACTTTAGTATTAATAATTCCATTGAAATTTGCCAATAACTTTAGTATAATAAACTCCATTGGAAATTTGCCAATATAAAATGTTGCTGATGAAGGTTTTTGTTTATTTTAGCCATGACTATGATGTCATTTTCTATTTTAATACCTTTATGATGTATTTAAATGGGCTTTTATGGTTACAAAAGAATTTTATTTTTAGATATTACTGTAAAATGTTGCTGATTAAGGTTTTTTAATTTAAGCCATGACTATGATGTCATTTTCTATTTTAATACTTTTATGATGTATTTAAATGGGCTTTTATGGTTGCAAAGTCCATTGGAAATTTGAATTGAGATTATGACCAGTTCTTGAGGGAAAGTGAAGGTAAGTTAATTTTTTAATACACTGGAAAAATCAGATTTGTGTATCTCTATGCAAGTCTTTGTACAAATCTAAGTCATTCCTGCCATATTTTCAAAAATGCCCATGGGGTTTTTACCTGCAAGATGGCTCTTATAGTCCTAAAAATACCTTCAAGGGGGTCTTCAAATGTATTTTAATGTTGTTTTTGGTTTCCTCACACTTCTAAATACTTAAAGTCATTGTAAAATAAATTGTTTTGTTTACAAATGTAGACAAATTGCTCTTTCAAAATTTAATTGGGAGCTTTCATGGTGCTTATCCCCACAAATAATGACAGTTGGCAGCTATACTATGTTTCAGCGAGAAAGTTTTCGTAATGAAAAAATTTCTAGCATACTAAATTAACACCAGTCAAACCTACTAAAATTCTGGAGGAATACAGGGGCACAATTGAAGGATTCAAAGGGCCACTCTTTCTTGAAAAATTGATTGATTATATAAGAATCACTAAGCATGACTTTAGGGGACCCCCTCTTACACAGTCAGTGGACCCTCCAAATGATTATTTCTTAACCACCATTAAAGATTGTTATATTAATAAGATGACATGCAATGATTAGACAGATTTTTAAGACCAGTTAATTATTTTCAATGACAGATTTTCATTTATTTTTATACGCGTCAAAATTTTGACGGGACGTATTATGGTATACAAATGCCCTGCGTCCGTCCGTCTGACCATAATAGGTAAATTAAAAATTTTAAGTTCTTAAACACATTCATTCTGTGTCAGAAACCTATGCTGTGTCAAATATTTAATCACAATCCAAATTCATAGCTGTATCAAGCTTGAATGTTGTGTCCATACTTGCCCCAACTGTTCAGGGTTCGACCTCTGCGGTCGTATCAAGCTGCATCCTGCGGAGCATTTTATTCTAGTTTCCAGACAATAACTTGTGGAACGGTGTATGAATCTCTCTGAAATTATACCACAAGTTTCCATACCACAAAGGGATGGTTAGGATTGACTTTGGGGGGTTATGGCTCAAACCGTTTAGGAATTAGGGGCAAAAAAGGGGGAAAAACAAAGGTTTCCTGGTTAATGGACAATTTAAAAGCAGTGTAAGGGAGGTAATCCAAATACATTTAATTTATTAAAAAAAAAAAGATTGGATTACCTCCCTTACATTGCTTTTAAATTATGTATAAAGATGTTGTATTGTCTTCATATGATTAGCTGTCAATTAATTTTTAGAAGTTACTATTAAAGGAATATTAATTTTAGCCATGATTATGTACAAAATGTATGTCATTTTCTATTTTAAGACTTTTATGATGTATTTAAATTGGTAATTATGGTTGAATTGAGATTATGACCATATCTAGAGGAAAGAATTTTTTTTTTTTGGAAAATGGGGGCAATTTTTCTCATTTCAGATTTCAGAAATTGAAAAGAAAATTTCTTCAAATTTTTTTTTTTTTTTTGCAAAATAAATGGTGAAGGGGGGGGGGGGGTCAATACGCAACAGCATGGTGTATTGCACAAAAGCAAAAAATTGAATATAAATTCAAATCATATAACCAATTCTAAGTTCTTTGACTACAGTTATTCTGTGTCAGAAACCTATTATGTGTCAAATATTTAATTACAATCCAAATTCAGACCTGTATCAAGCGCGAATATTGTGTCCATTTTTGCCCCAGCTGTTCAGGGTTGGACCTCTGCAGTCGTATCCAGCTGCGCTCGGTGAAGCATTTTATTATTTTATAAAAAATGAATTTAAGGGGTTCTTTGATATACTGAATCTAAACATGTATTTAGATTTTTGATTTTGAGCCAAGTTTTCAAGTTGGTCTAAATCGGGATTCAAAAGTAAACTTTGTTTGATTTCAACAAAAGTTGAATCTATGAGGTTATGCTGAATCTAACTTAGATTTTGGATTTTGGGCCCCTTTATCAAATTGATCCACATTGATGTCCAAAGGGTCCAAAATTAAACTTTGTTTGATTTAACAAAAAATTGAATTCTTGGCATTCTATAATATGCTGAATTTTGGATTTTTGACCATGATAGGTAAAAGTCCAATTTCAAAATTTTCAGTTCTTTAACCACATTCATTCTGTGTCAGAAACCTATGCTGTGTCAAGTATTTAATCACAATCCAAATCCAGAGCTGTATCAAGCTGAATGTAGTGTCCATACTTGCCCCAACTGTTCAGGATTTGAGCTCTGCGGTTGTATCAAGCTGCACCCAGTGGAGCATTTTATTTTAATTGAGAAAAGATTGTTACACTGAAATCATTTTAAAAAAACAGAGGAAAAAGTGACAGCTCATATGACTTTATGAATTAACCTGAATCACCCTGCAGCTATCAAAAATATTACTTGGTATCCCTGTTTATACTTGTAGCTTCTATCTACTTGTGTCTATTTTATAACTTTGGATATCAGAAGTAAAAAATTGAAAATTGGTAAAAAAATCAACATTTAATGGCAACTAGTTGGTACCAATAGATACTGCATTTAGTATAAATTTTTAAATCCACAGGCCCCAATCTTAATTTTACAAAAATTTCAGCTAGTCAGATTTTTGTGGTCTGTAGAGTTGATTTTGTTTTTATCTTGAAACCTATTACAGATAGAGAGAAATTTTAAGAAATGAAAATGACCAGAACAATAAGATCTACAAAAAAGGTATCTTGGCAGAAATCATCAATTGAGCTCTTATAGTTATTGCCTTTGAATTAAGATATTTACACTTTTCATTTTTGCAGAAACTATAGTCAATAATATTATAGATTATCAAGTTTAGTAAGCTACAATCTCATCGAAGGGCAACAGCTCTGAGATAAGATGTGGCCTAGAAACATCCTAGAGTTTGAAAGACCATTAATAATCTGTTTATTGCTAGTTTTCCTACGACATCATTGACGTTTACATTGACAACGGCATGTGCGCCCTTAGTTTGTAGCGATGATTTTACATCTCAAGCCAGTAGCATTATATAAAAAATTATCATAAAAAAAAGATCAAAGGAAAAATACACGAAATAGTGATAAAGATTGATTCAGTTGTCAAGCCTTTCAACACTTTTTAATCTACAAATAATTATGTCAACATGGACGAAATTGTCAACATACCTATTATAGGAGTTATTGCAGTTGAAAGTCAATTTATACCCATTTTTTTGCAGAAACTATTATAGAAAGAGAGAATTTGTGCAAACAAAAATGTTCAGCAAAATAAGACCTACAAGTAAGTCAACAAGTAAGAGTTATTGCCCTTGGAAGTTGATTTTTAGCCATTTTTGCTGAAACTTTGAAGGCCTGCAATAAATAATTCTAACAGAATTGGATGTACACCATTTTGTAGATATTTTCATTTAGATTTAAGACATAACATGACTCAGTGGAACAAAATCAAAATGTTAAGAAAATTGGTGTTAGTGGCATTTCTCCAAAAAGCGAGTTCACTCAGTTGGGTACCACATGTTATATTAAGGCATATATACTGTAGGTATTTTTTCAGAGACAAGTGCTTGTGGTTATTGCCCCTGAATGACCATTTTTATCCATTTTATGGATTTTTGAAGAAACAAAGATAGCTAGGGAGCAAAAATGTTCAGCAAAATAAGATCTACAAATAAGTCGACATGGTTGAAGTTGTCAATTGACCCCTAATAGGAGTTATTGCCCTTGAAAGATGATTTTCTTTTCTATTTTTGCAGTTTTTGCACACAAACTATAATAAAAAGAGAGAAACAGTAAACAAGCAATAATGATCAGCACAATAAGATCTACAAATCAGTCATCAAGGCTGAAATTGTCAACTGACTCCGTATAGAAGTTATTTCCCCTAAAGAATGATTTTATCCATTTTTTGCTTTTTTGTCAAAAGTATAGGAATTAGAGAGAAACTTTAAAAAGCCAAAAAAGATCAGCAAAATAAGATCTACAAATAAGGCAACGTGGCCAACTTATCACACTAGTTATTGGATTTATTGCCATTGAATAACGTTTTTATCTGAAAATCTTAAAACAGATGAGTATAAACTGTAAACAGTAGAAATGATCGTCAATACAAGACCTACAAAAATACAACTAAATAAGATCTACAAATAAACTAACATAACTGATTGCAATAAAGGAATAAAATAAATATCAAAGTGGCATATTTGTTACCAGGTGAGTGATTCAGGCTCTTATGAGCCTCTGGTGTATTTAAAGTTTATGTCAACCATAGAGTAATATTGTTATGGTCTGATTCTTAATTTGACTAATTCTGTTTGTAGTGTCTGATATATGGCTTTCTTAAGTCAATAGATATGCCAAAAGTAAGGACAAAGAGGACTCAAAATGTGAAGTGTATACCTTATGCTTCTGGATATGTTCCTCCTACCAATGAAGAACAAATTAAAGCTGTAGGGTATGATTGTTTTGTACCACCTGAATATAATTGTCAGCCTGATAAAGATTTTAATTTTTTCAAGCCAATTCCCACGCCAACAAGTATTGATGATTGGTTAGCACAATATGTTGATCCAGGTCAGAGCTTTGCTGATTATTTATCTACATGCTCATGGTTGTCACCAAGTCAGGTCAGGGGTATAAATCAGAAGTTTGTGCCAACTGGTAGAAATCTATGTGAGAAATATCCTGAAGGAAAAATCTATCTTCTACCCATTGGGAAATTTAGTGCCAAAGGCTTTGTCCACTTCAATGAACTTGCAAAGTTTGCCGAAATATATTTAGGAATACCTGTTGTTATCTTAAATGGCATTGAAATTGATGTGAATTTCACAGATAAAAAAGTTTATTGGACAAAAAGTGTTTTGGAAACCTCATCCTATGGTGAGAGTTCAAAGCTTCCTAACAAAACAGCGTTGGAAAGTAGATTCTATGGCAAACATCGCAGATACCAGATAGGAATAGCCAGTTTGTTATATATGCTTCGTCAAAACATTCCAAAAGATGCCTTGTCATTGATAGGATTAACAATGAGTGATTTATACAGAGAACAATCAGACTTATTTGTTGCGGGTTGGGCTGCTGGTGGAGATCATGTGGCAGTATTTAGTTTCTTCCGTTATGATCCCTCACTAACTTTTTCCAATGCAGATTGGTACAATATTCGTAGAAATCGGCGCATGTCTCAGGAGCATATTCAGAAGTTGACATTCCATAGAAGTTGTAAATTACTTGTACATGAGATAGGGCACTTATTGGGTATAGGACATTGCATATTCTTTGAGTGTTGTATGAATGGTTCAGGACATTTAGCAGAAGATTTTCGCCAGCCTATGCATCTTTGTCCAGTGGATTTACATAAACTTCAAACACTTGTGGGATTTAATGTCTTAACAAGATATGAAAATCTTCTCAAATTTTATCAGCATCATGTTATGAAAGATGAGGCTGAATGGATTTCCAGACGTATTGACTTTATAAAAAATGCACCAGTAGAAATAATTTAAAATCTTGACAGTTCTATTCTATACTATTATCACTTTCATTGACATTTTTTGCATTTGATAAGTGTATCATATTAAAATAAATTGGACACTCTTGTATTCTGAAAACAGTGTACTGTATAATCTGTTGTGTGATGGATATAGCATTTGAAATGACACTGTAAGTGATAGAAAGGGTCGGAATCAATATTACTGTGTCTGTTCTTAGTTTTCTTCTTAAATTGTCCTGATGATGGCAGATCTTTGTTTGTATCTGTTATATATGTCGTGTACATGTTATTATTTTGTACAAGTAACTTGTACAAATTTTGAAATTGAAATGCTGACTGACCGATTTTAATGAAAAAAATTATTACAATGGTCAGTTATGAAGGTTAATTAACGGATTAATGACCCATCCGATGTCGATAAGCGGATTATCTGTAATCACAACTTATTACACCTGAGCTGTAAATGTTAATTAGCTGAGGGTCATAAACTTGTCATAAATATGAAGACAGGTAGAATAATTGTATTTTCATCAAAATATTACGGCAATAAAGGCATGGACTTACGAAAAAGGGCAGGGCGTCTTAAAAAGGGCACAGGGCATCAGAAAAAAGGCACAGGGCGGCACTGGAAAGGGCGGGCGGACCGCCCTGTGAAAACGACCTAGCTGGAACACTGAAGTTGTTATTTGTACAAACATTTTGTATCAGTAATTATTTATATGATGCCATCAAACAAATTATTACTTGTACAAATACAATTGTACAAGTAATTACTTGTACTATTTTTATTGAGAAAAAGATAATAACTTGTACAAATCATTACTCTACTTGGCCTATTTGATGTTCACAACAAATCTTTTCCCTTTAAACAAACAATTTATAACTAGGCCTAAAGGTATAAACTTTTAACATGTGAGTACTTTTTATTTAACAAATGTGTGAGCAAAACTGTTCAGTTTAGTAGGCACATAATTGAAGTGTTAAGATGGAAAACAGTTTAGAATATAGCAAAGTGCTCTCGACCAATAAAATTGTAGGATTTGGTGTTTCTTAATTGTGAAGACTGAATGAAATCATGTTCTTAGTAAGGGATTATCCTATTGTTTAGGTCTACTTACAGTTCAAAACAAAGAGTTTCTATAAATGAGTTACAAATGTCCGAAGCACATTTATCAGCTTGAAAGAATAGTGATTAAAATTGACTAAAAGTTGAATTTTGAACCAAACAAAAAAAAAAAAAATCAAAATTAGATGAAGTTTACTGGTGCAGTAACATTGGTTACTGGATCCGCGGTTGGTGAGAATAGTAATTTCCAATATTCTGATAAAATTCTAAAAAAAGGAATTTAGTTTAACTTTTGTATATATTTTAAACTATTTTAAAGGCATTGTATTTAAACATTTCCCTGACATAATGAAGTAGTATTTGATGTAAAGGACTGGACTAAAATATTGGCTGTAAAATAAAATTTATTTGTAACTCAAATTTTGAATTTATTGATTTGAAATGGAAATAAACAAAAAGATAATTCCTCGCTAAAAGTACATGATTTACATTCATACTCACAATCAGGAAACATTTCTTACCATCTCATTGTACTGTTGTGTCATCTAATGTATAAAACATAATTTATTATATTTTCCAAAATTATAAGAAGGTCCTTACATCATTAAAACTAATCCATAAATGAAATCAGGCCTAAAAAGGAAGTCATGCATTAATTACAAACATTGCACTGACAATGAAACTAATTCTTAAATACAACCAATCAAGAGATCATTTAAGCCTTGAACACTTTACAATATTCTAAGTTTGTAAGAGAATGATAATCCCTTACTTCATGATAAGTACTCGCTAACGCTCGTACTTAATCATGAAGAAAGGGATTATCATTCTCTTACATATACGTAGAAAAGAAATTTCATGATGAAATAATTAAATTGTGAGATGACAATAAATCTTCTAATAATTCAGTATTCACACGTGAAAGATACAGAGAGACTGTTAGTAATGTAAAGGAATCCAAATTAAAAAAAAAAACAAAATAACAAACCCCCAAGAAAGGAGTTTTTGAATAAAACATTTAAAAAAAAAACAAGAGCCTGTAATTCAGTGGTTGTCGTTCGTTGCTGTATATCATATTTGTTTTTCGTTCATTATTTTTTACATAAATCAGGCCTTTAGTTTTCTCGTTTTAATAGTTTTACATTTGTCTTATTGGGGCCTTTTATAGCTGACTATGCGGTATGGGCTTTGCTCATTGTTGAAGGCTGTACAGTGACCTGTAGTTGTTAATTTCTGTGTCATTTGATCTCTTGTTGAGAGTTGTCTCATTGGCAATCATACCACATCTTCTGATTTTTATAAAACAGAAGGAAGAAACAAAAATAACTCAAAGATAGAGAGTTGTACAAATTATCTTTTTCTCAACAAAAATTGTACAAGTAATTACTTGTACAATTATATTTGTACAAGTAATAACTTTTATGATGGCATCATCCATCGTAATAACTTGTACAAAATAATAACATGTGCACGACATATATATCTTAGATATTTTTTTATAACTTTTCTAGAATACATATCCCACTTCTTCCTTTGTTCAAATATAAAACCAAAAAGAAGAGAAAGTAAGTCCAGGGAATTAAAGATTTAAAATAATTTGAACAACAAAATAAATGTTTTTTATTTATTTTTTTTTTGGGGGGGATTGCTTTTCCTGCGAAGGTCTAGTGACTAAATTGAATTAATAAGCAATTTTCAATGTTAAGTTTTCTGCTTAAGTGAGTTTGATAGGAACTACTTCTGATAGATCATTGATATTTAATATGAAGTTGCATTACTATCATGATCAGTACATATCAGTTTGATGACTATTTTGAGGCCCTGCCCCCTAAGTCATTGTCCAGTGACTGAATCAATTAGCAATTTTCAATGTTAAGTTTTCTGCTTAAGTTAGTTTGATAGGATCTACTTGTGATAGATCAATGATATTTTGTATGAAGTTGCATTACTATCAGTACATATCAGTTTGACGATTATCTTGAGGCCCTGGCCCCTGGGACATGGTCCAGTGACTTTGAATTAATTAGCAATTTTCAATGTTAAGTTTTCTGCTTAAGTCAATCTGATAAGAACTACTTGTGACAGATCAATGATATTTTGTATAAAGTTGCATTACTATCAGTACATCTCAGTTTGTCAACCATTTCTAGGCCCTGCCCACAAGATCATGGTCCAGCAACTTTGAATTAATAAGCAATGTTGCTGTCCATCAGATTGTCTTTTTCTAAATTTTATGTGGACAAGCAAGACATATCTCTGTGTAAACAGTTTATTCTAGGTTTTTATGCCCCCGGCATAGCAGGTTTTATCTTGGTCCGTCCGTACGTCCGAAAGTTGGTTTCCTTTCTCTAACTTTAGTTTGCCTCAACCAAATGTCATGAAACTTATACACAATGCTTATTACCACAAAACACAGATCAAGGTTGAATTTTGGTGGGGTCACTTTAACCTTCCTAGAGTTATGCCCCTTTACAAATGGAAAAATTGCTGAATTTTTCGTTTCCTTTCTCTAACTTTAGTTTGCCTCAACCAAATGTCATGAAACTCATACACAATGCTTATTACCACAAAATACAGATCAAGTTTGAATTTTAGTGGTGTCACTTCAACCGTTCTAGAGTTATGCCCCTTTACAAATGGAAAAATTGCTGAATTTTTCGTTTCCGTTCTCTAACTTAAGTTTGTCTCAACTAAATGTTATGAAATTCATACACAATGCTTATTACCACAAAATACAGATCACGTTTGAATTTTGGTGGTGTCACTTCAACCGTTCTAGAGTTATGCCCCTTTACAAATGGAAAAATTGCTGAATTTTTCGTTTCCGTTCTCTAACTTAAGTTTGCCTCAACCAAATGTTATGAAACTTATACACAATACTTATTACCACAAAACTCAGATTCAGATCAAGTACAAATTTGGGAAGTGTCACTTTTATCATTCTTCAGTTATGTCTCTTTATAACTTTATATGATATGCAAGCGAGGCATCATCTGTGTCCCATGGACACATTCCCCATTTATTTTTTACAAAGACTGAAAGCTGATTTAAGTAAAATAAAATAATTGTTTACTAAAAGTGTAATTACAATATTATATAGATGATAACTAGCTACTCAAGTCTATAAAATGTAGTATTCTAGCTGACTGATTTTGGTTGTAATTATAACATCCTTCATGGAACCTCTATTGTTTCAGAATTTTTTTCTTTTTAATATTTTATGTTATGAAAACATCTATCAATCCAATTGATTTATAGTACCACCGAAAAAGTTAACTTCAGAAAATTGTCATGACAAACCAGAGGGTAATGAATATACATGTAAGTGGCAAGTATAAGTTCATATAATGCATGTTTTAAGAATTCCATATTTCTGTCAAAGATAAAACATAAGCTATTTCTTCCATTTCAGTTGCAGCAACTGAAGATGCCTAAAATTAGGAAAACAAAGGCGAACAGTAAATATGTCCCGTATGCATCAGGATTTAGACCTCCAAATAAAGATAGACAACTCAAGGCTATTGGCTTTGATAGTAGTGTCCCACAAGAATACCATGCATTGCCACATGACAATTTTGAATTCTTCAAGCCAGTTCCGAAACCTACAAATATAGATGACTGGTTAGCACAGTACAATGAGGATGGACAAACATACAAACAGTTTCTACAGGATTGTCCATGGATATCATCTAGGAAGAGAAAGAGTGTGAAACAGAGGTTTGTTCCTGAAGGGTCCAACATACTGGAGAAATATCCAGATGGTAAAATTTATATTGTACCTGTGGGAGAATTTGATGGCCATCATTACTTCTATTTTGATGAACTTGCCAAGTTTGCTGAGATCTATTTAGGAATTCCTGTATCTACACTACCTGGTGTAGATCTTGAAGTGAAAATTAAAGATAGAAAAGCATTTTGGGTAGAACATCCATCAGAGACAAGTCAGTTGAAAAGCGATACTAGGAGAAGTAGTTCAAGAACAAAACAACACACATTAGAAAGTAGATTTAAAGGTACTCAATATCAGTTGGGCGTGAAAGATTTACTTAAAATGCTTCGTCTTAAAATTCCTGATGATGCACTTTGTTTTATTGGACTGACTTTGAGTGATTTGTTTTGTGATGATACTGATCTCTTTGTGGCAGGAATGGCTGCTGGAAATCATCGTGTTGCTATTTTTAGCTTTTATCGTTACAATCCAACCCTTTCATTTTCACAAGCTGATTGGTTTGATGTTACCATGGATAAAAAGCAGACGCAAGAAAACATTCGTAAGATTATGTTTCAAAGAAGTTGTAAACTTTTGGTTCATGAAATTAATCATCTTTTAGGCATTGACCATTGTATTTTTTATGACTGTTGCATGAACGGGTCAGGTCATTTGTCAGAAGATTTTCGTCAGCCAATGCACCTTTGTCCTGTTGATCTACGCAAGCTTCAGAAATTAGTTGGATTTGGTATTCTTAAAAGATATAACAACTTATTGAAATTCTATGAGAAACATGAAATGGAAGAAGAAAGGGAGTGGGTTTCTAAGAGAATCAAAATGATTGGACATATTTCCAAATCATTAGAGCAAGAACAGTTAGGGTTAAGTCAAAGCAGTTGAAGTTGTCCTACCAAATATTTGTTTATGTGTATTTACAAAGATCTTTTTTGTTTTTAACTAACATATTCTAGAAATTTGTGTAATCAAAATACCTGTATTTAAATATTGGATTCTTGGGCCCAGTTTTCAAGTTGGTCCAAATCAGGGTCCAAAATTAAACTTTGTTTGATTTCAACAAAAATTGAATTTATGGGGTTTTTTGAAATGCTGAATCTAACCATGTATTTAGAGATTTTGGATTTTCGGCTCCTTTATCAAATTGGTTCACATTGAGGTCTAAAGGGTCCTAAATTAAACTTTTGTTTGATTTCATCAAAAATTGAATTCTTTGGGTTCTTTGATTTGCTGATTCTAACAATGTACTCAGATTTTGGATATTTGACCATAATAGGTAAATGTCCGATTTTAAATTTTTCAGTTCTTTGACCATATTCATTTTGTGTCACAAACCTATGCTGTGTCAAATATTCAGTCACAATCCAAATTCAGAGCTGTTTTTAGCTTAAATGTACTGTCCATACTTGCTCAACTGTTCAGGGTTCGACCTCTGCAGGCAATCTGGTTTGCTGTCACTCTGACAGCCTCTTGTCTTTATTTGGAATAGTTTATAAGTTACAAAAAACTATACTATTAATTAATTTGTAATTCATAGGTGTAATTTGGTGCAATTCATTCATTCAATATTTTTTTTATGCCCCCACTGTAGCGGAGGGGCATTAAGTTTTACCCTTGTCTGTATGTACGTACGTATGTCTGTACGTCCCAAAATTGGTTTCCATTCTCTAACTTTAGTTTAGCTCAACCAAATGTTATGAAACTTATACACAATGCTTATTACCACAAAACACAGATCAAGTTTGATTTTGGTGTCATCACTTTAACCGTTCTAGAGTTATTCCCCTGTATAAATGGAAAAAAATGCAAAATTTTTTAGTTTCCGTTCTCTAACTTAAGTTTGCCTCAACCTAATGTTATGAAACTTATACACAATGCTTTTTACCACAAAACACAGATCAAGTTGAATTTTGGTAGCATCACTTTAATCATTATCGAGTTATGCCCCTTTACAAATCGAAAAATTGCAAAATGTTTAGTTTCCGTTCTGTAACTTAAGTTTGCCCCAACCAAACATTATGAAACCTATACACAATACTTATTACCTTAAAACTCAAATCAAGTACAAATTTGGGTAGCATCACTTTTATCGTTCTTGAGTTATGTCCCTTTATAATGTTGTATGCAAGTGGGGGCATCATCTGTGTCCATGGGGACACATTCTCCATTTATTGTTTAATGTTTTTATATTTATATCATATTCACAGAGATTCTGTGATTTTTATAATAATTTATAAATAACAAGAAATGCATTTTGAGAAACATGTCTTAACATACATGTATCTTTCTACTAATTTGTTTCTTTATTTAAATGTTGTCATATATTCCTTTTGATGATTTTGTGTTGGTCACACCTAACAGTTTTTGTCTTGCTTGCGACATTTGTCGCAGTATGCGAGACATAGGGATTAGGGAGCTACCATTTGATTTTTATGGGGGGGGCTAGGATGAAATTTGAAAAAAATAGGCAGGACAGGATTTTTGAGTTAAAAAAAAGGCAGGATGAGACACTTGCAAAAAAAAAGTCAGGATGACAATTTAGGTAAAAAAAAGTCAGGATAAACTTTAAAAAAAAAAAAGGCAGGACCGAATAGAGTGAAAAATAAAAAGGCCGGACAGAGATTACAACCAAAAAAAAATGCAGGACAAAATTTTTCATCCTAGCCCCCCCATAAAAATCAAATGGTAACTCCCTTACTATCAGGCAGCAGCAGTGATGTAAACTATTTGTTTAAAGCTTTTTATTACAGAAGGTAGAAGACCCGGATGTTTCATACCTGGTATGCAAATACCTTATGTTACAAAGTTTTCATCTGTCACATGTCCATTGTCCTTGACCTCATTTTCATGGTTCAGCAACTACTTGAAAAAAAAATTATAGTATTTTTGTCATGTGAATTTCTCACTTAGTATATATGAGTAATAGGATAACTATATTTGGTATATCAGTTCCTTGCAATGTCTACATGTCTTGTTAGACAGGGTTCACCTGACCTCTACCTCATTTCATGGATCAGTGTTCGAGGTTAAAGTTATGTGATTAGGTCCATTTCTCAGATACTGTAAGCAGTAGGTGAAATAAATGTGGTGTATGGAATGATTGTAAGATACATGTCGGTTTTTTTTTAGTTTAAACATATTTATTTGCAAAAAAAACTCACAAAAAGGATTAGACACAAATTAGTCAACTTCGATTGTCTTCTCCTAAGATACAATATTAGACAATAGAATTTCATAGCATGCAAATATCAAATTTATTATTACACAATATATATTCAAACGTCTGTAATTTAAATAATATATTAAGAAACAGTATAGAAAAAAGGAAAAGATGGGAAGAAGGGAAAAACACATGTATGTGTGTGTGTGTGTGTGTGTGTGGATCACTACATTCAGCTTATACACATGATTAAACAAGGAACCTTTTGGTCTTCTTTATATAATCAAAAACATTTCTAAATATTTCTTCGTTTTGCTCATTTGTCAGATTTATACTACCAAATGTTAAAATCTCTAGATCCAACACAAGGTCATCTGGTAACCAAATAAGACTATTCATTAGAATGTGACGTAAATTTGTATATATTGGACATTTAAAGAATTTACATGTCGGTCTAGCCAGTATCATATGACTTTGACCTCATTTTCATGGTTCATAGGTCAGTGTTAAGTTTTTGTGTTTTTGTCGAGCCTGAAAATTTTGTCGCAGAAAGCTCGACATAAGGATCATAGTGATCCGGCGGCGGCGTTGTTAGCTTACTTCTTAAAAGCTTTATATTTTAGAAGGTTGAAGACCTGGATGCTTCATACTTTGTATATAGATGCCTTATGTTATGAAGTTTCCGTCTGTCACATGTCCATTGTCCTTGACCTCATTTTCGTGGTTCAGTGACTACTTGAAAAAAAGTTAAGATTTTTTGTAATGTTAATTTCACTCTTATTATGAGTAATAGGTTAACTATATTTGGTATGTGCGTACCTTGTAAGGTCCTCATGCCCGTCAGACAGTTTTTACTTGACCTTGAACTCATTTCATGGATTAGTGAACAAGGTTAAGTTTTGGTGGTCAAGTCCATATCTCAGATACTATAAGCAATAAGTCTACTATATTTGGTGTATGGAAGGATTGTAAGGTGTCGTGTCCAACTGGCAGGTGTCATCTGACCTTGACCTCATTTTCAGGGTTCAGTGGTTATAGTTAAATAGAAATCTACAAAATTTAAACACAAGGTTTATAACCACAAAAGGAAGGTTGGGATTGATTTTGGGGGTTATGGTACCAACAGTTAAGGAATTAGGGGCCAAAAAGGGGCCAAAAATAAGCATTTTTGTAACTTCCAGACATAACTTGTGTGTTAGTGTATGGATCTCTCTGACATTGTACCACAAGGTTCTATATCACAAAGGGAATGCTGGGATTGATTTTGGGGTAATTGCCTCAAAATTTTAGGAATTAGGGGCCAAAAAGGGGCAAAAAGAAGCATTTTCTAGTTTCATGACAATAACTTGTGTGTAAGTGTATGGATCTTTCTGAAATTGTACTACAAGGTTCCATATCACAAAGGAAAGCTGGAATTGAGTTGGGGTAATTTCCTGAAACGTTTAGGAATTAGGGGCCAAAAGGGCCAAAATAAGCATTTTCTAGTTTCCAGACAATAACTTGTGTTCAAGTGTATGGATCTCTCTAAAATTGTACTGCAAGGTACCATACCTCAAAGGAAGGCTGGGATTGAGTTTGGGGTGATGAATCATAAGGAGGTTTAAAAATTTGGGGGATTTTTTTTCCTTTTTCCTTTTTTTTTCTTTAAAATTTTCCATTTTAAGTTGGTTATTTCTGATTTATATTTAAAAGCAAATAATAATGATATGGCAGGAGATACACACCAAACAGGATGTGTAAATTATTATATGATAAGTATTGTGCAATAGCAAGAAATTTTCAATTGCACAGTATTGCATAATAGCAAGAAATCTTCAATTGCACAGTATTGGGCAATAGCAAGAAATATCCAATAGCACAATATTGCGCAATAGCAAGAAATGTCAATTGTACAGTATTGCCCAATAGCAAGAAATATTCAATTGCACAGTATTGCGCATTGCAAGAATATTCAATTGCACAGTATTGTGCAAAGAAGATACTTTGTATAAATGGCTTATTTCTTGACCAATTTCAATGGGGTTTTATTCTTGAACTCTTGGGGTTCTTTAATATGCTGAATCTAACCGTGTATTAAGTTTTTGGATTTTGGTCCCGTTTTTGAATTGGTCCACATTGAGGTCCAAAGGGTCCAAAATTAAACTTTGTTTGATTTCATCAAAATTGAATTATTGGGGTTCTTTGATATGCGAATCTAACCGTGTATTTAAATTCTTAATTTTTGGTCCGTTTAAAATTGGTCTACATTAAGGTCCAAAGGGTCCAAAATTAAACTTAGTTTGATTTTAACAAAAATTGAATTCTTAGGGTTCTTTGATATGCTGAATCTAAACATGTATTTAGATTTTTGATTATGGGCCCAGTTTTCAAGTTGGTCCAAATCGGGGTCCAAAATTAAACTTTGTTTGATTTCAACAAAACTTTAATATATGGGGTTCTTTGATATCCTGAATCTAACCATGTATTTAGATTTTTGATTTTGGGCCCCGTTATCAACTTTGTCCACATTGAGGTCAAAAGGGTCCAAAATTAAACTTTGTTTGATTTCATCAAAATTGAACTCTTGGGGTTCTTTGATATGCTGAATCTAATCATGTATTTAGATTTTGGATATTGGACCATAATAGGTGAATGTCAATTTAAAATTTTAAGTTCTTAGACCACATTCATTCTGTGTCAGAAACCTATGCTGTGTCAAATATTTAATCACAATCCAAATTCAGAGCTGTATCAAGCTTGAATGTTGTGTCCATACTTGCCCCAACTGTTCAGGTTCGACCTCTGCGGTCGTATCAAGCTGCCGCCCTGAACATTTTATTAGAGTTACTATTAAAGGAATAATAATTTTAGCCATGATTATGTATGTCATTTTCTATTTTAAGACTTTTATGATGTATTTAAATTGGTAATTATGGTTGCAAACTCCATTGGAAATTTGAATTGAGATTATGACTGTATCTTGAGGGAAAGAATTTTTTTTTTTTGGGAAAAAGGATGGGGGGAGGTGAAAAAAAATTGGGGGGTGGGGGGGCAATTTTTTCTCATTTTCAGATTTCAGAAATTAGAAAGAAAATTTCTTCAAATATTTTTTTTTTGCAAAATAAAGGAGGGGGTCAATAAGCAACAGCATGGTGTATTGCACAAAAGCAAAAAATTGAATATAAATTCAAATTATATAACCAATTCTAGGTTCTTTGACTACAGTTATTCTGTGTCAGAAACCTATTATGTGTCAAATATTTAATTACAATCCAAATTCAGACCTGTATCAAGCGAATATTGTGTCCATTTTTGCCCCAACTGTTCAGGGTTGGACCTCTGCGGTCGTATCCAGCTGCATCCAGCAAAGCAATTTATTTTAAAAGTATTATATATATAGTAACAATTAAAAATGGTAGAAAGTTGTCAACAATCAATCTCTAGAATGCACTGATTGACTATAGCAAGTGTTATAAAAAGGTAAAATTTTGAAAATATTTAATTTTCAAGGAAATTATATTACTTTGTATATTTGATTCATAGATTTCATAGTATAAATAATGTAAAAAAGTATATTTTATTCAAATTGAAACAACAAAGTACATGTTTAAACAATATATGTTATATATTGTAGTTCATTGCCTACTATTGTTTCAAAAACAAGAAGTTTAGAATGTTTTGTCAGATGTAATTGAAGTTCCACTTTCATACTCTTATACTGTGACAAATATCAAATTTTGACAGTTTGAAGTCATTTATGCATCTGGGGCAGTAAAATTGGTACTGTAAGTGTTATTACTACCATGTGGTTTTTCATAGACTTATTATACGACCGCAAAAAATTTTTGCGGTCGTATATTGGTATGACGTTGGCGTCGTCGTCGTTGTCGTCCGAAGACACATTGGTTTTCGCACTCTAACTTTAGTTAAAGTGAATGGATCTCGATGAAATTTTACCATAAGGTTCAATACCACAAAAGGAAGGTTGGGATTGATTTTGGGGGTTATGGTGCCAACAGTTAAGGAATTAGGGGCCAAAAAGGGGCCAAAAATAAGCATTTTTGTAACTTCCAGACAATAACTTGTGTGTTAGTGTATGGATCTCTCTGACATTGTACCACAAGGTTCCATACCACAAAGGGAATGCTGGGATTGATTTTGGGGGTATTGCCTCAAAATTTTAGGAATGAGGGGCCAAAAAAGGGGCAAAAAACAAGCAATTTGCTAGTTTCATGACAATAACTTGTGTTTAAGTGTATGGATCTTTCTAAAATTGTACTACAAGGTTCCATATCACAAAGGGAAAGCTGTAATTTAGTTTGGGGGTAGTTGCCCAAAACGTTTAGGAATAAGGGGCCAAAAAACACATTTTTATACGACCGCAAAATTTTTTTGCGATCGTATATTGGTATGACGTTGTTGTCGTCGTCCGAAGACACATTGGTTTCGCACTCTAACTTTAGTTTAAGTGAATGGATCTCTATGAAATTTTACCATAAGGTTCAATACCACAAAAGGAAGGTTGGGATTGATTTTGGGGATTATGGTACCAACAGTTTAGGAATTAGGGGCCAAAAAGGGGCTAAAAATAAGCATTTTGGTAACTTCCAGACATAACTTGTGTGTTAGTGTATGGATCTCTCTGACATTGTACCATAAGGTTCCATATCACAAAGGGAAGGCTGGGATTGATTTTGGGGGTAATTGCCTCAAAATTTTAGGAATTAGGGGCCAAAAGGGGCAAAAACAAGCATTTTCTAGTTCATGACAATAACTTGTGTGTAAGTGTATGGATCTTTCTGAAATTGTACTACAAGGTTCCATATCACAAAGGAAAAGCTGGAATTGAGTTTGGGGTAATTGCCCAAAGGTTTAGGAATAAGGGGCCAAGGGGCCAAATATAAGTATTTTCTAGTTTCAGACAATTACTTGTGTTCAAGTGTACGGATCTCTCTGAAATTGTACTGCAAGGTACCATACCACAAAGGGAAGGCTTGGATTGATTTTGGGGATAATTGCCTCAAAGTTTTAGGAATTAGGGGCCAAAAGGGCAAAAACAAGCATTTTCTAGTTTCAGGACAATAACTTGTGTGTAAGTGTATGGATCTTTATGAAATTGTACTACAAGGTTCCATGTCACAAAGGAAAGCTGGGTTTGAGTTTGGGGTAATTGCCTAAACGTTTAGGAATTTGGGGCCAAAAGGAGTTTTGGTCCCAACAGTTTAGGAATTAGGGGCCAAAAGGGTCCAAAATTAAACTTTGTTTGATTTCATCAAAATTGAACTATAGGGATTCTTTGATATGCTGAATCTAACTGTGTATTTAGATTCTTAATTTTGGTCCCATTTTCAAATTGGTCTACATTAAGGTCCAAAGGGTCCAAAATTAAACTTAGTTTGATTTTAACAAAATTAATTCTTGGGGTTCTTTGATATGCTGAATCTAAACATGTACTTAGTTTTTTTGATTATGGGCCCAGTTTTCAAGTTGGTCCAAATCGGGTCCAAAATTAAACTTTGTTTGATTTCAACAAAATTGAATATATGGGGTTCTTGATATGCTGAATCTAACCATGTATTTAGATTTTGATATTCGGGCCTGGTTATCAAATTGGTCCACATTGAGGTTTAGAGGGTCCAAAATTGAACTTTATTTGATTTCATCAAAAATTGAATTCTTGGGGTTCTTTGATACGCTGAATCTAACCATGTATTTAGATTTTGGATATTGGAATACCACAAAGGGATGGTAAAATTGTTTTTGGGAGTTATGGCTCAAAGTGTTAAGGAATAAGGTGCAAAAAAGGGGGGGAAAGGGTTTGCAGGTTAATGGACAATTACTTAAGTACAAAACATAATTTAAAAGGCAGTGTAAGGTTGGTAATTGAAACTCATTTGAATATCTCACCTAAACTGCTTTTAAATTATTTATATTGGAAATTTGCCAAAAACTTTATTATTAATAAATTCCATTGAAATTTGCCAATAACTTAAGTTTAATGAACTTCATTGGAAATTTGCCAATATAAAATATTGCTGATGAAGCTTTTTGTTTATCTCACCTAAACTGCTTTTAAATTATGTATATTGAAATTTGCCAAAAACTTTATTATTAAATTTCTGATTTATATATAAAAGCAAATAATAATGATAAGGCAAGAGATACACACCAAACAGGATGTGTAAATTAATATATTAAGTATTGTGCAATAGCAAGAAATTTTCAATTGCACAGTATTGCGTAATAGCAAGAAATCTTCAATTGCACAGTATTATGCAATAGCAAGAAATATCCAATAGCACAATATTGCGCAATAGCAAGAAATTGTCAATTGTACAGTATTGCAATAGCAAGAAATATTCAATTGCACAGTATTGCGCAATTGCAAAAATATTGAATTGCACAGTATTGTGCAAAAGAAGATACTTTGTATAAATTGCTTATTTCTTGACCAATTTCAATGGGGTTTTATTCTTGAATTCTTGGGTTCTTTAATAAGCTGAATCTAACTGTGTATTAAGTTTTGGATTTTGGTCCCGATTTTAAATTGGTCCACATTGAGGTCCAAAGGGTCCAAAATTAAACTTTGTTTGATTTCATCAAAAATTGAATATTAGGGTTCTTTGACATGCCGAATCTAACCGTGTATTTAGATTCTTAATTTTGGTCCGTTTTCAAATTGGTCTTCATTAAGGTCCAAAGGGTCCAAAATTAAACTTAGTTTGATTTTAACAAAATTGAATTCTTAGGGTTCTTTGATATGCTGAATCTAAACATGTATTTAGATTTTTGATTATGGGCCCAGTTTTCAAGTTGGTCCAAATCAGGGTCCAAAATTAAACTTTGTTTGATTTCAACAAAAATTGAATTATTGGGGTTCTTTGATATGCCGAATCTAACCGTGTATTTAGATGCTTAATTTTGGTCCCGTTTCAAATTGGTCTACATTAAGGTCCAAAGGGTCCAAAATTAAACTTAGTTTGATTTTAACAAAATCGAATTCTTAGGGTTCTTTGATATGCTGAATCTAAACATGTATTTAGATGTTTGATTATGGGCCCAGTTTTCAAGTTGGTCCAAATCGGGTCCAAAATTAAACTTTGTTTGATTTCAACAAAAATTGAATATATGGGGTTCTTTTGATATGCTGAATCTAACCATGTATTTAGATTTTTGATTTTGGGCCGTTGTCAACTTTGTCCACATTGAGGTCAAAAGGGTCCAAAATTAAACTGATTTCATCAAAAATGCCAAAAGGGTCCAAAATTAAACTTTGTTTGATTTCATCAAAAATTGAACTATAGGGATTCTTTGATATGCTGAATCTAACTGTGTATTTAGATTCTTAATTTTGGTCCCATTTTCAAATTGGTCTACATTAAGGTCCAAAGGGTCCAAAATTAAACTTAGTTTGATTTTAACAAAATTGAATTCTTGGGGTTCTTTGATATGCTGAATCTAAACATGTACTTAGTTTTTGATTATGGGCCCAGTTTTCAAGTTGGTCCAAATCGGGTCCAAAATTAAACTTTGTTTGATTTCAACAAAAATTGAATATATGGGGTTCTTCGATATGCTGAATCTAACCATGTATTTAGATTTTGATATTCGGGGCCTGGTTATCAAATTGGTCCACATGGAGGTTTAGAGGGTCCAAAATTGAACTTTATTTGATTTCATCAAAATTGAACTTTATTTGATTTCATCAAAATTGAATTCTTGGGGTTCTTTGATACGCTGAATCTAACCATGTATTTAGATTTTGGATATTGGAATACCACAAAGGGATGGTAAGAATTGTCTTTGGGAGTTATGGCTCAAAGTGTTAAGGAATAAGGTGCAAAAAGGGGAAAAGGGTTTGCAGGTTAATGGACAATTACTTAATTACAAAACATAATTTAAAAGGCAGTGTAAGGTTGGTAATTGAAACTCATTTGAATATCTCACCTAAACTGCTTTTAAATTATTTATATTGAAATTTGCCAAAACTTTATTATTAATAAATTCCCATTGAAATTTGCCAATAACTTAAGTTTAATGAACTTCATTGGAAATTTGCCAATATAAAATATTGCTGATGAAGCTTTTTGTTTATCTCACCTAAACTGCTTTTAAATTATGTATATTGAAATTTGCCAAAACTTTATTATTAAATTTCTGATTTATATATAAAAGCAAATAATAATGATAAGGCAAGAGATACACACCAAACAGGATGTGTAAATTAATATATTAAGTATTGTGCAAAAGCAAGAAATTTTCAATTGCACAGTATTGCGCAATAGCAAGAAATCTTCAATTGCACAGTATTGCGCAATAGCAAGAAATATCCAATAGCACAATATTGCGCAATAGCAAGAAATTGTCAATTGTACAGTATTGCGCAATAGCAAGAAATATTCAATTGCACAGTATTGCGCAATTGCAAGAAATATTCAATTGCACAGTATTGTGCAAAAGAAGATACTTTGTATAAATTGCTTATTTCTTGACCAATTTCAATGGGGTTTTATTCTTGAATTCTTGGGGTTCTTTAATAAGCTGAATCTAACTGTGTATTAAGTTTTGGATTTTGGTCCCCGTTTTAAATTGGTCCACATTGAGGTCCAAAGGGTCCAAAATTAAACTTTGTTTGATTTCATCAAAATTGAATATTAGGGTTCTTTGACATGCCGAATCTAACCGTGTATTTAGATTCTTAATTTTGGTGCCGTTTTCAAATTGGTCTTCATTAAGGTCCAAAGGGTCCAAAATTAAACTTAGTTTGATTTTAACAAAAATTGAATTCTTAGGGTTCTTTGATATGCTGAATCTAAACATGTATTTAGATTTTTGATAATGGGCCCAGTTTTCAAGTTGGTCCAAATCAGGGTCCAAAATTAAACTTTGTTTGATTTCAACAAAAATTGAATATATGGGGTTCTTTGATATGCTGAATCTAACCATGTATTTAGATTTTGATTTTGGGCCCGTTATCAACTTTGTCCACATTGAGGTCAAAAGGGTCCAAAATTAAACTTTGTTAGATTTCATCAAAATTGAATTATTGGGGTTCTAATCCGTGTATTTAGATGCTTAATTTTGGTCCCGTTTTTCAAATTGGTCTACATTAAGGTCCAAAGGGTCCAAAATTAAACTTAGTTTGATTTCAACAAAATCGAATTCTTAGGGTTCTTTGATATGCTGAATCTAAACATGTATTTAGATGTTTGATTGTGGGCCCAGTTTTCAAGTTGGTCCAAATCGGGGTCCAAAATTAAACTTTGTTTGATTTCAACAAAATTGAATATATGGGGTTCTTTGATATGCTGAATCTAACCATGTATTTAGATTTTTGATTTTTGGGCCCGTTGTCAACTTTGTCCACATTGAGGTCAAAAGGGTCCAAAATTAAACTTTGTTTGATTTCATCAAAAATTGAATTCTTGGGGTTCTTTGATATGCTGAATCTAACCATGTATTTAGATTTTGGATATTGGACCATTATAGGTGAATGTCCAGTTTAAATTTTTAAGGTCTTAGACCACATTCATTCTGTGTCAGAAACCTATGCTGTGTCAAATATTTAATCACAATCCAAATTCAGAGCTGTATCAAGCTTGAATGTTGTGTCCATACTTGCCCCAACTGTTCAGGGTTCGACCTCTGCGGTCATATCAAGCTGCGCCCTGCGGAGCATTTTATTCTAGTTTTCCAGACAATAACTTGTGTTCAAGTGTATGGATCTCTCTGAAATTGTACTGCAAGGTACCATACCACAAAGGGAAGGCTGGGATGGATTTTGGGGTAATTGCCTCAAAATTTTAGGAATTAGGGGCCAAAAAGGGGCAAAAAACAAGCATTTTTCTAGTTTCAGGACAATAACTTGTGTGTAAGTGTATGGATCTTTATGAAATTTTACTACAAGGTTCCATATCACAAAGGGAAAGCTGGGTTTGAGTTTGGGGGTAATTGCCCTGAATGTTTAGGAATTTGGGGCCAAAAAGGGGCCAAAAAACAAGCATTTTTCTAGTTTCCAGACAATAACTTGTTTTCAAGTGTATGGATCTCTCTGAAATTGTACTGTTAGGTACCATACCACAAAGGAAGGCTGGGATTGAGTTTAGGAGTGATGAATCATAAGGGGGTTCAAAACATTTGGGGGATTTTTTTCTATTTTAAGACTTTTATGATGTATTTAAATTGGTAATTATGGTTGCAAACTCCATTGGAAATTTGAATTGAGATTATGACCATATCTTGAGGGAAAGAATTTTTTTTGAAAAGGGGAGGAGGGTAAAAAGAAATTGTGGGGCAATTTTTTTCATTTCAGATTTCAGAAATTAAAAGAAAATTTCTTCAAATATTATTTCTTTTGCACAAAAGCAATAAAGGGGGGCTCAATATGCAACAGCATAGTGTATTGCACAAAAGCAAAAAAATGAATATAAATTCAAATCATATAACCAATTCTAAGTTCTTTGACTACAGTTATTCGGTGTCAGAAACCTATTATGTGTCAAATATTTATTTACAATCCAAATTCAGACCTGTATCAAGCACGAATATTGTGTCCATTTTTGCCTCAACTGTTCAGGGTTGGACCTCTGTGGTCGTATCCAGCTGCGCTCAGCGAAGCATTTTATTTTTTAAAAGGTAATGGCTTTGTGATATAAATGATAACTATGAAGATTTTTTAATTATTATTGAAGATCTCATATGCAGATAAGGACTACAGAAAACCTGCATGCTCTCAAATTGGATAAAAGTTGGGCTCCAAAAAAACTATTTGTTAAGGGATAACTTGTATGAAAATTAAGAACATACCAAGGGGACTATCAGAAGGGCACAAAACAGCATGGTTAAAAAAAAACTAGAAAGATCAACAGTAGTCCACCTAATATTGCACATAAACTAAATATAAAGCTAAAGGAAACCCACCAACAACAGAAGATGAAATCAGGTGTACTGGAAGGGTAAGCTTTATCTAGTGTAATACATAAAAAAAAATGTGTAAATTTTACCAGGTTTGAAATATCCTCTTTATACAAAAACAAATTTTTTTGGGATCGTATAATGGTATGATGTTGTCGTCGTCGTCCAAAGGCACATTTGGTTTCCGGACAATTATTTAGTTAAAGTGAATAGATCTCTATGAAATTTTTTAAGAAGGTTCAATACCATGGTAGGGAGGTTGGGATTGATTTTGGGGATGATGGTCCCAACCGTTTAGGAATTAGGGGCCCAAAAGAGGCCCAAAACAAGCATTTTTCTAGTTTCGGGATAATAACTTGTGTATAAGTATTTTGATTGCTCTGAAATTGTACCACAATGCTTAATACCACAAGTAGAAGGTTGGGATTCATTTTGGGGGTTATGGTGCCAACAGTTTAGGAATTAAGGGCCAAAAAGGGGCCAAAAACAAGCATTTTTGTAGTTTCAAGACAATAACTTGTGTGTGAGTGTATGGATCTCTCTGACATTGTATCACAAGGTTCCATATCAGAAAGGGAAGTCTGTGATTGAGTTTGGGGGTAATTGTCCCATACATGCAGGAATGAGGGGCCAAAAAAGGGCCAAAAACAAGCATTTTTCTATTTTTCAGACAATATCTTGTGTTTAAGTGAATGGATCTCTCTGAAATTGTACTACAAGGTTTCATACTACAAAGGAAAGGCTGGGATTGAGTTTGGAGGTAATTGCTCCAAGGAGGGATTCAAAAATGGTGAGGGGGTTCCAATTTTTTGAAGGGCTTCATATTTTGTTTTCAAAATATTTACAAATTTCAAATTTTTGAAAAGTTTCAAGAGGAAAAAAGAAACCTTAAATTGCACAGTATTGCACAATAGATTTGCTCCAACTGTTCAGGGTTCGACCTCTGCAGTCGTATCAGGCTGCGCTCAGAGAAGCATTTTGTTTGATGAAAGTAGCTAAAAGTTTAAAAAAGGGAAATGATAAAAAGTTTTTCACATTCTCCAATTTTAAAAAGATATTCAAAATGGTCATGCACATATAGTTTGTTGTGTAAGGGTTTATAATATGCAATGCTATGTTTAGCCCTATATTGTACTAACTTCAGTAACCTCTATATTGAATATGATAAATGCAGCCCTTTATTATACTAATTGCACTTCTACATCGAACAACTGTGATATATTTTGTATGCTCAGGAATTATTTGATTCAATAAATTGTTAAAATAAAAAGATCTTTATATTTCTTTCCCAATTCAGTTCATGGTCATGTCATTTCTAGAAATTGAATTCTTGTGAGAGACCCTCAATGTCATTTTTGTCTTGCCTGCAACAAAAGTCACTGAATGTGAGACCTAGTGATGACTATCTTGTGGCAGCATAAACTATTTGTATAAAGCAGTTTATTATACGACCACAAAAATTTTGCAAGCTTATATTGTTATAGCATTGTCAGCCTGGTCAGCGTCGTCCAAAAACATTAGGTTCCCAAACAATAACTTGAGTATAAGTGTATGGATCTCTATGAAATTGCAGCACAAGGTTCCATACCACAAAAGGAATATTGGGATTGATTTTGGGGTTATTGTCCTAGCTTTTTAGGACTTCGGGGCCAAAAACAAGCATTTGTTGTCTCGCCTTGACGGAGTTGGCGTCGCCATCAACACTATTAGTTTGTGATTAGGTCAGTTTAAGGGGAACCATTAGTGGCAGTTCAATGATAATTGGTATGCAGTTGTATTAGCATTAGCACATTTCATTTCCATGGAGAATATTTGGACCTTATCCCTCAGTCATGGTCTGTTGGCTTTGAAACTTTTGCTTAGTTTACATGTATTAGTTTGTGATTAGATCAGATTAAGATTAACCACTAATGTTTGTTCAATGATATTTGGTATGCAAATGCATTGGCATTTGCAAGTATTATTTCCATGGAGATTAAATAGCCCTACCCCCTCATCATGGTTCAATGACTTTGAAACTTTTAAATAGTTTACAAGATAATGTTAATGTTTGTGTTTAGGTTTGTTTAAAGGGAACAACTCATGATAAGTCTATGGTATTTGGTATGCAGTTGTATTAGCATTGGCACATCTCATTTCCATGGAGATTGTTTAGCCCTGTACCTTCAGTAATGGTTCATTGACTTTAGATATTTGCATAACTTACATGTTAAAGTATTGCTATTTTAATATCAACACTTACTTGCATTATCAAAATAACTAAAAGGTGAGACATATCTCTGTGCTAACAGTTTATCTTGTTTCAGGACAATATTTGTGTATAAGTGTATGGATCTCTATGAAATTTTACCACAAGGTTCGATAACTCAAAAGGAAGGTTGTGATTACTTTTGGGGGTCATGGCCCAAACCGTTTAACAATTAGGGACCAAAAAGGGGAAACAAACTAGGATGTTCTGGTTTCCTCATTTTCATTGTTCACTGATCAATGTTAGTTTTTTGTGTGTATGCTGTTTACATAAACTATTTATAAACAATGGTCAACAATATATTTGGTGTAGGGAATGATTGTAAGGTTTACATGTATGTCTGGCAGATATCAACTGACCTAGACCACATTTTCATGGTTTATTGTTCAATGTTAAGTATTGTTAGTTTGTCCTCTTCTCAGATACTATCAGCAATATGGCAACTATATTTGGTGTATGGAATGATGGCTCCATCTGACCTTGACCTCATTTTCATGGCTCATTGGTCAATATTATTTTTAACCGGATTTTCGAAGGAAATATCGGCTATTAAAATGGGGATGTACGGCGGGCAGCTGGGCAGGCCGACGGGCGGCTGCCAAATAGTGTCAGCACAATAACATGAAAACGCTTAAACAAATTTTTTCAAATTTAAATATGTTGTTTCCTAGGACTTAATGAAGGTCTAGTTCAATTTTCAAGATTTTAGTATTTCTCCTTTTAGAGTTATCGCCATTTTTAATATCCAAAAGTGGAATTTTAAAATATTTTACTCTTGTTATCATGTTATGATTTGTCTTATCTCACAATAAAAATTGGAGTGACAGATTTGTTTGAAAATTTTCTATTTCCTAAGTGGTGATGATTGTAAGCTATATTATTAGACATTTTGAAGTTAATTACATTATTAATTATTAATTAGATCTGGGTTATATCTTAGCATATGATAATCATTGGAGTGACAGATTTATTTGAAAATTTTCTGTTTCCTGATAAGATCTGTAGGACTGTATATATAAAGTTTGAAATTTACTAGTAGGACTGTATAAATGAAGTTTGAAATTTACTGTTCATTATTAGACATTTTGAAGATAATTAAGTCTCCCTAAACCATATATATTCTTACCCCACCCCCCTTCAATTTGAGAATGTGCTTTTATCTTGTAAATGGTTGAGATCCCCACCCCTAAACCATATATATTCTTGTATGGGACAGTAAAACAAATCAAATGAAATATTGGGGGAGTCCCCTGGTTCACCCCCACCCCCCTTCTTTTTGAAAACTTGTAAACGGTCAGGATCCCCACCCTGAAACCATATATATTCTTGTATGGGACAATAAAACTAATCAAATGAAATAAAAGGCCAGTCCCCTGGGGTAACCCCCACCCCTCCTGTTGGAGAACTTGTAAACGGTCGAGATCCCCACCCCTAAACCATATATATTCTTGTATGGGACAATAAAACAAATCAAATGAAATAAAAGGCCAGTCCCCTGGGGTAACCCCCACCCCCTCCTATTTGAGAACTTGTAAATGGTCGAGATCTCCACCCCTAAACCATATGTATTCCTGTTTGTAATTTCAAGAAGATTTGAATGACAAACAGGGTCAAAACATAGGCGTCACTTATGCATATCACAAACCAATTTATACTGGACTTTGCCCAATGTCAGGCGACCATGGGAATGACGAATTATTGGAGCTTTATTTGCAAGACTTCGTTACAGCATCCTGTTACAATTATTTCTTGTTACTGATAAGTTTTATAGATTTTGAAAAGACATTGTATTAATGATAAATAAAATTTTGGATTTTTTTCTTCTTTTCTTTGATAGATTGTTTGAAGAATTTTGTGGCAAGTTTATTTGTTTTTCTGTAAAAACTAATTTTCTGAATGCTATTTTTTTTTTTTTTTGAGATAAGTGAACTCCATTAAAAACTAAGCTTATATTGTCTATTAATAAACATATATTTAGATTTCTGATTTTGGGCCCAGTTTTCAAGTTGGTCCAAATCAGGGTCCAAAATTAAACTGTGTTTGATTTCAGCATAAATTGAATATATATAGGGTTCTTTGAAATGCTTAATCTAAACCTGTATTTCTTTTCATTATTAATAAGATAATACCACATTGAGGTCCAAAGGGTCCTAAATTAAACTTCTGTTTAATTTCATCAAAAATTGAATTCTTTGGTTCTTTGATGTGCTGATTCTAACAATGTTTGAGTGTTAAATCATATCTAATTTTAGATAACTTAGTCATCACTGGTTGTTGTTACTATATTATTGATTATAATTTGAAAAATTGCATCATATCTTATTTTAGAGAACTATTTATCCAGTTTGAGTTATTTCCCTTTGCACAGAAAATATTATGGATAAAATTAACCTGTGTTTCATTTCAACATAAATTAAATATATATAGGGTTCTTTCAAATGCTGAATCTAAACCTGTATTTAAATATTAGATTTTTGGGCCCAGTTTTCAAGTTGGTCCAAATCAGGGTCCAAAATTAAACTTTGTTTGATTCAACATAAATTGAATTTATGGGGTTCTTTGAAATGCTGAATCTAACCATGTATTGAGAGATTTTGAATTGTGGGCTCCTTTATCAAATTGGTCCACATTGAGGTCCAAAGGGTCCTAAATTAAACTTTTGTCTGATTTCATCAAAAATTGAATTCTTGGGGTTCTTTGATATGCTGATTCTAATATGTACTTAGATTTTGGATATTGGACCATAATAGGTATTTAAATGTCCAATTTCAAATATTTCAGTTCTTTGACCAAATTCATTTTGTGTCACAAACCTATGCTGTGTCAAATATCCAATCACAATCCAAATTCAGAGCTGTTTTAAGCTTAAATGTAGTGTCCATACTTGCTCAACTGTTCAGGAAAATCCGGTTTGCTGTCACTCTGACAGCCTCTTGTTCCTGCTTAAATTTGTTCCTTAGATACTATAAGCAATAGGTTAACTTTATTGGGTGCATGGAATGATTTTAAAGAGTACATGTCTGTCTGGTAGGTATCCTCTGATCTTGACCTCATGTTCATTGTTTATTAGGGCCCGCCACTAGGCGGGTCGCCCTATAGTGATCAGTCTGTCCGTCCATAACAAATTGTGTCTGCTCTATATCTAGAGAACTGTTATACTTTCACACTTTATACTTGACATGTAAATTAACCAACACCAGAGGGTGTGTCATAATGTCATAATGTTTGTACAACTTCCTAGGTCAAAGTTCAAGGTCAGCGGGGCCCACAGAGATAGCTCCCATCTTAATGATGTCTATATGGTCGATGATAAGTTTTCCTGGTTAAATTTGTTTCCTAGATATTATATGCAATAGGCTATATTTGGTGCATTGAATGATTGTAAGGTGTACATGCCTGTCTGGCAAGTTTCGTCTGACCTTGACTTCATTTTCATGGTTCATTAGTCAATGGCGGCATCAGCAAAAAAGCCACTGCCATAAAAATAAGAAGATTTGTTATGATTGCCAATGAGACAACTCTCCACCAGAGACCAAATGACATAAAATTTACAACTATAGGTTAGCGTACGACCTTCAACAATGAGAAAAACCCATACCGCATAGTCAGCTATACAAGACCCCGAAATGACAAATGAAAAACAATTCATACGAGAAAACTAACGGCCTGATATATAGGCGGGATTTCCTCGCTGCGTTGAAGACCCATTGGTGGCCTTCGACTGTTGTCTGCTCTTTGGTCAGGCTGTTGTCTCTTTGACATATTCCCCATTTCCATTCTCAATTTTAAAAATACAAAGTGTATTCAGTATATATGTTAGACTCAGATCAACGACCGGTCTCTAATCGACGTCCGTTCCTCAAATCGACGGCCATTCCAATCTGACATCACATTCTCGAATCAAGGTATAATTTTTGTCACCCTCTATTCGACGTTCAAATCAAATCATGTATTCAAATACGATGTATGATCGATCAGAGTCTGCGCTAATCGATGTCCAATATGGTTTAACAATTTATTCCCAGTTTGATCTTTATTTATTTTATTTGTACTGATCGTTTTGTTTTTGTGTAAAGCTGCTTAAATCAACATTTTTTTTAATTTCATTATGACTTTAATAGTTGACGACACGTATGAGAAGGAACAACAAATTAAGCTACATCCCTTCCCACATAAACAACTAAATCAAAATAACTAACATTGGTAAATGAGAACAAGACAACCAAGATCAACCAGCGACATCTCATAGCATGTACATGCATATTAATATTTTTGCTTGAAAGAAGCGGTTAATCCAGTCGATTTACGTTGTCGCATGCCTTTAATATTCATATAAATAAATGACCTGTAAGTATACTAAATGAGACAACAACCGAAAGACATCTAGAGGGCAACATGCAGTTTTCAACAATAGACAAAATAAATAAGTGCTGCCAGATGTTGAGAAAGTATTATAATTCGCACTCTGCCAGATATTTTTTAATTACTTTCCGGGTTTTACACATAGAGTGACACATATACAAAAGACACGAGTCTAAACTCTTTTGTTGGCGCACTTGCCTCCTTTCAAAATATACGAATACAGCTGTTTCTTTGTCGGGGACGTTATGACCGATTTTGTCCTGAATTGTAGAACTTCCCTGCTCAGTCTTGATGTAAATACATTTTCAGTCTTCTCTCAAATAACTCAAAGGTATATAATTCAAGTTCTTTCCCTAAAGTATAACACAAGTCGCTCGTTGAAGTGTTGTTTTTGTGACGTACATGTATTCTGCGTAATTATTTCAATTCAATAAAAACGACGTCGATTATAGTAGCCAAGAATCGGACGTCGATTTGAGAACTAAAATAAAAGACTTTGATAAGAGCAATCTACTTGTATTCAAAATTATGACGTCAGATCGAACGTCGATTTGAGGAACGGACGTCGATTAGAGACCGGACGTCGATTTGAGTCTGATATATATACATATATATTACAAAAATCTCGTCTTGTACCTATGGATATAATGTACATTTTCATGATGCCTCGATCAAAGATTTTTTTCCAGATATCACATAGCCAGAATATTAATTTCAATAAAACTGTCCCCCCCCCCTTTCACCCCCCTTTCCAAACCTCCTCGATGGTCATCCCCTTAATTTCAAATTTTAGTAATCTAAGGGACCAATCAGGGGCTGGGAGCAAAATTAAAGGGAGTCCTTGAAAATTTTCATGAATAGAAAGGTACAGGGCAACAGGGGTATCCAATTTTTCAATACTTCAGATGGGAGGGCATCAACATTTTTTACAAGATTTGAGCAATTCTGTATTATAGCTAATTTGATGAGTACACTAAATCAGAATCTAACTATTCAGCAGGACATAAAGAACGAAAAAGGGGATTGATGGTTTGGTGAATTTTTTTTTTTTTGGCATTGTCTCTTTTTCTTCGACTAAGAGTTTATCCGTGATTGGTCACTTGGTATCTCTCCCTTTTAGTAAGATATTAAGGGCATGAAAACTGATTTAAACACAAAATGATTATAATTTTTTTGCGGTCTGACATTATGTCAACAATGAGGAAAACCATAGTATTGATTTAATTAACGTATAGTCTAGATTTAATTATTCTCTTTCGTTGTCTCTAACGGCTGCTCCATTAAATATTTGGGTTTTGAAAACTTCATTTGTTTATATCCATAGATATAAGTGTTAATTGATTTAGTTTCCGTTTTGTAGGTCCATCACATTTTCCAGGTTGTATTAATCAAATCATGAAACTAAATTTTTTCCCAATTTTCTTAGGATTAATATGATTTCATGTGCTGATTGCAATTCATGATCAAATGACCTTAGAATGGTGTCCACCTTTAAAACCGAGGACCTTAGAATGGTGTCCACCTTTAAAACCGAACTATTACGTTTATAATCTTGTCTTGCTAGTTACCTAATTCATATATTATGGTCAATTGAGTATATCTTTTGATATTCTAAGAAATAGAGAAGTAAACATAGTTCGATCACCAGAATCTAATCCAGGGTGTGTTTATTTGGTCCGAGAGTATTCTAAGATTACACTCCTGAACAAAGCTGAGAAGCGAACACATTTTGATATACTTTTAATATTACCAAACCTTAAATAAATAGAGGCATTAACATTTTGGGTGTAGATTAATCATTAATCCTTCTAACATTTGATCTAGGATTAATTTACACCTGACCAATTCCATTTTATTCTATTAAAACCTTTTTTGTAAAATTCAACGTTCTAATTTAATTTAATTAAAACGGGATTAACTATTCAGTGAATAGGTGCAATAAAAATGTAAAATAGTTTTACACTTCGGGGTTAAAGACACTTATAAATAATGGTTAATTGAATGAAGGGACAGTTATGTTATGTAACTTTTATGTCATATTCTTTACATCAAAGCGGTATTAAAATTGTATTGTGTTTTAGGCGGACAGGACCCCCTGAGCCAGACTATAATTGCACACAGTATTTTGAAACATTTCGTGACGTTGGGTTGTACTTACAATACTGAACAGAGGCCGTGTTTAAGTCACATCCTTCGTTAGTTTAACTCTTTTTTCTTTTTGAAAAGTTTGTTTTGTACAGTCATACTTTATTATTCAAATTTATGCAACTGACATCAAGTATCCAATGACTTAAAATCTTGATTGAATACAGAGAGCCTTTAAAGTACAAAAAAAATTAAATATTCTGAATTCATTTGGGTTGGATATATATATACACCTAATGTTTTACGTTGATTTCATTACCGACTTACCACAATTCTAATTAACAAAACGGGACGTATTTATCTTTTCAACTAAATATTTTGTTATTTTAAAATAACAATTATGGCCTTAATTTTAAATTTGATATCTGTTATTGGAAGAAAATTCTTCACACGACTATGAATACTTAATTATTTTCTTAAATAATCTTCTGTATACAATGGCTATTTAAGTTGGTTTAATCTCTATTAATCCATAATAAACCGTAATCCATAATAAATCCATCGGAAAGCATTGTCGTCATTCAACAACATGTATGGTCGGAGATGTGTCAGATCAATTTTTTAGGAAATATTAAGTGAAATTAGAGGTAAGAATCTTTTCATTATCTATATAGGATCGAAAAAATAATTTCTTTGAATTGGGTTCATAAAGCATCAGATCAAAGCTAACTTGAAGGTGGGAAAAAACAAAAACAAGACAACAAAATGAAATAAGTATCAAATATAAAAAAAAATGTTCTACGAAATATAGAATCATGGCGATGTGGTATGATTTCCACTAATACAAATATCCACCAGAGTCCAAATGACGTCGACATCACGGAAATGTATATTCACAAAGAAGAAAATAATTTCAAAATGGCATTTACTTAATTGTATCCCTGTCTGAATATTGCTGTTTTATTTTGTCGCAGAGGAAACAGTAGGTAGAGGGCCATTATGTTCAACAAATAAAATCTCTTACATTGTAGTTATTAGACTCTTTTCACAAAAATCTTACGATTAAAATTGATCGTAAGTTATACTGAAATGTGTATGACTTACGAGTATTTTACTCTTAAGACGCACATAGACCTGACCTGCACACATAGACGTATTAACAAAAATACCGAACTTTAAAGTAAATTAAAAAATGGGGAAGTCCATAAAACCTGACTAAATCAAACGTTAGACTATATCAACCAATGGAAATAACTGTTATATTCCTGGCTTGGTCTTTGAAAAACAAATGACATTCGAGTTATGTTTAAACTTTACTGTATCCTTGACAATTCACGTTGTAGAAACGAACATGTTGTGGACATATTTTTTTTTTTACTTTTCAGATGTCTAAACTGGTTAATAGAATATTGAATAGTGACAAAGAGGTTGCGGCAGTCAAGTACAATATAAAAGAACAAAGATGTCTGAAAAAAAGTCTTGTGACCTTGGATGCCGAGGCATCGTATTCTGTGAAACTAATAGATATGGAAAACAGAGGGATGAAGGTTTTCTACAGACGATTCAGAGACAAAGTTTCCAAAATCAAAACTCATTTGAAAGTTAATGAGATCACAAGACTAAAAGATCTTGAGGCAACCGGTCGACTTAGTCCTCCACAAAACACAGTTAACACAACATCTATGTTACGTATCGCAGACGCAGAAAAACGTTTGAAATTGCAGGGTCGAGAGCATCTTCGGAAAACTAAAAGTGCTTTTACAAGCAGGAGTGTGGAAGCTAGTCAGGATAGTAAGAGAAATTCTGTTATGTCAGGAACTTTTGATAGCCATTTAAATGAGTGCAAAGAAAGTGTACCTGTTGTTCATCGACCTTCAACATCTGCATGGGACAGTAAATTAAACGGATCCCGTGAAAGCATATCTAAAAAACGTCAGAGTATTGAATCAATAGACAGACCACAGTTTTTCAAATCTAAAACATGTGATGCTATTATACAAGAGTCGAATTTCGTAGACAAAATTGAGAGCAAGGAAATTCCCACTGCGTTGCTCGAACAAACTACAGAAAAATATGAACCATCGAAATGTTCGGGGATATGTATTGTTTATGGAGAAACACCTATCGAAAGTAACAAAAAAGTAGACAAGGAACCAGACAAAGAAGACATCCCCGATAAAAAAATGAGCTTGACCGTTAACTTTATAGAAACAGGGAATGTTAATTCGCCACGCATTATGAACAAAACAAGTAGTGCTGAGAATGAAATGCCACAGAAAGAAGAGGATGTCGTTAGTCAAAGTCCACATCAATGTAGCGACGTAAACATTAGCTCTCTTACCGCGAATCCTTTAGAGGACATGATGGATGAATCCAAAGGAACAACACATGATATACCCGATACTAATGATAATGAAGAACAGATAAGTGGTATGGCAAGTCCTGATTCAAATAAAAATGCAAGTCCAAAGAAAATTTCCCAACAAAAGCAGCCTTATCAGTTTTCCAGAACATGTCATCAGAAAAATCAACACGAAACACGAGTTAAAGATGACACAACTAAGCTCAAGAAAACTGATAAAAAAACAAAAATAGATGAAAATAAACAGGACGGTGATATTAAAAACAGTTCTCAAAAGGACAAAACTTTAAATACAAATTCAGGTCGTGAGTCGCCCGTATCTATAAAGAGTTACAATAAAGTTGCCGTCCCTCGAGCTCGAAACGGCCAATCGAAAAGTGCTCGGTCCAATTTCGAGAGGCAGTCGAGAAAGAAATCATGTAATAGTAGCCCGGAACGACGAAGTTTCTCCGCTACGGGAAAATCCGCAAATTTCGCACAAATGACCAAACAGTATTCATGTCATAGCAGCATTGACAAAGAGGCAATGAAAATGGAATCCAGGATGTCTTTCAGCATCTCCGATGGTTTGTTTAGTTTAGGTGATGATCCTTACGAAGAGCGCAGACAACTTCTTCTAATGGACGAACACAATAGATTTGTAATTTTGCTACATAAAAAGGAAGAATATCTAGAAAGAATAGAAGAGTATATCAAAAAGCAGTTAGAGGCTACTCTATACGGAATTTCTGGTGAAACTGGTGGCGGGAAGAAGAAGACTAAATCACCAAAGGATATCTGGGACGAAATAAAACATTGTCGGTATCTTAGAACCGACGACGACGAGGAAAATATTGATTTATCGCAAGTTGTGACTCTCGCTTCAGAACAAATTAAAAGTAAACAGGGACTCAAGTACAAACCATTGTTTCAAAAACAAAAGAGTAAGAAAACAGTTATAGTGGAACCAGCAAAGACAGAGGACAATAAAAGTAAAGAACCGGTTAGTGTGGATTCCTTGGGTTAGAGATGATGCCACTTTACATTATCATAGTACTATTTTTTTCATGTTAGCACTTTAAGTTGAATCTGTTAATAATAATACATGTACTTGTTTAAAATTGTGTCGATTTTCGTTCAGCCTGTGACATTTATGTCGCGAAAGCGAGACATAGTTGTCGTTGGTTCATGTCTGTCATATTTGTTTTTAGTAAATTGTTTTGTTATACATTAGGCCGTTGGTTTTCTCTTTTGAATTGTTTCCCATTTTTCATGTCGGGGCCTTTTATAGCAGACTATACGGTATGGGTTTTTCTCATTGTTGAAGACCGTACGGTTGTCTATAATTGCTTACATTCACTTCATTTGAACTCTGGTGGATAGTTGTCTCATTGACAATCATACCACATCTCCTTATTTTTAAAGTGATCCTGGTAGTAGATTCTGTCGACATTTAGGTTCAGTCTATGGTTTTTAGACCTCAATCAAAACTTTATGAAATTTCATGAAATTTGGACAGAATCTTTTTTATAACCGTATTCAGAGCAAAATAATGAAAATATTTGTTTTTCCTTCTCCCGTATTTTACTGATAAAAGAGCATAGTTTTTTTTGCAGTTAACAAGTAGATACAGTCTGGAGTTAAAGTTTGTTACACAATAATTACTTTGTCAAATTTTCATTGAATTTTATGAAACTTTGACAGCACTTTTTTATGATTAGGAGATCGTAATGTCTGAAGCAAAATTTTGAAAACGTATTTATTTTTATGTCCCTGATTTTCAATGTTTTACTGACATGGCAGATAGTTTCAATCAGTGTTTTACAGTTACCATTTACAGACAGTTTGAATTATTCTTTTGTCGACTTGAAACATTTGTATACCTTCATGGATTGTTATGAACGGACTTGAACTAATCTTCAAGATAAGCAATCGCATAGCTAAATAAAACACCGGGTATTCCTATCCAAAATTCGCGTTTGTAACGGTGGAAAGGTAAAATTTGGATCCGATTCCCACGGAGGAATTATGCTGTGTGTTTGCTTATTCTACAGTGGCTAAAGGTATAGAGGGAGGATTGAGATCTAACAAAACATGTTTAATCCAGCCGCATTTTTGCGCCTGTCCCAGGTCAGGAGCCTCTGGAATTTGTTAGTCTTGTATGTTTTTTTTTTTTATTTTAGTTCATTTATATGTTTTGGCGTTTAGTGTGACGTCCAATTTCATTGAACTAGTACACATTTTTGTTTAGGGGCCAGCCGAAGACCGCCTCCGGGTGAAAGATTTTCTCGCTGTGTTGAAGACCCATTGGTGGCCTTCGGCTATTTTCTGCTCTTTGGTCGGGTTGTTGTCTCTTTGACACATTCCCCATTTCCATTCTCAAATTTTTTTACCCATCATTACACACTTTTCATTAATTGCTTCTCGGTATCCCTCTGCGGTTTCTGATCGGGATACCCAGTGTGAAGAAAAAGGTTTTTTTTCTTAAATTAAGTATTTTGCTGATAAATGGATTCGACTTTTTACAGTCAACATTACACTTTTCACTAACAACAGCAATCGTAGGCGAGACGACTTGTTAATGTTAGAAGTAACGTTATACTCTGCGATTAAAAGAACCGTGTAAAGATTCGTTATCTGATTGAAAATCATCTGAGACCAACTCGGTTTTGGTAGAGTTCGTGTTGCTCAGTTTTTAATTTTTTCTATGCTGTGTTTTGCAGATGGTTTGTCTTTTCGACCTTTTCGATTTCTGCAAAGGCACTGTCAGTTGGCTATCGATTTATGAGTATAAACATCACTTTGGTATCTTCTGTCCCTCTATTACTGCTATGTTTATTATAAAGGGAACAGGGTCACCCTTTCGAATTTCTCCATGCACAACTGAATAGTCTTTTGGTGTAACCAATTTTCTGGATAATGTCAAACAGTTATAAAAACTGTCACAGAAAAATAAACGACAAGACGGTTACTTACTAAAACAAGGAATAAATTAGATAGTACTTTTTGACGTCAGTGTCGTCGTCGTCGTCGTCGTCGTCGTCGTCCGAAGGCATTTGGTTTTCAGACAATTACTTGGTATGAATTTCTATAAAATTGCACCACAAGGTTCCATACCTCAAGAGGAAGGTTGAGATTGATTTTAGGGGTTATGGTCCAAACGGTTTAGGAATTGGGAGCAAAAGAACAAGGATTTTCATGTTTCCGGACAATAACTTGAGTATAAGTCTATCGATCAATATGAAAATGTACCACAAGGTTCCATACCACAAAAAAAAAGGTTTGGATTGATTTTGGGGGTTATGGCCCTACCAGTTTAGGAAAACGGGCCAAAAACGATACTTTTCTATACATTGTATTAATTGCTTATTTCTTGACCAATTTCAATGGGGTTTAATTCCAAGTCTTGAATTCTTGGGGTTCTTTGATATGCTGAATCTAACCGTGTACTTTTGGTCCCGATTTTCATGTTGGTCCACATTAACGTCCAAAGGGTCCAATATTAAACTTAGTCTGATTTTAACAAAAATTGTGTTCAAGGTTTTTTTATTTTGATATGCTGACTCTAAAAATGTATTTAGATTTTTGATTTTGTGCCAAGTTTTCAAGTTGGTCCAAGTCGGGATTCAAAATTTAACTTCTGATTTCAACAAATATTGAATTTATGAGATTCTTTGATATGCTGAATCTAACTGTGTATTTAGATTTTGGATTTTGGGCCCCATTATCAAATTGGTCAATATTGAGACCCAAAGGGTCCAAACTGATTAAACTTGGTTTTGATTTCATCAAAAATTAAATAATTTGGTTCTTTGGTATGCCGAATCGTACCATGTATTTAGATTTTGGACATTGGACCATTTAAGGTAAATGTCTAATTTCAAAATTTTCAGTTCTTTGACCGCATCCATTCTGTGTCAGAAACCTATGTTGTGTCAAATATTTAATCACAATCCAAATTCAGAGCTGTATCAAGCTTGAATGTAGTGACCATACTTGTCCCAACTCTTCAGAGTTCGACCTCTGCGGTCGTATCAAGCTGCGCCCCGCATTGTGTGAAACTCGTGTACAGCTATTACGGAGTCTAAGCAATAAGTGATCAAAAGGATAGAAGACACCACCAGGTAAATTCCCCAAAAGAGTAGGTTCAACAACTCATTGTTTTAAATATTAGACTGATATGTACCGCAGGCGCTTGCCCATATTTTCTTTATTTTTTCCCCTTTTTTATTTAGTAAACGGTCTTTAATAACAAAAAATAAACAAAACAAAAAAGATAAAGAAAAAAGAGGAGGCCAATGCCCCAAGCACATGTGTTGGGTCCGACACATTACTGTACAAAGCACAATACTGTATGATTCTTCACTTTAATATACATGTTTTCTATGTCATTGGTTTATAGCTGTAGTCATAATGTTACAGAATTTAATTCATTGGTGCGTTATAAGCTGCTCAAACAGATTATTGCAGAGGAGGGCGGCATGATTTCATATCACCAGGTTAAGTATTCTGAGCTTGCATTCAGCAATTGCAAGCATTCTTTAGTACGGAATTGTTTAAAATAGAAAAGGAGGAAGATATAAAGGGCCACCAATCAAAAACTATTAGTCGAAGAAAAACAGATAATACCATGGCCAAACAGAAAAACAATGAAAAGCCAGTCAACAAAACACTACACATAAAACTAAAGATTGAGCAACATAAACTCCACCGCAAAACCTGGGGTTAACTCAGATGCTCAAGAAGAACAAGTAGTTCCTGCTCAACTAGTGGCGCCAGTTGTGAGCTCATTGCAAGTAAAATTCGGTAATAAGTTTCAGTCGGTGATGCCACATTGAGAAAACAAATGGTATTGTGGCTATACAACAAATGGATATATGTGGTCACACGTGACAGATATATGCCATAACGGTCAAACAAATCACAAACATTCGAAGAAATTACCTCAACTTTATCACCATTCGGAACCATCGGTGTAAGCAACAACCCTATTAAGTATATTATAATAAGAAACGAGACCGTCTATGTTGACCTCTATAGATGTATATTGTTTTGCGCGTCCCTGGGTTTCTCTGTGTCTCATTGAAAAAATTCCATAATCGCAGGTGGAAAACGTCAACACTTGTGCTATCCTTCTGTGAAGATTCAGGGATCTGGGTTGAAAACTTTATGAGAAGTTGATTATTAGTTGCTATATGTATACCACATACATAAACACAACTATGATTGTCTTACCTTGTTGTTGGTGAACTTCATGATCAACTCTGATACAACCCCTTTTTAGCTCACCTGGCCTAAAGGCCAAGTGAACTTTTCTTATCACTTGGCGTCTGTCGTCCGTCCGTCTGTCGTCGTCGTCGTCGTACGATGAATATCTTACAAAAATGTTCTCATCTGAAACTACTAGGACAAATTTTACCAGACTTGGCCATAATCATTCTTTGAGTATATTGTTTTGAAAATGTGTCCGATGACCCCGCCTGCCAACCAACATGGTCGACAGGGGTAAACTGAAAGTTTATATATCTATTATCTTGAAAACCGCTACGAACAGAGAAAATCTGATATGGAAAGCTTTGTTCAGAATACTGAGATCTACCTGCTGTCCATTTACGTCAAATCTGTCGGATTACTTACAGGAGTTTTTGCCCTTAAACGTTTTCATTTTTCTTTTTTTCATTTTAGTCTATTATTTTGAAAACTAACATAGATACAGAGAAACTTTTATTAAGATAACAGATCAGCAAGACAAGATCTATACAAATAAGTTAACCATGTCTGAAATCGTCAGACGACTCCTTATCGGAGTTACTATATATACTCTTTGGTGACGATTTTTACCAATTTTTTTTTAGTGTTTGCCTAATATCTTAAACACTATAATAGATAGATGGAAACTTTAAAAGCCAAAATGATCAACAAGTCAAAATCTACAAATAAGTTTCATGACTAAAATCGTCAGTCGACTACTTATTGAAATTATTGCCCTTTAATGACGACATTTCCTTTTTTTTTCCTTTTTGCGTTTTAATTTGACATAATCTAAAACAGATAGATAGAAACTTTAAATGGCAAAAATTATCAGCAAGACAAGAACCACAAATAAGTTATCATGGTTGAATTCTTTAGTCAACTCGTTATTGGAGTAATTGCCCTTTAAAGATGATTTTTGCCATTTTTGGCCTATTACCTTGAAAAATATAATAGATACAAATGTAGATAGAACTTCAAAAAGCAAAAATGACCTACAAATATGTCAACATAACTGAAATTGTCAGTTAACTCTTTATATATAGAGTTATTGCTCTTTCATGATAATTTTTACTAAAAAGTGGTCATTTTTTGAAGATGCAGGTGATCGACACAGGCTCTTTAGAGTCTATAGTTTTACTATCTATCCTAAAATATAACTAAATATAGCAGACAGCAACCCACGACAACCATTGAACCAGAGCCAGGCTCCTGACTTGAGATCGGCACAATCAGAATGTGGTTGGGTTAAACATGCCCGTGAGCAGTGGAGCAGTGGAGCAGTGGAGCAGTGCTGTAACAGAACAAATTGTAAATGTCAGTTATAAATGGCTTAACTAAACATATTAGCACCAGGCACAAACAACCCGAACTAACATTATATATTATAGTTGCAAAAGTGCAAACAGACATGATGGGTAAAACATGTCACGCAAGGGCAACAACTCCTAAAAGGGAGCCATCGATGTTTTCAGCCATGTTGACTTGTTTGTAGATCTCATTTTGCTAATCACTTTTGAAATTTACAGTTTCGTTCTTTTTTTTCTCTTTTTTTTCTCCCAAAAAACCGCAAAAGCGGATAAAAATCGTTCTCCAAGGACAAACACTAGTCAACATCAGGGACCAATTTAAGATCTTAGCCATGTTGACTTATTTAAAGATCTTACTTTTTTTTTTATTGTGAATGGTAAAACCTTGGTTGCAGAATAATAAAAAAGATTTTTTTTTTATAAAAATTAGTATTTGGGTCTAGAAACAAATAGATCGTTATCAGAGATAGATCGTAAGTTGTAGTGTTGAATTTATAAGTGATCAGGTGTTAGTCCATTTACAATTTTATGTATATACGTTAAGATTAAAATACAAAACATTCAATGGATAGTAAACTTGGAATTGATAGTAAATAGTAAATACAAGTTATTTCTATTATATTTATGTTCATATAATACAGAAAAACGCGAAAATAATTGGAATTGATAGAAAACAAAAAAAATAACGAATTTGGAAAAGGGGAGGGCAAATAAAAAAATCGTCCTGTCCCAAGTAACTGATCGCAAGTTGCACTGAAACGTTGATGACTTACGAGGTATTTTTCTATTTTTCTCTTAAGATTTTTAGAGAAATAAAATACACGTCGACGTACGCCAATTTTATGGTAAGAATATGAAAACTTTATTGATTGTTGCCATTTGTAAATGTTTGAATGATTTATTTCATTTTTGTATATATATATAAATAATATACTGTATTTTGATGTATAAATGTTAAATGTATACATGTATTTTGTTTGAGGGCCTCAATGAAAATAAGACTAATTCTAATTGAGTTACCCTTTTTAAATAAAGAATTTATCATTATTATTATTATTATTATTATTATTATTATTATTATTATTATTATTATTATTATTATTATTATTATTATTATTATTATTATTATTATGGCAATAGCTCACAAAGCCCTTTGTTGGGCTGAAAAGGAAAAGAAGTCCGTTGTTTAAGATATTTTTGGTATTCAGTTATAGCTGTCAATTTAGGCGCTCAAACGTTTTAACACAGGAATAACTGGAGGTTATCATTAAGTTGTAACAAGACTAAATGGTAGGCAAGAACAACAAAATCTGAATATTTCGGCACAAATTTACACTACAAAGCATGGTATAATTAATTTGATTGGGGGAAAAATAAAGATCATAATGCAATATGTTATGTTGAGATAAAGGTGCATAATTTATGCAACTTTTTTAAACAAGTTAAAGATGCATTGTAGTTGACAAAACCAAACCAACAATTATCAATCAATCACTGACACTGATCAGTTGACAAAACCTGCAACCAATTGCTTTTAAATTGCTAATAGATTAACAAGATAATTTGTTTTAAAGAAATAACAACAACATTGTTTAATAGTAGGATAACATGAGTAATACAGGGAGGTCAACTACTATTTTCAGCAAACATGCCAAAACAATCATGTCAATAGCAGAGCTAGACAATTTACAGGGCAGAGCGCCCACCCTTCTTATCTGACAACATGTGTCCTCTTTCCTCATGATCTTTGCGCTCTGCCATTATCACAAAAAGAGAAAAAAGAGACTGAAATATAATCATGCTAATTAGTTTTCTTAAGGACTAAATAATTATTTTTTTTATCATTTGTTATTATGCATTTCTTCTGGGACTATTATACTTACGTTAGTATAATAGTCCCAGATTTCTTTCAACATATATATATAAGCTAAATATACTTAAAGATACACAAAACCTTTACATTTTATTTTAACAGTTGAAGTCTCACTGAAAAAAAATGAAAATTTATGAAAACGTCACACGCGCTTTCCACAAAAAGATGACTTTTAAGAATGAACAGTTGAAATATATCACAGGCATCAATTTCTTACAAAATGCATAATAAGTCTAAATTAATGCTTTGTCAAAATGCACATTATATCACCCTATGTTCAAAAATTCAATGGGGCCTCGGTGGCCGAGTGGTCTAAGTAGTTACTACTGTAATCACTAGCCAGTCAACACTGAGGTTGTGAGTTCGAACCCCGCTCGTGCGGGTGCACTCGACTCCAATCTTAATTGACTAGGATTGTCAGTTTTCCTATCGAAGGTCGGTGGTTTTCTCCGGGAACTCCGCTTCCTCCACCAATAAAACTGGCCGCCACGAATAGCCCAAAAGCGGTGCTTAAAACACCAAAAAAAAAAAAAATCAAAATTCATATTTAGATCAAGGAGCTTTTTAAGCTATAGGTTGTGTGAAATTGTCTGATACAAGTATAAACTTTTAAAGAAGGAAAACTAACCAATAGAATTTTAAAATAAGATATGAGAATATAACTCTTATAATGGGCTTTAAGAAAATAAAAAAAGGAAAAATTAGGGTACTTATATATCATTTAACAAATTTGAACAATATAATGGCTTTCTTTGACAGTTTTGGTGTCAAACATTCTGTTAATTAATGTTTGATACCTCAGCCCTAGGACATATAAATTTGTGTACGCATGCTTTCAATTACCAAAAAAAATTGTATGTAGTGGTTTTTTTTTGCAGGGATTTCAAATATATGCCTTTAAATTATTTTTATTGAGAAAAAAGTAAATGACAGTTAGTGTTAGACCTTTTATTATCAGTGTTTCTATTCTCTAGTCGCACAATTTGGAGTAAAATATATAATTTGTAACTTTAAAATGGTCTTAATTAAAAAATAAGGAGATGTGGTATTAGCACATTTTTTAACATACATGTAGGATCTCATGTTTTAATTACATATATATATATATATATTTCATGTGTTTACTATCATGACTATAATTTGATTAAATTAGCCATTGCAATTGATAAATGAAAAAAAAAGTAATAAAAGTATTAATGTTTATACATATATTTAATCTAAATTTTTTACCTTTTATAGCGGCTTATCATAGTATACTGTATGGGTTTTGCTAATTGTTGAAGGCTGAACAGTGACCTATTGTTGCTTAAATCTATATCATTTGGAATCTGGCTGATTAATGTATCATTGGCGATCATGCCACATCTTCTTAATTTTTAAAAGAAATCATTTTACAAGCAGAGAGACCAAGTCCCCAATTGTTGACCATGTTATATTGACTGATTTTGTTCTTAAGGTGATAAAATTGTAGGAAAAAATTTACCGATGTTTAAATTTAGTAAATTTATCAGGGTAACAAACAAAAACTGAGGTAATCTCATGAACTCCAAAAGGAGCGAGACCAGGTTTGTAGACAGGGTCAGGGTATCCTGCTATGATTGCATCACCTGCCATGTGAATTCACAATAATTCAAAATGTCACAATGGGAAATAGATAAGCAGGACATAATGATTTGTTGTCTTTTAGCCATCTATTCCCTTATTGAAACTACGTCATTGTATCTAATTTGAAGGCTTACAATGGCAGCACAATTACCTTCATTAAATTTAGCTCCTAACATTCAACTGAAATTTAAGGCAGTGCTTATAGATGTCTCCTGTATTTTACTGTTAGAAAATATTTCCATTCATGATGGTTGCACTCAGCCTTGATATCAATAAACCACAATGCATAAATATTTCCTTGGTTTTATTTGATGTCTTGAGGGACTGAATAAATTGTTTGTTATTAGATCATCTAAGCTTTAAAAATGACAAAAATCTATGAGGGTGTGGACGGGGGTTTACAGAATAGGGAATAATTGGCAAAAAATATAAAGAATAGAGAATAATTGGCAAAAAATATAAAGAATAGAGAAAAATGGTCAAAAAGTATAAAGAATAGAGAAAAATGGCCTAAAAGTATAAAGAATAGAGAAAAATGGTCAAAAAGTATAAAGAATAGAGAAAAATGGTCAAAAAGTATAAAGAATAGAGAAAAATGGTCAAAAGTATAAAGAATAGAGAAAAATGGTCAAAAGTATAAAGAATAGAGGATCCGAAAATGGTCAAAAAGCATAAAGAATAGAGAAAAATGGTCAAAAAGTATAAAGAATAGAGGAAAATGGTCAAAAAGTATAAAGAATAGAGGAAAATGGCCTAAAAAATTAAAGAATAGAGGAAAACGGCCTAAAAAATTAAAGAATAGAGGAAAATGGCCTAAAAAATTAAAGAATAGAGAAATGAAGGACCCCCCATCCAGACCCTCATCTATTCCAGGAGTTGGAGTTTAGAAATAAAGACATATGGGAAACAAACAATGCAAACTCCATCATATTTAATAGCACGAATGAGTTATCTCCCATTGTTAAAACTGATTTTTGAAAATAAATTTTTACAATACATGTACATGCTGAAATAAAATGGAAATCACAATTAAAAGAAAACAGTTTAATGTGGTTTTATTATAATTTGAATGAAAATTTTTCCAAAGTCAATCCATGAATTCATTATATAAAAGGAAATTTAGTTTAATTATTTGGCAATGAAATATTTTGAAACTATTCAATTGATATCATATATTTAAAGCATATATTTTCAATTTTTAAGATGTTCCTTGAAAGATGGATGAAAAGACAAGGATTGTAGAGGTGCTGAGGTTATTATTTAAGTCATCGGAAGAGGAGGTCATAACCCAGCTATCAAACAACCTAGATCTGTTGGATATTCAGTTTGGATATGGTAATGATACATCTATTGTATATTATGGTAGAACATTAGTAACAAATATAAACTGTTACTCCTCAATGAAATTGAGAGAAAAAACGACCTAAAACGTAATAAGGAATGCAGTTCAAATTAATTTCACATTTTAGCACTATAATCTTGCATCTTTTTATGCAAGATTTATGCTGATAATTAACATTTATTGAAGCCTGCAGCAGAGGAGGAACTGAGATGTAACTCTAGTGACCCCTGAATTCCAAGTGGATTTTTGGGTAAAAACATCTATCTACTACCGGTATTTACTTTTGAAAACAAACCCTGTTATAGTGAAATGTAATAGCTGAGTTTTTAATATTGAAGATAAAATCTAAAATTGTTTCAATTACTTAGTAATTAATTTATTTTAGTTACTGTTGTTTGATAATATACACTGTGAATAATGAGATAAGTAAAAAAAAACTTGGATGGGTTTGTTTTACTTTTGATCAAGATAACACAATCTGACTGTAGGTGACATGTAGAAATATTCTAGTGTTTCAGTTTGCTTGTCTTTCTTAAAAGCAATGTTATACTTTGCCAGTAATGTAAGATGTTTTAAAGACAAAAAATAAAGTTACTATTTCCAAGATGAAGTATGACCAGATCAATATATGTGGCTATTATTGAATATAGAAAAACAGTAATACTTTCTAAAGAAACATAGTTCATGATGTTGAAAAAAAGTTTTCTTTTTTATATTTTTGTCTCTCCTGCGACTTTAGCGACAAAGGTATTACAATCCAGTGGCGGTTGCAGCAGCGACTGCATAAACTATTTGTATAAAGCTTTATATTTTAGAAGTTAAAAGACCTGGATGCTTCATACCTCGTATGCAGATGCCTTATGTTATGAAGTTACCGTCTGTCATATGTCCATTGTCCTTGACCTCATTTTCATACAGTTCACTGACTCCTTGAAGAAAAAAACAGTTTTTGAAAAGTGAAATACTCTTCTTATTATGAGTAATAGGATAACTATATTTGGTATATGGGTTCCTTGCAAGGTCTACATGTCTGTCAGGTAGGGTTCATCTGACCTTGACCTCATTTCATGGATCAGTGATCAAGGTTAAAGTTAGGTGGTCAAGTCTGTATCTCTGATACCATAAGCTGTAGGTCAACTATATTTGGTGTATAAAATGATTGTAAGGTGTACATGTCCAACTTGCAGGTCATTTGACCTTGACCTCAATTTCATGATTTATTAGGGAGCTACCATTTGATTTTTATGGGGGGGCTAGGATGGAAAATTTTGTCCAGCATCTTTTTTTAGTTGTAATCTCTGTCCTGCCTTTTTATTTTTCACTCTATTCGGTCCTGCCTTTTTTTTTAATAAGTTTATCCTGACTTTTTTTACATAAATTGTCATCCTGCCTTTTTTTTTTTGCCAAGTTGCTCATCCTGCCTTTTTTTTTACTCAAAACTCCTGTCCTGCCGTTTTTTTCAAATTTCATCCTAGCCCCCCATAAAAATCAAATGGAAGCTCCTTAGATAATGTTTAGTTTTGTGGTTTGGTCTATTTCTCAGATACTATAAGCAAAGGGCCACTATATTTGGTGTATGGAATGATTGTAAGGTGTACATGTCCGCCATGGCATTTTCGTCTCGCCTGACGAAAAGTTGCAGTATGCAAAACATAGGTATTACTATCCAGCAGTGGCGGCAGCAGGGTAAACTATTTGTATAAAGCTTTATATTTCAGAAAGTAGAAGACCTGGATGCTTCATACCTTGTATGCAGATACTTTATATTACAAAGTTTCTGTCTGTCATATGCACTTAGTCATTGACCTCATTTTCATGGTTCAGCGACTGCTTGAAAAAAAATTACAGTTTTTTTGTCATGTGAATTTCTCACTTATTATGAGTAATAGGATAACTATATTTGGTATATGGGTTCCTTGCAACGTCTTAATGTCCGTCAGACAAGGTTAACCTGACCTCGACCTCAATTCATGGATCAGTGATCAAGATTAAAGTTATATGATTAGGTCCCTTTCTTAGATACTACAAGCAGCAGGTCAACTATATGTAGGGTATGGAATGATTGTAAGGGGTACATGTCAGACTGGCAGGTTTCATCTGACCTTGACCTCATTTTCATGGTTCATAGGTCATTGTTAAATTTTTGTGTTTTAGTCTGTTTTTCAAGTACCGTAAGCAATAGGTCAACTATATTTGGTGTATGGAATGATTGTACGGTGTACATGTCTGTCTAACTGGTGTCATCTGACCTTGACCTCATTTTCATGGTTCATTGATCAGTGTTAAGTTTTTGTGTTTTGATCTGTTTTTTAAGTACTATAAGCATTAGGTCAACTATATTTGGTTTATGGAATGATTGTAAGGTGCATAAAGGTGTACATGTCTGTCTAGTTGGTGTCATCTGACCTTGACCTTATTTTCATGGTTCATTGGTCAATGTTAAATTTTTGTGTTTTGTCTGTTTTTCAAGTACTAATAGCAATAGGTCAACTATAATTGGTGTATGGAATGATTGTAAGGTGTACATGTCTGTCTAGCCAGTATCATCTGACCTTGACCTCATTTTCATGGTTCATCGGTTAAAGGTTAAGTTTTTGTGTTTTGGTCTGTTTTTCAATTACCATAAGCAATGGGTCAACTATATTTGGTGTATGGAATAATTGTAAGGTGTTCATGTCTGTGTTACAATTTTGATCTGACCTTGACCTCCATGTCATGGATCTTTAAAAATGTTAAGTTTATGTGATACTTGTAGTAAAACCTTTATCTTTAAGACTTTCAACATAAAATCAATGGTCAGTAAAACAGGTGAGACATTTCAGCATGTTGACCTGAAGACAAAGTAGTCAACTGGTAAGATTCATTGTTACTACAAATATGTAGATGTACAAGGCATTTGTGACCTGAAGACAAGGTAGTCAACTGTTAAGATTCATTGTTACTACAAATATGTAGATGTACAAGTGATATGTGACCTGAAGACAAGGTAGTCAACAGGTAAGATTCATTGTTACTACAAATATGTAGATGTACAAGTGATATGTGACCTGAAGACAAGGTAGTCAACTGGTAAGATTCATTGTTACTACAAATATGTAGATGTACAAGTGATATATGTGGCCTGAAGACAAGGTAGTCAAAATGTAGATGTACAAGTGATATGTGACCTGAAGACAAGGTAGTCAACAGGTAAGATTCATTGTTTTATTTATTAACAAATGTGCCAGTCATCATTTAAAATGGGAAAATGCCACTGATTGTTATTGGTAGCTGTCTATTTTCTATAATTCTTTTGTAAATAAATAAAGCTGCTAGTTTTTTCTTTTAAATTGTTTAACATTATGTAATTTTTTTACCTTTTATAGCGGCTTATCATAGTATACTGTATGGGTTTTGCTAATTGTTGAAGGCTGAACAGTGACCTATTGTTGCTTAAATCTATATCATTTGGAATCTGGCTGATTAATGTATCATTGGCGATCATGCCACATCTTCTTAATTTTTAAAAGAAATCATTTTACAAGCAGAGAGACCAAGTCCCCAATTGTTGACCATGTTATATTGACTGATTTTGTTCTTAAGGTGATAAAATTGTAGGAAAAAATTTACCGATGTTTAAATTTAGTAAATTTATCAGGGTAACAAACAAAAACTGAGGTAATCTCATGAACTCCAAAAGGAGCGAGACCAGGTTTGTAGACAGGGTCAGGGTATCCTGCTATGATTGCATCACCTGCCATGTGAATTCACAATAATTCAAAATGTCACAATGGGAAATAGATAAGCAGGACATAATGATTTGTTGTCTTTTAGCCATCTATTCCCTTATTGAAACTACGTCATTGTATCTAATTTGAAGGCTTACAATGGCAGCACAATTACCTTCATTAAATTTAGCTCCTAACATTCAACTGAAATTTAAGGCAGTGCTTATAGATGTCTCCTGTATTTTACTGTTAGAAAATATTTCCATTCATGATGGTTGCACTCAGCCTTGATATCAATAAACCACAATGCATAAATATTTCCTTGGTTTTATTTGATGTCTTGAGGACTGAATAAATTGTTTGTTATTAGATCATCTAAGCTTTAAAATGACAAAAATCTATGAGGGTGTGGACGGGGTTTACAGAATAGGGAATAATTGGCAAAAATATAAAGAATAGAGAATAATTGGCAAAAATATAAAGAATAGAGAAAATGGTCAAAAGTATAAAGAATAGAGAAAATGGCCTAAAAGTATAAAGAATAGAGAAAATGGTCAAAAGTATAAAGAATAGAGAAAATGGTCAAAAGTATAAAGAATAGAGAAAATGGTCAAAAGTATAAAGAATAGAGAAAATGGTCAAAAGTATAAAGAATAGAGGATCCGAAAATGGTCAAAAAGCATAAAGAATAGAGAAAAATGGTCAAAAAGTATAAAGAATAGAGGAAAATGGTCAAAAAGTATAAAGAATAGAGGAAAATGGCCTAAAAAATTAAAGAATAGAGGAAAACGGCCTAAAAAATTAAAGAATAGAGGAAAGTGGCCTAAAAAATTAAAGAATAGAGAAATGAAGGACCCCCCATCCAGACCCTCATCTATTCCAGGAGTTGGAGTTTAGAAATAAAGACATATGGGAAACAAACAATGCAAACTCCATCATATTTAATAGCACGAATGAGTTATCTCCCATTGTTAAAACTGATTTTGAAAATAAATTTTACAATACATGTACATGCTGAAATAAAATGGAAATCACAATTAAAAGAAAACAGTTTAATGTGGTTTTATTATTATTTGAATGAAAATTTTTCCAAAGTCAATCCATGAATTCATTATATAAAAGGAAATTTAGTTTAATTATTTGGCAATGAAATATTTTGAAACTATTCAATTGATATCATATATTTAAAGCATATATTTTCAATTTTAAGATGTTCCTTGAAAGATGGATGAAAAGACAAGGATTGTAGAGGTGCTGAGGTTATTATTTAGGTCATCGGAAGAGGAGGTCATAACCCAGCTATCAAACAACCTAGATCTGTTGGATATTCAGTTTGGATATGGTAATGATACATCTATTGTATATTATGGTAGAACATTAGTAACAAATATAAACTGTTACTCCTCAATGAAATTGAGAGAAAAACGACCTAAAACGTAATAAGGAATGCAGTTCAAATTAATTTCACATTTAGCACTATAATCTTGCATCTTTTATGCAAGATTTATGCTGATAATTAACATTTATTGAAGCCTGCAGCAGAGGAGGAACTGAGATGTAACTCTAGTGACCCCTGAATTCCAAGTGGATTTTGGGTAAAACATCTATCTACTACCGGTATTTACTTTTGAAAACAAACCCTGTTATAGTGAAATGTAATAGCTGAGTTTTAATATTGAAGATAAAATCTAAAATTGTTTCAATTACTTAGTAATTAATTTATTTTAGTTACTGTTGTTTGATAATATACACTGTGAATAATGAGATAAGTAAAAAAAACTTGGATGGGTTTGTTTTACTTTTGATCAAGATAACACAATCTGACTGTAGGTGACATGTAGAAATATTCTAGTGTTTCAGTTTGCTTGTCTTTCTTAAAAGCAATGTTATACTTTGCCAGTAATGTAAGATGTTTTAAAGACAAAAATAAAGTTACTATTTCCAAGATGAAGTATGACCAGATCAATATATGTGGCTATTATTGAATATAGAAAATAGTAATACTTTCTAAAGAAACATAGTTCATGATGTTGAAAAAAGTTTTCTTTTTATATTTTTGTCTCTCCTGCGACTTTCGCGACAAAGGTATTACAATCCAGTGGCGGTTGCAGCAGCGACTGCATAAACTATTTGTATAAAGCTTTATATTTTAGAAGTTAAAAGACCTGGATGCTTCATACCTCGTATGCAGATGCCTTATGTTATGAAGTTACCGTCTGTCATATGTCCATTGTCCTTGACCTCATTTTCATACAGTTCACTGACTCCTTGAAGAAAAAAAAACAGTTTTTTTGAAAAGTGAAATACTCTTCTTATTATGAGTAATAGGATAACTATATTTGGTATATGGGTTCCTTGCAAGGTCTACATGTCTGTCAGGTAGGGTTCATCTGACCTTGACCTCATTTCATGGATCAGTGATCAAGGTTAAAGTTAGGTGGTCAAGTCTGTATCTCTGATACCATAAGCTGTAGGTCAACTATATTTGGTGTATAAAATGATTGTAAGGTGTACATGTCCAACTTGCAGGTCATTTGACCTTGACCTCAATTTCATGATTTATTAGGGAGCTACCATTTGATTTTTATGGGGGGGCTAGGATGGAAAATTTTGTCCAGCATCTTTTTTTAGTTGTAATCTCTGTCCTGCCTTTTTATTTTTCACTCTATTCGGTCCTGCCTTTTTTTTTAATAAGTTTATCCTGACTTTTTTTACATAAATTGTCATCCTGCCTTTTTTTTTTTGCCAAGTTGCTCATCCTGCTTTTTTTTTTACTCAAAACTCCTGTCCTGCCGTTTTTTTCAAATTTCATCCTAGCCCCCCATAAAAATCAAATGGAAGCTCCCTTAGATAATGTTTAGTTTTTGTGGTTTGGTCTATTTCTCAGATACTATAAGCAAAAGGGCCACTATATTTGGTGTATGGAATGATTGTAAGGTGTACATGTCCGCCATGGCTTTCGTCTCGCCTGCGACGAAAGTTGCAGTATGCAAAACATAGGTATTACTATCCAGCAGTGGCGGCAGCAGGGTAAACTATTTGTATAAAGCTTTATATTTCAGAAAGTAGAAGACCTGGATGCTTCATACCTTGTATGCAGATACTTTATATTACAAAGTTTCTGTCTGTCATATGCACTTAGTCATTGACCTCATTTTCATGGTTCAGCGACTGCTTGAAAAAAAATTACAGTTTTTTTGTCATGTGAATTTCTCACTTATTATGAGTAATAGGATAACTATATTTGGTATATGGGTTCCTTGCAACGTCTTAATGTCCGTCAGACAAGGTTAACCTGACCTCGACCTCAATTCATGGATCAGTGATCAAGATTAAAGTTATATGATTAGGTCCCTTTCTTAGATACTACAAGCAGCAGGTCAACTATATGTAGGGTATGGAATGATTGTAAGGGGTACATGTCAGACTGGCAGGTTTCATCTGACCTTGACCTCATTTTCATGGTTCATAGGTCATTGTTAAATTTTTGTGTTTTAGTCTGTTTTTCAAGTACCGTAAGCAATAGGTCAACTATATTTGGTGTATGGAATGATTGTACGGTGTACATGTCTGTCTAACTGGTGTCATCTGACCTTGACCTCATTTTCATGGTTCATTGATCAGTGTTAAGTTTTTGTGTTTTGGTCTGTTTTTTAAGTACTATAAGCATTAGGTCAACTATATTTGGTTTATGGAATGATTGTAAGGTGCATAAAGGTGTACATGTCTGTCTAGTTGGTGTCATCTGACCTTGACCTTATTTTCATGGTTCATTGGTCAATGTTAAATTTTTGTGTTTTGTCTGTTTTTCAAGTACTAATAGCAATAGGTCAACTATAATTGGTGTATGGAATGATTGTAAGGTGTACATGTCTGTCTAGCCAGTATCATCTGACCTTGACCTCATTTTCATGGTTCATCGGTTAAAGGTTAAGTTTTTGTGTTTTGGTCTGTTTTTCAATTACCATAAGCAATGGGTCAACTATATTTGGTGTATGGAATAATTGTAAGGTGTTCATGTCTGTGTTACAATTTTGATCTGACCTTGACCTCCATGTCATGGATCTTTAAAAATGTTAAGTTTATGTGATACTTGTAGTAAAACCTTTATCTTTAAGACTTTCAACATAAAATCAATGGTCAGTAAAACAGGTGAGACATTTCAGCATGTGCACTCTTGTTGCTGTTATGTCAGTTTATCAGTTACTATAAACAATAAGTCAACTATGATTGGTGTCAAGAATGATTGTAAGGTGTACATGTCTGGTCTGGCAGGGTTGATATTACCTTGACCTGATTTTCATGGTTCACTGGTCAATGTTAAGATTTTGTGGTTTGATCTGTTTCTCTGGTACTATAAGGGATAGGACCACTATATTTGGTATATGGAATGATTGTTAGGTGAACATGTCTGTCTAGCATGGTTCATATGACCATGACTTCACTTTCATGAATCTTTGATAATGTTAAGTTTATGTGATAGTTGTAGTAAAAACCTTCATATTACAGACTTTCAACATGACTTAAATCATAAATGAAACAGGCGAGATATATCAGCGTGTGCACTCTTGTTTTTTTGTGCGATGTTGAAAAATTTTATTCATAAACAATGTTTTTGTGATTTATTTTGTCATACAAATTAACTTTCACACATACATTCTTTCAAACTTTTGCTTATTGTATATTGGATCATTATATTTCAATTTTCCTGTTACATGTACTGTTTTCATAATTTGTTTATAAATAAATTAATATTTTTATTTTTTTTTTTACTTTTTAGAATATCTGTCAGATTCACCCTGTGTATGTATGAAGATGTTGGAACAAGTCAAACATAATGGTCATATATTTCATCCAGAAAAAGTCATAGAATTTATACTTCATGGAAAATGTAGTCATGTGACAAACAAAAGTAATCCAAGATTTATTCGTCAAGCCAGAACCTCATTCCTTATCGTATCTTGTATTTTACAGAAATTTGACATTATTAAATTCTTGACAGACAATGATGTATCTTTAGATCAGAAAACTTCATCAATGAGTCTCACTCCACTTAATGCTGCCATTTTAAGTAAAAACATGAACATTTTCAATTTTATCCTTTCGTCAGGTGTAGATGTAAACACTACATGTACTCCATGTACGAATAAAGTTTCTAGTCTAATGTTAGCAGTATTAGAAGGTGAAGAAGATATGGTGGAAATTCTACTTGATCATCCCAATGTTAACAAATCTTACATAAATACACAGAGTAAAACAGCTTTGTGTTGTGCTGCAGAAATTAACTCAGTAAGACTTGTGGATAAGTTGATTAAAGCAGGATTAAAAGCTACGAACATGACAATATGTAAAGCCGTGCAAACAAATAATGCTGAGTTGTTACAACTAGTGATCAGTTCTAGGAGATACTTTGTTCCACAGTTCCAAACATATGCATTACATACTGCTGTCAAACTAAGTAAGTTGTTAACTACATATTGTCAAATGTTGATGGAACATGTCTAAATTTTGAAACATTGTCAACCTTCTTCTGAAATACATTTCACCATAGAAAGAATTTCTTTTTTTTTTAAATATTTAAAGTATTGACCTATTGTTATACTTCCATATCTTACTGAAATAAAATTTTCTATATAAAGTTAAAGTTCAGATTAGAAATTGTGTATAAAACTCCAAAAGTAAAACAAGAATTGAACATATGCAGTGACATAATTTGTGTCCACACACAAAATCAACAAAAAACAGAAACTGAGAATAAAAAAACATAAAAAACATGTTTTAAAATTACCACTTGACTGAATTTAAAGGTACTGTACAATTCTTTGTCCCAATTTTTTGTTATATAAATTAATTGGTAGTAAAGCCCTGATAAAATTAGTTGTGGTGAATTATGGATTTATCATGCATACAATCTTATTCTTCTATATTGTCTAAAAATAACAGATTTGGATGGATCTTTAAAAAATTATTTCATTAACTGTCACATTGATATTTATCGCTAGCAGGAGAAATCAATAATTATTTTACAACTGTTTCAGGTAACAAAGGTATGCTTAAGCTTCTTCTTGATCGAGGTTTTCATTTCAATCATGGGACAGACAAACTATATGATCAGGAATCTTTACATTTAGCAGTTCTTCGAAACGATGAAGATATGGTTAGAATTTTGCTAAATCATCAAATAAAACTTGATAATGAACTTGATGGCTATACAGCTCTGGATTGGGCAGAATTAATGGATTATGAAGGTATTATTGAAATGGTCAAAAATGAATATAGGCTGAGATGTATAAAGCCACAACAGAAAAAAGACAAGAACTGTATTATTAATGCACTTTTTGAAAGAGATGGAATAAACAGATCTGGTGTAATCAGAAAATTGGCATCAAAAGGGTTTGATATTAACAGTCACAGTAAAGAAGGTCTGACAATGTTGCATGAAGCTGTATTTGATCATGATTCTGATTCACTGAAGGTACTTTTAGAACTGGGAGCAAATCCAGATATAAATTCTACATCTATACCAATAAGAACACCATTGTATAATGCTGTTTCAAATGGAAACATCATGGCAGCAAGATTGCTTTTAGATGCTAATGCCTCAATGGACTTTATTGTAAAATATGAAGAGAATGTTATGGTAAATGACCTTAATGACAATGATAATGGCTACATAGTACCTCCAGAAGAACTCCCATTAGAAAGATCTGTGTTATGTGCTGCAGTCTGCAGAAATTTAGCTGACATGGTCTGGTTGTTGTTGTCATCAGGATATAATATACAGCAAGAGAAAAAAACATCATTGCAGTGGATGATTGAAAAAAGTAAAAGTGATGATATTCGATTATGGTTATCATGTAATGTAGAAAGTCCTCAAAATCTGTTGATTTGTTGTAGGGATTACATTAGAAAACTGTACAAATATGATTTGAAGTTGTTTGTTGAAAATCAGTGTATACCACAGCATTTGAAAGACAAACTTTTGTTAAAGGATATTTTATATGGAGACGAAAGAAGATCACAGAGATTTTGCCAGTGGAAAAATATTTATTAAGGATTTACATGTGAGCTGCGTCTGATAGAAATCGACCTTATGCTAGTGGATGTATACATGTACATTTATAAGACTTTGATTGATTTTGGAATATTCAAATACGAAATAATAGATTAATTTTGGTCTGTTTTGTAGGGTTCTTATAACAACTCAATTTTCAAATGGTTACAGACTTTCTGTAGAGATTTTTTCAACTCATAGGTTAACAGATGTATTGATATTAATTTGCATAAGGTCAATTTCTGTCCGACGCAGCTCATGTGATAAGAGACATGATTTCAATAGATATAAGAAGATGTGGTATGAGTGCCAATGAGACAACTCTCCATCCAAGTCACAATTTGTAAAAGTAAACCATTATAGGTCAAAGTACAGCCTTCAACACAGAGCCTTGGCTCACACCGAACAGCAAGCTATAATGGGCCCCAAAAATGACTAGTGTAAAACCATTCAAACAGGAAAACCAACGGTCTAATCTATATAAAAAACGAGAAAGGAAAAACACTTATGAACCACATCAACAAACGACAACCACTGAACATCAAGTTCCTTTATATTAAAAGCTTAAACTCTTGCTCCAGTATCGTTTTATTAGGTCAGTTTGTTTTCAGCTTCCACTGCTGTATAACAGTTTTAGGTAAGATTCTAAATTCAGACAATCAATGCTTTTAGATCAATAATTGTAGAAATGTGTGTATTATTTTTGCACTTTATAATGTCCTGTCATGAATGTGACAGGTGCATTTAGGTTTTAATTTACCGGTAAATTTTGTTTGTTTAGTCCAACTCTCAGAAGCCAGTAATGGTATATCACTGATATTTAATCGTTAAACTCTTATGAAATACAACATTTGAATCACCTTGACCTACTTTTCATGCTTAAATGACGATTTTTGTCGAGCCTTCGACTTTAGTCGAAAAAGCGAGACATAGCGATCCTACATTCCGTCGGTGGCGTCGTCGTCGGCGGCGTCCACAAATATTCACTCTGTGGTTAAAGTTTTTGAAATTTTAATAACTTTCTTAAACTATCCTGGATTTCTACCAAACTTGGACAGAAGCTTGTTTATGATCATAAGATAGTATCCAGAAGTAAATTTTGTAAAAATAAAATTCCTGTTTTTCCGTATTTTACTTGTAAATGGACTTAGTTTTTCTGCCAGGAAACATTACATTCACTCTGTGGTTAAAGTTTTTAAAATTTTAAAAACTTTCTTAAACTATCCTGGATTTGTACCAGACTTGGACAGAAACTTGTTGATGATCATAAGATAGTATCCAGAAGTAAATTTGTTAAAAAAAAATTTCATTTTCTCCATATTTTACTTATAAATGGACTTAGTTTTTTCTGCCAGGAAACAATACATTCACTCGGTGGTTAAAGTTTTTAAAATTTTAATAACTTTCTTAAACTATCCTGGATTTGTACCAAACTTGGACAGAAGCTTGTTTATGATCAAAAGCTAGTATCTAGAAGGAAATTTTGTTAAAATTTTGTACCTTTTTATCCGTATTTTACTTATAAATGGACTAAGTTTTTCTTCCAGTTAGGTAACATTAAATACAGTCTGCAGTTAAAGTTTTTAAAACATTTATTAGATTCATAAACTATCCTGGATTTATACCAAATTTTGACAGAAGCTTCTTACAATCAAAAGAAAGTATCTAAAGGAATATTTTTATTGATTTTTTTCCTCATTTTTGTTGAGCCTGTGATTAAGAGCAAAAGTAGGCGAGACACTGGGTTCCGCGGAACCCTTACAAATTTTTTATTTGTTTAATTTCTTATCAACCAATGATTATTTATCAGTAAATTTCCATTTTTAGGTTGATTTTTACAGACAATATTCATTTTGTGTGACCCAGAAATTATTTTAAATCATTGTTTAATATTTACTTAGAATTTCTTAGAATTACTTGCCAGAAGTTAATTGCTTAATTATCCCCTAACCCAACTTAGATTTTGTCATTGTTAAGGATTTTTGCAATGTCTACTTATTAAAATCATAAAGTGAATTTTCTTCATTTCTCTTTTTTCTGTTTAACTTCATCCAAATTAGGCCTATTGCATTTAAAAATCTGTTTGCATAAACCAAACTTGTAATAATGCTAAAAAAAGACGCAATCAAAATTTTGATCAATTATGGATTAAATATGACCCAACTTGATCAGGTGCAATGTTTAATCCCTGTTTATACCATCAGATGTAGCATTTGTGCACATTCAAATACACCAAGTATTTAATCATAACCTTTTTACAATATGCATTTATATCAGGAATTTTGTATATTCCTTTCATATACCGGTAATTATTTTAATGTTATTTTTTACACACAATATGTTTTGTATAATCTTTTATTAATTTTTAAATACCATATATGTATATTCTTTTACATGATTTTATAGTTATCTAGAATGAAGTTTTTGAATTTTTTACTACACGAACTTTACATGTTTATTTCCTAATCATTGGCATTTTTGCCATCTTTATAATGTCCTTTGTGAGACTTTAGTGTGCTATTTCCAGCAGCATAAACAATTTGTTAAAATTTGTGGTTAGGTCAGTTTATAGGGAAGCACTAATGGTAATTCAACGATAGCTGGTATTTAGTTGTATAAGCATTTGCTCATCTCATTTTAATGGAGATTATAAGGCCTCACCAACACAGTCATGGACTATTGACTTTGAAACTTTTACATAGTTTACATGATAAGGTTTGTAATTTGGTCATTCTAAGATGAACCACTGATTGTAAGGCAATGATGTTTAGTATTCACCTGTATTAGGATTATAACAACTCATTTCCTGGAGAGTATTTTGGCCACATCCCCTCAGTCGATGTCTATTGACTTTGAAACTTTTACATAGATTTCATGTTAAAGTTTGTGGTTAGTTTATTTAGAGTGAACCTACCACTTATTAGGGGATCCACTTATGATTAGTCAATGATATTTGCTATAAAGTTGCATTAGTATTAGTATATCTCATTTTCAAGAAGATTATTTGGCACTGCACCTTTATTCATGATTCATTGGCTTTGAATGTTTTACATACTTTTTCCAGTAGTTTTGCCATTTCAATTTCAACATTTGCACTATCAAAATTACATACAGGAGAGACACATCTCTGTGTCAACAGCTTTAAGAGTAAAGTTGAAAGCATGAAGATTCCAAAAAAAATCTTGGACCAAAAACCATCATTTTTGAAACTCAATTTTTTTCGTGGTTTGCAAAAGAAGGAAAAAGATACTGTAAATTTAGAAGTTATTGTGTACATTTATTATTGCGATTTTTTAATATGGGACAAAAAAGTGAGATTAATTATTGTGATTAAGTAAATGCTGCATACAAATACTGATAGTGCTATAAAATTTTAAAATATGAGTTTTTATTTTTGCCCCACATAACTTGTCACAATTTTTTGAAATAATAAAAACATCGCAAAACTTTCTGGATTTACAGTATTAATCATGCTTTCGTTTTATATTTTTGTTTCTCAAGTTTTGCTTTGCATAATAGTTTTTTCTGTTTACTATGTCAGTGTACTGATTTATATTGAAGTAAAATGTCAGTTTACACTTAACATAGACTTATTCAGTGTGATACTGGTGAAAGTATTGGATATTTTGATATGTTTTCTATTGATTCACTATACAAGAATGTTAAAAGAAGTAGAATGATAAATTAAATATTTTTGAAACTCAACATGGATTAACTTCAATACTACATTCTACACATTGACACATATATAACTTTAGTAGCAGTCAGTTTTATTTGTCAGGGAACTTGAGTGAGGTTAACTGCCATCCTTTAATAAGTAACTGACAAGCTCCTAGATTATACCAACTTAAGTCCAATTCAACTGGACTTTCAAATTTGACTGGAGTAAGATATAGCTGTTACTTTTCTGGCAAATATGACACTGGTGTTAAGTATATATAAAAATAAGGAGATGTGGTATGATTGCCAATGAGACAACTATCCACCAAAGTTCAAATAAAGTGGATATAATCAACTGAAGGTAACCGTACGGCATTTAACAATGAGAAAAACCCATATATTCCATGTAGGAATAGTATAAATGATTGATCCTTAATGTAATTGTTATTTGAAATGCCCTGATGAATTGGTTGATTCATCACAGTTTGAGATTGTGTTGGTAATGATTGATTGATTGTTGGTTGCTTAACATCCAGTGGCAAATATTTCATGCATGTTCAGGACGATGTAATGGTAATGAATCAAGTAAAAGGTAGTTTAATATAAAGGACATGATGAGGAGAAGTCAAATGCATAGTATAAATTGTAATGTAGAACTCTGCAATAGAACTATAATACTGCTATAACAGTCATATTTTTCTGTCATGATTATTAGAAACGATTGTGGATTAAAGTCACAACCTGTTTTCCTGTAGGGATTGACAATTCAGCACTTCTTTTTCATGTCTTAATTGTCTTTTAACATCTGTACAATAATTTATTTTTAGTGAATAAGTTTTCCTATGCATTCGACATTTCATATCTTTGCCTGTCAGCCCATGCAGTCATTATGCCCTCTGTTTTTGAAGTACAGCAATTCATAATATGTGCAATTGTATCCTTGGTCCTAGACTCAACCAATTTGACAAAACTAGTTGCCATGAATAAACCTGTAACTCAATGGTAACTTTAAGTGCTGTTGTCTGTTATGAATTAATTGTATCCTTATTATGTGATTGTTTCTTGACACAAACAAACTGGTTCATCCATTCCACTTGTCCAAACAACATAAGGAAATCCATTATATGTCTTATCTTTTTCTAGAGGATCTTTCCAGCTTTCCACAGTAGTGCCTGCACCATACTCACCCTGTTAAAAACAGAAATAAACTGGAGAAAACTCCAAAAGAAAGCCTCATATTATGGACATTAGAAAGTAGCATATACTGAACTGATAAATGTTTTTAAAAATATAGCAAACTGCAATATCCATTCAGCATTCCAAATATTTAAGTTGAACAGAAAATATTTTGACACATATATATTTATCTGACATTATAAATTAAGATGAAATTATGAATAAGACTGTTGCATCATTTATATATATTGATCTGACTAAGTCTAAATGACTAAATACCTTCATGTTAACTGCTATTATGGAAATTTCAAAATTAGCAGAGGATCGGTTTTTCATATCACTTATGACAATGTTGCATGCTTCTTTGGGTTCTTTTCCCTAAAATTATCAAAAAAAGTAATTGAATATCAATAAATTCCATGTGTAATATATTCACAACTTTAAACAGAATTACATATACTGTTGTTTGTCTTTTGTCATTTTTCGTTTTTTGTCATGGCATTGTCAGTTGTCAACTTATGAATTTGAATATTCCTTTGGTATCTTTCACATATCTTTTAAACAGATTTACAGAACAGCTAAAACGTATGTATAATGGAACTTTTCTAGGTATCAATACAGTTTAACTGTTCAAATAAAATATAACATGTTTCCTTATTAATTCTTTTGCATTTTTCTATTAAATCTAATGAAATAACCATTTTAGATGACTTCCTGTTTGAGTAACTGAACTATATGGAATGCTGGACAGAACATTAGAATAAAAATCTCCATCGCCACTACAACATGCTGCACCACCTTCCTGTTTGAGTAACTGAACCACATGGAATATTGGACAGAACTTTAGAATGAAGTCTTTATCAGCACTACAAAATGCTGCACCACCTACCTGTTTGAGTAACTGAACCACATGGAATGCTGGACAGAACTTTATAATGAAATCTTCTTTGCCGCTACAACATGCTGCACCACCTACCTGTTTGAGTAACTGAACCACATGGAATGCTGGACAGAACTTTATAATGAAATCTTCATTGCCACTACAACATGCTGCACCACCTACATGTTTCAGTAACTGAAACCACATGGAATTCTGGACAAAAATTTAGAATGAAATCTCCATCACCACTACAACATGCTGCACCACCTACCTGTTTGAGTAACTGAACCACATGGAGTGTTGAACAGAACTTTAGAATGAAATCTTCATTGCAACTACAACATGCTGCACCACCTACCTGTTTGAGTAACTGAACCACATGGAATGCTGAACTGAACTTTTGAATGAAATCTTCATTGCCACTACAAAATGCTGCACCACTTACCTGTTTCAGTAACTGAACCACATGGAATGCTGGACAGAACTTTAGAATGAAATCTCCATCGCCACTACAACATGCTGCACCACCAGAAACATCTAAAACCAGACAAAAAAAAACAATAATAGGCTGTTTAAATAGAACACAAAACAATCTTGAAATCTGATTTTGCAGATGAATACCTATCATGAATTTTGAGTAATCATTACATGTCAGATATAATACATCTTTATCTCCTTTATAAGTTATGTTGTCCAGACTTACCAGCATACAAACCATTGCCAGGAAGTGCACTATCTCCTACTCTACCAGGATGTTTATTTGGCATCCCACTGGTCGATACACCTAAACAAATAAAAATGAAAAGTATATTCTATAGACCTTTATAAAAATGGCTACTAATGAAAAGGTAATCAATGCTGTAAATCTGGTATTGACGTTTCTGTACTACAGTGTAAACTTCATATTGTATTTATTGTTATAGGAAATTTGGTGGTATTATCTCGTATAATTGTGCTTATATGTTAAAAGTCAAACTGTACACTAACATCCTGCACAACCATATCAAAACTGGCTAAATTAAGAAATACTTGAGTTTAATACAGTTATCCTTTGGTCCAAACTGGAAATAACTACATCTAATAACTAAAAAGAATTTTTGAACATATGCCGAAATGTTTCCAGAGACTGATGTACGAGAGTAGTCCAAGATCCTCAGACTTGGTTCGCAGCTTTATTGTGCGAAGCAGATAATTGCAGCCAAATTTTATACCAGGAAGGTTATGTTTTGAACCATTTTTTTGAACTATTTTGCTGATACTTCCATTTTCAGGAGTCCTAACTTGCTTGCATTCATAAAAGATACATCAAAGATACCAGACTTTTAGTTTTGTACACCAGACGCACGTTTGGTCTACATATTAGACTCATCATGAGATTTTTCGTACAAGTGTGGATAGTAAACCCCCATTGACAGAAACTGGTCTAAGAGCATTTAAAACCAAAAATTCCGAACAGTTGTGCCAAGTACAGCTAAGAGCTAAATATGCCCGTTTCGAATAATTCAATTTAATAGACAGTAAAATTACAGAAAATCTACATATTAATCATATTTTATGTCAAAACTAAAGCGCTGAATGGCCACTGTGCTGGTGATCGCACATCAGAGATACAAGACTTACACTTTTGCAAAACAAGATATATGTCCAGAACTGCGGATGCCCGAAAACGTCTATATAAAAGAGAGGCGAAAGATACCAAAGGGACATTCAAACTCATAAGTCGAAAACAAACTAATGTCATGGCAAAAAAACGACAAAAAGACAAACAGCAGTACACAAAATACAACATAGAAAACTTAAGACTGAGCAATATGAACCCCACCAAAAACCGGGGCTAATCTCAGGTTTTACAGATGGGAAAGCAGATCCTGCTCCACATGTGGCACCCGTCATGTTGCTAATGTAAGTACAAGTCAACTTCGGTAGGTCACATTTGAGGAAAAGAGGACAAAATTGAGGTTACAACACTTGAAATATATTCGTCGTCATCTGCGAAACAGATATTCCATAACGGTCAACTCACTCTTGATGGCGCCCGTAAAATTTTCGAAGGGATGATTTCAACTTCACCAGTTGGAACTCGGAGTTCAATAGCTTCCTAGTAGCCCCACCCTCTATCAAGGAAATAATGCTCTTGCATATCGTATCAACTAGGAGATACAAACTCCATATACAGGTGCTGCTTGAATGTTGCTACATAGAAAGTTCACAATTATAAAGGAAGCTGAAATCATCTCTTTTGTCGTAAGTTTTATTCTCAACCGACCTTCATTGTCAATTTCTAGATGTAAGTCAAGATATGAGGCAGACTTAATTGTATCTGTTGTATCCATTATTTCAAGTTCGATGGGACAGTGACTGGGGCTTTTTAATAGTCCCAGATCGTAATCAAACTTTGAATTATTTAGTGAGAGGACATCATCCATATAGCGGAACGTGAAGTTTAAGGATAATGCTTCTTTTTTTTTCTTCCTAAGAAGCTCCAGTATGAAGTCAGCATATATATGTAATGCGTGTTTTATCGGTGATCACACAATCATGAAATATAGGTCAGTTCATCCTTCAAACGTTCAAAATGGTATATCATATTTTGCCATATGAAAAAATAATTAAAAAAGTTCACGTCATATAACCAAAATCTTTACAGTGCTCTGTGTCATAAATCAATATGCCTGTATGTATACTTTACTCATGACAAATGAATAATCAATCTTTCCATTAACATAATACTAACCACAAGAAATATCATCACCATCCAAAACAATCAGTCCTAGCGTATCATGACTTTGGGGTGGCATTTCTCCATTATTCTGACAGTATGATTCACTTATATTCTGGGTTTTGTAAATTAGAAATTAAATGAGGAATAAAACAAAAACATATTTCAAACACATTTCAATTTCAAATTATAGTTTACTGAAGCATCTTTATATGACCACTTCAAATTATAGTTTACTGAAGCATCTTTATATGACCACTTCAAATTGTTTCAACTTATAATTAACATTTAAGAGATAGTAAATTCCTTGGCTTAAAGTTTTTAGTTTTTAGAAAAATTTGTAAGGAGTTCCACGGAACCCTGTGTCTCGCCTGCGATTGCTGCTGTCAGTGTAAAAGTGTAATGTTGACTTTAAAAAATGAATCCATTTATCAGTAAAATGCAGAATTTAAAAAAAAAACTTTAAACTTTTTCTTTAGATGCTATTTCTTCTTGAAGATTAGCTTCTGTCAAAATTTCATAACAATCCATGAAGGTTCACAAATTTATCATGTCCCAGACTGTCTGTAAATGTTAACTGTAAAAAACGAAGTCCATCTATCAGAAAAATACTAAAAGGTTAGCTTCAGACATTATATCTTAATCATTAAAAAGCTTCTGCCAAAGTTTCATAAAACTTTATGAAGGTTTGACAAAGTAATTGATGTGTAACAAACTTTAACCCTAGACTGTATCTACTTGTTAGCTGTAAAAAATCTAAATCTATTAGTAAAATACAGAAAAATGAAAATAAACATTTTCAAAATTTTGCTCTTGATACTATATTTTGGTCATAAATAAGCTTCTGTCCACATTTCATAAAATTCCATGAAGGTTTGACAAAGTTATTGATGACTGAAAACCTGTAACCTCAGACTGAGCCTGAATGTTAACTGTAAAAACTAGTCTATTTATCAGTAAAATACGGGGAAAATGAAAATAAATATTTTCAAAATTTCGCTCTGGATACTGTTTTTTGGTCATAAACAAGCTTCTGTCCACATTTCATAAAAATCCGTGAAGGTTTGACAAAGTTATTGATGACTGAAAAACTTTAACCTCAGACTAAATCTAAATTTACTGTAAAAAAAACTTAAGTCCCTTTATCAGTAAAATATGAAAAAATGAAAATAAATATTTGTCAGTGTGGCAATCAACTGTTTTAAATTCCCTCATAGTGCCAGTTTTGCAGCACATGGCTTACCAGTGACTATAATTACATGTCGACACTATTTTGTGGGTCATACTTTATTTGATAAATAAATCATGAAAGAATATAATATCTTTGCAAGTCAAACTTGATATCGAACTGATTGGTATGATCAGAGGCATATTGTACATTATATGTCTCTGGTACGATGAACATTCCGCAAACGTTTAAAATATGTGTTACAATGACATAGTTCTCACTAAGTCAGGCCACTTCAGGGCGAACCCAAATGATAAATAGTCAAATTTATATTAAATTTTTAAACTTATGCGTAACATTTAACTACAACTCCAAATTTCGGAAATATTTACAGCTTCACTTGCGAGCTCTGGATTGAAAGTAAATCCTTCTTTTTCTGCAAATATTCTGGCACCCTCTGCTGTCAACATACTGTGAGTACAACGTTCCATAACACTCCTAGCCACAGAGATCGGCTTTGAAAATCTAAATAAAAAATGATACCATAGACGAGGGCGTCCCTGATTCCACAACTCCCCCTCCCCCTCCCCTTTTTACTCCCAGACGAAAATCTATCATTTTTTCCAGCATATCCATATTTTACTCACGCTCTTCACGCCCCCTTACTCCCGCCCATCATTCCCATGTTCCCTTACCCCTGTCCACCACCTCATAGACGCCTTATATAATTTACAGGGCTAATTAACAGCCTAATGAGCTCTCTCTGGTGATCTTAAGTGTGCTCATTTTCCATCTTTGAATTCTATGCAACTGTGACTTCTGAGGCGCTAAAATGACTTTTTGTCTCTGCTGCTTTACTGATAATGAAACAATTTTATATCGAAAACCTTTTAGTTCAATGTCTAACTACAAGTATCACAAACACTTACTGTAATCAAAATAGTTGAAATTGAGATCAATATCGGATGCATGAACCCAGTCGGACGGACATGTACACTTTACAATTATTATATACACCAAATACATACATCGTTAAAGTTGGCCTATTTCTATCTGAGCATCCAAATTGCGAAAACTTAACATTGGTCACTAATTCACGAAACGAAATAAGGTGATGGTGAGGTGGGCCCTGACAAACGGACATGCATACCTTACTATTAATTTATACACCGATTATTATAGTTAATCTATCGCCTATAAGTGAAAAAACACATGATAAAAACGTATCATTGAGTCATGAAAATGAGGTCAAGAACAACGGACACATGCCAGACGGAAACTTCAGACCAAGTCATCTGTATCAAGGATATGGATTATCAAGATCTTATACCTCAACAAATATAAAGCTTTAAACAATAAAGTTTACGTCGTCGAATCATAATCCTGATGTCTCGTATTCTGGTGACATTTGCCGCAGGTGGAAATTTCAGACAAAAACATCTAAATCCCAGATATGGACTATCAAGCTCTTCCACCATAAGAGATATGAAGATTTATACAAAACGCTAACGCCGCTGTAATAGCATTCCTATGTCTCGCATCATCTAGGCGAGACAAAACCCCCATAAAAATGGTTAGATAAGATTGGATTTTAGATGTTTTTTGTTCAATAGACACGCAGAGAGATATGCAATAAATCGTAGAATATTGATTTGATATTGGAATCTACTGTTTGTATTACACCAAAAGAACTAAACTAACCCTTTAAGTGCAGTTACAGCTCCAAATTGTAAATGTCGTCCATTCATTACAGCGGCATCCATTTCCAAAAATCCATGCGAATTTCTCGGTCCACCAACGCCAACAATACAGGGACCGTAATTCATGTTTTCTTCAATGCCTATCAAAATAAAGAAAATTGTTTTATGTATCACGAAAGCCTAATTACACCGCCCGATCCCCCTCTCCAATACACAAACACACACCTCCCATTATATATCGTATCGCAAAAGTTCAATTTGAAATAGGATTCCGGGTTGTCACGGCACGATGCCGTCACTCACAACGATCGATAAGCTTATTTTGATGTTATTGCCATATTTTCACATTTCAACAATTACCTAATTTTAATTATCCTAAAAAAATAAACGAACTCGGTGACACCCTAAATGTGTTTACTGTCAAGTAAAATGCATTTTTGAGTAGCGTTATATATTATATGGATTCTATAGTTGTTGGATTACAATCTCCTAAACCTGCTATAGAAATGTAAATGATTTTCGATATGTAGTAGTAGTTCCTTTAGCTCTAATTGTATACAAATATCATAAAATACAAGAGATCGCTGATTTAAAGTGTACACATCTTTTACCTTAACAATGGTAATACATGCACTCTTTGACATATTCCCCATTTCCATAGGCGGATCCAGGGGGCTGGGGGCCCGGGTCCCCTTTCGTGGGAAAAATTTGGTTGATTATATAGGGAATCACTGAAGCATGGCTGGAGCGGGCCCCCCTTAGGTCAGTCAGCCCCCCCCTCAATGAAAAGTTCTGGATCCGCCACTGATTTCCATGCTCAATTTTACTCAAACACAGTTCTTATAAAACTTATCAATCGTTTCAAATTGTTTACAGGCTTTGTGAAATTATAGTTCTTCTGGTCATCCTGTTCTATATAAGCATGAGCTTGATGCACGAAGTCCATTTTTATATCTTTAATTCTTATGTGTGTTTTTTCAGTCTAATATTTAACCTCAGTTTCCCTTATATTATTTGATGAGTTCTTCATTGTACACCCATATAATCTTACAATAACTACAGTTCTACGTGCTGTTCCTCTACTGGAAAATTAGAGAAATGGGGCAGCACGTATAAAAAGAAAATTTGATAAATAAAACGGGGGTTCTATTTTTCAACAATGACTTTGAAAAATAGTATAGTACGTTGTCAGAGAGGAACAAATTCAGTTTTTTTCAGAAAGGAACAAATATTGCCAAATACACAAATGTAACATTCGGAATTTTAGACCATACAACTGTAAAGGATTGAAATTTGTTATTCCATATACGATTAAAAAGTTGACATGTACCCGTTTTTTGTCAAATTGGTTCTAAATACGCTAATATAAAAGACGTTTTTATTTTCATTTCCATTTAAGGGCCCTAAAGGAAATAAGCATTTGACATGACAATTACATCAATAATTAAAACAATTACTAAGTAAATCATATTCAATAAAAAGCGATATATATCTATATGGGGTGTAATCTTTTCTTTACATATATTAATAAATGGCTGAGGGTTATAGAAATTATGATTATAGCATTTAATCTGTTATTTGATAAAAAAAAAAACTAAGATGCGATAAAACTATGATTGTCAATGAGACATATATCCTGGGACAATTATGTTAGTATAATAGTCCCAGATATATCCATCAGAGACCAAATGATCGACATAGATGTCTTGAGTTTATTTTCGGGTTTAATTAAGTCCTTTATGAATCTTGAGTTTATTTTTTTTAAATAAAATCCTCCAAGACCGTGATTATCAGGCTGAAGTGAAAAATGTCCTTGTCCATCGTTGTCTTTTTTACATAAATAGGTTGTTTACATGTTTACACCGTAAAGAGTAACAGGTACTCGACAGGCCGCAAACATAATTTAGCTCGGAGGTGTTTATATGTCCCGAATGTCTTCCTGGATTTGACATTTCATACCACACACTTTATTCTCATAGCAGGAAGCTACTTTAATGGCACTTAGACAGTCATTCCTTTAAATATTTAAATCGTGTTTGTATTTATTTATGGAAAATATTAAGTAACAGTGTATGTGAATATTTTAATCACGGAATAATTTGAAACAGTAGTGTAGATAGGCATAGTAAGTAGAAAACACTTATAATAAACAATAAAATACACTGAACCCTCACTAAAGTACATCGGTAACATAAAAAAATCACTAAAATACTCGGATACATCAATACATTTTTGTTTATTTTATCTTCAGATTTATATCAATCTGACTAGACATATAATATCATTGCCAATTTGGTATTATACGTTTCTGACTCTGATCAATAAAGTCAAAATTACAGAAAACTATGGTTTTCATCATACTGAAATTAATCTTACAAGCTCAGAATAACAGATGTATTGATAACCATATACTTTTAAAATCAATAAAGCACTGATAAGCTGTTATACAATTCTTTTTAGTTTGTCCAAGTCCAAAGTTCAAGTTTACTACTCCAGATTTTACAAGACAATGTATATACATACACAAGAATGTGCATCAATTTGGTAAAAAAAAACAACTGCAGAGGGAATACAATACATCACGGTCATAATAGGTATTGTGTTTTAACGATAATTGAATATTTTGACATAATCAATCAATTAATCAAACAATCAATCAATCAATCAACCAACCTATCAGTCAACCAATCAATCAATCAATTGGTCGATTTATCAATTTCGAGCACTTACCGCTAATTTAATAAAATAATTACCGTTAGCATAATATATTCAAGTAAGTCCACATTAAACTTAAATTCATGAGGAGAAAGTAAGACACAGTGGTTTTGAAGACTTTTATTGATAATCATTATGATAGTTTAAAAAGGAGAAAAAAAATAGATAACGAAACTCACTGTTAACCCCCTTTTCTATTGAATGAATCGACGACTGACTTGACAAAAGAACATTCCTAGCTGTAGTTACAGCTTCATATGAAAAACTCCAAGTTCCTACTATTACTTTGTACATTTCGTTTGTCAGTTGATCGCGAAGGTACATTGAGTTATTTCCCCTACAGGAAGTAGTATTGACCAGAATGTTTACAGAAACAGAATTATTTCAGGAATGTTTACAAAGGGTGCTTGACATCGAATGAGCTCTTTTAATCTAATTATGTTTCACATGTAAGTCATTTTAATCACGAATTTAATGTTCTTTTTCTAAATGAATAAAACAACGTTGTGTATAACCCAAAATAAAGTGTCATATGGTTACGTGACGGAGATGCATACATGCAGTTGTAGGATCTTGATCTTACGTCAATCTTATTATTAAACCTCAATTTTTAGATTATAATTTTTATTAGTGTTTGAGCATGTTAGCTTTCTGCAATGCATTTTCATATATTAATAGAAAGATAGATTTTTTCATTGACACCTACTAGCTGCGGATCCGTAGCTCTTAGGTCCTTAAGATATTTTTGACAATTGCGGACTATAGACCGCAAATTGTCCCAAAAAAATATCATACAGACCTAAGAGCTATGGTTCCGCAGCTAGACACCTACATGCCTTAGATTATCGCTAGATATGTGTGAGTGTTAGTTTATTTTTGCAGGCTCTGGCAAAATAGCCTCGAAGATGCTACTTTACCGGCTCCGTCAAAATAGCCTCCTTAGCACTATTTTGCCGGCTCCAGCAAAATAGTGATTTTTAAAGAGTTTTGCTATTTTGCGGATCTTAATTCAGATTTTCAGTATATTAATTAAGAATAGAAAAAATAATGAAACATACAGTTAATAAAAAATCTCTAAAAAATATACCTTCTTTAAAACATTTATACATAAGCAAAGTATGCATATTAAAATTGATATTCTTTACTTTTATAAGAAGTCTCTAAAAAAATAGGTCTTTTTTAAAAATATAATACACATAAAGCAAAGCATGCATATTAAAATCGACATTATAACTAAAAATTTCAATAAAAATATCCTGTAAGTTTTTAAATCAAAAGTAACATTCAACAATCTTAAAATGATTTACAAGTGTTACCAAACTAGTGCATTCTTTTGGTGCATTTTTTAGTCTTGCACAAGGAAGATGCTGCCAATGCAGACATGAACTGCGCATAACACTTATATAAAAATAAGGAGATATGGTATGTTTTTTTTTGCATCTGCATCACTTTTCAAAATTGCAGATACAGTACTACCTGTGACATTATCTTACTAATGGTGGCCATAAAAATATGGTCACCATGATGGCTAAATGTCCATCCCTGTTGCTTAATTAATACACAAGGTATTAATCACGAACTAGTCAAGTATAAAGGAAATCATGACTGCATTGAAGTGTTAAAATTATATAACTTACAGGTAAAGTGTTTCAGGTAAAATATATGTGTTTGTCAAATTTAATAACTGTTATTATGACAAGAAAATTCTAAAATAAAATGAAATAATAAAACTAGTTGAACATATAGCTTACTAACTTTTGTAAACATTTTCTCATGACTGTTTGTTTTGATGTTATACCTTTTAAATAATTCTATCAATTTAAGTTATTTTTACATGTATATTTAGATAAGTGAATAATAAATGAATATCATCTTCTAATATAATGCAAACTTTCACAACACCTGCCTTTTCCATCAAAAGGTGTTTCTCAAATTAATTTTCTAAAATCAAAATTGTTTATAATAACTGCATTTAACATTGTTTAACAAATTTTAAGATTATCTTTAGGACTTATTCTAAATAAAATTTAGGCAATTCATTATTTCTCTATTGAATAAATACATGCATATTCAAAATATTCATTACAGAAAAATTTGATAATATTTTATTGTCATATAAACATATTACAATTTAATCAAGTTTCTGACAAAAAACCAAAAACAAACATTATAATTATAAAAGAAATAACAATTCTATAAAACTCAAAACACATGGAAAAAATTATGTATATGTATATACATTATATTCAACTGTCATAGAATAAATGCTGTCAATAGATTTCCATGCATCGTCTGTACAATACCGGTATTTCTTTATTAATTTTATATTCACTAGTTTGTCTGGTCATGAACTTGAAACCATTTCAGGGCGTGTTTCTACGTGTTCCTCCTCTATCACCAGACTGTCATCATCCGCTGACTTTAGTTTCAATAAAAATTTAATTTCCTATAGTCTGAAAAAAATCTGAAATAAGACTGGCAAAATAGCATGACTCTATATAAATTGCTATTTTGCCGGAGCCAGCAAAATAGCGTCAGGGAGGCTATTTTGCCAGAGCCGGTAATACAGCACTTAAGAGGCTATTTTGCCGGAGCTGGCAAAAAAAGCCACTGCCTTATTTTAAATATGTCTTTATTATTTCACTTAACTTTCCTACATCAAATATGTTCTTCATGTTCTTGTTTAAAGTTTGATTACATGAACATAAGAACTAAGCATTCCACTGAACAATGATTTAATAACATGAAAAAGTATTGTTTTACAGTCAAGTCTGTTTGAATGCCTGGCCGATAAATCTACCCTCCATAAACCTCTTTTTGTAGCTATATTATTCGTGGCTTAAATGATGTCTGCCTTTGTTTGCATCTACATACAGGAGTGTTATACAATATTACTTCAATGAAATTAAAAAAAAAAAGATAGTTCCATTTTCATAAATTGATGTTAAATATTCTATTCAAAAAAGAACTCTAAAAAATATCATATATTCAAATATTATCATTTACCATATTAATATTTATTACATAAAGGCAGGACTGTCAAGTTTTCATGAAGCAAATGCGTGAGTTTTTGCAAAAATTGTAAAGATCAAAGAGAAAAAACAATAGATCAAAGGGAAATGCCACCAAATAAGCATAAAAATGCATGAGACTTGACAGCACTGAAAAGGGTTTAGCTTTATAGTAGATGCATTATGAATTGTCATAATATTTGAAAATCAATCAATTACAATAAATTTTTTCTAGTTTACAGGATTTTTTTTTCATTTTTTGTTGTAATATTAATTTACACACGTTTACAGGATTTTCTGTACATTTTTTGTTGTAATATTAATTTACACACGTTTACAGGATTTTCTGTACATTTTTTGTTGTAATATTAATTTACACACGTTTACAGGATTTTCTGTACATTTTTTGTTGTAATATTAATTTACACACCAAAAGCAATCACACTATACCAAGGTTGAAAGAAGTTATGAAATTACAGCATAAAGAAAAAAGACATAGATTTGTGAAGTCTTTCAGACTTTGATGCAATATATGATAGTATTATTTAGGACATGGATTTGATAAAGATTTGGAGGCTGTACATGTACATAGATTTGACTCTTTTACAGTATATATCCAAAATTAAAATGAATTATGATCAGGATATGGAACCAATTTGCAGAATTATTGAGAGTTACATGTAAATGAAATAGACAGTCCAATCACCATAATTCAACATACAAATGTACATTGTATGTTTTCCTCATGCCTACTCGTGAATAGTCAGTCTTAGTTATAATTTCATAGTTTTTTGTATAAACACAAGTTAAAGAAATATCAGTAATTGAAGTTAAGTATTGGGATGAATGTATGCCTTCACTGCAGAAGACACCAATGGAAAACAAAGCTTTACTTAAAAAATATGATATATGTACCTGACTAATTCTGTATTGTAAATGTACATATATGCATGGTATGGGGATTATATATGCTCCCTTTTTGGGAGTGGTTGTAACTAAGTACAGGCACATTTTCCCTAAATATTTCATAAGAAAGGATGCCTGTTAATGAGTTATTCCTATATGTGCATGTTATGATTTTGATACACAGTTTCAATTCAAATGATGCTAACTATTGTATAGCAACAGCTGGTTGCATCTGGAAGTGTATTTTTGAATACATGAGTACATTCTATCATCTGTTAGATTATTCAGAGTGATCTTTACAAAGTTTGAAGGATATGGTGTGATCTACAGAATTCATATAAAGGCAGTGTTCTCCCCAGGGCCTTATAGCACCATGGTATCACCACCCTTAAAATAAAATATGTGGTGATCCCTGTATACCTGTATAACTGGTTAGTGGATTTTCCCCAGAATTATGATTCTATGTCACCTGTACAGTGTACGTCTGAATTTTACAATATTGTAATGATTTTGTATGTACATGTATGTGTATTTTAAATATAATACCTGAATGTAACAGTTCCAGGCTTGAGCCACTAAATCCGCAGGTTAAATCCCTTCTTGAAATTGGGGGACATCCAATTAGGATGGGAATTGGTTAGTTACAAAGGGAAATGACATAAATGAGGGTTCCAATTAATAATTGTTCTATATTTAGTCTTTCATTACAATATTTAAAGCATTTTAAAATTTTCATAATTAAAAATCATGATGAATTGTGAATGCCTGTTACAGAAATTATAAAAGAACAATTGAAAATTAAAAAAAATTACTTTTTAGTTTAAACATATTTTATTGTCAAACTTATACATGTCATAAGGATCAGACACAAAAATATAAGCTATACAACTTAGAATTGTCTCCTCCATTGAACAAATATAATTAATGTTTACTCACAATAAAAGAATTTTTGTATGTACATGTATATGATTTTTACATACATATGGATTACAAAATGCATACATGTATAGGGGAGAGTTGAGATCTCACAAAACATGTTTAACCCTGCTGCATTATTGTGCCTGTCCCAAGTCGGGAGCCTCTGGCCTTTGTTAGTCTTGTATGTTTTTTTAATTTTGGTTCATTTATATGTTTCAGAGTTTAGTGTGACGTCCATTTTCACTGAACTAGTACACATTTTTATTTAGGGGCCAGCTGAAGCCCGCCTCTGGGTGCGGGATTTTCTCACTGTGTTGAAGACCCATTGGTGGCCTTGGGCTGTTTTCTGCTCTTTGGTCAGGTTCTTGTCTCTTTGACACATTCCCCGTTTCCATTCTCAATCTTATGTACATGTATGAATGCTGTTATAATTTAAATATTTTATTTTACAATACTGATGAAAGAAGTATATAAAGATGCATTTTCAGTTTTATACTTTTTAAAATTTGATGTATATATCTCCTGCAAATGAATATGTAATTAAAAATGTAGGGATTAGGTTAAAAATATTATTTGATATACAAGGAATTAATCATATCTATATGGTACAGCTCGGTTATAACATGTATTTATCTATGTCTAACTGTTGTTATATATCCTGTTTCCCTGTGTACATCAAACTGACACGTAACACATTTATTATTTCTTATTGTATGTTAAGAAGTTGAACATTTGTATCTTTATCTGATAGATGGCATAGCTTATATGAAAATTTTAATTGCTTCAATTAATTACCAAAGAAAACAATATAAATGTTACATAACTACAAATCTTTTACATTGTCTGTCTGCTTCACACATGTACAGTTAATTTGTAATATTTTGAACAAAATCTAAGGTCATGTTATCTTAAAGAAATTTAATTTCATTTTATTACAGAAATGGCTCTTGAAGTATTTTGATACAGTTAATCTGTAAAGAACAGAACATACTATCTGGAATTAAGTGAACAGCTTATTCTGCAACTTATTTTTTCAAGTGAATTATACAAGACAAGACTGAATCATGGCTTCTGTGGACTTAAATATGTTTATTTATGTTTTTGTGACGTTAATTTGTTTGTTTGACTTTGGATTTACACAAGCAGTTATTTCACAGTCAATAGATATCACAATGAAGGGAGCAAATGTTACTAAGGTAAGTCAGACTTTTTTTCAGAGTTCAATAGGTCAGATGTGAACTTTGCCTTATAATAAGAAACATTCTATCATACATTCTTTAGTAAGTGATGGGTAGGAGGGGTTTTATTCCATAAGTTCCCTCAATAATTTACATATTCATGTATGAAGATTTTGTTATTAATACACAGTTATTTTTCAGCTGGTTATAATTCTCATGAGTTATCTTTAAATAATGCTTTATGACCCAAATTAAGATACAAGAGTACATTTTTTTTTAAAGATGTAAAAAATAATTATTACATGTATACCCTGCTTTTTAAAGCAGCAGTATACAGTGATGTGGAGTCCATCAGTCTGTCCATCCATCTGTTCATCCTTCTGTCACACTTCAGTTTTCGCAACTGTTCCTGAACTGCTTAACAAATTATATGAAACTGACAGAATCTTAATCACTTACTATACTTTTGTCATTGTTTGTGCACTTCCTATTTTTTCTTTTGATCCAAATGATTTTTGAGATTAACCTTACTAAAGCTTGGGCTATGCCATGTATGCCATTGCTTTATTTTGTGGGGGTACCCATTTTGTATTTGTAACTTCTTCTAAACCTTTATTACAATTTATCAAAACTTCTTTACAATGTTATTGTTTAGATTCTATTTTGTTCTTTTATCAGAATCATTTTCATGGTTTCTTTCAGCAAATCATTATTACACAACAGTTCACATTTACATGTATATCCCATTCTCCTCCTAAATAGCTAATCAGAATTCAGGCTTAAAACTACAATGTATGTACGCCAGATAGACATTTTGCCTACAAAAGAAAATCTGTAATACCATATGGTGCTATAAGGCATTGGGAGAAAATTTCAGTTTTTCATAAGAGAAAATGAAAATTTTATAACAATAATAATTTTATTTGAACCAATTGTTTGCACTTGATCTAGATTAAAGCTCCCTGTAATTTGATTTTACTAATCTGTCTTAAAAAAATTATCTCTAGCTACATATATATAGCTACATGTACAATGTTAATAATGTATATATACCACACTGTAAAATTCCAAGGGGTATACATGTGTAGGTTGTTTTAAGTGTCTGTCAGTCATTATATACATGTATATAATTACTTTGTCCTGGCTTGGATAATGTCCTTTATGTCATGTCAAATATCCTGCAGTTAAAAGTGTAACTTAGAAGATTTATCAGTTATATATTTGTATGTGCCTAACCATAGAGTTATTACAGTACATTTGTATGTGCCTAACCATAGAGTTATTACTGTACATTTGTATGTGCCTAACCATAGAGTTATTACTGTACATGTGCCTAACCATAGAGTACATTTGTATGTGCCTAACCATAGAGTTATTACAGTACATTTGTATGTGCCTAACCATAGAGTTATTACAGTACATTTGTATGTGCCTAACCATAGAGTTATTACAGTACATTTGTATGTGCCTAACCATAGAGTTATTACTGTACATTTGTATGTGCCTAACCATAGAGTTATTACAGTACATTTGTATGTGCCTAACCATAGAGTTATTACAGTGAATGCATTGAAAAAATTAACTTGTCAATTGCAAATTATCAATAAAATCAGGGTGGGTCTTTTTTATTTTAATGGGAATGGGTGGTCTCTGAGCACATTCATTTTTTGTCTGGTCCCCTTTGTAATTGCAAAAAGGTTTACATTATACACGTTTCTTAACCTTGATTTAGATTGATTAATATTATTATAAAAATTCTGAACAGAGAACCACTTCTTTTTAGGTAGGAACTTGTTATTCTTGAACTGAATACTACACTTTGAAAGTACATTTACAAAAGATTCAAAACTTGAACAACTTAACTTGAATTTTTTTTTTAGATGGTAATTATTTTTTGTATTTTTGTTTCTTTACATTGATGAGGTACATGTACATGTACATGAAGTTGCCAACTAGATGTTCTTTTTTCTTTATATATTTTAAGTTTTAATGTTTTATTTTTTTCAGCACGATGAATATTTATGCAGTGGACATCGATTACCTGTAGGAGATACATACATAGGTAGGTACTGGTGAATTACACATGCAAAATAACATGCACATGTGCAAATTTCATATGTTCTATTGACACTTGATTTGTAGTAAATGCAATATATTACAAATAAAATACATTCTCTGTTTGTTAGATTGGTTAATAGTACACAGGAGACAAAACAATTCATTCTTAAATGTTGGTATTAATGTTATAACACCACTGCCCAAGGTTAGGGAGATGGTTGACATGTTATTATTAAGTAGCAATGTAAGATGAAGGTTAAACCAGTGTACCCCTTAAATTAAACTAGGGTGAATACAGTAAATTGAACTGCTATGATTTTCCAATACAAAAAACTGTTGTCATAAAATTTCTTTTCAGTGCTTGTCTACAATGTAGCTGTGGATTTATAACCATTAGACTACTGTAATAGTCTTATTGCATGTATTCTATAATTGATTTCCACTTCTGTTGGTTTTATGAAAAAACAAGACATATAAGAGTTAAAAATAATAATAAGTTTTGTGAAAGAAATTGTAGTGGGTTTGTTATAGGAATCTAAATAAGTTTTCTACTTCTGATCAATACTTCATTATCATGTATTGGTTACAGAGTAGTGATAAATAATCTGTGTTGACGAAGGTGATGCAAATGACAAATTCACAGTGGTAATTAAATTCATCAGTTATTTGCTTCAGTATTAATAGCTATAGCTAACCAGATGCTATTGACCATAGTAAGATAACTGTTGACAGAAATAGAAATTAATGTCCTCTGCATTAAAAAAATTAAATTATATTTATTTTATCATTCTGTTTTACATCTGATTGATAAAATCTGTTAGATTGGTCAAGAAAATAATAAAATGATCCAGTCACCTGGAAACATTGTTTAAGTCAACATTGTGCTAAAAATGAATCTGATCTTTTCTACAAAAGTCGGGTGTTAATTTCCGAGCTACAGGAAATGCTGTTTTCATTTGGAAACGATTTTAGAGTGATGGTCCTTCCATTGAGGAAAATTGTCACGAATCAGGCTATTTTATTGATTAAGTATTGGAAAGTCAGAAGTTCTGTCTCTGTAGACATGAATAATGGTGATAGATGCTGGAATAATCTGTTGTAGCTCACTTCACCTAAATCTTTAGCATTCAGATTGCTGAACATTTTTGTAATGTGCAACATAATGGTCAGGTTCTTCTTACAGTTACACTTCTTAGCTTTTAATAGTTCAATTTGCCAATTGATGTTGTTTCCAAAAAGTAAAGAACAAGCCCCCAAACTGAAAACAAAAAAAAAGTCTGAGTAATTTAGAAGCTGCTTCTTGAGTTATTTTTCAAAATCTGTTTTAAGATTAAAAAACTTGACCAAGAACTTAACTCTTGACATACATTAATTATGGGTTACAGATTTTATCCCATCCACTTAATATATTTCATTTGAGGAACACTAGTAGAAATGTAATACTAGTGAATGCATGTTTATTAAGTAGTTTCCTGTCAGAATCCTGGTAGTCAGTAACTGAGATATCTTATGATGATGTTTTTGTTTTGTTTATTGGATTAAAAATACATCTTGTAAAACCAGATACAGTAATGAGTCTGCATGTACAATACCATGAAATAGAACATACATCATATTATAGCTTCCCTTCTAAAGAGCTCTGTGGAAACTAGATCAGAAATTATACTGTTATAGTGACTGTTTGAACATTTACAAAATTTGAAACCTATACATTGGACACCTATAAACCACATATGGGGTGTTTTGATAGGAATAGCTCTCATATTTAGTTTAAGTTCTATGTACAATGATGATTATAAACTCATCGTAAAAACCAGGATTAAAATTTTGTATGCTAGATGTGCAATTGGTCTTCGCAAGACTCATCAGTGATGCTCAAATCAAAATAGTTGAAAGACCAAATAAAGAACAGAGTTGAAAAACATTGAGGACCCAAAATTCTGAAAGGTTAAGCCAAATACAGCTACATGTATGTTAATCTATTTCTTGGGTAAAAAATCCGTGGTATTTTGAAAAATTCAAAGTTTTGTAAGCAGTTAATTTATAATTATGACCAACATAAATGATAATTTATGTCAAAAGAGAAGTACTGACTCCTAGGCTTGTGATACTTTTGAGAGGAAAGCTCTACCAGCAGTGGTATCAACCCAGTGGTTGTAAATAAAAGAATCATAGATATCATGATTGAAATTTTAGATGCCAGGCGAGTGTTTCATCTTCAAAAGACTTATCAGTGATTCTCAAATCAAGGCTAAATAAAGTACGGGGTTGAAAAGCACTAGGACCCAAAATTCTGAAAGGTTTTGCTAAAAACAGCTAAGGTAATCTACAAAAATGTATTCCTTGTGTAAAAACCTTGGCATTGGTATGGTGGCCAGATAATCATATTATGCAGAAAATGGGCTTCCTTTATGAGTTTTATGTAAGTTATGCCCCTTTCCATGAAATAGTTGAATTATGAAATATTCTTCAGAATTTTGTGTTACAAGGGAAGGTTTGGTTACAAACATTGTAAAATATATCATAAACTCACTTTAAATTATTCTTATCTTCTATTAGACATATTTCAAAACAGTTTATTTTTATGATATACATATATAGTAAGGTATCTCATAATTTTCTTTTCAACTTGAATAAACAGCCAATATTATTTTTACATGGTTTGATTGTTTTTCTGATTATTGAACTAACTGTACAATCCAGTGTTTCCAATACTGAACAGACTTGCTAGATTCATATAGATTGTAATTAAAATATAAGTGTAGGAAAATAATCATAATAAAAAATATGGACTACAAGATTGATGATGCATAATGTTATGTATATGAAGGTAGGAAATTGATTTCATAGATTGTGGAGGTCAAATAATAAATTCCTGTCAATATCTTCACTTCCTTATTCAGAAGACATGGTAATTCTTGACAGGATTTTGTAGTATTTACCGTTATGAATACTTGGTGCCTAAGGAGATGTTTGCAAATTTGTGTAAACATATTTATTGGAGAGAAAAAACAAAATATATATACATAGTTTCCAATTGTACTGACAAGATAAATGTCTAGCATTAATTATTCAACAGCATAAATCACATTCATAGTATAATGTTATATAAACTTAGAATACTGATTTAAGTATAACAAACTTTTGATATTATAATTAGAAATACAGTTGACTTGCATGCAGATTTTTGTACTTGAATTTTTTCATCTTTAAAAAGATATTATCTCAATGCAAACTCTTCTTAAAAGAGTAAACTTGAAAAAGTTTTCTTCACAAACATGTACAAACCATTTTTGATTTGTTTTGTTATGAATGAGTTACACTGGTTGGCGTCATCAAACAATTGGTTCTTACTGTGATGTCATAACATCAACATTGTGACATACATGTAGTTAATTTATGGGAAAGTGCATGAATTTGAAAGTCAAAGTCGTCTATAAGTAAAGTGAATGCAGATTAGTACAAAAACAAAAAAACAATACTTGTTATTTTTATTTTGTGGTTCAAACCACTGTGAATAAAATGATATTTTTGATCTTAAGGTTTAAATGAGGGTTATAATTAAGGCATATTTGAAAAAGATAGAGTAATCATATAATGTAACTAAATAAAACTATACAGGTTATATTTATCTTTACTTTTACATTTAAGCACTTTAATGCCCATTTGTTTGGGCCAATTGCTTAAAATGAAAGATGAACATACATTGAAAAAATACATGTAACAATACAATTATTTGTGATAGATAAAAGTGTATTCAGAAAAACTTTCAAGGACACCCTGCCATTCAGTCATAGTGTCTTTTTTTAAAAGAGCATAAGTTGTATATTTTTTACCGGAAAAATATCATGTTTTGAGGATTTAACTGGTGAGGAACACAGTGCAGCATAAAATAACTGTTTCTATTATTAGATTGAAAAAATCGGGGGGGGGAAGGCTACATATAAATTTTCATGGTTTGAAGAATTTCATTGAATACAGGTTTTTAGATATGGTATTTCAGATAAGACACATAAAAATTACTTAAGTAAGCATTTTTTGTAAAATGGAAATTTTTGATTTGTATAAACAAATATTCTAAGAATAATAATTACACCATGAATAAAAATGCTTTCTTAATATGTTCCTGTGTACATATGTACATAGAAAAGTACAAAAACAAAAGTAGTTGTTAATATTGTAAATTTTCATGTACATTGTACATGTACATGTATCATCAGTTGTATTATGTTTTAAAACAATTTATTTTTTTTTAATTTTAGTCCAATTTGAAGCAATACAAGACATTGGTCAAGCTCATCATATTTTATTATTTGGATGTTCTGAACCAGCTAAAAGTGATCCTACATGGTAATGTGTGTTTTTAATTCATTTAAACTAAGTTACATAGAAAGCTTTTAACCTGAATGAACATTAACCAATTCACCATTCTCCAAGGTATTTTTTAAACCCAAATAAAAAAATTTTAACAATTATTATATATGTACATAAATTCAGACTGAAAACTCATCGAAGTTACCTGGCTTATGATTTGTATAACATTTATGTTTCAATATTATACTGTTGAAACTTTCAGTTGATTGATTGATTGATTCTTGTAACATTGTTTACATAATGTCCAGTTGCAAACATTTCATGAATTTTCAAGACAAGAATCATTCAAACAAATCAATTAAATAGGTTTTCAAAATCTGTGAACCTGAAGAATAGTTCACATTTTTTTACTTCTGCTGGAAAATGAGGGATTTCTGGGAGGATAAGAAATATTGTCTTTCAATATACCATTAATGACCTCTCTGTAAAAGCAATTGAAAGCCTTTCCGAAGGTGAGGCATCAGATAAACGCCCCAAATCCCAATTGGCACTGGAAATTTCCAACAAAACAAATAAAAGAATTCACACAATAACTTAAAGCTTTCATTTAATATAACTGAAACTAAAACATAAACACGATTATTACACTTTTTGTATTTAAAAAAAATTAAATTTCCAAAATACTGTTTGTGTTAATATGTATTTTTTGTACTATTCATATCACAGGCATTGTGGCCAGATTTGCAAGTCCACAGAACAAATTTTATTTGCTTGGGCAAAGAATGCCCCACCACTTACTTTGCCTAAAGGTTAGTCTTTATTTGGAAATGTTAATATGCATTTAATAATTACTTGTATAGTTTTAATGAGAAGCTTTTGTGTAGATTTAATACTGTTGCAAACATTATTTACATGTGTTGTCAGGGTTTAAAGTTAAGAGTTAAAGATCATGTGATATGGGGTGTTGTGCAATTAAAACATCTGAACAAACAAGGTAAATACTGAAATAATATATGTATAGCACAAAAAGGCTGCTAAAAAGGGTAGCTCAACATCCCATACATCTTTACTATACATCCAGAATTATGAGAAAAACTTACTTTAAAGCAAATTAAGGATAGGTTCCTGTAAAAGTTCCAGAACTTTTAAATTATTTTCAAGCAAGGGTAGGTTATATCATGAAATCAGTAATTATTGATAACAGTGAAAATAATGAAAGTATTTCTAATTAATTTGGTCACTGAATTTATTTAAAGCTGTAGGATTGGATGTGTGACAAAGTTTTACTATTAATTATATTTTAAAATATTTCAGATGTAGGATTCCATGTCTCAGGAAGTTCCAATATTAGATATATAGTGGTACAAATACATTATGCTAAGCCTCTTTTAAGTAAGTCACTTTATAATTATCATTTGTTTAGCATAACCCTTATTTTACTTTAATAGTCTGTACCTTCTAATGTCTACTGTATGTACATGTATACATGTATGTTTATTATGTTAACAGGTACCAGTGCTGATATTGATAAAGCCCTCACTTAAATATTTAAAGACTATCTTCTAAATGTGTTGCATGAGGAATAAAATGAGATGCAGGGCACATACAATAAGACAGCACCTTAATAAAACAAAAAGTCGAAATTGTAATAAAGGTTTGGCAATAAATGTTTTATGTAAAAATAATACTAAAGACTTATTGTGTTCAAGTTGATTTAGAAAAATGAAACTTGGAGTCTTTATGATGTTAGAAGTCACCAAGCACTTGCTTTGCCACACTAATTATGTATGACTGAATAGTATATGAAAAGAAGATATATATATAGTTTATTAGTTATAAGGTGGTGCTAAAAATTAATGTTATACAATGTATTTGCATATTTTTATTGTAAAAAATTCAACAATTAGAAAATTACAATTAGAAATTTTCTAATAATTAAAGAGAATTTGTAAATATGAACTATTCTTACCATATAATCAAATGCAGGTTACACATTGATACAATAAAAACTTTTGTTTTTGTAGAAGGTGATAAACCAGACCGTTCAGGGATCAAACTACATGTTACAAATCAGAAGTAAGTCCAGTATTCTATTAGATAATTCTATGCTTGCCACAACAGTGACATATAGATTTTCACTAATTTTGGATAAAAAGTGTCTGTTCTTACATACTGACCTTGGTTTGGAATTAGTTTATATGTTCTATGTTTATTTTTCAGCAAAAATTGACTTATTTTATTTCTATAACATTTAATATTTTAATGTTTTATATAACATGTATTTATAAATTATTTGGCCTTCTATCTGACACCGACTTCTTATATCCCGCCTCGATGAAGGGGTATATCCAGATGCACATATCTGTTCATCTGTCAAAAGTTTTAAATTTTGATTATTTTGACAATACCGTTCAAGAGTTCTACCCCTTTGGTATCTTAATAGTTGGCTTTTCTTCCATTTCCACACTTTTGAAACATAATCACAATATCATGGACCATAAAATACAGGTCAATTTTAATTTTAATGGTTATGACATTTACCATTCAAGAGTTATTCCCCTTAGTTACCTTGAATTTTAAATTTTTGTTTGTTTCTCAAGTTATATTGAAAGTACCCTTTGTCAAAATCTTTTTCTATTTTGCCACAATGATATGAAACATAAAATAGAGGTTAATTCTATTTGAATTTGGGTTTTGGCATTGACTGTTTAAGAGTTTTTTTTGCAATCCGGGATATATGAGATCACAAGATCACCTAATTCTAGTTAATTTTGTAATTTTTTTTTTGGAGAAAAAATTAGACTGTTTTTACTAAACCTTAGTTATGAATCAAATGTATTTTTATTGCTATTCTGTAAGTAAATGTGATGCAGCTTGACAAACTTGTTGATTTGTTTTATGAAATCATTTTTCATTTAATAAGCAAAGCAATAACAGATAATAAAAAAGACCATATAAATATATCTTCTGAACTTTCCAGCTTATGTTCTCACTGTTTATGTAACTTACTTGTGCAGAAAGATGACAACCTTTCCAACTTATTTTCTTACTGTTTCTGTAACTTACTTGGTCAGAAAGATGACAACCTTTCCAACTTATGTTCTTACTGTTTCTGTAACTTACTTGTATAGAAAGATGACAACCTTTCCAACTTATGTTCTTACTGTTTCTGTAACTTACTTGAGCAGAAAGATGACAACCTTTCAACTTATGTTCTTACTGTTTCTGTAACTTACTTGGTCAGAAAGATGACAACCTTTCCAACTTATGTTCTTACTGTTTCTGTAACTTACACGTGCAGAAAGATGACATCCTTTCAACTTATGTTCTTACTGTTTCTGTAACTTACTTGTATAGAAAGATGACAACCTTTCCAACTTATGTTCTTACTGTTTCTGTAACTTACTTGAGCAGAAAGATGACAACCTTTCCAACTTATGTTCTTACTGTTTCTGTAACTTACTTGGTCAGAAAGATGACAACCTTTCCAACTTATGTTCTTACTGTTTCTGTAACTTACTTGGTCAGAAAGATGACAACCTTTCCAACTTATGTTCTTACTGTTTCTGTAACTTACTTGGTCAGAAAGATGACAACCTTTCCAACTTATGTTCTCACTGTTACTGTAACTTACTTGTGTAGAAAGATGACCTTTCCAACTTATGTTCTTACTGTTTCTGTAACTTACTTGGTCAGAAAGATGACAACCTTTCCAGCTTATGTTCTTACTGTTTCTGTAACTTACTTGGTCAGAAAGATGACAACCTTTCCAACTTATGTTCTTACTGTTACTGTAACTTACACGTGCAGAAAGATGACAACCTTTCCAACTTATGTTCTTACTGTTTCTGTAACTTACTTGTATAGAAAGATGACAACCTTTCCAACTTATGTTCTTACTGTTTCTGTAACTTACTTGTATAGAAAGATGACAACCTTTCCAACTTATGTTCTTACTGTTTCTGTAACTTACTTGTGCAGAGAGATGACATCCTTTCCAACTGATGTTCTCACTGTTTCTGTAACTTACTTGGGCAGAAAGATGACAACCTTTCCAACTTATGTTCTTACTGTTTCTGTAACTTACTTGTGCAGAAAGATGACATCCTTTCCAACTTATGTTCTTACTGTTTCTGTAACTTACTTGTATAGAAAGGTGACAACCTTTCCAACTTATGTTCTTACTGTTTCTGTAACTTATTTGTGCAGAAAGATGACATCCTTTCCAACTTATGTTCTTACTGTTTCTGTAACTTACTTGTGCAGAAAGATGACAACCTTTCCAACTTATGTTCTTACTGTTTCTGTAACTTACTTGAGTAGAAAGATGACAACCTTTCCAACTTATGTTCTTACTGTTTCTGTAACTTACACGTGCAGAAAGATGACAACCTTTCCAACATATGTTCTTACTGTTACTGTAACTTACTTGTATAGAAAGATGACAACCTTTCCAACTTATGTTCTTACTGTTTCTGTAACTTACTTGGTCAGAAAGATGACAACCTTTCCAGCTTATGTTCTTACTGTTTCTGTAACTTACTTGAGTAGAAAGATGACAACCTTTCCAACTTATGTTCTTACTGTTTCTGTAACTTACACGTGCAGAAAGATGACAACCTTTCCAACATATGTTCTTACTGTTACTGTAACTTACTTGAGTGGAAAGATGACAACCTTTCCAACTTATGTTCTTACTGTTTCTGTAACTTACTTGTATAGAAAGATGACAACCTTTCCAACTTATGTTCTTACTGTTTCTGTAACTTACTTGGTCAGAAAGATGACAACCTTTCCAACTTATGTTCTTACTGTTTCTGTAACTTACTTGTGCAGAAAGATGACATCCTTTCCAACTTATGTTCTCACTGTTTCTGTAACTTACTTGGTCAGAAAGATGACAACCTTTCCAACTTATGTTCTTACTGTTTCTGTAACTTACTTGTGCAGAAAGATGACAACCTTTCCAACTGATGTTCTCACTGTTTCTGTAATTTACTTGGTCAGAAAGATGACAACCTTTCCAACTTATGTTCTTACACGTGCAGAAAGGTGGGAACCTTTCCAATTTATGTCCTTACTGTTACTGTTACTTACTTGAGCAGAAAGGTTACAACCTTTCCAACTTACGTTCTTACTGTTATTGTAACTTAAGTGTGCAGAAAGATGACAACCTTTCCAACTTATGTTCTTACTGTTTCTGTAACTTACTTGTATAGAAAGATGACAACCTTTCCAACTTATGTTCTTACTGTTTCTGTAACTTACTTGAGCAGAAAGATGACAACCTTTCCAACTTATGTTCTTACTGTTTCTGTAACTTACTTGGTCAGAAAGATGACAACCTTTCCAACTTATGTTCTTACTGTTTCTGTAACTTACGTGCAGAAAGATGACATCCTTTCCAACTTATGTTCTTACTGTTTCTGTAACTTACTTGTATAGAAAGATGACAACCTTTCCAACTTATGTTCTTACTGTTTCTGTAACTTACTTGAGCAGAAAGATGACAACCTTTCCAACTTATGTTCTTACTGTTTCTGTAACTTACTTGGTCAGAAAGATGACAACCTTTCCAACTTATGTTCTTACTGTTTCTGTAACTTACTTGGTCAGAAAGATGACAACCTTTCCAACTTATGTTCTTACTGTTTCTGTAACTTACTTGTGCAGAAAGATGACATCCTTTCCAACTTATGTTCTCACTGTTTCTGTAACTTACTTGGTCAGAAAGATGACAACTTTTCCAACTTATGTTCTTACTGTTTCTGTAACTTACTTGTGCAGAAAGATGACAACCTTTCCAACTGATGTTCTCACTGTTTCTGTAATTTACTTGGTCAGAAAGATGACAACCTTTCCAACTTATGTTCTTACGTGCAGAAAGGTGGGAACCTTTCAATTTATGTCCTTACTGTTACTGTTACTTACTTGAGCAGAAAGGTTACAACCTTTCCAACTTACGTTCTTACTGTTATTGTAACTTAAGTGTGCAGAAAGATGACAACCTTTCCAACTTTTGTTCTTACTGTTTCTGTAACTTACACGTGCAGAAAGATGACAACCTTTCCAACTTATGTTCTTACTGTTTCTGTAACTTACGTGCAGAAAGATGACAACCTTTCCAACTTATGTTCTTACTGTTTCTGTAACTTACTTGAGCAGAAAAGTGACAACCTTTCCAACTTATGTTCTTACTGTTTCTGTAACTTACACGTGCAGAAAGATGACAACCTTTCAACTTATGTTCTTACTGTTTCTGTAACTTACACGTGCAGAAAGATGACAACCTTTCAACTTATGTTCTTACTGTTTCTGTAATTTACTTGGTCAGAAAGATGACAACCTTTCCAACTTATGTTCTTACGTGCAGAAAGGTGGGAACCTTTCAATTTATGTCCTTACTGTTACTGTTACTTACTTGAGCAGAAAGGTTACAACCTTTCCAACTTACGTTCTTACTGTTATTGTAACTTAAGTGTGCAGAAAGATGACAACCTTTCCAACTTATGTTCTTACTGTTTCTGTAACTTACTTGTATAGAAAGATGACAACCTTTCCAACTTATGTTCTTACTGTTTCTGTAACTTACTTGGGCAGAAAGATGACAACCTTTCCAACTTATGTTCTTACTGTTTCTGTAACTTACTTGGTCAGAAAGATGACAACCTTTCCAACTTATGTTCTTACTGTTTCTGTAACTTACACGTGCAGAAAGATGACAACCTTTCCAACTTATGTTCTTACTGTTTCTGTAACTTACTTGTATAGAAAGATGACAACCTTTCCAACTTATGTTCTTACTGTTTCTGTAACTTACTTGTGCAGAAAGATGACAACCTTTCCAACTTATGTTCTCACTGTTTCTGTAACTTACTTGGTCAGAAAGATGACAACCTTTCCAACTTATGTTCTTACTGTTTCTGTAACTTACTTGGTCAGAAAGATGACAACCTTTCCAACTTATGTTCTTACTGTTTCTGTAACTTACTTGTGCAGAAAGATGACATCCTTTCAACTTATGTTCTCACTGTTTCTGTAACTTACTTGGTCAGAAAGATGACAACTTTCCAACTTATGTTCTTACTGTTTCTGTAACTTACTTGTGCAGAAAGATGACAACCTTTCAACTGATGTTCTCACTGTTTCTGTAATTTACTTGGTCAGAAAGATGACAACCTTTCCAACTTATGTTCTTACACGTGCAGAAAGGTGGGAACCTTTCCAATTTATGTCCTTACTGTTACTGTTACTTACTTGAGCAGAAAGGTTACAACCTTTCCAACTTACGTTCTTACTGTTATTGTAACTTAAGTGTGCAGAAAGATGACAACCTTTCCAACTTTTGTTCTTACTGTTTCTGTAACTTACACGTGCAGAAAGATGACAACCTTTCCAACTTATGTTCTTACTGTTTCTGTAACTTACACGTGCAGAAAGATGACAACCTTTCCAACTTATGTTCTTACTGTTTCTGTAACTTACTTGAGCAGAAAGGTGACAACCTTTCCAACTTATGTTCTTACTGTTTCTGTAACTTACACGTGCAGAAAGATGACAACCTTTCCAACTTATGTTCTTACTGTTTCTGTAACTTACACGTGCAGAAAGATGACAACCTTTCCAACTTATGTTCTTACTGTTTCTGTAACTTAAGTGTGCAGAAAGATGACAACCTTTCCCACCATTGTTGAGTAATTCATTTGAAGCAATGCAATGTAGTGTAAAAGAGGAAAAACTATATATTTTCATCAAAGTTTTTATATTCTGGTATACATGGTACATCAGTTAGTATACTTTATTTTTATTTGATATTTTGTGTTTCAGACAATTTTTTGAAGCAGGGATATATTTATTGCTCTCATATAGTACAGTTATAGGACCTCAACAGAAAAGTAAGTTGATAATTGTCAGTAATGTCAGATTTATAGATGATGATGATGGATGGCTGCTTAATGTCCAGCGGCAAATTAATATGCATATTCAGGACAAGAACATGTGGCATAGTGTTGTCTATTCTTGAACTTACTCTGAAATGTTGTATGTTTTTTTTTTTTATATAAAATGAAGAGATGTTGTATGATTGCCAATGAGACAACTATCCACCAGAGACCAAATGAAGTTGATGTTATTAATTTTAGGTCACTGTATTGCCTTCAACATTGAGCAATGTCCATACTGCATAGCAAGCTATGAAAAACCCAGACATGACAAAATGTAAAATAATTCTTTTTTGTGACCATACCATTGATCTATGGTTCAACCTTCATCAGAAAATTTTGAACATTGAGTTGTGAATTTGTTGAGGACTAGGATGCCTCTTACTTCTGAATTTTTTTTGATTTTCCTAATTTCATCCAAAAACCAAACAAAACTCATCCTGTTATATCGGGAAAGCCATCAAAATATTGATAGGTGTTGTCATGTGACAATGTAACATAAATGATCTGGCATAGTGGGCGAATTAATTTGAGAAGTTAACCAGGCTTAGTATATCAATTTAGAAAATTTACATACAAACTAAAAGTTCTGCATTTCAAAGGTACAACCATGATAGAAGATTGCATTGCTGTAAATAGATATAGGAAGATGTAGTATGAGTGCCAATGAGACAACTCTCCATCCAAGTAAAAATTTATAAAAGTAAACCATACATGGAAATTTTCACTTATTTGGTGATCGGGTGAAATGCACAAAAATACCATCCACAGAAGTTGTTTGTACAAATGAACAATTTTGAGGACACATTTATTGTTTGTAGAGGGTATTTAACCATGTGCAAATACATTAGGCATTGAAATCAGACAAAAATCCACATTTACAGTAATTGGTGCATCAGAGGTATTAATTTCCACTGCAGTAAAATAAAATTTAAGTATTTTGATATTTCAGAAGTTCATTCAGACATCTCTTGTGAATTTAAATCGTCTGGTAATATTTACCCATTTGGATACAGAACACATGCACATAGTTTAAGTAAGTTATTATATATGTTGGAAGATATTTCATGGTAAAGATTCACTCTTCAATTGATTTAAACCATTGAACCTTGATATTATTTGAAAAAAATGTTTTGAACATTAATAATGAAACTAGATAAAGGAATTGATATTCATTTCAAAAGTAGAATTTATCCTTTATGATTTTCCGACAAATAATGAAAATAGATTATATTACTTTTCTGCCTATTCTTGGGTAATATCATTTGATTTTTCTTATGTAACAAATATACCCTATAGAAATGGCTTCAAAATCTTCAAGTGAAAAATGTAAGTAAGTTAGCAAGTAAATGTGACATAGGGAGAATCAATAATTAAAACTAGTAAGATTTTTGAAAATATGAATATATGTATTGTATTTATTATATGAATTAATAATTCATTGTATTATTGTGGTCACATATTGATTGATACACATATATACATAAACTTTAAAACATACATAAAACAATCTTAATTTAATTTGGCTTATAGGTCGAGTGATCTCTGGTTACCAAGTAAACAGAACAACCAATGGATATAACATGATTGGTAAAGGAAATCCACAATGGCCACAGGTTGGTTTAATATCAACTTTGTAGTAAAGAATAATAACATTGATGACATAGTCATTCTGTGTTCACTTGAGGGACCATCTAGAGTTTGTACTATTATTCTGTGTTCACTTGAGGGACCATCTAGAGTTTGTACTATGGGTTAAGTTTCTTTCATTGTTAAAAGTCTTACATTGACTGTTTGATTGATAGTAAATATTTCAATAAAACAGTTTTGTAATATTTCAACCTTCTAAGTGATCTCTTGGTTTCTTGCTCTTCTTATGTATGGGAGGTTGTGGGTTTATATGAATTTTATGAAGAAGCTGTTTCTGTTTCTTGTCTAGTGTGAGTTACTGTCTGAAATTCAGATTTTTTTCCATGTTATTATTAAAACCAAAGACTGGAAAATTGATATTTGATTCTTCTCCGCTAAGCACCCAACATTTATGAGTAAGAACAAAAAGTTGGATCATAGTTAGAATAATGAGTCTTGGTAAGGTGACATTTCTTCCTTAGGACTGTTTCCTTGTAAAATGGCCTTTTTTTTTTAAAATCTGGCTCAAAGTTTGGCCCTAGTATAAGGTATGATCCATTTTTATATGACATTAATATGTTTTTGTCCTGATATACATGATATATTTGCAACTGGATGTTAAACATCAATCCATTATCTTCATCTTAAAATATTTCTGTTTGTCATAGTTCACTAAACCAATAGAGGTAAGATTGGATAGTTGAAAAAAATGTTTTCAGTAACGAAAAAAAAAAAAAAACTGTAATTGGAATGAGTTTTTGTAGAGCAAGGCCCATGTAATGTAATTTTTTTGGATCTTATGAAATAAATTTATAGAATCAATACACAAGCAGCTAAACAAGTTTTCAGTTATGAGAAATATTAAAACGAGTTTAATTTTGATTAATTGCTACCTGTAAGTTGTTTACATTTATTTGCTTGCCACTTAGCTATTAGAAATATGATTATCAGTTTAAACTGATCTTTTAATTATTATATATATCTGTTTTAGTCATTTTATCCAGTTCAGAGTAAAGTGGTTATAAAACCTGGTGACTATTTGGTAAGTATAAAAGAATGTTTTGTTTTTTTCCCTTCAATTTTTGAATAGGTTGTTTGTTTTCGATATAACTGTTTGAGGATTAAATGTAATGCTAAGAATATTTTTCCATGATTTTTTCATGGATTCCAATTTTTGGGGATTGGGGATAAAAAAAAAAAATCTTGGATATTTGATTTCATGGTTTTAGCTGAGTCTGCTTTCAAGTCTTAAGAAATTGTACTTTGTTGGATATTAAAGTATGTGGTTCATCTATCCCTATGGATTCCACGAAAATTGGTATCCAACAAATAATAATTAATGCAAAGTACCTCACATAACTGTCACTGTATATTATTATTCCTCTAGTAAAAAAGATACTTTTAAACTTAGTTGTATTGGAGGATCCTCTATCAATTGGGTTATATTTCTTTATGAAATCTGCATTGATGTTAAATGGAATATATGAATTTTACATCTATTTCAGGTTGGACGATGTACTTATAATTCAATGTCAAGAAATAGAAATACATATATTGGGTAAGTACATTTAGTTTAAAGTATGTTTGGGAAATTGCTATCACACATTGTTAAAAAAAGATTTGTAAGGGATTCCGTGGAACCCTGTGTTTTGCCTACGATTACTGCTGTCAGTGTAAAAGTGTAATGTTGACTTAAAAAGTGAGTCCATTTATCAGCAAAATACAGAATTTTTTTTTAAATTCAAACTTTTTCTTTAGATGCTATTTCTTGGTCCTGAAGATTAGCTTCTGTCCAAGTTTCATAACAATCCATGAAGATTTACAAACTTATCATGTCAAAAAAATTTAATCCCAGACTGTCTGTAAATGTTAACTGTAAAAAATCTAATTAGTCCATCTACCAGTATCAGAAAAATACTGAAAATGGAAATATATTTTCAAAACTTAGCATCAGACATTATCTCTTAATCATAAAAAAGCTTCTGCCAAAGTTTCATAAAATTCTATGAAGGTTTGACAAAGTATTTGATATGTAACAAACTTTAACCCCAGACTGTATCTACTTGTTAACTGTAAAATAAATTAAGTCCATTTATCATTAAAATATGAAAACATGAAAATAAATATTTTCAAAATTTTGCTCTGGATACTGTATTTTGGTCATTAACAAGCTTCTGTCCAAATTTCATAAAATTCCATAAAGGTTTGACAAAGTTATTGATGACAAAAAAACTTTAACCTCAGACTGAATCTGAATGATAACTGTAAAAAAATCAAGGTCCATTTATCAGTAAAATACATAAAAATAAAAATAAATATTTTCAAAATTTTGCTTTGGATACTGTATTTTGGCCATAAACAAGCTACTGTCCAAATTTCATAAAATTCCATGTAGGTTTAACAAAGTTATTGATGACAAAAAAACTTTAACCACTGACTGAACCTAAATGTTGAAACTGCTGACACTGATCATAGGATCTAGGATCGCTATGTCTCGCTTTCGCGAAATAAATTTCGCAGGCTTGTCAAAAATGCAGTGACCTAGTTATTTTAAACAGTTTAGATTAGATTGCAATCAATTCAAATCAAATCAAAAAGACTAATACAATACACTTTATATTTAGATAACTACTGGTAAGTTTAAATGTTTTTAAACTGCAAAATCATTAAAATCAATTGGCCTACTTTTACAGATCTACTGCTGATGATGAAATGTGTAACTTTTACATAATGTACTACACACCAGCTGGGACCAGATTACAATCTCGCACATGTGCAGGAAACAACATTCCAAACCTGATCAAAAACCTCCCTGCTGGTTCAGATGTTGAACTGCCACCTAATCCTAAGCTAGAAGCTGTGGCCCATTCTCACCATGGTCACATGGGTAGTCCTGAGGGTCACGAGGGACCATCAACAACTACAACAACTACTACCACTACTACTACAACTCCAGTACCAACAGTAAAACAAGGTAATGATGGTAAATTATATCAATTAAATAATAGAGACAGTTATAATCTACGGAAAAACCATAGGAACAATCAAAATGTTTATCCTAGGGAGTATCATCCAGACTATAATGACTATTATGATAATGTTGAAATGTTAAGAAATCGTAAACGACCTCATCCATCGTACGATTATTACAATGATGATGATTCAGACATGGATAGATATCGCTACTTTGGTAACAGTGATAATATTGATCTGCCGCTTGAGTCTTCTAGGAATAGAAACCGACAGAAATCGTTTGATGTACAAAGTTCTAATCATAGAGGACCATATAAATCTCAAGAAGCTGCTGATAATTTTGGGTACTCTAGCAATGATGCCCACAGAATTAGTGGAAAGAAAGGGGCACATAATCGACATTATGCTTTTGGTGATAGTATGGGTTACAAGACAACAAGTAGTCCTAATTTAATAAAATCATCAAAACATCGTAAGTCAAAGATGTTAAGTGTTGTCTTGTAGTCTTATGTAAATTTTTTTTAATTTAATTTTATGTATGTGAATAACTTTGACTCAATTTCTTTTTTAATATTATCAGATTAATGTGGTGTTCTTTATTTGTACCAAAGTCATTCCTATTTTCATGTTGTTTTAGTAAATTATTGCCTTGAAATACCCTGATTTATGAATTATAACTATTTTCATCTTTAAAGTTCATACACTGAGTAATTGATTGAATATGATTTTATACCTATGCTATGAAGCAGTCTTATTCCAACCTGTTTTTCCTCTCATTTTGGCAAAATTAACTATTTGAACCAACAGATTATTTTATATCATCAACAGAGTAAGATAATTTTAGAAAAGAAAAGTTTTAGATACCACTCGTTCTGAAATTTATTCAACAATTAATTTTCACAAATGAAAATAATTACTTGATAGAAATATATTTTTCAGTGTTTTCATTTTTATACTATTTGTACTTTAGAAATTTAAGAAGCCATTCACATTTGAATCAGTTTCTTAAAAGCTGTTAATTCTATCTGTTACTCACTGAAAATTCTTCAATTGCATGTATCTTTGTGTTGCTATTTACTTATATGTTTATAGTACATCAGCTGTATCCTTGTACTCTATTAAAGTACTCTATAAAATCTGTTGAAGGCAAAAGAAGGACTAACTTCTGTAGGAGATACCATGAATAATACAAAAAAAAAACAGTAATCCTATCATATGTCTTTATTACTGATCTGTTCCAAGGACTGGATTATTTGACCCTATTTTTTGTTGTCTATATATAACCAAAATTTTGACCATTTGTTCTACATTTGACCAGAAATATAAAAGTTAAATTCACACGCAATAATAGAAGTTTTGTTACAGAATTAATGCTATTGAGACATAACTAAAAAATCTGCTATTCTATTTGTGAACTATTTAAAAAAAGTTGAATTAGTTTTCATGTTTTGAAATCAGAATTCTTCTGAAGGAATATAAGGTAAAGTCACTTGAATCACACATCACTCTTTTACACGACCTATATTTAACTTTGATTCACACTTTAATGTATTGTACTGTTATATTCTACAGGTACCCACTACTTGGGCACTTCATCAGAATTTGGCATACCATTACCACAAGTTCAAGGTGTATCATTTGACAGTATTAGACTGATGGGACAAATAGCTGGAGTAACTACTGATAAACAGGGCAATGTTTATGTGTTCCATAGGGCTGAGAGAGTTTGGGATTTTAAGTAAGTAAATCATCAGCAGTTATTTGAGAATTTTCTGATTTGATCATGGTTAACATTGAGAAAAGACATTAATGTCCATCAATAAACTGGACAATGTTTTTGGTTGAAGTGGGCAGGTAAAATAAGAATCATTAATTGTCTTACTGTAAAACTTGTTGTTAGAGACCAGTGATATAAGCACCCACTGGGCCTTGGTGGACGAGTGGTCTTATTTGTTCCATCTTCAGTGATTACTAGCCTTACAACTCTCAGGCTGTCAGTTTGAACATGGATCATGGCCAATGATATAGGCACCCACTGGGCCTTGGTGGACGAGTGGTCTTAGTTGTTCCATCTTCAATGATTACTAGCCTGACAACTCTGAGGCTGTCAGTTTAAACAAGGCTCATGGCCAATGATATAGGCACCCACTGGGCCTTGGTGGACGAGTGGTCTTAGTTGTTCCATCTTCAGTGATTACTAGCCTGACAACTCTGAGGCTGTCAGTTTAAACAAGGCTCATGGCCAATGATATAAGCACCCACTGGGCCTTGGTGGACGAGTGGTCTTAGTTGTTCCATCTTCAATGATTACTAGCCTGACAACTCTGAGGCTGTCAGTTTAAACAAGGCTCATGGCCAATGATATAGGCACCCACTGGGCCTTGGTGGACGAGTGGTCTAAGTTGTTCCATCTTCAATGATTACTAGCCTGACAACTCTGAGGCTGTCAGTTTAAACATGCATCATGGCCAATGATATAAGCACCCACTGGGCCTTGGTGAACGAGTGGTCTTAGTTGTTCCATCTTCAGTGATTACTAGCCTGACAACTCTGAGGCTGTCAGTTTAAACATGCATCATGGCCAATGATATAAGCACCCACTGGGCCTTGGTGGACGAGTGGTCTTAGTTGTTCCATCTTCAATGATTACTAGCCTGACAACTCTGAGGCTGTCAGTTTAAACAAGGCTCATGGCCAATGATATAGGCACCCACTGGGCCTTGGTGGACGAGTGGTCTTAGTTGTTCCATCTTCAGTGATTACTAGCCTGACAACTCTTAGGCTGTCAGTTTAAACAAGGATCATGGCCAATGATATAGGCACCCACTGGGCCTTGGTGGACGAGTAGTCTTTGTTTTTCCATCTTCAGTTATTACTAGCCTGACAACTCTCAGGCTGTCAGTTTAAACAAGGCTCATGGCCAATGATATGGGCACCCACTGGGCCTTGGTGGATGAGTGGCCTTTGTTGTTCCATCTTCAATGATGACTAACCTGACAACTCTCAGGCTGTCAGTTTAAATAAGGCTCATGGCCAATGATATAGGCACCCACTGGGCCTTGGTGGACGAGTGGTCTTAGTTGTTCCATCTTCAGTGATTACTAGCCTGACAACTCTGAGGCTGTCAGTTTAAACAAGGCTCATGGCCAATGATATAAGCACCCACTGGGCCTTGGTGGACGAGTGGTCTTAGTTGTTCCATCTTCAGTGATTTCTAGCCTGACAACTCTGAGGCTGTCAGTTTAAACAAGGCTCATGGCCAATGATATAGGCACCCACTGGGCCTTGGTGGACAAGTGGTCTTAGTTGTTCAATCTTCAGTGATTACTAGCTTGACAACTCTCAGGCTGTCAGTTTAAACAAGGCTCACGGCCAATGATATAGGCACCCACTGGGCCTTGGTGGACGAGTGGTCTTAGTTGTTCCATCTTCAGTGATTTCTAGCCTGACAACTCTGAGGCTGTCAGTTTAAACAAGGCTCATGGCCAATGATATAGGCACCCACTGGGCCTTGGTGGACGAGTGGCCTTAGTTGTTCCATCTTCAGTGATTACTAGCCTGACAACTCTGAGGCTGTCAGTTTAAACAAGGCTCATGGCCAATGATATAGGCACCCACTGGGCCTTGGTGAACGAGTGGTCTTAGTTGTTCCATCTTCAGTGATTACTAGCTTGACAACTCTGAGGTTGTCAGTTTAAACAAGGATCATGGCCAATGATATAAGCACCCACTGGGCCTTGGTGAACGAGTGGTCTTAGTTGTTCCATCTTCAGTGATTACTAGCCTGACAACTCTGAGGCTGTCAGTTTAAACAAGGCTCATGGCCAATGATATAGGCACCCACTGGGCCTTGGTGGACGAGTGGTCTTAGTTGTTCCATCTTCAGTGATTACTAGCCTGACAACTCTGAGGCTGTCAGTTTAAACAAGGCTCATGGCCAATGATATAAGCACCCACTGGGCCTTGGTGGACGAGTGGTCTTAGTTGTTCCATCTTCAATGATTACTAGCCTGACAACTCTGAGGCTGTCAGTTTAAACATGGATCATGGCCAATGATATAAGCACCCACTGGGCCTTGGTGGACGAGTGGTCTTAGTTGTTCCATCTTCAATGATTACTAGCCTGACAACTCTCAGGCTGTCAGTTTAAACAAGGCTCATGGCCAATGATATAGGCACCCACTGGGCCTTGGTGGACGAGTGGTCTTAGTTGTTCCATCTTCAGTGATTACTAGCCTGACAACTCTTAGGCTGTCAGTTTAAACAAGGATCATGGCCAATGATATAGGCACCCACTGGGCCTTGGTGGACGAGTAGTCTTTGTTTTTCCATCTTCAGTTATTACTAGCCTGACAACTCTCAGGCTGTCAGTTTAAACAAGGCTCATGGCCAATGATATGGGCACCCACTGGGCCTTGGTGGATGAGTGGCCTTAGTTGTTCCATCTTCAATGATGACTAACCTGACAACTCTCAGGCTGTCAGTTTAAATAAGGCTCATGGCAAATGATATAGGCACCCACTGGGCCTTGGTGGACGAGTGGTCTTAGTTGTTCCATCTTCAGTGATTACTAGCCTGACAACTCTGAGGCTGTGAGTTTAAACAAGGCTCATGGCCAATGATATAAGCACCCACTGGGCCTTGGTGGACGAGTGGTCTTAGTTGTTCCATCTTCAGTGATTACTAGCTTGACAACTCTGAGGCTGTCAGTTTAAACAAGGCTCACGGCCAATGATATAGGCACCCACTGGGCCTTGGTGGACGAGTGGTCTTAGTTGTTCCATCTTCAGTGATTTCTAGCCTGACAACTCTGAGGCTGTCAGTTTAAACAAGGCTCATGGCCAATGATATAGGCACCCACTGGGCCTTGGTGGATGAGTGGCCTTAGTTGTTCCATCTTCAGTGATGACTAACCTGACAACTCTCAGGCTGTCAGATTAAACATGGATCATGGCCAATGATATAAGCACCCACTGGGCCTTGGTGGACGAGTGGTCTTAGTTGTTCCATCTTCAGTGATTACTAGCCTGACAACTCTGAGGCTGTCAGTTTAAACAAGGCTCATGGCCAATGATATAGGCACCCACTGGGCCTTGGTGAACGAGTGGTCTTAGTTGTTCCATCTTCAGTGATTACTAGCTTGACAACTCTGAGGTTGTCAGTTTAAACAAGGATCATGGCCAATGATATAAGCACCCACTGGGCCTTGGTGGACGAGTGGTCTTAGTTGTTCCATCTGCAGTGATTACTAGCCTGACAACTCTGAGGCTGTCAGTTTAAACAAGGCTCATGGCCAATGATATAAGCACCCACTGGGCCTTGGTGGACGAGTGGTCTTAGTTGTTCCATCTTCAGTGATTACTAACCTGACAACTCTCAGGCTGTCAGTTTGAACATGGATCATGGCAAAGTGTATACAACTCGGATCTGGATTAACTGAGACTTCCAGTCTCCTGCCAAAGGTTGTTCTCTCCAGTTACTCCAGCTTCCTCCACTAATAATAACTAGCCACCATGATATAGCCAAGATGGCTGAAAGTGGCATTAAACACCAACAAAAAAGCCAAGCATATCAACACCCACAAAAATGAACAAATCAACCAAATAAAGCTTGCTTATAATATTATTACCATTTATAAAAACTGCAATCAAATCAGTCATTAAACAAAGTTGGGTATAGTTTTCTGTTAAATTGTGATGTTTAGTAATACAGCAATAATTTTGCTTTAATTCTTTGATTGATGAAATTAACAATGTTTGTTTTTAATTTTAGTGCATTTAATTTTGACAATACAATTAACAATCAAGACAGACCCATATCTACTAATACCATTGTGATATATAACAAAGATGGGCAGATCATAAGACAGCTTGGAAAAAATATGTAAGTTTGTTGGGCAATTGATAGAATTAAATGCTAAATATATTGAAATTTAAAAACTTGTTTTTGTTTCCAATAGTTTATCAAAAATTCGTTCTTTCTGCAGGATTGATATCAAGCATAGTATTTAAACTAACTTTCACTTATTAAAATCATATGTATGAGGAGATGTCTAATCTTATTGAAAAGTTATAATCTGTATTTTAAAGAATATTGTTTTGAAAAAAGAACAACAAATTTTTACTTGCATTATGAGGAAGATTAAAAAAAATTTCAACTTCTCAATTTTTTACAATTTTATGCAAAAAATACATCATTCCATGTTTGATTCTCAGATAAATGATTATATCCTTATTTGAAAGGCAGTATTTATCTAAATACAAATGTTTACCTATTCTAGATGTTTATTATAACTTTAAATTCTTTTTCTAATAATTATTTAGGTTTTTCATGCCTCATGGGATAGAGGTAGATGATAATAACAATATATGGGTGACAGATGTTGGACTTCATCAGGTAAGAACTGACAATATAGTTTTTTTCAAATTTATTGTTAGTTCTTTTGATTCCCTCTCACTCAACAAATGAATTGTTTATTAAAAAAGTAATTCACTTCATTTTGCTGACAAAGCACATTTTTGTTCATACCTCTGATAGAAATATAGTAAAAAATTGGCCTTCTTACATGATGTTAATTTTCTTAAGCCAAATCCCATACTTGAATTTAAAAGTATAACCCTGTATCTGTATTGTTTTTGCTTTATTTAAAATTGTGTTTTAATGAAAAAAATTCTTTGCTCGAAATAAATGATTTTTATCCTTCTTAAACATGCAGTTGAACATTTTTCTTGATAGAGTTATTAGTTAGATATAGGAAGATGTGGTGTGAGTGCCAATGAGACAACATATAGACATATTATACTTTTGACAGGTTTTAAGAGTTAACATTCTATTCTCGATAGACTTATTGGACATATTATACTTTTGACAGGTTTTAAGGATCCCAGCTGGTAAAGACACACCAGATTTTGTATTGGGTGAGAAATTTGTACCAGGATCAGACATGACCCATTTCTGTAAACCCACTGATGTTGAGGTGCTAAAGACGGGAGACTTCTTTGTCAGTGATGGGTTAGTACTACTGAAAAGATCAGTGTTAAACATTTCAAAACATGATTCTATTATCCAAGTATTTGATTAATAGAAATAAAAATGTTTACTTACCACTCTCTTTAAAAATCATCTTTTATAATGCAATAATTGAATCTTGTAAAAATTCAGATTTTTGTCAGATATTTGAAATAATATAATCATTATCTGTACCAAGTGTGTAATTAAGATTGTGGAGAGACAGTTAAATTGATTTTATTATTATCACAATATCTCTTTTATTGTGATACATTATTATTTTGTGTGGTTAATTTATTGCAGAATCATAGATGTACAAACATCAAAATGAAGAGCTGTAAAAAACCATGTCCCATGTGCAACAATATCATTTCTCTTCAAATTGATAATGATACAATTAGCCAGCACTGCATTTGAAAAGTTGCCACTATCAATTTTGAAATTGCCAGTTGCAAATGCAGGTTTACTGGCACTATTAATGGCAAGGTTTGCAATGTCAAATCATCAATCATAAAACTTTAAAATGTAGTTATGTTATTCCTATTGGAATGGTTAATACTAAAATAAAATGTTCAAATTTAAATTTTGAAATATCGTAGAAACATCAATTTCAATTGGACAACATTGTTGCCTATAACTCATCAAGCAAGGAATTCATAGCAGACATCCAATCAAAAGTGGTGTTGCATGCATTACAAATATTTTATATGTTCATTGTGTAAAAAGTAAATAGTGAGTGACTTAAAAAACCTAAATTACAGAAACTGTTTTATTATTTTATAGGTACTGCAATGCAAGAGTTATTAAATTTGATAAAGATGGAAATGTAATAAAAACATTTGGTACAAGGAACATGGGACAACTTGGTATGTGATATTTCTATCCAGTAACATTACATATATACAAGTAATGATTTATTCTAGAAATGAGATGATTCAAATTAAATTAAAAAAAGAAATATTATGCAGTGTTCGCCCCAGGATGTTTGGATAGCACCAGGGTAACGCATGTGGACAGCTTGGTGAAATGATTCATACTATCAGTTGTGTCGCCTCGCATCGCTTACCTATATTTCTAGTTACTGTAGTTTTTATGTCTCTTGTTTTGTTTTGATACTGTGGTACTGTATTATGTAGACATTGAGTCAGAAAATTATTGGTAAAAAAGAAGTAAATAAAAAAAAAACAGTTTGTTTACTTTGATATTTTTTAAATAAATAAAACATTATTCATTACAAAGTATTCATCTAAATTTAAAATAATTAAATCTTTTATAAAATCCATGATCAATAAAATGAAATATCATTCAAAAGAGAACAAAATGGTCAATTTAAAAACTTTCTAGTTTCTAGAAAGAAAGTTGTTGTATGTGAAAGGATTCCTGTCATAAGGAGATATAAAATTAACAAGAACAAATATTGTTTTATTATTTGAACCAGTTTCTATCTTAAATTTTAATGAAAAGAAATTTTTCATGAATTTTAAAACATTTTGCCATAGATTTCATGTAAATATTAACCTTTCTTGTCTTTAGTGATAATCAAACAAAGATACAGGCTTAATACTGCACTCAAATCTAAATCTTTATTTGTCATGATCCATTTATAAAGAATTCCTAAATCTATAAATTTATCTTAGGTCTATAGATCTATAAGTAACCATATTCAATGACAACAAAGTCTCCCTATTTTTCCCACCTTAATGACAGGAAGTAGATATAAATAGATTTAACATGTGCTTATCGTCAGATACTATAGTTTGAAACCCGACTATCATGCAATAACTATGTCCTAATTAAAGATAATTTGGCCATAGTTTAATCAGAGACATATAATCTATTATATAAGAATTGAAAAATGTATAATTGTCAAGTATCCGTTAATCAGCCAACTTTATTATGTACAAAAAATGTACCGGCTTGTTTACAACTGTCGGGTCGATACTGTTTGTGTACAAAGTATTTCCGACTTGTCACAGGTCAGTGCTTGGGTGGTGAGTGAAGCCATAAAATAGTTATCTGTGACCAGAAAGTTATGATCTTCTAATTAAAACACAAAAGAATCATGTAACAAGTGTTAATTACATAGATTAAATCCAATCAACGAGGTTAATCTCATAAGGTAAATCGAACACGTGGTGTAAACAATTTGTGTTGAACTGGTTTGAACTGGTCAAATTTCACCTGGAATTTTATACCGCACGGAAAAGATTTAACAAGTCGTTTAAAACTTTACCTATTTACGATTTTTTTACTGAAAATTTTAGCACCACGGACAAAAATTATACATCGTTGTAAGACCGATAGCACCACGCTCAGAAATTATACATCGCGGGCCCATGGTCCTTTAAGGGCCTGGGGAGAACACTGTATTATGGACAAATTTTACAAACCAAAAAATGCCGTAATTTAGATGATTCTGAAAACCAAAGCTGAAGTGATATTATGATGTGAAGTATTTTGTTGCAAGTTTTGTTCTCTGAAAACTTGTGGATTTAATTCAAATATTTATTTAAGACAAGAATACAAAAGGAATCAGATTAATAAATACCTGAAAAAGATCTTGACATACTTTATATATATAAACTGTAATAAAATAATTTTTATAGGAAAGCTCAATAAATAAGTATCACCAAACTGACATCATTTGTCTACTGTAATAGATTTTACTCTGAAACTCAAAGTAATATACATGAAACTCTGGCATAATACTTTTAAAGAATAATGGCACATTGAATCCAACAATTGTAAAATAAATACATAAGAACATGTAAGTGTGAATGTAAATGTACTTACAGGTAAAGATAGTTATCCTCTTCCTGGACAGTTTAATGTTCCTCATAGTATGACCTTGGTAGAGGACAAACAATGGATATGTGTAGCAGATAGAGAAAATGGCAGGATTCAGTGCTTTGACTTAGATGGAAACTTTCAGAGACAGTATCATCCTAAAGAGTTTGGATCCAGGTTATTTGCTTTGGAGTTCTGTCCCCTTCATGGTAAATTACTGTTTTAACATTCATGGCAGAAGTTTGCAGATGGTTTACTATCAAGTTGTTTTGATCGAGTTGGGCAATGATCAGCATGTACTAATAGACAGTTTTATATATTTTTGTACCTTGTATCATCTTTTTGCCAACAATATTCCTTATTATGACTCTGAAACTTTGTTTCCCAGATTAAGATGAAGTCCATGGTATGTATATGACAGCACTATAATGTCTAAGAGATGTACCTAATGGTTAATACTGGTATTTACTTTATCTTTCCTTTTTAGCTCACCTGGCCCAAAGGGCCAAGTGAGCTTTTCTCATCACTTGGCGTCTGTCGTCCGTAAACTTTTACTAAAATCTTCTCCTCTGAAACTACTTGGCCAAATTTAACCAAACTTGGCCACAATCATCATTAGGGTATCTAGTTTAAAAAAATTTGTCCGGTGACCCAGCCAACCAACCAAGATGGCCGCCATGGCTAAAAATAGAACATAGGGGTAAAATGTAGATTTTGGCTTATATCTCTGAAACCAAAGCATTTAGAGCAAATCTGACAGGGTAAAATTGTTTATCAGGTCAAGATCTATCTGCCCTGAAATTTTCAGCTGAATCGGACAACCCGTTGTTGGGTTGCTGCCCCTGAATTGGTAATTTTAAGGAAATTTTGCCGTTTTTGGTTATTATCTTGAATATTATTATAGATAAAGATAAACTGTAAACAGCAATAATGTTCAGCAAAGTAAGATCTACAAATAAGTCAACTTGACCAAAATGGTCAGTTGACCCCTTAGGAGTTATTGCCCTTTATAGTCAATTTTAACCATTTTTCGTAAATTTTGTAATCTTTTACAAAATCTTCTCCTCTGAAACTACTAAGACAAATTTAACCAAACTTGTCCACAATCATCATTAGGGTATCTAGTTTAAAAAATATGTCTGATGACCCCGCCCGCAAACCAAGATGGCCGACATGGCTAAAAAATAGTACATAGGGTTAAATGCAGTTTTTGGCGCATATCTCTGAAACCAAAGCATTTAGAGCAAATCTGACGAGGATAAAATTGTTCATTAGGTCAAGATCTATCTGCCCTGAAATTTTCAGACCAATCAGGCAACACGTTGTTTGGTTGCTACCCCTGAATTGGTAATTTTAAGAAAATCTTGCAGCTTTTGATTATTATCTTGAATATTATTATAGATAGAGATAAACAGTAAACAGCAATAATGTACAGCAAAGTAAGATCTACAAATAAGTCAGCATGACCAAAATTGTCAATTGACCCCTTAAGGAGTTATTGCCCTTTATAGTCAATTTTTTACAATTTTCATAAATTTTTACAAAATATTTTCCACTGTAACTACTGGGCCAAGTTCATTATAGATAGAGATATTTGTAAGCAGCAAGAATGTTCAGTAAAGTAAGATCTACAAACACATCACCATCACCAAAACACAATTTTGTCATGAATCCATCTGTGTCCTTTGTTTAATATGCACATAGACCAAGGTGAGCGACACAGGCTCTTTAGAGCCTCTAGTTTTATTTGTATTTTTACCACACAGAATTACAATCATTTATCTATTGATTTATCTATCCTAGGTAGTGCTGTATATTGTTATATACAGACACTGTTGATTTTAATGCCTAGCAAAGTTGCATAAAAATTTGCAAACAATTGTATATGTTTGGGTTTAATATAGGCATATTATTAGTGTCGATACAATCAAATACAGGTTTTACCTACTTGAGAAATGATTAATTCTGGAGTACTATTTATTAAGCTAATATATTTATATCAGCAAAGATCTTTCTATATATCCAGCATGAATTTTGTGTTTTTGTGTCTTAAAATTCTTATCTACTTAGCACATAGGTTCTTTGTGGTTTTTTATCTTGATTCTGTGTACATTTTCATAGTAACATTTGTAGGTGGCATGTTGTTTGCTGTGAATGGTCCTGCAGGTCCAAATGGGGCACCAGTACAGGGTATTATTGTTGACATGGAAACTGGAAATACTGTAGAAACATTCAACAATCAACAGGTTAGATTTATTATTCTGAAATCCATTGTTCTCCCTGCATTTAATTCAGTGAGATCACGAGAAATGAATTAATTACTGTCATAATAAACTAGAGCAATTATATGTAGTACTTATTCATGTATAGGAACGAGTGTTCAAGAAACTACAAAAGAGATTATTAGCTTATAATACGAACATCAAAATTTAAAACAGATACTTGCCACAAAATGTGTTACTACAGTAATAAATATTTATTGGATTTACTATTAAGCCACATTTCCATTGAAATGTAGTTTCAAGGTCAGCTCAAAGAAATTAACGGCCTTCTGATGATCACTTGTTTTTTTTTTCTTTCCATGTTGTCACTTCATTGTAGAATGGCAGAATGATTATGATGTTTCAATAAAACAAAGGGGGCATACAACTTGAGTTAAGATTTGCTCAGTTTTGCATTTAAATGTAACATTCCGAAAAATAGTCCATGTGAACACCAAAATTCTTTTATATTTTAAACATGACTTAAATATATCAGTATTCTCGAAAACTGGTTGGCCACATTTCTTCAAGTCTTTTTTGAAAACCAAACATGTTTTCCAAAAAATTTGGAGGATGTTTAGACATATTTCTAAGATCTGTATGCATGCCTTCAAACAAAAGTTTATGACACCTTCAGTTGCTTTGACTTGACCTCATTTGGATAAAAGTATTATGAATTCCAGCCGCTTCTTTAAATAGTATTAACTAATTTGTTTTTCCTTGTGCAGGGTTTACAGAATCCACATGATGTAGCTGTTGATTCATCTAATTTGAGAGTTTATGTTGTGGAATTGAATCCAAATAAACTATGGAAGTTTGACATGAATCCACTGTACACGAAAGCTGTTTCTTCAAGTATGTATGACTCACAACTATCTGTTGAGGAAATAGAGCTCAAATATTGTGTATAATTTTATCATTCTGGATAATACATAAAAAATTTGTAAGGGTTCCACGGAACCCAGTGTCTCGCCTACTTTTGCTGTTAATCGCAGGCTCAACAAAAATGAGGAAAAAAATTAATAAAAATATTCCTCTCTATACTATCTTTTGATTGTAAGTAGCTTCTGTCCAAGTTTGGTAAAAATCCAGGATAGTTTATGAATCTAATAAATGTTTTAAAAACTTAAACTGCAGACTGTATGTAATGTTAACTGGAAGAAAAACTAAGTCCATTTGTAAGTAAAATACGGAAAAAATGGAACAAAATTTTAACAAAATTTCCTCCTAGATACTAGCTTTTAATCATAAAAAAGCTTCTGTCCAAGTTTGGTACAAATCCAGGATAGTTTAAGAAAGTTGTTAAAATCTTAAAAACTTTAACCACAGAGTGAATGTAATGTTAACTGGCAGAAAAACTAAGTCCATTTATAAGTAAAATACGGAAAAATGGATTTTTTTTTTTACAAAATTTACTTCTGGATACTATCTTATGATCATAAACAAGCTTCTTTCCAAGTTTGGTAGAAATCCAGGATAGTTTAAGAAAGTTGTTAAAATCTTAAAAACTTTAACCACAGAGTGAATGTAATGTTAACTGGCAGAAAAACTAAGTCCATTTATAAGTAAAATATGGAAAAAATGGAATTTTTTTTTTACAAAATTTACTTTTGAATATTATCTTATGATCATAAACAAGCTTCTGTCCAAGTTTGGTAGAAATCCAGGATAGTTTAAGAAAGTTATTAAAATTTCAAAAACTTTAACCACAGAGTGAATATTTGTGGACGCCGCCGACGACGGAATGTAGGATTGCTATGTCTCGCTTTTTCGACAAAAGTCGAAGGCTCGACAAAAAGGGTTAACAGAAATTGCCAAAAATAGCTGACAACAACCACTAACACTTAAATCCTTTGTAAAACAAACATACTTACAAAGACAAAAAAACAATGAACTGCACATGGTCCAGAAAACCTGACTTGGTACATGCACAAAGTTTGGTAGGGTTTCTAGACCATATATCATAAAACTAAAATACACAGTGCAGAGATTATGTAGTGAATATTCCTGTAGAGAAAAATATGCATAAGTACTATTATTTGGGGGTTCCAAATTTCGTCTTAAACCATAAAAATTGCAAATTTAATGCCCTGTGAATTAAAGAATTTCTGCTATTAGATTTGTTTTTCACTTTGAAATCATGAATTCTAGATACTATTATATAAAACCAAAATCTTTTCCTGAGTATTGGCAGTTGCAAATCGAGATATACAAGTTTTTGACACATAAACTGTCAGGGCTTTGTCCTGGTTGTTAATTTCTAACCAAATAGATATAGAAAAAAAAACCAAGAAGATACCAAGGGGGCAACCGAAAGTCAAAGGAATGAAGAATTAAATCATTTTATATAATGAAAATGACTATTTGAAATAATGGAAAGTACAATTATGTACTTGTTTATGTTTAGGTACTACCTCTAGCTCTTCGACCAGCTCAACAACAACAACCACAACAACAACAGCTACACCGACAACAACAACACCAATCTTACCAGAGAAAAAAGTTTTACCCAAAAAAGATGATTTGATGCCTGCATTAATCATTGGTGGACTGCTGGTTATACCTGTAATCATCATTATCATCATTATCATTATTGTTAGAATGAGAAAAGGTAAGCATGGTTATCACTTTTTCATAATCTTTAAACAGTAGGTGTCTCTTTATCCCCATCAAAGTTCATTTTCAATATTTCTTAATGGAGTTCACTTAAGCAGATAATTTAGATGGATTTGACACTATTGAATTATTTGCCAAAAATGGAAGGTAACTAAGACAGATTTATGGTTGAAAAATTATCATAAGTAATGACGAATGTGGAATGCAAAACTGTAAATTGGGGAAATTTTTGCCGAGGATTTTTTCTCTAATTTGGTTGTCTTGATGAAATCCTTCACATATGTTTGATATTGAATGAGAATTGAGGATTTGACCATAGGAATCATGAAATTTGAACTGCTTGAAATTAATTCACTGTACAGTACATGAAATAGAATTAAATGGTTATGCTTTAGTGTCAACATTGTTTTACTACATGCAACCATTGTATCCAGGGAATATGATTTATTGTCGTTTCTGATCATCATTTAATGTCCAAAACAAGGTCACAGATTTTATGATAACTCTGAACCAGTGTAATTTTAAATGGCCTCCTACATATACATTGTCAGCATTTCTAGACCATCATAATGACTTCCTTTTAATTATACCCCACGCAACAAGTTGCAGAGGGTATAATGTTTTTGACCCGTCCGTCCGTCCGTCAGTCCTGTTTCTTGTCATCGCAACTCCTCTCAAACCACACAACAGAATTTCACGAAACCTTTTTAGATAATAAGGACATGCTATGTAGTTGTGCATATCGACAGGAAATTACGATTCAATTCTTTTTCTAGGAGTTACGCCCCTTTGAACTTATTTACTTCAATGTACTACTGCAACAGTTTGTCATCGCAACTCCTCTCAAACCACACAACAGAATTTCATGAAACCTTTTCAGATAATAAGGACATACTACATAGATGTGCATATCGACAGGAAATTACAAATCATTTTTTTCCAGGAGTTCGCCTTTGAACTTATTTGCCCAATATACTACTGCAACCTTTTGTCATCGCAACTCCTCTTAAACCACACAACAGAATTTCATGAAACCTTTTCAGATAATAAGGACATACTATGTAGATATGCATATCGACAGGAAATTACGATTCAATTTTTTTCCCAGGAGTTACGCCCCTTTGAACTTATTTGCCCAATATACTACGGCAACCTTTTGTCATCGCAACTCCTCTCAAACCACACAACAGAATTTCATGAAACCTTTTCAGATAATAAGGACATACTATGTAGATGTGCATATCGACAGGAAATTACGATTCAATTTTTTCCCAGGAGTTACACCCTTTGAACTTATTTGCCCAATATACTACTGCAACCTTTTGTCATCGCAACTCCTCTTAAACCACACAACAGAATTTCATGAAACCTTTTCAGATAATAAGGACATACTACGTAGATGTGCATATCGACAGGAAATTACGATTCAATTTTTTCCCAGGAGTTACGCCTTTGAACTTATTTGCCCAATATACTACTGCAACCTTTTGTCATCGCAACTCCTCTCAAACCACACAACAGAATTTCATGAAACCTTTTCAGATAATAAGGACATACTATGTAGATGTGCATATCGACAGGAAATTACGATTCAATTTTTTTCCCAGGAGTTCGCCTTTGAACTTATTTGCTTCAATGTACTTCTGCAACCTTTTGTCATCGCAACTCCTCTCAAACCACAAAACAGAATTTCATGAAACCTTTTCAGATAATAAGGACATACTACGTAGATGTGCATATCGACAGGAAATTACGATTCAATTTTTTTTCCCAGGAGTTACGCCTTTGAACTTATTTGCTTCAATGTACTTCTGCAACAGTTTGTCATCGCAACTCCTCTGAAACCACACAACAGAATTTCATGAAACTGTGTAGATAATAAGGACATACTATGTAGATGTGCATATTGACAGGAAATTATGATTCAATTTTTTTTTCTGATACAATTTTTTTTTCTTACACTTATTTTATTTCTCCAATGACAATGTGGGGACGTGGGGTATGTGAGCGTGCTCACTAAGGTTCTTTCATTTCATCATATTCTTCATTTACTCTTAGTGGTATAACCTTGAGTAATATGAGACAATAATATTGTGCAACATGCAAAGCTTAAAAAGTTTGTAAATAAACCAACAGAAATTGAATTAGTCCAATTTATTTCAGCAGATAAGTTTCGCAGAAATGAGGACATCTATTCTGTTTTAAAAGGCGAATTAGCCACAACTAAAGGTTAGGAATACCACAAATAAGCCTCAGTATATGTGTGCAGTGGTATTACTACCACAGATAAGCCTATTAGTATTTGCGTGCAGTGCTGTTACTACCACAAATAAGCCTATTAGTATTTGCGTGCAGTGCTGTTACTACCACAAATAAGCCTATTAGTACCCACTTGCAGTGCTAGTTATATTTAGTTACTAACAACTTGTCTTCAGTGGTATTCAGAGCTGTATGGACTAATTGTTTAGATGCTATTTCACAATTAATTTAGATAGGGGTTCTACATTAATTTTTAATTGCAAATAGCTGTCTATGATTTGTCCAGATTTTTACTAAAATTAACAACTTTGATGATAAAGGAATTTTTTATGAAACTTTTTATAAGAAAGAAAAACAAAATTATGATTTATCTTATGGTAACATCCTTTTTTTTTTACAAAAATAGAAAATGTTTTCATCCAATGAAAATTTTCAAACTATGTTATATTAGGGAAGATAAACCAATAAGCTCTGTGACCCATACTTTTAAAAGTTGAATGACATTTACTTAATATCTGTATGGATGAAACAAATAGTAAACTTATGATTTTTATGCCCCCTGACACTCAGTGACTGGATATAGAGTGTTAACCATGTCTGTCCTTCTGTAATTAATCAGTTTTGCAGACCTTTTTTATTATCCCTGTAGAAAGTGAGCTGATTTTTTTTGACATATAAAAAAGTACAATTTTGAATAAATGATTTGAGTTTGGCTTTCTTTTTACTTTTACAGATATGTTGCTCTTTGAATTTATAGTAGGCAGGGACATTTGAATCATTCCTTTGAAATATATATTATAACTAACATACACCATTATTAATTGGAAATTATTTCTGTTTTGTTTTATTGATATTAAATTAAACCTCTTTGTTATTATCCATACATTAACAACAATTCATATAGGTATTGAAATGCTTACTGAATAGGATTATGTTTAAATTGTTCAGTATGTCATTAAGACAAGTGAATATTAAATGATACCAAATTCACTACAAAAGAAAAATGAGGTAGCATGGGAATCTTTTGCCATCTTGGATCTCACATGACAGCAAATGAAGGGTCCAGTCTTTTTAATGAAATATAAAGAAAATTTGAAGGCAGAAAGGCAGTTTATTTGTGAAAATTTTGCGATTTTATTATATAATTAGAACTTTTTTTTTTAAATTACAGAAAAAGGTTTGATGGATTTCATGATGATTAATATAATATCTGAATATATTTTAGCAAGAAAACAAGGACGGTGACCCCATTTTTTCTTTTTGTTTTCTGAAATCAATTAATGAGAGCTATCATCTCATATTTTATTTCAAATTTCTTTCGTTCAATTTTCTTTCTAATCACATTGCAATGTATTGCCCATACATAATTCCTTATGAAATACTTCAATTTGCAAAATATGTAGCTCGAAAACAATCTCTGTGGCATTTACTTTTAATCATATTTTGAAAATAGCATGAAACAAACTACATTTTGGCTGAATTGAATAAAAATCTTTCATTTTTTATATTTACTTCATACTATCAGACTTTATCCTGATCATGCATGAAATATTTGCCACTGGGCATTAAACAACCAACAATTAATCAATACTATCAGACTATCTTAAGTTCAAATTTCTGTAAAAGATTGTAATTATAATTTGAATTGACTTGCAGACATTTGGTGTAACTATAGTTACTTTCTCTTCACTTTCTCTTTCTAAAAATAGATTTCTACAATGGAGGTACACAGTTCTTATCATATTGCTTTGATTGTCAGAAAGATTTGTTCAGTTTCAGTTCATTGTTTACACAACTTGACCAGTTCTTTCTGAATGTCTGATGGCCATTGCATAGCTTTAATCATATGCTTTGAATATACCATTAATAAACATATAACTGTATTAAAAAGAGATCATTTGCAGACTATACAAAAATATTACAAATTAGTTGCATATCTATGTTGAAAAAATATGCAAACAGGAAATAAGAATAAAGAATCAATCAAAATTCATTTAATTACAGCTGATAACAATTATTTTAGTCAAAACAGATAAAATAGTAATGCCTTCTATTGATAAAGGTGCAGATGATGAAACAAAACAAAACAAAACAAAACAAAACAAAACAAAACAAAACAAAACACAAAACAAAACAAAACAAAACAAAACAAAAACACATCCAACACAAATAAGTGTTGATGGACTATTTTTTTTTAAACATATGATAAAAGTATACTTTCCACTTCAATTCAGTTTACATTTATAATAATACAGGGAAAAAGAAAGCTCATCATAATATTTATCCTGCTGATCAGATAGAGGTAGCTTTATCCGGGATTACATGGAATTTTATTTCATCTTGGATAGGGAAACGTGTTCATTTGTTAAACTAAACAACTAATCAAACTTGCATGAAAATATATACTAACAAACTTAACATGTTATATAAATTTTTGTCTGTCAATTTTTTTAAACTATATTTTATTTTTTATGCATTATCATTTATTTATCAACATTAGAGTCAGATTCTGTCTTTTTTTTTTTTCATTTAAGAGCTCTTTGTTCAATTTTTTTATGTGCCCATGTTCTAGAAAAACAGGGATGACAAGATTTTTCATTTTTCATGAATTGAATAAAAACATTGAGGTACAAATGTAGTAAGATTCCCTTAACAGAAAAGACTATTAAATGACATATTTTGTTTTAGAGAAGATTAACCTAACGTAAATTAATGTTTTTAGTTATAATTGAAACTAGATAATTAAAACAAATATTCAAATATTAGTTCTTTGTAATTCTTCAGGACAATACAATTGTTGCATTTTTTATTTTTTCAGGCCAATACAATTGTTGCAGACAATATAAGTCAAGATCAAGGAAAAAATTTAACCTTGGTAACTTCCTCAGTCCACACAAAGGGTTCGATCGGCTAAGTATGGAGGAAAGTGACACAGAATTTGATCCACTCAACGATTCCGAGGAAGAAGAATATTCTGCCCCAAGAAAAGCATAATGAGAACTTACAGGAGTTTGACCTCCAGATGACATTCATAGCTGTATATAGCTAACATTCACATAATCATTATTTGCACTGCTATTCTTTTCAAGGAAACCTAATAAAGTGTAGTGTAGAGATTAGTAGTATAATAGCTAAAGTTCTGTTTTAAAGTGACAATGTTCTTTTATGAAATATTGCCAGAAATGCAAAATTATTGCCATTGTCTATAAATTAGAAATCCTTTGAGTATAAAGCTAGTCTGTGCTGTTATACTGCATGGATTTGTAATCATTAATTATTAATATTTTTATAAACATGTATTTATTATCGAACTCTACACAACTTGTCAAAGCTGCTACTATCTTTAATCTTTTCTACTCAAATGGATGCAAATATGCAAGTCTTATATTTGAAAAATGAAATATGTTTTGACTACTAATTTTATAGAATTTCCAAAACATTTACCAGTGGCTTTCATCTCAGGATTCTATTTATAAATAGAAATTTTATTTGTATATATTATAATATGTAAGAGTTAATTATACAGTTGTATCAAATGGTGATAATTTTCTAGACTGTGTGCAATAATTGGTGATATACATGAGTTCAACAATACTTGTGCAATGAAGTGCAAATTTAGAACTAATATTTGCTTCATAAACATACATTTGGATAAATAAAAGAATAAATGCTAAGTCTGATGGATGATATGGTAAATACTTAAATATCCTGAATGAAAGTGTTATTATATCATTATAGAAGAAACTCAGTGCTGTAAGGGCTGTTTTATTCAGGATTCTGGGGAAAAATCCACTTGTGCATGAAAAGTACATTAAAATCACATGTATCAAAAAGTAGACAAATGAGAAAAAAGACAATTAGCAGATTTGGCTATTTATAATCAGTAGATATATATCATTTTGAAAAACACTGCTTTTTTTTATTCAAAAAGACATTTGTAATTGATTGTTTTTTGATGGGGTTCATATTACACGTTATTTTTTTGTTGTTGAGAGTCCAAATTTTAGACATGCAATTGCTCTTCTAAAAACACAGGCATTAAAAAATTTTGTAGATATTTATTGTCACAGTAATATAATGTTGTAATATTGTCTTGATTTTCTTTGTGATCATTATCAACATATTTTATTCATATGTACATATCACATGATTTTATTTTGTTCAGCATTATCATGGTCATATATGGCATTCCAAAAGACAACTGTGTTAAAATGCTGGACCTAAATAGATAGAAACTTCTACCATTTACTGTGATAAATTGTTGTAGAATTAATATAACATGGGAAAGGACTAATTGTAGAAGAAATAAGTTTTTGATTTACTTATACATGTATCAGCCATCCATGACTTTGATTATACCAGTCACAGTTGCATAGTCTCTATCAAACCCTTACATAGACTATATTAAAAAAAATGTTTTTAAGTACATATAATAGTGTATATCATATGTCTTTTACAATATCACACACTGTATCAACCATCTGCCAATGTCATTCTTCAAGCAGAACTTATAGGAATATATTGGTTTTCTAAGGTTTATACAGGTGTGATATAGAAAAAGACATATAATGTTTCCTATATATTGAACAATTGTAGAAGTTGTTTTAAAAATGAGAAACAAAACTTTACAAAATTAGGTTAAACTCAACTGCTTAATACATGATCTCAATTTTTGTGAAAATTTTGGATAAAATATATTAAAATAAAGCTTTTCCTGTTTTAAGATAACATAGGTATTTGATAGATTTCATTTTTTTTTCTTTCATTATTAATTGATAAGAATAATGTGAATATACCTGCTGCTAGTGATAATTCTAATAAATCTGAATAGAATCTGCTGACAAAGTTTTTAAATCAGGAACTGCATTTTTTTTTAACTTTAGCTATCTAGTCATTAGTCTACTTTTACAATAAAGAAAGGACATGTTTGTGTATGTTTAACTTTTGTCACTTGTATTCAATTCTACACCTGAGTAAACTAAAATTTTATACTTCAGATCATTAGAGAAGTCTGACTATCAGTTCATAATAAAATGAATTTGGTTAAGTTTAAACAGGGCTATATTTGTACCCCTGATTCACCTAAAATTTTGTACGTCGGATCATTAGAGAAGTATGTCTATACTATCTGTTCATAATAAAATGAATTTGGTTAAGTCTATACAGGTTTTTTTTGGTCTAATTATGAATTGACCTAAAGTTATTATTGAATTTGGTATGCAGATACATCAAATGAACTCCTCCTCTTTCCACCAAAAACATTTTGTGATATACCTCATGTACACTAATGATTTTGTTTAAGTGGTAATAATCAGCTGCCGTAAGATAGGAATGTTTTCAGAGGAATAGGTCACCCTTTATTTCAAATTTCAGTGTAAAAATCACTGAAGCATTTTCCCTATCATCTCGATGTGCCACATGCTAATATAAATACTGATAATTATACAGAGTCAAGCGTCAATAAGTCCATTATTCTGTTCAATATCATATTTATTTTATGATCTGGACATTTAGCAAGCAGCAATGAATTAATTTTAAAAATATACTTCAAGTATCAATTTGATATTTTATTTTTGTTCCTGTAAAGAAAATAAATATTACTTTGTTCATTCTAAATTTGAACAGAAAGAAAGAGAAATTCACATGGCATTCTGCATGTAAAAAGAATGAGGTAAAATCCCTATTAAGCTCTTGGCATAACCAAATGTAAAGGAACTGTTTTTATTATTGTTCTTCACCTCAAAGTTCCTGTGAGGTCTTCAAACAGGGAGAAAAAGCTAACTTCACTGGAATTTTATGTACACTTAATGTATAAAGCATAGTGTTGATAATTTTATTTCACATTGCAGGCTATAATTGAAGAGCAAGTCCTGTTTAAATGAATTTTTTTATCTATTTGCTACTACTTCAATAATCTGAGAACAAATGAATTATGTTAATAACTAAAAATATATAGGCAGGAAAAATTTATAAAAAAATATATTTACAAATTTTATGAACAAAATTAGCAGTCATTTTAACTAGCTTCAAGTCATTTTTATTATCAATCAGTAAACATGATCTCCTTCAATGTAAATCCAAAATTATTTAACAAAATTGATCTGTTAAAATGTAACAGATTATAAGAATTTTAAAACAAAGTTAGTGTGCCCGTCTTACTTCAATGACATGGACCACTAGTCTAGATGATTTTTTTTTATGATGGTCTATTCTGTGAGGCTTATTAAGATATCAGAGTATTGATACACAGTATTAGTATTACTGTGTACTTAAAGTAAATCTGTGAGATATAATTGTTGTTAATGTACAAATAATATGTATGAAATTGTATATATTATATTTTTGTTAAGAATTTGTTGTTATTGTTGTATAAAATGTTAAGTTATTTTATTTACAATTTTGAGGATGTCTTATTTCAATGATCTTAGTAAAAGGAACTTGAAAGATAAAGTTTTATTTTGTCTTCTGAAAAAAAAAATTATCTCTTAAAGATCTCAGAAAGAACTATTGAAAATTCTGTTTTGAATGCATGAATTTATTATTGCTAGCTAATTTTCGCAGGTGACAACAACGTTAGATTTATTAAAGTATTTGTATATTTTGATGCTGATTATTACTAGCATCAAATTCAAGTTTCCATTTTGCAACACTTTTTTGCTTCAAAAGAAATTTCCATTTATTTGTGAATTTTCAGTTTGTATCTAATTTTAGACAGTTTTCCAATGTTTACCTTTCTCTTTATATTGAAAATACAAAATTACTTTAGATTCACTTTGATTAGTATGTGATCTTTGTAATGTTAACATTTTTTTTATATTTGATTTCCCTCCAATATTCAACTAAATGTATGATTGCTAAGGGTTTTATTTTCCCCTGTGATAATATTATATATTTATGTCTTGTAAACTGTGGAGATAATGTAAAAAATAAACATGTCCAAAATAGCATAGTGTCTTTTTTTTGGAAGGGAGGGGGAGATTATGAAGTGCATCAATTTTCCAGACTGTTTTATATTCACACCTATGCGTAGGAACTATTTTGTTTAAAATATAACAGAGAATTATCAAAAATAAGAGTTTATTAAAAATTCTAGAATGAAGATAGATTTTAAATTTAAATCTCCAAAGGGATTTTATGTAAACAAACACAATTTGTATATGTACTACTTCCCAGTATGTTCTTTTTGACCGGGCCCGATTTGGTGGTGTTACGTCTTACCAAATCTATCCAAATTATTTTTGCAAAGAATTCTGCTTTAGACAGTGCTTGGGGCCTTCTTAAACTTGCAGTATGGTGAGAGTTTTTTGGCTCCATGTTGAAGGCCTCACTGTGACTCTGAGATGAAGAACAGCAATGAAAATGCTGTTCTTTTGCTTTTTGTGTGTTTTTTGCTCTGCATGTACTGGTTTTGTGTCATAAATGGATACCCCATATCCTTTGTTTTTTTCTATTGTATCGCTACTTTTGAGATACACAAAACATAGTGCATTTGTGCACAGCATCATATACTTCCTATCTATAAACATTTCAAGAAGTTTATTAATGAAATATATACTCAGAAATTGAACTCACAAAATGATGTGTATGTGTATGACCAATACTTGTCAAGAAAATTACATAAATTGCACATGGTGTATGAATTTAGTATCTGTTCTAAAATATCAATGATGTCATTGTTAAAGTAATATTTATAATTAGAGTTACCTTCCTTTGTCCAATTCATGTTCTTCTTCTTCTTCTTCTGTATCTCAATTCTGAGAAGTATTCAAACCTCTGCCTCCATCATCCAATGCTCCATTTCAGATGAATATAATATAAAGATTTCTGATGAGGAAGAATATGAAATAACTAAAGCATTAAGTGTGATTATTAATAAGTGCTTATAGATCTCTTTTATGATCAGTAGTATGTTGCATTCTTAATATGCCCCTGCCGTAATGGAGGAGGCAGTAAGGTTTACCCTTGTCCGTCCGTCCGTACGTCCCGAAATTAGTTTCCTTTCTCTAACTTTAGTTTGCCTCAACCAAATGTTATGAAACTTATACACAATGCTTATTACCACATAACTCAAATCAAATTCGAATTTTGGGTGGCGTCACTTTCACCGTTCTGAAGTTATGCCCCTTTATAACGATATTTGCAAGCGGGGGCATCATCTGTGTCCCATGGACACATTCTCCATTTATTTTTATCCAGACATCAATCAGAATATAAAGATTCACTACATAAGTCATAAATTTAAGACTTTATAATTCAGGTGTTGACATTTTATTCAAATGATAAGGAAGATGTGGAAATACAAAATGCTCTTATTTAGGTGTGTTAATGAAGAAGGACTTACCTGAAAGGTACACATTTTGCATTCAACAGGTCAGAAATTATACCAAATTGCTTTATAATAAAATTGGGTCAGAATTTTAAATAAACTGGAAAAGGTGGGGAGAAACATAATTATAAAGGCACAATAACAAAGAAAAAATAGCACAGTATTGCGCAATAGATTTGTAAGATCTTTGACCACATTTATTTTGTGTCAGAAACCTATATTATGTCAAAAATAATATCACAATCCAAATTCAGACAGTATCAAGCTTGAATATTGTGTCCAAATTTGCCCCAACTGTTCAGAGTTCGACCTCTGCGGTCGTATCAGGCTGCGCTCAGCGAAGCATTTTATTGAAGACTGTGTTTATCTGTAGATGCCGTTCATGTAATTAAATTTTCTGTCATGAAATGGTAGAATTGCCGACAGGATTTCCTTCCCTATGGATACCAAGACTGTTTCCACCATCTCTATCAATCGAAGTAGATTTGCATCACAGATCACAGGGCAGCATTTATAAGTTAAAATATCGATTAAATCTCGATGTAGATGCACGTCGGGATGAAAAGAAAGTCACTCTTATCACGGTAGCTATAGTGTCCGGCTGAAATCGTGTTTTTTCGAGTGTAGATCAGGTTTTTTCGAGTGATATTATATGCGATTAGATCGATTTACTGTTATTTTGCGAAAACAATAGTTGTACTCGTGACTGCTCTTCTTATTCTGAATGCTATACACGTTTTGTGCACAAACGAAGCACAATTTCCGTGTAGTTCACTCACAATTCAGTGTTTTATATAGTCCGTATTTTTCGAGAGCAACATTTAAAACGTCTGGGTTTTTCAACAAATGGTCCTGGTTTTTTTGAAGAAAATTTGAATAAGAAAGAAGACAATCTTGGGCTTAAAAGCTGACATTTTCTAGTTTGTAACTGTTATTTAGCGAAGGACAATATTATTTATTCTTTATAAGTCACAAAAACAAATTATTATGTTGATAACATCAGAGACATATATTACATATTATATATATTGTATTATATGTCTCTGATAACATTTAACCCTTTTTAATTTAATGATAACTTTCTGTTCTGAAATCATAAGTTACCACAAGGAATTGTATATTTGACTGAATATACAATTCCTTGGTTTCCATAACCTTGAAGTATTAGGATATATAAGAAATCACGGAATCCTTTTTAAAACGGTCTTTAGAACCGAGGAGAGGGACTCATAATCTTTTCAATTTCATTTCATGCTGCCTTTGTTTTTACCGTCAATACTATTTTATGATTGATATATACATATTACAGTGACGAAAAAACATAGCCTAGGAAGAAAACTAAGGAAAAGCAGTAAAACATCAGAAAAATTCAATATAAACCCAAATATTCTACTTAAAGAGCACCCCACCCCCACCCCCAAAAATTTTAAAATTAAAAAATAAAAAAATATTACAATAACATTTAAATTGAATGGACTTTCTTATAAAAAAGAAAAACAAAACTTTATAAATTTCATGCGTCCGAAGAGCTTTTCTGGATTTACTTTCGTCCAGAAGTTTAAAGTCCAATATTTGAAAGCCAAGGATGTATAAGAACCAAAATATTTGAAGAGCTATATGACCAAGGACCTAACAAATATCCAAATCCATCCAAGGTCAACTTTGCCTGATGGAGTTGAAACCTTTTGTTAATAATTTTTAAATTTATAAACGAACAATTTTAAATGATTCATTGTTGGTTACTTAACGCCCAGTGGCAAATATTTCATGCATGTTCAAGACGAGAACCAATTAACAATAAATCCAATATTTAGTTCCTGTAACAGAGGACGTTCGGGACGAAGGTCGGAAAATTTAGGCTGCCACTGAAAATCAGGGTATATTGGATATGGACAGAAATTTTGACTTGCAACAGGCCACCTACGGACCCCTCAAAGTGCTGTTGCAAGGGTTCTTAACGTACAGTGAGTGTGACACTCTCTACACTCCCCATTCTGACCGGACGTGGCTGCGTACTTGAACATCCCGCACAGGCAAACGAACGACCTACTTTGGCAAGGGTTTTACTGCCGGTCGGAAGACGACCTAAGTGGCCATATTTCTATTCCCCAGTCCCCCTTGGAGGTAATTTTTTTTATAAAGGTTTGTTATAAATCATGTCAGTACCGAAGTAATGACTACCGAGCTGATGATAAACTCGAGCACTTATCCAATATATCTTATAAACAACGGATGAATAATCTGTAAGCTTTAATACGACCCTTTTGAAATAATAAAATAAGACGAAATGTACATATAACATGCGTAAACCTCACAAATATAATTCTTTTAATATCTGGTGGAAAAGAAGCTATGCTAGTGCTTTATTTCTATGTGACCAAGTATAGCATATGCTTGATCAGACTCCTCTTCACAGTTGGAGCATTTGAACATTGTTCTTGAGTTCCATTTCTAGAACGATAACATATATTATCATCAAGACAAACAGTAAATGAAACATTTAGGATATATCTTCTGTTATAAAAACAACACACATTTACCCGCTTTACACCCAATCCAACATGTCTGAGATCTCATAAAGATTGTTTACATCACGAAATATTTACAGTATGAAATCCATATCGGTACACCTACATGAAGGTAATATTATTTGAATACAAATGAACGATGCCTTTTTATGAAATGTACGTGTTAATACAGCATTATCAATCTGGTTTATTGCATTGTTTCGTGCTTTGAAAAATACTTTGTTTGAACCTTTTCATTGTTTTAAAATCGTAAATGCACTGACATATTACATTTTAAGCCATATGAATTTTGTTTTCTCACTCGATAAAACAAGGACGCACTCGAAAAAACACGGACTGCTCTCGAAAAAACACGGACATGTAAAAACGAATTTGCTCACCAAATTGTACTTTTCAATGTAAAAACAAAAATTTTTGTATAGTGTTTGTATATCTTAGTATATATAGATTCCGTGTAAGCATTTCCGTTAATATTTGCAATGGTATGTGTATAAAAATGACATTAGTCTATATTTTGGAATAAAGCAGTTTAAGGCCAAATTAAACGCTTTTAAAACAAAATAATGTAAGGTTGATAATACATTTTTATCACAAGTACTAATTTACCTTCTATGATAATAAATATAAGGTTCTGGCATTTTTTTTTTACGTTTTACCAGAAAAGAAGTCTGTTTGTTTACATTTTTTGTCATTTTCACTTGAAAAAAAGGTGGTCACACTCGAAAAAACCCGATCAAATCACTCGAAAAAACACGATTCCAGCAGGACACCATACCGACCGTGCTTATCCACTTTCAGTGCTCCACTGCATTTGGTTCAAGTTAAGATTACTTCATATTATTGGTACTATATGATGTTGATAACTTGCAGAACGGATAGAACAGCAATACGACAGAAAAAGACAAAATTGAAATTAATTGTATCCATGACTGACGTATTTCTAATCATTTGTGTATAACCAGCTAGACATACTCGCACAAATTAGTTAGCATCCAAGCTACTGTATATTATTTCTTGCGAAACGTCACATTGAAAGAGGTCTGTTTTAAGACCACATAGACTGCTGCGGACTTCTTCAAATTTAAATTGAAACTTGAAAAAAGAGGCGAAAGATACCAAAGGGATATTCAAACTCACTAGAATTTAAAGCAGCACACAATTCTTCAAAGATTGGGTTATCATTTCGGTAAAACTGGATAAACCCGTACATGTTGTGGTGAGTTTTTACTTAGTTTATACAATGATTGTTATTGAATTCTTTGCTTCATTCACACCTTTGGATAATATTACAGTACTGTAGAATTTAGAAAAGCATACAGTTTATTTATTGATTGGATTATCATTTCGGTAAAACTGGGTAAACCTGAACCACCATACATGTTGTGGTGTCTTTTTTAGTTAGTTTATACAGAGACATATTATATTTTATCGCTATTTTGTGTATTCTTTTTTTGTGATAATTTTTCATATCGTGCTACTCGCTTGAGATAGAAAATTATAGGCGCACGTGACGTCCATGTAAACATCAACGACTTCATAGCCAAAATAGCGATAAATAGATTATCAATGGTCTTTCAAACTCGAGGATGTGTCTCGGCCACATCGATGATATTGTAGCTGAGAAACACTCTCTTGTTTGAAAAACCATCGTTAATCTAAAGTCTAAAGTATTATATGTGTCTGGTTTATACAATGATCTTTATCCTTAAGTTCTGTAAATAACTGGAGTAAAAAAATATCCTATCTTATCCGACCAAAGAACTCACTAGTTAGATGATCACGTATATATATTGTATATATGGATATTTATAACACATTGTGGTTGCTTTATTATCATTCTAATGTTTATTTGAGGTTAACCCTTAAACGCGTATGTCGACGACGAGTACTATTCTAAGGCATGATGGAAATTAAAATAGGTTACAGAAATATCCTGTTTGATCTAGGTATAAGGCTATATGTACTGAATGTACTAAAGTACCCTTCTCTTGTCAAAAATTGGGGACATTACATTTTACTTAAGAAAGCCCATTTGTAATTAATCTTTTCTTGTTGATGCATGTTTCAATACTGAATTTTACAATCTTAAGTTGAACATCAGCAATATACTGATACCGTGAATATTAACAGAAATTCATTATTACAGAGTGTTCCGTTTGTAGGTTTCTATGTATCAATTCATAATTTCATAAAAATTGAAAATGAACCGGTATACACTGAATGTGTGCTTTTCCCCTCAGTAAATCTGACTCTCAAAATAATATGGAAAGGGCTTTCTTCATTTACATCATTGATGAATTATTTTTATCATATCAATTCAAACATATTAATCAACCATATGAAACTACATGGCAAGACAAAGCATTATCCATACTGGTTTCGTCCAACTGAAACAGCCTAATCTTCCCCAGTAATTGTATTACTACATTTAAGTTCTATTATTATCTACAGTGAAATTTCTGTATATTTCATGTTTCAAAATAGTTAATTCTACAAAGGGAAACAATAAGAATGAAAGCCATCATTATTTTATCACATTTCTCTATGTCTAGATCAATATTCTCAGTTTTTTTATAAGTTGTACATTTGTCTTGGGTTCAAGACTTACCAAACAAAAAGCAGTCTTGTTGAATATTAAAGCAACGGTGCCACGATTGTATTAGAGAAACAATTTTGAAGCCAATACAATGATTTATCACAGACTTATAAATGGTTAAAATGATAAGAGTTTTCCATATTATATATTAAATTTTTCTCTTGTCTTCTTAGTTATTTCGGGTCTATCCTTGTCTTTTTTATTTGCTGGATTCGGTAATGTTTGTCGATGTTGGCCAGTCAGTTTATGTCATGTAAACGATGACAATAATGTGAATGTGAACATGTCAAAACTACTAGAATTTGTGAATTGATAATCAATATTTGTTTTCGACTAATGAGTCTGAATGTCCCTTTGATATCTGTTGCCTCTCTTTTATGTATGAAGTGCATTAGTGAACAATCATTTGATTTTCAGAGTCAGGAATTTGTACACCAAGTCATTTTCATTAACCAAAAGGAGAACATATTATTTTTACTTCTTTGAGTAAACATTTTTTTTTTCAAATGTAAACTTTTGAAAAGATCTCTGTTGATAGATCAGGTTGACAAACTGTTAATGAGTCATGCTGATGATACATGCAAAACTGTATATAACTTTACCCTTTGTATAGATATGAACTTTTTCTATTTTCTCAAAAAAGTATACCTGAATGTAAACCTACTTGATATTGTCTATCTCTGTATGCAGTAGAGGTGTATGTAAGAAACTGGGTTTAGCGAGAGCCACTTGAACCTAAAATGGACACTTTATCTGATTGGATAAAACCTGTTCGGTCATGCATTCAGAGGCGCATTAGAAAACTACGATGTACCATGAACACACCGTTTAATTAAGGAAAACTAAGGTTGTATGCTTTATCATCTCTTCACGACACATATGTTATTGTTCTAGCAGATAAAGCCTCAACCAATATTGTTTGTTTATAAAAAATCATTATTTGGAATGTCTAACCAAAGTAATTTGAATTCACAGCAATCCGAGAATCCCACATATACATCTACATCATTCACGAACTTCTTTCCTATGAACATGTTGAAACAGACCGTCTTTATTCTGGATAACTATAATTCACAAAAATCCTACGAAAAACTTAATGATTTCAACTTTTCAATTGTCACTTTCCCATTTCATAGCAGTAATAACATAAACGGTACCAAGTTAACATACCCATTGTCCCATTGTATCGCGTATACATATATCAATAAATCTGTAACGCCTTTGCATGTTCATATTATACATACTTTATTAACATGAGTGTGCTCCTGACACAAAAACTGCTGCAATAGGGAAAACGACTCTACATAACTTTTACGTTCACCATCACAAATTGGTTGACCGATGAGGTAAATCTTTTTGTCAAATCACCAGCTGTATGTTTTTGCTGTCTTGATTAAATGTATTCGCTTAGCGAGTGATGCATGCATAGCAGCCGGTTCCTACCTTGTCGACGCACCCAGTCTCTCTCCTTTTATTTCATGCTATTCCCTCAGTTCATGTTTTTACCTTGATTTATAGCTTTTTAATAGATTTATGAGATTTAAACATCGATAAATCACTGTTGCCTCTAATCCATTTAGACTATTGTGGCTTAACTGTTTCTTACATTTGTTTGCCATCTGCTTTAAAACATTTGACTTCTTTGGATATCCAACTATTTGGTACACGAATCATCGAAATGTTCATATGATAAATGGTATTTTTTATTCTTCGGATCAGGGCTGTCTTTTATTTCTTCATCAGTCACTGTCATTTTTCGAAAGGAAATTTAAAAAAAACATCGCCCCAGCCAGACCTATTGCTTCTTTAGCAGGTCCAATGGTATAGAAAGCTAACTACAGGTCACTTCCTGCTTTGAGATATGAAATTTTTAAAAAAAGCTCTTCAATGATTATTTCTAAAATCTATCACTGGGTGTGATGATATGTAGTGATGAGAGGAATGCCAAAAGTATAAGACAAAACAACAGTACAATCTCAACCAGCAACAACCAACAACTACTTTAAGAGAACAGACGTACAAAGACATACATCAAGAAACAGTATATGCGTGCGCGCAAAACCCTATTTACTTATATAGCCCATATTTCGTAAAAGTTGGACACAAAAGATCTGCATAGCCGATATGCCAACACCTGTTCCTTTTGAGATAAAAGAGTTAGAGGGATTGATAACCAAGATAATAAATTTATAACTACCCTTTCTTCTATTGAATTCCCCCGGGAAAGTTATATCTAAAGTTGTAAAAAGATTCTCTGTAGCTCGTACTGTATAAAGGGTTCAAAATGACTAATATTACGTTTTCCGATTTGGTTCTCTAGAATGAGTACTTATGATGAACAATTGAAATTTGGTGTACAATTGCTTCGGTGTCCATGCATCTCAATTCCAAAATACCATTGTATATGACCAATTGCACTCATTAATCAATAATCCAATTAAGAGTTTTTTATAAACTTCATATACTAAGATTCCTGATAAAGAAGAATATCAAGGAAAAAAAAAACAACAAAATAATTGATGTGATTATGAATGGAGTATCTATAATTGACCTTTAATGATAAGTATTCTGTTACACTAGCATCAATGAATTTCAGTTTCATTAAGTATATAAGGTTAATCTACACCGGTCATAAATTTGCGATGTTAGCATTTATTTATTTAACTCGCCAACGTTCATATTTAATCATAAGAAATGGACTATTTTCTCTTACATAAACAAAGATTTAGAAGGCAAACTGTTTTGCCTATTTCCTTAGAATTTGACAAAATCATATTATTCAGTGTTTTCTGAAAACTGGTCTTGATAAGAACTAAGTCAGTGAATTTTTTTTTCAAGTTAACATTGACTTATATATCACGCAATCAAATAGCTGGTCTTTGCTTAAAGCAGTAGAGAACATCGTGTTAAAAAATCAATATCTCATATCGCATTTACTTTGCATTTTATGAAGAAACTCGTTGTTTGTATTTTTCATCCTTAAAAGCTCTTCGGACGCACGAAATTTAAAAAAAAATGTAAAATAACAAAAATACCGAACTCCAGGGAAAATTTAAAACGGAAAGTCCTTTATCAAATGGCAAAATCAAAAGCTCAAACACATCAAACAAATGGAAAACAACTGTCATATTCCTCACATGGTACAGGCATTTCCTCAAAGTGTTATTTTCATTTTATACCAATCACCAATCAAAACATGACATTTTTTTTCACAAGCTGACGACAAAGTTTTATACATTACAGGAAAGACGTATATCTTTAAATTCTGTGGTAGCAGTTCCAATGACTTCAAGAATGACACTTAATAGTAAGTTGTACCAACTTCCCCCACTAAAGAAAAGAACAAACTCCTGGTTTAAGTATACTGTATAATATATGTGTTCGTTTTTATATATTTTACATTGTTAGCAAATAAAGATGTCAGTGCATCGTTTGCAATGTAATTGACATATTCCGTTTTCTGTAAATCAAAGCTTTCAGACCCTATGGATATCCTAAGTGTGTCCAACATATCTGTTAATTAAAACGAGATATACTTGCATTATTGCGCAGACATATTATATCTTTTAAATCTTGGTTTAGATGTACCTCGGTGAGTAATCATCATAAATAGAATTTCGCCTTTCTCCGCTCGGCAAAATCACTAGTGTCACGACTCCCAATCCGGACTAAAATTCTGGATCTGCCCATGGGTACAAACAGATTAGCAGCCAAGCAAATATATACAAGGGTAACGCCTTAACTTATACGCAGGTGCACTTCAGTGATCAGGTCAGGTGAAAAGTGTTGATGAATATGATTTTATGCATCACTGACTTCTTCAAATCTAAATTGAAACTTGTACATCAGGATTTGTTATCAAGATGAAGGAGAATTGTCATTTTGTTTTATATATTTCTTGCTTCATTCACAACGCAGTATACTGTTACAGTAGTCAGCACTTCTGTGTTGACATGAATTATTATTGATATTGTGATATTTATAATTCAACTGCTTACAAAACTTTAAATGGTTTGAAATACAAAGCATGTTCTACCTTGCTTTGTATGTTGGTGTTTCCCTGTTTTTGTAGCATTTCAGTGTTTATGTTGTTCCGTTGTTTTCCTCTTAAAGTTGATGTGTTTCCCTCGGTTTTTGTTTTGGACCCGGATTTGTTTCAGATAAATCGATTTATGACTATTGAACAGTGGTATACAACTGTTGCCTTTATCTACCCCAGGAATAGATTACCCTTGCTGTATTTGGCAAAACCTTTCGGAATTTTAGGCCCCTTATCCTCTTCAACTTTATACTTTATTTTACCTTTTAACTGTTTTGATTCGAGCGTCACTGATACGTCTTTTATAGATGAAACACACGTCTGGCGTACGAAATTATAAGCATGGTTTCTATGTGAGATTTTATTACAGTATTTGTGTAGAATGTACAAAACTAGTACATACTTGCTTCAATGATTAACGATTCGGATTTCTGTAAAACCGGCTTACCCTTAACTAACATACATGTTTACAGTGATTTTGTGGTTAGTTTATCCTGGTACCAATATTTGTCTATCTGTATTGATCTTAAATTTATCATTATGTTCAGTTGTCATGTGGGAGAAACAAATAAATATTTAAATTTATAAAAACATTAAAATTACGTTCATATGGCACTTTATGAACAACTCTCATGTGCCTAGGAAGTTACATTATTAAAGGTTTAGAAATAAGATCAAGATGTAAACAAAATATATAGAATATTTTTATTATTATAAGATTTAATATAATAGTTATGTAAGACACATGTTGTGTAAGGCTCTGATCCTGTCCATAACGTTATAGTATGGTATTAGGTTTCTGTTTAGTTTTTTTTTCCAATCATATTGTGCATAATATTGTTGTAAAATGATGCCCTTTATGGGTTCTTGATTAGATTAATAAAATTCTTATCTTATCTTATCTTATCTTATCTTATCTTATCTTATCTTATCTTATCTTATCTTATCTTATCTTATCTTATCTATGGCACTTTAACTTGAGTGAAAAATTATCGTATTTTGATCTTATAAATGAACCCAAAAGCTAGATTATCATTGTTTGCTTTGCCAAGGGTTTTTAGAATATCATTTAGATTATCAATGCTCATTTTGCTAAAATCTTTTACGTCAACATATAACAACATATTTACATAACCTTCATATCTTTATAAATGTTTAGATTGAGAAAATTTTTGACATCTGAAAATAATTCCTTAATCACAGCTCTACTCATCTTTACTTTTATACCTAGATGTGTATAACATATAGCGGTTGCTTTATTGTCCCTCTAATCTTTATTTGAGGTTAACCCTTTAGGTTAACGCATGTCGATGACGATTAATATTGCAATACATGATGCATAAATAGGTCACAGAAATATCCTGGTTGAACTACGTGTTTAATCCTGGTATCTATGATGAGTTTATATGCACTGAATGTACCCTTCTGTTGTCAAATGAAAGAGACATGCATACATTTCATTCATGGAAGAAACGAAGGGAACTATTATTATTTTGCGTTAATGTTATGTTTCTATCCTGAATTATCTAATCACAAGTTGAAAACCATGTTAAATCTTAATTTCATAATTATATCATTCCATGAAAATTGAAAACTCCATCTGTCGTAAACGATGTTGAACTAATTTCGTTGCTGATATATTAGACGATGTTATGATAATATATTTACCCTTTCAATAAAAAAGATCCATTAGAACTGGTTGCAGTTAAAGACAAAATACTGAACAAGTGCCAATTATCCCTTTTCATTATTTGTTCTAATAAATAAAAAAAAAATAAGAATCAGCAACAAGAAAATGTTCATACCTATGGTATAGATATGTAAGAAATGGCAGGAAAACTAAATCACGATGCCATCACTATTCACAATTGTTGTCAAAAGATAAAAAAAAAATTTGCATTCCTTAATAGACAATTTATATGTTAATTAGAACTAACACGTGTAATAAAACGAGGTTTGGTAGGTCATTTATAAAAAAATATATCGATAAAGGATAGCCCCAAAACACCTGTTGAAACACAAAAACTTACATATATTGACACAAAATGAAACTGAACATTAAAAATTGATCATGTTTTAAAAGCCTTAGTTATCGTATTGCACTGTTATGTATAATTAAGAATATCTAGGTGTTAGAAGTATAAAATTGTTTTATATTCTGTGCATATATGATTTATGTTGCTCAATATGAGGAAATTGTAATGAAGATGGAATTCAAAGAATTGTAAATATGCAATAAAGAGCTGTCAGGATTATACTTGGGTTTTCGAATACTAACGCATATTGTAAATATATTTAGAGAGCTAAAATGGCTACATTTCAAATATAAAACCCCATATCATAAATTGATTCTTGTTCATAAAATTCTAAATAATAAAGCACCTAATATCATTAATGAACTCTGTTGCCCAATTATAAACATACACAGCAGAAATTTAAGATCTCATACGAAGCCATAATCTAGCTGTCGTGAGGTGTAACACTAATTCGATGAACAAATCATTCACATATAGCTCTTCAAGACTGATATGTAACCACTCGCTCGTGTCTTTTAATGTTTTTGCATTGTATAATTTTTGTTTTCTGGTTCTACAGAAAATCATTTAGTGTGAATGTTGTATTATGTATTCAAAAATTGTAATCTTTGTAATACATGTACATTTTTTGTGATGGCCTCAATGTAGACTAGTGAATGCTAGTTGAGTGACCATCCTCTTTAAATAAAGTAATTATCTTTATTATTATAGCCAAATATGAAAAACAAATGTATTTTAAAAACATTGAAATATTCTAACATATTATCATATATAATATTTTCTGTTCATTTTTTAGTCTAAACAGACAGATCTATTTTTGAATCGGGGTTTTCCCTCGAAGAGAATATTTTGATATTGAAAGATTGTTTTACAATAAGTACGTTACCAACATACATTTACACAACTCAACTCAACAAGTAGTTCTAATGCGCTATTAACTTTCATTCTTTTTTCGGTTGCATTGCAACTTATGCTTTTAGGTCGATAAAACATGTAATATTAAGGTTGTTGGCATATACTTTGACATTTGTAAAATAAAAACCACTCTTGACTCCGATTTTTGAAATTGAATAGAGACGAGACTTCTGGTTTAAAGCTCTTTCTCTGATGTCCAGCCACCACATTATATGATTTATTGGGGAAAATTGTCGGAAGGTCAACAATTTCCGAATGCTGGGACTTGCTACATCTCAAACTGTGGTTAGTTTCAAGGCAGGACAAGGTTCCTGTTGGAACTCTTCCGCCATTCCGTTAACTAGTAATCAATCGTCATGTTATCGGAATTCCAATGGGACTGACTAACTGTGCACCACTTATTGTGGACTTGTTTCTGTATTGTTGTGAGTTACAATTTATGACTAAAATCAGCAAAGACCCATCGAAACAACATCTGATACAAAAATTTAATAACACTTTTAGATATTTCGATGATATATTGGCTCTCAATAATGACGACTTCAGTATGTACACTAAAGAGATTTATACTGCTGAACTGACTTTAAATAAAGCTAATACTAACAATGAACACTGCCATTTCCTGGATCTTGATATCTATATCGTAAACGGGAAGCTTAATACCAAAATTTATGATAAAAGAGATGATTTTTCATTTCCTATTGTTAATTATCCATTTTTAGATGGTGACATTTTCTTGTCACCATCTTATGGTGTTTATGTATCTCAACTTCGTGCATTCCACGATTCGTTCGTGTATATAACAACGTATTTGATTTTAATGAAAGAAATCTCTGTATTACTGAAAAATTATTACACCAGGTTTTTTTCGATATCACAAACTAGTCAAAACATTTACTTAATTTTATCATCGGTACAAGGACATCATTCGTAAATATAAATCAACATGCAGACATCTTATACGTTCAAGTATTTCACATCCAATCTTTTATGGTAATATTCTATACAAAGCACAAAAATGTCGGCATTCACCTCAAAAGCTAATCAAACCTTTAAACAGACTTATTCAGAAGGGATATAGTTACGATACTGTTGTCAGGTCATTAAAGATGTCATATTTTTGTATTAATATTGATTCACTCATAGGGTCTTTGCATCGGAAATAAACACATTTATTCTAAAACCAGATGTTGACATGATACGAGTTATATTCTTCTCATATATTTTATGATGGTAAGATACTAAACCCCTAACGGGAGGGATTGTGCTTGATCTTCATATGATGAAGACATATTCTTTCAATCAGTTAAATGTCAGTAACTGCTAAGAAGTCCTTTGTTAATCTATGTATCATTGTCATTTTGCTTAGTTTCTTTTGTTACCTATTCTGACATTGGACTCGGACTTCTTTTAAACTGAGTTTTACTGTTCGTATTGCTGTGTGTTTGTTTATTCTAAATTGGCTAGAGGTATAGGGAGAGGGTTGAGATCTCACAAAACATGTTTAACCCCTCCGCATTTTTGCGCCTGTCCCAAGTCAGGAGCCTCTAACTTTGTTAGTCTTGTATGTTTTTTTAATTTTAGTTCATTTATATGTTTTGGAGTTTAGTATGACGTCCATTTTCACTGATCTAGTACACATTTTTATTAAGGGGCCAGCTGAAGCCCGCCTCCGGATGCAGGATTTTCTCGATGTGTTGAAGACCCATTGGTGGCCTTCGGTTGTTTTCTGCTCTTCAGTCGGGTTGTTGTCTCTTTGACACATTCCCCATTTCCATTCTCAATTTTATCCACTATGTTTCTTGTCTACGAATGACTCGCCTTAAACTGACTCATACTGCTAAAATACATTGTTAGCTGCAGTTGTGAGTTCACTGTAGACCAGGTAAGTTCGACTTTGACCAGTTGTTCCACTCCATTTAAGGAGTCATTTGCAAGGTATAGGTGGCCTTGGAATAATTCCTACTCTAAGTGCAAGTTATCCGACTTTTGATCCTTACATCTAACGTCTTATCTGATCTTATGATGTTCAAGGAAGTGTTATAGGTTCTTTTGTCCTTTCATCGTCCTTCTTTTGTGAGGATATGGAGGTGACAATAAATGTAGTACCAAACAAAAGCTCGGTTATTGGAGTTTGGTAACTGCCTCTCTGTCTTAGAGAAGAGAAGCATGGGTCCTCTTGTTAATGCCGAAGGTGCTGATAATGGTGCGTCCGTTTCGTCGTCAGGCGTTTCTATATCTCATCCTCCTCATTGAGTTCTTACCCATCTGCCTTCATGTCTTGCACATGTTTAATTAAGGATGGTCATCTAAAGGGTTACAATCCTTCCCCTTTTCAAGTCATGTTAAGTCTGATTTTGCTTTCATGGATGACTCTATTGCAGACAATTTTTCAAGTAATTGGTTTTTGTTCCCTTTCTTTGTCAAAGAAGTTTAGAATAAAGAAAAATCTTGATTGAGATACATGATTCTTCTTTTGGAACGAATGTTTCGCTGTGCCGTTGAGCGTTTTCGTCCATATTCGGGCTTAAACCTGTAGATTTTTTTTTAACCCATTCTTTTTTTGGATAAGTAGGAGTCTAGTCTTAGGCTTACGTCTAATGTCCTTTGAACCGCTGAATATTTTTGTTGCAGGAGCAAGTGCATGCTCAGGAACGAAAATAAGTATCACGATGATTTGAAGTATCCGCTTCTACAGGAAGATCAAAGACTTGGTGCTTCCCGACTTCTCCTTGTGGGAAATTTGGGCAATATCACTTTGCCAAAACGACAAGAGTTTTTGGAAAAATCTCCTCTCTCTGAGCCTCTAAAAGAAACTCCGTTGTTTTCTCCGCCGACGAAGGATTATTTAATTTTACATTGAAAACATTCGAAGAATAAAAATAAGTAAGGCACTCCATACCGTGAAGGTAGCTGTTCAGGTTTCTAATGGTGTGAAGAAGGTTATAACCTCACATTTTCAGTTTAATGCATACCATAGCGAAGGTGCTGACCGATCTAGTTATAGCAAGGGGACAGCTGATCCCAAATCTTCATTATCTAGCGGTGAAAAAAAACAATAGTGGGGTAAAGGAAAAGCAGTGCACTGGCCCTCCGAAAGAACTGCCTTTAGAGGAACAGGAGCATATCATCTATATACCTTTCCTTCTTGAATCAGCATTTTGATAGTACCGCATTTCAAAATCAAGACAAACAGATATAGTAGAGCTTAAAGCTATGCCTATTGGCCTTTCTAATGCATTTTTTTTTTCAACCTTTTACCTTGATTTTAGGTGATAGGGTCCGTTTTACACACCCAGTCCATATGTTTACTTATCTTGACGATTCCCTCATGAAATTTTTTTCTGTTCCCTAATGAGATTTGATTTGATTTGATTTTTGGTGTTTTAACGCCACTTTTAAGCACCGCTTTTGGGCTATTTCGTGGCGGCCAGTATTTTATTGGTGGAGGAAGCCGGAGTGCCCGGAGAAAACCACCGACCTTCGATAGGAAAACTGACAATCCTAGTCAATTAAGATTGGAGTCGAGTGCACCCGCACGAGCGGGGTTCGAACTCACAACCTCAGTGTTGACTGGCCAGTGATTACAGTAGTAACTACTTAGACCACTCGGCCATCGAGGCCCCTCCCTAATGAGAATAAACAGTCAGGATGCTATCCACCTGATTCTCAAATTATGTAAAAAATCGGAGATTGTCCACTTCAAGATTTTCTTTTCTTTGGGAAACATAAGCCCACAGATCTGGATCTCTTTTTTTCTCCAGAAGCGAAAGGAATGACTCTCCATATGTTATTGGACAGATTAGATGATGAAATTTAAGGCTCTGCAGTACAAGTTCGTCAATTTTAAAGCTGATACGTTTTCTCATTTATAATGGACATATTTTTTCGGGCCGTCTCCATATTCGAACCATTTAGTGGTTTCTCAAGAAATTTTGGCATCTAGCCTCTCAGGTGTGGATGGCTCCCATTACTTCTCTTATCGCACAATTCCTTATCTATATTGGTGGTAAAATAGGGTTAACCTTCAAGTTGCATGAAATTTACCTTTGAATTTTCCAGAACCCAACCTGCAGTGATCACGGACAGTTAGAGGACCACAGCAACGTTCTAGAGATGGTAACAGTTTAAATGTCTATAAATCATTTCTTTGTAGAAGTTTTCAAGGACAGTATCTGTTAATAGCTACCAAAATTACAACTGAGGTAGCAGATTTACAGAATCGGTGCCTTATTTAATGTCCTTATACCTATTCTGTAGTTAAATTTTGAAATAATCTACAAACATTCTTATCAGTGAGACATGTTCCAGGAAAGCATTTCTAATAGCAGATGCATTGTCTCTTTGTCATACTCCAGTGGCTTCGGAATGGGAATTGCATTTAGCTGTTTTTAAGTTTTTACTCTTAACTGATATCGCCCTCAGATAGATCTATATGCTACTTGACTAAATCACAAGCTACAAACTTGGGTTTCTACAATCTCAGATCCGAAAGTGTTAGCAGTAGATGCAATGTTCCTTCCATGAAGGGGTTGTTCGACTATATAAATGTTTCTTTTCGTCTACTTCTCAAAGTTTTACTCTAGATTCGCAAAAATTGCTACAAAATGGCTCATTAAGGTTCATCAAAAGGAATTGAAAAATATGGCCGTGTTTACATCACAAAATCTACTATGAGTACAGACAAACTGATGCATCTAGGAAAGTTTTAAGGCAAGGCAGGACCTATATATATAAAAGTTATATGTAGTCTAAGTTTCAGAAAATAAAAAACTTTCCTAAATTTTGATGTGCATTTTTTTCCAGTCTGCAGAAGATAACAAAATAAACTAACACATGAGTTTCATTTGATACGGTCCACTCAGTTACGCAGTTTAAATCACCTATTGTTTGCAGATGTCTATTGTCCACCTATTGTCCATCAATACTACTCACTTAAATCAATACTACTCACAACATGTATTATATGAGGGGAGTTTCTCAAACCTCTTTCCCAACTTAGTTCATTTTGGCAAATTCTGCAGGAATGAAAAAAAAAATGAATAGCAAAATCCAGAAAAGTTTATAATATTCTGAAACATAAAATGCATTTAAAATTTAATTATCCAGTTCCTGCCATGCCTTAAAACTTTTCCAGTTGCACAGGTTTGTCTGTACTCAGAGTAAAATTTGTGGTGTAAATACGGCCATATTAGCCAAAAGGTTATGATGAACCTTAATCTGACATGGCCAACGCAGTCTGTTTTCGGATCTTCTTCAGCTGTCCTGCACATGGCCGCTTCAATTTCCCTTGTTATCAAGGGAAGGAAACTGCATTGCGGTAACTACGTCTGTGCGACTAACAAGTTTTTTTCTCTTTCTTTTGATACATGACGCAGAATGAAAGAAATTGGTATGTTTTCAATTTTGTTAGTGTTGTATAAAAGCGGTCTTCAGTTGATAAGTATTCAGTCTCATTACTGACTGATCCTCTTTTCTTGTTAAATAATCAATTTTCTTTAAAAGGTTCCGCACTGATTGTCGTTCCTGTGTTACCAAATACAGGTAACAAGAAACTATGTCCTATGTTCTCAAATTTCAGAAGAAAAGAGTGAAAAAGACTTTTATTCCAAATTAAAAAAGGGAGCCACGGAGCTGTCATTAAAATCTATATATTCAAGGTCCTGAACTATAATTCATATGGCGTATAGCTCTGTATATCAACTTCGTAATTTATTTGGCCTTTTTAACTTTTTTTTATTCGAGCGTCACTGATGAGTCTTTTGTAGACGAAACGCGAGTCTGGCGCAAATACAAAATTTCAATCCTGGTTTCTATGATAACTTTATTTGACTAAGAATCAAGATAACGCTCATAAGGCTAGAGTTGTAATGTAGCTTCTTCTTTGAATATTTTCCATTCTGCTGTTCGATGCTGGAAATTTTATCAGCTGATTATTGGAGATCTAAGATCATATTTATTCTCATTATCTCCAATCAATGCTTAATCATTCAGACACTCCTTTGGTTTCAGCGCAGAAAGTATTTTTTCCTCCTAGTTCTCAGGCGGATTTAGCGCTGCATTCGCTGTTTTCTGATTTCTAAATTTAAGATGGTAAGGTATTTATTGGAGTAAAAACTAAATTTTTATAATCAACATTTGGTTTTGTAAAATAAATACTTACCACCATAAATCAGAGGTTAATTCGTCTTCCCTTCACCTTATTTTGATATTGTTATGTTTTGAAAAAGTGATGAAAGTAGGGGGCGCACATGTGCAACTTTGGTTTGAGGTTGAGTAGGTGGAAGTTCTTTATCGTGTGTTATTCCGGTTTTTGTGAGCTGCAAGGAGACATCTAAATATGTGTTTGCAAGTATACATGTTCACAAACAAATTTTGATTTTAAAATAATAAGTTTCTGTTGTCAATGAGAAAAACGGCATGCTCGAAACCTAATTTTAAAAAAGTTGATTTAGAAAAATTGTATTATGCTTAGGGGTATGAAGGACATTCTGATAGTTAGTGCATGAAATGATTGATTGATTGATTGTTGGTTGCTTAACGTCCAGTGGCAAATATTTCATGCATATTCAGGACGAAAACAAATTAACAATAAATACAATAGGTTCTGTAATAGAGGCGTCTGGGATTGAGGTCGGAGAAATTTAGACTGCCACGGGAAATGAGGGTATATTGGATAGGGACAGAAATTTAGCCTTGCAACAGGTCACCTACAGACCCCTCAAAGAGTTGTTGCAAGGGTTCTTAACGTGCAAAGAGCGTGGCACTCTCTTTACACGAGGCATCGGATTTAACGTCCCCATTCTAACCGGACGTGGCTGCAAATTTGTACATCCCGCACAGCCAAACGGACGCCCCATTTTGACGAGGGTTTTACCGCCGGTCGGAGGAATACCAATGGTGACCTTACTTCTATTCCCCAGTCACCCTTGGGGTGGTGCATGAAATGAGCTTTAGATTTGTATGTATATTATTTTCCATTTTTTGTGATCTAAGAGTGTTTTCTCTACTTCATCAACTTTATTACCGTGTATTGATTTTGACTTTGGTGGATGGTCACATTGACAATCAAACGACATTAACTATTTTTGTCGGGATTGGGTAAGAAGAAACGGGGTTGCAACCCCATCATATGATGTAAATAACATAGAAAGGAATACCCCAAGATACTATAATTATCTTTAAATAAAGGCAACAGTAGTATACCGCTGTTCAAAAGTCATAAATCGATTTAACTGAAACAAAACCTTTGCTTAAAGTATTAAAATTAGTGTAAAAATATAATTGAGACTTTTTTTTAAATAATTTGGCCACCCTCTCCCTTTAACCCCCCCCCACACACACACACACACACACACGCGCGCGGCCGCCGGTATGTTCCGTCACCACTTTAGTAAAGGATGTACTGCATGGCACACTGAATTAATTAAAGTTTTCCTTTTGGTTTTTTTCAACTATGCCGAGTCAGAAAAAAAACCATAAATTGATAAAAAAAAAAAATTATGTTAGATATATTTTAATCATGATACTTTTAACTTAATGAATGATTTCTAATCAATTTTATTATAACAATTGTTTTTTAATATATTTTTTATTGGAAAGGGTATTACGATGACGACAGAAACTTATTGGGTTTTAGCGAGGAAGATGTTTTACACGAAAAGTTGAAATTGTTGACAAATCCAAATAAAAATTCTTGTAAGAACAAGACAGCTTTAATACATTGTTGTAGTTTTATTGTCCATTTCATGTCAATTTGAGGTTAACCCTTTCGCACCTTGCATTGTTATATATTATTTATATATCAAGATGTGATTATTAACTGAAATTTGGTAAATATGGTTTTCAAAATTTAAGCTGTTCTCTCATTAACCCGCGTTCAGTATTCATATAAAATCACTGACATAGGAGCCGGGGATGGGGCAACAAATTTCCCTCCAACTATGTTTTGCCGCCCCCTTTTTTTACCAAAAAAATATTGAAAATAAAAGAGGACAGTGACTAACTTATATAGAATGTTAGACTTCTTCTAGTCCTACGCAACTGATATTTTGAAATGTATTACGATCATTTAAAGTGAAATGTACCGTGAGCAAATAGTACAACTGCTTATCCTTCTGTTGCACCTCAGTTCAACCACGTTTTTGGCGGGGTTCGTGTAGTTCAATCTTTAGTTTTCTATGTAGTGTTTTGTTGATTTCTTCGTCTGCTCGTTGATTTCGCTTTTTGCTATGTCGACTTGTGAGTTTTGAACGTCCATTTGATATTGCCCGCCTCTTTTATATATTTGATAAGAAATGATCATTCGACATCTTCAAGGAGTTTTTGTCCAGATAATTTTAATTTTAGGAATTATTGATAGAAACTGCCAACTGAAGTATGATAAAGTTATGGGGTCTTTTGTATAATGTAACAAGGTTGTGACCTTGAAAAAGGTAAAAGTCAACCCAGGTGACCTTAGGCAAACCAAAAGTAATTGTTTTTGGTACTCGTTTCAAGAAAAAATGCCTATGGACCATATATTTTCTAAATCGGTGTTAAATAAGCTTATTACACCAATATTGACCTTCTGCAAACCGGATGTAGTCAATTATCTCCTTTATTTCATAAAAAAATACATAAAAATCACATATTTCTAGAATCAGAATAAAAAAATCTTCCATCGATGACATTTATTAAACCAGAAGTAGCTTATTAATTCTCTCATATCAAGTGAAAGTCTTTAAAAAACATATTATCTTTGGAATCAGTTTAGATAATAATATTTTGACACCGTAGAAGGGGTTTTATGTAAACCTGCAATTGCTCATTATTTCCATTTTGATAAAGAACAATTTTTTTAAATCAGGCTTGGTTTAACTTGATTTTTAAAACCGAAAGTTATCTAAAATTTATTTTTTGTTCCATCATTTTCTTATCAACAAATGTGAATTTAAAGGTCAAAAGTCCTTCAATTGTTCTCTCCTCGGGGTTGACTTGGGTAAAGAAATATGGTCATCCCTTGGATTCTTTAGAGCGCTAGTAAAACATTCGCAAAATTACAGCTTCCATTTGGTTGCGCGAGATGTTTAAATTCGCAGCCACGTCCAGTCAAAATAAGGACGTTAAATCCGATGCATCATGAAGAGAGAGTGTCTCGCTTTTTGCAACTAAACTGAGAACCCTTGAAACGACTTTATGAGGGGTTCGTATGTGTCCTTTGCATGATTAAATTTCTGTTCCTATCCATTATTCCCTAATTATGAGTGGCAATTCAAATTTCTCGAAAATCATACCGGTAAATCCTCAATTGCAGGATCTTTTATGGCAAATTTGTTCGCGTCCTGAAAATGCATGGCATATTTGAAACTGGACGTAAAACATAACAACCAATCTATCAATTAATTGTTCTCTTAAATATTGGTTTTTAACTCTTACAAATACTTGAATGTGATTGGTCCTTTAGAATTTCTTTCCTGATTTACATTGAAAAAACCATGTTACCAGAACTACTTTCGTAATAATGTAAACAGTATGCCAATTCACTGTGATATATTCATGTGCGATACACGATAACCGAAATTTATTGACACAAATAACAAATATTTGGGTTGAGAATTATAAGGATAAAATACATTCTTTTCAAAGGATGTTAATTTATAAACAGGGCCGATAACTCTCATATTTTACATAATCTCCTTTTAAGAAAAGCAAAACAAAATTATTGAAATCCAAGACAAATTAAAAAAAGGAAAGTTCATAAAAACTGACAAATCAAACGTATAAATCAATGGAACAAGTCACGAAAAACAACTGCCATATTTCTGACTTGGAACAAGCAGTTTCTTATCAAGAAATGTGAATTTAAAGGTGAAAAGACCTTCAATTGTTCTCTCCTCAGGGTTGACTTGGGTAAAGAAATATGGTCATCCCTTTGATTATTTAGAGTGGAAGTAAAACCCTCGCAAAAGTAGGGCTTCCATTTGGCTGCGCGAGATGTTTAAATTCGCAGCTACGACCAATCAAAATAAGGACTGCGATGCGTCTAGAACAATTGTCTCTAGAACAATTGTTGGTGGGTTAAACCTGGCCGTTGTAGCTAGCTAAACCTCCCACTTCTATGACAGCTATTTATAGTTCCGATATATTGACAAATTTGGTAAGCAACCCAAACAGACATTAACATTAATGTGACAATAATTGTGATCCAGCAGTCAAAACTGTGTAAACATACATCACGGACATAAAACACAACTGACTAAAAATTCAAACAAACATACAAAGTAATCTAACAAAGACGCTTACAAAACAGGTGTAGTAAATACATGTAGTAATAACTCATCATAGATGCCAAGACCAAAATCTTGGACGCCAGATGCGCGTTTTGTCTACAAAAGACTCACCAGTGATGTAAATTAGACAATGACGTCACCAACAAAAAAAAAGTTTTTTTGTCATTGATAGTACATACCGTATATAGTATACACTTTCTGGATAAAGTAAAAATTAAGTAAATAGAAATACAAGGTAAACAAAACTTTGATTCAGTTCGTGGGTGCATTTTGCGAGTAAACACACCAATGACCTCTAAAACAATTATGTCTAATCCTATTAGAAAGTCATAGTTAAATAACTAGTTGTGTAGTTCTTGTTTTCCAATATATCATCTTTAGCAAAGATGTCTATCTAATGTACATAGGCATTCATTTATGCATAAAAAAAACCTCGTTCATGATGGTATAAAAACAAGTTATAAATAAACTCATCATAGATACCATGATAAAAATGCTGTACGCCAGACGCGCGTTTCGTCTAAAAAAAAAGACTTATCAGTGACGCTCGAATTAAATAATTTAAATAGACTAAATAAAGTACGAAGTTGAAGTGCGTTGAGGACCCAGAATTCCAAAAGGTTTTGCTTAACACATCTGAGGTAATCTATTCCTGGGTAGAAAATCCTTAGTATTTCGAAAAATTCAAAGTTTAATAATTATGACCATATCAATGATAATTCATGTCAACACAGAACTGCTGACTACTGGACTGGTGATACTCTCGTGGAGGAAACCTCCACTAGCAGTGGCATCGACCCAGTGGTAGTAAAAAAAACTCCATAGATACCATAAAATTAAAACATTTGTTATCTATGTCATGCTACAAATGTTAAAAAAAATGTCGTGGTGCTGTAAATTGTACAATTATTTTAAATTTATCGATCCTTTCAATAAACTTGTTCTTTAAGGTTATCAATTGAAAATTGACTTTATTGGTAATACATTGTTTTCTCAAACTGCTTATAACAACTTTATACTAAATCCATTGCAAGTGCAGTTATTGATATTTTGGTCTGGAAAAACATGGTTTATAAATAAGTTAAATTTGGTTTTGTAATTGTTTTGAGTTAATACGAGAACTCTTAAATCGCGACTTTGTGTCTTTTGTCTTTTTGTTAGTTGTTTTTGTGCTTAGTACCAATACGGTGTGTCAAGTCACTTCCAACTGATTTGTACAGTTTATAAAAAAATAAATAGATGTAAACAATTATAGCGCATTGTACGGCCTTATTCCTTTGCTGTGCTGTAAAGCCACTGTCCCCGGTTAGGGGAGGGTTGCGCATTCACAAAGATGGTAAACCTCTCAAAATTCTAAAAAAATCCCTGTCCCAAGCGAGGAGCATGTTATCCTGTTGGTGTCGCTTGTTTCTGTCCGTCATCATTTTTAAGAACAAATCCAGTCGTTCGTATTCTCTTTAATTGTTTCACATTTTGTCCTCTTTGGGCTTTTATAGCCTTCTATATTGTATGGGTTTTGCTCATTGTTAAAGGCCGATGGTTTTTGGTGAATAGTTGTCTCATTTACAATTATACCACACCTCCTTATTTCTATTTAGTTATTTTTTAAAGACTACTAGAATACATTAAGACAAAATATTGATCAGATTGTTTTTATTGTCCAATATTCTCCCATGTACAATGTGTTGGATATTCAACTAAAGCGAAATCAAATGGTGGCCAGTATGGTACTGTATTATTCCATATTAAAACATGATGGACACTATAATGCTGTACACAATCTCCGTACAAACAAAGGTTGCTTTCACTGAAATGAAAAATAAAGAACGATTAAAAATCTGTCATTTTTTAAATTTTTTAACATTCTTATACCAAATTATTCTTTATGTGTTTGTCCCCAGTCAGAAGCCTTTAGTTTAGTGATTGTCGTTGGTTGCTGTATGCCAATTTTGTTGTTAGTTTATTGTTTCTGAAATAAATCAGATCGTTGTTTTTCTCTTTAACATTGTTGTAGATTTTGTCATGCCTGAGCCTTTTATAGCTTACTATACGCTATGGGTTTTGTACATTGTTGAAAGCCGAACGGTTACATTTAGTTGTTTACATCCTTGTTCGTTGGTCTTTGGTCAGACAGGTGTATATGGTTATCTCACTAACAATCGTACCACACACCTCCTTATTTTTGTATAAACAGTTTGAACATTGTTTACAGCATGATTGGATAAATTTAAGTATATTATTTTTCCTAATATTTAAAAACTTTAAATTATAATGGTAGGTGTGCATAAGATTGTATAACTACAAAAGGTTGAAAACGTATGATGTAATTTCAATGCGCAGAACAGTTTAAAGTAACATCATGTGTTCTGATCGGAACATCACATTGACGTCAAAATCTTTTTTTGTATTTAAAAATTCGCATTTACGTATCAAGTTTTAAAGCTGTTTCACACGATCATTTAACGGAATAAAACACATCTATTCTTGTAATGATACATTATGGTTATTTTGTTGTACGCTATAATATAAATAAGAGATCGTCTCTATCGTACGTTTCTATGTATCAATAATACATAATGTCATAAAAGATGAAGACAATACGAACTGAACGTGTGCGTTTTCCCAGTAAATTTGACATTCAAAAAATGGATAGGGCTTGATTCATTTACAGTTTCGATGAAACATTTTTATCATATCAATTAAAACATATACACTACCCACGAAAATTATATAGCAATCAAATAGTAAATACTACGTACGGGCATCGTCCAACTGGAATAGCCTGAAACTTCCCTGGTAATTGTATTACTCTGTAATTTGTATTATCTACAGTGATGTTTTGGTATACTTCATGCCTCGAAATTCTACAAAGGTAAACAAAAAAATATAAGCTATCATATTATCATCGTTTTTTTCTATGTCTATTTCATCCTTCTCAAACGTTTGAAACATTTTAATTTTTTTTCTTTTCGTTCAAGACTAAACAAAGAATTCGTCTTGTTAAATATTAACAGCAGATAAGAGACAAAATCTTGTTTCCAATGCCCTGATTTAACTAAGACTTGTAAATGTTTGATCCGACGTTGGTAACCTTAATCTAGACAGATAAACATATCCGTCCCACAAAAGGGAAGACACGAGTCTATAAAGTTTTCCTTTTACAGATACTGCAAAACATCTGCGTTCTAACACAATACATAGCTGGAAGGCAGTAATAATATCAATATGCAGAAAAAACCCAGAAAACGACACGTATCAAATAAACGGGTTTTCCGGATTAGGTTTGCTTAAGTTTTTCTTGATTTACGAGTTTGTTCTTAATTGTTTTTTTATAGTTGATAACAGTGATTTTTTTGTCAATGTAGACCAGTCGATTTAATAATCTTCTAAGACTTTAGAATCATACACCTATATATAAGTAATGTTGATTTTAAGATAATTTATCCATTTTTGCGTTATTTATTGCTGAAATGTCCCGAACAGGTTGATCGAGATCTTTTTGTTGTTTAAATGTTATATTGTTGCCTTTAATAACTTTCTGTATATACAACAATGTCTTTACATATAGTATTTTGTTCACTTTAAAATCCAATGTTTACCTTTTGCTATTTTACCTCTTATAACTATTTAGACTCTTTTAAAAAGAGTTTATATTTTTTGGCTTTCATTATACACGATGAAAATTATTTCAAAACAAAACTGTCTTTTACCGAGTTATTCATAGTTCAAAATTCTGAAATTCATGTAGACCTCGATTATATAACATGCAAATGACGAACTATTTGACAATATCTTGTGAATGATCAGTGGGGACATTAAAATCTATATAGTTAAAACTTACGTTTGACAACATTGACAAACTTCAGAGTTACGACCTGGTGGAGGTCTTTGGCGATCACGTATTTCTGAATTATTATTCGTTCGAGCAAATCTCTGTGTTGTTGTTTCCACTACTTCTGGGACTATTTGTGGGACTTTAGACTTTGGTTGGCTGTATGTCCGCATGGCATCGCCATGCCACCTTTCCTTTTTAATAACTTTTGAAGCTTCACTAAGGATTTCTGTTTCTGATTGAAACAATCCTGGAAATAAATCATCCAGGTCGTCATCATTTCCAATATCACAATATCCGAACACCTTGCCCTTCTGATTGTATTGTTTTCGCTTAGGTCTCCGTGCTGTTTGTCGTATCGGGACTATATCTGGAACAATGGTTTCTTTGTTTGTGTATGCCCATGCAACATGGTCATTCAAAAAAGTTGGAATATTTTGGGAATTTCTAATTCTTTGATTAATCAATTGTCTTCTTGCAAATTTTTTTGGATTTCTTTGTCTTGAGTTGAAAAGTCTTCTGTCTCTTTGTTCATTCCGATTTAAAAACAAATTTCTTGTCTGTCCATTTGAACATTTTATAATTTGTAGAAATAGTACAAACATTGTAACACACATATAAATTATATCCATTCTTATAAATACGAAAGAGAATATTCAAGTAACGTAAATTAACCTCTTTCACCTGCAAAATGATAATAATAGAAAATATATTAATAGAAAGACATATGTAATTTTCCACAAGAGGTTAAGCGCTTCGTCTATGAAAAAAATTTCTGATAAGCAATATGCACATTTTTATATGTAGAATAAAATAAACCCTATAGAATATTCAAGCAAACAAAGGTTTATATTGTCGTTAAACTTTAACGAACTAGTTTCCTTAATTTTTTATTAAATAAATGCCGATGTAGAATACATTTTATTGAGACACCTCCCCAATACCAGATATTGTCCATTATGCACCCGTTATAGGAGGGACGACCAACGATTTCACATCAACACCAAAGTTCTGGATGAATTAAAGCATAAGAGGGAAACGACAGTAACTATTAAATGTTGCTTCTGACTTTGGAGGAACAAATAATATGTAATGAGGCAAAACTAGCTTTGTTATACACGAACCTCCAAGTATCAATTATTACCTGCATCCTGGGAAGATTAAATAATACATTGAAAAACGCATCATAAAAACCAATACAGAAAAAGCACGTATTGTCGGTTTTAACACCGTAAAAAAATGTTTGTAGAACTTAAAATGAAAATATAATTTTTTCTTATGATTGATGAATATTACAAGGATGCCCTTTTCCTAATAATTTAGACATTTTTCTAATTAAAATTATGCGAAGAAAGCTTTTTATACATTTTTGTTCGCATTTTTTGCAGATCAATATACTAGTAGCAATCAATAAAATTTATTTCATAAAGGCTTAAGAAAACTCGAACTTTCATATCTTACCAGAACAGTACTTGGATAAATATCCGTTTCTTTATTAAATCTCCTAATTTCAGTCTAGTTTTATATATCTATGTGTATTTACCTCACTTGTGTGTCATACGATGATGGACATTAATTACATGAGACTGACATCAGGTGAACACACAGACAGTATTGTTGATCATTTCCGATTTGCCTTGGGAAATCCAATCAAAAGTTCTATTTCATCGTGACAATTACATAAGACAAATTCAAAAATGTAAAAACTGGTGTTCAGTTGTAAAAGTTGAATCATCAGTAGGCGCTCAAACGTTTGCCTGGACATTGGACAAAGGTAATGGGAAGTTGTGGTGTGCTAATTATGCAGTGCATGCAAATTAATATTTTTTGTCAAATTCAAAAACAAACTACATTAAAATTCATAATGGCATATATTTCTCCTTGCTCACGTCTAAGTGACACTATAGCTGCATCGAATTAAATTTTCCTTTAGAAACCTTACAGTCTTGACAGATTAACAGAAAACAACTTGCGGGGGTGATGCTGGAATATATCCAATACTGCACTTCTCGTCGGTTAGTGGCTAAATTTAACCATGGACAAGCCTTCATTGCTCAAACAATATACAATTGCTTTCCGGCCAAACAATCCACCCACAGAACTTACAGAATTTTTCAGTTGCCACTAAAATTTTAGGTGGACATTGGATTATTTTCGCTTGGTTAATAGACTTAATCTTAACAAAGCGATATTCATTCACTACCGGAAATGTGCATTCTATCTTTTAGATTAAGCTTTGTGATTAAAGGAGATGTGGGTATACGTCATTGAGAAAGCAACAGTGATATATATATATCATAATGACTGCACATTCGATAACATTTTAATGATATAGGCAGATTTCATTCTGCACGTCAGATGACACATCTTTGGAAATAAACTTCTGAAACGCCCAAGACCAATAGTTATGAAAGTCAAAAGTCATGATATGTCTCATTTATGTGGCAAGTTAAGAGTTCTGCAAATAACAAAAAATAAAAAGTTAAGTAAAGCATCATAATCAATATTGATATAAAGATAAAAAGATGTGGTATGATTGCCAATGATACAACTCACTACAAAGACCAAATGACACAAAAATTAACAATTATAGGTCACCGTACGACCTTCAATATGAGTAAAACCTATACCGCATAGTCAGCTATAAAAGGCCCCGAAATGACAACTGTAAAGCAATTCAAACGAGAACACTAACGGCCTGATTTGTGTACAAAATAATGAACGAAAAACAAGTATGATATATAGCAGCAAACGACAACCACTGAATTACAGGCTCCTGACTTGGGACAGGCACATAAGAATGTGGCAGGGTTAAACATGTTAGCTGGCGCCCAACCCTCCCCAAACCTAAGCCTATATACAAGAACTAAAATCTGTCAATGTAATATTTTCGCGCCGACTACAAAGATGCCCATAGTAAAATTCACTTTTCATTAGAAAACAAAGTAAATAAACTAGAGTAACAATATAAGAATTTGCCTTGGGGAAATCAAATCAAAATTTTAAAAAGTGTTGTAAAAAAAGAGACAGAAATACCAAGAGGACATACAAAACTTGAGGGAAAAACTGACAACGCCATGGCAAAAGAAGAAAATGACAAAAGACGATAATTCCACGAAACACTACATGGAAAACTAAAGATTGAGCAACACGAATCCCACAATAAATGGGAATAAAATTAGATGCTCCGGAAGGGTTAGGCATTTCCTATTCTTAAACTTAAAATTTGAATTATCATTTTCTTGTTTTCCATTGTTATTGCACTTGATTTCTTGTTAAGTCCACATTCTTATTAATGCAATTAACGTAAAATGACTGTAAGTAAGAGGCAGATTTCAGTGCAAGTTTGATGAAATTTATTATCTGGCATAACTTAGTAAGTAATACAAAATACTGTTACTGAGCATGTTACCCCAGACTCAGGTGCATTGTACAAAAATCAACGTATCTGTAAGTTGTCTTATTTTCTACAAAAAAGAATATTAATTTGCAATTAATCATTTTAAGGACTATAACATTTATATTTTTCTGTTGTTATACTTTTTTTTTAATTTGTTTGTTCTTAAAGCGAAATTTATATTACTCTTGGATATAAATTACATGTATATACATCAAGATATATCTTAGAGTTATGGTAAAGAAAAAAGTCCGTTGTTTAAGGAAATTGGAGAGAAAATATAACAATGATTTACAAATCATATTGCTATTATAATTCCCCTTGTTTTCACCTAACTACTTTTTTTTCACTGCTCACTTCCTTACAAAATGGCAAACAGGTGTCCTTGTCATTAATTTTATATGACATCAAATGTTAAGAAACAATTATATCAAATTCAAATGATCCGCAAAACGCTTTTCTATTTGAAATTTTGGTAGTTTTTATTGTTCTAAATATAGATTTTTTGCAAGTACATCTGTTATCAGAAATTGGCAAGGCCATATAATGGCCATATTATCTATTAAAATATCATGGCTTTCTCGTTATTTCCAAACTATCCTTTTCCGTACTGACATATCCCTTTAGTTTTTAATTTTCTCATTTTCGGAATTTTTTCAAATATGGTTTCAAAGATAGTAACTTTTTAAAGTAAAGTAAAGATTAAGAACATTCAAAATCGAATATTGGCTTCCAGATTTTTGAAAATCAGTCAACGAAGTCACAGAAAGAATGCTGGTGTTGAGATAGATCTGTTAATACTTTTTTTTGCAATTTTGATAGTACAACACTTATGGTGCAATAAAAGCATGAACAATTGGTTTCTGTGATTTTTAAGATGGTTCAGATTCTAATTTTAAATTCATATTCGATTCCAATTAAAGCTGTTAATTATTTATGTTTTTCGTTAAACGCAAGCAATTTTAAGAAAATGCGGCACTCAAACTGGTCTTTTTAAATCAATAAATCTATCACCTCACTCAGTCAATCAACCATTTTCCTTTAATATTCATAAGTGACAATGATTTATTTTGTTCATTAAATAATTGATTAGTAACAGAAATATAGCGTGACATGATATGTGGAGATATTTTTCCTCTGTTGTAGGTCTAAGGTTGAACAGGTCTTACAAAAGTGACCGAAATAAAATTAGAATTAAGTAAGCTATACATGTATAATAAGCTAAAACTCCTGTAAAATTTAGGCGTTATCTTACTATCTATTTTAAAATAAAACACATGCATTATAATAAAGCAGTAAATCAAACAAAACTATAAAAAAACATATGTTCCAGATTTATTGGCCTAGTAACCTACATGTATATATACATGTCTTTATGTAAGATATCTTACATATACATGTAGTAATAGATGGATAGTACGACAAGGTTGTCCACCAACTCGTTTATTATTATAAGCCTTTACTGCACTGATACAAACAGTATTTAAAATTCGTGTAAACATTGCAAAGGGAAGAAATTTTGGAAAATACAAAAAATAACTTAAGACAATAGTAGACAATGAGACATACTTAAATCGGGAGGAATGTGGTGAATTTGTTTCAAACAGACAATGTAATAAATGTAATGCAAAATTACTTTATGAATAGCGTTTACTATTCGCTTTCTATTTTTCGCAACTTATTTGTACCAGTATGAACGACTATATACAAATAGGGAGATGTGACCACGACCACCTATGATTGCCAATGAGACAACTATATTCATCAAGACAAAAAAAAAAAAAATAATGATGTGAACAATACAGGTCATCGTACGGCCTTCAACAATGAACAAAAAACAAGTCATTATAGTAAACTATACTAGGATGGATGGCTGTTTAACGTCCAGTGGCAAATTAAATGCATATTCAAGACGAGAACATTTTAGTTCGAAATGAATATGAACCCTGCGTTTAACTAGACCGAGACGCTGAGCCGAGACCAAAGAGGCGGTTGCTGTAAAAGGAACCATGGTAACAAAATGTAAAACAATTATAAAAAAAAAAACCAGAACCAACGTCATGATTGATACTTCTACAATTATTGAAAAATAATTATGGTAGATGACAAGAAAGGATTAGACAAACTACTTAATAGTAAAAATATTGAAAGAATACTACAATTGACTGGTTGTTGTTTCCTTTGCGTTAAGTGGCATAGGTTTCGTGCATAATCAGGACCAGAACAAACTATCAATCAATACAATTGGTCGGTTCTGCAAAACTCTTATTATAATAATTCCTCATATGCAACAACAACCAGTCAATTATAATAGTCTTTCACAATATGTATTATAAATGGAATATATGTTTAAAGAAGAAGAGCGAAAGTAACATGTACTGCAGAACCTACCTATTGTATTGCTATTATTTCTTGTACTGAATTTCCATGAAATATTTGCCGCTGAATAGAAAGGAGACAACCAACAATCAATTATCATATTCCTTCACCTTTATTTAAAAGTAGAAAAGATGTAAATAAGAATTAAGCAGTTACCTGTTCTGTAGAACCTTCCTATTTCGCTTATCTGTTTTGGTGCTGAATTTGCAAGAAATATTTACAACTAAACTTTTGGCAAACGGCGAATAATCAATAAACCTATTCTTTCACCATTCATACAACAGATAGAATAGATGTACCGTGGCCTGTATTTCAAAACTTTCCTTTTGTATAAATTGTTCATCTGTTCTGGTCCTGAATTTGCAACAAATAACAGTCAGACAACCATAATATTCCTTCATTTATACTAGAAAAGATGAATACCGCCTCGTGGTAGCGTGTTCGCCTCGAGTGCGGGAGGTCGTGGGTTCGAACCCAGGCCGAGTCAAACCAAAGACTTTAAAATTGGTATTTGCTGCTTCTCCGCTAGGCACGCGGCATTAAGGAGTTAGAGCAAAGACTGGTCGGCTCGGAATCAGAATAATGTGTCCTGGTAAGGTGACATGTCTTCATGCGGACCTTGTGCACTAGCACGTTATAAATCCGGCTCAGCGTGTCAGTCTAGTACACAGCAGGGTAAATATTAACATTAACATGTTCTCGTCCTGAATATGCATATTAATTTGCTGCTGGACGTTAAGCAGCCATCCATCATCATTATTATTATAAAAAGATGAGATGTTAAAAAAAATGGAGATAAACAGTAATCTGTTTTGCAGAATCTACCTATTACATAAATTGATTATTTTTCTGGTCCTGAATTTGCATTTAATCATTTGCCACTGAACGTAAGGCAAACAGCGAACAATCATCATTTATACAAACAATCGAATAGATGTAAATAAGAATAAAACAGTTGCGTGTTCTGCACACTAGGTCACTGTGTATTTTTTTTTGTTAATATGCATTGTATTTATAATATAAATAGTCAAAGAATATTATAATTGATTGTTCGTTGTCGGTCTTACGTTCAGTGGCAAATATTTCTTGCAAATTCAGGACCAGAACAGATTAGTAATCAATACACTAGATAGGTCCTGCAGGAAAGTTCACTGTAATCTTTTTATTATTTCTATTCTATTTGTAGTATGGTGAAAAAATATTATAATTGACTGGTTGTTGTTTGCTTTAGGTTCAGTGGCAAATATTTCATGCATATTCAGGACCATAACAATAAGAAATTAATACAATAGAAAGTTTCTGCAGAACATGCCACTGTATACACTGTTTTTACATCTATTCTATTTTTTGTATAATTGTTGAAAGAATGATTATATTTTATTGGTTGTTTGTTTTATGTTGTTAATCTTACATTTAGTGGCAGGTGGTTCATGCAAATTCAGGACCAGAACAGATTGACAATTAATACAAAAGGTATGTCCTGGAGAAAAGGTCACTGCATATCTTCCCTTTATTACATCTATTATATTTATAGTATAATGTATCTGATTGTTTGTTGTTAGTCTTATGTTCATTGGCAAACATTTCATGCAAATTCAAGACCAGAACAAATTAGCAATTAATATAATATGTAGAGCAGTTTTATTAAATTTGCGACCAGTTGTTGATTTGAAGAAACAAACTGCAATTCAGTGAGAATGTTTAATGAATGGTAACATGTGGAGTGAAACACTAACAGCTTTTAGGTGCTTTTTTTATAGCTATGATCAGGAAGTAACCTATTCATAATGCTCTGTGTATGTTTATATATATATATATATCCTATGAAATGTGAATTTAAAAAAATAAATACTCAAAAATAATAAATTGCTTGACAAAAATAGTTGATTGTTTCTACATTTAGGCATGATTAGAATAATTTCATTACATTTACTGGCCATAGAGATCAAAATAAAACCTTCAATCATGGACAGGCAACCAAACAATATGACCAGTTCCAAAGTCAAAATGTTTCTTTTCTTTTTTCAAAATGTCAAACTGACAATTAGTCTTAGATACATGATTTCTAGTTTTATTAGCTGTTATAAGCTTTAAACTAGCTGTCAGTAACTGTGAGTACTCTCAGATCTGTACTTTGAAATTGTGTCTTTTTTATTGTTAGGTATGTATAAATACCCTGTCATGTACAGTCTGTGTTTTTGTTAGATGTTTTTTAGCTTTGTATAGATCTGACGAGTTGAACCATTTTCGACTGATTTTTGTAGTTTGTTCTTATGTTGTGGTGTAACACCACTGACCCTAGTTAGGAGGGTTGAGCACTCACAAATATGTTTAACCCCACCACAATCTTTATGTGCCTGTCCCAAGTCAGGAGCTTGAAGTTCAATGGTTTTCGTTGGTTCATGTCTGTCATATTTGTTTTTTGTAAATTGTTCTGTTATAAGTTAGGCTGTTAGTTTTCTTAATTCAATTGTTTCATATTTTTCATGTTGAGGCCTTTTATAGCCAACTATACGGTATGGATTTTTCTCATGGTTGCCTATAATTGCTTAAATCCACTTTATTTGAACTTGAGTAGATAGTTGTCTCATTGGCAATCAATCCACATCACCTTTTATTGTAAAAAAAATTACTGTATGTTTTTTTTCGATATCAGCTGCGTTGTCAGTTATTTGGAAAGACACAGCTTATTATTCACAAATACAATGTACAAATGTGTGTGCATTAAAATAAATATGTGAATGAAATTGAATATTTTATTAAAAATATGACAACAAAATATCACAGACTGCAATAGTTGTAATTGGACATGGAAATTATATATAAAAACATTCATTGCCAGTTCTGACATTTTAATAATATTAATCTGTCACCTTAAAACATTAAAGTAAATGTAAAGTAAGATTGGCATATATCGTGTGACTTTAGTGTACAAAAACCACATCTAATACATTGATTAATGAATTCATTACACATAGTTTGTTTTTATGACCTTACATAAGACATTGTAGTTTTTATCTATGTTGGTATACAGAACCAAAATTAAACCAAAGGTATTTTCCTGTTAAATATGTTTTTTTATTTTAAAGAACATAGTAATATTTTTTTTAATATGATTTTATTTTAGTAAATCTTTAGTTATTCAAGTATGAAATATAATCTTCATATTGATAAAGTTATTTCTATTTTAATTGAGATTAAATAGCATAAAATAAAACAACAAATCTATAAATACTGTATGTCAAAGATCTTCATATAAAAATAGGACCTGCCCTGAAACATAAAGATTTAGTTATTCAAGCATGAAATATTCTTGATAAAATTATTTTAAATTGAGTTGATAGTAATTTCTGAAACAAGTTAATCATTTGTTTGAGTATTTAACAGTTTAACAGATATAGGAAGATTATATTATTTCCTCCCTAACTTATTAAACTTCCAATATAGGGTCATACAGGTTGTCCATTACCATGACAATTTTTAACATAAATTTTCATATTAAATTGATTGCATTTATTGTAACATCAGGTATCTTCCTCATCGGCTCCGGCAACACTTTGGGCAGCATCAGTATCTGTATCTAGCAGTATGGCATCTCTTTCTTTTTCCTGTAAATAAACATATCATGTTTTACAAATGTAGAATTCACTTTATACTTAAATTGTTCACAGTTCTAAGCAGCAGAGAGCCTTACTAATATTCTAAAGTCCTCTAAGATTACAGCCTACTCATGCCAAAATGCCATTGTGTATGCAATAGTTTACTGTTGTAATTGTGATAAATCATATTTTGCTATAAAGAATTACTAACTTTAGTGATTATAACATGCAAATTTAACATATGAGAGTATGTCTATTTTTAGTATCTTGCTAATAATAAGATCAAATATAGTTCTAACCTTAACACTAAAACACAAACTGAATAATAATGACAACTAATACCACATTTTGTTCAGCACTGTTTGATTCATCTGATTGAATTATCCTTCCTCAAACAAGTCATATGATAAAAGGCTCATACACTATATTTTTTAGTTGTAAGTGTCAAATAATGATGTACATATATATAAATATATATATTAAGTTAATATAATATGTGAACATGCAAATGTATATTTATTGAGATCTAAATATATATGTGCAACACACAATAGAGGATCATGCAACTTTACAATGTGTTTGTGTGGATAGTTTAAGCCACACATGTGAATGTTATAGATAATTAAACAAAGCATTGATCTTTAATGCATTGAAACCTTACCAGGAATAAGAAATTATAGGGACAAAAGTAATATGAGCAGGACTTATAGATATTACTCAGTCTTTCTCCCAATATATACTTAACCTGTACTAAAATGTCAAATGAAAATTTTTCATTTCTGTTACGAAAAGGACCAAAATGAAAAATGGTAGTTAAACCATAATGGTAAATCTGGAAAAAGATACCACTGAAAACAAAATTTCAAATGAGTGGGTCTTGTGTAAAACATAATGATTATCAAAATGTTCTCCAAAAATAATGGTAAACTATCAACATATAATTTAATTTTGGATGCAACGTGTCTTCTGATTGGCTGACGTTGTTTTGTTTATCAGCTCATAGACATAATTTTGTCATGTGACCGTGACAGCATCAACGTTTTTTCATGGTTTACTACAGTTTAAAATGGAATTTAGAATTAAATTATAAGAAATGACTGTAATATTTTTTCTGTCTATTCGAAATAACATAAAAAATGTGGTGCACACTTTAAAATAACCCGCTATGCGGGTTATTCAGTGTGCACCATATTTTTGATGTTATTTCTTCATAGACAGAAAAATATTACAGTCATTCCTTAAATAACTGTAAAGCCAAATGGTTTTATTATTGTAGAAATTACTACAGGATAGGTTTATAGGTTTTGTAATAATAAATAAAACTGAGAATGGAAACAGGGAATGCATCAAAGAGACAACAACCTAACCAAAGAGCAGAAAACTGCCCAAGGCCACCAATGGGTCTTCAATACATCGAGAAAATCCTGCACCCGGAGGCAGGCAATAATATTGCAATAATAAAAACTTGCATTTTAATTTTGATTCATTGCCTGAAATAGCAATAATTAAGCTGAATTTCGGTACCAATACCAAGGCCTTTCAATGAAGGCTAACTCAATTGCAATGGAACTGTTTTGCTTGCTTGTTTGTTGTTGTTTAATACCACTTTCAGCAACCTTGGCTATACCATGGTGGCCAGTTATAATTGGTAGAGGAAGAGTAATATAAGAAGTAGCCATATAAATAGTTGACAAACTAAAATGTCTTAACTGCTAGAAAATTAGTTTGGCAGCAAAGTAACAGAAAACTATCACTATGCATTTCTCATTAACATTTTCAGTGAAGTCAATCAGACAGAAAGTATAGATCACAGCAACCTAAATATTTTGGACTTTGTTTTACCATACAAGAGGTTCATAGCAAGGAGAAAAATCACACATATATTATTAAGGATTTATAACAAATGGCTAAACTTAACCAAAGCTATGAAAGTTGGATTTGTAGGTTAGGACAATTATTACTTGCATTGAATTTCTAGTGATAGTGATAAAATTGTTACTTATTGGTTTTTTTGTACGTGAGTAAATTGTACTATTGATATATGAACACAATAGATTACCTATTTCTCAACCCTAAAATTTTGTTGATAGAAGACCCACTAAATTTAAAAGAGTTTTCCACCATCTACTTCCGAGAAACATACTAAAAACTCAATACTTAACCACAACAATTTCTTTTTGATGCACACAATTTGACTATTTACCAATAAAGAATTATGTAAGAGTGATACTGAGTGAAAATATTAAAAAAAAAGAAGAAGAAATGGTCCCTGGTATCCATATTTATCCACTGCTTTGCTTAGATGTAGCAAGACACTCATGGATAACTTGAAGCCAATTCTAAAAGTTTTCACCAAATAAAGGTATATATGCCAAAATATTTTTTGTTTTTGACCTTTTTACAAAATATTTTGAAATTATAAAATATAAATGAAACAAAACTATAAGATTATTTCAAATAAGAAATATTCAATATAGCTAGAAGTTTAATTAGATATAAAATCATCATTCTTTATTCCTAAGCAAAGGTTTTACAAAATATCTTACTTTCCATCTAGCAAAAGTACTTGCGAATAACCGGCGATAGTCAATATCTAGAATAAGTAAGTTTTATCTAGCTATATAGACCCAGGATATCTTATCAGCTATATATTTAGAGGTTATTGAAAAATGTAGTTCTATTCAATGGAAACAGTTGAAGAACAAGGATATCAATATATCTGAACATGATAATGGAAGACATGCACAAATATTAAAGGATGGAACGTTAGAAAGAATAACAAAACAGTGGATATACTCTCTGTTTCCTCTGAGCCAGCTTAGAAGATGATTGTTCATGCTGTAAAAAATACCAAAGTTTATACACATAAGAAAACGTGTTGAGATCGTATAAAAGATATAAAGAAAAAATGTGATTGTTAGATTCTAATAGATTAAAAAATGATAATGAAAAAGAAGTCATTATACATGATATGAAATCAGAAAATGAAATAGACAGTAATTTACTGTACCATGAAACTTTTCAAGGTACCTAAATATGATAACAACAATCACACCTAAATCAAAATTATAAAATCTGATGTTGAAAATGTTTGTTGATTTGCAGTAACAATATATAAAAAATTGAACAATTCAATTTACATGAAGAGTGATTCAATTTGTCTTCCTCAATAAATTAAAGGTAAAATTTCATTAACTCAAGAAAAATCTGTATAAATTCTCTTCTAAAATTTGAAAGCTTTCATTCTTTCTTACATGATTTTAAGTGTAAAAAAAAAACAAATAAATAAGGGAGATAATTATAAATATTCATTTTGCTTATTTTTTAAACTAATTAAAAGTTTATTTTAAAACATAATTGGATATATTGTATACTATAATCAAAACTTTATTTTTTTTACTTAATTCAGTTTTGAAAATAATTACCAGTACCATTGTAAAATTAGTTAGTTAGGACAACAATATTCCCACTCCAGTATTTAATGAAAGCCCTGTCCAAAGTTCTCTCCCTTTCCTGATGTTAAATGATAATGGATAAAATGAAGCAATGCATACAGACAGCAGAGGATTTCTAGGTAAGACAGAGTCTATGTTGACTAGCCTATATATAATTCATCTACTATGATATACTTTTAGTATAAACAGGTTGTAGTACTACTAAAAACTAAATGCCATGTATTTTCAATGCAGAGGAATTTATAAAAATGCAAATTTCATAATCTTATCAGACATATCTTAAACTATAAACAGAAGAGATAGTATGATTTTGGTTTTTAATGAATTTAATTCTGTCAGAAAGGTTGTACTAGTGTGAACTTAGATCCGACAACTAAAAATCTTAACTTTAACAGATTTCTCAAATCTCAACAAACCAGACCTCGAACTAAGCTTCCACTGGAATTTATTATCTCCCAAAAGAAACTTAGCTCAAAAATCAACTTGCTTAAGTGAACCTTTTAAAATAATTTTTATGAAAGACTGATAAGATTATGAAATTTGTGAAAAATAAATGATCATATTATGTTAATATACTATATTATTAACAGTGGTTTATAAAGACCACTAAATTGATACCCATGACTATAACTGTATGTGAAACTCCATACCTTATACACCAATTGATCATTATCTTTGCTATCAGGAAAATCACTCTTATAAAACAAACATAAACATTTACTCTCATTATATCTAGCTTACATAGTGTAAGGGAGACAACTTTTGTGAAACCTAATAAATAACTGGAAAAATCAAAGGACAAAGTGCATTCACTGCATGAAATTTTAGCCCTCAATTAACTACCTCTTCAAACCTTCTTATCTTAACTAATTTTAAATTTTAAGCCTAGCTGGTTTTAATCTACAAACAATACTTTTGAAATTATATGATATTTCAGAGTATTTTCATAAAAAAACCATTAAAATATTGTCAAAAAGTTTAAAGGTCAACATGCTAAAAAACAAGTCATTACTACACAGTTTCAATAAAAATACATATATGCACAGTTGCTTGTCTGACAAAATACTATAACATTTGTTTTAAGCAGTGTAATACAAAGATTTTTACAAAATATTTTATGGGATTCTTGTCCATTCATTCTTATAACATACAACATTTTCAAATTTGGAACTGTCCAAAAACTTGCTATTGAATGCAGTGTTTATTTAATTCCATTGATTGATTGACTGATTAATTGGTCTTTCATGCCACTTTCAGCACTATTGTGCTATTTCGTAGCCAAAAGTTTTATTTATTTATTTTATTTAATATCAATAAGATGTCTAAAGAATGTAGAGTTGTAGAAAGCAAAATCATTTGTCTATAAAATCAGAAAGTCCTGATTAAAATAAAACATTCAAACTGATAGCCAAATACTGGTCATGATTCTATCTACTTTTATTTCTATTTAGATTTAGAGTTTCAGATAAATGAAATATGTCCAGTAGGTAATTCTATTTCACCAACAAATCAATTGGATATACCACTGTTATTATACAAACAGAGATTTCTTTTAAGGGGTAACAGAACACCTAAGGGAGTTAACTCTTTAAAAATCAGCTGAACGTTTAAAACACATACTATCAGTAATGAGACATCAAGCTTCTCAATGATCAAAATTAGTGTTTGTCAAAATGCTATCTATCCAATGAAATTATTCCTATAAACTGTGTGGTTCAAATTTCTTGAAATTTTTATATTTTTGTCAACAGGTCAAATTAAATATTTTGTCAAAATTTTATGAAAATTAAAAGAGCCAAATCTATTTTAGTCAAAGTGTTGGGTACCCCTTAAATTGCAATAATCTGCAGAGTTGTCAAGCCACAACTGGAGATTTAGAAATTTTCAGCTGGAGTTTGGGCCTCATAACTGGAGATTTTTATCAACATTTTATCGACGCAATGTTTTTGGTGTTTAAACTGCATATTTTCTTTTTGTAAATGGTTCTGTAACTCCATAGCCATTTTACTTAACAGAAAAAGAAGATAAGGGTTTTCAAATATTTATTTATTATATATAAAGTTCAAGATAAAGTGATAAGCCATCATATATAGTTGGTAAAAAGTATCTCTGCTTACGCTACATTGTCAATTTTGGTACCACTACTGAACAGTGGTGTTGAATTGATAGAGTTGTGGGTAGCTGTCTCCATATGTTTGGTTAAGTCATTAGGGTCACCATAGTCAGCTTTGCAACAAGTGTAGTAGGCATAAATACCATATTTGAGTTCATTAAGACATTTGTCTTTGAGGTTCAGTAATATAACTGTTCAATGTTTTCAACAGCATCAAATTAAAGTCGTTGTTTATACAACTTTATCCATTGTCAGTATTTCACTTTTAATCATCCAGGCGTGTGTCTTAAACTTGCTAGTTGATCACCAGGTAATTGCCAATAATCTTTTATTGCTGTATATACAGTCTAATCCTTAACACCTTCATTGATTACTCAAGGCTATTGTCAAAAACAATAACAGGAAATGGTGACTTTTTCTCTGTCAGTATCAAATTTGTAAACAAAAATGACAACTGAAAATTTTTCGAGGTTGACATTTTCAAAAGCGGAAGATTTCAAATTTTAACGGAGGGACGGAAGAGGTCTAAAAGCGGAGATTTTGACTCCCGGAAGAATCTCATGTATGAAATTGCAATAATCTGCAGAGTTGTCTCCCATAATCCCCCAAAAAAACAAGAATAATCAAGCAATGACTTGGTGAATGGTACTTATCCTGTGACAATGATAATTTAACAATGAATACTGAAAACGTTGTGGAAATCAATTCTTAAATTCATAGGGTGTATATAGCATGATGTGATTGTGCTTTTTCCAGTCACCTTTAACAAAAACTAATATTTGGTTTGTGAAACATGATTTGACTAATGTATCCTGCAATATAACTAACACCAGGTATTGAAATGCAGAGGAATCATTCATGAAATTGTCTAGTTGAATAATTACAGACTATCATACAATTATCTCAAGTATAAACTTTAAATTCAGGATTGTTTTTTTAGGGAGCTCATAAAAGATGAATATAAATTGAACGAGAAGTAATATTAACCTTAGAAACAAAAATAACATAGTTACTAAAATCAAAATAATTTAATCCAATATCTTTAAAAATTAGACAATAAAAGAATCATCTGGATGCTCAAATTGAATAATTTATTCTTAAAAGGAAGAAAGCCCTAAGAATACATTGAATTTGTATAGTTTTATACATTGTACTTACATATAAGTCTAATATTTTATCACTGAGAATTTTAAGATCGAGAGGATTTTTAGTCATCATTAGCTCTTTGGATAATTTGTTAAACTCTATATTGGATTCTCTCTGTCTTCTCTTCAGTTCATAAATTTCTTGATCTGTTTCTTCACATATTCTTGGAAAATAAAATAACACATTTTAAATTAAGTAATAAATTTATTTCAACAGACTAACTTTAAAATAAAAGAAGAATGTGTCTGAGGATATGAATGCCCCTGCTCAAGCTTCAAACAAACCAAAATGGGATAGGACGGACTTGACAGTTGATGTAGGGTCTTCAACAAGAACAAATCATTCATACCCTACAAGAAGGTCAAACGGCCCTAGCATCGACTTAAGCGGTACTATAAATAAAAATAAAGTAATTTTGAAAGACATCGATCGCCGCTAAAATATGCCTTGAAGTTACACATGTCGGGAGCGGTCAATATTACATAATTTATAATTAGGTTTTGAACATATATATACATATATATATTTATTTTTCTGTATTATTGTTTTCTTTCTGTCTTCTTTTTCTGTCTTTTGACATAAATCCATATATATATATTAAATAGATATACCATTCTATACATGCATGCTCATACATATATTTTGTATTATATTGTTATAAATGTTAAATTGAGAAGACTTCATAAGTCTGTTTGACTTGTGTCTTATCCAATTTGTACTTGAACAAATAAAATATGTTTAAACTAAACACTATATTGCCTACGGCGGGGGCATAAAAATTAACTTTCCAAGTTTTATCCATTTTAAAACTACAGCGAATGCACATAAATATTTGTCACTTGCAATTTTTCATAATAGATTTGATATAAAACTTCATGTTTTCTCAAAAATATCATTGTCTGGTCAGGTTAATGTAAACTTAATACTACTAGAAGCAGAAATTCAACAGGTTTAAAGTTTATTAAGTTAGAATTTCTTTGCAAAGTGTTTTTATTTTCTGAAGATGTAACCACAAGTACTATTTTTTTCATAGAAAGCAATAGGTGTTTTAAGTCTATCATTTAAAGACAAAAAGTGTTTCAAGCTGATGAATAAACGTTTGAAAAGTGAGATTAAACAATTTTTGTAGAACTTTGCTAATGAAGTGTTCACATTTATATCACAAAAGATCAATGGAGATTTTATTGAAAGTTGACAAAATCTCCTGGATTTCAACAGGCCTAGGAAACATAGAGTGCAGGGTTCTACAAATTGAATAATCAAGTCAGATATATAATCTAATTTAACAAACATGATCGAACAAGATCTTTTTGATTGACACATGCCCTATATAATTCTGGTCTAGAAAACAAACCAAAATTGGCCTGTTTTCATTGATTTCTGGAAAAGGAAATGTATGCATTGTTATGTCATAAAGAGGAATGCAGCTACTCTAACTATCACAAAATAGACAAATGTTCTTTTTAGTCATTGATTTATCTATGATTCATTGTGAAAATAGTCAATCACTAATTTGAAAACTTAGCTAGAAAAAATGGCCATATTTGGGAGTTATTGAACATATGTCAACGTAATTACACCCAAAATAATTATCATACATGTTAACATCAGGGGAAAACAACTGAATTATAAATTATTACCAAATTAACATTTAAACTTCAGACAGTATTGCGTCTTTCAACATCTGGTTTGTATAAACCCAACAACTAACAATAAACACCTTCTTAAATGTGTTTTTATAGGAAATTAAAAGTAAAAATTGTAGGTGACATGTGGTTATGTTTATGCAATGTAGTTTTAAATGACAAGTCTATACCTGTTTAGAATTGCATTAATCATATTAACAGATTTAAAGATAAAAAGTAAAATAACAAAAATACCAAACTCCAAGGAAAATTAAAAATGGAAAGTCCCTTAACAAATGGCAAAATGAAAAGCTCAAACACATCAAATGAATGTTTGAACATACTGAAGAGTGAAATGTCTAACGTCTAAACTTCTATAGATATGGCAGGTATTCATTTCAGTTTCACAAAGATAATATTTGTTGGCTGCAATAAGGCCACAACAAATATATTGGTTGTTGTTTCTAAATGATTTGTTCACCATCTATTTACGATTATGAATTTGGTGTTCATTTTAAATTGTTGACAATTCTTTGTTGAATTCATTCTTATTCTGTTTAGACTCCTTTTGTATACTTGTCAATCATTGAACATTGTAAATTGAATTTTTTTTAGGTACACCTAAAAATCCTTCCACATGTCAAATATAGTTGACCTACTTTGCATAAAGTGTCTGAAAAACAGACATAATCACAAAACTAAACATTGACCAATGAACCATGGAAATGAGATCAAGGTTGATTAAACCTGCCTAATAGACATGTACACCTTACAATCATTCCATACACCAAATATAGTTAACCTATTGTTTATAGTATCTAAGATACGTTTTGACCTCAAAATATTTATCTTGATCACTGTTCCACGAATCAAGGTCAAGGTCAATAGAACCCCGTCTGAGGGACAGGTAGACCTTGCAAGGATCCCATATACCAAATATAATTTTTTTACTTTTTCCTCATAATAAGTGAGATATTCAGATGACAAAATAAACTGTTGACACAGAGATATGCCTTACCTGTCTGCCTAAAATTCAGAAAAAGACAATCTGATGGACAGCAACATTGCTAATTAATTCAAAGTCACTGGGCAATGACCTATGGGGGCAGGGCCTTGAAATAGTGGTCAAACTGATTTGTACTGATAGTAATGCAACTTTATAGAAAATATCATTGATCTACCACAAGTAGTTCCTATCAAGCAAACTTAAGCAGAAAACTTAACATTGAAAATTATTAATTAAATATAAGTCACTGGACCATGACCTAAGGGCAGGGCCTCAAAATAGTTGTCAAACTGATATGTACTGATAGTAATACAACTTTATAGAAAATATCATTGATCTATCACATGTAGTTTCTATCAAACTAACTTCAGCAGAAAACTTAACATTGAAAATTGCTTTTAAATTGAAAGCCGCTGGACCATGACCTAGGCACAGGGTCTAGAAAAAGTCATCAAACTTTGATCTACTCTATCACAAGTAGTTCATTTCAAACTAACTTAAGCAGAAAACTTAACATTGAAAATTGCTAATTTATTCAGGTCAAGATCACTGTACCATGAGATAGGGGGCAGAGTATCAAAAAAGTTGTCAAACTGATATGTACTGATAGTAATGCAACTTTATACAAAATATTATTGATCTATCACAAGTAGTTCCTATCAACCTAGCTTAATCAATAAACTTAACAATTGTTGACACCAACATTGTGGGAAAAGCAACACCTATATCTCCCCTTTCACGAATTTTGTCGCAGGCAGGCGAGACAAAAACTAGTTTTTAAAGCACTCACTGAACCATGAAATGAGGTCAAGGACAATATACAAATGACAGATGTAAATTTCTTAACATAAGGCATCTGTATACAAGATATGAAAAATCCAGGTCTTCTACCTTCTGATAAATAGTTAAAGCTGCAGCTGCCAGATTAACATCACTTACATTGCAGGCAAGACAAAAATGTCTTTATACTTGAAATTTTTATGCATCTTTGACTTACAGACCTAGCTTATTCAAAAGAGTTTACACAATAAACATGTACCCTAACATATGAAAATAGTAAAAATTTTATAATCTTACACTTGTTTAAAGATAACAATGTAAAGAAAGTGAATTCCAAACTATATAATGAACTTTAAGATTTAAACTTGTATAAATTGTGACCAAATTTTAATTATATGATTATGCCCTATATGGCCATTGATATCTATCTGGATGAGTGGTCTAAGAAGTTCAACTACTGTATCAATTATCTATCATGGCAGCGTGTACAATTCAATTCTATTGTTATCTTATCAAAACTACCCTACATATCTGTATCCTACTTACTTCTGATATTCTCTTTGAATAGCTTCAGACATAGCTATAGATTTCTGTATCAACTGTCTATATGTTGGCCCTTCTGGAGTAAGAAGTTAAGGAAAACAAAGTTATTCCTCAATTATATTGATGCAATGTCAACCAAAATGTCTTGACAACACCCATTGTTGGTTGATGTCAGAGGAGTGAAATTATCAGATTTATTTAACATGTGAAATTATCGGTTTTTATTTCACTAGGAATCACGCTTAATCACTAAGCAACCAATGTAATAATAAAAGTTATCACAAAAAAAGTTCAAAGCAAAATTTAAGAAAATGTAAATAATGAATTTGTATATGTAAAAGGATATGGCAAGGCAGATATTTCTGTTCTTCTAATTTTCTTGCCAGGTTGATGGAAATCTCTCAACTGTCTCATATGTAAATAATGTGAGATAAGAGGACTTCTGCCCTGGACATTAAACATAACTCTCTCATATTCTGGACCAGGTCCTATTTGATGAGACTGAAAATATAAATAATAAAGGGTAATTATAATAAAATAAACATTCTGATTATATATTATACAAATCAGAATTTAAGCATTTTTCAAAATTATGAAAAAATTCAATTTTTTTAACTTTTATACACGTGCGACACTCATAATTTTAAACTTACAAGCTGTCTGGTATTCTTTAAAAGTTTAGAGGACATTTAGAGGGTAAACTTACATTGTTCTAGTGAGAAAGCTAACTAAGATAATATGCTGACTTATTTGAATTGGTTTATGAAATATCAAGAAGTTTACTACCCATATACAAGCAAATACCAAATAAAATCTTCTAAGCTGTCTTCCATAAAACATTATCAAACAGGAATGACAATAATGTTTTACCATTAGTGGTAAAACAATCTGCTTTATCATAGGTAAAGGTAACACAGTATGCCAGTATCTTACAATCAATACAATAGTATGTACATCTAACATCAATGATTGACTGGTAGATTTTTGCTTACTAAATGTCCAGTGGCAAATATTTCATGTGTAATCATGCATACTCAGCATGAGAAAAAATTAAAAATAAATCAAATCGGTTGCTTTTCCAAAGCAAAAACTGCTTCTAGAAAGAGTTGTTGCAGTTTTCTCCACATCCATATAATCTAACCGTTTCCTCATACATGTCTCAGCATTTAACTCCCTCCTTCCAACAGTCTCACTGCAACAGGACAAGGCTTTTTTTTTTTTATAAATTCCTAAAACTGACACCCCATAAACATGGATTTCACTGCTGGAGGGGAGTTGCCCAAGAGGTTGTATTACTATACCCCAGTCAACCCTTGAGGTACTAAGAGTAAGATGGATGAATGAATAGTGGTCCAATAACTATTGTAATTCAAAAACTGACATATAAACAAAAACTAAATGCAAAATATTCATTGTAATGTCAATTGAAATGAGATCAAGTTTAAATGATGAGTCAGACTGAAATGGACTTTTGATTATACATCTGAATATGGAGAACCTACCTGATCTTCATAAGAAGATAAACAAATTAAAAAACTCAATACCAAGTCACTGAACCTTGAAAATTAAGTCAAGGATATCTTAATTTCTGTAGGATCAGAGAACAGGGCATTACAAATTTAATGAAAAATATCTAGCATCTCTACTGTCTGAAATAATTAGATAACACTTTCTACTTTGCTGTTTTAATTTCTAATTCTAAGAAATTTTGCAAGCAAAAAAATACCAACCAGTCCTGAATACCATTTCCTAAAAAAGCTATACTTTTTCAATTCAATTACATGTATATCTCAAATATAAAAATCAAATGTACTAAAATATATGATGAAATTCAATGTACTTTAATACCTAAAACTGAGAAAGACAGCTATAGGCCATGACAAAAATATTTGGGCCTAGAAGTGATTAGATTGCAGGCATTTTAAAAATCAGACAAACAGAATGAAAGTGAACAAAATAAATGAGTGGCAAATATTTCATGCATGTTCAGAATGAGAACAAATTAACAATAAATACAATGGGTAGGTCCTGTAATAGGGGGCTTCCAGGATTAAGGTCAGGGAAATTTGGACTGCCACAGGAAAATGAAGGTATATTGGATAGGGAAAGAAATTTAGCCCTGCAACAGGCCACCTAAGGACCTCTCAAAGAGTTGTTGCAAGGGTTCTTAACGTGCAAAGAGCATGGCACTCTCTTTACACTAGACCGGATGAGGCTGTGAACTTGTACATCCCACAAAGCCTAATGGACACCCCACTTTGGCGAGGGTTCTACTGCTGGTTGGAGGAAGACCAATGGTGACTATATTTCTATTCACCCTTGGGGGTGGCAATGAAGAAGATAGAATAAATCCATATATGAATTCAAGAAAAAAAGTGTTTAAGTTTCAGGAGAAATGCTATAAAAGTGAAAATGGAAAGTGAAAGAAAGGATATGTGCATCCACAAAGTGATGACTAAAGTGTCATTTTATTAAGGGAAACATGAAAAAGAATATTATGAAACTAAAGTAGAGTTAAAGACAAGCATAAGAACAATGCATTCTTTCCATTTTTCTGGCTTATTGGTTACCATGAACTTTAATTTTTAAAAAATTAGTTCAGTGAGATAAGAGAAATCTCTTCATGCAGGAAATAGATAACAGGCCACAACCATAAGAGAAGGATGATGGGAGAAATTATAATGACATATTTGGTGTATGAAGAAATCTACAATATAAACTTAATATCTTGGTTATATAAAAATCTACTTTATATAAACTTTATATCTGGGTTAAATACAAATCTACTTTGAATATATATTTCAAATACCTCTGTGCTTGTATCATTAAGATAGGCCTCTATCTGCAGAAAATTGTCAGCATACATGTCAATCATATAGTGGAATGTCTAAACTGTATTATGAGGCATCCATAGTATATATATCTAAGCTTAATCTTACAAAGTGGGAGTTACTTTCTTGACATGTTTTGGAAAAAATGCATTTTGGGGTGAAATTGGCCTTAAAAGTTTGCTGTAAATTTGTTTTCCTCCCAGATGTAGAAAGGCAACATACATGCTCTTCTATGGCAAACTGTAAAAAACAATCTGCTCTAGAAATGAAATTTAAGTGTACAACTTCATATGATGCAAGGTCAAGTTTCATTTTATTCAAATGAAAACTGTAGGAAATTTTGTGTTGACAAACTTCCTAATAAAATTGGTAACAGAAACCTTAAAATTCTATGATAAAAAATAAATATAATATTGAACAACCCCAAATGGGGGAAGGGATTCAGTAAAATTGTGTGCCATAGACAGTGGTATATTTTGTGCTGAATGAAATCAAGAACGTCAATTAATTGCTATAATCTGAAACTTCTAAATATCTCCATCAAAATATTCAGTTTCATAAGTAATGGATAGAAAGTATTGGAGAATAAGATGTAACATAATTGTGGGCTAAGGTAAGCTACTTTGTTGAAAGCCACCAGACTCAAATAAAATGTGTTATCACACATATAGTTGTTTATCATTTTAAGTTTCCTAGTATGTATATTATAGCTCAGAAGTAAAACTTAATTTACACCAATGATGCATGAATAGAAGGCCGTCATTTTACCCAAGATGTTTTTTTTTTATATTAATTATACAACTGAAGTCCCTTATTTATCTGAACTAAAAGGTAACTTCATCAATGAGTAAAGCATAAAAATGAAGGTCAAATATATATTGGGAAATAAAGAAAAAATTCGTAAGTGTTCAGCGGAACCCAGTGTCTCGCCTACTTTTGCTGTTAATCGAGGCTCAACAAAATAGTGATGAGGAAAAAATTTAATAAAAATATTCCTCTCGATACAATTTTTTTATTGTAAGAAGCTTCTGTCCAAGTTTGGTAAAAATCCATGATAGTTTATGAATCTAATAAATGTTTTAAAAAATTTAACTGCAGTCTGTATGTAATGTTAACTGGAAGAAAAACTAAGTCCATTTATAAGTAAAATATGGATAAACAAGTACAAAATTTTAATAAAAATTTATTTCTAGATACTAGCTTTTGATCATAAATAAGCTTCTGTCCATGTTTGGTACAAATCCAGGATAGTTTTAGAAAGTTATTAAAATTTTAAAACTTTAACCACAAAATGAATGTAATGTTTCCTGACAGAAAAACTAAGTCCATTTATAAGTAAAATACGGAAAACAGGAATTTTTTAAAATTTACTTCTGGATACTATCTTATGATCATAAACAAGCTTCTGTCCAAGTTTGGTAGAAATCCAGGATAGTTTGAGAAAGTTATTAAAATTTCAAAAACTTTAACCACAGAGTGAATATTTGTGGATGCCGCCGACGACGACGACGCCAACGGAATGTAGGATCGCTATGTCTCGCTTTTTCGACAAAAGTCGAAGGCTCGACAAAAATGTAGGTACTTTTAATGGAGCTTTCATACTAACCTAGATACATTACTATATAATACAAAGTTCTATAATTCAGGGTACTTCAAATATCTGAGAAATGAACTTATATTTGCACTTACTGAATGTAAAAGGCTGAGGTGATTGTCAAAGGTAATCAGTCCTCAGGCTAACTTTAAATTAACTTCTAATTGTAAACTACATACCAAAACAGGTGCATATGTTTTTTGTGAAAAATCATGTGAAGCTTTATACATAACTCACATTATTAGGTTACTGTGTATATGAAACACTTCTAAGAAAATTTGTTTATGTCTATAATTAAAATTAAGCTGCAATCATAAAATTAAGTAAATATACATGCATATATATATATATATATAATAATAAAAATCTAAACTGGCCTAGCATTGTATCTACCTGTTGAGCAAATTTTCTTCTTACTGTTGATCCACATGTAGCCAGTCTTGAAGGACTTGTCCTAGAGAAGGTGTTATACATCCCTTGTTGAGAGGTAGCTGTACCATTGGTTGGCAGACTGAAGTTAGTCATCTTGGTTATCTCCCTTGAGGCTCCTTGAGGTGTCTGTCTAGCAGAGGATACACTACCTTGTCCACCAGAACCAAGGTTGTCAATTACTTTGTGGAAGGATTCCATATCCAGACTAGCACTTACTGGAACAAGATGACAAGACACCATTTAAAAATGAATAAATATTCAATCAAAATCTGAAGTATATTGTACAGGTGATAGATTTAATTATATATGATTTATAATGATATCAAATTGTTTTATGCACTCCCATGAATAATTATAAGCTTCTGCTACATCAAATTAGTACATTCTTAAGCTGTGGTGTGCATATTAGCTGCAGAATGTGTATTGTCATGAAACAGCAAAATTTCATTTTTTATGCAATTGCAATATAATTTCATATTTTCTGAGCTTCTGTAAGCATTTTTTAGAATGGTTTTATAAAATTTACAGTCAACTCTCTTATTCTCAAATACTGGGTACCTTACTATTACATTCCATGATCAAACAATATGTAGATATTTTGTAGATACTATTGCATCAGTACTTTAATTTTGTTATCAGAAAGCAACAGTTAATTGTCTGACAATTAACATTAAAACCCCTAAAATTCACAAAGATTTCCTTCTACCGGTAGTAAGCTGTATGAATATAAACACATGATTGAAACAACATACATAGCGATATAAATATTTACATAGAAATATGTTTTAACAATATGTCAAAAAGGAAAAAAAAAACAAACCACACAAATTGGGTTTTGGTTGTGGGTTTGATGAATGGCCTGTATAACCAAAGACTATAATTTGGTATTTGCGGCTTCTCCACTAAGCATGCAGCATTTAGGAGTTGTAGCAAACACTGGTACCGTATTCTAAGAGTTAAAATTATGTCTGGATAGGCATGTTTTGCTGTGGACTGTTGCCTTGTCAGCCAACATAAGAAAAGTCTAAATTCAGTCTGTCATTTTAGTGCAAAGCAGGGTAAACTCCTATAACATTTAAACACTTTCATCTGAAATATGTATGAAATATTTGCCACTGGATAGTAAGAACCAATTGCAATCAATCATTTTTTGCTGGACAAATGTTCAATAAAAGGGTTTGGTTGTAGCCTGTTTAAATGAAACTGAAATAGATGTATGTCCATACAATAATAAAAATATATCAAATAATAAAATTGAGAATGGAAATGGGGAATGTGTCAAAGAGACAACAACCCGACCATAGAGCAGAATAAGCCTATTTTAAGTGTTTCTTTAATGAGGTCTAAATATTGGGAAAGATAGGACATGATCTCATAGCTAAATGTACCTTAAAACTAAGTTGCATGTACTTCAATGCAATGTCCTACCTACATCAATACTTTTTTTTTAAAATAAGAGTACATTTAAACTATGTATAAAAATTCAGTCATGATCACATTACTGAGGAGGGATGAAACTAATTTCTAATCTTAGATCAGATTCATGACTACAGTTGTACTATTATATTTGCAACGTGATGGGAAATACCACTGGCTTATACAAAATATTTTCCTTAAATAGATTCGATATATCAAAGTGTGAAATTTTCAAGTCACTTAAGAATGATTGAGAGGACATGGTCTCATGTTTGTTGACTGTGTAAAAATAACAACTTGTCGCATCTTAAAAAAGCTTTGTCTCACTTTAAAAAAGACTTTTTGCTTGGAAGACATAAAAAAACATAAAAAAACAACATAAAAAAAAACATATAAAAGTTTTTAAAATCAAAAATATAACTGCATGCATTAATATTATGAAAAACTGCAAGTTAAAAGAGGGATGGTTTGATTATTATACATGTTCAATAAAGATAAAACAATGAATGAAGTTAAGAGGGTTCAATCAAACAAAAAAGTGCTATATGATGCCCCTGTAATACATAATAAAGCATAGTGTTCATGTTCATGCAAGACATTAATGAGACAATATTGACAATGGGATGATAAAGTGATATGAGAACACTGAACATATTCTGTGGAACACAGGCTTCAAACATTAACATTTATACCTGATAGAGATCCTGTAATGGGGAAAATGTTTAAAATAAAATATACAATATATCTCTATTTATGCATACATTATTTTTACATGTTATTGTTTAGAAATTAACTGTTTCTGGGTTAAAAATGAAGTTGCAAATTAAGCAAAAATCTTTTACTTAAAAGCTAGATTTTTTAAGAACTAAATTTCTCATGACCTATTACATTATTATATGGTTTTAAAATTCAGAAATAACAAAAACTTTTTTTATACAATTCTCACTTTTACCCACTAAAACATTCATGATCTTTCCCCATTTTTGCCATTTAGAAGAAAAAATTCATAAGGGGTTCCGCGGAACCCTGTGTCTCGCCTGCAATTGCTGCTGTCAGTGATAAAGTGTAATGTTGACTTAAAAAGTGAGTCCATTTATCAGTAAAATACAGAATTTAAAAAAAAATTCAAACTTTTTCTTGAAGATGAGCTTCTGTCCAAGTTTCAACAATCCATGAAGGTTTACAAATTTATCGTGTAAAAAATTTAATCCCCGACTGTAATACAGAAAAATACTAAAAATGAAAAAAAATATATTTTCAAAGGTTTACTTCAGACATTATCTCTTAATCATTAAAAAGCTACTGCCAAAGTTTCATGAAACTCTATGAAGGCTTGACAAAGTAACTGATGTGTAACAAACTTTAACCCCAGACTGTATATAGTTGTTAACTGTAAAAAAAACTAAGGCCATTTATCAGTAAAATACGGAAAAAAGAAAATAAATATTTAAAAAATTTGGCTCTGGATACTATATTTTGGTCTTAAACAAGCTTCTGACCAAATTTCATAAATTTCCATGAAGCTTTGACAAAGTTATTGATGACTGAACAAGTAAAACTGTGAGCTACTGCTCACTGATGATACCCCCGCCGGAATATTTCGGTAAACAGGAAGTTGTTGAGTGATGAATCTGAAAACGCATCACACAGTATAGCTGACTTATATAAACCCTGAAACCAAATTTCAGAAATCCTTGTCAAGTAGTTCCTAAGAAAATGTGACGAAAATTTTCAACTTGGCTATCAGTAAAATAATACAAGTGTTCGGTAAACAGGAAGTTGTTGAGTGATGAATCTGAAAACACATCACACGGTGTAACTTACTTATATAAACCCTGAAACCAAATTTCAGAAATCCTTGTCAAGTAGTTCCTGAGAAAAATGCAACGAAAATATTCATGGGACAGACGGACTGACGGATGGATGGACTGACGGATGGACAGACAGAGGTAAAACAGTATACCCCCACTTTTTTAAAGCGGGGTATAAAAACTTTAACCGCAGGTTGAATCTGAATGTTAACTGTAAAAAACTAAGTCCATTTATCAGTAAAATACAGAAAAATGAAAATAAATATTTGCAAAATTTTGCTCTGGATACTCTCTTTTTGTCCTAAACAAGCTTCTGTCCAAATTTCCTAAAATTCCATGAAGGTTTGACAAAGTTATTGATGTCTAAAAAAACTTAAACCACAGACTGAACCTAAGTGAAGACAATGCCGACAATTGAATCTATGATCGCTATGTCTCGCTTTCGCGAAATAAATTTTGCAGGCTTGATAAATATGAATCTTATTAACCTTGAAACAATTAATTTCTATTTGATTTCTATAATAACCAGTAATAAGTAAAATAAAAAAAAAATGCACTGTTGAAATCTAAGAATATTTCAAATATGATAGAAAACAGTAACAAACAGAGTGCACAAAATATGTATTTATAAATGTTATAATGAACACGTGTATTTGTTTTGACATTTGTCACATGACTAGATATAAGGTATACTCTGAATTACTGAGTATTTCACGAGCTAATATAAGCGGGAAGAATTGTAACGGTAAATCTATGTGTAACTAAGTGTCATTGGATGCTTGCCTTCGGACAGTTCAGTCTGGTCATTTCTGACCCCACCCACCCGTCCACTTTTATTTTATCAATGTTGTAAATTGGTGTATTCATACTTATGATTGTGGATGTTTTTAAGATTATACATGCTTGAAAAGATTGGTAACAAAGATATTTCTTTTGTAGATTGTGTATAATTGGTAAATTATATGTTGAAGCAGCGGCTACGGACGTGCAGACAAGCATACATGCATTGTAAATAAAATGAATAAATTTGAATAACTGTACTGTCCAGGCGAGCTGATATCCCAAATAGTGTTTGGTTTTTATTTATAAATATTTTATGTTCGTTTGAGTAGACGAACAAGAACATAAAGTTTTTTTTCACAACTGTTTTGTGATTAGATTATCTTTACAGAGAATACCAAATGTCTGCTTTCAATACCAAATTCTTTAGATGATAATATAAAATTATTTAGAAAAAATATTTCAAACTACTAAACACAAAAAGACAGAAATAAACAAAACACACAAAAAAATATAAAATAAGGCAACCACTATTGGAACTCCTGACTTCCAATAGGCACATTTATATGCTTCATGGTATAATTTTAATTTTTTGTGCACACCTCAGCTCTCCCCTATTCATAGTATGGAAGTAAATGAATGCAATAACAGTTTTTATATTTATTATTACAGAAGTCTTAATGTCTGGTGGACATAGATGTTCTGACACAAATACTTAAACAAAAGTACTCCATAGGATAATTGTGTTCCCACTTTAATTCTGAAACTGAATCTTCAATAGGTCCCCATGACCTTCAATGATTGGCACATGACCAAACAATATGTCAAGTTTTGAGTTTCTTTACAGTTTAAACAAAATTTTGCAGCAAGTTTGATCAAAATTACAATCTTACAGTCAAAGGCATTTTCAAAGCAGAAACAAATTTGAAAAAGCTTGCAGATGCTATAGACTTTGGCAATAAGTGAATGCACTAATCTCTCTTGTCTGATGATCACATCTGCTAGAGAGGACTATAACATTACAGTAACACTAGCATATTTTAAATGAATAATGATATTACACACAAAAAAACATTCCTTTCCAATTATATCACATTTTATAACTATTTACAAAACTATATCAGGCAAATATTCATAAGATGTATACTACTTTTATAAATTGTTACTTTGATGGAGAGTTGTCTCATTGGCACTCATACCACATCTTCCTATATCTTTTCACAAGAAAACCAGCTGCAAGTTTTGTATTAAATTTCATCAAAAACAGAAATTTAAAACAAGAGACATAATTTTTTTTAAAGAAGATCTACAATTCTCACACTGCTGTTGTAACTATCAAAAACATTTAAAAAAAATGCTATTCTTACCTTCTTTATTGAGAGCAGCAGCTTGCATTATTTTTTGTGTTGTCTCAGACACCTGTTTATCTGCCTTCTTCCCCTTGGCTGAATCGCTTTCTATTTTTCTCACATCCCATTTATTAAATATTTGACCAGGTGCTTTTATACCTACAAAATTTCATAAAAAAAAAACATATTCTGTAAATTCAGAATTTATTGCGAGGTTTTTTATTAAATGTGAATAATGCAAATTGGTGAGTATTACAATAATAAGAACTCACATTCTGATATCTGATACATATAGCTATATGTAGATTTTCCTGAAATGGCAATAATTAATCTCCCATTTTTGTCTATTTTTCAAAAATCTTAATAATAAATGCACACAATAATTTACAGTATTGGAACAGAAGAGATTCATTTATTTTCATTGGTACCATTTTTTGTGGAATGAGGGATAAAGTTTGAATACACATATACAAGCCTATAGGACATTTGTACTTGTACACTTAAATTTGTAGTTCTTTACCAAGGAAAGCCAAGAAAATTGGTACCCAGTAAATAATAAGGGATCTACAGTACTGAAATTATTGCGAGGTTTTCTTTAATGCGAATAATGCGACTGGGTGCGTATCGCAATAATAAGAACTTGCATTCTGATATCTGATACATATATCTTAAAGCCGATTTTCCTGAAATCGCAATAATTAATCACACATTTTTGTCCATTCTTCAAAAATCACAATAATAAATGCACACAATAATTTCTGAATTTACAGTATATCATATCACAATGCAAATGCCCTAGATAAAGAGAAAAAGACACACTGTTGTAATACTTAGTGTTGTAATGTTCATGAACAACTATTAAAAGATAATGAGTTTTATTTGCAATCATCTGTTAAAAAGTACAAAGTACCTGTTATCCACTCAAAGACTGTATTACATAATTCCTGTTTGAACTCATCTGCCAGTTTGTTACTGGACTCTGGAAAAGCCTGGTGGTATATCAGGTATACAGCTTGTGCTAAACAGTTAGGGTAGACCTGAAAAAAATCAAATTTTATCTAACTTAGACTTCCTATGTAATACACAAAATGAAAAAGTGTTAATGTTTATCGTAAGTAATTTATATCAACCTGAATATTTATATGGTATATTTAAATTTGGAATCAAACAAAGACTCAAGAACAGCAACTTCTGGATATGAATGACTAGAAGGTTTTTATATTTTTATTTACCGATGATTATGACATTTCCAAAGAGTTTTGGGGATTTCTGTCTTACCAGAGAGAAAAATGCAATAGAATGAGCACAAAAAAAGATATTGGATTTCTATCACAAGAGAGAATATTCTATCTTCAATTTTGAATGAGTGTTACTATGTAGGAGACCCGGGCACATGCAATAACAGAACTTTTCATATTTAAAACCAACATTTAGAGAGGAATGAATATTCATACAGGCAACTTAGTCCATCTTCAAGACAAACAAAGTATCTGAAAATGGTCCATTTTCTCTCATTACATAAAAAGCAACAAATAATATCCTTTGAAACATTTCATCTCTATCTCTCAATTCTGTAAAATTAATGATAGTTATTTAAACTTCAACTGGATGTAGAAAATTGCTATTGAAAAAGATAAATTTATATGAAACCAATCAATCCATCTATCATTCAAAATAGGACAAAAGGAAATTTACAGAATACTGATATCATTAAAAATAGACAATACATGAATATATATCCTTACTCCTAAAAATTTGTCCTTGACGTCATTGTGTATACTTGTAAATAATGCTACATAACTATCAGCTATTCTGTCATACAACAAAGATTTGTTTTCTGTTGTGTTTCTACCCTGAAAAACAAAGTGTATATATTAGTTAGAAATATTCACAAACAGCAAAAATACAATGTAAAATTAATTGTAAAAATATTGTTATTTTATTTTTCCTTGTCACATTTTGTTATTGTTGATTGAGTAATGGAAATAGATTTTTGAGATCTCTCCAAATTCTGTTTTTTTTAAACAGATGAAAGAAAGACAATAATAATTGAACATCGTTGTTATGCTTTAAATTAAAAAAAAAAATATATATATATAAACTAAAATTACTGTTATATCTATTAATAAACATGCAAATGCAAGGATCTGTGGAGGGCTAACTAATGGTCTTTGCAGTTGGTTCATATATATAGATCAACCATTGTACATGGAAAGATACAATATTTCTCCACTCAAGCCAGTTAAATTTCAAATTTTGACATGAGGTAATGTTTAAAATTTAACTGCTAAGAGATGAGAAATATATCAGATGAGACAAAGTGGTGAAATCTGTTTCCCTAAAGATTTTCAAAGTAAATATATGCAAACTTTAATGTTCTTTTTTAATGATCTGCATCTGTGTGATGTCATTAGCCATAGTCATTTTTTTGGTGACAAAACATTATGATATCACAATGTAAAATTGACAATCCACCAGTTATGAATTAGAGATCATTCCAACCTATAATTGCAGTTAAGTAGTAGAACATCCGTGTACTATAATATGTTATCTACTTCTGAAAGGATAGTTTATTATGTACAAAAATGTACAGGCGTGTGTGCAACTATCGGGTTGACACTTGTGTACAAAGTATTTGCAGACTTGTCACAGGTCCGCGCTTGGGTTGTGAGTGAAGCCATAAAATAGTTATCAGTGACCATAAAGTAATGAACTAATTAAAACACAAAAGAATAATGTAACAAGTGTTAATTACATCGATTAAATCCAATCAACAAGGTTAACCTCATAAAGTAAATCGATCACGTGGTGTCAACAATCTGGGTAAACTGGTTTGAACTGGTCAAATTTCACCTGGAATTTTATACCGCACGGATAAGATTTAACAAATCGCTTAAAACTTTACCGATTTACGATTTTTTTTACTGAAAATTGTAGAACTACGGTAAAAAATTAAACATCACAGTAAGACCGATACCACCACGGTCAAAAATTATATATCGCGGGCCCTTGGTCCTTTAAGGGCCTGGGGAGAACACTGGTTTCACCACAAAAAACTTACCATTTTAAAATTGCATAGAATGGAGAGAAATTTGCATCCACATCAAACCAAATATCAAACTTTTTTTTGTAGAATCAATCCACCAGTTATGAATTAGAGATCATTCCAACCTATAACTGCAGTTAAGTAGTAGAACATCTGTGTACTATAATATGTTATCTACTTCTGAAAGGATAGCGGTTTCCAGTGTTCTCCCAGGATTTTGGATAGCACCAGGGTAACGCCTGTGGACAGCTTGGTGAAATGATTCATACCATCAGTTGTGTCGTGTCGTCGTCGCTTAGATATATTTCTAGTTACTGCAGTATGTTTCTTGTTTTGTTTTAACACTGTGGTACTGTGTTATGTAGACACTGAGTCAAAAATTATTGGTAAAAAAAGTAAATCAATGAACAGTTTGTATACTTTAATATTTTTAAAATAAATAAAACATGATTCATTACAAAATATTCATCTAAATTTAAAGTAATCAAATCTTTTATAAAAATCCATGATCAATAAAAATAAAATATCATTCAAAGGAGACCAAAATGTCCAATTTAAAAAAAAACTTTATAGTTTCTAGAAAGAAAGTTGTTGTATGTGAAAGGATTCTTGTCATAAGGAGATATAAAATAATAAGAACAAATATTGATTTATTGTTTGAACCAGTTTCTATCTTAAATTTAAAAAAAAGAAATTTTTCATCAATTTAAAAATATTTTGCCATAGATTTCATGTAAATATTAACCTTTCTTGTCTTTGGTGATAATCAAACATTGATACAGACTTAATACTGCACTGAAATCTAAATCTTTATTTTTCATGATCCATTTAAAAAGAATTCCTAAATCCATAAATTTATCTTAGGTCTTTAAGTAACCATATTCAATGTCAACAATAAAGTCGCCCTATTTTTCCCGCCTAAATGACGAAGTAGATATAAATAGATTTAACATGTGCTTATGGATAAAATTTGCAAGATTACTTCTGTTATTCATTAATTGTGGATATAGATATCCAGTTTGAAGGTACAGTCATACATTTTATTTATTAAATAGAATAGATTGCAATTAATTGCAAATAAACTTTAATATTCTCAGTTTCACCACAAAAAACTTACCATTTTAAAATTGCATAGAATGGAGAGAAATTTGCATCCACATCAAACCAAATATCAAACTTTTTTTTTTGTAGAATCCTGAACTGGAACAGCACTTATCATATAAATCTTACCTCATCAAATTTATTTAGAAATATCCACCAAAATGTGTCCTGTAGAACTGCTACAGATGCTTCTGATAAAAATAACTTCTTCCAGAATTTTTTAAAACCAGGCTGAAATGAGATTAACATACATCCATATTATACTGAAATAATAAACCAAGGGTAACTGTTAATCAAATTATATGAATAAATGAGATGTCAGATGTTCCTTAATAAAACACTTGACAGCAACCAAACAACACAAAAACAACAAAAGACATTGTGTAAATAAATAGAAAAATATCTTTAAACTTACATACTAATGCATGTGCACACCACTGCAAATGGCAACCCTTAGTAATGGCCTTCAGCCCAAATCTAGTTTTTGACATAAATAGCTCTCCATTCTTTTAGAGGTTAGAGATTAGCTGTTTGATATTGATTTAAAAATTCAGACATGTTTCTTCATCTATAGGAAATTTACTGTTACTCTGTTACTATCTGTAGATTTAAGATGAAAACACTGATTCAAAACTTGAATATTTGAAAACAGAAAAAAATGCAGCTTTTTATTGGTGGACTTCCCTTTTCTGTTTGGCCAACACAGTACAAATATCAGGAACTTTAAAAACAACCTTAGCCCACAGGAATATAACTACTTTTAAACATGTTTATCATTTAAATATGCTTTGGAAAAATTGCTCCAGGTTGCAGTTCCTTGTGAAGCCCAATATCTGAAAAAATCAGAAAAGTCTGGATTTTTGGCTGAAATGGCCTTCTTTAAACTGCCATTCCCAGACCAGTTTGTCTCAGAGCTTAGCACTTTGTGAATTATGAGTTTGCTCAGAGGCCTAATTTCAATACAGGAGACAACACGCTTCATCTTTTTACCTTTCCTGGGTCTTGCAAGACAAATTTGACATTTTTTGCACCAGATGGCAAACTTTTTGTCATTGAAAAAAAACCCATTGAATTTGTGATTTTTGTCATGAAAGTTTAAAATAAAATATGCTGTCTTGCTTTTAACAAATGTAGGACTGTTATTTGAAGGAAATAAGAATATTAGATGACTACACAAATGCTGTTGTTTGCTTGGTATCTTACAGGAATTTTTCATATTTTGCATCAATACAATTTAAAAGAACATATTAAGTCATTTTATGTGATATTTGTAATATTTTTTCCTGCAGTACTTACATTAAAATCTTGAGCTTTGGTAATTTTATGAAGTATTGGTAGAGATTCAATTTGTGCCGGGAGTTCTACCAATTCCCCGTGACGGAAACCTGGAAACTGACAAAACTCTATAGTCCTCTTTCTAGTCTCCAGCATCGACTCTGCAAAGTCCTATAAAAAAACAAGAGTCTCACATAAATATTGGTTTTATCTTTTTGAGCCTTTAACCTTGCATTTACTGGCATTAATATGAATATTCTCTCTCTTATAGTTTAAGAGCGATAAATCTGGTTGGAAGTCTTTAATGGGCAAATAAAAGGTAACATTTCAGACAGTTAAAATATCCCTATTATGGTATAAAGAATTCATAATGAAAATTAAAACTGTTCTGAAATTAACATTTTTTAAGTAGTTAATATAAAGATATGTGAAAACATGAAATAAAAGCATTGTATAATTATTTGGACATCTTATGAAGTAGCCTAAACAACAATAATCTTACATGTTTTACAGGTCCAATTTAAATTTAATGCCTCTACTCCTTTAAAAATTTATTTTGTTTTACCCAAGAAAAATAACCATGTTCATAACGGTAACACGTTGATATTTTGATTTCTGCTGCTCCGCACCATTTGTTGAAAGTGAGTCTATTGATGACAGATACATTGAATACCTCAAATATGCAGGGGAATCAGTTCATATGTACCAAGAAGGGAAATTACTTCACAAAACATTTACAATATCTAATCATGTAAAGTATAGCAAAACAACTATAATAATTTGCACATATTGAAAATGATCTTCATTTCTAGAGAAAATATAGATAATACAAAATGCATAACTCATTCAAACAAACACTGTGATCAGTTTGCTGATTCCATAAAATTTGAGGTCAGCATTAACATTAAAAGTTGATCAAAGGGAGATAATCTAAAACTTTTGTATTGTATTGTGTATCATCTAAATCATGAGGATGTCTTTTATCAGCATCTTATTAAATAAATACTTTTAGAATCATTTTTCATTCCTCAACTTAAAGCAAAAAATATTTAGTCTTTATCAATTAAAAAATTGGATCAGAGCTGTAAACATAATTAAAATGTGAATTGGAAAATCAGAAATTTTAAAATAATTTGAAAATGTTTAAATTTTTGTTTGTTTTATATTTGTCAATATTTGTAATATCTTTTGTTTCTAATTTAAATGTGTCTATGCATATCTTATCTGTGTGAAACTGTAAGCAAAAATATATAAATTCAAACTGAGCAGCATATTAGTTAATATTACAAAATCACAATGCAACAATATCAAACTAATCAAAACGCAGATATATATATATATATTTTATTAATAATTTTATGATAAATATTTATATGCAAAAAATTAATTTGAATACAAAAAAAATCTCTATTCTAACATAACATATATAGTCATTCATGGTTTCAGTGTGTGACTGAAAGCTGATTGTGTACAAAATTGAGCAAAATGATTGAAATAACAAAAGCTCAAGAGAAATGTTTAACTTACTGACTCCATTTTACTAAGAAAAGTCTGTAGATATAACTTAATATATTAATTTCATATAACAAATTATTTTAAAGGGTTCTGCTGAACCCTGTGTCTTGCCTGTAATTTCTGCTGTCAGTGTAAAAGTGTAATGTTGACTGCCAAAATCTAAGTAAATTAATCAGTAAAAATAAGGTAAAAATTAAAAAAAATACATTAGATGCTATTTCTTGATCCTGAGGAACCTTCAGTCAAAGTTTCATATCATTCCATGAAGGGTTAACAAAAAATTGATGTCTAAATAAATTCTTACCATAGACTAACCCTAAATGTTGACGCTGCCAACAACAAAGGAATGCAGAATCGCTATGTCTCCCTTCTTTAACAAAATATTGCAGACTCAAAAAGAAAATTTTTTTAAATGATAATTCATATACAGGATATTATTTTCTGTTCCATAATTATTTATTTCTTTATCAGCATACGTTATTTACCGTTTGATAACTTTTTTTATTTCTGTTTCAGCATATGTTATTTACTGTTTGATAAAATACTTATTTCTGTCAGCATACATTTAGCCATCTATATAAGTCCATTTCCTAACACTAGCATCTATATTTATGGACATATTCAATATAAATAAAAGGACTAAGTATCATTTACCTGTAATGAGGATTGATAGTTAATGATACATGCAAGTTTGACAATCATTAAGTAAGACATATTTCTTAAGTGGATATTGTCTACCAAAATCATATGGTTAATCTTTTAAAATCAAGAAAAAAACAGAATGTAATTAATAGAAATATATAAATAAAAAGACAATAGTCATATATCATAACTTCATGCTATGCCTTTATGCCTTTCAAGACCCTCATGGGTAGTCAAGGTCATTAAAAAAACCTTGCCATCGCCTTTATACCTTCACTTATTTTTTACATTAGAAAAACTGTTTATTGTGGAACTTTGTGAAATATTTATCAGTAAAATAAACTCTTAATTGTTTCTCATTGATTTTTTTAATAGAAAATCCTGAATCATTTAACAGGTTCTGTCATTTCAATTTTTCATGGTAAGCACTAAGCACTAAGTATCTCTTAAATACAGCTTTTTTATATAAAAAAATTGTTAGATTTTAATATTATAGTATATTAAAGTTTTGTGCTGAAACATTCGAATCGAATTGGTTTTATTGAAAAAAAAATGGAAGACAATATCCCTTCAGGGGTGTGGAAATATTTGTTGTGAGCACTTGTCCCTGGGCAAGTAAAACTGTAAATTTTACTTGTCCGGAAAAAAGTTACTTGCCCTAAATTTCCCAATAAATATTGAAGTATTTTTACTGTAAGCTTGTATGATTCTTAAAATTGTTTTGTATCACAATGTAAATGATGTTTGTGATATTTATTAAAGCAGATATGGGGTTAACATCAATGAGACAGATACCCAATGGCAAAAAAACAAAAGACATATAGAGGTCAATTTTGCAATGTTTTCAAAATGTTATATAGCCAGTAGGTACATGTACATGTACTAAGCTTTGAAATCATTGAAGAAAAGGACACTAGATAATAGATCATTAAATTTGCCAAGAAATTAGTTAGACTTTTGGTCAGCAAGATGTGGGGGTTCCTACAAAGTGTGCAAAAATTTTATTTAGTTTTTGAAGTTTCTTGACTTGAGAGCCAGGGAAATCTGTTGGGCATGACTTCTGAAATTCACGTTTTACTTTAATATTCCCTGTCTTTCTCTGCCTCTGTTTTTTTTTATTTATCTGAACTCATCATTATTATTTTCATTCTTTTTGTCTTGATTACTCGATCTAGGTGTTTTACCAGGTATTTATCTATCTTGATAGAATTCATTCAAGTAAAATTAAATGACACTTCCGTTATATGGCTGATAAAACCTAATTGGCGATCCCGGGTGAATCGACAAAGATAACGTAATGTTAATGAGACCCGGGTTTGCATACCTATTTTTCTTATTTTGGTTATCAATCTATTAATCTATTTCCAGTTTTAATAAATACTTTTGTCATGAACATTGATCATTGATGTTTTGACTTAAATATATGTTTTTCAAGTGTTGAACATAGGTTTCTTATACAAAAAAAAATACGTGAAAATAGTTAAATTTTGTCTTGAGTGTAATTTTTACTTGTCCACGGGCAACCCAGACCAAAAAAATTACTTGTTCGGATGTTCAAATGTATGAGTCAGGCGAGTCGGGCATAGCATTTCCACACCCTTGCCCTTTATATTAAAAGTAATCCTTTCAAATGACTTTGAAATATGAAAAAAAAAATAAATTCAAGTCATTTCCTCTATTAAATGAAAAGTGTAAAAATTAGCAGGAACACCATAGTTTATAAGTTATGGACAAGGGAGATAAGTCATCCTTTTTCAAGGGAACACATTACAATCTTGTAATACTCACCCCACTTTTTGAGTCCTGTACATTTTTATACAAACATTATATTACATTAGTACAATAAAAACATGCTATAATAAAAAATCATGCATCTACTTTAAGAAATATCAGAATGAAATTCATTAGTGCAACTAATATGATGTCTAAAAGTGTGCAATGTGTATTAAACATATCTAGATTTGACACAATGTACTGAAAGCTCAATTCCAGAGAAGTGTATGTTTATACCTGTAGATATTAAGAATTATTTGTAATACATGTTTTGTAAGGAAAGCACTAAATAACATCTATAATCATTGCAGTGTATATAGTTCCATAGTGAAAATCATAAAGTTATCAAATAAGAATGACAAAAATAATCTTTTTATATTTAAGATGACTTAACTTCAGTAAATCTAAATTTCCCTGAATTGCAGTATATGAGACAGCAAATAAAATCAGACATTTATAAAAATATAATTATTACAAAGAGTAAACTGAAATTTGAAGGTATATAGTAAAGAAATTACCAAAAGTCAATTTGCCTTAACTAACATTTCTACATTTTCTTTACTCAAAATAATGTATGGGTAAGTGCTTTAAAAGCAAAAGAAATTCAGAAATTAAGAACATGCGACATGCAAAAAAAAAAAAGAAGAAAAACTTACAAGACTCTTTGGTACTTTTGCACTATGATGTGTTTTCACAGCATCTGAGTCTGTCATTTCTGTTATAAAAGCTGAAATTGAAACGTTTGTTTGTATTAAGAGCAAATTCACTATATGATTCTAATGCAATCTAACGTAACAACCTTTTTCATCGCCTAAAATTTACTATAAAATCCACAATTGACATGTCTTGTGCTGCCATTTTGAAATGCTGGAATTCACAAATGTTCGATAAATACAATATAATCGAAAATAGAATATAATCTCCCTCAAAAACACCCTTTCAATGAATTTTATCCCAATCTGAATTGTACAAGTTCAGAAATAACTTTCACTTTGAAAGTTTTTGTTTGTATGACGTCATATTTTGCCATGATGTTAATGCACCATAATCATTCAAAGGAAATAAAACTTTTTCCCAGAATCCCTTGGTGTTTATCTGAGTATTTCAATTTTTGCATCTCACTAATCCTTCACAACTGATTTATACTGATAATGAATACTAGCCATCTAATCAGAGTGCTAGTTCTGAGTATATACATACTTCTGGCTGAAGAGAAAGGTAATCTCTCCACTTTCTTTGTTTCCTGGTCCTCTTCAGCCAAAATCTGATCTGCATAGAATTTTAATTTCTTTTCTAGGTCCTCCAGATCTGATTCTAAATCTTCCATCATGTGTAACCCAATAGCTACAAGGATGTTAAGGTTCATGCTATTTAAAACGAATATTTTCTGAAATCTTCTATTTTTAACTTTCTTACAAGATTTCAGAGGCATTAGCTACGAGATATAAAAATAAATGGAGAATGTGTCTATGGGCCACAGATGCTCCCGCTTGTAAATATGCATGAGTCAACTTCCACATACAGATGCAGGATTCACATAGTTAAGACCGTTTTGTGATTATAAGCATTTTATATAAGTTTCATAACATTTGGTTTAGGCAAACTAAAGTCAGAGACTGGAAACGACAAATTTAGCAATTTTTCACTTATAAAGGGGCATAACTCAAGAACTGTAAAAGTGACGCCACCCAATTTCGAAACTTGATCTGTTTTTTTGTGGTAATAAGCATTGTGTATATGTTTTATAACATTTGGTTGAGGCAAACTAAAGTTAGAGAACGGAAACCAATTTTGGGGACGTACGCGACATATAAACATATTTGTTTAACCTATAAAATAAAATTAAAATCAAACAGACACAGAAAAATCCTATTATACGTGTTTACTATCTATTTATATCTTTATTTATGTTTATATCGGGTTATATGACTGTAGGCAGTCTTTGGAGGTCACCTCAATGGTTAACTAGATGGCGTCTAGACTAAAATACACACGAAATGCTGATACATATTATCAAGTCAATGGATTGTTAATTGTTCATTTTAGACTTTTGTAAGTTGGATATACGTTTTAGTAGGTTATAAATCAAATATGAGAATTTCAGTCAAATTGGTGATCATGAATTTGACAGCTTATGCCTCTTTAAATGGTGACCAAATGACACTGGCATGAACTCATTGCACTGTTAATTTGTGTTCCTTAAGTTTGCATTCTACTTTTGTCTGATACTTCTTAAAAATCACTTTTTCAGTGATAAAAATTTCTTTGAAAAAGTAAATATTAAACTATGCAAAGAAAATAAAAAAATTCTAAATATGGACTGCAATTTCTTCAAGGATACGAGCTGAATCTCTTATAATTGCAGCTATATCATCTTGTGAGCCAAGTAGCAGAGCCTCATTTTCAAGATCTAATGGACCTTCTGTTGCCATAGGATAAGGCCAGTCTTCCTGAAAAATATATCAAAATAAGTGTTGAGAGGAGTCAGGTAATACCTAAATTTTTGTTTTACCCCCACTGTCTATACAATTTTATAAAGATATCTTTTATTCTTGGAAGAAATAAGTGATTGTGTAAGCCATACCATCTTTAGCAAGTACTGTTAACAAAAAGAAATATGGGGTATAAATTAAAAAGATAGCTGAAAATCAAAATATAAAACCAAAACAACATCTTGAGGTCATGTGATATGTTGCCACTGGACGTTGAACAGACAATAATCAATCAGTTCATTATATATAGTGAACAATCTTTATTTATCTTTATTTGAAACTGCTGATTTAAATAATATTTGTAAACAACCAGGGTTCAATATTAAGCTTTAAGTGCAGACTACCAAAAGGAAGGGTTAGCTGTAAAAATATCAAATATCATTGACTTAACATAAGCGGTTCATCTTAAAATGATCTAATCACAAACTAATACATGTAAACTAAGCAAAGTTTCAAAGTCAATAGACCATGACTGAGGGATGGGACCAAATATTCTGCAAGTGAATGAGATGTGCTAATGCTTATACAATTGCATACCAATTTACATTGGCCTAACACTAATGGTTCCCCTTGAACTGACCTAATCACAAACTAATACATGTAAACTAACTTTTAACTAAGCAAAAGTTTCAAAGTCAATAGACCATGACTGAGGGGGCAGGGCCAAATAATCTCCATGGAAATGAGATATGCCAGTGCTAATACAACTGCACACCAAATATCATTGACCAACCACTAGTGGTTCACCTTAAACTAGACTTAATCACAAACTAATACATTGTTGACGCTGCCGCCGCTGCTGGAAACAACATACCTATGTCTTACTTTTTGACTCTGTCAAGGCGAGACAAAAAAATGGATGATTTGATGCTTAAAAAAAAATCGTATAAATTGTGAGAAACATGATATTTTTTTTTTGTTCGCTATTCCCACCCCACCCCCTGGATATGCCACTGAATGACTTACTAATTTCTCTGCCGCCAAGAACTCCTCTAGATTTGTTGGGGGTTTAACTTTTGGCTGTGCCTTCTTTCTTGCTTCTTCTTCTATTTCTTCTTCTTCTACCTTTGCCATAATGGCAGCTACTTTGGGATCTATTACCACAGCCATGGCACTTTAAAATAATATCAATATTTATTAATTAAAAATTATACTATAATAAATATTCATAAAAATGTAAGAAAATTAACATATTCAGATCATTCAGACTTTCCAAATTTGCGGAGCGTCTTTTTACCACAGAACACCGCAGAATACCACAGAACACCACAGAATACCACAGAACACTCAAAATATACCACAGAACGTTAGAATTACTTTATAAAATGCAAATCTAATAATTCAGAGTTACATTATTTCTTTAATTCGGGTTACACCAATGACATGACGAGTGACTGGATGAGATAAAAAATGACCATATAACTTTTTTGTTATTTGGCATATTTTTTTTATATTTGGAGACCTTTGAGACACTATAAACTTAAATGCATTATAATAATGAAAATCTAAAATAAACATTTAAAAAAATGGTTTTGAGCAAAACAAATTTACCGCACGATCAATATGTTCCAATCTACGCTTTGAATAAAATTGAGAATGGAAATGGGAATGTGTCAAAGAGACAACAACCCGACCACAGAACAGACAACAACAGAAGGTCACCAATAGGTCTTCAATACAGCGAGAAATTCCGCACCGAGGCGTCCTTAAGCTGGCCCCTAAACAAATATATATACTAGTTCAGTGATAATGGACGTCATACTAAACTCCAAATTATACACAAGAAACTAAAAGTAAAATAATACAAGACTAACAAAGGCCAGAGGCTCCTGACTTGGGACAGGCGCAAAAATGCGGCGGGTTAAACATGTTTATGAGATCTCAACCTCCCCTATACCTCTAGCCAATGTAGAAAAGTAAACGCATAACAATATGCACATTAAAAGTCAGTTAAAGAGAAGTCTGAGTCCGATGTCAGAAGATGTAACAAAAGAAAATAAACAAAATGACAATAATACATAAATAACAACAGACTACTAGCAGCTAACTGACATGCCAGCTCCAGACCTCAATTAAACTGATTGAAAGATTATGTCTTCATCATATGAATATCAGGCACAATCCCTCCCGTTAGGGGTTGAATATATTGAACTGATCGATAAAAAGTGTTAAAATCTCTTTGGTTTTACAATATTTTTCGTGAAATTAAGAAATCTGTGATTTTATTAAAATATTATTTTACAATAAAAACTTTATATAAATAAAACATGTTTTCTACAAAAAGTTGATCTGACGGATTTTACCACGAATATTACACTATGAATAATATTGATCTGATCAACAGAAAGTGCTAATATGCTAATATCGCTTTTCTTTTAACATTTTTCATTAAATTAAGAAATCTGCGAGATTAATGAATATTTTATATGAAAATATAACCTTTATAGTAAAAAATTTTCTACAAAAAGTTGACCTGACGGATTTTACGCGCGAATCACGCTATGAATAATATTGACTTGATTGGCAGGAAGAGTTAATATTTCTCATATGTAACTATTTTTCTGTGAAATTAATAAACCTATAAGACAATAATTTTAATTTTTCAAGTAAAATAATGGTGATCATCGGCTCACATTTTAATCATGAATTTTTTATTTATAAAATTGTATTCTTGAAATGACTTGACAATAATTAGAACAGGAAGACTGCTATCAACATTCTATTAAATATAATATATATATTATTAATAATTGAATATTTGCAAAATCTTCACTGTTTGGATTCTAGTTGCCACTTGATTATATAAGGTTATTCAATCAAATTTATTTGATGTCTCAGGTGTGAAAACTTAAATGACATGTTAATTGGCTTGATTGGTGATTACGACAAGTGTCAAAATTGGTTAATCTAATTACATTTTGGTACTTTAATTGTGTTGGTGAACTTACTAAGGTCAACATTAATTATGGACTCAAAATATAGAATCTATATGTAAATGCTACATATACATGTACAAGTTTTTCGATTAAAGTTTCAGTTCAACGATTTCTAAATGCATACAAAATTTGTTAAAAATCCAAAATATTGTCAAATAATTGGAGAAGATACACACACAACATAAGAATCAAAAAACAGTCATCGAACTTGAACTCTTTGACAATTAAAAAGACACACTTATAATATGTTATTAGTTAACTCAAATATTACTGTCCTACAACAACTTCAGATATCTTTTTGAAAGTATTTGGTAGCCCTTAACACAGGATTGTTTTATATATAACTCTAATAGAGAAAACTTTGATGTACAAACATTAGCCAAGTTTAAATATTTGTTTGAAACAACTCTTGATATCAGCTTAACTAATTACTTTAATCTCTTTAATAAAGTTGAATTATTTGTTGACAACAAATTTAATTAAATGTCACATTAACCATTTTGATTATTTATTGTAACAACTCTTAACATAAAATTAATAAAAAAAGTGACAAAAAAACTGATAAACAAAATAAATTTAACGAATAATTACGTAATGCATCTAAACATTTTCAAAATGATTTAAAAATACAAAAAGATTAAAATATATTTAAAATATAAATGTCACAAATATAAATAATCTTTGTATATTATGGTTTTAATAGCTAGGGTTTTGATTTGATCCCAATTATTGGCCATTCAGTTGGGGGTGTAGCGATAGCGAGTCGACCCTAAATAGAAAAATTGAATTTATTTGAATAATAAATGTCAAATTACAAAAAAAGAATGAACAATAACACGATAATAATGTCTGAAGTATTAATATTTCAAAGTTCTGTGGTAAATTTTGGGTGTTCTGTGGTGTTCTGTGGTAAAAAGACGCTCCCCCAAATTTGCATCAGATTTGTGTAATAAATAGCTTCGGGTGGCTTGTCATGCACAAAATGCCTTTTCTTCCTCTCAATCTCTAATTGAAAGGCAAAAGTGAAAATTATAAAATTTAAATTGTAAATACTCAATATATATTTGAAGTGAGATTACTTTTCATTTTTGATTATGTCTGCAATTGGCTTTTCATCTATGATAGAAATGGTTGCATCTGTTGTGAAAAAAGTTGTTTATGTTGCTCCAGCCCCAGTCATACCCTGATTCAAATACTTCACAAAATTCTCCGACTTTTATTGTAATTAATAAATTATTAATTTATTTCTTATGTGGCTGGAACTTCTTGGTCCTATTGACTTACAGTCGGATTGGTTTGAGGCTAGAATGAGCTATTAACCTAAAAAGAATATTTAAACATTAGCAATATTGTGTATAATTTGGACTCCTGTTGTAGTCCAAAAAATTATGATGCTTTGGACAGCTATTTTAAGTTTTGGGTTGACTGCTTCTGCTTCCTGAGAGATCTATAAAATTAAAAATGGAAATATACCTTCTGCAGACGCTGTCACCGATAGATTCACGTACAAGTCTAGCTCAGACAGACGTCATGATTAAATTTGATCAACCCTTACAGTAAATTAACCGATCAATATTGTGTTTTTTTATGAAACACATTGTAAATAACCTTTATTTCGTTGCCAACAACGCTAAGTGTCCATCTTCCTTCAAATTACAAGCGAGTATATGATGTAGAATTACAGGCAAGCAATGAGCTATCTAAAATGTGTATTTTTGATCCGTATCCAGTACCCATTTATAAAATATATTGATGGAAAAGGGGGAATATTTGTCACACTAAATATCGTAAGAAAAAGCTTAAGGGTTTTAACATTTTTACAAAAACTTTTCCACGGTTAGAACTCGTGCTGCATGTCATTACTTTTGTTGGTATGATTTTTATAATGCATGGCAGACATTTTCTTTCAGGAGTAATGTTGTAACTGTTTCTTAATGCCGAATCAGATTATAAATACAGTAGTCATACTTTTTTTGTTCATACTGATATAATTATGATTAATTTTAAAAAGTCCGTTGACTTCATATTATATGATAAATCTTCATAATTGATTTATTTAACTTTCTTTATGTTGTTGTTGCAAAACGATTCTTTTTCATACTGAAATTTTCGACAGACAACAGAAAATGATGGTCTAGAGTATAAATAAATCAAGTATGTTGATCTTAAATCAAATAATGAAATTTGAAAACACGGCGTACTTCGGTATTTTCACAGCTCCGTTTTCAAACTGCACATCGATGCATTACTCGTCACTGTGCACTTTTTGATGTAAATATATAGCCTCCATTTAATACAAATATTCAGATTAAAGATATGAAAGGAAATTTCTTTACAAAAGTAAAAATCCATCACGATTTAAATATCTTTTACAATTTGGTTTAGAAAAATATAGACTGGTCACACTGCTTTTTATTTGTACAGTCTTCTCGATTCACTCACAATAGATGTCTATATACCCAGTCGCGGATTGCGTAGAGGGTGTACGCCCGCCCTTTGAGTGACAAAATAAAATGTTTTGTCAGAAAATCGTCCAATTTGTTTTCTTTATAGAATTTTTCGTAACAATATCCCCTTTCAAATATCCTAGATCCGCCCCACCCCCTATATCTCCCTTTTGTAAAAGGTAAAGGCAGTTAATTATTTTAAAAGTCTCATTCTTTGCTTCATATAACGATTTTCTTGTCAATTTTGTCTAAACGTATCTTATCTACCTCCGAAAATATATACATAGTATTGTTATGATCCTATCAATTGTGCATCATATGCACAGCAGACACTTTTCACTGATTTTTTTTAATAACTCTATACCTTGATATAAGCAGAGACATATATACAACTATGTGTATATGTCTCTGATATAACACATGTACAGGCACTTGTCTCGCAAAAAATAGTATTGTACCTATATATACCCTAATATAACGCGAGATATAAAGGTACATAGGTGTTTTTCAGAAACAAGTACTTGTCACGTTATTTTAGGGTATATAGGTATTTTTCAGGGACAAGACTTAGTGCCTGTGATCGTATGTGTATATAGAGAAAAAAAGATGCACATTGCATTTGGCAATATGGCAGTATGATTGATAACATTTTAGCCCTAATTCAGCACACCCTTGTATTCTATTCCTTTCTTATGCAAGAAGAAAAACCCTTAGGTCAGTCAGCGGGCCCCCCTTATGAAAAGTTCTGGATCCGCCACTGAAAAATAATAATGAATAAATCACGCTGTTTCAATTATTATGTCATTCATAATTACTATTTACCAGAACAATACCTAGTTAACTTTTAATTATTAGCAAGACGACCTTAAATTGATCAAATGTAGCAAACATGTTGGACTATTGAAAGTAAGTAATTAAGTAAATCATATTTAGAGTCGGCTAATATCTACAAAATAAAAAAAAGTAACTTGAGTTCAGTTTATAAGAGGATTAAAAGTCCGCGTCTCTAGTTTAAGGTGGTATGGGTGTCTTCTGCCATCTTGGATTGTAAAATAGCAAAACACAATAGGCATGAAATTTCAATTACTTTAGCAAATTTTGATGCAGGATTTCAACTTACTGATAATAATTTTCATTTCAATGAAGAAATTAATGTAATCTTATATTATTGTCACTCATATCTTTACGAAAGAAGAATATTTGTGCTTGATTTAATTTTGTTTAAAACTTTCGAATTTAGGGAAGTAACTCAGAAAAGTATAACTTAAAATAAATCTTGAAAAGGTACGGTGACAACATTTTTTTTATATTCTGAAAGCATTTTATATGAACTATCTTCTCTTATTTTATTTCAAAATTCTATCATTTAGTAAATACCTTCTATTCACATTTATATGATGCTTTTTCTATGTACAATCCATACAAAGTGTGTCATTTTTCACAAAATGTTTTTTATTATGCTTTTAAAAATATCACATTATATGCTAAGTTTTGGCAAAGTATTTTTTGTTTATACAACTCTGAGACTACTATAACACATGTGTTATAGTAGTATCAGTACAACCATACCACATTTCAAAGGCATAACTTTTGATAAACCATTTATATATATATGTTAAAAAACATGTCCAAAAGGGAGTTAATTTAAGTTAAGAAAAGTGTCAAATATTTCTGACGCTAGCGGACCATTAGAGATCTGCATGACTTTAGTTTTAAAAGTTTTTTTCACATACAACGACTTTGTAAAACCGAGGTCAGGTCCGTGGTAAACATTGTAGCAGTCCGCTTACAACAAAGTGCGAGAGAATGCGAGACTTCAAAGAAAGCAGTAGAAATGGATTTTGCATATATAAATCTTTTGTGCATTAATAAAATGCAATTAGGAATAATGATTTATAAATATATTTGAATTGAAATGGATTTCCAACCAAGTTTATTTGTTCTGGTTTGGTTTTCCAGCGTAGGCCCAGTGGTTGTCAATACAGGTAAGTTGCATTCACCTTGCATCAACATTTTAGTTTTTGTTATGATTTCTTAAATGTTATGTGCCTGCAAAATAGGCTGAGATCCTTAATTTTATATATTTAAAATATTTTTCAAATTTAATTTTACACAACATTAGATTGATTTACGGTTGGTTGCTTAACCAGCTGTTAATGTCCAGTGGCAAACATTTCATGCATGTTCGGGATGAGAACAAATTAACAATAATTACAATAGATAGGCCCAGTAATAGAGCCCATCCAGAATGAAGGTTGAGGAACTGCCACGGAAAATGAGGGTATATTAGATATGGACAATTTTGCCTTGCAACAGGCCACCAAAGGACCCCTTAAACAATTGTTGCAAGGGTTCTGAATGTCCTGAAAGATTTTTATCCCCATTCTGACCTGATGTGGCTGCATACTTGTACATCCCCAAAAGCCAAACTGTCACCTCACTTTGGCAAGAATTTTACTGCAGGTTGGACAATGTTGGATGATCAAAGTGACCATATTTCTATTCCCCCAGTCACCCTTGAATTGGGGTGGGGGGATAGAAAGATTGAAGACCATTGGCTTTTTTGTTATGACATTTTGTAGGTCTTGTACATCTTAAGTTTGAGCATATTTTTAAAATTGTAAGCCAAAATGATATCTTGTAGGAAGGTGTCACAGCAAAAAAAATAAAATAGCCTGGTATTTAAATTTGGACTATATTAAAATATTATCTCCCTCAATACAGATTTTCATGAAATTTCAGTTTCTAGATTATTATTTGGAAGTGCAATATGTAAATAGATAAAAACTTGACATACATTATAAAGAAAAACAGTTGAATAAATATATTAAATACTTCTGTAGGGCTCACAATACTTCAGAATCATAGGGAGAAGTGACTTTCTCTTTTTGAAACTGAGAGGGAGAAGTGGTGAGATTTGATAGAGAAGTGCTCGTTCGCTCGCAGCGCTACAATGTTTGGTTTTTACCATAATACAAAGAGCCATATGTATCTTGTTTTTTTTTATTGTTCAATTTGTACCTGGGTATACAATTAAAGTAACAGTTCAAATTCAAAGTTGTTTAATTTAATCATATATCTAGTTGCACAATCATATATATTAGTCCAGGACCTCTTGTCAGAAAAAACAATTAAATATCTGGCAATAATAAATACATGTATTAAAAGATTTTTTTTATATATCAAAAGGAAAAGAATTTAAAACTACTCTGTTATCATGTTTATGAAATTAAGTATTTCTCATTAAAAGATATTTAAATTTAACAGTTTTATTTAACACAGTTAAGCTTGGACATACTATAATTATATTAGTGTAATAGTCCCAGAGTTGAGCAACTTTAATTTATAAATTGAAACAATGCATATACATGGAAATATATACATTAATCAAGTAGATCTAACCAAAAGTATGTGTAATTTTTCCTTTTGGGATCAATTTTCTTCTGTCAGCTGTGCCATTCAATGTACATATCTCAGAGAAAAACTAAACTCATGCATATGTACATGTATCTCCCTTTATTATGTTATGGGAGACAATTTAAATTCACTATGTCCCTAAACCCTAAAGCCAAGTAAGAGTCAAAGGGCCATTTTATGAAGTACATACTGTTATCTAATGCCCTTGGGAAACCTACATGTTATTACAGATGCACAGCTTACTTGTAGTTCCATTCAGTTTTTAGCAAAGTCTAGATTCCTTAATGATATATTTAGATATTTCGTTACACTTTGTAAATGTACATGCACAAATGAATAACTCCATGATTCCAACAATTTTGACCTTTGTAGGGTAAATCTACAAAAATGGACCCTTTGTATATCTCTGACAGAATAATAATATTTCATGTTTCATTTTGTATTGCAAAAAGTCTTCGAGAGTAAATACAAAATAGTAATGATGACTATATTGTCATTTTTTTAATGTATATTTCTTCAAACACATATGTACATGTGTGTAGCAGTTATTGGTATCTTTGTGTGCTGTAAGTTGGTTATGTAAGATTTTCAAGCAGATTTCAATGCAAGATGAAGACTAACTTCATTTTATTGATAAAACAAATATTTCATTAGTTTGTTATCTTGTGTGCATCTACACCAGGTGCCTTCTTCCCAAATCCACTCTGTCAACATGAAAATACAAAATATATGTTAATGTCCATTTTTAAATTTGTATAGAGATCGAGGTAAAAATGTATAAAACCATTTCTAAGAGTGTCAGACACTGAAAAAATAATGGTAAACTAACAATGTCAAAATATGTTCACTAGTAAAAGTGCATGTAGAAAATATATACATGAGTAGAAAATGAAAGGATAGGGAGTAAATGTACATGGGACAAAATCGCACACAATACATAGAAAACATAGAAAATTATCAATGAACAGGGCTTTTATTCCTGTTCTGAACATGGAAATTTAAAAAAAATTTCATGTATGATATATATTGAATGCATATGGTACATGTACATTACATGTTTTGTACATGCAGGAATAAACTTATAATTTGAACCGTTTTTATTGTTGGCTGGCTCACTGCATCTACATACATGTATACCTGTATGTGGTCTAAATCCAACAAAATTAATTAAATGATACATATACATTTATATATAAACTTTAAAAATGAACTTGTACTCATTCTTTATTTATGAATCAAAATTTATGAAAAATACATTACAGTGTATATAATGTCACTGTATGTAATACTCTTTATAGTTTTAATATTAGAACAACAGTATACTATGAAAAAAGTGCAGAGTCTCATTTATAATATGTCCTCTTTTGTCCTTTTATCATGGTTATTTACTATTTTATTATGAATCTCTTGTTTTTGAAAGGCCTAAGTAGTTTTGTAAATCAAGGCAAGGAACATGTTTTGAATTCAAATGACAATTGATGATCTTTTATACAGGGCTAATCTACATGTAATACATTACTTTATTATGGCTGCAATCTTAAAGTTTTATTTTACATGACAGCAGGATAAGAAGACATTTAGGAAATAAGCCATTACTTTATCTGTGGGCTATCTGTCATCTATGATACTTCCTGTAGATAATTAATGATAGATTATTGTGAATAATGGTGATGTTGGTATTATATCAGCTTATGTAAAGGGAGTTTATTTGTTTACCACTGTGGTGTCATGTAGCTTCCATTTTTATACGTTTCTTTAAATTTGACGCTCTAAATAATGCCTAAATGTATTGCATTATGTTTTTATAATTTCAAGGCTTTTAACAAACATCCTTTTCAATATTCAAATTAGAAATCATCTGTATGTTTAATTTCTTTAGAATTTGGTTCATATTTTGATCTTGCATGTACATGTACATGTATAATTATTTTTTTTAGTTCTCATTATATAATGAACTAATAATAGGTATTCTTAATTTGTAAGGTTTTCCAGCTTAAGCTACATTAAAATCTGATTCTTATATGGCCGTACCAATCCATAAAAGTACATTTGTATACTGTATTACTAATGAAATGCTGAAAAGTAAATGAAAGTACACATTAAACATGCTTTTTTCTGCATGTATTAAACCCCATGCAATAACTGCCTTAGTTTTATCAGGGAGGTTATATGAGATATAACCTCCTTGGTTTTATCTAAGTACATGTATGCTGTTACCCTAAAAAGGTTGGTTTCAATATTGTGCAAAAGTGTTTAAAGCCCTCAAAATCATAGCTAAAACCCTGCCATCACAATCTTTTGATCTTTCTTCATTATAAAAATAATACAATGTGTATGGTGGCAGTACTAGTTTAGTTAAATGTATTTGGAATTTTGGGTCTTTAAACAGCATCTATTTTTATGTTGAGGACCAGCTGACCAGATTGATTTCACAAGTGGAGCAGCATCCTTATACCAAGGGATTTGTTATTACACACATTTTTTTGTAGATCTAGCGAAAAACATTATGCAGATAATCTTCCTCCTCCTAGCTACCTGCACGTTCAGTAATTAGCATGTGAATAGTTATCCAAGTCAGTTTGTCATATATTATTTACTTGTTTGTATACAAGTTTATGTAAATTTGACATTCTCTTCACCTGAAAAAAAATATGACAGAATTATTCAAGATATTTGATGAGTGGTTTTTATTATGTTATGGTTCAGTTGTTAAAATTGCTAAGTTTGGCAGATAACTTCAAAGAAACAAATGTTCTGCAAGGTTTTTTTTGTGTTTTTATTTCTTGTAGCATTTCACTAAAATTTGGCATTAAATTGTAAAAGAACTTGGCACATGTTTTGTTTCAGTAGATTATGTAGTAAATTAGCATCATTAAACTTGAACATTGTACATACATTTAGATATATCACCTTACACAGGTACATGTACATGTATCAAATTAAAGAAACCTATATAACTATCATAAAAGTTACTGTGTCAACAAAAAATATTACTTGTAAGACCACTGACATATATATTAAAGATTTCATTCAACTAAAAATGCTCCAATGGTTGAAAACAAAAAATATAATAAAACCTAGTTTATTAATAAGAACTTGAATTTATATTTTTTTTTGTTGGACCTGCAACAATCTTTTGTGGAAGCAAGACATAGCAGTCCTTCATTCTTTTGGCGTTGTCAACATTTTGGTTCAGTGTGTGATTAAAAGTTTTTTTAGACATCAGTATCTTTGTCACACCATCATGAAATTTTATGAAACTTTTACAAAAGCTTTACTGTGAGTAAAGATAATGTACGAATCCAAATTTTGAAATATATTTTTCATTTGCCCATATTTCCCTGATAAGTAGATTTCGTTTTTTTTTTTGCAATGAACGTTTCCATATAGTTTAGGATTATATTTCTTTAACATCCATGCATTTTTTAAACCTACATGGAATGTTTTGAAGCTTGAAAATAAGCTTATTGTCCCCCGCGCAAAAGCAGGGACATAGAAATGCTCGTCTGTCAGTCCGTCCAGTCTTGTTAGCACTCTCACATGTACAATTCTTGCCAGATTTTTGTGAAACTTATATCATAGGTTTATATTAGCAATGTCTTGGAAGAGTTTGAAAATCAGTGCCGATCAATTATTTTTAAAAGAGTTATGCCCCTTGGAAACATTGATTATTTGTAAAATTACATTGTTAGCTCTCTCGTGTTCAATTCTTGACAGATTTTCATGAAACTTATATCATAGGTTAATATTAGCAATGTCTTGGACAAGTTCGAAAAACAGTGCCGATCAATTATTTTTAAAAGAGAAATGCCCCTTAGAAACATTAATTATATGGAAAATTGCATCATTAGCGCTCTCATATGTACAATTCTTGCCAGATTTTTATGAAACTTATATCATAGATTTATACCAGTAATGTCTTTGATGAGTTCGGAAATCAGTGCAGATCAATTATTTTTAAAAGAGTTATGCCCTTGGAAATATTGATTATATGGAAAATTGCAATATTAGCGTTCTCATATGTACAAAAGTTGTTGTCTCTTTGACATATTCCCCATTTCCATTCTCAACTTTAATTCTTACCTGAATTTAATGAAACTTATATCATAGGTTTATATATCAGCATTGCCTTTGAAGAGTTCGAAAATCAGTGCCGATCAATTTTTTTTTTTTTTTAAGAGTTATGCCCCTTGGAAATATTGATTTATATGGAAAATTGCATTGTTAGCACTCTCATGTGTACAATTCTTGCCAGATTTTTATGAAATTTATGTTATGGGTTTATATATATTATCAGCGTCTCAGACAAATTTGAAAATCAGTGCCAATCAATTATTTAAAAATTTTTAGTCCCTTGGAAATATTGATTATATGGAAAATTGCATCTCTAGCGGCTCTCATGTGTACAATGCTTGCCAGAATTTTATGAAAATTATATCACAGGTTTATATCAGCAATGTCTTTGACGCTTTCGAAAATAAGTGCTGATCAAATATTTTAAAGAAATGCCCTTGAAATATTAAATATAGTGGAAATTGCATTTGCACTGAGGCCTTTATTTCTCTAAGATACATGTATTTATGAATTGTTTTAAAGAACCAAAAAAGAGTTTTTTTTTAGTTATTGCCCTTGTACCTTGGAAAGATAAAATATGTGCAACTGGGGACATTGGTACTCTGTTCTTTTATATTTATTCAAGAAGAAAAAAATAGCATCTGAAGAAACATAAAAAAATCAATTTATGTTACCTGCATTTTTCTGATCAATAGACTTAGTTTTTGTTGATCAACATTTCACCTTTCCACTGAAAGCAACAATTGCAGGGGAGGAACATGTACAGGTTTCCTTTGAACCCTTTACACATTTTTTATTATATTTTCTGCAGTGCCGATAAGGTGACTGATTAGTTGAGAGATTAGCTGGGAAACAGTCTGATTGCTGTGATTTACAACCCTGTAAAACTTAACTAGTAATTTGATGGTGATGATGATGATGATGTTGATGGATAGCTGCTTAACGTCCAGCGGCAAATTAATATGAATATTCAGGACAAGAACATGTTAATGTAATATGAATATTTACCCTGCTTTGTACTAGACCGACACTCTGGGCGGGATTTTTAACGTGCTACACAAGGTAACAGTCCGCAAGAAGACATGTCACCTTCCCCAGACACATTATTCTGACTCCGAGCCAACCAGTCTTTGCTCTTACGCCTTAATGCTGCATGCTTAGTGGGGAAGCAGCCATGGTTTGAACCCACGATCTCCCGCACTTGAGGAGAACGCTACCATGAGACCACCGAGGCAGTTAATAAGTACAGTACTTTGAAATGTCAAAGAAAATCTATTGTAACTGTAGGTACTTGAACATGTATGATTGGCAAGATGCATAGCAGTTGGACCACATAATTAATTCTGAATGCTCTGCTTGCATATAGAATGTATGATCCCAGAGATCTTAAAGAAAAATTAAAGCTTGGTCAAACAGACTCTCTGCAAGGTGTCTGGCCAAATAACTTGCCAAATGTCTGACAGAAATTATTAAAAACAGCCAGTAATTATATCATTAGATCATCTTTTGTTCATTAATTCCCTTTAATTAGAAGTTTGAGATGAAAGAAAATCTGTTCTATTGTGAGAGTAATCTTTTGTTTGTTTGAAATAATTTTGATCTTGGCACAGACAATGATGTAAATGATTGCATTTTATTTATTGTAGTATATATTTTAATATTATTTAGCATTATTTTGGAAGAATATGGAAAGAATATAATTTTTCTGATTAAATACAGCTCTACATGTATATGAAAACTTATTTTTGTGATAAAAAAATGCATTAAAATGTTTAGAAAGGATTTATCAATCACTACTGTAATTTTTTTACAGACTTAGTTTTTTCTGCCTTTTTGATACTGTCTAACTGTTGTATATTTTCTACAGGGGCGGATCCAGCCATTTTTAAAAGGGGGGGTTCCCAACCCAGGATAAAGGGGGGGTTTCAACTATATGTCCCCATTCAAATGCATTGATCGTCAAGAAAAAAGGGGGGGTTCCAACCCCCGGAACCCCCCCTCTGGATCCGCCACTGTTCTATCACCTTTCTTTACATGTAGGAACTTTTCCTGAAAGTTATAGTTGTACATTTTTTTTATGTCCTGCTTACAATTAAAATATAAAGAATTGGGTCTTCTTACTATTTTTATTTGATAACTTGAAACACAAAATGACCTTTCAGGTTTTTTGTCTGGCCTTGAAAGAGTCAAAAAGCAAAGACATAGTATGCTGTTTCTGGTGGCATCAACAATGTATGAGTTTGTGATTAGGTCAATAGTTGTAGGTCAATGATATTTGGTATGCAGTTGTAATAATATTTGCACATCTTATGGAGATTAATTGGCCCCGCCCCTCAGTCATGGTCTATTGAAAATTGCTTAGTTTACATACATATTAGTTTGTGATTAGGTCAGTTTATGGGGAACCACTAATAGTACTGCGGTTCAATTAATTTGGTATGCAGTTGTATTAGCATTGGCACATCTCATTTCCATGGAAATTGTTTTGCCCTGTACCTTCAGTCATGGTTCATTGACTTTGAATATTTTGCTAAACTTAAATGTTAAAGTATTACCAATTTAATTTCAACATTTGCATTTTACTATCAAAATAACAAAGAGACGCGACATATCTCAGTGTTAACAGTTTATGTTCAGAGTGTGTTGGATTTTTTACGCTTTTAAAATTTGACATTCAGGGGTTATGGACCTTGATTTGTCGAACAAGGTCACTTTCTGTCATGTCTGTGTGTTTTTTGATATCTTGAGGAAAGGATGTACATTTGTAGAATAAATTTTTGTAGTTTTTGGGAAGTTTGCTATAGCAATACTTTCCTAAGGCGTTGGCCTCTAACTTCCGGTGACAGACTATCGCAAATGTTCTGCTCCAAGATAATGTAGTACTAGTGTTTGAATACTGATTCTAGGAAGATGCTTTTGAAATTTTGAGTCCATTTGAAAAGATTACAGCTTGAATAAAAAAGGAATGAATGTTCACCGACAATTCAGGTGAATTTAACTTCATTTTGAAAATGATTATTACAAACACTACTTCACGGATTTTCCATGCGCTGAAGAGAAAATCAAAGAAATCTACGTGAGACATCGTTTCATTCATGAATATTTCATGAATGAACATTTTCCCATAATTTTACTATATACGATATTTACAAATGTTTAGTATTAAATATAAAGTAAAAGCCGAGTGTATCGAAGAATCCGTATGACTGACATTACTGAATGCAACGTACTTTTAAACATGTTTATATTTTGACCAAGCCGTCGGATAATTGACAAGTGATAAAAGTTTGATTGAACAATTATACACAGGTGACAGAAATACTCGATAATCATATGGCTTATGTCACACGCCAAGGATGAGTAAAGGTAAATACGGCTATGATAGAAGTTTGCATGTTTTGTCAAAACATCGATCAGAAGGTTTTGATGCCAAAACATTTGAAAACTATTTAAATACTAGCTATTTCACATTCCAATGTGAATTTAAGGACTTTCACTCGTCCAGCATGCTCAGTCACGTGGATCAAACTGACAGCTGAAAAACATTGACTCAACGACAGTTCGGACATATCACAGCCCATGTCCTCAGTGTTACGATTAACAATAACATTTGTACACAAATCGTTACAAGGATAAGGCAGACAAGTCAGCTTCTACTTAGAATAACTCAGTGTATCAAGACAAGTGCTGTAGCAACATGATTAAATAAAATCTGTCCATATAATAGCAAAATGACTTTCTTACTCTTAGTGCTAGTCCAAATAATTATGACGAACCAAAAATCTCAAATGTTATTGCCTCAATGCTGAAGTTCACAGCATCAACTTTAAAATGTGTTACAGGGTTATAAGCACCTTATGAATCTAGTGTTTATAAACTTTTTATTCCTTTCGTCATACTGCTATTGTTATGTCCCCACCGATTAAGTTTTACCTTTTTTCTGTTAGTATGTACGTCCCTTACTTGTACATACGTCCGTACATCCAAAAATTAGTTTCTGTTCTCTAACTTTAGTTTTCCTAAACCAAATTGTATGAAACTTATACATAATACTTATTTCCACAAAACACAGGTCAAGTTGAATTTTGGTGGCGTCGATTTTACAATTCTAGAGTTATGCTCCTTAACAAATGGAAAAGTTGCTTGAATTTTTTGTTTACGATCTCTAACTTTAGTTTGTCTCAACCAGATGTTATGAAACATATACACAAAGCTCATTATCACAAAACACTGTTTAGATTTGAGTTTTGGTGGCGTCAGTTTTACTGTTCTAGAGTTATGCCCCTTTACAAATTTAAAAATTGTGATTGTTGTCGAGCCTTCGACTTTTGTCGAAAAAGCGAGACATAGCGATCCTACATATTGTCAGCGGCGTCCACAAATATTCACTCTGTGGTTAAAGTTTTTGAAATTTTAATAACTTTCTTAACTATCCTGGATTTCTACCAAACTTGGACAGAAGCTTGTTTATGATCATACGATAGTATCCAGAAGTAAATTTTATAAAAAAAAATCAATTTTTTCAGTATTTTACTTATAAATGGACTTAATTTTTCTGCCAGGAAACATTACATTCACCATGTTCACTCTGTGGCTAAAGTTTTTAAAATTTAATAACTTTCTTAAACTATCCCGGATTTGTACCAAACTTGGACAGAAGCTTGTTTATGATCAAAAGCTAGTATCTAGAAGGAAATTTAGTTAAAATTTTGTTCTTGTTTTTCCGTATTTTACTTATTAATGGATTTAGCTTTTTTTCCAGTTAACATTACATGCAGTCTGCAGTTAAATTTTTAAAACATTTATTAGATTCATAAACTATCCTGGATTTTACCAAACTTGGACAGAAACTTCTAACAATCAAAAGATAGTATAGAGAGGAATATTTTATTAACTTTTTCCTTATTTTGTTGAGCCTCGATTAACAGCAAAAGTAGGCGAGACACGGGTTCCATGAACACTTACAAATATTTTTCAATTCCGTACTCTAACTTTAGTGTGTCTCAACCAAATGTTACGAAACTTATACACAATACTTTTAACCACAAAACCAAGATCAAGTTTGAATTTTGTGCCGTCATTTTACTGTTATGGTTATGCCAAGTTACAAATGGGGAAAAATACTATAAAATCACAGGCCCTACATATGGCATGGGCACATAAAGAAATTTAACAGAGCTTATTGTATATTTGATTATTTTAGAACAACAGTTTAAGGTTTCAATAGAAAATATCAAAATTTAAATGACAAACAATGAAAATTTTTTTTTGATAATTCCTGAAAAGAAAATGGTTTAGTTAATAACATCAAAGCTGTGATTAAATACATATTTGAAATAATACACATCTATAACCTGTTTGAAATAATACACATCTACAGTTGCAAACTTCCCAGAGGTGCTATCCAGCACTTTGATTAATTAGATGGGGTTATGTGTAATTTCCAAAGGTATAATAAAATTGTTTTCAAGCTTCATGTGCCAGTTCTCATAGTTTGATAGGATAATTGCAGGGTTAAAAACTTCTTTTCTTGGAGTTAATTGATGTGTAAACTTGATTAATTCACTCACAAACAAATATTTTGAAAATTGAAAGTCAAAATTGATTTTATGATTAGTTTCCCTGAAACCCAGACATACAAACAAAAACATACAACATTGAACATTAAATGGTCCAGTTAGTCATGATATGAAGATAAGGAGATGTGGTATGATTTCCATTGAAAAAATAAGGAGATGTGGTATGATTGCCATTGAGATTACTATCCACCAAAGTTCAATGAAGTTGATGTAAGCAGTTATAGGCAACAGTGTGGCCTTGGACAATGAGAAAAACCATTACTGTATGGTCTGCTATTAAAGGCTCCGACATGAAAAATATGAAACAATTCAACTGAGAAAACTAACGGCCTAATTTATAACAAAACAATTTACGAAAAACAAATATGACAGACATGAATCAACGACAACCACTGAACTACAGGCTCCTGACTTGGGACAGGCACATATAGAATGTGGAGAGGTTAAACTAGTTTGAAGGCACCAATCCTCCTCTTACCTGGGACAGTGGTGTATAAGCACAACACAAGAACAACTATATGCAAAACAATAAACGAATAACAAATATGGGAAACAGCAAAAAACGACAACCACTGAATTACAGGCTCCTGACTTGTGACCGGCACATATACAATGTGGAGGGGTTAGACTAGTTTGCTGGCACCAAACCCTACCCCTAACCTGAGACAGTGGTGTAACAATACAACCTAACTTGTCATAAGAACAAACTATAAAAATCAGTTGAAAAGGGCTCTCTTAGCTCATCAGAAAGATGCAAAGCAGAAAACAACTCATGAAACAGCTGGTAGTCTGATAGTCATTTTTGATTTTGACATTTTATTTTTCCATTGAGGATTTATTTATGATCAATGTGACAATGGTAACATGAGACAGTCTATTCTTGCATCAAACTCTTAAAAGTTATAAAACATAAAGTATTTTTTTTTTTTGTATTTAAGCCTAGTTGCCGTCATTTTGATAGCTTGTGCCTTTCTATGTCATGCTGGAATCGTGTAGTTTTTATGGTTGCTCAATTCTGACACTATATTTTGATGACTTATTACATAAACTTATCATTAAACTTTCTACTTTCTTCACTTAAATATGATTGTTTATAACTTCCTGCTAAATAATTACCATGCCAGAAATCATGAAATCCATTTACATCAAAATTTTTAAACCAACAGCCCTGTGTCACGATTGTTGCAATTATTATGGACATAATATCTCTCAGCAAAACATAACCCTGTCACTAAACATAAAATATCTACAGTTACTAGAATTTAATTCTTTCAACAACAATAAATTCTTAATAAAATTAATATTTCAAATAATAGATGTTTTGATTAGGCTCAATGCTTAGTCATTTCAGAGAATTTTAGTGTTAAGGGTTGATCTTTGATGGTTCTAGTCAAATCTAGTCACAACATTTTCCTTCTTGAAGGTTAATTAGCTATAGAACTTGAAATATTGTACAGACACCCATTTATTGTATAAGACTTTACATTGACCTCTAGGATGTCTTTTGTTTGTTTATGTCAATGGGTTGCTGTCTCATTGATACAAATTTGAATGTTCCTTGTGTGCCTTAATTTACCACATATGTAGGTTTCTTGTTTTCCATTTTAGGGTTGTACCAATATAAGACCACAATTATAACTTTTTCTAAACAAAACTATTACCTGTAATATGACCCCTTCATCTGCTTTGCAGTGACAAGGATTGTTCAGAATGATCAATTTCATAATTTTAGTTGCTGTTTTGTTTCTTAAGTAAAATTGATCACTCATAATGATACTTGTAAAATCAATATAACATTCTTTGTTCATATTGTCTGTTGAACATTGAATTACATCATTAAATGAGAAATATTATGAAAGAAACATCTGATATCCAAGTAATCTTAGCATAGGAGAGAAATCAATGAGGATAGGAAGCATATAAATCAATCAGCATAATTCCTATGGGTGAATATGGCACTAAATTGTATAGTTATCTAATATTTTATGTACAAGAAAAGGAGTTAGTGATGTCTTTTGCCCAGAAAATTGTTTCAACATGTTCAATATGAATTCAATATGAAAAGAGTTTCAAGATGATGAAAAGACTTGTAAGAAATTGAAATAGGAATATTTTTGAAGAGCTTTTCTGAGTCAGGGTACTTCAAATAGGCCAAAATAGAGATTTTCATGAATGTTGACGAAATTTTCTGAATTTCAACCATATTTGGGCCTAGGAAGTTCGACTGACTAAATATTCAAGTCAGATAGTTACCTTGTTATAACAAACATAATATGAAAAGATATTTTGTCGACACTGCTCTATATGTTACCAGTCCTAAAACTAAATGACCTATTTTCAATGATTTGTTTTGATAATGGTCAATAATTACTAATTAGAAATTTTACCTAGAAATAGGGGCCATTTTTGGGCCTTATCGAATCTACTCCTTATGGATACATATGTTAATACCTCATATTTTTTGTTGAAATAAAATTTTGGATATATATGTGTTTTTGCAGTAACATTATTGCTTCAAATACATGTCGTTTGATGGTAAAGATTATAGTGTTCCTTTTATGTCTTGAATGCAAGACTTGTCTCAAAACAAGTCAAAGAAGTTACTGTCATGGCACCATCAACACCATTGTGTCCAAATGTTATTTCTTAAGGTATTTTTCTGATAAGTGTTGGATTTTGGTAAACATTAGCTTTAATATGTTTCAATTGTATGCAGTTTTTTTGTCGAGTCTGCGACTTCTGTCGCAGAAAGCTCGACATAGGGATAGTGATCCGGCGGAGGCGGTGACGGCGTTAACTAACTTCTTAAAAGTTTTAATATTTCAGAAGGTAGAAAACCTGGATGCTTCATACTTTGTATATATAGATGCCTTATGATATGAAGTTTCTGTCTGTCATATGTCCAGTGTTCTTGACTTCATTTTCATGGTTCAGTGACTAATTGAAAAAAAAGTTAAGATTTTTTGTAATGTTAATTTCTCTCTTATTATGAGTAATAGGATAACTATATTTGGTATGTGCGTACCTTGTAAGGTCCTCATGCCTGTCAGACAGTTTCCACTTGACCTCCACCTCATTTCATGGATCAGTGAACAAGGTTAAGTTTTGGTGGTCAAGTCCATATCTCAGATACTATAACCAAGAGGTCTACTATATTTGGTGTATGGAATGATTGTGAGGTGTACAAGTCCAACTGGCAGGTGTCATCTGACCTTGACCTCATTTTCATGGTTCAGTGGTAAAAGTTAAGTTTTTGTGTTTTGGTCTGTTTTCTAATACTGTATGCAATAGGTCAACTATATTTGATGTATGGAAATATGTTACGATGTATGTGTCAAGTTTGGCAGGTTTTATTTTACCTTGACCTCATTTCCATTTTTGGTGTATGGAATGATTGTAAGGTGTACATGTCTGTGTGGCAGGTATCATCTGACCTTCACCTCATTTTCATGGTTCATTGGTCAATGTTAAGTTTTCCTGGGTAACTTTGTTTCTTAAATACTATAAGCAATAGGTCAACTATATTTGATGCATGGAATGATTTTAAGGTGTAAATTTCTGTCTGGCAGAGTTCATCTGACCTTGACCTCATTTTCATGGTTCATTGGTCATTATAAAATTTCCATGGTTTGGTCTGTTTCTTTTATACTATAAGCAATAGGTCATCTTTATTCGGTGTATGGAATGATTGTATTAAAGGTGTATATGTATTTCCTCTTTGGTTTATCTGACCTTGACCTCATTTTCTTGGATCATAAATGTTAATGTGATACTTGTAGTAAAACTTTATAATTAGGACTATCAACATAAAATCAATGGTAAGTATAGCAGGCGAGACATTTCAGCGTGTGCACTCTTGTTTTCTTTTTAAAGATGTACTTTTGTGTAGGAAAGACTATCAGTGCATTGTAGGCTTTTTGTTATCATCAATGCATTTAAAATTGTACTTGCATGTTTTTTCAATCTCAGTCATGATTTAGTGACTTTGAAATTACTGTTAAACTAGCGTTCGTGCATTTTAGTTTCAATTATTATATTAGACTCAACCCCTACTTAAGGCTGCATTGGCTTATATTTTAACATTCTATGTTCTTGTTAGGATTTGCTCATAGAACATTCAAGCTAGAATTCCTTGTGAAAAAACAGTGGTAAAATATTTGGAATTCTCTATTGTAAAAGCATCTGAATATAGGATTTTCATTAAAATATGACTTGGACTTACTGTTTATCCATGCTACAATAAATTTGAAATAACTATATTTTCCATTTTAATTTTCTTAATTAGTTGATGAACCTATTAGTTGGTGACATTGAGTTTAAGATGAACCTATTAGTTATTGACATTGAGTTTAAGATGAACCTATTAGTTATTGACATTGAGTTTAAGATGAACCTATTAGTGGGTGACATTCACAGATATTTCACATTTATTGCGACATTTTTTGTTAGTGATACATGTATATATGTCTGCAGACTGAGTAATTTTATAGATATATAGATCTATTAAACAAAGTTCTGTTACTGTATGACATTTTTCTGGTAACATGCTTCAGGAATATACATGTAATAATAGTAAAATATAGGTCTGCATGTACATTTTATATCATAGCTCATAATTTTCTGGTTTTCAATGGTTAATACAGTGTAAGAAAATTTGTTATATACTAACTACTGATGACGTTATTTGATTAAACTTTTCCTAATCATCTATTTCAGAAGTTATAATAAGTAGCTGAGACTGTTTTGACATTAAGAGTTATAAGTATGAGAGGTTATACTAACATCTGTTTCTGTTTCACCTGGTACTACCTTGATTAATTACATATTTTCCTCAGCAAATCTATGTGGTAGGCTTACATGCTGAGAACATTTAGCAAAGAAGAGGTGCTTAGATAAAAGATAGTTTGTGAAATGATAAAAGTATAAATTATCATGTGTGAATGGTTTTCTGCTGTATAAAGTTTGATGCCCTGCCAGAATCAATGTTATGTACATAATATTAGCACAACTGTTGAATGTAATACAGAAGATTCCCTGACAATCTTATTAACACCAATATTGTATTAAACCTCATGTTAAATAGATGCAAATCAATAGGAAGATTAGTTAGTCCTTCTGTATGATCCAAAGATTTTGCATACATATATTGTTTGTAATTTGTCATTTTATAAAGTTGATTTGTGTGGTTAACCCTTTCCTCCATGGAGAATCTTTTTTTCATACTTGTTTAGGATATTCCAATAAAATGTTGAAAATAAGCCTACTTTAATGAAATATTGACTGTATCTTAATAGAACAGCAAGACTTTTGAAATTTTGGTCAGTTATACATCTTAGTAAGTTCTTTAAAATTTACTAAAATAAAATCAAATTTTGTTGCCATGGTAATGGTTTTATCCATATTTACACCAAGATGTCATTAAATGAGATTGGATACCCTACATTTATCATGTTTTCAATAACATATGGTTAAATCGCTGAAAGAGCCCCTCCTAAATTATTGAAAACTATCATTCTGCATTGACAATAATTATAATATCTTGGTGTAGATAAGATACACCCATTAATGGATTATATTTTGGGTTGAATCTAAAATATAATATCTTACTTACATTTTGTACCCTGTATTTCTCTTTACTTAGTTCACAGATCATAGCTAAAATTTTGAGGTGTAATTAAAAAGAAAAAAAAAAAAAACCATTTAGAATCAACTCAGGGTAAATAACTACATTTCAAACCAAAACCATACATAACATATTATCTTAGTAACGGGTCAGATCATTTTTGATTCAGCCATGCTGGATTTATGTGATCACGATTTGGAGATGGTTCAGAATTCTAAGTTGAAAACATATCATGAAACTAATTAACTGTTTTTATGACTTGCAGAAAGTTTATACACCATTTTAATCATCTACTGCTAACTTTTGATATGTTATTTGCCCTTAAATTAAGAAAAGATTAGTGGAACAACTACTTTATTTTAGAAATACACTTGCATATAGTTCCTTTGTAAATCAGGGTAGGAATGCCCTTTATCGTCAAGCGTCAAACTTCCGTTTTTCGCTACCATTAGTGTCAAATGAACCTAAATTTTTTATCTTTATTCGTCAAATCTCATTTTGTAGCTAGTGTCAAATGGAGTAAAATGTTTATCGTGAATGTTATTTTAACAAATATTTTACTGTCATTCGTCATGTGGGGTACCCCCATTCCTACCCTCATGTAGAGCTCTTTTTATAATTGTTTATTAAAAAATGTTATATAAACATATTTGGTACCTAAAGGCATTGTTTGCCTTCTAACTTTTTTAATCTAGTGGATTTTTGGAATTTCTTATAGCACAACAATATTTTTTGTTATATCTATAAGAATGGCGGTATAAGGAAGTACACAATTGAGAGTTCTGCTCATTTCTAGTTGGTTTCTTTTTTTTGTACATATTTTTGAAATGTGAATTATATATGTGTGAATTTATCATTTCAGCCTCCTTTTATGGTGACAGCTACATCAATCTTCCTTTCCAAGATGACTCTGACACAACTGAACTCCAGCTGAGATTTAGAACTTCTTCCTAATGGACTTTTGTTTTGGCATCTGGAACGACAGACTACCTATCTGTTGTCATCAAAAGTGGAAAATTGGAAGTGGAACTTGATCTTGGCTCTGGGGTCATCTTACTGTCATCAGTAAAAAACACCCAGCTGAATGATGGAAATTGGCATCGAGTTAGATTTCAACAAAAAGCCTTGTCATTTAAACTCATAATAGATGATGATGAAATCATTAAAACAGATGGCACAGGTTCACTAACAAAGCTTAATATTCAAAATGGCATCTATTTAGGAGGGACACCATCAGACATTTCAAGTATTTCTGGACATGGTTATAAAAATTTTAGAGGATGCTTGCAAAACGTTTTATACAATCAGTACAATGTTCTGAATTTGGCACTTAAATTACCAGGAGAGAGCACAAATCACATTTCATGGAACTGTGAGGAGGAATTTGGAGCAAAAAAGTCAAATGAAATTAGCTTTTCTACAAGCATATCTTATGCATCTTTTCCTTGTTTGGACTTTAGATCAACAGGTTCTATAACTTTGGAATTTAAAACTCTTCAGAAAAATGCATTTTTATTGTTGAATTCTGCAAATACAGATGAAAATACTCACTTAATCGCTATCGAAATAATAAATAAGAAATTGAAATTGAATGTTAATCGTGGTGGCACAACATTAAGTATAAGTTCAGAAGTTTCAATAAGTGATGGCAAATGGCACCTTATCGAAGCAGTTTTCTATGATGACAGATTTGTTTTTGGAGTAGATGTGGAAAGGCAACAATCAAGATATAATTCAGGTGACAGTAGGAGTTTTAGACTGACCAGTGATCTGTTTATAGGAGGTGTTGTTGGAATACAAGAAGCAAATGTAATTGCCAGGGATTCCAAATTACTTACATTTCCAACCTCATTTCAGGGATGTGTAAGAAATATTGTGATAAATAAAGAAGCATTTGGCTTTCCAGATATTTTATCTAGTAATGGCCTTAGTGTAGGTTGTATGTCTCAAAGCCCTTGTATGTCAAATCCATGTGAGTCAGATTACAGATGTGAAGAAACTGACGAAGGCTATGAATGTGTCTGTATGTCAGGTGACTGTTCAATAGTTAAGGAAGATGCACCTGAAAGAAGGCATACAAATAGTGATCAGGGGGATTCTGTTGTATTTGTAACCCCATTATCGGCAAGGGAAGGAGACGAAACTGTTATAACAACAAGTAACATAGACATTCAGTTTAATTACAGAAAATACAGTATTAGAGAATCAGCCATTCAATTTTATGTTCTTGAAAAGCCTAAATTCGGCTCCTTCAGAATTGATTTAGGGAGAAGAAGGAATAGCGATGTGTTTACACTACTGGACTTGATTGGGGGAAAGGTGTCATATACTCATAATGGTGAGGAGGAATTTAGTGATAGTGTGAGCATTGAAATGTTAATCATTGGAAACGAAGATAAGGATATTCCTGAGCGACTTTCTCAAAAATATGCATTTGTTCTGCCGATTATTGTAACTCCGGTCAATGACCCCTCTATCATAAGAACTTTAGGGAATGGTTTTATAAAAATGGCTAAATTTTCAACATTTGACATTAATTCCGATATTTTATCAGTTGTTGACCCAGACAGTGACCTTAAAGATATAGTTTACACAACATCTTGCGATATACAAAATAATAGAAATTATTTTCAGCGAAAAAACAGCCCAGGTTTGAAAATTAATGCATTTACACAAGAAGAAGTTCAAACTGGTATCATCCAGTTTGTTGACAAAACTAGGAGAACAACAAGATGTGATGTTATGGCCAATGATAAAGGGGATAGAAGTAATACTGTAACTTTAACCTTTCAACCTATTGAGCTTCATATTGGTTTGTTGATAATATGTCCTCATTTGTCTTTTATCATGATTATTTACTATTTTATTATGAATCTCTTGTTTTGAAAGGCCTAAGTAGTTTTGTAAATCAAGGCAAGGAACATGTTTTGAATTCTAATGACAATTGATGATCTTTTATACAGGGCTAATCTACATGTAATACATTACTTTATTATGGCTGCAATCTTAAAGTTTTATTTTACATGACAGCAGGATAAGAAGACATTTAGGAAATAAGCCATTACTTTATCTGTGGGCTATCTGTCATCTATGATACTTCCTGTAGATAATTAATGATAGATTATTGTGAATAATGGTGATGCTGGTATTATATCAGCTTATGTAAAGGGAGTTTATTTGTTTACCACTGTGGTGTCATGTAGCTTCCATTTTTATACGTTTCTTTAAATTTGACGCTCTAAATAATGCCTAAATAATGCCTAAATGTATTGCATTATAATTTCAAGGCTTTTAACAAACATCCTTTTCAATATTCAAATTAGAAATCATCTGTATGTTTAATTTCTTTAGAATTTGGTTCATATTTTGATCTTGCATTTACATGTATAATTATTTTTTTAGCTCTCATTATACAATGAACTAATAATAGGTATTCTTAATTTGTAAGGTTTTCCAGCTTAAGCTACATTAAAATCTGATTCTTATATGGCCTTACCAATCCATAAAAGTACATTTGTATACTGTATTACTAATGAAATGCTGAAAAGAAAATGAAAGTACACATTAAACATGCTTTTTTCTGCATGTATTAAACCCCATGCAATAACTGCCTTAGTTTTATCAGGGAGGTTATATGAGATATAACCTCCTTGGTTTTATCTAAGTACATGTATGCTGTTACCCTAAAAAGGTTCAATATTGTGCAAAAGTGTTTTTTAAGCCCTCAAAATCATAGCTAAAACCCTGCCATTACAATCTTTTGATCTTTCTTCATTATAAAAGTAATACAATGTGTATGATGGCAGTACTAGTTTAGTTAAATGTATTTGGAATTTTGGGTCTTTAAACAGCATCTATTTTTATGTTGAGGACCAGCTGACCAGATTGATTTCACAAGTGGAGCAGCATCCTTATACCAAGGGATTTGTTATTACACACATTTTTTTGTAGATCTAGCAAAAAACATTATGCAGATAATCTTCCTCCTCCTAGCTACCTGCACGTTCAGTAATTAGCATGTGAATAGTTATCCAAGTCAGTTTGTCATATATTATTTACTTGTTTGTATACAGGTTTATGTAAATTTGACATTCTCTTCACCTGAAAAAAAATATGACAGAATTATTCAAGATATTTGATGAGTGGTTTTTATTATGTTATGGTTCAGTTGTTAAAATTGCTAAGTTTGGCAGATAACTTCAAAGAAACAAATGTTCTGCAAGGTTTTTTTTGTGTTTTTATTTCTTGTAGCATTTCACTAAAATTTGGCATTAAATTGTAAAAGAACTTGGCACATGTTTTGTTTCAGTAGATTATGTAGTAAATTAGCATCATTAAACTTGAACATTGTACATAGATATATCACCTTACACAGGTACATTTTGTGTACATGTACATGTATCAAATTAAAGAAACCTATATAAATATCATAAAAGTTACTGTGTCAACAAAAAATATTACTTGTAAGACCACTGACATATATATTAAAGATTTCATTCAACTAAAAATGCTCCAATGGTTGAAAACAAAAATATAATAAAACCTAGTTTATTAATAAGAACTTGAATTTATATTTTTTTTTGTTGGACCTGCAACAATCTTTTGTGGAAGCAAGACATAGCAGTCCTTCATTCTTTTGGCGTTGTCAACATTTTGGTTCAGTGTGTGATTAAAAGTTTTTTTAGACATCAGTATCTTTGTCACACCATCATGAAATTTTATGAAACTTTTACAAATGCTTTACTATGAGTAAAGATAATGTACGAATCCAAATTTTGAAATATATTTTTCATTTGCCCATATTTCCCTGATAAGTAGATTTCGTTTTTTTTTTTTGCAATGAACATTTCCATATAGTTTCGGATTATATTTCTTTAACATCCATGCATTTTTTAAACCTTCATGGAATGTTTTGAAGCTTGAAAATAAGCTTATTGTCCCCCGCGCAAACGCAGGGACATAGAAATGCTCGTCTGTCAGTCCGTCCAGTCTTGTTAGCACTCTCACATGTACAGTTCTTGCCAGATTTTTGTGAAACTTATATCATAGGTTTATATTAGCAATGTCTTGGACGAGTTTGAAAATCAGTGCCGATCAATTATTTTTAAAAGAGTTATGCCCCTTGGAAACATTGATTATTTGTAAAATTACATTGTTAGCTCTCTCGTGTTCAATTCTTGACAGATTTTCATGAAACTTATATCATAGGTTAATATTAGCAATGTCTTGGACAAGTTCGAAAAACAGTGCCGATCAATTATTTTTAAAAGAGAAATGCCCTAAGAAACATTAATTATATGGAAAATTGCATCATTAGCGCCTCATATGTACAATTCTTGCCAGATTTTTATGAAACTTATATCATAGATTTATACCAGTAATGTCTTTGATGAGTTCGGAAATCAGTGCAGATCAATTATTTTTAAAAGAGTTATGCCCTTGGAAATATTGATTATATGGAAAATTGCAATATTAGCGTTCTCATATGTACAAAAGTTGTTGTCTCTTTGACATATTCCCCATTTCCATTCTCAACTTTAGTTCTTACCTGAATTTAATGAAACTTATATCATAGGTTTATATATCAGCATTGCCTTTGAAGAGTTCGAAAATCAGTGCAGATCAATTTTTTTTTTTAAAGAGTTATGCCCCTTGGAAATATTGATTATATGGAAAATTGCATTGTTAGCACTCTCATGTGTACAATTCTTGCCAGATTTTTATGAAATTTATGTTATAGGTTTATATATATTATCAACGTCTCAGACAAATTTGAAAATCAGTGCCAATCAATTATTTAAAAATTTTTAGTCCCTTGGAAATATTGATTATATGGAAAACTGCATCTCTAGCGGCTCTCATGTGTACAATGCTTGCCAGAATTTTATGAAAATTATATCACAGGTTTATATCAGCAATGTCTTTGACGCTTTCGAAAATAAGTGCTGATCAAATATTTTTAAAGAGTTATGCCCCTTGGAAATATTAAATATAGTGGAAATTGCATTTGCACTGAGGCCTTTATTTCTCTAAGATACATGTATTTATGAATTGTTTTAAAGAACCAAAAAAAAAGAGTTTTTTTTTTTTTAGTTATTGCCCTTGTACCTTGGAAAGATAAAATATGTGCAACGTGGGGACATTGGTACTCTGTTCTTTTATATTTATTCAAGAAGAAAAAAATAGCATCTGAAGAAACATAAAAAAAATCAATTTATTTTACCTGCATTTTTCTGATCAATAGACTTAGTTTTTGTTGATCAACATTTCACCTTTCCACTGAAAGCAACAATTGCAGGGGAGGAACATGTACAGGTTTCCTTTGAACCCTTTACACATTTTTTATTATATTTTCTGCAGTGCCGATAAGGTGACTGATTAGTTGAGAGATTAGCTGGGAAACAGTCTGATTGCTGTGATTTACAACCCTGTAAAACTTAACTAGTAATTTGATGGTGATGATGATGATGATGATGGATAGCTGCTTAATGTCCAGCGGCAAATTAATATGAATATTCAGGACAAGAACATGTTAATGTAATATGAATATTTACCCTGCTTTGTACTAGACCGACACTCTGGGCGGGATTTTTAACGTGCTACACAAGGTAACAGTCCGCAGGAAGACATGTCACCTTCCCCAGACACATTATTCTGACTCCGAGCCAACCAGTCTTTGCTCTTAAGCCTTAATGCTGCATGCTTAGTGGGGAAGCAGCCATGGTTTGAACCCATGATCTCCCGCACTTGAGGAGAACGCTACCATGAGACCACCGAGGCAGTTAATAAGTACAGTACTTTGAAATGTCAGAGAAAATCTATTGTAACTGTAGGTACTTGAACATGTATGATTGGCAAGATGCATAGCAGTTGGACCACATAATTAATTCTGAATGCTCTGCTTGCATATATAATGTATAATCCCAGAGATCTTAAAGAAAAATTAAAGCTTGGTCAAACAGACTCTCTGCAAGGTGTCTGGCCAAATAACTTGCCAAATGTCTGACAGAAATTATTAAAAACAGCCAGTAATTATATCATTAGATCATTTTTTGTTCATTAATTCCCTTTAATTAGAAGTTTGAGATGAAAGAAAATCTGTTTTATTGTTAGAGTAATCTTTTGTTTGTTTGAAATAATTTTGATCTTGGCACAGACAATGATGTAAATGATTGCATTTTATTTATTGTAGTATATATTTTTAATATTATTTAGCATTATTTTGGAAGAATATGGAAAGAATATAATTTTTCTGATTAAATACAGCTCTACATGTATATGAAAAACTTATTTTTGTGATAAAAAAATGCATTAAAATGTTTAAAAGGATTTCTCAATCACTACTGTAATTTTTTTACAGACTTAGTTTTTTCTGCCTTTTTGATACTGTCTGACTGTTGTATATTTTCTACAGGGGCGGATCCAGCCATTTTTGAAAGGGGGGGTTCCCAACCCAGGATAAAGGGGGGGTTCCAACTATATGTTCCCATTCAAATGCATTGATCGTCAAGAAAAAAGGGGGGGGTTCCAACCCCCGGAACCCCCCCTCTGGATCCGCCACTGTTCTATCACCTTTCTTTACATGTAGGAACTTTTCCTGAAAGTTATAGTTGTACATTTTTTTTATGTCCTGCTTACAATTAAAATATAAAGAATTGGGTCTTATTACTATTTTTATTTGATAACTTAAAACACAAAATGACCTTTCAGGTTTTTTGTCTGGCCTTGAAAGAGTCAAAAAGCAAAGACATAAGTATGCTGTTTCTGGTGGCATCAACAATGTATGAGTTTGTGATTAGGTCAATAGTTGTAGGTCAATGATATTTGGTATGCAGTTGTAGTAATATTGGCACATCTTATTTCCATGGAGATTATTTGGCCCCGCCCCTCAGTCATGGTCTATTGAAAATTGCTTAGTTTACATACATATTAGTGTGTGATTAGGTCAGTTTATGGGGAACCACTAATAGTACTGCGGTTCAATTAATTTGGTATGCAGTTGTATTAGCATTGGCACATCTCATTTCCATGGAAATTGTTTTGCCCTGTACCTTCAGTCATGGTTCATTGACTTTGAATGTTTTGCTAAACTTAAATGTTAAAGTATTACCAATTTAATTTCAACATTTGCATTTTACTTTCGAAATAACAAAGAGACGCGACATATCTCAGTGTTAACAGTTTATGTTCAGAGTGTGTTGGATTTTTTACGCTTTTAAAATTTGACATTCAGGGGTTATGGACCTTGATTTGTCGAACAAGGTCACTTTCTGTCATGTCTGTGTGTTGTTTGATATCTTGAGGAAAGGATGTACATTTGTAGAATAAATTTTTGTAGTTTTTAATTAGATGGGGTTATGTGTAATTTCCAAAGGTATAATAAAATTGTTTTCAAGCTTCATGTGCCAGTTCTCATAGTTTGATAGGATAATTGCAGGGTTAAAAACTTCTTTCCTTGGAGTTAAATGATGTGTAAACTTGATTAATTCACTCACAAACAAATATTTTGAAAATTGAAAGTCAAAATTGATTTTATGATTATTTTCTCTGAAATCCAGACATACAAACAAAAACATACAACATTGAACATTAAATGGTCCAGTTAGTCATGATATGAAGATAAGGAGATGTGGTATGATTTCCATTGAGAAAATAAGGAGATGTGGTATGATTGCCATTGAGATTACTATCCACCAAAGTTCAATGAAGTTGATGTAAGCAGTTATAGGCAACAGTGTGGCCTTGGACAATGAGAAAAACCATTACTGTATGGTCTGCTATTAAAGGCTCCGACATGAAAAATATGAAACAATTCAATTGAGAAAACTAACAGCCTAATTTATAACAAAACAGTTTACGAAAAACAAATATGACAGACATGAATCAACGACAACCACTGAACTACAGGCTCCTGACTTGGGACAGGCACATATAGAATGTGGAGGGGTTAAACTAGTTTGAAGGCACCAATCCTCCTCTTACCTGGGACAGTGGTGTATAAGCACAACACAAGAACAACTATATGCAAAACAATAAACGAATAACAAATATGGGAAACAGCAAAAAACGACAACCACTGAATTACAGGCTCCTGACTTGTGACCGGCACATATACAATGTGGTGGGGTTAGACTAGTTTGCTGGCACCAAACCCTACCCCTAACCTGAGACAGTGGTGTAGCAATACAACATAACTTGTCATAAGAACAAACTATAAAAATCAGTTGAAAAGGGCTCTCTTAGCTCATCAGAAAGATGCAAAGCAGAAAACAACTCATGAAACAGCTGGTAGTCTGATAGTCATTTTTGTCGAGCCTTCGACTTTTGTCGAAAAAGCGAGACATAGCGATCCTACATTCCGTCGTCGTCGGCAAGGCCCACAAATATTCACTCTGTGGTTAAAGTTTTGAAATTTTAATAACTTTAAACTTAAAATTCCATTTTTTCCGTATTTTACTTATAAATGGACTTAGTTTTTCTGCCAAGAAACATTACATTCACTCTGTGGTTAAAGTTTTGAAATTTTAATAACTTTCTTAAACTATCCTAGATTTCTACCAAACTTGGAAAGAAGCTTTATGATCATAAGATAGTATCCAGAAGTAAATTTTGTAAAAAAAATTCCATTTTTCCGTATTTTACTTTTAAATGGACTTAGTTTTTCTGCCAAGAAACATTACATTCACTCTGTGGTTAAAGTTTTGAAATTTTAACAACTTTCTTAAACCATCCTGGATTTGTACCAGACTTGGACAGAAGCTTGTTTATGATTAAAAGCTAGTATCTAGAAGGAAATTTTGTTAAAATTTTGTTCCATTTTTCCGTATTTTACTTATAAATGGACTTAGTTTTTCTTCCAGTTAACATTACATACATTTACCAAACTTGGACAGAAGCTACTTACAATCAAAAGATAGTATAGAGAGGAATATTTTTTATCAATTTTTCCTCATTTTTGTTGAGCCTCGATTAACAGCAAAAGTAGGCGAGACACTGGGTTCTGCGGAACCCTTACGAATTTTTGATTTTGACATTTTATTTTTCCATTGAGGATTTATTTATGATCAATGTGACAATGGTAACATGAGACAGTCTATTCTTGCATCAAACTCTTAAAAGTTATAAAACATAAAGTATTTTTTTTTTTTTGTATTTAAGCCTAGTTGCCGTCATTTTGATAGCTTCTGCCTTTCTATGTCATGCTGTAGTTTTTATGGTTGCTCAATTCTGACACTATATTTTGATGACTTATTACATAAACTTATCATTAAACTTTCTACTTTCTTCACTTAAATATGATTGTTTATAACTTCCTGCTAAATAATTACCATGCCAGAAATCATGAAATCCATTTACATCAAAATTTTTAAACCAACAGCCCTGTGTCACGATTGTTGCAATTATTATGGACATAATATCTCTCAGCAAAACATAACCCTGTCACTAAACATAAAAATATCTACAGTTACTAGAATTTAATTCTTTCAACAACAATAAATTCTTAATAAAATTAATATTTCAAATAATAGATGTTTTTGATTAGGCTCAATGCTTAGTCATTTCAGAGAATTTTAGTGTTAAGGGTTGATCTTTGATGGTTCTAGTCAAATCTAGTCACAACATTTTCCTTCTTGAAGGTTAATTAGCTATAGAACTTGAAATATTGTACAGACACCCATTTATTGTATAAGACTTTACATTGACCTCTAGGATGTCTTTTGTTTGTTTATGTCAATGGGTTGCTGTCTCATTGATACAAATTTGAATGTTCCTTGTGTGCCTTAATTTACCACATATGTAGGTTTCTTGTTTTCCATTTTTAGGGTTGTACCAATATAAGACCACAATTATAACTTTTTCTAAACAAAAACTATTACCTGTAATATGACCCCCCTTCATCTGCTTTGCAGTGACAAGGATTGTTCAGAATGATCAATTTCATAATTTTAGTTGCTGTTTTGTTTCTTAAGTAAAATTGATCACTCATAATGATACTTGTAAAATCAATATAACATTCTTTGTTCATATTGTCTGTTGAACATTGAATTACATCATTAAATGAGAAATATTATGAAAGAAACATCTGATATCCAAGTAATCTTAGCATAGGAGAGAAATCAATGAGGATAGGAAGCATATAAATCAATCAGCATAATTCCTATGGGTGAATATGGCACTAAATTGTATAGTTATCTAATATTTTATGTACAAGAAAAAGGAGTTAGTGATGTCTTTTTGCCCAGAAAATTGTTTCAACATGTTCAATATGAATTCAATATGAAAAAAGAGTTTCAAGATGATGAAAAAGACTTGTAAGAAATTGAAATAGGAATATTTTTGAAGAGCTTTTCTGAGTCAGGGTACTTCAAATAGGCCAAAAATAGAGATTTTCATGAATGTTGACGAAATTTTCTGAATTTCAACCATATTTGGGCCTAGGAAGTTCGACTGACTAAATATTCAAGTCAGATAGTTACCTTGTTATAACAAACATAATATGAAAAGATATTTTTGTCGACACTGCTCTATATGTTACCAGTCCTAAAACTAAATGACCTATTTTCAATGATTTGTTTTGATAATGGTCAATAATTACTAATTAGAAATTTTACCTAGAAATAGGGGCCATTTTTGGGCCTTATCGAATCTACTCCTTATGGATACATATGTTAATACCTCATATTTTTTGTTGAAATAAAATTTTGGATATATATGTGTTTTTGCAGTAACATTATTGCTTCAAATACATGTCGTTTGATGGTAAAGATTATAGTGTTCCTTTTATGTCTTGAATGCAAGACTTGTCTCAAAACAAGTCAAAGAAGTTACTGTCATGGCACCATCAACACCATTGTGTCCAAATGTTATTTCTTAAGGTATTTTTCTGATAAGTGTTGGATTTTGTAAACATTAGCTTTAATATGTTTCAATTGTATGCAGTTTTTTTGTCGAGTCTGCGACTTCTGTCGCAGAAAGCTCGACATAGGGATAGTGATCCGGCAGAGGCGGTGACGGCGTTAACTAACTTCTTAAAAGTTTTAATATTTCAGAAGGTAGAAAACCTGGATGCTTCATACTTTGTATATATAGATGGCTTATGATATGAAGTTTCTGTCTGTCATATGTCCAGTGTTCTTGACTTCATTTTCATGGTTCAGTGACTACTTGAAAAAAAAAGTTAAGATTTTTTGTAATGTTAATTTCTCTCTTATTATGAGTAATAGGATAACTATATTTGGTATGTGCGTACCTTGTAAGGTCCTCATGCCTGTCAGACAGTTTCCACTTGACCTCCACCTCATTTCATGGATCAGTGAACAAGGTTAAGTTTTGGTGGTCAAGTCCATATCTCAGATACTATAACCAAGAGGTCTACTATATTTGGTGTATGGAATGATTGTGAGGTGTACAAGTCCAACTGGCAGGTGTCATCTGACCTTGACCTCATTTTCATGGTTCAGTGGTAAAAGTTAAGTTTTTGTGTTTTGGTCTGTTTTTCTAATACTGTATGCAATAGGTCAACTATATTTGATGTATGGAAATATGTTACGATGTATGTGTCAAGTTTGGCAGGTTTTATTTTACCTTGACCTCATTTCCATTTTTGGTGTATGGAATGATTGTAAGGTGTACATGTCTGTGTGGCAGGTATCATCTGACCTTCACCTCATTTTCATGGTTCATTGGTCAATGTTAAGTTTTCCTGGGTAACTTTGTTTCTTAAATACTATAAGCAATAGGTCAACTATATTTGATGCATGGAATGATTTTAAGGTGTAAATTTCTGTCTGGCAGAGTTCATCTGACCTTGACCTCATTTTCATGGTTCATTGGTCATTATAAAATTTCCATGGTTTGGTCTGTTTCTTTTATACTATAAGCAATAGGTCATCTTTATTCGGTGTATGGAATGATTGTATTAAAGGTGTATATGTATTTCCTCTTTGGTTTATCTGACCTTGACCTCATTTTCTTGGATCATAAATGTTAATGTGATACTTGTAGTAAAACTTTATAATTAGGACTATCAACATAAAATCAATGGTAAGTATAGCAGGCGAGACATTTCAGCGTGTGCACTCTTGTTTTCTTTTTAAAGATGTACTTTTGTGTAGGAAAGACTATCAGTGCATTGTAGGCTTTTGCGTTATCATCAATGCATTTAAAATTGTACTTGCATGTTTTTTTCAATCTCAGTCATGATTTAGTGACTTTGAAATTACTGTTAAACTAGCGTTCGTGCATTTTAGTTTCAATTATTATATTAGACTCAACCCCTACTTAAGGCTGCATTGGCTTATATTTTAACATTCTATGTTCTTGTTAGGATTTGCTCATAGAACATTCAAGCTAGAATTCCTTGTGAAAAAACAGTGGTAAAATATTTGGAATTCTCTATTGTAAAAGCATCTGAATATAGGATTTTCAAAAAAATATGACTTGGACTTACTGTTTATCCATGCTACAATAAATTTGAAATAACTATATTTTCCATTTTAATTTTCTTAATTAGTTGATGAACCTATTAGTTGGTGACATTGAGTTTAAGATGAACCTATTAGTTATTGACATTGAGTTTAAGATGAACCTATTAGTTATTGACATTGAGTTTAAGATGAACCTATTAGTGGGTGACATTCACAGATATTTCACATTTATTGCGACATTTTTTTGTTAGTGATACATGTATATATGTCTGCAGACTGAGTAATTTTATAGATTGATAGATCTATTAAACAAAGTTCTGTTACTGTATGACATTTTTCTGGTAACATGCTTCAGGAATATACATGTAATAATAGTAAAATATAGGTCTGCATGTACATTTTTATATCATAGCTCATAATTTTCTGGTTTTCAATGGTTAATACAGTGTAAGAAAATTTGTTATATACTAACTACTGATGACGTTATTTGATTAAACTTTTTCCTAATCATCTATTTCAGAAGTTGTAATAAGTAGCTGAGACTGTTTTGACATTAAGAGTTATAAGTATGAGAGGTTATACTAACATCTGTTTCTGTTTCACCTGGTACTACCTTGATTAATTACATATTTTCCCTCAGCAAATCTATGTGGTAGGCTTACATGCTGAGAACATTTAGCAAAGAAGAGGTGCTTAGATAAAAAGATAGTTTGTGAAATGATAAAAGTATAAATTATCATGTGTGAATGGTTTTCTGCTGTATAAAGTTTGATGCCCTGCCAGAATCAATGTTATGTACATAATATTAGCACAACTGTTGAATGTAATACAGAAGATTCCCCTGACAATCTTATTAACACCAATATTGTATTAAACCTCATGTTAAATAGATGCAAATCAATAGGAAGATTAGTTAGTCCTTCTGTATGATCCAAAGATTTTGCATACATATATTGTTTGTAATTTGTCATTTTATAAAGTTGATTTGTGTGGTTAACCCTTTCCTCCATGGAGAATCTTTTTTTCATACTTGTTTAGGATATTCCAATAAAATGTTGAAAATAAGCCTACTTTAATGAAATATTGACTGTATCTTAATAGAACAGCAAGACTTTTGAAATTTTGGTCAGTTATACATCTTAGTAAGTTCTTTAAAATTTACTAAAATAAAATCAAATTTTGTTGCCATGGTAATGGTTTTATCCATATTTACACCAAGATGTCATTAAATGAGATTGGATACCCTACATTTATCATGTTTTCAATAACATATGGTTAAATCGCTGAAAGAGCCCTCCTAAATTATTGAAAACTATCATTCTGCATTGACAATAATTATAATATCTTGGTGTAGATAAGATACACCCATTAATGGATTATATTTTGGGTTGAATCTAAAATATAATATCTTACTTACATTTTGTACCCTGTATTTCTCTTTACTTAGTTCACAGATCATAGCTAAAATTTTGAGGTGTAATTAAAAGAAAAAAAAAAACCATTTAGAATCAACTCAGAGTAAATAACTACATTTCAAACCAAAACCATACATAACATATTATCTTAGTAACGGGTCAGATCATTTTTGATTCAGCCATGCTGGATTTATGTGATCACGATTTGGAGATGGTTCAGAATTCTAAGTTGAAAACATATCATGAAACTAATTAACTGTTTTATTACTTGCAGAAAGTTTATACACCATTTTAATCATCTACTGCTAACTTTTGATATGTTATTTGCCCTTAAATTAAGAAAAGATTAGTGGAACAACTACTTTATTTTAGAAATACACTTGCATATAGTTCCTTTGTAAATCAGGGTAGGAATGCCTTTATCGTCAAGCGTCAAACTTCCGTTTTCGCTACCATTAGTGTCAAATGAACCTAAATTTTTATCTTTATTCGTCAAATCTCATTTTGTAGCTAGTGTCAAATGGAGTAAAATGTTTATCGTGAATGTTATTTTAACAAATATTTTACTGTCATTCGTCATGTGGGTACCCCATTCCTACCCTCATGTAGAGCTCTTTTTATAATTGTTTATTAAAAATGTTATATAAACATATTTGGTACCTAAAGGCATTGTTTGCCTTCTAACTTTTTAATCTAGTGGATTTTGGAATTTCTTATAGCACAACAATATTTTTGTTATATCTATAAGAATGGCGGTATAAGGAAGTACACAATTGAGAGTTCTGCTCATTTCTAGTTGGTTTCTTTTTTTTGTACATATTTTTGAAATGTGAATTATATATGTGTGAATTTATCATTTCAGCCTCCTTTTATGGTGACAGCTACATCAATCTTCCTTTCCAAGATGACTCTGACACAACTGAACTCCAGCTGAGATTTAGAACTTCTCTTCCTAATGGACTTTTGTTTTTGGCATCTGGAACGACAGACTACCTATCTGTTGTCATCAAAAGTGGAAAATTGGAAGTGGAACTTGATCTTGGCTCTGGGGTCATCTTACTGTCATCAGTAAAAAACACCCAGCTGAATGATGGAAATTGGCATCGAGTTAGATTTCAACAAAAAGCCTTGTCATTTAAACTCATAATAGATGATGATGAAATCATTAAAACAGATGGCACAGGTTCACTAACAAAGCTTAATATTCAAAATGGCATCTATTTAGGAGGGACACCATCAGACATTTCAAGTATTTCTGGACATGGTTATAAAAATTTTAGAGGATGCTTGCAAAACGTTTTATACAATCAGTACAATGTTCTGAATTTGGCACTTAAATTACCAGAGAGAGCACAAATCACATTTCATGGAACTGTGAGGAGGAATTTGGAGCAAAAAGTCAAATGAAATTAGCTTTTCTACAAGCATATCTTATGCATCTTTTCCTTGTTTGGACTTTAGATCAACAGGTTCTATAACTTTGGAATTTAAAACTCTTCAGAAAATGCATTTTATTGTTGAATTCTGCAAATACAGATGAAAATACTCACTTTATCGCTATCGAAATAATAAATAAGAAATTGAAATTGAATGTTAATCGTGGTGGCACAACATTAAGTATAAGTTCAGAAGTTTCAATAAGTGATGGCAAATGGCACCTTATCAAGCAGTTTTCTATGATGACAGATTTGTTTTTGGAGTAGATGTGGAAAGGCAACAATCAAGATATAATTCAGGTGACAGTAGGAGTTTAAGACTGACCAGTGATCTGTTTATAGGAGGTGTTGTTGGAATACAAGAAGCAAATGTAATTGCCAGGGATTCCAAATTACTTACATTTCCAACCTCATTTCAGGGATGTGTAAGAAATATTGTGATAAATAAAGAAGCATTTGGCTTTCCAGATATTTTATCTAGTAATGGCCTTAGTGTAGGTTGTATGTCTCAAAGCCCTTGTATGTCAAATCCATGTGAGTCAGATTACAGATGTGAAGAAACTGACGAAGGCTATGAATGTGTCTGTATGTCAGGTGACTGTTCAATAGTTAAGGAAGATGCACCTGAAAGAAGGCATACAAATAGTGATCAGGGGGATTCTGTTGTATTTGTAACCCCATTATCGGCAAGGGAAGGAGACGAAACTGTTATAACAACAAGTAACATAGACATTCAGTTTAATTACAGAAAATACAGTATTAGAGAATCAGCCATTCAATTTTATGTTCTTGAAAAGCCTAAATTCGGCTCCTTCAGAATTGATTTAGGGAGAAGAAGGAATAGCGATGTGTTTACACTACTGGACTTGATTGGGAAAAGGTGTCATATACTCATAATGGTGAGGAGGAATTTAGTGATAGTGTGAGCATTGAAATGTTAATCATTGGAAACGAAGATAAGGATATTCCTGAGCGACTTTCTCAAAAATATGCATTTGTTCTGCCGATTATTGTAACTCCGGTCAATGACCCTCTATCATAAGAACTTTAGGGAATGGTTTTATAAAATGGCTAAATTTTCAACATTTGACATTAATTCGATATTTTATCAGTTGTTGACCCAGACAGTGACCTTAAAGATATAGTTTACACAACATCTTGCGATATACAAAATAATAGAAATTATTTTCAGCGAAAAAACAGCCCAGGTTTGAAAATTAATGCATTTACACAAGAAGAAGTTCAAACTGGTATCATCCAGTTTGTTGACAAAACTAGGAGAACAACAAGATGTGATGTTATGGCCAATGATAAAGGGGATAGAAGTAATACTGTAACTTTAACCTTTCAACCTATTGAGCTTCATATTGGTTTGTTGTTTGCATCACGTATCAGGGTGGCAGCTAGTAGTTATATAATTCTAACTAATGCAAATCTTAATGCCAGAACTAATGTTCCGTTACAGAAATTAAATGTAACCTATAAAATAACAGCACAACCATTTTTGGGAAATTTAGAACTTTTACAGTCTGACCAAAGTTGGATTAAAGTTACTCATTTTAATCAACAAAATATTGATGATAGTGAAATTCGTTATAGACATACAAACATATCATACAGAGGACCTAGGGACCAATTCTCATTCATAGTCACCTGCTTGAAAGAAAAACTTGCTCAAAGTACTATTCCAGTTGATATAACTCCACTCTCAATTACAGTTAATTCTCCAAACTCTGTCAAAGCTGATGGCTCAAAGGGATATTTTCTTTTGACACAAGACAAACTAGAAGCTGGGACAAATAACCATGAACAGCCACTAGTCGATATCAAATTTCTGATAACAAGACCTCCAGCTCAAGGTCACTTGTATCATGTATCAACCAATGAGTATTCAGAAGATATGTTCACAGATTCACACATTCTAGCTAATGGTGATATATTTACTCAAAAAGATATAAATGATGGGCTGATTGTGTTCAAACTTGGAAGGAAAGTGTTTGACACACTCACAGACTTCATAGACTTAAGAGTACAAGTTCCTGAAGCTCAATCAAAACTATTCAGATTGAGATTTCAAATCTTACCAGAACAAACAGATATTAAATTCATTAACAGTCCATTGACAAATGTTTTTGAAGGTGGACAAAAAGCTATTGAGAAAGATGTCTTGTATCTTGAGACAAGTGAATATAGAGAATTTGAATATACTGTGATTGATTTTCCAAAACATGGAATCTTGGTAACTGTTCATCCCAGATCTATGGGTATACTTGAACGAAACATTTCTAAATTTACTAATGAAGATATTCGAACTTTTAAAATTATCTATCAGAATGACGATTCTGAGAGTGCTACAGACTCCTTTACTTTTATTGCTGTCCCAATAATTCAGAGCACAAACAAACCAACAGTTAAAGAGCATGAGTTTCATGGAACATTCCAGATCCAAATAACAATGAGAAATGACCATTATCCTATACGATTGGTTGATAAAGTCTTTCATGTTGTGGTAAATAGTGATCATGTGTTGACATTAGATGATTTAGCATTTGGAGATCCAGACATTGACTTTAATGCAATGAATTTGGTGTACTCTCATCGTGGTGTATCAAATGGTGACTTCATATTCAGTGATAATAAAACAGCGGTTTATAGATTTACACAGGAGAACATAGCTGATGGTGATATTTCTTTCCGAAACAAGGGAACAGTTTTGATTGGACGAGCAGTTATGCATGTCTCAGATGGACAGTTTGTAACAACAAGTTTGTTTGAAATTCAAGCATCTAATCCTTACATTAAGATTGTTAATAACACTGGAATTATTGTTAAAAGTGGAAAGTTTGATTTTATCTCTTCTTTGAACTTAAGTGTTGAAACAAATATAGATTGTCAACCACATGAACTTAGATTTGTTCTGATTGAGGAACCTCTTTATGGAAAAGTAGAAAAGAACCATAGGGATGTTGCTGAATTTACCTACCAGGATGTTTTAAGTCAAAGAGTCAGTTACAAACATAATGGTAGGAAAGGATTTGAAGATGCATTTCAATTCATAGTAATGGCACAAAATGCTCAGATACAAGGAACCTTCCCAATCCGAATCATATCAGAAAGTCATAACCATCCACCGAGAATCATAAATAATAACCTTATAGAAGTACAGGAATTACGAGAAGTTGAAATTACAAAAGATTATTTAGAAGTATCTCATCCTGATACGCTGCCATCTGGAATTATGTACACCGTTGAAAGCCAGCCTCAGCATGGCCGCTTGCTATTGGATGGACACAGAGAAAACATTGTGAATCATTTCACGAGGAAGATATAAACAATAACAATTTAAAATTCGTCATACACAGTCTGGTCCGCTGGATGATTTCTTCACTTTTGATGTTTCAAATGGTTTTAAGAGTTTGAGAAATTTACAGTTTGTCATGGAAATTGTTCCTTCATTTCTTGAAATTGATACTAAAAACTTAACTGTTAGAGAAGGGGGAAGAGTCCCTCTTACTCCATCACATCTGAAATTAAAGAATCGGTATTATAACAGTAAATTAGTTGACTATGAAGTTTTACGTCAGCCAGGAAATGGACAGATTGAAACAATAAGAAATCTAGGAGTACCACTGGCATCATTCACATCAGAATCTATTCAGAATGGAGAAATATTTTATGTTCATGACAATAGTGAAATGTCAAAAGACAATTTTATTTTAAAAGCTGCTGTTGACAATAGAAAGAAGGAAAGTCGGATGACAGTAATGCATGTAGCTATTAAGTCTATCAATGATAAGCCTCCATTAGTTGTTGTCAATAAGAAGCTAGAAATTTGGCGGGGATCTATGACATTAATAACAGCCGAAATCTTGAAGTCTTCAGATCCTGATTCACCACCTGAAAACATCAGATACACAATAACTCAGCCTACAAATGGTCATGTGGCATTACTAAACAACACCTTCAGAGGTATAGCATCCTTTACACAAGTTTGGTCGATGCTGGACAAGTGACCTTTGTCCATCAGGGTAAGTGTATCACTTAGACAGTAAGAATCAGATTTATTCTTGAGAAAACTTCATATTCATTTAAAACTATTTTTTCTACAAATACACAAATTAGGATTTAGTTTGGTATAAAGGGTTCTTAAATCAGAACCTGTTATACAAATTAGAATTTTAGATGGGCATAATTTGTTTGGCACTAAGATATGTAATAATGTGTCCATGTCACAGGATTTTACCTTCCTCCATATATACTTCTAATGGATGATTTAGATGTCTTAATTGAAACATTATTCATTCTTAATATGAATTAGAATGTATATATAGCACAGATCAATTCTCCGCAATCTGACATTTACTTAAGTTTGAAATATTCATGACAATAATAAAAGGACTGACTTTTTCCTGAAACTATTAAAGGGTAATACAGTGTACAGAATCAATATATGTAGTTCTAATGTACATGTATATATATATATATATATATATATATATATATATATCGTACTTGAATTGTATATTAAATATTGTCTGGCAATATAACTATATTACCATAAATTTTTCATTGATTTTGTTTTATAAATGTCCCTTTATTTATATGTGACTACGTCATTGAAAAATAAGAAAGTTATGGCTATTGCAAAAGTCTCCTTCAGAATAAACTTAAATGAATGAAATATGACTGATTTAGACCTTATGATCAGATTGAAATTTGGGCTTTACCAAGGTCACTTGTATCATGTATCAACCAATGAGTATTCAGAAGATATGTTCACAGATTCACATTCTAGCTAATGGTGATATATTTACTCAAAAGATATAAATGATGGGCTGATTGTGTTCAAACTTGGAAGGAAAGTGTTTGACACACTCACAGACTTCATAGACTTAAGAGTACAAGTTCCTGAAGCTCAATCAAAACTATTCAGATTGAGATTTCAAATCTTACCAGAACAAACAGATATTAAATTCATTAACAGTCCATTGACAAATGTTTTTGAAGGTGGACAAAAAGCTATTGAGAAAGATGTCTTGTATCTTGAGACAAGTGAATATAGAGAATTTGAATATACTGTGATTGATTTTCCAAAACATGGAATCTTGGTAACTGTTCATCCCAGATCTATGGGTATACTTGAACGAAACATTTCTAAATTTACTAATGAAGATATTCGAACTTTTAAAATTATCTATCAGAATGACGATTCTGAGAGTGCTACAGACTCCTTTACTTTTATTGCTGTCCCAATAATTCAGAGCACAAACAAACCAACAGTTAAAGAGCATGAGTTTCATGGAACATTCCAGATCCAAATAACAATGAGAAATGACCATTATCCTATACGATTGGTTGATAAAGTCTTTCATGTTGTGGTAAATAGTGATCATGTGTTGACATTAGATGATTTAGCATTTGGAGATCCAGACATTGACTTTAATGCAATGAATTTGGTGTACTCTCATCGTGGTGTATCAAATGGTGACTTCATTTTCAGTGATAATAAAACAGCGGTTTATAGATTTACACAGGAGAACATAGCTGATGGTGATATTTCTTTCGAAACAAGGGAACAGTTTTGATTGGACGAGCAGTTATGCATGTCTCAGATGGACAGTTTGTAACAACAAGTTTGTTTGAAATTCAAGCATCTAATCCTTACATTAAGATTGTTAATAACACTGGAATTATTGTTAAAAGTGGAAAGTTTGATTTTATCTCTTCTTTGAACTTAAGTGTTGAAACAAATATAGATTGTCAACCACATGAACTTAGATTTGTTCTGATTGAGGAACCTCTTTATGGAAAAGTAGAAAAGAACCATAGGGATGTTGCTGAATTTACCTACCAGGATGTTTTAAATCAAAGAGTCAGTTACAAACATAATGGTAGGAAAGGATTTGAAGATGCATTTCAATTCATAGTAATGGCACAAAATGCTCAGATACAAGGAACCTTCCCAATCCGAATCATATCAGAAAGTCATAACCATCCACCGAGAATCATAAATAATAACCTTATAGAAGTACAGGAATTACGAGAAGTTGAAATTACAAAAGATTATTTAGAAGTATCTCATCCTGATACGCTGCCATCTGGAATTATGTACACCGTTGAAAGCCAGCCTCAGCATGGCCGCTTGCTATTGGATGGACACAGAGAAAACATTGTGAATCATTTCACGCAGGAAGATATAAACAATAACAATTTAAAATTCCGTCATACACAGTCTGGTCCGCTGGATGATTTCTTCACTTTTGATGTTTCAAATGGTTTTAAGAGTTTGAGAAATTTACAGTTTGTCATGGAAATTGTTCCTTCATTTCTTGAAATTGATACTAAAAACTTAACTGTTAGAGAAGGGGGAAGAGTCCCTCTTACTCCATCACATCTGAAATTAAAGAATCGGTATTATAACAGTAAATTAGTTGACTATGAAGTTTTACGTCAGCCAGGAAATGGACAGATTGAAACAATAAGAAATCTAGGAGTACCACTGGCATCATTCACATCAGAATCTATTCAGAATGGAGAAATATTTTATGTTCATGACAATAGTGAAATGTCAAAAGACAATTTTATTTTAAAAGCTGCTGTTGACAATAGAAAGAAGGAAAGTCGGATGACAGTAATGCATGTAGCTATTAAGTCTATCAATGATAAGCCTCCATTAGTTGTTGTCAATAAGAAGCTAGAAATTTGGCGGGGATCTATGACATTAATAACAGCCGAAATCTTGAAGTCTTCAGATCCTGATTCACCACCTGAAAACATCAGATACACAATAACTCAGCCTACAAATGGTCATGTGGCATTACTAAACAACACCTTCAGAGGTATAGCATCCTTTACACAAGCTCTGGTCGATGCTGGACAAGTGACCTTTGTCCATCAGGGTAAGTGTATCACTTAGACAGTAAGAATCAGATTTATTCTTGAGAAAAACTTCATATTCATTTAAAACTATTTTTTTCTACAAATACACAAATTAGGATTTAGTTTGGTATAAAGGGTTCTTAAATCAGAACCTGTTATACAAATTAGAATTTTAGATGGGCATAATTTGTTTGGCACTAAGATATGTAATAATGTGTCCATGTCACAGGATTTTACCTTCCTCCATATATACTTCTAATGGATGATTTAGATGTCTTAATTGAAACATTATTCATTCTTAATATGAATTAGAATGTATATATAGCACAGATCAATTCTCCGCAATCTGACATTTACTTAAGTTTGAAATATTCATGACAATAATAAAAGGACTGACTTTTCCTGAAACTATTAAAGGGTAATACAGTGTACAGAATCAATATATGTAGTTCTAATGTACATGTATATATATATATATATATATATATATATATATATATATCGTACTTGAATTGTATATTAAATATTGTCTGGCAATATAACTATATTACCATAAATTTTTCATTGATTTTGTTTTATAAATGTCCCTTTATTTATATGTGACTACGTCATTGAAAAATAAGAAAGTTATGGCTATTGCAAAAGTCTCCTTCAGAATAAACTTGAATGAATGAAATATGACTGATTTAGACCTTATGATCAGATTGAAATTTGGGCTTTTACCAATTTTCAAAACATGAACCTATTTATTTTTTCTTATGGGGAAGTTTGCGAATACTTAATAATCTCCAACAGTTTACTTTTGAACATGCTAAAAAAAATTAGGATAGGAAAAAAGGCAGATAATTATAATTTGTTGGTTTAGCAATCTGCTGAATCATCTCTTTCCGACTTACAAAAAGAAAATTCTTTTTTCACAGGCTTTCCTGCATTAAGCTTATGATTCACAGTTTTTCGTGAAAATTGATAGATAGAAACAGAAAGCTATTTTTTGTTGATCTTGAAATGACCATTTATCATGTTTATGTCATGTTTGTAAATTTAGATACATGTAACCCCTTTTAACAAACTTATATATGACGATGACATGCATTATATGTTTATTAGCGGAGAACAAATGTTTGGCACTAAAATAATACATATATTGTTATAAAGCTGAAGTACTCAGTCATGTCGGTTGAAAACAAAACTTTACGACAAAAGAGATGATTTCAGCTTCCCAATTGTGAACTTTCCATTTCTATGTAGCAACATTCCAGCAGCGCCTGCATACGGAGTATATATCTCCCAATTGATACGATATTCCGGCTTGTGTTTCCTATCATGATTTCCTTGATAGAGGATTGCTGCTCACAAGGAAGCTATTAAACCAAAATGGTGAAGTTGAAATCATCCTTCAGTAAATTTTACCAACACCATCACGAGTTGGTTGACCGTTATGGAATAACCGTTTCACAGATGATATCGGATATGTTCCTTATGTCGTAACTACAATACCCTTACCTTTTCACAAATGTGACTTACCGAATTAGACTATTTACGGATTGTAATAACATAAGCAACACGACGGGTGCCACATGTGGAGCAGGATCTGCTTACCCTTCCGGAGCACCTGAGATCACCACCAGTTTTTGGTGGGGTTCGTGTTGCTTAGTCTTTAGTTTTCTATGTTGTGTCATCTGTACTATTATTTGTCTGTTTGTCTTTTTATTTTTGGCCATGGCGTTGTCAGTTTGTTTTTTGATCTATGAGTTTGACTGTCCCTCTGGTATTTTTTGTCCCTCTTTCATGTCAGTAATTCTATATATAATTGTGTTTTGTAAAAAAAATTTTAACTGAAAAAATTTTAATTGAAAAAATCTGACAGGGCAACATTGATCAGAATGTCAACATCTCAATCTGTCTATAGGCAATTTTTACCAAAATTGTCAGAAGACTCCTTATAAGAGTTATTGTCTATGAATACCAATTTTTGCTTTTTTGCCTTCTAGGATTAAATACTTAAAAACTATTTAAGATGGACAGCATTAGTATATGGCAAAAACAACACCTATGAAAAAGTCAATTTGATTGAAATGGTGAATATACTTCTGGCAGGAGTTATTGCCCCTACATCTCTTTTTACAAATATTTGTGTTTTGCCTCTATTCTTGAAAGTTATAAATTGTCAACAATGTGTGCAACCCATACCTTATGATAAGCCTGAATCTTTCACATAAAAAAACTATAAACCAACAAATTAAAAAATCCTGGCATTATTTCTAAAAGTTTTAAACTGATTTTAACAGAGGAAACAGTTTGAATTGAATAGTGCTTGTTCAAAAATGACAAATAAATCTGTAGGGTAGGTGGTTTAGTGGAAATATAGGTTTGTTTTTTTAGACCTGACTTCATTAGTAATTTACTTCATCCCAAGTGTTAAGGTTTGCAGTTGAATGTGTTTGCTTTTTACATTTTTATCAGATAGACTTGGGGATTTCTTACACTTTTTTTTTAAAACCAATTGCTTTCAGTAAAGCCTTCCAGATATATCATTATTCATTGCTTACATTTGCCAAGAAATACCACAATAGTGCTGAAAGTGGCTTTAAACACCAACCAATCAATCAATCTCTTGTTGTAGCCATCGTCTGTCATGTGCATTAACTCTTAAAAATCTTCTCTCTTAAAACCACAAGGCCAATCTTGACCAAACTTGGCAACCTTCATCCTAGGGAACCTAGAAATGTCAATTATGCCTGCTGCACCAAAATAATGGTTGCCATGGCTAAATAGAACATAGTAATTGTCTAATATCTTGAACCATTTGTTAGAAAAAATCTGACAGGGGCTACATTGATCAGAATGTCAACATCTCAATCTGTCTATAGGCAATTTTTACCAAAATTGTCAGAAGACTCCTTATAAGAGTTATTGTCCATGAATACCAATTTTTGCTTTTTTGCCTACTAGGATTAAATACTTAAAAACTATTTAAGATGGACAGCATTTGTATATGGCAAAAACAACACCTATGAAAAAGTCAATTTGATTGAAATGGTGAATATACTTCTGGCAGGAGTTATTGTCCCTACATCTCTGTTTACCAATATTTGTGTTTTGCCTCTATTCTTGAAAGTTATTTTATTTATTTTTTTTATTTTTGGTGTTTTAACGCCACTTTTAAGCACCGCTTTTGGACTATTTCGTGGCGGCCAGTTTTTATTGGTGGAGGAAGCCGGAGTGCCCGGAGAAAACCACCGACCTTCGATAGGAAAACTGACAATCCTAGTCAATTAAGATTGGAGTCGAGTGCACCCGCACGAGCGGGGTTCGAACTCACAACCTCAGTGTTGACTGGCTAGTGATTACAGTAGTAACTACTTAGACCACTCGGCCACCGAGGCCCCCTCTTGAAAGTTATAAATTGTCAACAATGTGTGCAACCCATACCTTATGATAAGCTATAAAATTCTCAATTCTAGAAAAGGCAAAATGTGAGACAAGTAAAAAATGAAAACCCATTGCCTGATATATATATACATACTTGAATTGTATATTAAATATTGATAGATTTATCATACATTCATGTACATGTATGTGTACATTTTTATTTTTTTAATTCAAAAGTTGAATCAGCACCTTTATCATAGAATTTTTAACTGTAAATTGACTGCATGCTATTCTCTAGTACTTTGCTATTCTTCTAGCTGAACATGATTGAAAGAGACATATATCATGTACATGTATATAGGATCATATAGTAGAATGGACATGCAGTACTCTAGTGCAGTATTTTTTTATACCAAGTATATAATTTACATCTGTACCTTATCTTACTGTTCTATCATTATACAAGGATACTTGTGTGTAAAACTATAATAAATCTTAATAGATTAGGTACACATTTAGTACTTGAAAGCTAATTTATTTATATAGTGTTAACTTTCACATCTGGTGAAATCTTATATTATTTTTTAGTATAATGATATCCATATTTAACCTTATGACCAGGTATATGTCACAGATGTGATGTGATAGATGATTATTTAATAGGATAACCCATAAATAGGTGTTCTATAAATCTGATAATGTAACAGCCATTTCTCACACATTGTAACATGCTAGGTATTGTGTTTATGAATAGGAGAAACAAAACAACAACCCAGCTGTCTACTACAGAAAAAGTATAATAGCAAGTAGGCATGCAAGAGCATTGTTAAAGTGATACCTGATAAAAGATGGTTACAATTAGCACTACAAACAAAAAAGCTTATCACTGACTTAAGTTTTTTATCAGTGATTGATGAGGTAGGGAAGGAAATCTAAACTCAGAATCATAGTGCTCAATCTGATAGCTCCAATGATTTCCTTTAATGCATATCTGCACAGCATATAGCTATAGTTTTCTCTAGAGGATAGAACATACAAGATTTTTTATAAAGAAAACCTGAGTTTATCTATATTTTAAATAGTGTTTCTGACTGAACCTGTTAGTTTGTTTGGTGTAGGGATAACCATTAGGTATAAAAGATTAGTCAAGTATGGAGGTATCTTACATTTTAGGTTGGGTTGTGTTCTACTTAGTCAGTCTGTCATATGGCCATGATATGGGATGAAATTAGGATTAACTTGGTTGCTCCTTTCATCGCAAAATATATGTATCATTAGTATTCCAAGAATATTTCTGGACTTTGATATCACATTGATCTAAAGATTTAAAGCATGATTCCATAAAGGTGATTTAATAAACAGTCAAGTAGACTGCGTTGATCATGAACATAATTAATTATTTCAAATTTATTTCTCAAAAGTAACTACAAGGATTGACACTCACAATCATTCAATTTATTTTTTTTTAAATTCAGTAATTCAATTACCGTAATTATCAAGTCTCTCAAACAAAGTTTGGAACTTATTGTTTTTGCTCGTTTCTTCCCCATCCAGTTTCTTACAGCTAATTAACTTGTCAACAGCAGTTCTCAGAAACTGCTAGTCAGATGTACTTCAGGTTCTACATTTCTAGTTGTTCATTTAGTGGTTTGTTTGTGCATGCATGGGGGTCTATTTTAAGGGATACTTTTAGGGCCAATAAAGATGGTGTTCACTATATAACCATGCTGAAGTGGTTATACCTTGAACAGTATTAACGGGATAGAGTGATGGTTGGTTTCAGTAGTGATAATTTGTTTAAGGTCAAAAGTTCTATGATCGTCTGTGACCTTGACCTTAAACATTATTTTTTAAAATACACAAACCCTTAAAGATATAGAGACTCTAATAAATGTAATAAATGAACTATAAGGCGATTCCCAAGAGGTTATCCCCACTACTTGACATTTAAAAATGTTCAGTTATCTAGAAAATATTAGACTTCTCACCCCTAAATCATGTATTTTCCTGTTTTTGCAAATTGAATATTCATTTTTCGACTGTTGTATCAACATTTATAACTGCTCAGAAATTTATTTTGGACTTTGTACAAGATTATTTCTTGCATTTTGTGGGGAATAATATTCTTGGGCAAAACTAATTATTTATTTTCAGTTCTTATCAGGCCAGAATATTCAATTCATTTTATGCAACATTTTTGTGCATTCTATGATTAATTTGGTGTTGGACACTTTTAGAAGTTGTATTGAACCATCATTTTACATTGTATATTTTCAGGGGCAGATAATGGTGAATTCAGCTTCCATGTTTCTGATGGTGTCAACAGTGATGGTCGCTTACACAAGTTTTATGTGACTGCAAAGTCATTGTTTGTCACATTGGTAAGGAATATACAACTGAAGGTTTATCCTGGAAGAACTCAAGCCATTACCATCAGTCATTTATATGCCAAAACAAATGATCCTCGTCAAACTCATCCAATCATATACAATATAATGGCAAAACCAAAAAAAGGGAGAATCATCACACGATATAATCAAAGACCACTAGAACTACAGTCATTCAAGCAAGATGACATAGAAAATGGACTTATCTTTTATGAACACACATCATTTGATACTGAATGGGATGAAACAGATGTGTTTACTTTTGAAGTTTCATCATTATATGCCTCACCAGTCCAAAATCAAAGGTTTCAGATAGATATTTCATACACTAACATAGATAGTAGAGGTGGAGCCAGTTTTAATGAAAAAGGAAAGTTATCCGTTAAAGAAGGAGGGGAAGTAACTCTTACCAGAGATCATGTTGATGTGACTGATTACATTCAGAGATTGCATACTGTAGATAGACACCGTGTTGATGTTTCATTTATATTGGCTGCTATACCAAAGCATGGCAATATCTTGTTGCATGGAAATGAATTGATGCTTGGCCAGTCTTTTACACAGGATAATATCAATAGGCGGCAAGTTAAATACAAACATGATGATTCGGAAACAACTGACGATAATTTTATGGTGAAGTTAGAACTTCTGGATGGTGGTAAACTTCCAAACAGTGCGTCATTAAATTTTACTGTCAAAGTTACACCTGTAAATGATGAATTATTCCAACTTGTAACAACCAATCCACGTTTATATGTTGTTCAAGGGCTCAAGGTTGATATTACAAGTAAAGACTTGAAAACTGAAGATTTAGATACTCCCTCTGATCAAATTATTTATGAACTTACAATTTTACCAAAAAATGGAATTATAGCTTTCAAGGATAATCCTCGACAGTTGATAAATAGATTTTCTCAAAAGGATATAGATGATGGGAAATTACAATTCCAACATGATGGTAAAAATCCATCAACAACTTTTCATTTCCGTGTATCTGATGGAACTTTCCCCGCTATCAGTAGGTCGTGTTACATTACTGTCATTCCAGTGTCTATAGAACTTATAAACGAACAACATATACAGCTAATGCAGTCAGATAACATTGTAGATATAACAAGTCAAAACGTAGCTGTTAAAACTAATGGTCTCAAGAATAATGTGTACTATAATATCACTACCCCACCCCGTTATGGAGCTATTTATTCTGGCAAGTCGGTGGTCTTGTCTTTTAAACAGACCGACATAGATAACGAGAATATATACTATAAACAACATGATCTGAGTTCTTATGTGGATTACTTTATTGTGGATGTGTTTTATCCTGGAATAGTCCCTATAGCTGTCATACATAATAGACAGATTAATATAGGTGTAGAACCACTGATTGTTACAAACCCATTTACAGCCAGAATAGGTGAGAAAGTGGCAATAACTACTAAGTACTTGGATGCAGGGAAGCTTGCTAACATTACTGGACATATGCCTCAATTCAAAATCATTGAGAAGCCAAAACATGGCAGAATACTAGGTCCAAAAAGGGTGAAACGAAATACTGATAAGGAAACTCATTATGATGACATTGCATATTTCTCTCATGATGATATCGTTCATGGAAATGTGTTTTATTCCGTTGATAACATTCCATACCAGGAAGGATTGTGGGATAGCTTTGGGTACATGCTGTCAGCTGACAGTGTACAACCTGCTGCTGGTAGATTTAGTATAAAACTAGCACCTCCAGATGGTAATAGTACAGATGTAAATCCAAAAGGACGAGAGGTGATAGAACCTGATGTCAGAAGTGATTTTGTGATTGTTTTAGCTATTCTTATTCCATTGTTTATTTTACTCATTATAGTTTTGTTAGTGATTTATTTCATTTGGAGAAGGCGTCACCACCAAGAATATGTCCCACCTTCTAATGAAAAAAGACTTAGGCCCTCAATATCTGGCCCTCTGACATTAGACCAACCTCATGTTCATATTGAACCTAAACAGGAAGTTACTCCATGTTCCGATGATGAGGCATCCTTTTTTGATGATCATCAAAATTACTATAACTTACCGCCACTGAGAGGTCGAAACGATGAGTATAGACTCATAACACATGCTGATGGAAAATCAGAAGTTGGTTCAAAAGTGCCACAATGTAAAGTGACGTTATTAGCAGACGACAATGAAAGTGCGAGTAGAATGTCTGGATACAGTATTAAATCAGATACAAGTACTGAACTCTTTGAATGGTCATCTTTAATGGATCCTGAAATTCTGCAGCACTGTAGAACCACAAATCCTGTTTTACGTGATAATCAGTATTGGGTTTAATTGAAATTTGTTCTTATCATCTTACACTGAATGTTCATTTTTTTGTTTGTCATTATTTTGTTATAAAAATACTTCCTCCCATGTGTTGCCAAAATTATTATTGAACTAGTGCTACCTTAAGCTTGCTACACCAAGATTTTCCCCTTAAATACAAGTCAAATTTGTTATGTTATATGTTAAAAAAAATTTATAAACAAATTTTATCTCTTTAAAGGATATTTTTTGCTGTTGTTGTACTTTAACATGTTGCATGAAGAATGTACTTAATAAACACTAAAATCTCTTAAATGTAGAGATAAAATTAGAAGATATGAAGAAACAGTTTATCAATAAGTATAGAGCAAGGTAATGAATACACAAGTGTTATAATTTTGTTAAGAATCTCTTTTGTTTCACTCTATGATGATTTTAGCTACAATAATTAAAAAAATTAAACATTTAAACATTTTTAACAACATCATCCAGATTAGAGTGTAATGATTTTATAGGTTGTTTGACATTCATGATTGTGATTTTCTGTGACCTTTTGTTTTAACCATTTAACTATGCATTGTGAATGTGATTTTAAAGTCTTTTGTATGCATGTCATTGTAATGATACAGCTATGTATGCTTGTCATGTTAATGATAAAGCTTTTGTATGCAAAGAATTATTTTCCAGTTGTTCACTTTTGACTATCATTTGAAAGCTTTTGCTTTAAGTGTGATACAGGTGATATTATTAATTTTGTGCATTGCAGTAACTATATTTTTTAAATTGTCTTACTGGTTTACAATTTTTTTACAATATACACTTTTTTGTTTTATTTGAAATAGTTGAGGTTTATGTATCATGACCTGACCAAGCATAACTAAATTGGCAGTGGAAGGTATTTAAGATGTGTATCTACAAGTTCACTGATGTTGTTGATTAATCTGACAAAAAATGTATGGAAATTGAATCTTTAGAGATGAAATGATAACATAACTTTAAATAATTCTCCTTTGTTCCTTAAAAAAGTATTCATTAATAAAAGCTTATAAAAGTAGATGTAAAATGTATCAATTTTTCAAGATTTGGTTTATATTTTTTGCAATCAAATATACCATGTACATTGTATAGTTGTGTTGGTTTAGCATTTGTGATATATATGTGAGGTGCTAGTATGTAAATTAATCAAATGAGATTGTCATGTCATAGTTTTTTTCTTTACATGTATATAAGTAGCTTTTTTGTAGTACCATTTGACAGTGTAATTCTATTATGGAATCATTGTACACTTAGTGTATGTATACTAACTCAATGTGGAATGAGTGTACACTTAGTGTATGTATACTTACACAATGTGGAATCATTGTACACTTAGTGTATGTATACTAACACAATGTCCCTAGAAACTGACAGTCCTGTCTTACATGTAATTATCAATTCATCACAAATTACAAGCAATAGTTCAGCTAAAATTCATAAGAGAAATCATTTTGTATGTACATCCTACATTTTATAAGTTTTTTTTTTTACTTTAGAACTTTCTTTTTTATTTTAAGTCTTTTCTTCTTTTTATGAACTTCATTTGGAATTTTATAAATGTACACTGAATGCATAGTTTTCACTCTTGCTGTCATCTTTATCAAAATCATGGTAGAGATCTTAATAATATGCATTAGATTCATGATTTTTCTTAGTTGGAAACAGTTCAGAATAAGTGAATAAGTGATAACATTATATGATTTTTCATAGTCATCAAATATATAAGGAATGTTTGGAACTAAATATGAATGCTTCCGTTTTAGCATATCAGTTATTTTAATCAACATTAGTTTTATTAAAAACATTCATCCACTCTAGTATTGGTGTTTTAAGCACAAAGGCACTGGCTCAATCAATCAGACCTCAGACCATGTCTGTATGCTGTAATCATTTGATCATATTTACTGCCATAAAGTTTGATCTTATAACATTAATATTGGTCTGTTTGCCTTTCCTGATGGTAATGTATTGATATTTGTGGTTTTTCCAATCTCATATCATATAATTATTCCAATTGTCCATATATTCTATAAAATGTTAGACTAAGTATGTTATGAAAGGTTCTTTAGTAATGGGTCATTTAAAATGTATACCTAGAGTAATAGAGATGGAGTCTTGTTAATTAAATTGTTGCTTAGACAATAGACATGCCTCTCTGAAATAAACATCAAAGATTTCTGGATTTTATATACATACATGTAGTTTTATTGTATTATAAAACATTACATATCCATCTGATTAGTAACAGTGACCATACTAAATGTATCTACTTGTTTTTCCTTAGATAAAGGACATCTTTATTGTCCAAATTGAAAATTAATTAGTAGGAATGATAACATTAAGTTAATGGCTCTTTGTCCAGAAATGGAATTAGATAAGTAAATGAAGGTGTCTCCCTGGTTTGTTAATGATGTTGAGGTTATTAGGGACAAACAGAATGCTACCTTTTTCATCTCTATATTGTTTTATTCAATATTCATATCAAAAGGTGTTCCCTCAGTGGTGTAAGAATGAAGCATGCGATATAATTTTCTACTGTGAATGGAGATTATACAATTTTTCTGACTGTTAAACGTAAAAATCAATGTAATGTGATTAGTGTCTAGATGTCTGTTATTTCTACGTGGATCTGGGAGAATAGCAAACTAGGTTAATTCTATCAAACCTTTGGGATTTCCGTATTCTTCTAATTTGTTAGAGTGATAATGAATTTTAGCACTGAAATTATTAATATCTGACTTTATTTATTTAAATTGCTTCCAAATGGTTTTATGGCAGAACGGGATCATTGCATAAGTGTCTTTGGAGAACATTAAATTTATGCAGTTCAGTAGTTGTATGAAACAGTGAATTAGTTGAGTTTATCTTTTGCCAATATTTTGCATTTAGTTAGTTTTGTTAATGTTAGAAAACAGTTTGATAAGGATTTTATGGCTTAATGTTGTTTTATAACTGTTTGGATGAGAAAAATCTGCAGTTTGTGTTGGAATGTTTTAAGAACACTTGTCTAGTTTTTATCGTTATGCTTAATTAAAAAGTTGATTTTGCCAAAAAATCCTTTGTTGCTCTATTACTGTTCTTAAAAAGCAGGAAGTCCTCTATGCCGGCGGTTATATGAAGCTACATCGTTGCATCAATCCACATTAGACAATGGTTTGATAACAGCAGTATTTATTCAGTTCTATATATAGGGATGGCAGAAGAGTTTGATTAGGTAAAGTTTATCTTCTGCTGTAATCAATCTGTTGATGACATCCCACTCAATCAGAGGACAATGACAGAGAATTATTGATTTATATAAACGAAGCATGCTTTTAATTATTACATTCAGGTTTCTTTTGTTCTGCTCAAACCAGTTAAAGGAGAATGTACAATTTGGAAACAAACTGGCCTTTATACAAAAACACTTCAAAACTTAATCACTTAATTAGAACTGATTACTTTTTTTATACGACCGCAAACATTTTTTTTTTCGTCGTATAATGCTATCATGTCGTCGGAAGACGCATTTGGTTTCCAGACAATAACTTAAGTTTAAGTGAATGGATCTCTATAAATTTTTACCAGAAGGTTCGATACCACTAAAGGAAGGTTGGGATTGATTTTGGGGGTTATGGTTCCAAACGTTTAGGAATTAGGGGTCAATAAAGTACTTTAAATACTTTTTTCTTTCAAGATTTTTCAAAATTTCAATTTTTTTTCAAATTATATTTGAATTACCTCCCTACCAATTGTTTTTCTATAAAGAAATGATGTTTTATCTTGGGATGATCGATTAACAGTCAATTTATTTTTAGAACTTACTATTAAATGCTGATAAAAATATATTAATTTTAGCCATGATTGTGTATGTTATTTTCTATTAAAATACTTTAATGATGTATTTAAATGGGTTTTATGGTTTGAAATTCAATGGAAATTTGTGTTGAGATTATGACCATATCTTTTTTAGGGGTGGGGGGGGGGTTATTTTTTTATACGACCACAAAATTTATTTTGGGTTCGTATAATGCTATGATGTTGTCATCGGCATCGTCAGCCAAAGACACATTTGGTTTCCGGACATTAACTTTAGTTAAAGTGAATGGATCTCTATGAAATTCGACAAGAAGGTTCAATACCACAAAAGGAAGGTTGGGATTGATTTTGGGGGTTATGGTACCAACAGTTTAGGAATTAGGGGCCAAAAACAAGCATTTTTCTAGTTTCCATACAATAACTTGTGTTTAAGTGTATGGATCTCTCTAAAATTGTTCTACAAGGTTCCATACCACAAAGGGAAGACTGGGATTGAGTTTGGGGGTAATTACTCAAAGGGAGGGGTTAAAGATTGGGGGATTTTTTCCACTTTTTTGGGGGGTGTTCATATTTTTTTTCTTCAAAATTTTTGAAATTTCAAATATTTTGAAAAGTTTCAGAAAGAAATCTTCAATTGCATTAATTTGTGTCAGAAACCTATATTATGTCATAAATTTGATCACAATCCAAATTCAGACAGTATCAAGCTTGAATATCGTGTCCAAACTTGACCCAGCTGTTCAGGGTTCAACCTCTGCGGTCGTATCAGGCTGCGCTCAGCGAAGCATTTTATTGTTGAATATATTTCCACTAAAAGGTTTTACAGCCATGAAGAAAAGTGTAGTAATATGACAAAATTGTTTAAATCTTATCCATTGGAAGCAGACATTCAGATAAATTATACAGAATCCTCGCCCTACATATTTACTTAGGAAGGTTATTTTTTTCAAAATGTACCTTCTCTTTTATGCTTTATGTATTTTTTATGTTGTATAATGCTTTATGCAAATAAACTTAGAAATGCTGTGATAAGTTCACTATAAGCCAAGATACGCCTTTCTAAGACATAAACATGATAAAATATTAAAAGCCTGTGTAAGCAATGATGTTTCCTGAATTTTTATTGGCAGAGTAATTTCGAAAGGAGGAGGCAGAGTGCACATGATTAGGATTTTTTTATCAATAACTTTTATAATTTAAAATAGAAAATATTTAGGCGGCAAGCTTGTGTGGAAAAAATTATGAAATTTTTTAATCATTGTTGGCAAAAACTAGTTCTAAATATCAATTTAAAGGCTAGTTGAATTAGATAAGTAAATGAAGGTGTCTCCCTGGTTTGTTAATGATGTTGAGGTTATTAGGGACAAACAGAATGCTACCTTTTTCATCTCTATATTGTTTTATTCAATATTCATATCAAAAGGTGTTCCCTCAGTGGTGTAAGAATGAAGCATGCGATATAATTTTCTACTGTGAATGGAGATTATACAATTTTTCTGACTGTTAAACGTAAAAATCAATGTAATGTGATTAGTGTCTAGATGTCTGTTATTTCTACGTGGATCTGGGAGAATAGCAAACTAGGTTAATTCTATCAAACCTTTGGGATTTCCGTATTCTTCTAATTTGTTAGAGTGATAATGAATTTTAGCACTGAAATTATTAATATCTGACTTTATTTATTTAAATTGCTTCCAAATGGTTTTATGGCAGAACGGGGATCATTGCATAAGTGTCTTTGGAGAACATTAAATTTATGCAGTTCAGTAGTTGTATGAAACAGTGAATTAGTTGAGTTTATCTTTTTGCCAATATTTTGCATTTAGTTAGTTTTGTTAATGTTATAAAACAGTTTGATAAGGATTTTATGGCTTAATGTTGTTTTATAACTGTTTGGATGAGAAAAAATCTGCAGTTTGTGTTGGAATGTTTTAAGAACACTTGTCTAGTTTTTATCGTTATGCTTAATTAAAAAAGTTGATTTTGCCAAAAAAAAATCCTTTGTTGCTCTATTACTGTTCTTAAAAAGCAGGAAGTCCTCTATGCCGGCGGTTATATGAAGCTACATCGTTGCATCAATCCACATTAGACAATGGTTTGATAACAGCAGTATTTATTCAGTTCTATATATAGGGATGGCAGAAGAGTTTGATTAGGTAAAGTTTATCTTCTGCTGTAATCAATCTGTTGATGACATCCCACTCAATCAGAGGACAATGACAGAGAATTATTGATTTATATAAACGAAGCATGCTTTTAATTATTACATTCAGGTTTCTTTTGTTCTGCTCAAACCAGTTAAAGGAGAATGTACAATTTGAAACAAACTGGCCTTTATACAAAACACTTCAAAACTTAATCACTTAATTAGAACTGATTACTTTTTTATACGACCGCAAACATTTTTTTTTCGTCAGTATAATGCTATCATGTCGTCGGAAGACGATTTGGTTTCAGACAATAACTTAAGTTTAAGTGAATGGATCTCTATAAATTTTACCAGAAGGTTCGATACCACTAAAGGAAGGTTGGGATTGATTTTGGGGTTATGGTTCCAAACGTTTAGGAATTAGGGGTCAAAAAAGTACTTTAAATACTTTTTCTTTCAAGATTTTTCAAAATTTCAATTTTTTTTTCAAATTATATTTGAATTACCTCCCTACCAATTGTTTTTTTATAAAGAAATGATGTTTTATCTTGGGATGATCGATTAACAGTCAATTTATTTTTAGAACTTACTATTAAATGCTGATAAAATATATTAATTTTAGCCATGATTGTGTATGTTATTTTCTATTAAAATACTTTAATGATGTATTTAAATGGGTTTTATGGTTTGAAATTCCAATGGAAATTTGTGTTGAGATTATGACCATATCTTTTTTAGGGGTGGGGGAGGGGGGTTATTTTTATACGACCACAAAATTTATTTTGGGTTCGTATAATGCTATGATGTTGTCATCGGCATCGTCAGCCAAAGACACATTTGGTTTCCGGACATTAACTTTAGTTAAAGTGAATGGATCTCTATGAAATTCGACAAGAAGGTTCAATACCACAAAAGGAAGGTTGGGATTGATTTTGGGGGTTATGGTACTAACAGTTTAGGAATTAGGGGCCAAAAACAAGCATTTTTCTAGTTTCCATACAATAACTTGTGTTTAAGTGTATGGATCTCTCTAAAATTGTTCTACAAGGTTCCATACCACAAAGGGAAGACTGGGATTGAGTTTGGGGGTAATTACTCAAAGGGAGGGGTTAAAGATTGGGGGATTTTTTCCACTTTTTTGGGGGGTGTTCATATTTTTTTTCTTCAAAATTTTTGAAATTTCAAATATTTTGAAAAGTTTCAGAAAGAAATCTTCAATTGCATTAATTTGTGTCAGAAACCTATATTATGTCATAAATTTGATCACAATCCAAATTCAGACAGTATCAAGCTTGAATATCGTGTCCAAACTTGACCCAGCTGTTCAGGGTTCAACCTCTGCGGTCGTATCAGGCTGCGCTCAGCGAAGCATTTTATTGTTGAATATATTTCCACTAAAAAGGTTTTACAGCCATGAAGAAAAAGTGTAGTAATATGACAAAATTGTTTAAATCTTATCCATTGGAAGCAGACATTCAGATAAATTATACAGAATCCTCGCCCTACATATTTACTTAGGAAGGTTATTTTTTTTTCAAAATGTACCTTCTCTTTTATGCTTTATGTATTTTTTTATGTTGTATAATGCTTTATGCAAATAAACTTAGAAATGCTGTGATAAGTTCACTATAAGCCAAGATACGCCTTTCTAAGACATAAACATGATAAAATATTAAAAGCCTGTGTAAGCAATGATGTTTCCCTGAATTTTTATTGGCAGAGTAATTTCGAAAAGGAGGAGGCAGAGTGCACATGATTAGGGATTTTTTTTATCAATAACTTTTATAATTTAAAATAGAAAAATATTTAGGCGGCAAGCTTGTGTGGAAAAAATTATGAAATTTTTTTTAATCATTGTTGGCAAAAAACTAGTTCTAAATATCAATTTAAAGGCTAGTTATACAGTTCTCTGTTACGTTTTTGACTTTTGAAGTTTAGATAATATATGAACAGTATTACTCTGGGACCTATCTTTTTTCATTATCTTTAAGACTTATAACCCATTCACCTAACAAAGTTGCAGTATTGAAATTTAGATAAGCATCCATGTTTTTCTTTATACATTATTAATTTAGTACTTTGATTTCTTATAAAATTCATGAAGTACTTTGTGTATATAAAGAGTAAGATTTTTAAGCTTTTAGGGACTAGATATATTTCCACAAAGAATAATAGTTTTTTTATTCAAGCTCTAACTCAAAATCCTGAATGTAATCTATATGTAACTTGTATATAACTGTAATGAATATGTGATAAGTTTTATTAACCAGCCTTATATGTATAAAGATTGTGATATACATGGACAGCTTTGTATCATTATGCATGTATGTTATTTCATAATTGACAATTTCTCATGCTTAATTGTGCTTGAGGAGTGTGAACATGTTGCATATATGTTGAATGATATAATCAATACCTCACTATAGGACTTCATTCACCCAGTCATCAGATGTGTTGTTATATCATTATTGTACAATTTTAATATTAGTTTTCACAAAATTACATGTCAATTTACAATCAAGATTAGCAAAATGGGATAGTGTTTTTGTTGGACAGATGTTAAACTATGGTGATTCATATATCAGTAAATTAATCAACAATCAACTATAGTGGAGAAAAAATGTTAAATATGGACTTGGGAATGTTTAAAATCATCACTGCTGATTGCATTTAATGTGATTTATTGCTTTCTTAGAAATTCTAATATATTAAAGTACTAAAAATCCTATTTCTGTACATTTAAATTTTCTCTCTAGTTTCAGACTTCAAATGTCTACTGAAAATCAGCAGTCTTTGACCAATAAAACTTACTGTTAAAATCTAGTACTGGTACATATAGGTACCGATAAATTGACAGCTGCTTATCGATACTTACAGTTCCATTAGAGTATTAAGGAAATCAGAAATTAATGTCAGTGAAATATTCAGTCAGAGAAGTTCCTCTGACAGTTATTTCAATTAGTACCCGATGCTTCAAATTTCCTTAGTGATGGAAGTGGGAATGGTTCTTGGTATAGAAAATTCTCTCGTGTTTAAGATAAAAAAATATTTAATAGGTTAAATTGGGATGATAATGCATTTTAAATATTTATCAGATGTATATTTCTTACTCTACTTAAAATTTTGATTCAATTGGGAAAGCAGATTGTCTAGATGTTTGGGTTAAATTAAAGAAAACCCATTTGTATGCATTTGGTGGTTGCTGAAAAAAGTGATCCTTTTTATGATTGGAAAAGGGGCAGAGAACCTTTTATTCAAAGAAAATCGATGTAAGGTAAATTGGCAAAAAGGGCAAGGGATTGTTATTGAGATGTATAGGCAAACATTTATTGGTAGAGAGAAACTGCAAAAGTCACTGTTAATTATCCACCAGTCTCCCTAATTTTATTTATTGGAATGACTAGTGGTATTGAAAAGCTGTGGTGGGATTTTATGGGGAGAGGGATGGATTCATGTGTTTTGAAACGGGAATTGTAGTGATATATCCTGGGAAAAGAGATGAAGAGGACAACAAATGTTGAATGCAAATTAGAATGAATGAAATAAAACAATAATATTGTGAGTAAGTGTATTTGCTGTGTATAATGCTTTTTGTAACTTGTAAATTTTTGTTAATGTTAATGACAAATGTTTGGTTGTTATTTTGTTTGAATGAGATTGTTATAAATGTTTTTGAGTATATATGCAATATCATAAATTACACTTTGTTACTTATTTTCTTTTTTTTTTGAGAATACTTGTGCCAATTGGGGATACAAGAAATAAATCATGTTCAAATACAATGTGCTTTTGTTTAATTGGCCATCTTTAATATATTGTAATTTAAATAGTCTGGTATCTTGTCAGACAATACAATGAATAATAACAAAGCTATATGACCAAAATTGTTGACAGACCATTTTGTATGCAAAAATCTGACAACATATTGGTAATCCTGTATAGATTAGGACAAATTGTACAAAGGGTATTTACTTTCATCTTAATGATTGTGAAAGTGACATAAAGACAAGATGGAGTATGATTGCCAATGAGACAACTCTCCACAAGAGACCAAATGAAATACAAGTTAACAACTATAGGTCATCATATGGCTTTTAACAATGAACAAAACCCGTACAGCATGTCTACCGTGTAGTTAAGAAGGATAATAAAGAAACTGAAGAAGGCCAGTGGCCCAAACGTCTTAAAAAAATGGTTTAATTACTAAAATAATGTAATATGTATAAAAATAAGGAGATGTGGTATGATTGCCAATGAGACAACTATCCACCAAAGTTCAAAAGAAGTGGATGTAAGCAATTATAGGCAACCGTACGGCCTTCAACAGTGAGAAAACCCCATACTGTATACTGTTCCCTAATGGAATTTTGAAACAAGAATCAAAAAAAAAAAAAACTTATAACATTGCCCCAGAGTCGTGTGAGCTATATTCATCACTCTACATCTGTCTTCTTTGAGTCAGTCTGACTATCAAATTGGATGAACAAAATGTCTTATTCCAAAACTGATCAATTGGGACAACTTGAAAGTCAAGATCGCACCTTATATTGTTGAAATTACAACTTACAAGGAGAACATTGAACAATTTGAGATGTTATGGGCACATTTGAGAAGTGCAGTGTCACTGTTTTGAATCCACAGATTTTACAAAGCAGGGGTCATATTCATATCGCACTAACATGTTCTCGTCCTAAATATGTATTAAATATGCCACTTGACATTAAACAGCCATCCATCCACCAGTGATTTTAAGGTGAGGAGTCAAGAAACACCTGAATAAGAACATTGTACTCATTGTGCATCATGGTACTACAATCTGTCGATACCTATAGTTTGTCATTGCACAAGGTCATGTTTTTCTCTGACTGTTAATGACATCTTTACCCTAAATTCAATGGATGTTGGATGTGTACTGATTGATATTTTAGTCTTAGATACATGATTTTTCTATTAGTTGTTATTGTCTTTGAACTAGCTGTTAGTAACTGCGAGTACTCTCAGATCTGTACTTATTAGTGTCTTTTTGTTGTAAGGATATATAATTACCCGTCCAAGTCCACTCGGTGTTTTTGTTAGATGTATTTCTATTTGAATCCATCTGATGAGTTAAGCCTTTTACAACTGATTTTTGTTGAGCCTGCAACTTTTGTCGCAGAAAGCTCGACATAGGGATAGTGATCCGGTGGTGGCGGCGGCATAACTTACTTCTTAAAAGCTTAATATTTCAGAAGGTAGAAGACCTGGATGCTTAATACTTTATATATAGATGCCTTATGATATGAAGTTTCCGTCTGTCATATGTCCATTGTCCTTGACCTCATTTTCATGGTTCAGTGACTACTTGAAAAAAAAGTTAAGATTTTTTTGTAATGTTAATTTCTCTCTTATTATGAGTAATAGGATAACTATATTTGGTATGTACATACCTTGCACGGTCCTCATGTCTGTCAGACAGTTTTCACTAGACCTCGACCTCATTTCATGGATCAGTGAACAAGGTTAAGTTTTCGTGGTTTTCAAGTCCATATCTCAGATACTATAAGTAATAGGTCTACTGTATTTGGTGTATGTAATGATTGTAAGGTGTACATGTCCAACTGGCAGGTGTCATCTGACCTTGATCTCATTTTCATGGTTCAGTGGTAATAGTTTAGTTTTTGTGTTTTCGACTGTTTTTCTAATACTGTATGCTGTAGGTCAACTATATTTGGTGTATGGAAATATTTTACGATGTACATGTCAGTCTGGCAGGTTTTATTTGACATTGACCTCATTTTTACGGTTCATTGCTCAGTGTTAAGTTTTTGTGTTTTGGTCTGTTTTTCTAATACTGTATGCAGTAGGTCAACTTTATTTGGTGTATGGAAATATTTTACGATGTACATGTCAGTCTGGCAGGTTTTATTTGACCTTGACCTCATTTTCACAGTTCATTGCTCAATGTTAAGTTTTTGTGTTTTGGTCTGTTTTTCTAATACTGTATGCAGTAGGTCAACTATATTTGGTGTATGGAAATATTTGCTGTTGCTCTTATAAAATGGTTCTTGGACTAAATTTTATGGTGTCCTTTTCCGTTCTGTGTTATGTACATGAGACTTGCTATCTATAAACCACCTAATTTCCTAATAGTTTTATCTGGCCCAAGATGAATGTCACAGCAAGCCAAGTAATGAAGTATGTTACTTGTACATTGTGTTGTCTTTTCAGATCAAGGGCAGATAATTAAAGATATAACTTGTTATTTTCTAGAAGAATCATTTTTTTCCTGTATTGTTTGGGAGGATTTGTTTTGGATGGGTTATTTATTTTTTGGACTATAAGAACAGATTATTTATTTTCTGCACTGTTGAAGCATGGTTTTTTCATTTTCAGTAAAACAAGATACTGATTATTTATTTTCACAATTATATTTATAATATTTGAAAATACACAATTTTTAAATTCATTTTTTTATTCTAAAATAAATAACATAGTCAAGTCATTATGTACCATTTAATCCAAATTAATCATCATCCTCTGGAACTGAATCTTTTGAATTTTAAACTGCATATATTGCATACATACAAAAAACAATATAGGTTAAAATAGGATAAGGTATTAAAGCAGGGCCGTAACTAGTCACTTTTAAAAGTGAGGCAAAATATATGCAAAAAAAAAAAATTTCGGAGAGGGGTCTAGGCTCAAGGCCCTTAGAAGCTCTGGAAAAAATGACGCAAAATCGTGCATTCTGAGCGTTTCCCAGACCCTTTCTTAATCTGAAACGCAAGTTTTGTTTTAATTATTTTGCGACAATATTCTGGTCTCAAAACAAAATATGTAAATTCAGTGTAAGACTTTTAGTTTTTAGGGTCAACATCAAAAGACCAATATGTAGGATAAAGCAAAAAAATGTAATTCACATAGCGAAGTGTGTGGCTGCTGTTTTTGTTGTTGTTTTTTTTTATTGTGTTTAGGCTTGCAAAAAACGTATTATACCTGTCAATTGTTTTTTTTCAAATTAAGTTAAGAGGGAGCTGATTATCATTGATATAAAACTATGTCAATTCAGTTTTTATAACACATTTCAATTACAACTTGATGTTGTTCCTAACTGGGGTAAAAGGGTACACTCAGGAAAACAGTTCATTGCTACACTTTTGTGCTGTTTTGATATGTATACCGGCTGATTAATCTCGGATCTGTTTGTTCTGGCCTTGTATTGTGTTTAGACTTTGTTGTTTTTTTGTGACTTTGAAATTTATTCACCGTACAATACTTTAAGTACCGTTTAAGGGCCGTCTTGACCTTGTTGTAGGGTATGAATGATTCGTTTATTGTTGAAGACCCTCCAGCGATTATAAAGATGAAGAACAGGAATAAAAGCCCTGTTCATTGATAATTTGTATTTTTTTCTATGTATTGTGTGCAATTTTGTCCCTTGCACATTTACTCCATATTCCTTTATTTTCTATACAAGTGCCTGAACACGGCTTAATGCAAGTTCAGTCCTTCAATGTAAAAGGTCATATGGTAAATATGGCAATATAATTTATTTTTCTTTTTTAATGATTTGATACCGGGAGATTGGTTGTCTCACTTTAAATTAACCCATGTCAGCTCTTTAGTTGTATTTTCAGAAAAGAGAGCCAGTTTTGTATTCTTTAATATAAAGTTAAATTTTCCATGAAAATAACGACCAAATTTTCTATGTCCGGTAGCATTGTATCTTCTCAAAACATTTTCTCGAACAATATCTGGACATCGGTGGACATTGATTGTAACATTGCCAAACCACACAACAGTTCACCCGTCATCGTAGATCTTTCCCAAGTCTTAAGTCTACGCAATGCAGAGAATGAATGTTCACAACATACAGATGTTACGGGAAGAACCAAGAACCAGTCTTTAACCAAATTTTCCAATGACATCTTTGCTGCGTTCAAATCGTTAAAACTAAGTCACTACTTTACATTTGTACATACATTTTTAATACTATGTATGTTAAATTATTTGTATATATCTCTATACCATTGTACTTTGGTTTACTAGAATAAAGATATATATATGAGACGAAATTAATTATAATCAGGGCCTGCCCAAGCCCCGATAATCGTTGGCTTATCTACACCGTGAATAGGCTGAATTGGGTCTTCTGACTGTGTAAATATGGACAATGTTAGCCATATATTGCAACATACAATTATTAAAAATCAATATCAACACTATAATCTGCCATATAAAATTATCAAAGGAATATTAGACAACTGAAGCGTTAGTCATGAAGATTGATTGATTGATTGGTGTTCGCTTAACGCCGCCTCAGAACAAAAAGGCGAGAGCTAATTTCAAATATTTTTACAATTTATTAAATTAAATAGTTTTTTAAAATTATACAAAAGGTACTTAAATATAATAAAACTCAGTTTAAAAACAAAATTACTAAATTACAAATGAAATGCAACACTAAGAGAATGGTCATAAAGAAAGACAATCAATGAACAAAAGACAAACCCGGGAACAGATATAGACACATAACGACAAACAATAGATAATCAACACTGATGAGAAACATGGATCCCGAAAGAACAGGGGCGACGTCAGAGGGTGAACAGAACTTGCTTCTTGCAAGACAATCGCCGTGAAAACAATTTGATATGAAGACAAGCTTTCGTTTCAACTTATTATTATTATTTTTTTAAATTTCCAACACGAGGCATTTGCCTCAATGTAGTAACGGCCCGGAAAAATAGGAACGATTCCGAAAAAAATAAATTATTACTTTTCCGGGAAAATAATTAAGGAATACCACAGTAGTACATTCGCCGTTTACAAGTTTTGTGTTTTGTTCAACAAGGAAGTCCATCTTCTCCTTTTCATATTTTCGAACGGGTGCTTAAATAGATAAAGTTCTCATCTTTATGTATGATGTTGTTTGCAGTTTTAATAGCACATCGACAAAGACAAAAATGTAAAACTGCTCGTTCAAGTGGGCAAGAAAAGACTCGGCACCATTCGTTGTTCTCTTGTCAGGAGGTGATGCCCAAATGGTTGGTGGAATTTCAAATCTCGAATTGCCATCTATATAAAATTCCAAACTTCATGCATTTATCGTCAGATGGAGCATCTGCTATTAATTCTACAAAGCATTCTTCAATCTTATTGTTTGGCAAGTAAGCCAAACCAAAGAAATGTGTCAGCCATTTTCCAAAATCCGAATCTTTGTCCTTGTAATCGGCACTAAGACCTATCGACTGAATTTTACTCCACCAACTTTGTCCTAAATGAAACCTGGGACTATTATACTGTTAGTATAATAGTCCCAGATGAAACATGCAACAACTGATTGTAGCAGCATGAAATGAATAAGATCAGAACCTTTTTTGTATAGAAATATAAAATAAATAATTTATCTAACATATATTCAAATATTTATAATTTACTACCAGGTAAATTTCCGGAAAAGTTATAAATACAAATTTTGGAAACGTATACTTTAAGGGAGCTACCATTTGATTTTAATGGGGGGTGGGGGGTGTCTAGGATGAAATTTGAAAAAAATAGGCAGGACAGGAGTTTTGAGTAAAAAAAAAAGGCAGGATGAGACACGTTGCAAAAAAAAAGCAGGATGACAATTTATGTAAAAAAAAGTCAGGATAAACTAAAAAAAAAAAAAAAAAAGGCAGGACCGAATAGAGTGAAAAATAAAAATTACAACTAAAAAAAAATGCAGGACAAAATTTTTCATCCTAGCTCTATCTAAGATTATCTTTTTTAACTCTTAAAGACACGATCTCCAATCACCACCATGAAATATGAATGGTATTGGGGTATATATATTTTATATATATATATATATATATATATATATTAATTTATTTTCCAGACAAGCTCATTTGCTGTCAAAGATAAAATCTGATTAAACAAAAAGATGTGAAAGTTTAATTGCAATATTTTTACAGGACAAAACAGGAAAGATCTCATTTGATACAAATGGTATACAACCTTGGAATGGTCAGCCATTGTGACTATCTGATTGTTAGTTGCTTCCACATATTTTGAAAACAGCTGTCGATAACTTCTTCATATCCTAAATACATATAAATACAGAACATGCAACTGTTTTACAAATGCATGTGAAATATGTAAAGAAGTTAATAGAAATAACAGCAAAGATTGAACACAATAAACTAGACAAACAATTAACGACAAGACAGTCGGGCTTTTTTTGTGAAAACAAAATTGTTATATCTTTTGACCTGTTTTTCTCAAGTATGTACGTAACTAGTTTTGTCAACCTGCTAGTTATTTTGGTTATTGATATTAAGTTATTGTACTGATATAGTACAATTAAGATTGACATCGGTCATGATTATCTAACAAAGACAAAGGTGGGGTTTTGATATAACCCTTCTTTCATGTCATTCTTAATTGACCTAAGTATCAAACTTTTGACTTACAGAATATAGTGTTACAGCTCTGATCTAGTTACAGGAAAATTATATTGAGGTTACTTCTTTCAAATTAAAATTCCACCTTTGTCTTTAATACTAGAAGTTAGATGATGACGACATATATATGTTTCTAGTAGTTTAGATAATCATCTAACTAATCATCTACGGTAACCTGTAATAAACACATATTACACAACTATTTTCATTAACAATATGTCAGGTGCTGGATTCTGTTTCAAATAAGAAAATGCAATGTTGCAGTAAGTAAATGGAAGTAATTTTGGTATTGGTTTGTCAACCACAAACTCTCAATTATCAAAACAGGGACCAATAGTCACGTTTAAGTCCCAAATTGAAAACTTTGGAAAGCATTGTTCCGATAAATACACTTCAGTAAAAAATAAAAAAATGCATGCAAGTAATAATAGCGGCATTAATTGGGTATTGAAAGTTGTATTGCAGACTCTTTTTTTAATTTGGAAATTGGATGAAGTCAATTGTTCCTAATGCCCTGAAAGCCAATATGTTATGTGATATCTCGCATACATATATATTATACAGGAACTGCAAGGATAAGTTCATGTAAGCCCGGCTTTTTACTGCGACTTGACCGTGAGTGTTTCACTCCATCGATTGGAGTTTAAAAAGGGTTCGTGTTTCTCTTGCTTTAGTTTCCTGTGTTATACTTTGTGCTTTTTTTTTTATTTTTCTATGTCTGTGTTGTTTCTACCGGGAACAGTCTTGTCTATCCTCTGTCAAAAAAAAAAATGTGCTTCAATTAGAAAAAATTCGTATTCGGTCAAATGTCATGGTTAGAAAATTTTCAGGATCGATGGAGATTACTATTCCGCTCTATCACTTAATTTTGCTAATCAGCGTATTTTATAGAATTTTAAACACGACGGGTGTCACCGCAGGTAAAGCCCCAAAGAACATCGTTTTTGTGTGTAAATCAAATTACATTAACTGCTTGATAAATGAATTAGGTATTGACTATTCACTTGGAAACTCAACATATACCCCCACGACACTTACCAAGGAGGAAATCCTGATGGATAAGCATAGGTCTGTTCTATGTTCCTTTGGAATTTCAACAAAAGATGAAGAACTGGATCTTCTTCCTTCATTGTACTGAATACCTAAACTACATAAGTGTCCTTACAAACAACGTTATATTGCTCTGTCTTCCCAGTGCTCCACTAAACCTCTTTCTAAATTATCAACATCATTTTTTTTCAGCAATCAATGCTGGGCCTCAAAGTTATTGTGAAGCTACCTATTCTAGAGGTGGCGTTAATCAGATGTGGATTCTAAAAAAAATGTAATGATCTTTTAGAGTACATACAATCTAAGACTCTTTCTTCTTGCAATAGTATTAAAACATTTGACTTTTCTACACTTTACACAAGTATTCCCCATTTTAAACTAAAAGACAAATTGAAAGTGTTGGTCCTGCTTCGTTTCATAAAAAAAGAATGGCCAATGTAGATACAAGTACCTTGTCTTAAGGAGGGATAAATCGTACTTTGTTAAAAATCACTCTGATTCAAACAAAAAATACTCTGAAACTCACATTATCATGATGCTTGATTTCGTGATTGACAACATATTTGTTACGTTTAGAGGACGTGTTTTTCAACAAATAATCGGCGTATCCATGGAAACCAAAACTTGGTGACTATGTTGAATGTATCTATCCCATCGAACTTGAGATAAAGGATACACAGAAACAATTAAGTCAGTCTCATATCTTGACTTACATCTAGAATTTGGCAATGAGGGTTGGTTGGAATTTGGGTTTAATAGCTTCCTTATAAGCAGCAACCATTTATCAAGGAAACCAAGATAGGAATACAAGCCCTGGAATATCGTATCAACTTGGAGATATATACTCCATAAAGATACATAAACAACTGCAAGTTTTTTTTTATTAAATCAAAAGGTGCAAGTGGTCAGAACTTTTCCCAAACTGCAAAGCGCTACAGTCGAGACAAACATTTCTAAACCTTCTGAAGAATGTCAGTAATGCAACTATATGTATTAAATAGTGCTATATTCATGTTTATCTTTGTTCTCCATCATACCAAAATGGAAGATTTGAATACATGTATGGATTGAAAATGCACATAATTCTTCCAATCTTTCCACCCAGTGATTTTGATCACGTTGATTATATAATTTATTCGATTGTATAGGACCTAAGGTGTTGTCATTTCTGATGTTGTGTTTAAAAATATGGAAATCAGATATTGCTGCATAATTCCGTCAAGGTCTGCAATTTAATTCACTATTTTTCATGCCTTCTCACAATCTATGCAAGAATTTACGTATGACTAAAAAAACATAGATTTTATAAAAGAAATCTGAATATTTCAGTATCTGTAAACATCCCTTATAGGGAAGTTCGTAATTGAAAATAACAATTATCTCTGGAAGCACAAAAACGTATAAGAATGCAAAATGATCCCGTTTTGGTATTCAGATACTGTTACACATTCTTTAGTAAACACAATTTCCGAGATATAGATCATTTTCACACTTTTTACGTTTAGCCGCCCAAGGAAATTCCCAACTGACTTGTACAAAGACATAGATACAGCACATGATGGAATACAATTGAATTTGTGATATACCAATATATAAATACACCATTTGCAAATTCGATAAAACCATGATTAAGAATAAAAAATAAGTAAAAATTTTATCCCTTTTTTGTATAGGACCGAAAATAGTTAATTGAGCAGGAGATGGGAAGTAAAGTAGTAACTTATCAAGTAGTAAATGTGCACAACATTCTCATTTTTGTTGGAAGATAAAAAAAAAAAAAAAAAACAACTCAAAGACTCAAAAGAAAAAAGTCCAAATTTAGAACAACATAATGTGTAGTATTTATTGTAGCTAGTTTTCATGGACATAGTTATACCGACCGTGCGAGACCCTCATGGTTAGTCGATGTCAACACCCCCTTAGTAGTAGTAGACATATGTTTCGAAATTGGTGTGAGCAAATATTGTTTTTGAGGCTTTACAGTGAGTGCACTTCTGGTTATAGAAAGAAACAATGAAGTCAAGCTTATGTACCCGTTTACAAGATGGGTCATACAATACATGTCATAATTGTTTTCTATCCTTTGGAAGAGTCACTATTGTTGTTTAAAACTGATGATATATATGGCAAACAAGTCATACGACAAGAAAGTAAAGGATGCCTGAAAAACCTGTTCGGCCAATTTGTTTCTTTAATTGCTAAAAAGGAATTCATGGCTGATTTAACAAACATGCAAACTTAACTTTTATTTACGAAGTACATTGAGCCTCCCTGATATATTTTACTTTTAAAAGTCTTAAGAGATCGAACAAATGTGAAGGGTGTAATTTTTAGCCACTGTTTCTGTTTTGATTCTGGAGATACAAGGCCGATATTTATATCATATGGTATTTTATTTACTAAAAAAAAGAAAAAATGTCAGCAAGATTTGGATCTATTTTTATATATATTCTTAGAACGGTTGATTAGATTTGGTGTTTTTCATATAGAAATAAGAAGATGTGGTATGATTGCCAATATGACAACTCTCCACCAGGGACCAAATGACATAGAAGTTAGCAACTATAGGTCGCCGTACGACCTCCAACAATGAGCAAAGCTAATACCGCATAGCAAACGGCCCCGAAATGGCAAAATAAAGATAAATGTAAAACAATCCAAATGAAGAAACAAACAACCGGCTTATGTACAAAACAATAAACGAAAAACTAATATGATATACAACAACATACGACAACCACTGAAATACAGGCTCCTGACTTTGGACATGCACATACATAATGTGACGGATTAATATAAATAAGAAGATGTGGTATGAGTGCCAATGAGACAACTCTCCATCCAAGTCACAATGTATAAAAAGTTAACAATTATAGGTCAAATTACGGACTCAACACGGAGCCTTGGCTCACGCCGAACAGCAAGCTACAAAGGGCCCCAAAATGACTAGTATAAAACAATTAAAACCGGAAAACCAACGGTCTAATCTATATAAAAAACGAGAAACGAGAAACACCCATGAACAACACCAACAAACGACAACCACTGAACAACGCTCCAGACTTAGGACAGGTGCATAAAAATGCAGCGGGTTTAAACGTTTTAACAGGCGCCAACCTTCACCCTAACCTGAAACATTGGTGTAACATTACAACATAAAAAGACACACTATAAAATATCAATTGAAATGGCTTAACTCGATCAAAAAGACATTTAAACAAAAACAAGTAAACATACACTGAACGAATAAGTTTGATCTATGACACAATTTAAATACAATCAGTGGCGTATCCAGGTCATTTTCAAGTGAACGCCCGAACCTCGTCGAGGGGTTTAAGGTCTGTTAAGCTGATCCAGGGCAGATGACCTCCTGGTAGGGAGCAAAACCCACCAGAACTTCACGCGTTTTTGGAGAAAGAGATATCAATATCTGTCGTTAAAAAACTCATCAATAGCAACATACTTGGTCGGTTAAGACAAAAACTTTACGACAAAAGAGATGATTTCAGCTTCCAATTGTGAACTTTACCTTTCTATATAGCAACATTCCAGCAGCACCTGCATATGGAGTATATACCTCACAGTTGATAAGATATTCCAGAGCTTGCATTTCCTATCATGATTTCCTTAATAGAGGTTTGTTGCTTACAATGAAGCTAATGAACCAAGAGTTCCAAGTGGTGAAGTTGAAATCATCCCTTCGAAAATTTTACGATCGACATCACGAGTAAGTTGACCGTTATGAAATATCTGTTTCACAGAATGCTAATGACGACGAATCGGTTCCAATTGTTGATATTACCACAATCCCGACCTTTTTTCCTCGAATGTGACCTACCGAATTAGACTTATCACTGGGTTTGTACTTACATCAGCAATACGACGGGTGCCATACGTGGGGCATCTGCTTTCCCTTGCGGAGCACCTGAGATCACCCCCAGTTTTTGGTGGGTTTCGTGGTGCTCAGTCTCTTTCTTATTTCTATGTTGTGTTTTGTATACTGTTGTTTGCTTTTTTCGTAGTTTGCCGTATTTTGCCATGGTACTGTCAGTTTGTTTTCAACTGATGAGTTTGAATATCCCTTTGGTATATTTCACCTCTCTTTTAGAGTCTGTCAAATTCATTCATTGTGTTGATTTGAATTCTAATGGTCATTTGTTTGAGAGAAAAATGTCAAAACTAGTTGCTTAAAATATGTTTAAAACGAGATGTGCGGTAAACGACAATCGACAAAAGAATCAAAACTTTATAGAGATAGTGAAAAAGCAAGTCTCCATTTCAATGTTTTCGTTCTATTCATTTTTTTACCTCATCTAATTTACTCACCTTTTTACACGCAAATTTCGTTAATTGACACATGACCTAATTAATTTTCATAGATGGTCAGGTGTAACGAAAAAATGAATACTGAACTGTAACATAAAAATGCAAGCCACCTCGTATCTCAGCAGATAATGAATTGCTTTAATCACAGTGGAGTCAGACTTTGACAGAAATGAACAAGTATATAATATGATACCATTTGATTAAAAAGTTAATTTCGTCATTGGTCCTTTATCTTCAATTACAAGTCATCGAAGAAAGAATTACAAGGCTCGTGTGCTTTTAATCAGTTCTTTTCATATATTTGGGTTAACATATTTTTTTCTTCAAAATTTATGTGCACGCCCGGGCATTTTGACGTTAACGTAGCTAAGCGCATGACAATATTAAAACGTAGGTGCCTATATCACATAGACGTTACAGGTAGTAATAAAAAAGATGTAGGAAGAGTGTCAAACAGACAACTCTTACCTGGGACAAAATGGCGTTAAATAAAAGAACGTACGCAGGTAAATCTAAAAATAATAATTGTGTTGTTATGAGTACGGAAGTAAACATTTTTACAAAACTAATAAATTAGTTGTTCAGAGTACGAGTACAGAAGTGAAAATGTATCGTCATACTAAATACTTATCAAATGTGGTACATACTGAAAATAGTGAGACGAGATATAACACAAAATAAGTAAACATTGAATTACAGAAATGCATTACAAATTGTGTCAACAGGTCAAATTAACACGAAAGTACGATTTGAGAGTACTCGCAGTTACTGAAAGCTAGTTAAAAACCATTCGAAAAGAATACGAATTTAGTAAACATGTTTTCGGACTCCCATCCCTCTCTCTAACCTGGAACAATGGTGTAACAGCACAACATAAAAACAAGCTATAAAAATCAGTTAAAAGGGGCTTGAATCCTCAGATCGATACAAAGCACACAAAAACAACTAACAAAATCACTAAAGATGCAAAGTACCGATCTGTGAGTAGGCTTGGAGACAAATAAACATGTACTATTATTGCTAATTTTTCATCTGCATGCATGTGTTGCAAGTTATATTGGGATAAAAACGAAAACGAAACTATACCTTTTTTTTAGTAATAGAGACACCAACCTTTGACCTCGAAACCCAAAAATCAATCTGTTTTCTTTTTGTTCACTCTATCTCCTGTGTAAGTATCATTACAATCAAGCAAGGGAGACTAAAGCTACTTTCTGGAAACTGTGTTTTACCACTTTTAGTAACACTGCACAGTGACCTTGACCTTTGTCCTATTGACCCAAAAATCAAAAGCCTTTTTTCCTTTCTTCTATCTTCCATTTGTAGAAAAGTTTCATTCGAATCATGCAAGGCAAACCCAAGTTACCATCAGGAAACAATTTTCCCATTGTTTTCTATTTTAATAACATTAACCTTGACCTTTGACTTATTGACCCCACTGCAATTAATGAGCTTTCCCCCCTTTTTCTATATCTTCCATCTAAATACTCGGGAACCATTTGTGTGTTACTTGGGCAAACATCCAAACAAAGTGTGCAATCGTCACTAATACCAGAGACATATATATGTAGATATAGGAAGATGTGGTGTGAGTGCCAATGAGACAACTCTCCATCCAAATAACAATTTATAAAAGTAAACCTGTCTCTGCTAATACTAATTTTGATCTGCATGCAATTGTATAATATCTCTAATATCGACCAAAAAAAAAAAAAACTCGCATACAACATATACAACAAATTATATGTAAAAATACACTGATAAGGGTATATGTTCTCTGTGATATATTATACAATTTTCAAAGATTATCTAAAAAAATGTAATTCAGTATTTTCCCAATATACCTTAATATAACCAAGGATTTGTATAGTGTTATATTAAGGTATATCGGATTTTTTTTTTCTGAGACAAGTGCCTGTGATTTGTCAGTACAGTCTGGGAACAGTATATCTGTTCCTGGTACAGAACAGTCAAGACTTGCGTTTTCTTTAAGACTGTCCTATGATAATTTTTCGGTTCTAGTATGCCGTAAATCAACATTAAACACGTGAATGTGGGCGATAAAAATGGTATCTAAGTTAAAAATAGAAATATCTTAAGAATAAGATTCACGTTGATCTAAGTTCGAATCGTTGTCAGACGCGGAAAAGCGTAGTTCTTCCGTACTGAAAGTTTTTACACAGTTGTTCAAGACTTCCGGTGTATTTTTTTTTAGCTTGAAAAAATGTAAACAAACAAGACAGACTGTCACATGGTGTTATATTTGTGTATTTAGCTGCCGTATACAGCAAAATAAGCAAATAATAGGTATGAATATAAAAAGGGTTCTAAGTTGGGTAAAACCAGTGTCCCTTTACCACACACACTCGAGTCAAGTTTAAATATGTTCAGAATCTTCAGATTTTTCTTAGCATGTGCCTTCTTGTAATCTTCAACATATTGAAGTTAAGAAGTATTATGTAGATAGGTACAGTTTGAGTTCGATATGGGTAGAGGCTAGATTTAAGGCAATTTTAGTATAGCTTTATAGAAAAAAAAAGATGTAAAGACAAAAGATAGTCTTCAAAACTATACACAGAAACATAAAGATTGAGCAAAATAAACCTCACCAAAAAAAAACTTGGTGACCTCAAGTGCTCCAGAAGGTTTAGCATCTGGGACAATATCCCTAATGCGCCTCGAATTGAGGAACTCAAAAGTCACGTGTAAACAAAAAATCTCTGTGTAGTGATATTGGACATGTTTCTATTTTTTACAAATGACTGAGCTTAACCATTTGTGGTGATTAGGAAAGTAGAGGAACATAGAATAAATGTGTAAAAACTATGGAGCTATTAAATGTGTTCAAAGTATTAAATTTTCAAAGAACTTATTGTGTTAAAAAGGGGATTTTTTACCACAAGGAGCTGCATCACAAAAGGATGTTCGGGGTATGCTAATTTACGGAAAAAGTAATCTCACTTCGTACCCCGAAAATTAAACCACATATGTGACATGGTGAAAATGTCACAGCTTTGAAACAAGCTATCATACATATCCAAGTTTACAATATGGACTGAGCTACAGGAAAAAACGCTACCATTACCGCCTATGTAAAAACAATTAAAGATATTGACCCAAGTTAGAAGAATATTCTCAGCAATTTTCAGACTGATGTATGGATGATTTCACCTTGTACACCAGAGAAAATTGTGAAAATGACGGTTAGTAGTTTTTTATTTATACCTAGTTATCCCAGATGGTTTTAGATAAACATTATCGATAAATATCAGCAAAAACTCAATGAAATTATCTTTTAAAATGCATTACTGGCACGGGGCTGAACACTTTTTTTAGGCATAATCATAACTTTGTTTACCCCGAGAGATCTGAAAGGAATTTGTTTATTAAACAGACAAACATGAAAAAGGCATGAACTAACATAATATTTTTAAGGTGTAAGTAAAATGACACAATACAGTCTTTGTTATGTAATTATCACTTCGGTTTACAGGAATAACTGATAATCAAGGGAAATAACACATGTGCACTTCATACGAGTAAAGTGAGATACATCATCACATGTGCTTTTATCCAATAATTTGACCCCTGGTCATTAGAAATCATATGCAAATAAACAGACAAACATGTACATGTATTAAGAAAATCATGAATTATTATTTCTAATGCACACTAGCAAATCACAAGATATTGTCTTTTCTCAGTGAAAAAGGGGGAGGGTCAAACCTTTTGAAAACAATAGTGCTGCACCTATTCAACTATTAAGCTAGTTAGCTACTACTCATTGCTTCTAATATAAAAGGTTTCAGTGAAGGTTGATAAGCCACAAGGGAGAAGCATTTTTCTTTCTTTGGGAAAACCTTCAAGAATTTGATTTTTGCTCTCTCAATAATACTTATGTATTTAAATCAAATTATAACACAGCCTGAGTAAATTTTTTGTCTTATTTCAGTTCCAGACATGTCATTACTTTTTAACCAGAGATGGCAAACTAGAGGTTTTAAAAAGTCCTGAATAACTGGTAAGCATTTTATTTTATTAGGCAAGCTCTAAATTGTTTATTTATGGTATTTATGCAATTGAAATTACAGTCAGTATGTTAAAAATATGCTGAAATGAAAACTGTTGCTATGGTCTTGATATTATATAAAAATGCTTAGTTACTGATCTTTTCGACTCCATATTTCGAGTTTAACCTTGCGGCAACTGTTCCTCATGTAACACTGCAAACTATAATTAGCATTATTTTGATCTGTCGTTATATAATGACGCCATAATATGTGTAATGTCACAATGTTTCCTTTAAAACCTCATGTGGATTTCTCCCTGATAAAAGATTTTCACTGAAATACATGTAAAAACATTTTTTCTCAAATAGAATTATGTGAAAGGACAAGTTTTGAAAATTTGCACTTCATTGCACTCTAATTATATAATGAAAATGACTTTTACAGTAGTTTAGAGTGATTTTTACAGTATAAAATACCAGATTTCCACTGGTAAGAATAATTAAGTATTTTGGTGTTTTTTTTTATGAAATCTACATTTTTGCCAAATTTCTCTGTCAAAATGCACTTTTAGGCACCAGAATATTTTATTGAATGTTTTAACAGGGTCTGTGTATTGTAATTTAAGGCTATCATCAGATGTTTGTCCTTGTTTTGACTAGTGAAGGTATACTGGAAGAAATTAATTATACATACACATTGTATTCAAAATAAATAAATATAGCGATAAAAGTGTCATTGCTTTATAGTGCTGAAACAACTTTATTTTTTTTCAGAAATGGACAAAAATACACAGATTTATTCAGAATGTCATGCATACCGATGAAGATCACATACAAATATTTGGAAAAATCAGAACTATGGATTTCAATATGGGACAATATCCCTAATGCGCCTCGAAATGAGGAACTCAAAAGTCACGTGTAAACAAAAAATCTCTGTGTAGTGATATTGGACATGTTTCAATTTTTTACAAATGACTGAGCTTAACCATTTGTGGTGATTAGGAAAGTAGAGGAACATAGAATAAATGTGTAAAAACTATGGAGCTATTAAATGTGTTCAAAGTATTAAATTTTCAAAGAACTTATTGTGTTAAAAAGGGGATTTTTTACCACAAGGAGCTGCATCACAAAAGGATGTTCGGGGTATGCTAATTTACGGAAAAAGTAATCTCACTGCACTCGAAAATTTAACCACATATGTGAAATTGTCACAGCTTCGAAACGAGCTATCATACATATCCAAGTTTACGATATGGACTGAGCTACAGGAAAATCGCTACCATTACCACCTATGTAAAAACAATTAAAGATATTGACCAATTTATACAAAGCCTACTGGGGTGAGATTTTTAATTTGTTTACATGCATAGTCCACCAGAGTTCAAATTGCAATAGGAACCCAACTTTTATGGCAGTGTCTGCGCGACCCCGCATGCGGGGACGAGTAGCCAAATTGGCGTTTGTAAGCTACGTGTATTTCTTCCTGTTTTATAATTAAATGTCATCGGATTGGGAATGAAACATGAAATATACACAGAAATTATCGATAATTTGCGGATTTTGTGAATTTAGTGAAGAGAATGTCAAATAATATTTTTTAATTTGTATTTATTAGTTAAAAATACATAATACACATTGCAAATTAGATGCACATCAAAGGAATAAAACTGTACAGTCCTTATAAAAGAAAACATAATTAAAATAAGAAATTAAATGTTAATACACATTAAAAGAATAAAATTATACTGAATTTGAAAAAAAGATATGTAAAAACTCGAATGTGAAAATATCTTTCTAGTAAAATGCAAAACAGAAACCAAAATTTTAAAATATCTTAAACGACTAAAAATTGAGCTTGAGCTTGAGTTTACACATAAATTAAAGAAGCATGTAATAAGATCAAATTCCAAATGTATAAAAATAGATGCATTTGATAATTATATATCCATTCAGAACTCTGGATTCATATTTTAATCCTTCTACTGTTGCACCTGAAATATAATAGAATATTTCTGGTGTTCATATATAGGTTAAAATGAACAATGTTATGTATGATGAATAAATTAATTTGAATTAATTATGTGTTATATATATGTATAGATAATCTATTTTATTTATATATTTATTTATACATGTAGAACTTAAAACTGTTTCTATTTTGTTTTGTTTTTCTCACTTGCTTATAATGCTTTTTAATTTGATTATCATTTAATTTTTTTTATTATAGATTCCATTATATTAATAATAATAGTTAATATAGCCAACTTTTATACCCTTGAATCCTGTGAATTGGTTAGTTCGGCTTATTTTTTTTAACAAAATGTTACATGAACGTACTTATTTGATGTACAAAATAACTGATCAGCATCGTACATGTATGGAAGAACATTTTATTCTTGAAATGATATAGGACATACATGTATCATACTGATATTAGTTATCCTCTTCCCTAAGGTGAAACGGCGCTTTTAGACATTCCATAGTTTACATTTAGTTTAATCATGTTCTTTTAATCAACAAAGCTATCCTTAGTTAGAAAAGCAAGCTACATGTACATATAATGCACCACAAACAAAATATAGTTATCTTGAACACATACAGTTTTTACTTAGACTTCTGATTATGTTTCAGAATGTCTTTCGTATCAAACCATAGTTCTAACAATGATTTTTGAAATCGAGTCCAGGAACTCATCATTTCTGGCCATGGTGAGTCCAACAGTGAGAAGATGGAATTTTATTGCTATTTAATTTATTATTTCAGTCTCCGCGACAAAATAGGGTATGGAAATGACACCAAATTTAGATTATTTTGAATCTTCTTGTTATTAAACATGTTAAATAATGATATACATGTATGTGCTAATGTAATACAACATTTTACATTCTTGATGCATCTCTGGACTCACCACTTTTGAAAATGATGAGTCCAGACAGATTTTCATGTGTCCAGGACATGTGGACTTGCCTTAGGGAAAACCCTGTCAAACGTATTACTTTGAGCTTGAAAAAAGAATTTAAGCTTTTAGAAATGACTGAAATGTCATGAAAACTTTCCATGCAGTTGCCCTCCACCCCAAAAAATTAAACAAATTAACTGTGATAGAAAGGATTATTATTGTTGGTCAGTACATGGCAAACTTGTGTAGATTTAGTTGTCAAGTTTTATGAATAGATATATAAAGGAAAGGAACTAAAAGAGGTGTGGGGTCTATACATGTACATTTAAACAGCAACCCAATGATACAAATAGCAAAAGGACACATTAAGGGCAACTGCATACATTTATTGTGAAATCATTTGGACCAATACAGAAAAAAGTTGTCTTTGTCAAATTTAGAACTGTAGTTTTAAGATAGGGCAAAAAGGTAACAGGATTTATAAAAACCAAGTACAGTTGATTTTGATAATATAAAATCATAACCTGTACTTGTTAGACATTTTCCTCAATAACCTAAATACAGTTTACAATGTACATTACTGATTTTTAAAGAAAATTATAGAAGAAGGGAATTTTAAAAAAGTGCAACTACCATATTTTCTTTACTTTCATTTTAAGGTAAACAACTGAATTACCTGAAAAAATGTATGCCTTCTTGTGATGTTAACAATGGGAGTGACAACACTATAGAACTGGTGATAGATGCATGTCAGAATGATAAACCTGTTTCTAGTATACCTGAGAAAGCATGTTACCACTTGTGATGTGTAACAATGGGAGTTACAAAGCTATGGACCTTGCTGACAGATACTTGTCAGCATGATTTACCTGTTTCAAGTTTACATGGCCAAACCATTGCAGTAGATTTAAGTTCCTGGATCTGTGAACTGAGGAAAATACAAATTGCACAAACAATACCAAATCTATACCTCAAGTAATTATATATATATAATAATCTTTATTCACTTAAGCTTGAAATCATGATCAAATGTAAATGGATTTAAATATTTTTCAATTCAGTTTGTTTTATTTGAACTAATGGTTTTAACTTTAATTTAGTACCTACAATATGTCCATAATAAAATAAACATATTTTGCTTTCATCGACTTAATATCTTTCACTAGTTTTATGAGTAGGACTTAAAAAAGTCAATTAATTTTTTTTTTTTTTTTGCAGGAATTTGTTTTACAGAACCACATACTTTATGAAGCATGGCATCAAACTGGTATTTGTTGAAGATGGAACAGCACCAGAAATAAAAAAGGCAGCTCTGGCATACAGAAATAAAAACAGAGAGACAAGTTTAGATAGGATAGGATTGAAATCTATATCTGAAAAAGTAAGACAAAAGGGACGATAGAAGTTGTTTTAGGCAATGAAATGTCTTTACTCTAAAGCTTGGGTGTCAAAATCACAGTACTGGGAATTTTAAACTCCTGTCACCTTAGTCTATGGAGAAACATGTATTTCAGCAGTCAAAAAATGACATGTATAAATATGACATGTGTAAAGTTACTCTTATTTTATTATTAGTTAATCAGACATGGCAGACAAGCTCAACTTTGCCTGTCTGCTGATTAGTAGTGGGTTGACTTCTGAGTTCATGTCCATTTCTAGTCCTGACTTAAACATCACTAGATTATATCATAAGTCAGTCTTTATAAAAGTATACAACAGATGGTTCCATTCAAACAACAGTTTAGTTACATATATGACTGTATATATATGTATGTATATTTCTGGTGTTGGAGTTGTTAAATATCCATTTGTTTACAATTAAAACAAAGCAATTTCAAACTTGACCTTGACAATGTATATATGGATACTTTAAGTGCAGTCAACTATTCTATGACCTTTGTCAACCCTGCTTGCATGTTTGAGTTTGCAGTTATTAAAAAGGAGATGTGGGGTATACACCAATGAGACAACACTCCAATGACACAACTTAGCCAAAGACATCTAGAAGTCAACATATAGTCTTTGACAGCAGACTTATACAATTTGTCAAGCAAGCTCTAAATTTCTCCTCTTATAAATAGAGTTATTGATAAATTTTACAGATACTTACAAAGATCTTCCATCAACACCTACTTCTCCTATTAACAAAAGACCCAAAGATATACAACATAAGACAACCACTGATTTGGCCCAGTTGTGGCACAATTGTTGAGTCTTGGTTACACAGGCATATGGTCATGAAGTGGTGTTAAACTATATAGCTAGTTTCCTTGAAATATCAACCTTCCCTTTTTTTCATGTTGTTCAGCTGACTTTTAAAACAAGTCTTTTGTATTTTTTTAGTGCAGGGAGTTGTTGAACAACCTTGGTCTACCATGTATACAGAGTGTTGGAGAAGCTGAGGCTTTGTGTGCTCAAATTAATCATGCTGGCGTGAGTATTTAAGAAAATACTGTTTTTATAAATATAAGAAGATGTGGTATAATTGCCAATGAGACAACTCTCCACAAGAGACCTAATGACATAGAAGATAACAACTGTAGGCCACCGACTGCCTTCAACAAGAAGCTTAACCCAGACCACATAGTAAGCTGTAAAAGGCCTTGAAATGACAAATGTAAAACAATTCGAAAAAGAAAATTAACAGCAGAACTGTACAGAACTATAAACAAAAAGTAATAATAAATATCAAGCAAGATACAACAACCACTGAATAGCAGGCTCCTGACTTTGGACAGGCACATACAGAATGTGGCATGGTTAAACATGTTTGCAGTCGCCAAACTCTTCCCCTAACCTAGGACAGTGGTGTAACAGTACAACATAAGAACTAACTATAAAAATTAATGTAAGACTAAAATATCATTGCACTTTTTACCTTATACAAGTATTTGTTGGCCATTGTTTTCTTCTTTATCTTTTACCTGTTGGACATTGCAAGTAACAATGGGTCATCAATTTGTAAGCCTCAAGTTTAAACAAATTATTTTTATTAGTTTGTTGCAGTTTATAATTCATGTAATCTTATAAAGACTAAGGCTGGACCAGATTAAGATTAAAGGAGAGTAGATTTCTTCAGTGCTTAAATTTTTATCAGAGAGGCAACATTTTTAACTAATAGAAGGGAGATAACTCAATTGTTTTTTCTTTCTCTCTATTCTTGAAGTAGAAAAAAACTATTGATAACTCTTTGTTTCAATACAAGAAAACATGACTTTTAAAGAAAAATGTTGTCTTAATGAATTTCTGTGATTTTGAAGGTAGTAGATGGTGTATTGACATCTGATGGAGATGCTCTGTTATATGGTGCTAAGAAAGTCTATAGAAACTTCAAAATGAATGTGAGTAGTTAGTTATTAAAACATCATGAAAATTTACATGGATAAAAGAGGAGGTACTGCAAGTATGTAGATAACAATTGATTTTCTATGACCTTTTCCTATGGAAAATGAAAATAAGGGTTTTTCTTCACCATAAAAGATTTTATACATTAATGAAGGGGAAGCAGTACTAGCTTAGGAAAAGAGACAATTCACTTAAAACACAACGCTGATAGAAAACATGTTTGTTGATAAACATATTTATATCAAATAGCAAAGTGTAAATTGCTCCAACTCTATTTTATTGTAAAGGTATAATACTAAGGAGTTGAGAGATGTTATTTTATTTAAGACATTTTTTTATTTATACATAGTACAATGGCATAGAGTCTATGTACATGTTGAATTGCAAAGCTTAATCAATTAATTTATATATTTTAGAGGTAATCATCTTTAAAATTAAATGAGGAGATGTGGTATGAAAGGCAATAAGACAATTATCAACCAGAGTCTAAACAAAGTAGATTTAAGCAACAGTAGGTCACCAAACCCATACAGAATAGTCAGTGTAAAAGGCCCAGACATGACAATACAAATGAAAAAACCAACGTCCTAATTTATGACAAAACAATATACAAAACAACAAATATAGCATACAGAAATCAATGACAAGCACTGAATTGCAGACTCCTGATTTGTGTCATGCACTTTGAAACATCAATGTAATTTTCCAGAATTTGCTAGATCTGTGAACTTTTTTGTTTCTATATATCCTTCAAACATTGAAGTTTTTTAATTCTGTATTTTGACCACTTCTACACTTTAAGTTTCACCCCCTTCTTATGTATTTTTCAGGATGGTACTGTAGATTGCTATGATATGGTTGAGATAGAAAATAAGTTAAAAGTTGACAGAAGAGGTCTTGTTGCCATGGCTTTATTATCTGGATGTGATTATGATAAAGATGGTGTTCAAAATGTTGGTGCACAGAAGGCCTATGACTTAGTTCAACTTTGTACAAAGTTAGGTGTTGACCCACTGAACAGGTACATCCTTATTACATGAAAATGACAGTAGATAATAACATTGGTGAAGTGTAAAGATGATAGAAGAAAAAATTCTTATATGATGTGCTGTTTTCGATTTGTAAACCAATTCTCGTATCTATATTTAGAGGAGACTCATAGATGTAGATATAAGAAGATGTGGTATGAGTGCCAATGAGACAACTCTCCATCCAAGTCAAAACTTATAAATGTAAACCATTATAGGTCAAAGTACGGTCTTCAACACGGAGCCTAGGCTCACACCGAACAGTAAGCTATAAAGGGCCCCAAAAATTACTAGTGTAAAACCATTCAAACGGGATAAACCAACGGTCTAATCTATATAAAAACGAGAAACACTTATGAACCACATCAACAAACGACAACTACTGAACATCAGATTCCTGACTTAGGACAGGTGCAAACAAATGCAGCGGGTTTAAACGTTTTAATGGTACCAAACCTTCACCCTTTTTCTGAAACAATAGTGTAACATCACAACATAGAAAGACACACTATAAAATATCAACTGAAATAGCTTAACTCAATCAACTTAACTTTGTTTGGCTTGCTTGCTTTGTTTGTATCAATGTTTGCTCAAGCATTGTAATAAAAATTGACATCTGCAAACAATATAAGTAGGTGGAGTTAAACCTGTGTAAAGGTAAATTTGATTATTTGATAATGAAATGTCCAATCAAATTTAAATATAATGTATACAAGTTTAAATCCACCTTTTTATGTTGTTTTCAGATGTCAATCTTAATTTCAATGCTTGAGCAAACATTGATACAAACAAAGAAAGCAAGCCAAACAAACCTTTGCCTTGCTAGCATTATGAAAAGAGCTGTAAAATTCTGTGAAATTTCATGAATGATCTTGGCCTATTAACTTCATGTCAAATATGACATCATACAAATGAAAACTCTCAAGCTGAAGGTTATTCTGGTACTTGTAAGCTTCAAATTGGATAATGTATCATCAAAAGTGAGTTTTTCAGGTAGGTATTGACTTATTTTCAATTCTATTGTATTTTAAAATCGCACAATAATGGATTGCAGCAAGTCAAAATGGCAGCTCATTACTTAGTTATGACATGTTAATTGTAGATTTTACTGTAAATAGTAGCCAATAAAAAAAAATTAATTAAAAATTGCAAATGTTTAGGTTTAAAATTATAAGGGTTTTATTAAACACATTTTTTCTAGATGTTATTTAAAAAATAATTCGAGCAAGCGATAAATTTGATGGAAATGTTTTAGCTTTATCTTGCAGGGGGTAAAATAATATAGTCACACACACAGCAAACTTATCTTTGCCTCAGTTTTATAATAACCATATTTCTCCTATTAGATTTAAAACAATTGTTTTGAAATACCTGGAATATATGAATACTGGGCTGTGTTTTTTTTCCAGTTTATTTGTTGCATATGATGAAAGTGTCAAAATAAAATGTACCAAATTTATTCAAACAGACTTTTAAAAGCAAACATTTTGGTAATCAGGTGCCAATACTGGTAATTCAGAAAGGTATGCAATATTTATATCATTGCAAAAAGTACAACAGGATATGTTTCACAAAAATGTAAAAGTTACAATTGTAATGTTGATAGCATTGTGTCTATGCTAAATTTACTGAAAAAAACCCAATAATTAATCTCTCATTTTTGTCCTTTGTTCAACAATCACAATAATAAATGCAAGCACAAACTTCTAAATTTACAGTATCATTTTTGGGAAAGTGTACAGTTTTAAGTGTAAGCTATACAAAATTTTTAAAGTATTCACAACGAGAGTATTTAAGTTTCTCAAATTCATTGTGTTTTCACCAAAAAAAAAAAGAACAAACATGAACACAGTCAAGTAATTAGATGTTCCTGTACTATGTCATATGTTCCATGTGTTTAACCCCTCCACATTCTATATGTGCCTGTCCCAAGTCAGGAGCCTGTAATCAGTAGTTATCGTTTGTTGCTATATATCATATTTGTTTTTTTTTATTGTTTTGTCATAAATCAGACTGTTGGATTTTTCTATTGAATTGTTTCACGTAATTTCATGTCTAGGACTTTTATTGCTGACTATACAGTATTGGTTATGCTCATTGTTGAAGGCCCTACACTGTCTGATTCAATCGGACTCTGTTGGATAGTTGTCTCATTGGCAATCATACCAAATCTCTTTATTTTATATATATGTGTAAAGATGATTTAAAATAGTTATTATCCATAGGATCATGACTTGGAGAACAAACAGTGAATTAAAGACTTTACAGAAAGTGAAAGAAAGTCCACAGAAGAAACCATCACATTGTATTGTGTGTAAACATTTAGGTATGATTTAAAACTGTTGTGAAGATTGACAGAGCTTGTAAATAATGTAGAGACAGTTTTTTTTTTTTTAATTGTTTAAACAAAAGCGCTTTGTGCAAATTATGATAGAATTAGATCAGGCAACTAATTCATGCAATTCCACTTGATTCAATCATTGTCAACAACTAGCAGATGAAAAAGCACTTTATTAATGTTATGTTTCAAAAGTGCTTTTCTGGAATTTCCTTTATTATGAACCCTTAAGCCTGAACATTTTAAAGGCAGGAATGTAGAAATACCGTAAACATTTAATATATCTAAATAACTCCTATAAGACTTTAAAAGGCTTCAATTAATAATTTGGAAGAAAATGTGGATAATCATCGTATGATGATCTTGCAATAGAGAGATTTTAGTGAGATCAAGTGTAGATTACATTAGATTCATTATGAAGTTTATATTTGATCTATGTTTAATTTTCAGTGACCAAATTTAAGCAGTTTCTACAAAAAAAATCAGCTTTGACTTAAATACGTAACAGTGATTATGTCTTGAGAAATGTTTCTGGTGATAATTAGAAGTTTTATCTATATGCCAATGAGAACTTTTCCACAGATTTTTATTCTGGTATGTTACATTCTTCAAAACAGTCTGAAAATGATTCAGATGTCTGTGTCAGATAAATATTCTATTCAGCCGTATGAGGTCTTATATAACAATGGAAGTAGAGTGGGGTTCAGATGACTAATGAAATTCTATATTATAAAAGTATCCTCAGAGTTACTGCTCTTCTGGCATTACAGAAACAACAAGTATAGTTGTTGTGGCAGATAATTCAGACAACTATCTATATAAAGGTTTCAAGCAATTTAGAAAATTTATTGATAATATGCTGTCTTTTTTCAATTGTAGCTATAATGAGCACACAGTTTCTTTATAGGAATTTAATAACTATGATAAGAAATGGATTGGTTTTTCATGTCACCTACATTAAGAGTTTGTTTTGCAATTTAACAGGTACTAAGCCTGACCATTTTAAGAATGGTTGTATACCATGTGACACAAAACAGTCATGTGACTCAGATAGTCAAGTCAGCTGTACATGTGATAGTTGCACTGTTGATCTCCATAAATTTGAATTGAAAATGAGAGAAAAAGCTTTGAGAGATCCAGGTTTTCCTAATCAAATGGTAGGTACATTTCTCTATAATTCATACCAGATTTATACTACATGTATTCCCAACTGGTTGATTATTTTTTTGTAATCAACATGTGGTTCATTTGATCTCAATTCTTCCTTGGTCAGTTATGACCTCAACTTTTCTTGCTTTCCTCTGAATTTTATATTGTGACATTACAAAAAAAGGGACCATGTCTGATGACATCACATTTAAAGAACACATCTGTTTGCAGATCAGTGATAATTTTTGTCTGCATATCATCTAAAAATCATTAGAGAAACAGATTCCATCACTTAATCTGGTGCAATACAATATTTCTCCTCTCGACAACCAATAGAATTACAATATTTAAAAAGCTCGGTAAGCCTCATGTTTTAAATTTGAAAACTGAACTGTCTGGAGAGGAGAAATATGGTACCCCACTTGATGTAGTGGTAGAATCTATATTTATAAAACAATATAAAAATAAGAAAATGTGGTATGATTGCCAATGAGACAACTCTCTACCAGAGACCAAATGACATAGAAGTTAACAACTATAGGTCACTGTACGGCCTTCAACAATGAGCAAAACCCATACCGCATAGTCGGCTATAAAAGGCCCCTAATTGACAAATGTAAAACAATTCAAACAAGAAAACTTATGGCCTGATCTATATATAAAACAAAAAACGAAAAACAAATATGATATACAGCAACAAACAACAACCACTGAAATACACGCTCCTGACTTAGGACAGGCACATACAGAATGTGGTGGGGTTAAACTAGTTTGTTGGCGCCAAACCCTCCTCCTAACCTGGTATAGTGGTTTAACAGTACAACATAAGAATAAACTATAAAGATGAGTTGAAAAGGGTCTAACTCATCAGATCGATACAAAGTAGAAAGACATCTAACAAAAGCACAGACCGGATGTGGCAGGGTATTTATACATCCCCACAACAAAAAAGATACTTAGTACAGATCTGAGAGTACTCACAGTTACTGACAGCCAGTTCAAAGCCAATAACAGTTAATAAAAAAATCATGCATCTAAAACTAAAATATCAAACAGTACACATCCAACATCCAATGGATTTCAGTAAAGACGTCATTAATAGTCGGAGAAAAACACGACCTTGTGCAATGCCAAGATACGGGTATAAAAAGATTGTAGAGCCATGAATGTATATAAAAATAATATTTAGTTTGATTTTAATTTACTAATTACAAAATCAATGTTAGTACCAATAAAAACAATATTCAAAGATCTAATTACAGTGTTGAATTGGTAACCTTTTAGACCGATAAGTTTACCTGGATGCACACTTTCATTGTTACTCATATAAATGAATAAGAAGACAACAATTTTTAGTTTACCTTTTTTGGATATATCGGTTTCTCATGCAGAAAACATACCTGTAATATAGGTTATCAACATTTCCGTTTATACAGTGAGACTTGGATGTGTACTGGAATTTCTTACTTATCTTTTACAGTTATTTTAAGAGAAATAAACTTTTTTCTCTGACTCATGATATTGTATAAAATGTTAAAAATACCTTTGATGAAAGAATTCAGACAAAGAACCTAAAAATTATGACTATAAATTCAGACTAAGAAACTAAAAACTATGATTATAAATTCAGACTAAGAACCTATAAACTATGTCTATAAATTCAGACTAAGAACCTAAAACTATGTCTATAAATTCAGACTAAGTACCTTTAAACTTTGTCTGTAAATTCAGACTAAGTACCTAAAACTATGTCTATAAATTTAGACTAAGTACCTAAAACTATGTCTATAAATTCAGACTAAGTACCTTAAACTATGTCTTTAAATTCAGACTAAGAACCTATAAACTATGTCTATAAATTCAGACTAAGTACCTAAAACTATGTCTATAAATTTAGACTAAGTACCTAAAGCTATGTCTATAAATTCAGACTAAGTACCTTAAACTATGTCTATAAATTCAGACTAAGTACCTTAAACTATGTCTATAAATTCAGACTAAGTATCTTAAACTATATCTATAAATTCAGACTAAGAACCTATAAACTATGTCTATAAATTCAGACTAAGTACCTAAAACTATGTCTATAAATTCAGACTAAGTACCTTAAACTATGTCTATAAATTCAGACTAAGTACCTATAAACTATGTCTATAAATTCAGACTAAGTATCTAAAACTTTATCTATAAATTCAGACTAAGTACCTATAAACTATGACTAAATTTAGACTAAGTACCTATAAAACTATGTCTATAAATTCAGACTAATTACCTAAAACTATGTCTATAAATTCAGACTAAGTACCTATAAATTCAGACTAATTACCTAAAACTATGACTATAAATCAGACTAATTACCTAAAACTATGACTGTAAATCAGACTAAGTACCTAAAACTATGATTGTAAATTCAGACTAAGTACCTAAAACTATGATTGTAAATCAGACTAAGTACCTAAAACTATGATTGTAAATTCAGACTAAGTACCTAAAACTATGATTGTAAATCAGACTAAGTACCTAAAACTATGATTGTAAATCAGACTAAGTACCTAAAACTATGATTGTAAATTCAGACTAAGTACCTATAAAACTATGTCTATAAATTCAGAAATGTTTCCATGCATTTATTATTGCAATTGTTGAACAATGGGGAAAAAATGTGAGATTTATTATTGTGATTTCAGGTAATGGGCCATAACAAATTATGCTATCAAAATCTGAAATATAAGTTTAATTTTTTGCAAAACATACCCTGTGGCAAATTTTGAAATAATAAAGACATGAAATTTTGTGAATTTACAGTAAACTCATTATAGATAACATACTTTATAGATTTAAACATACTATATAGATTTAAACATACTATATAGATTTAAACATACTATATAGATTATAACATACTATATAGATTATAACATACTATATAGATTTAAACATACTATATAGATTTAAACATACTATATAGATTATAACATACTATATAGATTTAAACATACTATATAGATTTAAACATACTATATAGATTATAACATACTATATAGATTTAAACATACTATATAGATTATAACATACTATATAGATTTAAACATACTATATAGATTTAAACATACTATATAGATTTAAACTTTAAAACTTTTCTGGTTTCTTTAGGGTTCTTCTACATGATGTACATAGTGTACGTTGGTAATATATGTGAAGGAAATCATAACAAACTAAGGCTGAAAGAAGTATTCTTTTCTTTATCAGCAAAAGTCCTTTGAACTTGTTTTTAAGAACTGCAAGGTTTTTTTTATACAATAATATTTAGTATAATATTTATACTTACATTGCAAAGAAAAAGATACAGAATTCAATTTATACTATACTGTTGAGTACTTTACCTGCATTACATATTGTCTGCATTGAATTTCATTTTGATCGTTTTGAGTACATTGATATTCTTTCATGACCCTTAAGGATACTACATATATTCACTAATCATAAAGCATATGAAAGTAAACAGATTACACTATGTTGGTTTAATTTTTCCTAAAGAAAAAAAATCAACACATCTAAGAATTGTATTACAGATAATTGATGAATTTCTGCAGTCTACAAAAGAATTAACATTACCTCTACTGGAATGGAAGCCAGTTAATGTACCCAGTCTAAAAACCTTCATCCAAAACCATATACGATGGACAAATGTTGAATTCTTCAAAAAAATATCTGAACTTCTAGTCATTCTACAAGTTAATGGTATGGAATGGGCAGTATTAGAAAAAATTCAACCTGAAAGGTACCTAAGTCAGTTTTAGATATATGAACTGCTTCTAAGGAGTATTTGCAAAGATTAAGCAAATATTTACACAAGGTTTGAAAGTGATTAAAATATTTTTTTATATATTATTTAAAGATTGAATGCATGTTGTATGTAAAAAAGTGTATTTAGCAATTACTGCAAAAAAAAAGAAATCTGAAATATTTTAATGATAATACAGAAGGACCTTTCTAATATGAACCCAGAATAAACTTGAATCCTTTATAAATAGAACAGTTGTTTCAAGACACACTACAAATATTCTTGATTCTAATATGACGACCTATATATCGTCAATCGTCAACCAGTATAAACACAGTATATTTACTTTTAGCGCGGACGCATTAATACACAAAATTTGTTCTGTGTTATGCCCATCTTATTAATACGACCAGGTAAACTTAATTTTTGACAGTTTTACGTAGGCCAAGCTTCAAATACAATACGGTTATCTCTATTCCAATGCAAAATAAACAAATTAGTCCATTTCAGTTATTATTTTCGATGGAAAATGTCATAAAACTAAAATTCGGTGAAACAATGTTATCATCTTTGGCAACTAAACAAGATGAAATAGAATGTATGCTTCTGGCATCAAAGGTAAACATCCAATGTTTTCAGGCTTTTTGTATGCCTCAGAATGTAATAAAATTAGATATAAAGAACAGCGTTAGTTGAAAAATGTGATTTTTTGTTATTTATTATAGAAATATATAATATTATTATATGGGGGTCAAACCGAACAGCCAAAACAGTATCTTGTGTATAGGGTTTTCACGGTTGACAAAATTACCATATTTGTCTATTAGAATCGAAATAATTCATTATGTCTGTAGATTTGTTTTCATTTAACCATGGATTGGGCATTTATATTGTATGTTACCCCTAGCTATGGCTCGGGATAAAATAAAAAAATATGAATGCCCAACCCATGGTTAAATGAAAACAAATCTACGGCTGCCATGAATTATATCTTAAGTAATCTAATATCTGAAACCTAAGGTACCAATTAGGTAGACTGAATCTTAATACCATAGTAATTTGCTGTCACCAGATTTCACTGTAATCTTAACAGAAGGAAAATGAACAAGATTCTTGAAAGTAATTTTATACTATGCCATGAATGGAGTTAGGACATACAGATTTAGCTGAATTAAGTTCTGTGTTTAAAGTCTGTTTCCCAGAACCTAACTACCAGTATGGTTTATTAATTCATCATTTTACTGCTACAAACTTTTTGTATACAGCAAAGTTTCACAACAATTTATGCTGAAAGACCTACTTCTCATGCTTAAATTTTGCAAATTTTTGTGATTGTTTCTCTCCAATAACCCTGATAATACTTCAACAATACTTCAGTATTACCATTGTATCACACAGTAAAAACCCATTCTGCAACATTTCAACTGAATGCCCTTTAATTATTATTGAAAAAAAATCTCCTTTTTTCTCTGACATTTAGGTCTTACTGTGACTTGACTATAGGTGTTGCTGCTTACCTTTACCTATTGTTAAACCAGATTGTAAAATTTACAATACAATTGGGACATTTAAATTGACTAGTTGGTATTGTTAGAGTTAAGTCTACCTTGATGCTACTTGTACTGTTTTTTATTCACCTAACCCAACCTTACAGCATGCTTTCTGCCTGAATTTTTTCTTCAGCTAGGATTATTCTATTATAAAATTGATAGGGAAGAAAATATTATCGGTTTTCATTGTTTTAAGTCCCTATTATAGATGATTATTTTTATTTTGACCAAAAAATCTAAATCAGTCAAAGAATTTCTTAACAGCATGTTAATATGTATGAAAATTAAAACTATTTTTACATAATAAATGAATCTTTAAATTTTTAACCCTTATACATAGTATTGTCCAGTTGTTAGTGAAACAAGAAATAGCTATTCAGGTATTTTCAGTTTCAGTTTTCAGATGGATATGTTATGCATTTCATCACATATCCCTTCAAATTTTTCATTTTGGATTATTATTCGCAGTGTTTGAAATCTATTGGAATCAATTTGCATAAAATATTGGGATTTATTTTATTTGAATTCAATTCTTAGATACCATTTAATTTTGCTTCTTAAAATGTGACTTTGACTGGATTGTCATAAATATATCAAGGAGGAAATAACTCATTCAAAATGTTTTGTGTGGCTTTCACATGATGATGTACATGTAAAAGCCAAAATAATTTTGGAGTATACCTTGCAGTGTTTTTCTCTGAAATCTATTAGGATTTTTGTGCATAAAAATACTGTGTTCACTCAAGGGAATTCACTTTTTATAAGATAGGATTTAGTTAATCTAAAAGGTAAAAAAATTCAAAACTGGAATGCAAGTAGGAGAAATATTAAGTTCAACCAACATATTTGTGTGGCTTTAAATGTTTAAATGTGATTTTGAAAATAATTGTTATAAAATTCTGGATCTAATATGAAGATGATTCACCTGTTTAAATTGGATATATATCATGGAAATGTGATATTGGAAAAAATCAAAAATTACAAAATTCTGGCTCTAATATAAAGACTCTGCACCTTTTAATTGGGATATATATCATGGGAAATTAAACAGAATACTGTGGATATAGAAAAAACAAATCTAGTGATATAGTGAAAATGTAAGAAAATGTTTCAAAAATTAATAGATTTAGGAAAATATTTTAAAATAGTGAAACTGGAATACTGGATGGAATATCAAATATCAGTGTCAATAAATAAATAAATAAAACAGTTTGTTCATAACTATTATTTTTGATATTTTTCTATGCATTAACACTTTGTACAAGGCTCATTTCAATAAGTGTTGAACAAATGTCTTAATGAAAGAATGCACACATTTGTTCTAGTGTTTATTGATCCTGGAAAATTATGGAAATTATAAAATAATTAAGATTTGCACAAGAGTAAAATAAAAATATTTTGAGTTATCTCCCATTAGAAAAAGCCAAAGAGATAAAAGAGGTCTTTTCAACAATATAAAAGAAATCCAAGCACTCATAGTATTTGGCTATGAAAAAATTAAGAGGAAATGTAGTGCATTATATGACATGCAATTAAAAACCATGCAAGAAAAAAACATATATATTCTTGTTCTGGCTTGCTCACTTCTAAAATTTGAAATGACAGTAAAGTAAAAATCTTTCCTTTTCCTTCTAAATGTTATGTTTCTTTGGCAATTGTATGGCCATCTACGAATACATTCATTTCAATGAAAAAAGACTGTAATTTCAATGTTTATTTCCTTTACTTATGTTAGGATTCTCTGATGAAAAACATGGGGAAATGAAATTTAAAAAAAATCAGCAGTTTTTAGCAAAAATTAGGACATGGAATCGTTTGCATATTGTGGCCATACTCAAGCTTTTTTCATACCATATATACGAATTTAAACTGTAGGCATGTTATGTTATTTACTGAAACCAGCACTGTTTTTATAATTTAAGATGGGTCAGGATACAAAATTTGTTAATTGATCATGTACTATTTAATTTCATTTCCTAATAACAGCTTTACATTATTATTGTTATGGGAATAAATGTGTCTTTTTTAAAATATAAAATAATATTTTCCTGTAAATTTGCTCTTTTCATCTATAAATCAACAATAGTCAGTTTAAAGTTTGAACAAAATTTAACCACTGAACAGGTGAAGTCACTTCATGGACCTTTCATAGGTAAATCCATCAAGGTAGATTCTTATTAACAGGTGAAGTCACTTCATGGACCTTTCATAGGTAAATCCATCAAGGTAGATTCTTATTGGTTCAGTGAGATTTAAATCTGGCAGCTGGTCAATTTAAATGTCCCAATTGTATTGTCAATTTTACTATCTGGTTGAACAATAGGTAAAGGTAAACAGCAACGCCTATAGTCAAGTCACAGTAATAAGTCACTGTTATATATAATTATGTTATCCTTATTTTAGAATTGAACAATTTTGTAAGTTCTTACTTCAACTTGTTGATAAGTTACCTTGTTACACAAAGTTTTTTTGAAGTAAGGACATTCATTTCTTAAAAACACATCATTTTATAGTTGTTCTATGTTTTTCACATCTTTTTTACAGAATTGTGAGAAAGAGCATATTGAAAAAGACTCCTTCTGTTATTGTGGAGTGGACAAAACTAAGTATGTACTACTATTGATATTAATTTTTAACACTTTACAATGATCAGCCATTAAAGTAATTTTTTGGGGCAATTTTATGTTGTTTTTTAAAAAATAGACCATTGGTTGTAAAAGCATGATAATTAACTGAATATTCATGTAAGATTTTCTGGTGTCTTCCTGGAATGCCTTCATTTTATAAAATGTCTATTCCTCGAATGTCAACAAACCAAATTGAATAGATGTTGTTTTAGTGAATGGGTGTTGTTTTAGAACAAAATTTAATTATTAGGAAAAAGGTAGTTTAAAGGTAAAAATTATTTTGCCCCTTGATAATATCACTTTTTTCAATGAAGAATTATGTTGAAATGTAATGGAATAAAAAGGAAAATTGAAAAAACACACTTCAAATAAAAAAAAATGAAACAAATTAAATAAGTAAGTTGTATTCAAATTACAGATGTTTTTTAAATCTCCAAAATGGACTTTGATTAAAAAAAAAAAAAAACTTGTACATGTACTTTTTTGTTCCTTATCTTTATATATTATATCTATGTGCTATTGGGGAGAATGCATCCTGTTGTGCCACAACTCATTTGCTCCAATAATATGTTGGGCACACTAGGTTTTTAAATACCAAAAATATCATTTGTGCAAAAAAATAGTATATGATAATGCCAATTGGTACATGAAATTAATTTTTTATTTCACAGTATACAAATAAAAGCAGTTTTTGGAGAAAAAATACCAAAAGTTGAAATGAAAGGAAGTTTGTCAATATCACAATTTCTTGTATTTTATTTTTCTGAAATATTTTTATTTTTGTCATCTGAGCTACATATGTAACCCTTTCAATCAAAGCAATAAAGCACTGCTTATCTGTATGAAATTCTGTATTCTGGTACAATCAATACCTTGTTAAAATAAAATTGCCGCAAATGATATATCTTAAAAATGATAATTGGCACAAAAGAACTGCAACCTGACATTATTGGTATCCTTAACTGTTACTTGAATGAATGCATACTTCTTATCTTAGTTATCTTTAATATGCTTTCACTGAAACTGTCACCATTTGTTTTTTTATCCTTGAAGTCCCCCCTGAAAAAAAAAATAGATTTCATCATTTCAAACAAACAGAAAAAAATATTTATTCATTGTAAAAAGAAAAATTGTAATAATACTTTGAATTTTTATTGCAAGACTGAGTTTACCTGAACAAATTATAATTAATGTTTTTTTTTTACTACACTTCATTTTAATCAGACACCATTCCTTGAATGCCAACATATTTTCACCTGTATTTTGGGGGCAGATCAAAGGATGTAGGCATTCAAGGAACTAGCTAATTTTCTATCTTTGAAATGATATTATGTAACAAAATTGGGATTTTGACAATAGATAAATATTAAATTTATTTTTCATTTAAATCATCTTATTAATTTTGATTGCACAATAGTAAAACTGTGTAATAAAATATGAAAGATTAAAAAAAAAAATGAAGCAAGTTTTATTTTATGATCGTCTCTGTATCTTTTAATATTGGATTGATCAAGATTATTAGGGACAGGGTTGAATACTTAAACAATAGTTTAACCCTGCCACATGATAATGATCCTGTCAATGGTTGTTTCTGCTTATATTATAAAATTTTGTTTAAGGAATTTAAAGGCAGATCTTCATAGTTTTTGCTAAAATTTACAACTTGTCTAAACCACTGCCAATTAATAATTTGATATAATATTGTAAAGACATTCATCTTTTATTGAAAACAGCATGTTAGTTTCTAGGTTAATGAAAATGAGATGTGGTATGATTTCCAATGAGACAACTATCCACCAAAGACCAAAACAAAAATAGTTTGTTTTACTTTAGTTTACTGTGTTGTATGTTGTTGTCTCATTGATGTTTAACTGTAATCTCTGTTAATTCATATTTAATTAAGATATTTCTATGGATCAAGCAGTAGATGTGATGTGATTGGAAAAACTTAAACAATCTTATGTAAATTATAGGTAAAATATACTATCATTCAACTAAAAAAATTGCAGAACATGAAGATGTATAGTACAATAATATTTATTATTTCTTGTTATTTGCTATGAATAAAAGTAGATTTGTGATAACAGTTAATGAAAGAGTAAACCAACAACTAAAAAAAACCAGAAGACCTTTTAGATCCACATCATCAAAACTACATTGTCAGATTGGTCATGTGTTGTGATGTATGGTTAATTTTATGACAAAATTGACTGATTCTTAGAACCTTTGTTCTTAAGCCTTCCTCAAAAATCATTATGTTTATGTATCCAACAGGCATTGATACCATTACAGAGAATTCTCAAGAAATTACAGTATCAGAAGAAAACTTCTCCAGATACTATCCCAGTATGCTACAGGAATTTAACAGGAGAAAAGAAGAAGAAAAGCAACGTAAACTTGAAGAAAAAAATGCTAATAAGAAAGGTTTGTTAAGAGTTTTGTTTTTTAAATCATTTGTTCAAAGTTTTTTTTTACCCAGAGTCAAGAATTTGAATTAAATTGACTATGTTAGCATGATAAATTCTGGTCAAAAGTGTAGCATATTGTCCAGCAGCAGTGATATAGTAATAGTATCCATCTTTACTTCCATCTGTCTAAAACACTTTGTGAAGGCAACTCCCCTGAAACTGCTTGATAGAAAACTCTCATACTTAGTAGGATTGTTTGCCATCATGTGTAGGTGACCATATCATACCACCATTTTAAGAAGACTTTCAAGTCTTCTGAAATCCTATACTGCTGGCTGTAAAATCATATCATATGCCGTATCCCTTTCTGTGCTTTACAATTTTATAACTTCCGTGACTCGTCTCAACACCGATTTGTACACATGAGCGGTTACAAGTTTGTAAAATAGCTCAGCATCATTTTATAAAACAAATGTACAGTTAGGCTTAAAAAACAATCACTATTATTAGTGTTATAATTTCTCTTGTTAAAATGTTTAAATAGCTCCCTTTTTATTATTTAGGTCAATTTTTAAATTCCAACATTATTATCTTCAATCTTATGTTATTCATTTACTTGTAACCGGATGTTTTTAAAGTAAATTTGGTAGAACGCATGCATGAATTTAATTAAAATCCGAAACCGAACTTGAATGATTCAGTACCCTCCATCCACTGCCGTTTTTCGTTAGAGTGATCAGAATTAAACAACCGGATTATTCGATTTAATCCATACCACGTTGGCTACATAAATACAAGTCTGCGCATGTGCACAAATGGGAAATTTAATTGTACATCCAAAAGTTTTCAAAATAATGATAAATTAAATTTTCATTAATTTATATAATGCATCTGATGTTAATTTCAAGTATCTACGTGGAGAGTACAACTTCAACTCAATGATGCTTGACAAAAATACACGGATTTAGCTTTTCCGTCAGTGTTAAGATCTTTAACGCAATCAAGTCATAATCCCGTTTTAGAAAACATGCATTTGAAAACAAAAATTTTAATTTACACTTCAAAAGATGTACTGTAAGGTTGACAGAACAATATATGTACAAACAAATGTCAATTGTCGAAAGTACAAAGTTTTTTCATATCTGTCATTGTCAGAATGTCCCCAATGAATACCATGATTGCCCTACGTTTAAACGTTTTAAGTGGTTAAAAACGGGATTTAAAAAACAATAGTCCAGCTGGCTCAATTTATTTTGGAAGCCCGAGTTTCAATTGTCTGACACAAGGGAATGAACTTTTTAAAAGAATAATGGGACTGGACTAATGGATTGAACATGCTGAGACATATGTATGGAGTTACTGAAAATTTAGTTTGAATCAACAGTATTTGTAGATTTTTATGTTTAGTTTAGTCTGTTTTGGTGGAGACATGAGTATTAATAAAAGTATATTATTTTGGAAGAAAAAAATATGTTAAAAGCAATAATGGCACAGAGCAGGCGAGGTTGGTGTAGTCTGCTTTCATGGTAATTCAAGTTATCCTTTTATGCATCTTCTTCCACCTCAGAGCTATCAGCTCTTTGATTATTCAACAATTTTAACAGGAATTATGGGACTTTTGAGACTACTGGACAGAAAACTTTCATTCTCAGTAAGATTGGTTGCTGTCAAGTGTAGTTGACTATTTTATTTGACAATTTTATTGGTGTTATGGGACTTTGAACATATTTTGACTAAGTACCACAATGACACCAATTCATTCATCCTTTACTTAGTGGCGTGGGACATTTCACTAAAGCATAGCAATCTTGTTGTATTTAGCAGTATTGTGTATGATATTTTTTTGCAGTGTTTATTTTCACATTTTTCATGGTATGTTTATTTCTGTGAAAATAAATACATAAGTACTAATGCAATTTACTTCCTTTTAAAAAAAATCCTTTGAATTTTCATCACCTAAATTTACAATGGTACATGTATGTTTACCTAAAATAATTCAGTTGAACCATTTATAGTAATAAGATTAGCTACATATAATTTTTGTAAATGCTGCACACTAACACACCCACCTAGGCCAAAACAAACTTTTTGCTCCTATGGGGTTCATATAATAAGAGAAAGATTTTTAATCATAATTTAAAAGCAAAAGCATGCTCCATCAACGTAAGACAATTTAAGTTATATGTTGACGATTTAAGAGGAAGTTTGAGCATAGATTAAGACTTCCCTTATTACCTATGATGCAACAGCATTTAATGATGCCACAGTCATATTACATAGGTCATAAAAACTGTGATAAATTATATCCACTCCTGTATATATATAAACATGAACAAAATATAACACTGTCTGTTATATTACTGCTTTAAATTTTGTTGCAGAGCTTATTTATTTAAGTTATTAAGAATATCAAAAGGGGAATAACTCAATGTAATTATAAAAAATATATGATCTGCTGTCAACAAGAAATAAAAAATCAAGTCGATCTGAAAATCCTGTCTATCAAAACTACGGGTTCTTACTTTCTTGACTGATAGAACTACCTTTTCTGATGGCATATAATCTTATTATGTGATTTTAACAGTTCTAACAATAACATGATTAATTTTTCTCTTAGGAAAGAAGAGAAAAGATATAAATAATAAGGGACAGAGGCCTATAACAGACTGCTTTGTTATTACCAAGAAGGCTAGGAGGTCACCAACCCCTCCAGTGAAAAATATTGAAAATTTTTCAGAGCATGATATTGATAATACTACTGTCACCAAACCAAAAAAGTCGAGATCTTCTATAGTTAAACATGCTGGCAGTTCTAATCAAATGTGTGATGTTGACCATACTACTTTCACCAAAAAGCTAGATCTTCTATAGTTAAACATGCTGGCAGTTCTAATCAAATGTGTGATGTTGACCATACTACTTTCACCAAAAAAGCTAGATCTTCTTCATCTGAACATTCTGGTAGTTCTACAGAGGACTGTGATGTTATTGTTATTGATTAATAAGTTATTGTTATGTTTAAGAGGCAAATGAAAGTTAGTGATAGAGAGAAAGAGGTATTAGAAGTTTGGTGCATGATTAGTTAGAGTTCTGTTTTTACAGACATGTGATTTTTTTTACGTATATGTAATCCAACTTAAGTGCACATTCTTTGATTTTACTTTGCCAAGTGGTGTTCATTTTTTATGTATATATAAATATATGGAGGAATTGATTTTGTTGCATAATATGAACTTGTTGATATTCTTTTTCCAGAAATGGTAACTTTTAAAGCCATGCAAATTTAATTTTTCAATCTTTGCACATTCCTTCATTGATTTATTGCAGATAAAAACTGTTGATAAATTATTTTCTTTATCAAGTAAATGTTAATTTTTAACTTTTCAAAATTTATCCTTGACATTTAGTTAATCAGTCACCTAAACAGTTATGTGCATTTTTTTGTTTGTCTTTCAATCGGATCATTAGATATCATTTTTTTAAAAGAATTTTAATGTTTTTGCATAAAAGAAAATTCAGGGTAACAAAACTTTAAAAAAAAAATGGATCAAAATTGTACTTTGATATTATGTGATATATATTTTTTTTTATGTAGCATTGATGTGTTAATTTATGTGGTCCCTGCAGATTTTTAATATCGACCAGTTATAGTTTTTGTTAAAATTTTATGATCTTTTTTTAAAATTTTTAAAATCTTTAAATATTTCATTGATTGAAGTCTGCATTTATATTTGTTTGAAGAATATTTTTCAATTGCATCAGGTCAAAATTTTTCATGACTTTGACAAAGATTATGCTGATGCAAATCAGTAAAAGGCCATATACCACAATATTTGAGCCTACAAACTGAGGTATTTCATTTGATTATTTCAAAAATAACTGATAGTAAATATTTTTAATTTATCTGGGTCCTTAATTACAATTCATTCAATTAAATTACCTCAGAAAGAAAGAATGAAATTTGACACCGCTTATCTCCAGTTTCAATGGAAAACTGCATATTCTTTTTTTCAGAAAATAGTGATTGAATATACTACAGTGTATTTTAAGAACGCCCAGAATGTGTGCATGTTCTTAAATATGTATTTGAAATGAAGTAAATATAATGTCTGATGAATTTTTGTAGTAAACATATGTATTACTTTATGATTATCAAGTTTTGCATAAGTTTTAACTTGATTATACTAGGATTTACATGCACATTAACAAAGGCGTTTGCTATTTTCCAACCAAAACATGTATGTAGATAGGTGAAGTATTTATCCACATTTTTTATACTTTTTTATGATTTTGTACTCAAGTTTTTTATCATTTAATAGTGTGAATTTTTCTCTTATATTTGTTTTTACAGTAATCAAGATAAGATTTGACAACAGATATTATTATGACCATAGTATATTGTTTATATTACCGTTAAAAGGCTTGTATAGTCCGCGGTTTTATTCTATAAAATTGAACCTGCCAGACAGGGGTGTGGACTATAGAGTACAATAAGCAAGAAATAAGAGAAAAAAATTTGATTTCGCAAGGTGGTTTGTTTACGTTCCACCATGTTTGTTATTGATATTGTAAAGGGCGCTCTTATTTTTTTTGTCTCGCCTTGACAGAGTCAAAAAGTGAGACATAGGTATGCTGTTTCCAGCATCGGCGGCGGAGTCAACAATGTATTAGTTTGTGATTAGGTCTAGTTTATGGTGAACCACAAGTGGTAGGTCAATAATATTTGGTATGCAGTTGTATTAGCATTGGCACATTTCATTACCATGGAGATTATTTGGCCCTTCCCCCTCAGTCATGGTCTATTGACTTCTAAACTTTGCTTAGTTTACATGTTTTAGTTTGTGATTAGGTCAGTTTATGGGGGACTGTTTGTGGTAGGCCAATGTTATTTGGTATGCAGTTGTATAAGCATTAGCACATCTCATTTCCATGGAGAATATTTGGCCTCGTCCCATCAGTCATGGTCTATTGACTTTGAAACTTTTGCTTAGTTTTCATGTATTAGTTTGTGATGTTTTTTATTATCTTAAGATCCTTCATACATTAATGTGATAGATATATTAAACATTGTTTTACACAAGGATGGAACAGTTTTACATTAAAAGTCGTATTATAGTGATATCTGTTAAGTACGGATTTCGACTCTCACCGTTTTTATTTTCTTTTCACGTGCTATTCAAACTTCCGGTTAAAAACATACACAAGTTTCTAAATTGTTTGTTGTGTGATTTACCATTTGGCCTTAGTTTAACAATCTTGAAGTGTTCTAGAATCATTTACAAGCAGTTTCAACTTCTGTTTGATGATGGAAAACGGGTATTTCCATGGAAGTACTGCAAACGACCACACACGAATTGAAATTACCGGAGTTTCATTAGACATTTTCTAACAGTTACAAAAAGGTTTTTTTACCTGAAATTTCGTGGGGAGAAGGGGGTGCAGACAATTTACCAGTGCGAACTATACAAGCCCGTTTACGGTATAAGTGGCTTTAATGTTTGATATAAAAATGTGGTCTTAACAGATTTTTTATATCAGTCCCAATTTGTTATGCTTATTTGTTACAATCTTTTATAACTATACACAAGTATACACTTTGTTTTATGTTTGTAGCTACCTAGTCATATTTTGTGTTCATTATGAATCAAATCCAGACATCTGTGATGGTATGATTCAAGGGTAAAGAATATTTTTTTCCAGACTATTTAAAGTATGATATTTCGGTACGATAAAAGGGTAATGACATTTTTTTCACACTATTTTGGTAATTTTTTAAAGCTTGCTATTTTGCAAGTTCAGAAAACATTGGAGCAACTAAAATTGCTAATCTCACCTTTTTTTCCTGTATGCTTTTCAAAACTCTCTGGATAATGCTAAAAGGAGAAAAATATATGGTAAATAATAATTCCAACTCGGAGAAAAAGCATCAGAGGCTAAAACATCTTGGTCTGGGAACCATGAAACAAATTTGTCTAGTTGTTTATTTAACCTACTGGCAAATAGATCAATTTCTGGCATAACCCAAGTACTACAAATTGCATAAAAAACCTTTTTATTCAACATCCACTCAGAGGAATCACTAAATTGTCTAGATAAATTATCTGGCAAAACATTTTCAACACCAGGCACATGATCAGCAGATAAATACAAGTTTGTACTTGTTGCCCAGACCCAAATATCTCTACAAATTTTCAACAGTGATATAACACTGCCTCCCATATTATTAATGTAACTAACTGTTGTTACATTGCACATTTTATACAGATATGTAAACTTTGCAATTCATTGCATAGGCTTACTAGGCCATATTTTACTGCTAATAACTCAAGAACATTGATGTGCAAATTTTGTTCAACCTGGTTCCATCTACATTGAGTACTCGACTGACCAAAAACTGCACCCCAGCCTAAACCAGAGGCATCTGTATACAACTCTGCCTCGGGTCAACCAAAATATACTATTTTTCCATTTGCATGTTTCAAGTTTTCTATCCATGACTGTATATCCTGTTTTGCTTGTACAGACAATATTGTTGTTGCATCATACTCATCACGAAAAACCTTCAAAGCCTTACTCTTATCGATATCATGGTATCTATAATATAATGGAGTCATAAGAACTGCATTTGATGCCAATGCATACATTCCAACCAGTGTAAATAACTCTCTTATTGTAGGTAGCTTTTTACTTATAATTTCTTTGAAAAATTCAAGATTTTTTGTATTTTTTCTTCTGGTTGGAAAATCTTGAACTCAACAGAGTCAATAATGAAACCAAGAAAGGTTATCCTTTGTGTAGGAACCAGAACATATTTTTCCTCATTAATACTAAAACCTAGTGATCTCATCATTTGGACTAAAATATCAGTATTATCTTGACAAATTTTGCTTGAAAATTCGAGTAACAGAGAATCATCTATGTAAAAATAAGAACCTACGCCCATGCTTCTGATATAAGAAAAAATAAGTTTCATAACTTTTGTAAATACTCTACGATCAGTGCTCAAGCTAAAAACTAAACAAGTAAATTCAAATAGTTGACCCTTCCACAAAAATTTTAAATATTTTCTATCATCATCATGAACCTTAATTGAAAAATATGCATCACGCAATCAATGGAAGTATAAAATTCACCTCTAGAGAGCCCACATAGAACTGTTTGAAAACATTCTTGTTTAAAATAAAAATATTTCACAAAATGGTTAAGTCTCACCAAATTTAAAACAGGTCTGAATTCACCATTTTTCTTTTTCACTAGAAACAAATCTGAAATAATCTCATTTCCTCACAAAAAGATTCAGTAATGGCCCCTTTAATCAATAATTCTTGAACTTAAATGTCAATAAGATGGGCTTCTTCTTTTGAAAAATTTCTTGGCTTGGCAAACCTCTCTGGATAGGTGTACCCCAAAATTCTATTTTTTAACCAAATTGTACTGTATTAAGGACCCAAGGATCAGAAGTAAATTGTTTCCATTCAGAAGCATAAAATTGTAAATAACCAGCCTGTTGTTTAAAATTTACCTTTAGTATCTTCTTTGCTTACAGGAAATTCTCCCTCTGTAGCCTTGACTTTGGCCTCTTCCTCTGCCTCTCGACTGGCTTTGACCTCTGTAAGGACATGTCTGATAATACAATCCTCGCGCCCGGCGAGGGCCTCTGGAGTTTTTTTGAGTTTTATTCATAAAACCTTGAGTCTTCTGAGCGTCATTGATAACTTTAACCCTCTTAGCGATATCATCACCAAACAAAATTTCCTATTTCCTCAGATCTAGTGCATAACAAGTGAAATTTATAATTAATATGTGGCTTCAACAATAAGATGAGCTTCTTCTTTTGAAAAATTTCTTGGCTTAGGCAAACCTCTCTGGATAGGTGTACCCCAAAATTATATTTCATAACCAAATTGTACTGTATTAAGGACCCAAGGATCAGAAGTAAATTTTTTCCATTCAGAATCATAAAATTGTAAAGAACCAGCCTGTGGTTTAAAATTTACCTTTAGTATCTTCTTTGCCTGCGAGACATTCTCCCTCTGTAGCCTTGACTTTGGCCTCTTCCTCTGCCTCTCGACTGGCTTTGACCTCTGTAAGGACTTGTCTGATAATTCGATCCGTGCCCCCAGCGAGGGCCTCTGGAGGTTTTTTTGAGTTTTATTCATAAAACCTTGAATCTTCTGAGCGTCATTGATATCTTTAACCCTCTTAGCAATATCATCACCAAAACAGAAAATTTCCTTTTTCCTCAGATCAAGTGCATAACAAGTGAAATTTATATTCAATATGTAGCTTCAACACTAGCTTCCTATACGACAGCTCAAAAATCACACTACAAAGAATCGATAGAGTATCTGATGTCAAACATCTCAGACTTTTTACATCAACATCTCTTTTCCTTATCTTTTTGGCCATACGTATTAAGGGGTTTATTCCTAGCCTTAAAGCCCTTTGTATACCCTGAAATAAAATGTCTTGCAACTTGACATTTCTGTTTAAGAACGACCATATTTCACTATTTACCCTAGGTGGTGCAATTGTACTGCAGTAAGCGGGTACCTTATTTTTGTTAACGATTTCAGAGATGTTGGCCCTCTTTTTGGCAACTGCACTTACTTGTTTAGCTACATTTTTTGGCAGCGTCTTCCCCGAATTTATCGTCTTCATCAAAAATTTCCGACAGTTCAAAAGCAAACTCCTCTGAGACACAGTTGTTGCTCATCATTGTCACAGTTTGCAAACAAATCAAATTCACTGTTCACTACCGGTTCATTGTGTGATGCACTCACTTTGCGGGACTTGCATTAGAATGATTAGTATTTGCCCTTTTGTCTAAAAAGTCTTCAAGTAGATTTTACAAATTCATAAACTCTTGTTTCCCTAACATCTTTATGGTCTTTTACTAGCTTTACTATTCGACTGCAATGCTTCACCACCAGAGTTATCTCTACTCCTTTTTAGTGGGGCTTTCCCTTTGCGGTTTTTACCAGGACCCTTCCGGGGAGCGCTCAACTTTTTAGGGTCATTAGTTTGTTGTTTATCAACTTCTCACCTTTTGGTACACACGGTGCAGAAAACCAAGAGCAACTTTCTTCGTCTGAAGCGAATAATTTCATAATGTCTGCTTCCTCGTCACTGTTAAGATTCAGTAGACGGTCCTGGTAGGACTCTGAATCAGACAAAGAACTGGACATTGCTATCAATGTCCACAACTTGAAAACACATGTCACGTTTGGTAAAAAGGCTAAGTCAGCAGATAAGTTGTAAGTTTAAGACATGATGTCTTACAGCCTTAGAATAAAACGAGGCCAATTGAAGTATATCATTAGGTTTTAAAGTACACGGCTCACTGAGCACAGGACAAATCCATTTTTGATTGATATACTTTTACCTGTATTATACCTGTAAAAAAGGTCGTCTACAGCCAGTAGGAATAAAATATTCATATTTAACCTGAGAAGCCTGGCGGCTTCTGTAATTAGAATGGTCCATCATTCAAGCATTCATAGGATATGATAGCTGATAAACATTCTGTAAGAAAGCCAAAGGCTATACAGGACAGAGATGAATATCTTAATCTACAGTCTCGTAACGACCTCTTTTTGAAATTGAGGGATTTTAAATAATTGTTACCTGTACAAGTCTACTCATACCTGCATATATAAACCCGTGCACACCTATATTCAGTCTCATTTTAAAGCACCCTGAAGAAGATGAGAAAGGAAAACTCATTAAATTTGTACATAATATGGGTGGGCCATTAACCAAGGGCAGGTCATAAGTTTTGTAAAAATTCTAGGTGCACTTGCTAACCCAAAACAAAGAGCAGTAAATTCATAAATCTGAACCTTTAAAATAAATTACAAATATTTTCTACATTTGTTGTACATAGAAATGAAAAAATTTGCAACACATAAATCTATGGATGTAAAATAATCATTCTTTGCAATTTTCAACAAAACAGACTGTAAATTTTCCTGTTTGAAATGAAAATATTTACATTTTGATTCAAACCTTTCAAATTTATTAATGGCCTAAACTTGCCATTCTTATTCTGAACAAATCTTTCTCATGTTTTGAATTTTGTATTGCTCTTTTTGACAATGAAATTTAAATTTCATTATCAATTAATTCTGTTACAGTTTTATAAATCTCCATAGATTTGGGTGCAAAATACTGAACTGATTTACTCTCAAATTCAATTTAATAACCGTTTTTAAAAAAACTGAGAATCCAAGGATCATATGATATTATCCCAATTTGTTTTAAACCAAAACGTATAGAACCTGCTGTAAAAGAGCAAGATTGTGGGTAAATTACCTCTTATATCTCCTACCTCTGAGGTTTCTGTAACCAGCTCTCACTCTGTAGCGGTAGTTCCTCATGCCTCTTTGGCTATAACTGCTGTATTAGTATTATCATCTGCCCCTGTTTACACCTGGGGCCAACCATAGCTGCAACTCCCTTGTCTCCAGTTTTTTGAAGTTGCTGAATTAACGACTCCTTTCATTTTCTTGGCATCATTAATATCCTTCCCCTTTTTTTGATACATCGTCTCCAAACAAATATTCAGTGACATCTTAAGGTCTGGTGCAAAGTTAATGATACCTTTGATCCATGTTTGATTTTAATGTCATGCGTCTCACATAAGAAATTTCAAAGAAAGCTGCAAGTAACATTGACAGAGAATTGTTAGTATCGACTCTCATTCTAAATGCATCAGGTTTTGTTAGTGTTTCTGCAGTACGCCTTACAGGAACAATACCAAACCCAGGGATTTTCTGTATAGTTTCGAATGATAAATCATTACCCCTTGCCTGACGATTTAACAGGTGCCAAAACTCAGAATTTACCTGAGGAGTTGCCGACGACATACTGTTAGAAGGGACTCTATAATCTTTTGCTATTTTAGTTATCTCAGACTTGTGTTTGGTAACGGCGTTCACAAGAGCAGCAATACTCTTATATGTCTCGTTGCCACACTTTTATCATCTCCAAATTTTCGGTATGGCATATGAGTACTCTTCCTCACTATCACTTATCATGATAATCATCTTCATTATTGTTATTGTCACCAAATGTTTCATATTGACTAAAATCTACTGGACCTTCACCTTCATCGTCCATTACTTCCAGTGTACTCCCTTCAAAACTTCTACTGGCATTATTATTATGCTTGTCTAACAAAAGTTCCAACTTGGAATAAATTCTTCTGAATTCCTCTTTTCTCTCTTTACCTTACTAGGTAGAAGGCAAATCCTTTGGAACATTCTAAGACTGTTAAACGGGAGCTTTCCTTTTTTTTTTCTTTCCATGCCTCTTTAAAAGTTTTGTTTACTTGTAGCCAATGTAGGTTCCTCATTTGTATTTTTGAATTTCTTTACCATTTCTGGGGTTACTTCAATGACAATAACTTCCTCTTTTTAGGCGGTGAAATATGGATTGATTCAGCCACATGTGAGAACCCAGATAAACTAGCTTCATCCCCAGACGCTTAAATTGATGTAATGTCAGCCACTTGGCTGTCTTGTGAACGACTGGAGTCAGAGTTTTCAGAAAGGGATATATTAGGCATTATTCCCGTCTGCTGATTCAGCAATTATAATATACTACTGTGTTATTCTGGCATTAGTATAAAATGAGACAGAATATAGGTAACGCACAGTTTTATATATGCACGAATGAGTAGATTTGTACAAGTGACAATGATTTAAAATCACACAACTGTTAAAAAAACAAAAGGTCGTTACTAGCCTGTAGAATAAGATATTCATCTTTAACCAAGAAGCTGTATGCTTCTGTAGTAGAATATAAAACAGTATGTAACACTTACAAGAAAATTGGTTTTCACGTTTCAAATTAAACAGGTGAAAAAGTGTTCACCATAACATTAATGAATTACTTTGCAAAATTAACATTTTATCTGATAAGTGGCCTTTATAATAAGAGCATTCTTTTTGGGTGGATGTTTAATTAATGACTAAAAAATTATCCATGCTTAATTGATTTTTATATTGATATTATTTTAAATAGAAGAGCATGTGGCAACTTCTTTGTTCTAATTCTCATTTAAGCACAAAACAACGTGCTGGTGTGAGAGAATATGTAATATTTGCTAAATGTAATGTTTTTGAGTTATAGGGGTACTAGCTTGATATCAACTAGAGTTATTTAATTTCAATAAAATAATAAAAGCCTGTGGCGAGTTTGTTATTACTATTGGAATTAAATAATGAGAGTTGATATCAAGCAATATCCAATTCTCACGAGTAAAAATTCTGTGAATCATTCATCTAGTCTTTTGCACATACCAGTAACCTTTGAAAGTCATCAATGACCTAATTAATAACCAATGAAAATCTCCAAATATCGTCTCATGATGCTGAATAAGCCAATCAAATTAACACATTTTTCGTATCACTTTTTCGTTCCACACTTCGTGTGTTGTAATACGAGAAATATGTCCATGTAAGAAATAGATAACAGGCCACAGTCATAAGAGAATGATTCTTATTAGGAACAGACATCAATGTCCTTTGGATAAATATAATTTATTTCAACTTTAAACTGGACTTAATACAGAAGTTATGTTTTCTAAGAGATGATTTGGTGATATGACAGGAAACTTATCAAATTTGAACCGTTTACATAATATATATAATATATTAGTCATAATGAAATCTTCACACATAAACCCCATTAAAAATCAATGATTTCAGCTAATATAGCAAGAGTGCCTTGTAGCGAATTTGAGATTTTGAAACTGATAATGGCCCGATGGCAGTTGACCATTTTATTTAATATACAGCAGTTAATGACTGTGAAGGATTTTTCTATTATCAAGAATTGTTATGTCTTATGTTGATGAAACATCTGGTTGGCATACCAAACTATAAGCCTGGGACGTCTTTTGATTAGTTGTTTTTAATTACTGGACTTTGTAGAAGTAAAGAAATTGCTTGTCCAGTACTTTACATAATTTTTATGTAAATGTAAGCACTGTTTCGAATAAGGTGCAATTTATTGTCTCATCAATATTTTGTTCACATGAAAATGCATATTTTTGATAGATATATTGTCTGATTGAAATAATGTTATGAAAGATTAAAAAAAAAATCATACTTTTTCACCTTTGAAAGAAACAATGAAAACCTATTAGAGGTTTCCTGACCAGCAACACGATTTATTGTATTTGATACTTAAGTTATTCCCCAGCCTATCAACTGAAAAAAGAACATAAGGTTACTAATGGAAAACCAGTGCAAACCATATGAACATAAACTGGGCGCTACATGGCGCAGTGTATGAAAACTGTTTTGTCATGCATTCCGAAAAACCCAAAGTCGCAGAATATGAGACATAAGGTTTACAATCCGGTGGCTGAATGGCGTAAACTATTTGTTCAAAGCTTTATATTTCAGAATGTAGAAGACCTTGGTGGCTCATAACTTGTATGCAGATACCTTATGTTACTAATTTTCCGTCTGTCATATGTTCATTGTCCTTGAACTCATTTTTGGCAAGCCTGCGACGTCTGTCGCAGAAAGCTTGACATAGGGATAGTGATCTGGCGGCAGCGGCGGCGTTGTTAACTAACTACTTCAAAGCTTATTATTTTAGAAGGTGGAAGACCTGGATGCTTCATACTTTGTATATAGATGCCTTATTTTATAAAGTTTCCGTCTGTCATATGTCCATTGTCCTTGACCTCATTTTCATGGTTCAGTGACTACTTGAAAAAAAAGTTAAGATTTTTTGTAATGTTAATTTCTCTCTTATTATGAGTAGTAGGATAATTATATTTAGAATATGCGACCCTTGCAACGTCCTCATGCCTGTCCGACAGTTTTCATCTGACCTCGACCTCATTTCATGGATCAGTGAACAAGGTTAAGTTTTCGTGGTCAAGTCCATATATCAAATACTATAAGCAATAGGTCAACTATATTTGGTTTATGGAAATATTTTACGATGTACATATCAGTCTGGCAGGTTTTATTTGACCTTGACCTCATTTTCACGGTTCATTGCTCAGTGTTAAGTTTTTGTGTTTTGGTCTGTTTTTCTTAAACTATAAGCAAAAGGTCAACTATGTTTGGGGTATGGAATGATTGTTAGGTGTATATGTCTGTCTGGCAGGTATCATCTGACCTTCACCTCATTTTCACAGTTCATTGGGTAATGTGAGTTTAACAGATACCATAAGCAATAAGTAAATCATATTTGGTTTATGGAATGATTATAAGGTGTACATGCCTGTCTGGCAAGGTTCATATGACATTGACCTTATTTTCATGGTTCGTTGGTCATTGTTAAATGTTCTTGGTTTGTCAGTTTATCAGATACTATAAGCAATAGGACCCCTTTATATTTATCTATGAAATGATTGTAAGGTGTACATGTTTGTCTAAAATTGAGAATGGAAATGGGGAATCTGTCAAAGGACAACAACCCGACCCAAGAGCAGAAAACAGCCGAAGGCCACCAAAGGGTCTTCAACACAGCGAGAAAATCCCGCTACCGGAGGCGGGCTTCAGCTGGCCCTTAAACAAAAATGTGTACTAGTTCAGTGAAAATGGACGTCATACTAAATTCCAAAACATATAAATGAACTAAAATTAAAAAACATACAAGACTAACAAAGGCCAGAGGCTCCTGACTTGGGACAGGCGCAAAAATGCGGCGGGGTTAAACATGTTTTGTGAGAACAACCCTCTCATATACTTTTGCCAATGTAGAATAAACAAACACACAGCAATACGCACAGTAAAACTCAGCTTAAAAGAAGTCCAAGTCTGATGTCAGAATAGGTAACAAAGGAAACTAAGCAAAATGACAATGATACATAAATAACAAAGGAATACTAGCAGTTAATGACATGCCAGCTCCTGACTTCATTAAACTGATTGAAAGATTATGAAAATCAAGCACAATCCCTCCCGTTAGGGGTTTAGTATCATACCATCATAAAATATATGAGAAGAACATAACCCGTATCATGCCAACAACTGGTTTTAGAATAAATGTGTTTATTTCCGATCCAAAGACCCTATGAGTGAATCAATATTAATACCAAAATATGCCATCTTTATTGACCTGACAACAGTATCGTAACTATATCCCTTCTGAATAAGTCTGTTTAAAGGTTTGGTTAGCTTTTGAGGTGAATGCCGACATTTTTGTGCTTTGTATAGAATATTACCATAAAAGATTGGATGTGAAATACCTGAACGTATATTATGTGTGCATGTTGATTTATATTTACGAATGATGTCCTTGAACCGATGATAAAATTTAGTAAATGTTTTGAATAGTTTGTGATATCGAAAACCCTGGTGTAATAATTTTTCAGTAATACAGAGATTTCTTTCGTTAAAATCAAATACGTTGTTACATACACGAGTGAATCGGACAAGTTGAGATATATAAACACCATAAGATGGTGACAAGGGAACGTCACCATCTAAAAATGGATAATTAACAATAGGAAATGAAAAATCATCTCTTTTATCATAAATTTTGGTATTAAGCTTCCCGTTTACGATATAGATATCAAGATCCAGGAAAGGGCAGTGCTCATTGTTAGTATTATCTTTATTTAAAGTCAGTTCAGCAGGATAAATCTCTTTAGTGTACATACTGAAGTCGTCATTATTGAGAGCCAATATATCATCCAAATATCTAAAAGTGTTATTAAATTTTGTATCAGATGTTGTTTCGATGGGTCTTTGCTGATTTTAGTCATAAATTGTAACTCATAACAATACAGAAACAGGTCCGCAATAAGTGGTGCACAGTTAGTTCCCATTGGAATTCCGATAACTTGACGATATATGGAATCTCCATAGCGAACAAAAGTGTTATCTAGTAAAAATTCAAGGGCAGTTGTAGTATCAAAGCAGGTCCAATTGACAAAGTTCTTTTGTTTGTTGATATTTAAAAATGACCTAAAAGAGTTTGAACATATATATATTCGCATTCTGACTTTTTAAATGCCCATTTAATTAGGTGTGTGAATTTTTCTAAGATTATGAGGCAAAGTGGTATATAGGGTAGAAAAGTCAAAACTTTGAACATATTCGAAATCACCAATATAAGCATGCAATTTATCAAGTACTTCCAACGAATTTTTGACACTCCAAAAGTAATTCATTCCACTATTTTCAAAGGCCTTATTTGAACAATTTATTATCAGGTTTTTGATTGTACCAAGTGTACTATTTAATAGAATAGACAGTTTAGTAGTGGAACAATGGCTTGAAGACGAAATAAATCTATATTTGTAAGGTGTTTTGTGCATCTTCGGAAGCCAGTACATAGTTGGAACTTTCATTGTATTTGGTTCTGCTGCTTGTAAAGAGGTAGCTAAAAGTTAATGTTTGTTACAGATGTCATTTTCCGAAAATGAAGTCAGTTGGTATGTTGGTGAATTCGTGATTTCCTTTTGCAGAACCTCAATGTAAAATTTACGTCAAACAATAATGATATTATTAGCAGCCTTATCAGCCGGGACAAAAACAAAATCCTTGGCGACTTCTTTTAGCTTATGTTTGATACGAGAAATAGGGCTATTATGGTTGTTGTTGGGAGTAAAATGTTCTTTAAAATGTTTTATCAACTATGTTCATTACTGAATTAAAAAAAGAATCTAAGGATTTCTTGTCAGCTTTTTCTCGTTTTTTTCTTAAAATGTCCTGTACCAAGTCAGGAATATGGCAGTTGTTATCAAATAGTTCGTTTCTATGTGCGTTGGCGTTTGTTTTTGTTGCACTTCGGTGTTCCTGTTGTTCCTTTGTTTTCCTCTTATATTTGATGTGTTTCCCTCGGTTTTGGTTTTTAACCCGGATTTGTTTTCTCTCAAACGATTTGTGACTTTAAAACACCGGTATACTACTGTTGCCTTTATTTATCCATTTCAAGCAGTAAGTACGGAGTGAGTCGTGGATGATGTTACGACATTCATTCCAATTAATAATTGACGGGAGGCGATATTTAGGTCCTTTACTGAGGAGTGATTTCAATTCTCGGTCATGAACGATGTTAAGGTCTCCTGTTATAACATGGGAACTGGGGCCATAAATGTATTCGGAATTAATGCAATTTCATGACGTAGGTGTATTGTCACTGATATAAACATCTAGCATGGTTCATCTGACCTTGCCCTCATTTTCATGGATCACTGGTAATGTTAAGATTATTTGATAATTGTAGTCAAACCTTCATATAACAGACTTTTAACATAATGCAATCATAACTTAAGCAGACGAGAAATGTCAGCGTGTACACTATTGTTAACTATTTCAAGAAGCCCGGTGTTGTGAATGTTCCCTCTTGATTACAGATATGTTGTTTGTTCCAGCAGATAAATCCTCAATGTGCACTATTGTTAACTATTTCAAGAAGCCCGATGTTGTGAATGTTCCCTCTTGATGACAGATATGTTGTTTGTTCCAGCAGGTAAATCCTCAAACATTGTTAACTTCATCTGGTGAATTTATTGTTTGTATTGCTTAACGAAAGAACTTTGAATTCAACTTAAACAGCAACTTTTGGGATCTTACTTATATACCTACATCTTTTGCTAAATAGGAAATTTAAACAAATCTTAAAAGATGGTTTTCAAGAATATTGTGACGAGATATACTCAAACAACGATGTCAATCAGATATGCATTCTAAAAATTCTTAAGATCTAGTAAAATCTTTGATAGAAATTATTATAACTTTAAGAAAATATGAAATTTTTATTTGACTTTTTACACTCTGCATTACTATTTTCAGTGATAAATTAAAACATCGAATAAACAGTGTTTTTCCTATAAAAACCAGAATACAGATACACGTTTCTCATTTTAGTTCACGAAAAACACTTGATTCCAACTAAAATTACACCCAAGATGCAATCATTAAAAACTGGGACTTTTTGATTGAATATTTTTGTTTGGCGGATTGATGTTTCAACAAAAAGTCGGTTTTCCAATGGATTTCGAACTTAAACTCACTGAATTGGTTTTTTTTTGTACTCATATGAATAAGAATTCCTTCAAAACATATGAAAAAAAAAAAAAATCCAACCTTTCTCCGCAAATTACTTTCAAATATAACGATGCACTGTCACTCAATAACCCACATATCCCATTGAGCTTGATATCAAAAAATGTTACCGAAGCAAGAAGGTCTGCTACATATCTAGATTATTTACTTAATATTGAAAAAGATGGACGACTTCAAACTAGGATCCATGACATACGTGACAATTTCTATTTGCGATTGCCAATTCCCATTTCTCAGCAGTAACATACCTTCTGTTCATCGTCTGGCGTTGAATATCTGAATTGATATCCATTCGTTTGATGTGTTTGAGCTTTTGATTTTGCCATTTGATTAGGGACTTTCCTTTTTGAATTTTCCTCGGAGTTCAGTATTTTTGTGATTTTACTTTTTACGCGCGTGCATGTTAACATTATAATGATCATTTTCTACATAAGTAAATGCTTGTACCAAGCCAGGAATATGACAGTTGTTTTCCATTCGTTTGATGTGTTTGAGCTTTTAATTTTGCCATTTGATAAGGAACTTTCCGTTTTGAAATATCCTTGGAGTTCGGTATTTTTGTTATTTTACCTTTTTCATTGATATGTGTGTGTTCTATAAAAAAAAAAAAAAAAAAAACAACAACAAAAAAAATACTGCTGTAGGGTTATGAGTAAGAGCGATTGATATCGACACTAAACAAGGTTATGGTTACCATCAGGAGTTGGTCGACCGAAACGATATTGTTGTTGATGTCTCATCTCATAACAATGTTTTCGCGGTCTTAAATCTTCAGACACGAGAAAAGCCGTTATGTCTGTTGATTTACCGATTGTGATATTTTGACTGAGTGAGTATTTGCATGGCGGGTGCTGCGTGCATTGCAAGAGACATTTTGCCCTGTCGACGAATCCGATGATCCGTTTGGAGTTCATGCGATTACATAAGGGTTCGTTTTTTATATTGATTTTTATATTATAAATGATTTTTTTTATATTTGAATATTGGTATACAGATGTTACCTCCTGTCTAATGAGTATGATGTAGACAAAATCTTGCGAAATAAAATGACAATTTTACACTAAATATAGATCATTTTATTGATGGTTTTGTGGTATTCTTGATTTTAAAGATTTCTTTCAGTTTTCAGACAATAATAGATTATCAGTATTGTTTTCACTCAGAAGTCAGACATGCTAAAAGTTTTGCTGTTCATTGGCTATTTCATAAAATAGGATCAAGGAAAACTTTGATGTTTAATGTGTGACAGTTAAGTATGCAAAATACGAAGTACATAATAAGTATTCAAATTATTTTTTTTTAGTATGATGAATGAATAGTACACATGAAATTGTCAAACTTTTACATAACTGTTATAATGATAAAACTCATATTACAGAAATTATGCCTTGGAAAGAAAAGAAATAACTAATGCACTGAATTTCATGTATTCTATAATTATTTAGAAGAGTGTTGTGTAACACATTGTGTAACAGGATTTATTTGTTGGAGAGATTAAAGTTTACTGGTATTTTAGATATCATTTAAATGCTGTCAACCTAATCACTGCTCATTGGATGATGATATAATACTGGAATTAAAACAGCTCAATCTCGTAATGAAAAAGTAAAAATTGTATTTTTTAAATATCTTTTTTCAATGACCGAGGAAAAACCTCCTCCTATAAAGTCATAGTAAGGTTAAAATATTTAATCGCCCTGTTTTGAGATGATTGTCAAAGACTATTAGAAAACGCTGAATCGAAAAATTAAGCCTTTATGCTACCTATTAAAGAACAGCAATATCACACATAGATATAAAAGATTCAAGAAATTAGATATGCCCTACCTGTTTAAATATTTTTCTGCAAATGTTCAATAAAAAAATATATATAGATATACGAAGATGTGGTATGAGTGCCAATGAGACAACTCTCCATCCAAGTCACAATTTGTAAAAGTAAACCATTGTAGGTCAAAGTACGGCCTTTAACACAATTTAAGGCAAAATAATATGCTTACATCCAATAGAATTATGGAGACAAATAAAGGCAACAGTAGTATACCGCTATTCGAAATTCATAAATCGATGGAGAAAAAAACCATTCCAGGTTACAAACTAAAACTGAGGGAAACACATCAAATATAAGAGGAGAACAACGACACAATAGAAACTCAACACTAAAATGCAACACACACAAAAACGAACTATAATATAACAATGGCCATTTTCCTGACTTGGTACAGGACATTTTAAGAAAAAATGGTGGATTGAACCTGGTTTTGTGGCTAGTCAAACCTCCGCTTTTATGGCAATGTTAAATATAACATTAAAATGACAAGATTACATGGCAGGACTACAATACAAATAAATGGGAGAACATACAGGACAGAGAAACACACACATGATAGCTATCAAAAGGTACCAGGCTTATAATTTAATACGCCAGACGCGCGTTTCGTCTACATAAGTACCATCAGTGACACTCAGATTAAAAAAGTTCTAAAGCCAAAACAAGAACAAAGTTGAAGAGCATTGAGGACCAAAAGTTCCAAAAAGTTGTGCCAAACACGGCTAAGGTTATATGTCTGGGATAAGAAAATCCTTAGTATTTAGAATAATTCATACTTTTGCAAACAGTAAATTTATAAAAATGACCATACAAACAAGGTAACAAACAAAAACTGAGGAAATCGCATGAACTCCAAAAGGAGCGTCGACGGGATAAGCGTCTTCTACTATGCATGTAAGCGTATCCTGTTATGCTATCACCTGCCATGCGCATCGTACTCAGTCAAAATGTTAAACTCGGGAATAGGATTATATCGGTAAAATTACAAAAAAGATGACTATTGTGGCATCCTAAGAAATAAGACCGCAAATTCATGTCGCTAATTTGTTGAGATACACACATATCGAATCGTTCAACGAATTTGTGTTGGTGATCATTAACGTGATGGTGACCATTAAATGTATGATGTGTCGATTTAGTCGTTCTTCCTCGTACATTAGACGAAGCAGCCGTTGTGTGAGAAGCAAGTTCCCGTAAGGAAGTCTATATAGTTTGTGAACATGCACGAGCGTTATGTATCAATTCAGATATGAAAACGCCGAACGATGGGACAGTGGGTAAAAAGGGAAGTTGACAATATAAAAGTGGAAATTATCATGTTTGTCATAGATTTTAATTTGAAGTCGTCCATCTGAGTTAATATCGAGTGAAAGGTCAAGGAAGGAAGCAGACCCTCTAGTGTCAGTAGTATCCTTAACCTCAAATTAACTTGGATATAAGAGATGCTAACTATTACTACTGAGAAAAGGGAAGTTGACAATATAAAAGTGGAGATTATCACGTTTGTCAAATATCCTATTCACACATAGAGGAAAAGATCAAGAAATGAAGCAGACCTTCTAGTGTCAGTAGTATCGTTAACCTCAAATTAACTGGGATATAAGAGATGCTTACTTTCATTGAAATGTGGGGTATTGAGTGACAGGACATCATCAATATACATGAAAATGGAATTAAAGAACTTTGTAAAATTATTTTTACTTTCGTCTTTGCGAATGTTTTCTAGGAATTCTGGATCATAGACCAAACACATCATGGTTGCACAATACGAACCCATTAAAATACCGACTTCTGTTAGTAATATCAATCCATTAAACTCAACAAATATGTTGTCCATCAAAAGCTTAGCATTTTGATGATATCATTTTTGGTGTATTTGTATTTGGAATCAGTGCGGTTCTCCCCAAAGTAAGATTTTTACCGAGCATTGAACATCGATTAACTATACTGTCGCCTGAATTGAAAGTTAAATGCAAATAAAAATTTCATACCACACCGTTTTTTGTTGTTGCTGTTTTTAAACATAAGCATAGAAAGATGTGGGTGAATCGAAACGAGGCAACAACTGAAAAAAAGCTGAAAACGCTCAGGGTTCCCAATATAATGTAAGTGTCAATTCCACGAAGATTTAAAGTGATTAGATACTAGGCAGGATGTTATGGTGTTATCAGTTTATTTTCGACTTATGAATTTGAATTTCCCTTTGGTATCTTTCGCCTCTTTTTTTAAGTACGCAACTTAATATTTAAGTATAAGAAAGAACAAAAAAAAAAAAAAAAAAAAACAAATAGAACAAAAACTAGATCGAACCGTATCTAACAATTTATGAATTTATCTAATACAGCAAAGTGTAGAAATCGCACTTGTGTACATTCACTAATCGACCTATACATGAGTTTTATAAAGCTAACCCAACGTCATAAACAGTTCCGAAATTCCATATTATGAAGTGCTAAGGTAAATTTGTTCGAAGAAGGACAATACAGAAAAGCAAAACATTGTGATCTTTTAGTTGTGTTTCAAACTTATCAAATTATTCAATTTTGAAACAAAAAATACGAGAATATCTTAAATTCATTAGATTATTTTTTCGATATTAATACAAATTTTGGCTGATTTATTATATCGATATTTTTAAACTGACATATATAATTAATGAGTATTTTAGTGGGACTGACATGCGCATTTTAAACGAGCAGAAACATAAAGATTCATAAAGGTGCGTTCAACTCCAATCTTGATTGACTATGATTGTCAGTTTTCCTGTCGAAGGTTGCTGGTCTCTCCGAACACTAACCACCACAATATAACCAAGAGTGCTGTAGGGCGTTACATATCATTAATCAGTCAATCAATCATTCAGCAGAATAAAACGCTACCAATCAATCATTCAGCAGAGTTAAACCCCATACCTAAAATCAATCAAAATAAAATGAAAAAATTTTAAAGGGTAAATATATTTTTTTTTCGTTAGCTATTCAAATATCGAATAATAATAATCCTTTTGGGATATTTTTCAGAATACCCCTGTTCATGATTTCATCTTATCCTTCATTTAATATAAATTATCTAAAATTTCTAAAGTTACATATCGAAAAACGCACAATTAAATCATAGCAGTAAAAAATCTATTAACTGTACAATACCTGGTAAATTTAAAACACTCAATAACAGGTTAAACGCAATACTAAATTATACCATACCAAAGAATGTTCGGAGTTAGTGATAGCAAGCTCTATATACTAATCCTGATGATAATGAATTAATCTCTACACACACTCTCATACCGGCAGCTGTACTTTGAAGTTAATTTTCAAACAGCAACGTATCGAACAGAACAAGAAAACAAAATCTTGTGCAATGTCAAAATCAAAAGTATTGGAGAATTTGAATGAATAAGACTTATATTCTTGTATCAATAAAAATATTGAAGTATCTTTTCGAGGTCTCACCCCATGTAGTTAAAATAAAAATACCATGTTTGGTTTATTCAAATTGCCAAAAAATCTTCACTGTCTAAAGCTTCAAACCTTGATTTAATTGTTCCTACTAAGTCATATTATTCGGGCACTCATATAAAGCAGAATTTATGAAAAACGCTCCTGAAAATAAAGAAAACAAACTTCTATCAAAACATTTTAACCTCACTATTACATCTGATATATCCATTTGAACTTGAATTTGAAGATATTGGAGAGCCATGGATCTTTTTCTTGAAATTGATGCTGACAGAAAGCTAAAAATGCAGATCTACGACAAACAAGATGGTTTCCGTTTTCATACTTTCGTCTACGCTTTCTTGAGAAAAAAATAATATCTACCTCAAGGCTATGACATTTACATCAGTTTGATTAATATGTTAGAGCTTGTTCTCATCACAGCGAATTCATTTCCAGAGAATACATTTAACCTTTTAAAAAATACTTCAGCAAGATTCGTTGGGAGATACACTGAAATTTTCACTACATAACTACTTCTGTCTGTAACATGAATTGGTTGTTTATATTTCTTATCTCATAACTCACATTTTAACTTTATCGCAGATTCCAGATTTCCAATTATAAATCAAACATTATCTATTGTTTGTTCATGTTTCTTGCTCTGACATTTTCTACTGGATCACACAAGCACAGCAGGAGGTGCTAACCCAACAGCTTTTTAGAGAGACTTTTTCTGTAAACGAGGCAAGGTGCTTTGCATCAAACTATTATCACGACTAGCAGGCAATTAAAATCCACTGACGTTGCTTTGAATTTAAAACACCATTTTTAGATCTTTTCAAAAGGAAAGTAGTAATCCGGTTCAGTCAAATATTGTTTGGTTGCCCTATTGAGCTTTTTTCCTAAAATAGATAACAATACAAGGTATGTGTCAAATATCTATTGTAAAGTGAATGTTAAATGTATCTGTATTTTTCTCTTTTTCGTTTCCTCTTTTAAGTAATTGAGTTTTGTATTGCATTGATATTTGTTTCTGTTAAAATGTAGTTGCAACCATTTTTTTCTACTTATCTTTTGGTGCTCTTTCTTACACATATACATTCAATTGGTCTTTGAAAAGTTGATTTTGATAGGGCATGCGCACACATTATATTGCAAACTTTAAACTGCTACTGCAATGTGATATCAAAATGATTAGTTTTTACTGAAAGCAAGTTTAAAATACTTCTTCTGCTGCATAAAATCGTGGTTATTCGCGTATATTAATACCGCTCATGTCGTTTTCATTAGGCTACACTGTAATTAAAGGAAAAACTTATTTATTACAATGACTCCGGCTATAAACCAAAACATAGAAACGAGGAAAGGGTAATTCAATTGTGTTTATGCATGTTATTGTTTTGCAGAATTTTCTAAAAATAAAGTTTACAAGATCTAAAGGTTCAATAACTATATAAACGTATGGACTTAGTAAATAGTTTTATTAGCTAAATATAAACGGAGTAAAAACAACTCTTAAATTGGTTTGCTATCTGAATTAAAACTTTGTTCTTTTGATTAATTTGTTGTTAAATCCAGGAAAACTTCTGGTCAATTATTTAGATATAAATCCTTGATTTGATAATTTTCAGCAATGAAAAAAAAATATGTTGTTTATTACGATCGAAGATGTTTCTGCAGTTAAAACCATGAAAACCAATTTAGAAATAGGAAAATGGTTACCACTAAAAACCAAATAAATAAATTAATACTGGCACCAACAATGAACAAAGTTTTCTGCAAATGTTTGATTAGTTTTCACAGTAAGTTAGGATGAGATCAATGGTTTTAGAGAAAACACTTGAATTGGTATTATAGTCAAAATCGTAGCCTTTCATCGAAAAAGTCAATATTAAAAAACTAAGTCTTTTCAAAGAAAGAAGGCCTTTAATTTGTGAAAATAGATATAAATCCATAAATGTTTACATTTGTAGCAAATAAGTTTGTTCACGAGTCATAGTGTTTCGTATTATACCATACTCTTTTCAGATAAAATAATCAATCAGATTTCAAAATAATAAAAAAAATAATTGCATCATCTAACCTAGAGTTTGATCTTTCTATCACATTAAATCTTAGTTTCATGAAACCAATATACTGTAAAATTTAAAACACTGATTTGATCTGCTATCTGAGTCATACTGTTAATTTGCTTTGTCCGGTATACAAGAAAACATAATCAATTGAAATGTCTTAAGTCTACACAGAAACAATACAATAAAGATATCATTCTGTATTTATTACAATCTAAATAAAACAAGTTTGCTACATTGACACATTTGATGCTCAAATCCAATTACCAAATTCTATTTGGTTCATCTAATGTCAGAGGAAATGAATTCTTGAGCTTTTCTCGTGGAGTAGAACTCTAGACTCTAGAGTACCATTTTGGTAATGAATAGTGGATGGAAAATGACGTTCTTTCCCTTAGGAGATATTACCGTTTTCTATATTATGGCGTAATTCTAATGGCTTGATTGTTTGACTGCAAAACAGCAATATAATCCTTTAAGCATAGAATAAGTTTGTATCCTTTAAAAGTTAAGTCTTTCTTAATAAAGATTACTTAAGATTCCTACGTTTGTTGATTTTTGACAGATACACTCCTCAGTATGAGCAATATTGATACATGTCACTTTATTTGTTTTAAAACTGTAAGATCTCGTTGAGCTAACAAAATTATTGACGACACTTTGGGTCTCGTTAAAATAAGGCGATCATACTCAAATAATCAAATTACAAGACTTCAGCATATGAAAATGTGATAATAATATTGTTAATGTGTTATGTGTAATAACTTTATAAACAATTTACACAGAAAATGGAATAAATTTTTCAATTACATAAGAATTTGAGATAATATTGGAGGTAAAATGAATTTAACTGTCATTTGTGGTCATTTTAAACAACAAAAAGATCATAAACGTACGTAGTTAAGTTGAGCGATGATGAAGCATTCTTTATTGAAAATTTTGGTGACATTCTTATTTTGTTCCCGGACTGGTAAGTAGGTCTATTTATTTCTTACTTAATAATATGGTTGTATACTGATAGCTGCGCTTAAGCTTTTATAATAAATAACATTCAATCCGGAAGAGAAACATGGGCGTTTATTTGGCACATGTATGTTGTTTTTGAAGCTGAAAACTAGTATTTTAACCTTTCAATCTATGAATATTGTCTATATCGGTACAAACTTTTGTTTAAACTTTAATGATTAGTTAAACAACTAAAAATGTATTGCTATCCAAGTATCAACACTTGACGCCCTACATCCTATCGATACCCGTAATTTGTCATACCAACTGGTCATGGTTTTCACAGCCTGTTTATAACGCCTTTACATTAAACCCGTTGGAGGTAAACTGATTGGTATCCAAATTTTGAAAAAGATGGTTTAGTAATAAGTTGTAATTTTGATTTTAATTAGTTTTCAGTGAGTACTCGTTGTGCCTTCTGTTTATTTGTTAATTGTTTATGTGATTAGTACAAATCTGGTAAGTTAGTCCTTGCGTACTGATTTCTACTGTTTGTTCTTATGCTGTGTTATTACACCGTTTTTCAAAGGTTAGGGGAGGGTTCGCAAACATGTTTAACCCCTCCACGGTTTTCATTTTGAATAGTTTCACCAGCATTTTATCCGAAATGGTCTTCAACTTTGTATTTTGGCCCTTTTAACTTTATTGATTCGAGCGTCACTGATAAGTCTTTTGTAGACGAAACGCGCGTCTGGCGTACACAATTTAATCATGGTATCTTTGATAAGTTGATTTGTCATCTTGGGGTCTTGTTCTTTTTTAATTTGATACTAGAAATATGGAATAACAGATGTTTCAAATTTGGTGCTGGAAAATCAATTGCAAATAAGTAAAATAGGACAGTAAAAAGACCTACACGAAACAAAAACACAATATGGTATACTAAATAAAAATTCGCGAACGTGAACAAATGAAACCTCATTGTATTATTCTGGCATTACAATCGGTTCTTTCCACGAGGATGTGTTAAAATGAATCAGAAACCTAACCAGCCATTTCGATGACACTGGGTCGATGTCTCTGCTGGTGGACTGTTAGTCCCCGAGGGTATTACCAGCCCAGTTACCAGTGTTTTAGTATTGGCATGAAAATACGGATTTTGTATTATTAAAATTTGTTGTTACAAAACTAGATTTTTTTTTTGAATTAAGGAATGTATCCCCCTCATGCAAAGCTCTGATTCCTTGCCCGGCTATGGCTATACTTTTTTTTTTTTGGTTTATAGCTCTTCGTCTTTTTAATAAGCTTTAGATTTTCAAATATCTTGGCCTCGAGCATCACTGAAGAGACATTTATTATCGAAATGCGCATCATGTGCAGAAAAATTGGTATCGTTAAAGTTATTATTAACATTTACAATCTAAAACTTGCAATATTACAAATCAGTTTTCTTCTAAATGTATGTTTGAGACATTACCAATAGCTGCAAAATTATCATGGTATTCCAGTTTTAAGTTAAGTTGACTGCATTAAAAAGTTTATTTCCTTCTGCAAAACATGATTTTCTACACCCATCGACCAAAATAAATCTATCTAACAGAAAGATGATTAGGTGATTTGCATTCTTACTGGAACTTATTTTTGGTAATTGCATGCCTAAATGTTGTCTGAAGAAACAGGAATCTAACTTTTAGGCACACAAAAGTCAAAACTATAATTTTCACCATCAAAACTGTGCAACTATGAAGTCATGATGAATTCGTTACTTATGGAATTTGTTAAATAGTTCTATATTTTTTTTATCAGCTTTTTTAATTCATTGACTTTCATGGCTAATTCATTGACTTTCAGGGCTAATTTCATCACTTCTTCCTGAAACTTCTACTTTATCTTTGTAAGCGACTGAAACTACATATAAAGTTGTGAGACTTTTTCGTTTTGATACTTAAAAGGATAACAGGAATAATGATAAATATTGGACAGCTCAACAGACGGCATATTTGCTTTTCAGACAGCAAACATATTTGAAAAATTTATTTTATGTGAAGTTTTTTTTTTTAATAGTGGACGTCAGGTCTGTGTTTTCTCTCATTTTTGTCTAATTTATAACGTAAAATTCAAATAATGTTTAATTTCAAAACATTCAGGAAGGAAACAACACGTTCAAGGAAAAAATCAAGAAAGCGTATAACGTATTTTTAGATTGCCTTCACAATCTTTCGCCTGAAATAGTCATCAAAATGAAGGCGAACATCTAATACATGCTTTTCCTGTCCATGTCCATAAACCAGCAGAATACAAATATTAATTAGATCATTTTCACTAGAGTTGTTATATTTCATATCACTTCTTCCATTAACTTGTTAATGACTATAATAAACTGATGCGTCATACACGGTTTTTACCGTAACAAGTCATAAGTTGCTAGTTTGGTCAGTCTGAAATTGATATGGTGCATATTATCTATGACTTACAGACACGGCCGATTTCTGATTGCTCATTGCCTTTAATGACCCGTACCATCTGCAACAATATCAATAAAAGGCAGTCAACAAATCTTCATGACAAATTACTTTGTATGTCTGTAATTATCTTTTATTAATTGGTGAAAACAGAAACATGTGTACGTCTCACCATTTTTATCGAGTTTTGATGATATTTGGCATAAAATCATTATACATATTGTAAATTATTTGTTTGGTATCTGAAGTTTTTTGTTGTATTTAATAGAGTTTTATAAACTCATAAGATGTTTATTTGGTGTCTAAAGTTTTTTTTTTTGTATTTAATAAAGTTTTGTATATTTATAAGATGATATCGACAAATCTTTTTACAGTAATGGATGCCGTAACATGTCGTTTTGATTGTAAGGAGCTATTTGGTGCTTATAATGAATGTTCTTTTAAAGATTTATATCGTATTTCATAAATGGAAATAGATTTTTAATATAAGATATGAATTTAAGAAAAGTGTGAAAATATCAAGACATATTAAGCTAGAGCAATAATTTGTTGGGGCATTTAGAACAAAAATAGAATAGGCAAAAACACGTAACCGCCAAAGTAATTTCCAGTCTAATAATTTCCAAGACATTTACCACAGACTGGTGCAGCTTAATGTTCATTTTATACAGAGGTAACATTACTGCAATAAGTTTGATATTGTCACCATGGGACACTACATTGACCAAAGTATCAAACGGCCAATTATTCATTTTCCTTAAAATGTTTCAGTCTGTCCATCAATTCTAACCTAAACGGTTATTAGATCGATTCCTGGCAATTTTGTTAACTTGTACATATTACAATAGAGAAATTGAAATCAGTATGATATATTACTTTTTGTGATGGCTGTCCTCGCGGGAAAATAAGGTCTCTGGTTTCCGTTAAGGGGACAAAAATTCCGTCAAAACTAATCTCTAATTTAGTCAGTCAGTGTCAATCACTAGAAAACAGAGTAAAATGTGTATTAAAAATGCAATTCATTACTATGTGAACATGCGCCGGACGACGTTTTTATTTCATTGTCTAAATGCCAATTATAAGCAAACCTTTTGTTTTTATATATGTGTTGACATTTAGTTTGAAATGCATGTGGCGATTACGATTAAAATGAGAAAATGTCGATAAAGCTCTGCTTGTGTTGCATAATGTCATTAATGGCATTTTGCACATTCAAATTGTAAAATATCTTTAAAAAGAACATACATGTGAATTATTGTTATCTCCTTTATTTTAAATTGAGGTCATTTAGTACAAACTGACAGATCTAAATCTCAAAATTGCACATTGTTTGTAGTTATAATTATTTAAATGTGGCGTTTTAATGTTCTTTTAAGTATATTAATTTCCTCTAAACTCAAATTAATCGGATGATAAAGTTAAATTGACAATAATCTTATTATATCATACTTTAAAACGATGATATTACATACTCTTGTAAAATTGGTCATCGTCATTTTGTAAGAATGCGTCACGTGATTATTTTACCGTTGGAAATGCAAGAATTCAGATAACGTGAAAAGATTTCAATGGTCACTTACAATCTCGAATCAAATTATGGAGAGAGGTGAAATTTTGTAAACTGTTTTGATTGCACTATCCCTATTTCTTTGTTTGACTAGTTATTGACCATTTAAATACAATAATCTTTTAATTTCACGATGACCAGTGGTCTAAATTAAACAATATCAAAGGAGCTCTATATTTGGACAGTTTACATCTGCTTCTATTGTCATTAAAAAGTTTAAGTATTATAGCCTTTTATTTTTTTTCTTGGATTAGTTTTAATTTTGACATACAATTTAGTGTGGGCCTATTAGATATAATGAACCTTTCGAATTAAAGACAAAAATATCATATGATATCTGATTTTATGCAGGTTCAAAACATATTGGATATCTTGAAATTTTGGCGAGTTTTACGAGTTTTTACTCAGTTGAAACAGTAAATACACAAATTATCATTGATATGTTCATAATTATAAATTAACTGTTTACAAAACTTAGAACTTTTCGAAAAGCTAAGGATTTTCTACCCCAGGAATATATTACCTTAGCTGTATTTGGCAAAATTTTAGGAAATCTGGGTACTCAAAGCTCTTCAATTTCGTTCTTTATTTTGCCTTTTTAACTTTTTTGATTCGAGCGTCACTGATGAGTCTTTTGTAGACGAAACGCGCGTCTGGCGTACAAAATTTCAAACCTGGTATCTTTGATGAGTTTTTTTTAGTAATACTAGTTATTCTATCAGATGAGAGGATTTTAGGATAAATTTTAATAAATTAACTTTCAAAATTAATTTCATGAAAGAACCAGCATAGTGGTGAAATGAAAGTATGTGAAATGATTCCTAATTACAGATTGCATGTGTTTGAATAACAAAATAACCCCGTGCTAATGTTAAAATTCAAAGTGCGTTTCCTATTTGTAAAATAATTTAATTTTCTTTGAAATACCATCAAAAGAAAATAGAATCATGAAAAGATTTCACGAATCGATAATGAAGTCGGCATTTCGTTTACTGACACCCCTTCAAAATGTTGCCCTTACCACAACAAACTGATAATGTTCGATCTTGAAAATAAATGTTTTATACAAGTTATATGTGATTATATGACTTTTTTTTATTAACATCTTATGTCTGCAGTTTCATAAAATAATTTTGCAGCCATCCTGTATTTATTTTACTTTATAAGTTCTCTTTGAAAACTAAACAGTCAGATATTTTAAGTGGTATAATTGCATACAACTAATCAAAGGATATTATAAGTTAAGTAGAATTAAGACACATTTGTCTTTCAGTTTATACAAATTTATACATGTGTGGTCACAACGACGCGATGTAAATAAACAGCTCCACCCATCGAACACCGACGAGTAAACGACATACTCTATAACATACTACAAATGATCGGAACAAGTCTTTTTCTTTGTTGAAATAGTTATTTGTTTTTATAGTGATTAAGATTGTAACGCAATATGGACTGCTGTCCCCCAATTTTTGACATTTTTACCTATTATGTCTGTTTGTTTTGCTCACACATTGTTGTCAATATAAAGAAATTTCATATGACTGTCATACAAGTGAGGTTTAGCTAGCTGTAAAACCAGGTTTAATCCACACTTTTCTACAGAAGGAAATGCCTGTACCAAATCAGAAATATGACAGTTGTTTTCCATTCGTTTGATGTGTTTGGTCTTTTGATTTTGCCATTCGATAAGGGACTTTTTGTTTTAGATTTTCCTTGGAGGTCGGTATTTTTGTTATTTTACTTGTTATTAATTCTACAGTAGTGTTACTGGAGTGATTGTGCAAGTTTGTGTTTTTCTGCCTAGACCATTTGGCTACTAAGGGAATATTTAAATCTTGACAATTAATTTAGATAATTTAGCAACCAAGTTGTGCTTTAATTAAAGTTAACATTTTTTGTTAATAACGGTGTCTTGTGTAGTATTCTTTTCTTGAGAAGATTTCTGACTATTTTCATTATTTTGTACAACACTTGCTTTAAAGTTTAATAAATAGATGATATCTTAGAAAATCCCACGTTGGCCGTCAGATAATCTTTAACTATATATTGCAAGTGTGTTAATACACCCCAATAGATCAACCCCAATTGTAAACGGCTACATTCGATATGATTAGAATTGTCGAACACCAATAGAATACTTAAAGAAAACACATAAGAGACAAGCAAACTAAATAAAACAGAAAATGTACAAGCGAAGAAGTATATACAATAAACTCCTATTTACCAATAAACTGTATTTCATTTACAAAAGGTAATTTCCAACAAATTTACTTGAAGAAGCCAAAAACATTGAAATGACTATATTAAAGATGTCAAACCCTGCAGTATTTTTGTGTCTTATTAAAAGAAATTAACATATGTTGCTTGAAAATAAGATACGTAAACTAAACACCTTGTAAATTTGACGAGTTAATATTCTATCTGGAAAACAATCAAATTAAAATTCAAACGGGACACCATCACCTTGCACGTATAGTTCATCATGCATATGATTATCATGACCAGGTATCAATCAGATTTGGTTGTGTATTAGTAGTGATGTGTAATTTCTAGTTCCGTGGGATGGATTAGATGTCAGTTATCTCTAACTGATAATTAATTCGAGTCTGCACTCCATCTTTGTAAAGATTGCGTCACATCTTATGTTTTATTACTGCAAACACTCTCCATACAATAAGAAATTTACAAGTAGTGGCAATCAATTATTGTCCATCATAACTTTAGATAGCGTAATCTCTGTCATGATTTTTGTTTGGTTTATTTGATATAGGAAAGTTGTGCATTTAAGAAACAAGCTGTATCAAATGAAAATAACACTATAATTTTGGTGCGTTCGAATCACTTTTTGGAATTCCTTAGCAATGCTCAAATTTTGCGTTGAGCGTTTACAGAAATTCGTTTTTCATAAATGTCATGATCTTATAATTTGAACCCCCCCCCAAAAAAAACCACAATCCCTATCAATCTATCCTTTATTCTGACTATTGGTTTTAAAGTCTTTCTGTATGACTTCTCGACACTAATCATTTATTTACTGAATAAAGGAGTTACAATATACCGATTGAATATAAGAAAATGAAAAAAAAAAAAAAAAAAAATTGAAACCATATGTTTAAATTATTATTCAAGTATATATAATATAAAAGCAAAGTCTCTTGTAATAATGTAACAAAATCAATGTGATTTTTCTATCTTTGGATATATACTTAACGGGAACGTGTACCATTAATTAAGAGTTGTGCCGGAATAAAGGATTACATATTACTATATAAATATATCATCAGAAAGGTAAAGAGTTAGCGATACCCTTCTCTTTAAAATCCATAATAAACGTAAATAATTAAACAAATTAATTCATTATTGGCAAGTTTGCATGTCAAATTGTAAACATCTCAATTGATTCCCTATTAGAGCGTGTTTGCATAGGAAGATATAAAATATTTGTGTAAGTGTTATAAGAACGGAATGGGACACCGGTAATTGGCCATTTTAAGCTTGTTTTTGTTATCACGGTTCTCCAGAGACATGTTCTGCAAGTTTGTTTCATCGATCAGACTGATTGATAATCTTTCACTGATCGATACCGAAGTAATTTCCTATTTTTACCGGTATGCGTGAGTGACGTTTGTGCCCGATCATTCTTCCAGCGGAAACATTAAATAATACATCTGTCACTCAAGGTGTCCCTATCAAAGCCCGCGTCTTTTATTCTGTCGTCTGTGTCTACATAATTTGTTTTCGTTCCATTCTTTTGAGTCTCAAATTGATATATTAAATCTATATACTTTCACGTTTGTATATTTATTGTTTTCATTTATTTTCTTATCATAAGATTTTTTTTCTGTCTAGTTTCTTAACCTTGAAGGAATGAAAATATATATAGAAGCAAAAGAAACATTTTTTTTTTATATTTTATGTTTGGTTGATTAAAAACTGTAATTAGGAAGAAATATATTATTTGTAAAAGAAATAGACACGTGTTCTATTTTTGTACTGTATCATAATTAAGATCAGCTGAATCTATTATAATCCTAAGTATTTATTTTACTTTTACTAGATGAATTTGGCTAATTTTTTTTGTAGGTCCTTTTGAATATATAGCTCTTCAATTGTTTCGGTTCTTATACATCCTTGGTTTTCAGATATTCGGATTTGAGCGTTCCTGCTGAAGGTAAATCCAGAAAATCAATGACATTTATAAAGTGTTGTTTTCTTTTTTTCAAACTAGAAATTACTGAACACAAATAGCATAGCACTAACGTAAAATACCCCTGAACAATTTCCATGTTCAAATTTGATTTTAAAAAAAAACCTTTAACAATAAAAAAAAAAAAAAAAAAAAAAAAAAAAAAATTAATAAAACGCGTAGATAAACTTTGCTTTAAACTATACTACTAGTTGTTTTAATCAAAAAGTGTTTTTCTTTTAGCAGACCATAAAGAAACGTTGCACTTTTCAAACAATCATGATTTAAAGTGGACTGACTTTAGAAATAAGAGGGTCGTAATGTATTTATATCCATTTAAAAAAATCGCAAAATAGTTGTTGTGGGAGAGGGTGGAGGAAACGTTGTGTGTCCCATAATTGATAGATTGGGAAATAGATTTTCCTTATTCTGTCGCCTATGATGTTTGTTGTAAGAAGGTTTTAATCAGAAGAAAGTGTTTTATATATGTTTGTATAAAGATATGAAGTTGAGAATGAAAAGACGAAGTTCGATATTTCATTTTCAGGATTAAAACAAGGAAGCAGCTGTCTATAAAAACGACCTAATAAATTAAATTACACTACTACAAAAAGATAATTTTCTGGGAAGTATAATGAGGGAAAAGAGCTTATCAAGAAAGGTATTTTCTCGTTCTATATTTTATGGAAATGTCATGAATCAAGTTACATAATACAATGGAAGTCCTTAGAGTAACAATTCTTCTAAATCATGCCATCAAAATAATTATTTTGTTATGTTTAAAAGAGAGGTGGAAGATAACAAAAGGGATGTTTAAACTCATAAGTCGAAGACAAATTGAAAACGCAATGACAAATGAAAAAAAAAATGGACAAACAACTTCAAAACACAGCATAGAAAACTAAAGACTGAGCAACACGAACCCTACCAAGACCGTTGGTGATCTCATGTACACCGAAAAGGCAAACAGATCCTGTCCTACTTATGACACCAGTCGTTATGCTCCTGTAAATAAAACAAATCGGCGATAAGTCTCATTCAGTGACGTCACATTCGAGGAAAAGAGGACAAGAATGTGGTTAAACTTTCATTCGTTTTGTGTGTGTGTATATGTGTGTGTGTGCGCATTCGTGTTGGGTAGATGTAAAATAAAAGGTAAACCCGAAACTTTAAAATTTATGTTATGATTTATTTTTTGACGATGAGTATATTATTATCAAAATGTTTTGTACTTAAAATTTATGATACCAAAAATTATTTTATTTCAAAATCGGTATCATTTGAAATCTTATGTAATATTTATACTTAACGATATTCAAAGAGGTTATTGGTGTCATTGTAACTTTCGAATTGACAATGTATGTAAAATGTTAAGAGAATTGCCAAAAATTGAAGGCGATCCTGAACCCAGACATATTGCACTATATAACTACCATTTACCCGCCTAACTTGAGCAGATGCCACCCTGTTATTGCCAACATTTGTCCAATAAGTGTCTAAGTCAGGTATGTATTTTTTACAATCTGTATGAATATAACATGACAAGAAAAAAGAAATATGCAAAATTTATAATAAAACCTCTTTCTGCAAGTTCCCTGAATATAATAAAAAATATCTGTTTCTGTTTCTATTTTCAAATTATTGCATTGGCCTCATTACAGACCTCTAAATAGATTTGAGTGACTTAATTTCTTAATACGTCTTCATATGAAATATTCAATAAAACTTTATAAATTTTCGTACGAGCATTCACAGAACTTCCATGGATTAAACAGTCAATTTCGCATTCAAAAACTTGTAAAGCAAAAACAAACATCATATTGTCATCTAGCTCTTCCCAGGGTAATAACAGTCAATATTTACCTAATAAAAGTGATAGAAACTAACATGTAAAAACAAATTCATATGTTATTCAAAATCATTTTAGCCCCCTTAAAATACAGTAACACACCTCTGGAAACCCCATTTAGAATATTTAGTTTGTCGATCATTGTGCTCTATGTTTCCTAGACCTAAATGTAGATGAAATCCAGACGATTTTGTCTACTTTCTACAATCTCTATTTGTAGCCTATTTGGGATGTAAATGTCAACGCGTTTATAAGATAAGCTCTACAAAAATAACTATTTCACTTTCTCATATGTTTATTCATCAACTTGAAAAACTTGTTATTTTGAAAACATGAACTAATCCATATGTCGTTATCGTCGATATCGAAAATATTGACACGATATCGAATCGATATCGGTGATTGTATTCACTCATGACATAACTAGATGTTGATTTCGATGACGAAACCAATGACAAAACCTAGTTGATATCGTTGATATCGACAATGTCGACATCGTCGAATTGTATCAACTTATTTTTTTGTGTGTGTATACAAGACAATCAAGTGGTCAACGCTCCAAATTAAATTATCCTTTAATCATTAGTTAATTAGTATCACGTATATACCGACCGTGCGAGGGCTGTATAGCCAGTCAAGGTCGTTAAAAACTCCCATCATCATATCACGCTGAACAAATTTATACCGAATATAACGTTTGATATAGAGTGAGATGATGGCTGAATTGTATCAACTTATTTTTTTTTGTGTGTATACAAGACAATCAAGTGGTCAACGCTCCAAATTAAATTATCCTTTAATCATTAGTTAATTAGTATCATTTTGATGTGTAACGTTGACCTGGAAATTGAAGTGACAGCTAGGAGAAATATGGTTGCATACAAAGACCGTAAACATACAGATATGTAATGAAGTCTAAGACAGAATTATAATTTATTACGTAATTTACAAAGTTTCTAAAGATAGTTCGAAAGTTCAATAATTGTTTTGCACTGTGACACTGGCCGTGAACTGACGAATTCTGGTGTTAGCGAATTGTCACATGAACACGGATCGTATAGCGGTATAACTGTTCGGTCCTGATTAATTCCAGCCTACCCACGAAGGGGAGACTTTGTGGAATCTCCTGTCGGAATCTACTGTTCGAGTCCAAAGCTGGATCTTATATAGTTCAGAGGGTCATCCATCAGCTTTCAACAATAGCCATAAATGTCAACAGTTTATAGAGTAGTCTAGCTATTAAATAATACATGTACTAGGTTAGGCAGTTGACAATGCTATTTATATCTGTTCAATGCAATTAACGTCGACAGAATACATGTACGATAAATGTCTGCAAGGTACATTTACTTGAATCAATTATGTTAAGATTGGAATACACCTTGTTAAATATTGTTCTGTCACACATTGTGTTACATAATGCCTCCAATCGCAAAAAGAACGAAAGTTCGGTAAAATACGATAGTCCTTCTTCATTTATTATAAATTCTGTAGTTCCTTGTTAAGTTTTCGGTAACCATCACCATATATATAGTTCATAAAATTCGGCAAGTCCAACATCTGGATACATAGAGTTCATATGATTCATTAAGTTCAATATTTGGGTATATATTGTGCATACTTTTCCCGTCACCATCATAGCATATTGTTCCTCTACTACTGGAAAGTGCGCAATTCTTTGTACAAGTGTCGGTCATCATCTGCTAGTGAATCCGGCCATCAACGTTGTAAGGTTTACAATCTAGTCCCATTACTAAGTTGTTGACGTATCTATCTCTAGGTAAATCTTTCTCAAGAGACTATTAACATCGGTCTTCGGTTAAGTTTCGTCCATGATCAATGGCGCAGAGGAAGACATCCCTCTGGAAGCAGTAACATCTGTTCTAACCAATTGCGTTGACACCATTTTTTACCCATTGTTCGTGGCATTAGAACCAGAACTCACACCTTTCTTTTTGGCGAACCAAGATATATTCTTAATAATTTAACAGTACAAATTATGGCTATTCAAATGAAGATCGCACCTAACCCACTGATAAACTTATCCCAATTCGGAAAAACTAAAACTTGTTTACTTCCCCTAATTTTTTTTAACTTATCAATCGTTTGTTCAATCGCCTTTAGTTCACTGGGTTATTCAAGCTTGGCAAAATTTAATAAAACAATTTCTAGGTATAATCAATACGTTCTCTTAAATATCGAATTATCTGGTTAAAACAAAAAATCAAAAGGGAAAAAAAAACTGTCGTTTACAACTTCTACAGTTTTGAGAATCCTACATAATAAAAACAAAGATATGTTTATTTACACAAGACATAAGAAATATATTTATAAATTTACAATCAAATAAGTTCAATTCGATCATTTTATATAACCCCTACACCTACATGATACCTATAAAAAAATAATACTAAACATTATAAGTGTTGCTTTGTTACCAATTGTAATACTTTTACTTCTTTAACTTAAGTTTCTCATTAATTAATCTTAACGCTAAATTTAAACCACAGATTTATTCTCATCACTGTTAAAAACATTTAAGATTCCATTGATAAAATTTTAACTACGTCTTGCGCAATTTGTTACTAACTCTATATTTCATATTTGACAACACCTTGTTGCGAAAAAAAAAATATCTTTTTCCGTAATCTATTACATTTTTCCAAAAATTGTATATAGTTTCCTCATCTTAGTCTTTCCTTTCTTTTTTTAAAATATATTTTTTTTTAATTTCCTTTAAAACTTCAGCAACCTACTGCCTATCCTTTTATACATTTCATTATGACTGAATGTATATATGTTGAGATTTTACTCATTCTAACAAAATTTTAAACTTGACTTACATCTAAAATAACCAAAACAATTTAAAGTTTGTTCTATGCTTATTTATGAACAAAACCCATTGTTAAGACTCTTTTTTCAACTCCTAAATTAATTATTTTCTTATTCTTATTTTAATTTCTGATGATAATCCTCATAAGTGTTTATGAAAAATTTTCAATTTTACTTTAATGCTAGTTTTCCTTTTATATCAATTATCCATTGTTTTTTTTTTCATTATCTATGAAGTTCAAATAAGTCTCTCATTTTTTTTAGAAATATCAATCTACCACAACAATACTGTAAATCCCTTTAGGGCAAAACATATCAATTTTATGTTTAATGTGCTATTTTCTGAAGATACTTCTCTTTATCTATTAACATTATGTAAATAAGGCATAATCTAACACCTAAAACAACATGCACCATATAATTACTAACATCACTTATGTTAATCATCCGAAGAAGGGGTTGGAATCTAAAAATATAGACTATTTGTTTTCTCTAAACAAACGTGCTTAAACACTAACCCAACTGCGTAAACCATAATCACCAATGGCTATAACACGCAAACATATGTATCCTCAATGTACCCTTAACTTCATTTACCAAAGGTTATAATTCAACCTTCATTTATACCGGTGCTCTACTAATTTTACGTAAGATATATATTTTCTAGAATAATTCAATGTATCTTCAAAAAAAAACAACCCATAATAAGACCAAAAAACATAAATACGAAGAAATGCTAAAGTATCAGACATTTTAGTTTTTTTTTACATATTTACTTTAAACGAAAAACTAGCTTCTTCAAACTTTAAAAAAAAGTTTTATTTTAAGAATCATATATATATATATATATATATATATATAATTTATCCTATCTATTTAATAACAGCATATAAAAATAACACTAAAAGTAACCTTCTATTCTAATAAAAATGTGTATTCATAATTTTTCAATTGAATTGACCTATAATACCTTAAAATATCTAATAAAAGTTTCATGTGAACCACTGACTTCTCGTGAACAAACAGCTGATTTTAAGCCTTTTAAATATACGGCCACACTCCTTTAAAATTTACAAATTTACTTAATGTGTATGCCATCCCTTGAAAAGCCATTTCTACTTTTTGTACTGACATAGAAATATCTTGATTGTCCATAAAGAAAAATGAAAGTAACTTAGTTCTTACGTTTTATATTCCTTTGCGTTGTTTTAGCTTCAATCCAAGTCGATCCTGCTGTCTCGGCACCAAAAATAGACTCATGTAATGAAGTCTAAGACAGAATTATAATTTATTACGTAATTTACAAAGTTTCTAAAGATAGTTCGAAAGTTCAATAATTGTTTTGCACTGTGACACTGGCCGTGATCTGACGAATTCTGGTGTTAGCGAATTGTCACATGAACACGGATCGTATAGCGGTATAACTGTTCGGTCCTGATTAATTCCAGCCTACCCACGAGGGGGGAGACTTTGGCGGAATCTCCTGTCGGAATCTACTGTTCGAGTCCAAAGCTGGATCTTATATAGTTCAGAGGGTCATCCATCAGCTTTCAACAATAAATGTCAACAGTTTATAGAGTAGTCTAGCTATTAAATAATACATGTACTAGGTTAGGCAGTTGACAATGCTATTTATATCTGTTCAATGCAATTAACGTCGACAGAATACATGTACGATAAATGTCTGCAAGGTACATTTACTTGAATCAATTATGTTAAGATTGGAATACACCTTGTTAAATATTGTTCTGTCACACATTGTGTTACAGATAAAGCACACAAATGACGAACTATTACATCCAATTCATTTGAAATTTGGTGGATAGTTGTCTCATTGGCAATCATACCACATCTCCTTATTTTTATATGTAATAATTAAATCCATGAGATATGAACTGGTTCATATTTCAAACAGGGAAAAGATGGCGTTTTGAGCTCTGAGACCGGTACTTTGTGATTCGTCTATTTGTTGTTGTGTTTCGTGCCGATCTGATAAGTCAAGCCCTTCCCAACTGATTTTTACATTTGGTATTTATGTATTGATACTACACAACCGTCCTAGATTTAAAGGAAAGGTTTAGCGCTCATAAACATGTTTACCCTCGCCACATCCTCTATGTGACTGACCCTACTCTGGAGCTCTTGAATTCAGTGGTTGTCGTCGGTTGTTGTCTGCGATATTTGATTTTCATTTATAATTTACTCATAAGTTAGAATATGTGTTTTCCCATTTGAAATATTTGACATTTTGTCATGCTGGTATTAATTTTGCTCTTGGTTGAAGATTGTAGGTGATCGATAGTTGCATGTTTACATCTTCATCTTGTTTGTGTCTGGTGGTTTGTTGTCTCATTGGAAATCGTACATCTCCGCATCTTAACATTCAATTAAGGTACGTAATCTAAACTAAATGAAATGAATAGTGAAATTTATTATGAAATAAAGTTTTAAAATGTTGATATGGAATTGATATCATCAATATCATCGATTTCGATATCTTAAACAGATGAACCAAGAGAACCTAAATTGTCCTTATAGATAACTGTAGCAGATAAATATTTGGAACATAATTTGTCGATATCAAAAACAAATCAGTTAATGAAACTTTTAAAAGTCTCATTGGAAATATTTTTTAAATATCGATATGGAATCGATATCATCGGTATCGTATCGTCGATATCGGCAGCATAAACAGATAAGCTCTAGTCCAATATGGAATTTACTGACCCTGTATATATCGTATTAGGTCACCAGCACACTGTGTAACGAATTTATCACAACGACTAACTTATATGGGGAATTTAGACGTAGTTATAAACCTTGATATCACAGTTTTAACACAACATTAAACAGAACATCCAATTATATACAGTGAGAAAATCAGCGTATCTAAGACATGTTTTGTCTAAAAACATGAAAATATTATTATATTTATGTCTTTTTATAATGCATGTTACATTGAGAAAAAAATCGATTTACTACGTGTATGGTTTTTATAAAGGGACGTAACACCACTTCTAACCGTGTTTTAAAATAAAACACGCCCACTGACCAAATATTAAATATACCCAGTCTCCAAGTGTTCGCTTTTAACCAATGATATTCCTATAAGCTTTTAACCAATGATATTCCTATCAGTTCAATCGTTGTTTAAACATGATTGCCTACGATCTTCATTTTAGTAGAAGTATGAAAATATTAATATTAGAAGTTATAATCTTAGTTTAAGATTCGGTATTCTAAGTAAAGAACATACGTTTAACAACGACAACATTGTTTGCTGCTTTGGCGGCTGATATAAATACCTAACAATTTACATGACAATGTGTATTAGTTTGTTTTTCATTCTTTGTAATTTAGAACAACGATTTTATACAAACTACATTTGAAATGTTATCATTTCATATAAAACTCATCCAAATTATTGTATTTTAAAAGAAGAATCAAATGATTTTGATCAGATTTCGTCTTCAGCCCAAGGATTTGTAGTAAGAAGAAAGAGTCGCTTATGAATTTACAACTTCGTTCAATTCCAAAATGTCTTATTGAATGAAATCATAATGGGGTGATATCTAAACTAATGAGAAACATGTGTACGGTCAGTTGCATGTAAGCTAAGAAGGGCTTTACTGAAAGGAAATTTTCCATGAAAAGTTAACTAGGATTATGTCATACTGTACCAATAAGTTCACGGATAAGATGTGTTTTTTTCTTTGTCTTCTATTCTCGAAGATTTCTTTGAAGGCGAAGTCTACATCAAATATATACACCAATAACGAGTTGTTTTTATGAATGAGTTACACCGATTGACCCGAGGTCAACTGGCGTTAACGACGTCATCGAACAATCGGTTCTTACTGTGATGTGATAACATTGTATTGTGACATAGGAATTTTACGGGAAAGTGAACGAGTTCGAAAGTCGTCTATTACGTCGGAAAGGCAATATGACCTATCCAGCCTATTAGAAAACACTGATATGGATTGCCATAAAATTGACCCAAAGGCATCCGGGAAATAGACGTTTCATCATAATCAGCCGAATGTCAAAATGCCGGATTGTGAGATTTGGAAGAAGGACATCGTCTACGGTTTTCTTCCTCCGAAGTTTTGCCATCAAAATATTTTTTAAATTTAAAATCACCAGAAGGCATCAGTTAGAATATCGAAAGCAAACTCATTTGTGTACCATTTTTTTACTTAATTTTAAAACTACTCTCATTATAATTTTTCAAAACGTTTTGTAACAGGAAACTGCTGCAATATTTGCTAGTTTAACTCTGTTCATCATCATCATTACCTTACCTGTGATTACCTGTAATGAAGAAAAAAAAAAAAAACGTAGTTTATATATAACACAACGGAAACAAAAGTAGCAGAGGAAGACTATCTTGTTTTGTCTTGTTAAATATTGCAACTAGAATTTGTTCTGTATAGAAAAGAAAGCACCGGACAATATGATAAATGGTAATGAACTTTTAAATGTTCTTTTTCAAAATCGCGTAATTTACGATGTTATACGTGTCGATCAGTTTCTTCCTATAAATGTCTACCCCACTTCCACTTTTATTCATCTACTACAACATAAAACAAATTTACGACCAAACAAATTACAAACTTATTTCCTGGTATTAATATGTACAGGCTTTTTTTAATGCAATCATCGAATTGAATTTAATATATCAGACGTAAAGAAATTATCCATATTTGTATATGTATTAGATTCCAAATTATTGTATCGTCAGACAAAAATTATATAAGAAAATTAGATTGTGATGTTTATGACCCCACACTGGATTACCACATATTTACGACAGTGAGACACAAAGTAAATAAACATGACCGACTGGTGATGACATGTGTCAAATTACATGGTAAATATGTATACAAAGTTTGCTGCATCAGATGCGCATTTCGACAATAAATGTCTCTTTAGTAATGCTCGAGACCAAAATGCTTGAAAATCTTAAACTTATTTTAAAAAATGAAGAGCTTATAAACCGCAAAGGACAAAAGGTATAGCCAAAGCCGGACAAGAAATAAGAGCTTTGCAAGAGGGATATAAATGCATAATCCTTAATTTTGAATAATTCAAAAAACTTTATAACAGCAAATTTCGTTACCAGACTATTCCTACACCGAAATAAAAAAAGTTGTTGAACTATTATGTAATGAAAAAAATGAAAACAACACGTTATTAATTTCATGCGTCCGATGCGGTTTTCTGGATTTACCTTCATCAGGAACGCTCAAAGCCGAATATTTGAAAGCCGATGATGTATAAGAACCGAAACAGTGGTGGACTGATAGTCCCCGAGGGTATCACCAGCCCAGTAGCCAGTACTTTGGTACTGGCATGAAAAAACGGATTTTATGTCATTAAAATTTGCTGTTACAAATTTTGGAAATTATTTAAAATTAAGGAATGTATCTCCCTCATGCAAAGCCCTGATTCCTTGCCCAGCTTTGGCTATACTTTTTGGTCCTTTTTTTGTTTATAGCTCTTCATATTTTTAGTAAGCTTTGGATTTTCAAATATTTTGGCCTCGAGCATCACTGAAGAGACATTGATTGTCGAAATGCGCATCTGGTGCAGAAAAATTGGTACCGTTTATGTTATTGCAGAGCCATATGACCAAAAAGTACGTAAAAATAGCCTGAGGGAGTTGAAACCTTAATTTCTTTATTATTTCACAATTTATAAACAGACAGTTTTAGAAAGGTTTGTTTTAAATCATGTCAGTACCGAAGTATTGACTACTGAGCTGGTGATACCCTCGGGGACTGATAGTCTACCAGCAGAGGTATCGACCCAGTGCTGTAAAAAATGAAAATAACACGATATTAATTTCATGCGTCAAAACCAAAACAGTTGCAGAACCATATGACCAAACAGTACAATACAACGCTGAAATAACAATTCATGTAAGTGCACCCTTAATATAGATTTAAACTGTAGAATCAGATATGTGACGTCATATATTTTAATTACTAATTTTTATCTTATATTGCCTTAACATATTATATAACAATAGTTTAAATTGATAATTCTATTATTAACAACTTTCGAAGTATTCCTGTGCGGCTTGAAATTCAACATGGGAGCAGAAACAGCTTTAAACCAATCTGTTACAATATCATCTGAAATTAGTTCCGGAATTAGAACCATAATAATGTTTGGTTAATTTCACACGAGCCTGATGAAGTTTATTTCAGAAACATGAAATGAGTGACTACAATGCAGGGGAAATTGGACATTAATATCGTAATTCATATATTAACAAAATTATAAACATTTCGCTTCCATAACCACTAAGTCTGTTTTGTTCCATGATATAACTTACAACATTTTGGTCATCTTAGCTTTAAACTTCAATCTTGACCAACAAAGATGAAATCCTGGTTATACGTACAAGACTATAATGCTATTCATTTCAATAGAATTGATGGTTTTGTTTTAGAATACGCGTGTCTATCCTGTTCCTTCTAGATCAATACATTCCTTTGTTAAAATCTATAGAATGAATGTTGTATACAACAGTAAACATATACAAGCAATATCAAATTCTAACAAATTACTAATTTTTAAACGAAAATGCATTAAATATGAGAGGGGTTTGTGTTCAATCACTTCTGGCTATGCCACTGCGTCCAACAACTTTTCTTTTAATACTTACGGTTTATACTTTTTGTTGAAAATTCAAGATCTGCCTCTGCCACTGTGGAACACCGAGTACTTTTTTCTAAATTAGAAGATAGAAAGTAAATTTTAATGGTTAATAAGGGATGGAACGAGCAAAGCAAGCGAACATCCTTCTCAGCCATTACTTTAAAAAAGGTTTTATTTCCAATGAGACAACTAGACAAAAGAACTTGAATGTAAGCAGCCACAATATGTTACCATACACGAACGTCAACATCCATACCGTATAGTAAGCTATAAATGACAAAATGTCAAACAGCTCAAATGATAAAACCAACTGTTTATATGATATATGTTGAAACAATAAACAAAAAAACAAACAGCAACCAACAACAATCACTTACAGCCACATAAAGAATGTTGCAGGGTCAAACATTTCATGAGTGTAAAGATGTACGCCATAAACAGTCTGAAAAAATAAGTACATTGTATCGACCATAAGTGATTATTAAAGCGACAGTATTTAACGATGTTCAACTATCGTAAATCGATAACTTTCTACTAGACATGTTACGAAATGGTATATTCTCGACGCTGAGGTTGACAAATTAGACTTTGAATGCGGGTATCTTATCAAAACACAAAAGTGATTTAAGGATTTAAATTACCTGTATATCAATTGAATCTTGTGATTAAAATGCATAGTACTGATGTCCACATACATTTGTTCCTTACAACAGACGTCCCTTTCAAAACTTTATTAAAGATTAAAATTCCTTATGGAACAAATATTTATAATAATTATTTCATGAGGAATTAAAATGATAAATCCCAAAGTATTTCTTCTTTTTGGAACACTGACAGGAAGCAAGGATCTAAAATCCAGAAGAAAGCCGAGAAAAAGGAGTAATGGGTGAAAGAAACAAATGCCCCGCCAACCCTTAAAAATAAAAGCAATATGTAATTGCCAATTTTAATTTTAAAGCGACAGATCATTTAACTAAAACGGGTGTTTACCCGAGGTCAGAATTTTTGGACGTGTTGCACACAGTGCAGAAATGACTTATTTTATAATATGATCAAATTCAACTGGCGGGTGGGTGGACGTGCAGGCGAGCGGGAGAATGGGAACCCGTTTCGAGTAATAATTTTCTAATGTAGGCGCTTTTAAACTTTGCAAAAATGTATGTATATACAAAGAAAATATGCAACTCTTTTTATTGATTAATTTGCTGTTTTTATTCAGAGGTTGAAACTTTGTGAATTTCTGGTAATTGTACATATGACCAACATGACACCTAGGGTCTCGCTAACCCTTTTTAGACCTTTGAAATGATATTTTATAATCTGTTAATACCTACTAAAATAGCATAATTTCCCTTATATTATTTTCATGTAAAATGTCACTGGTTTGACTCACCGAAATTAGGAAAAAGGCATCCTACACATATTTTCATGCAAAGTTTCAAAACATTTTGCATTGTAATTTTTGAGGTCTGAAATTGTCTTAGCCGTTTGAACAGCCTGTCAAACAGTCAAGAAAGTACTCTCTCTCACATAACCTCTATTGCATGTATGTGAAATTTGACTCGTTTTTCGCCGGTTTGACATCCTAAATACATACTTCCTGCATATTTATCTTTGAGGTTTTTGTTCATGCTGCGAGTTCACACATAGATGCTTAGATATCAATTCTTTGCGAAATATACGCACTAAATAATCCTAGTCGACCATAGAAAATTGGCGTCAACTACGTGGAGGGTGGCATTAAATACCCACAGCGTCAGCGGAGATTGACCGCAATTATCGCGCAATTTACATACCACTCACGGAGCTTCGGATGCCATATACCGGCATTGCATACCTACGCAGGTTTTTGTGGAGAATATGAATCATATAAGATGCACACGCAGTAGTTCCCTAGGACAACAGATGATGATCAACAGATTGATTCACTGCCTTCAATTGGCCAGGTATGGAATTAGATCTCCACCAGGATTTTTTTCATTTTAGGTAAACAAAAATTTACCGCATGTCGTTCTCCGCTCTTTACCCTCTATAGGCGTCCTAAACATAGAGCTACATGTAGAACAAGAGCAGAAAGAATATAATATAAAAAATAAACATACCATTATCGTTCGGGTGTCAGGTATATGTGGCGTTTAAAAACTTAAACAAGTAAATGGAAGCCTATTGTGACATCAGCAAAAAATCAACTATACTGTACAGCTTTGTGTGGGTTAAGAAGAGATAAGTTCATTGTTAATTGTTTTTTGTTGTCCAGTGACAAATATTTCATACATTTTCAGGACGAGGTTCAGTAGTGGAATGACGGATTTATATGCTCGAAGAACAGTAATTAATATCAAAAAAAAAATTCAAACTGGCTTATAATGTGATTTTAAAAATCTAGAAGTGCTTACTTGAAAATCCCCGGACACACGTACACCTTTCCCGTACTTTAATCACAAGCAATGATATCAGAAATTGATTTTGCTAAACTAATATTATTTTTAATGAATCAACACGTGTGTAGGATACCTGGTTAACATCACGCAAATTGAATTTTACCTGTTATAATCGATGTTATATGTTTTGACACAGTCCCCACATTTAAAGTCTAATTTGTCAACCTCAGCGTCGATTGTATACTTTTCGTAACACGTCTATAACAACACATATTTATTTGTTGTTTAGTTTGCAAAAATTAAAATTTATGTTAGAACCGTTAAAGACAATATTGAAAGATTTTACTACAGGGATAAATTTTTTAATAACCTTTCAGAATAAGTTTATCAATAAGTTAAATAATAATAATAATCGTATCTAAATTTGCGTACTCAATAAACAACAACCTATTAAAAGATAGGATATGATATCCCATTTATTATACGGGTAAAGCAAACAAGTTGGAAAATATAAACACTTAAAAGGGCAAAAGCAACATCCCGTCCATGGACAAATAAGGAAAGTTAACAACAGGGAACGACATTTGTCTTTTTTTTTCTGTCGTAAATTTTTTAATAGATTTTTCGTAAAATATCTAAATATAGAAAAGAACGATTCTTATTTTTTTGTTTATTACTTTTAATTAAAACAAGGCCCCTTTCGTTAAATTTCCTCTGTATATTTGGAGAATTGTGGATTATCAAAAGCAAAAACATCATCAGGGTAAAGATAAATGTTATTAATATTTTCCATTAAACGGAATTCAGACGGATATTTACCAAGTTTTTTGCCATGAACTGTGATTCCTAACAATACAGGAAACAGCCTGCTATTAAAGGAATGCCTCCACCATATCGATATTGCCGAAACGTAAACAGATGTTGTCAAGGAGAAGATTCGATGATTTAATTTTCTCATTACTGTTCCAGTAAACACATCTAGCATATTTACCTTTTTAATACAGAAACTCCAAAATAACTAATTCCTTTATTTGACAAGATTTATAACAAATGTATTCAAAGGTCTTTAAATGTACTAAGGGGACTAGTTTCCAGTTTTAAGTACAGAATAAATTGTAGAACGTCTACTAGAAGCCGAAATGTAGATAGAATGTAATTGTCTACTTTTTGACTCTTTGCAGCACATGTGGGTGTCCTTCAAGTAGATAGATGTTTAGTTTTGTCTAATCATAACAAAAAATGTCTTAACATTTTTCATGCAATCTAGAACCTAAGCGAAATACATTTTATTCAGAGTGATCTTCTAATAAACAAATTCATCAATAAGTCAGAGAAGAAACTACTCTCTAGTGAGTGACCGCTTAGTAATACTGCAAACACTAATTACAATTCTACTCAACTGTATCAAGTACTTTACTAGCACTGTGAGAATCATTTGCACTTAGCCGCAGCTTAACTTACTACCTGCTCTTTTTCAGTTTTACATGAAAACAGGGATCACAAATTATGGTTTACTCATATATGTAATCAAAATTCAAATCTAGTGATTTCGAATTAACAATTGATTTCATCATTTTAAAATCATTGTAGATAAAAGGATCAGACACTAGATACAGATTAAATTACTGCTGTTTAAATTTGCATCTTATTGTAAAGCTCTTAGCTCGGGGCGGTATAATGTGTTACCAGACAAAATATTTGACGTTTGACAGTACTTTTTAGTGTTAACTATTTGTAAAATGTTACCTATGCATTTTTGCTCAGATGATATATATATAAGCGCAACCACAACAAAGATAATAATAAAAAAAAAGATAAAAAATTTCGCACAATTTTCGAAAAAAAATCATGGAATACACTTATACCAATTTTCGTGGATAGAAAAACGATTATATCTTTATATTTGATTTCTTGGTTTTGCAAAAATTTGCTTACAAACCTATAGAAAATTTTAATTATAATTCGTTGCAATTTAACTTTATGGTCTACCCATATACACGAAATCCACGAAAATTGTTAATCCACGAATAATAATGAATCCACAGTGTGCTATCTGATTGCAACTGTGACAGATTCAGTATTTCACTTTTTGCTAATTTGACTTTTCTTCTCGGTTATTGGCAGTAACATCGATGAATTTGTCGGTTATTGAAGTAACATCGATGAATCTGTCGGTTATTGGCAGTAACATCGATGAATCTGTCGGTTATTGGCAGTAACATCGATGAATCTTTTAGTTATTGGCAGTAATATTGATGAATCTGTCGGTTATTGGCAGTAACATCGATGAATCCAATGAAATTTAAAATTATTACAAATGATTTCCTTAGTATCTTAATTCCTCGGTTTTATCACCGACAGATAATAATAAGTTTATAGTACTCGCAATTTCTAATTGCAATAATAATTTTCATAAAAAAGGAGGAATAGTCAGTCAACTAGTACACTTAAATGTGTATTTTCTTTTAATTCATTCAGCTATGTAGTGAATTTTCTTTTCTGTGTCCTGCTGTTTAAAGTTTTAGACCACTATTTAAAGGTTTAGCCCAATTGTTATCCGTAAAGTTTATATGCACATACATTTGTTTTCAATATTATAAATTCCTTCCAATTATAGGTTTCAAAGAGTCATACTAAATTAAGGCAACAGTATTCAACAGATGTTCAGATCTCATAAATTGATTAAAAGATACAAATCAAGTTAACACAAAAAACTTGGTGAATCGCATAAACTCAAAAAGGAGCAACACCTGATTCGTCAACAGCATACGCGTCTCCTGTTATGCATGCGTTATCCTGTATCCGCCATGCAAATCCACAATCAGTCAAGCTAACCCAATCGGTCAATTTACAGGTCAGACGAGTATTTTGGTATCTAAACAATGAAGACTGCAAATCAGTTAAGATACAGCCATATCGTAGCAGTCAACCAATTCGTGATGGTGACCGTAAAACTTATGTTATAGTGTTGCTACAAAAACAATCCCTGAAGGAATCGCTTGAACTCAAACCAGAACATCGGATGCGTCGACAGGGTAAGCGTCCCTTGCAATGCATGCATCACCCGTCATGCGTATCAACACTCAGTTAAAGTGTCACAATAGGAAAATGACAGAATCGGTAAATTGACAGATCTGAAGGATATTCTGGAATCTAATGATCTTCCATCTCTGGTGAGTAGTGACATAGCAATTTCGTATCGGTCTACAAATTTGTGATTTATACCATCAACTTGTAAAATAGCGATTTCAATAGTGCGTCCTCATAATCTAATAGTTTCTGCTTCAGGAACACACCCTTGTTAATGAATTATGTATATTATGTATAATGGTAACATGCACGCGAGTAACGTATAATTTATCACATGTAAACGCTTTGTAAAGGTAGAGAGGGTATGTTACTGCTCAGAAATAGGAAGTTGACAATCAAAAACTAAAAAATTTACCCGTTTGTCAAAGATACTAGTTCGAAGTCGTCCAGTTGGCCTATATCAGTTGGAGTTCATGCGATTCCCTCTTCTTTAAAGGACTCCGCTGGAAATAAGTTTTATTAACCTATGTGGGTCATCCCAAGGTATTAGGCTGTAGTGAAAATCTAGTCTTTTTAAATATAACAGTCTAGTCAAATATCAAACTAATGAAAATTTCCATAATTTTAATCTTTTAAATTATAATTTTTAGTGCTTATAACTGTCAATCATTTTAGTAGATATAAGAAGATGTGGTATGAGTGCCAATGAGACAACTCTCCATCCAAGTCAAAATTTATAAATGTAAACCATTATAGGTCAAAGTACGGTCTTCAACACGGAGCCTAGGCTCACACCGAACAGTAAGCTATAAAGGGCCCCAAAAATTACTAGTGTAAAACCATTCAAACGGGAAAACCAACGGTCTAATCTATATAAAAACGAGAAACGAGAAACACTTATGAACCACATCAACAAACGACAACTACTGAACATCAGATTCCTGATTTAGGACAGGTGCAAACAAATGCAGCGGGTTTAAACGTTTTAATGGTACCAAACCTTCACCCTTTTTCTGAAACAATAGTGTAACATCACAACATAGAAAAACACACTATAAAATATCAACTGAAATAGCTTAACTCAATCAAAGGACATATTAACACCATTGAACATACACTGAACAAATAAATTTGACCTATGATACAATGTAAATTCAAAATAAATAAACTAAGGAAGAATAATAAAAGTAACATGTTATATCGGTATTAAATGTTAAACAATTTAAGAAAAACAATATGCTCGAACAAAAATATCAGCCATTTGCAATAAGTTTAAACACAGGTAAATAAAATAATTTTGTTGTTAGGTATACGTATACAGTTACAATAGAGAAAGGAAATATTTTAACAAAATAAATAATTTTGATGTTCATAGTACGAAGTGGAAATTTATATTAGTACCAAACACTTATCAAAGCTGGTATATAGACCAGATATAACCCTGAATAACATTAAATAACATAAAAGCATTACAATTAGTATCAACAGGTCAAATAAACAAGAAAGTACGATTTGAGAGTACTCGCAGTTACTGACAGCTAGTTAAAAGCCAAAACAATTAATGATAAAAAATCATGCATCAGAGACTAAAATCAACTAAAACACATCCCAGGGATTTAGTATTTTAACGTCATGGACAGTCAAAGAAGACATGACTAGTGCAATGCCAAAAATAAATGTATCGACAGACAGTAGGATAGTTAGGAGTTTAACCTCTTTATAGATCAAAATGAACGTGGGTGTGTCTTTTAACATCCCGTTTGAAAAGAATACAAATTTAGTTATGTTTTAATTTGCTGATGACAAAATCGATATTAGTGCCAATGTAAACTATATTCAAAGATCTAATTACAACATTGGTAAGATAACCTGAACTAATAAGTTTATTTAAAGGTTCGATGAGTTTACACGGATCATATAGTGATTTCCGCGCTTTAAGTACAATATTACCGTAAAATTTAGGATGTGAAATACCGTTTTAATCAGTTTTCTACAGGTACAGCCAAATTTACTAATCAAATCTTTGTATCTATGAAAGAACTTAGTAAAAGTTTTACGTAATTTATGGTAACGAAATCCCTGACTTAATAATTTACTAGTGATGCATTGATTACGTTCGTTAAAATCTATGACATCACTACACACACGGGCATAACGAACGAGTTGGGATATATACACACCGTATGATGGAGCCAAAGGAACATCGCCTTCTAGAAAAGGAAAATTAACAATAGGGAATGAAAAATCGTCTCTTTTGTCGTAAATTTTCGTATGGAGTTTTCCTTTAGAGATTGAAATGTCCAAGTCCAGAAAAGGACAACTACTGCTGTTTATGTTAGATTTAGTTAAAGTAAGTTCTATTGGGTAAATTTCGGTAGTATATTTAGAGAACTCTGGATTATTTAACGAAAAAATATCATCTAGATAACGGAAGGTATTGTTGAATGTATCAACCAAATGTAACAATGACGTGTCTTTACTGAGTTTGGTCATAAACTGAGATTCATAGCAATACAGGAATAAATCTGCTATTAAAGGGCGCAGTTAGTGCCCATAGGAATACCTACTACCTGTCGATACACTTTATCGCCGAAACGTACATATATGTTGTCCAGGAGAAAATTTAAAGCTTCAATCATATCTTCACATTTCCAGTAAGTGTATCTAGCATACTTTCCGTTTTCGTTACAGAAAAGGCTTTAAACGAGTTACAGCAAATAAATTTGTAATGAGATTTTTCAAAAGACCATTTAATTAAATATGAAAACTTTTTCTTGATAAGATTGTGTGGAAGTGTAGTATAGAGAGTAGAAAAATCATAACTGTCAACAGAATTAAAAGGACCATCAAAAGCATGTATTTTATCTAAAATCTCTAAAGAATTTTTAACACTCCAAAAATAATTAATACCATTATTTTCATAAGCTTTATTACAAAAGTTAATAACAAGTTCTTTGATAGTAGTAAGGGAGGTAGTAAGAAGCACTGATAGATTGGTAGTAGAACATTTACTAGATGCGGAGATGAAACGGAATTTAAATGTTTTTGTGCAATTTAGGTAACCAGTACATAGTAGGGACTTTCAAATGTTCGGAAAAGGCTTTAAGCTGGGTAGTGGCAGTGATATGCTTGTTTACAATTTGACTCTCTGTGGAGCGTACAGACCTGAATGTAGATGAATTTGTAATTTCGTTTTGGAGAACTTCCGTGTAGTATATGCGTCACACCACCACTACATTATTTGCTGCTTTATCTGCCGGTACGAACACAAACCGCTTTATGAGTACTTGAGTTTATTTTTATTCTGGAAATGGGAATATCATGGACCCTATTACTAATTTCATGTGTGTAACTGTAAGATCTTATTCATGTCTAGTCCTATATTTGTATGTCATTATGCTTTATTGTGTCTGTCAATTTCATGCCTCTTATCTTGAATTATTATTATTATTATTATTATTATTATTATTATTATTATTATTATTATTATTATTATTATTATTATTATTATCAATAATAATAATAAAAGAACAAGCCGGCAAGAAGATAAACATCACTTGATATCATTGAAAGTCCGATAGTCTGTTGAAAACACGTCCTTCAAATGTAACGTGGTCAATAAAAATTCCAGTTATTGTGGACGTCAGTTTCAGCTACGTGTATCTTTTAGTTTGAATCCGAGTGATTTTTTTAAAGTAGGAGTTATCTCTTCCTCAAACAAGATATTTAAGTTACGTTTGACGCTCTTTCTGTAAAACACAGTTGGACCAATTATTTCAATACGTCTTTAAGTTTAGTATGAAGAATACTATGGTAAAGGATAGAGAAGTCAAATATTTTACATCATTGTGCGAGGAAAGAAACTTAGATTGTTTGTATTTTAACTAATCTTTCTACTTTTAAGTATCCACATCTGATTCACACAGTCCCTAGAGTATGTAGTTTCACAGTAACTCTGAAGACTTTTTTATTGCTGATAAAATGAAAGTTAATAATTTGGAAAATGGATTCGCTGACAATTTGGCACATTCCGCAATACAACGTTGTATAAAATTTGGATATCACAGTGATTGAAAACGAAAGTACATATCAAAATTAATTAGAGTTTTTGCCTCAGATTTCGTGGTTCACTGATAAGGTCAAAGATTTGGTTTAAGGTAGTTTACGTATTTTTTATGTGTTTAACAACCACTGGGCCGATGTCACTGCTTGGTGGACGTTTCGTCGCCAGTCCAGTAGTCAAAACTTCTGTGTTAACATGAAATATCAATGATATGGTCACTTTCTGTAAATTTTCTGTTACAAAATCTTGAATTATTCGAAACACTCAAGTTTTTCTACCCCAAAGCCTATACGACGTGTCTCGGTATTTTGTACATCCAACATTCATGTATTTATTTTTGATGTTTGATGGTTTCGGTTGGATAATGTGTTATGTCTTATCGTTTGTAGTCCAAATAATTATAAAATTGCCTTTCAATACCATCATTGTCATGAATATTGTTTGGACGAGTATTGTGAAAATAATTGTATAAAGTTCGAGATTGCATGTTAGTTACGTAAGCATGTCATTGTTTGTGATATCCTGTGGTGTTTGTCGTTGATGGAATATGTTCGTTGTTGTTCTGCGGTTTGCATGTTGTGTCGGCTATTATATTATATGTTTTGTGCGTTTCTCTTTGATGAATGTTCTTGCGTGTGTTTGTGCTGTATTTCTGTCACGTAGTGTTGTCATTTTAGCGATATTTTTAACAATGTCATAAAGCGGGAGGTTTGGCTAGCCATTAAACCAGGTTCAACTCACCATTTGTTTCTTAAAATGTCCTGTACCAAGTCAGGAATATGGCAGTTGTTATCAAATAGTTCGTTTCTATGTATGTTGGTGTTTGTTTTCGTTGCACTTCAGTGTTGCTGTTGTTCCTTTGTTTTCCTCTTATAGTTGATGTGTTTCCTTCGGTTTTAGTTTGTTACCCGGATTTGTTTTCCCTCAATCGATTTATGACTTTTGAACACGGTATACTACTGTTGCCTTTATTTAGATGATCCAAGCCTTTTTGCACAATAGTTTTCTATTTTTGGTTTTCAATGTTTTAAGGACTTTCAAATTCGTATCTAATCTTGCATTCCAACTGTTTTTAAATTCGAGGGCCACTGTATATATAAAAATAAGAAGATGTGGTATGATTGCCAATGAGACAACTCTCCACAAGAGACAAAATGACACGGAAATTAACAACTATAGGTCACCGTACGGCCTTCAAAAATGAGTAAAATCCATACCGCAAAGTCAGCTATAAAAGCTGTAAGACTGTTATAGACGAAACGGGTGTCTGACGTACAAATTATAGGCATGGTATCCTTCATGGGTTTTCTCCCATCAAGTTGTGGTCACATCAAGTTGAAATTTAGTACACATGTTCATTTTGATGTGATTTTGTTTTAAATGTATACTTGTATGAAATTCGATTTCGACCCAGATTTCGTGGTTCATTGGACATGGAAATGAGATAATGCGAGCGAGGTATGGTAATCCTTGTTGTTTGTTAATTGCAAATCAAAACATTTTCCTCGCAGGAGCATTTGTTATATTCAACGCCAAGAGATTTTTTTTATAGGTAAGAATATTTCAATTTATAATTTTTTTAATTAATTTGTAAAATATTTGGTGACAATATTCAAATGTGCAATGTTAGGAAAATTGTTGCAAAACTGAGGAACTATCTGCAGAAATTAAATTTTTCATTTTTTAATATTCTAGCATAAATGGAAAATGAAATTTGTCCAAAGAAATTGTAGTCTATTTTCGTTTCTCAGAGTTTTCAGTAAATATTGTTGAAAAGTGCGAGCATTTTTCTATTCGCATTTTTGAAAACAGATAGATTTTGTTATGTGTAAATATACACTGTTTCAAAACATAGGTATTGCAATTGAAAATCATTTTGGGGGTAAAAGTTAACATTAGCAAGAAATCATTATTTTACTCATTCACTGAATTACAACCGTTAAAAGGCATCTTGTGAGGAATCAAATATAAAGAAAAAGAACAATTTATATTTTATACTATGTTTCTGAGAAAAATGAACATCCCTTTTACGGCCTTATCTGAAAAGCATTTAATATAATATCTCTGCTGAAATTGGTTACCAACAGTTCCTAACAGTTCCCATAGCAAAATAATGTTTGATAAGAATACCACTCGATCACTGTGATTTATGTTCAATAGGTTACTCATATTATTCTTCCGTTATGAGTAATACCCAAATCTGTCATGTATTCTTAAGTAAGAAAACAATATGCTTCCCTCAATTCTAAAACAGATTATAAAACTATTTGTTTTTTGTTTGCTCTTTTCTGACCAGTTGACAAATGGTGGCGCCATGACGGTTAAGAAAGAATCCAGAAAGAAAAGTTCCTTTCACTACAATAATTAAAACAAGCTCAAAATATCAATTGATCTAGGAAAAGTTCGAAATACATTTGTTCTATCAATATGTTTGGTTTAACTTTACATTTGATAAGAACAAATAAATTGCAAAAGCATCAGCAAGCGAGTAGTTTCGGGTAAAAGCATTAAACGATGAATTAAAATGCTTATTTGAATGCAGCCCGATGATATCTTGGCGTATTTACAGAAACAAATTAATATCGAACTCCTGTGTTAAGAATATTATTTCAAAGCTTGTAAGTTTTTTGACAATAGGCATGATAAATGATATCAATTATAGAGTGAATCTGTTTTCTTTCCTATCATAATTGCTATCAGAATCTTAGGTTGCAGAACTCTCCGGCGTATCCCGGAATCGATTGTATGAGTTACCTACTATGCTATTGGATGAGAAGGATTTGTTCGTTTGAATCATTTATGAAAACAATGCTCATTGGAATTTGAGAGAATTATTTAGATTTGTTAATACACCTTAACGTGAAGAATTGATTGTTTTTAGAGTTAATTATGTACAGGTGTTTCAAGATTATTTTCTTACCTATCACTTTCATAGTGTGCACGTGGTACTAGAAGAACTTAATCAGCATGGACTTTGTTGAAGTTTTTGTCATTTTTCTATTTAATATTCCATTTATAAAAGGTAGGATACATGTTGTTGAAATGTCTCAATGTGATATGAATGTTGTGTACATTGCAATTAATACGGATTAAAAGTCTTAAAACTGGGTTTTGGAAGTTCCGAAAAAGTTTGAATATCGTTAAAGAATGATTGTTGTGAAATAAAATATGACGTGAAGGAAACTACGTTGTCAAATGCTTAAAATGTTTGAAGAAAAGAGGTGGAACCAGTTTTCCATGAATTTACTTCACGGGCTAGTTATTTCTTTTTATAAAAATTGTTGAATATGTTCTTTTTACTAACATGATCACATTTTGTTTATGAGATGAGTCTTATGTAGACGATCGTCTAGCATACTAAATTATAAGCCTTATATCTTTGATGAGTTTTTATGACACTCAGACAACAGTATGTCATGTTTCTGAACATTCAATTAAATAACAGAAATTGATAGATGTCTTAAACTCACAGTTTTGATAAAATTTATTGCAAATGTTGATAAATTTCCCCAAAAATAATTAATAGGAAGAACTTTTTCAAATCAGAATGCTATAAATGTCGTATTAAACTATAACTGATATGTAACCTTTCAAATACAAATTTATTTAGTTTGGACATGTATGTCCTTCAATGCTTAATTTTCAAGAACAAAATGTGAAATTTGCAATTATATTTCAACAGCTTTATATAGGAGGCATTTTTATAAAAAAATCAATAATTCTTTGAAGTACAGTAACATATTAGATTTAGACTTTTAAATATTCAAATTCCGCTAGGTTTCATCAATTTCTAAAATTATTCTGTGTATAACACAAATTCAGATGAAAGTGACCAACCTCTTTGAGACAGCCTTTTTGGAAACAAATCGTGATAAGTTTCTTCATAGGATCCTTAGATACGAATTATATAGCACAATTTCATCCTTATATCTAAGAGAAGTATTTTGTCGATGTAAGGGTATTATTTCAGATGTATCACCACTTAATTTTTGAGAGCGTAAAGAATTCTTAAAAGCATAATGGAGTGAAATAATGTTTTGCATTTAATTCACAATGATATAATAAAAATGTAGCTTGTATTTGTTTCACTCAGAGTCATTATCGGCAAGTTGATGAAATTATAGAATTTCATTTTAAAGAGTCGGGTACGAAAAAAGGTTTACCATCATAATAGTTTCGATAAAAAGTATAAAATCCTAAACAGATAAACATTAAAAAAATGTCATAATAATGACAAAATTAGCTATTAAAGTTAAGAATTTCTTTAAAAAAATAGTTTTGCATGAAGTTGCTTCAACTTGCTCGCAACTTGGTCACTTTTTCAACATTTAAGAAGAATATACATTCTTTGATCGTCATGGAAAAAGATGGTTATATGTAAATTACTGTTACAGATTAATTATTCGTAGTTGCGTAGTTAACGGTAAAGAATACATTAATCAATTGACGTACATTTAAACAATCTATTTCTTGAAGAATGGACTCGATAATTTGGTCCTCGATCAGGTTTCAATGGTTGATTTTTTTATTCAGATCTTTAAAATGTCTTCTAATTTCTGGAATTTAGTTATTTATTTTCTTCGCGAACTATTCAACTAATCATAACGGTTAATTAAAAGTTGTTAGTGTTATCAAGTCCAGTTTGCAATTCCCCATAAGTGCACGAAACTGGTCATTTGATTGTTAGTGTTATCAAATCCAGTTTTCCCCAGATCATTTGATCAGTTTGATAAGTAATCCAATATGATGGCTTTGTTTGTCTTAGGTTTTTTGCTCTCTTTAAATGATAATTCTTATTTATAACTTATTCGAAGCATTTAAGTTGCTGTATGCCTTTCGTCGTCAGTAACTTGCTAAACATTTTGCTTTTGCTTGTAAAACACTTACTTTTAAGGAAGATATATTTTGCTATTACAGAATCATTTTCAGTGACTCTCGGATTTTAAAATTAAATGTCAAAATATTGATTTGAAGAAAATCCCCCCACTGCCAGAACGTTCTTCAGCCAGTCCAGATAGGTGTGTTAAAGTCTACAATTATGAATTTGAAATATTTATCATTGCCAACTGATTATATTCGGAAGAAAGGGGATGGACACAAGTCCAATAGTGCTGCTGCAAATTTTTAAAGAGGTATATTTGAAAAGATTTTATTAAGAAAGCAAGATTCTGATGAAATTTCAATCTATATATAGCTGTCATTAATACTTCTTCAAGAGACATGATATACAACAATCCCTTTTGGATCTTTAGTCTTTAAGCCAAGGGATGCAATCCTGTTAATCAGAAATCTGTTGTGTAAAACTTTTCTGGCAAATGTGACATTGACTTTGACCTTCTGGCATCAAAATTGATAGAGTTTCCTGCTATCAAAAACTTGAATCATGCAGTTTTCTTCAAATCTAAAAAGTGTTCCTCAAGTACTAATATTTGACCAGAAAGAGCAAATTGACCCTATATTTCGATATTTAGCTTCTTTTGAGCAGCTTTGATCTATTGACCTGAAATTGGATTGGATTTTCCCTCTCCCTTTATGTTCCATTCACATAAGTTTCATTTAAAACCAACAAAGGAAACTCAAGTTATCTTCAGCAGACCGCTCATTCCCCAAAATTTTATTTTTAGTAGAAGCGACCTTGAACTTTGACTTATTTGCCCATAAAACATGAAGCCTTCTTTTCCTTCCCGTCTTTACTTTGACAGCCATGGTACGTGACACGTGCATTTTCGATTATCTCAATTGGATTCCAGCGTATTCGATATTCCGAAGAAACGTAGATAAATACAATGTTAACTCCATACTTTCCCATAATTGAACGAAAAGTAATACATGTAGCCTAAACGATATTTAAACGAACTTGAATGAAAGCGATAATTCAATAAATAGAAAAATATGTTTATTGTAAGTAAAGAAAGTAGGAACAAAATCTTCCATTGTCTAGACTGATTAAAGCATAAAAGAGAAATCATCAGATATGTAATTCTAGATATTATTATTGTTTCTACGTAATGTGACTGTCTTTAAAATAGTTAAAGTAAAATGTTCAGTACTCAGATTGAAAATCGGATGGAACATCGTGTAAACGCATCTTATTCTTCATTTGTTCCATTCGGAGTGCTATTCCTGAATCATTTTGGATTTATCCTAACCAAAAAGTTTAATCATAGAATTCTACACAATTAACATTGGTCCTCATTCCATTCCAAGTAAACAAACATAACTTTAAAATTACTTTAAAATTCTTTTTAGAAATAATTGGGCTATATTTCGACACTGCAAGTTTTTGAGCATGTGTGGAAGTAACTTTGTATTTCAGTGAATTATTCAGTATACATTTTGATATTTAGTCACTGACTTGAAAATGCGTATCACGTGTTAACTTGAGTGCACTCCTACATTAAAACAATTGAAAAGAACAACATTAGTACTGTATGGTTATTTCTTTTCTCGTACGCGAGGCTGCATTAAAGCTGACTGAAAATACTAGAAGGGATAATATAAAGAAAACTATATCGAAACTGGGCCTAAAATAAAAATCGAATTTTGTGTCGGTCCCTTTGGGAATTCGTATTTTTAGACTGTGCGCTGTAACTGCTCCATCAAGTCTGCTTTACAATACAGAGACGTTTAAGCAAAATATCATAAGAATTGGATAGATAAATTGTGAGACAAAACTCTGAGAATTAATTTCTTTTAATTATATCAATCAGTTTTAATGGTAAGTGTCTGCGGTCAACAATTGCATTGAGGAAGATGAAGTCTGCGACACCTCCGTTCTATAAAGTGACCTACGACCGCATAAATAAATTTTTATTTTCTTATATAGTTAGAATGTATATTAATCTTGCTTCAATTCAAAGTTGTATACCATATCATCATAACACAATGTAAAGCAATGCTTCTTATAATTTGATGCAAAGCATTCGAAAAAAAAAAAAAGGGAAACATGATTTACATCGGATATTGTTTGTTTGAAATTGGCTGTTATACAATTTAGGAAATCTTTTTAAATTAAGGAATATATCTCCCGCATGCAAAGCTCTGATTTCTTGTCCGGATTTTACTATATGTTATGTCCTTTTTGGTTTGCTCAGCTCTCCAACGTTTGCATAAGATTTTTGGTTAAATTTCAATTATTGACCTTGAGCATCACTGAAAAGACATTAACTGACGAAATTCGCATCTGATGCAGCAAAATTTGTACTGTTTAAATCAAAAAGTGCATGGTATAAATTTTAACAACGAAAGTATAAATGATCTTTCTCAATATTTGTTTAGCCAAACATAAGATCCAAAACGAAACAACTCTTAAACTTGTTTATTTGTTTAATAACATTACCATAAAATATTGCTTTGGTACATACATTTTCATTCAAAAATTGGTAGCAATAATGATTATTGTGTCGTTTCAAATAAAAAGTAAAATAACAAAAATACCAAACTCCAAGGAAAATTCAAAACGGAAAGTCCTTTATAAAATGGCAAAATCAAAAGCTCAAACACATCAAAGGTATGGAAAACAACTGTCATATTCCTGACTTGGTACAGGTATTTCCTTGTGTAGAAAATGGTGGATTAAACCTGGTTTTATAGCTAGCTGAACTTCTCATTTGTATGACAGTCACATAGAATTCCATTATATTGACAACAATGTGCGAGCAAAACTAACAGACATAATAGGTAAAATTGTCAAAAATTTGGGTACAGCAGTCAACATATATAACTGGTTTTATCCATAATGGCCTCGAAACTGTTGGTTGTAATAGACATATGGTTGATTTTAGTTAAAACTGGACAATTTAGCAATAATTTACTTCCTTGGTTGATGTTTAGCGTTAATTTTATCTGCGACCATCTCTATAATGTTCCGGCAAGGTTAACTGTGGATTTTTCAGTTACATTTCGGATGTTGCATTATCAAATTGTCCTCGCCAATAATTATAGATTATCGCTATTTTGTGCATTTTTCCTTTGATCTTTTTTTTGTGATAATTTTCATATCATGCTACTCGCTTGAGATGGAAAATTATCGCTAGAAACTATGCAGCACGTGGCGTTGCTAATGAAATTGACATGAAAGTGACAACGTCGTCATAGGTAAAATAGCGATAAACAGATTATCATTGGTCATCTCAACTCGATTGCATTTTCGCTTTCGCCGTCCCGGCTCAAGCGAAAATCATCTCGTTGAGATGATCAACGATAATTATTATCGTTGATCATCTCAACGAGATTGATTTTTTATCGTTGATCATCTCAACGAGATTGATTTTCTCGCTTGAGCCGGGACGGCGAAAGCGAGAAATGCAATCGAGTTGAGATGACCAATGATAATCTGTTTATCGCTATTTTACCTATGACGACGTTGTCACTTTCATGTCAATTTCATTAGCAACGCCACGTGCATGCATAGTTTCTAGCGATAATTTTCCATCTCAAGCGAGTAGCATGATATGAAAATTATCACAAAAAAAGATCAAAGGAAAAATGCACAAAATAGCGATAATAATGCAATATTACACTGAAAATAACTAAAACTTATTAAACATTGTAAGGGTATACAAAGGTTTATACGTTTTGGCATATACCACGACAGACAGGAAAAATGTCTATCCGTGTATTTAATCCCCAGAGTGGTAAAATATGAACGAAATTCATCAGATAGAATAAAATATGTGTACAATACACTAACTATCAACCAATGGAAACCAAGGATACTTATAAGTATGACTAACATATACATAAGGTGTAATTACAAATGAAATAATACGTGGAGCTAAATATTATGGATATATATATCACCCAAGTTCATCTTAGATTTTGTGGGGTTTCGTGTTTCTCATTTTTTTCTCTGTCGCATATTACGGACTGTTGTAAGTCGAATTCATTTTGACTCCGTGTGGTTTTCTCTATTTATAAAATTAAGAAGATGTGGTATGCTTGCCAATGATACAACTCGCCGCCAGATACCAAATGATGTAGAATGTATGCAAGTAACTATAGATCACAGTACGGCTTTCAACAATAAGCAAAACCCATACCGCATAGCAAGCTATAAAAGGCTCCGAAATGAAAAATGTAAAACAATGCAAACGAGAACCTGGGGCAGTGGTGTAATAGAACAACATGAGAACAAACTATAAAAATCAGTTGAAAAGGGCTCAACTCATCCGACTTCGACTTTCGACATTTGAAGCGTTTTCTTTTGGACACCATAAAAACCAATAAAATGAATAAAATGAGATGTGTGGTATACACACATGAGATAGAAGACCAACGGCGCAGACTACAGTGTAATATAGAAGACATGAAGAATTTGTTTAATGTCTTTTTTCTAGACCAAAACTTTCCTTCAGTCTCCTTCAGTTAAATTTGATTGATCTGCATGCTTTGTTATTTATGCCGCGGTGCTTTCTTTTCAATTGCGGTGATGCAGTTGATTTTTTGTGTATAATCATTAAGAACAAACCAATCAATCATCCTCTCCAATATATATCTTTAATGGTTACACAATGTAAAAATTCATTTTGTCACGTCTAAAACAAAACAGCATTGATCTAAAGATGCATTGTTTAATTATTATGTATCTTTTACCTGGAGAAATCACGTTCCTACCATTTTCCGTAATTACTTGTTCTACCGGTTGGTACAAACATTTTAAATTCAATCATTGGAATTATAAATTTCCTGTGTTTTTCTTCAACTCATTAAATCTAAATTAACCTGGTTATTGTAAATCTTTCCGTAAAAGATTTAATGGTCATCCGGGGAAATAGAGATTGACAATATTTTCTGATGTAAAATCTCAGATAATTGACTAAATGACTTTGCCATGTTTATCAAATAAATGTTTATATATATATTAAGTGTAAAGAGATGTTATAGTTTTTTCTGCATGAATTCAAAGAACTGATGTACATTATGCATGATACACTGGTCTGTCTTGATACTGTATATCGGCACAGGTTTGTCTTGATACTGTATATCGGCACAGGTTTGTCTTGATACTGTATATCGGCACTGGTTTGTCGTACTGTATATCGACACAGGTTTGTCTTGATACTTTATATCGGCACTGGTCTGTCGTTGTACTGTATATCGGCACTGGTCTGTCTTGATGCTGAATATCGGCACAGGTTTGTCTAGATACTGTATATCGGCACTGGTTTGTCGTACTGTATATCGGCACTGGTCTGTCTTGATACTGTATATCGACACAGGTTTGTCTTGATACTGTATATTGGCACTGGTCTGTCTTGGTACTGTATGTCGAAACAGGTTTGTCTTGATACTGTATATCGGCACTGGTTTGTCTAGATATTATATTTCGGCTATGGTCTGTCTTGGTACTGTACATCGACACTGACCTGTCATGGTATTGTATATTGATACTATTCTGTCTTGGGACTGTATATCGACACTGTTATGTCTTGTTACTATATATCGACATAGCTTTGTCTTGCGACTGTATATCGTCACGATTCTGTCTTGCTACAGTATATAGGCACTGGTCTGTCTTGGTATTATATTTCGACAATGGTCTGTCTGCTACTGTATATCGACACTTTTCTGTCTTGCTACAGTATATCGGCACTGGTTTGTCTTGGTACGATTATATTTCGGTAATGGTCTGTCTTGGTACTGTATATCGACACTGTTCTGTCTTGATACTGTATATCTTCACTGATCAGTCTTTGAACAGTATATCGGCACTGGTTTTTATTGGTACTGTATATCGACACTGGTCAGTCTTAGTACTGTATATCGACATTGGTTTGTTTTGGTTTTGTATATCGGCACTGGTCTGTCTTGGTACTGTATATCGGCACTGTTCGGCTTGTTACTGTATATCAACACTGGTCTTTATTGGTGCTGTATATCGGCATTTGATGGAGAGGATAGAAAATCAACAGAGAATATGCTTTACTCATGCGATCTTCTAAATTAACTTTCCTCGGGAACTCTCAGATCCGGAAGTTTTGTACTTCAGACGTAAAATTACCGTGAGAGTTATGCAGCCAAATGGGACTTAATGAATATATTTCCGTGTGCTTAATACGGGTTTTACCATAGTACCTGAACATTTATTGATTCTCATTATATGTATGTACAAAACTATTGGATGAGTGAACGTTTTGACCATGAATGACATTTTACCAGTGATTAAATTGAAACATAGAATCTTCATCAAAAGATTAAACTGACAACAAACAATATAGAACTTTTTGTATAGCCATCCTCACTAACAAATATTTGACATTTTCATTTTTTCAACAAATATTAAATAACGGTGCGGTTAATACATTATAAACATTTGTTAACATGTATACCAGAAGTAATATGTTTCAAGGAAATCTCAACTAGTTATCATCATGGTTGATTTTATTGTTCGTACACTAATAGGAAAATAACGTTTTACCATTATTTGAACATCCATTGTCAATGAGATTAAAGTATATTAACAAGAATGCTTTAAATTCTTAAATGACAAGAAGTGCTGGGAATTTCAAGAGAAAATAATTAGTTAAACTAATCTGAATGGTACAGACTTAACACCTTTACGACAAATTCAAATATTGCAGAAGTCTTCGTATAACAACAAATAACAATGGTGTTGATTCGAACGTATTAATGAACTAGATATCATTTCGGCTATTCACATTTACTCAAAAAAGAAGTTTTCTAACTAGAACTAAAAGACCATTAACATTTTTTAAACCAATTATATAAAATGATTATCAGAAAAGTTTTTAAAATAAATATACAATTTTCACTATTGTTTTTTAAATTTTTTATAGGTGTAGAATCCCGTAAGTATTGTGTATGCTTTTTTTTTGCTAATTGCATGATACAAAAATCTTCTTTTGTTTGCATGTTAATAGCATTTTGTAACCGTTTGCATTACATTAAACTGCAATTTTATTGAAAATGAACTATTTAGCAGTAAATTATTTATCAAAGCAAATAAGGCACATAGCGCAAATAGTACATTCACCATGTGAAAAAGTGTTCTATGAATTTGTTACGGACAATATATTTGCGTAAAAAACGCACCAAACTTCAATTTGTCCAATTATAATATTGGTATAAACCAGCTTTTATATCAAACTAATCACTATAAGTTTATTAGTTATACATGTAATAAATTTTTAGCAATAACCGTTAAAATTTCAAATTACCACCCACCGTTTACTCAAATTAATTAAGATGTACAAAGCCACCTGCTGCAATGTTATCTTTCATCATACTAGTTATAGTTTGGAAATGTAATAAAGGAATACACTGACGACTGTTTAAGCGTACAAACCGTATTGAGGGTGTATAAATCACTTTAATAAAGCGGATAAAATCACGACAACATCTTTTTTATATATCATACACACATAATGATATTGTTCCAAAGTTTACACTACCCCATATGTAAGATCATGCAATTTTTATCGCTATTTTAAGTCAGTTTCAAGTGTCAAGTTTTTATTTTTTAAAAGACCCAAACAGGGGTACATTTGTATATGCATAATTACAAACTAAAACACAAAAAAACCCTACATAGTGCAACAAAGTAATGCAGAGAACATTATAAACAATTGTTAACACATTTGCAAGATGTAATATCTTTTAAGGAAGACAGTCAAATTAAAATGTACCTTCAAGTAAACAACTGCTAATATAATTTTACTTCGCAGTTTTATAAACAACGCTGAAGGTGTCATTTTATCAGTACATGTATTAAATGATTGGTAATGAGATTGTTTAGTAAAAACGACGTCCTGTAATTCCTGAAAAATGTCCATTATAAAAAGAAATGGTATTCATCACCCAAATTATTTTTATTACAAATGTCACAGACGAATTAATTGTCCATTATAGTATTCGAACTGGCATGAGTAAAAATTTGCACACTAACTTAAAGAAGGTGGGTTTTAAAAGTTTTCAGTATGCGCTAAAATTAAAATTTTGCAAAGCCAAATAGATATTTAGCATTTTGAAAACAATATCCAAACAGAATCGTACTGGTGGATGAACTGTAACCTTCAGTTAGCATATACGCACCCGTTAGGGTTCGGCATACCGCTTTTAACTTCCGCTCTTCCGACCAAAATGAAAAAAAAGGAGATTCGTTTTGATTTGTCTAATGAGACAAATATCAACCAAAGACCAAAGAGACAAGGATGTGAACAACTACAGGTCGGAATGGCCTTCATTAATGAGCACAACCCATACAAACTAGTACGCTAATATAGAACCAGGGATGTCAAAGGAGAAAGATTTATGAAAAAAAAATAAAATAATCGACCAACTATTATGGCAAAAAGCATCCAACGAGAACCACTTGATTTTAGGCCTCCGACTTGGGACAGACATATAAAAAATGTGGCAGGATTAAACGTGTTTGCGAGTGCTAAAAACTCCTTTTAAGAATGTAATCATAGGTAGAAATTTGAAAGCTACAAGGAAATGTAAACCTGATCAAAAGTAAAAATCATTATATGTAGCTCACAAAATTCATACTTTAGGATAGAAGAAAAATCGCAGATTTTCTGCTAAATGTCTTGGGACCAAGCGACGCTTGATTCGTTAATGTTTTGAACCTGTTTCTATCCATATATAAGATGACAGAAGAAGGGATGAACTGATTTGTGTTATATTAATATCTTCAACAGATATTTAGCATCCAGTATTATAGACTATTAGAGATTTTCTTAAATAAGAATACAAATAAACTTTTTAAATGAGAGTTTTTTCTACTCTTTATCAAAACTCATGGTTATGAAAATTTGTGTTCGCATTGATTTTGACCATTCATCTATCTAAAAGTTATAATCGAGATTGTAATATACTGACACAAATCACTTATGGACTTAAAATATCTACTCTAACATCCAGTAAGTTCAAGCAGAAAATGATAAATAACGAAAATGAATGCTTATCTGACAAAATAAAATATCTTAATATGGCAACAATTAGGTATTGACAATTAATTATCGTTGGAGCATTCTTATTAACTATAATCAGGCATCCTAGGGAGAACTCGCCTTATGCCATATCTACCAATTGATTTTCTAACAATTGTAACATATTAATTGCATGATATGTTATCCGAGGGAAACACCATACATCACGCAAATCATCAATCTTTTGAATAAAACTTTCTTATAAATGTAACTTGGGTTCTTGAGGTAACTTCTATTCGTTCTATGATGTGAAAAATGTAAAAATTATTCCGCAAACCTTGTTGAACGCAATAAAAGAAACGATCACATTTATATTAATTGAAAATTTCAGAGTTTTGTCGATTGGATGCAGCGGATTTTCCATCTAGTGAACTTTGATGATTGTAGTCTTCTTTGTTACATTAAACTTATGTATCCTTTTGTAGTGAAGTCACTAATCTACAAATGGACGATTTCAATTAGCCATACAATCTGCACTTATAAGCATATAAGTTAAGTACATTTTTAAAATTAAGAATTTAATTTTATGATCTTTTTCAACTTCAATATAAATCATTTATCCAACACCAAACATTGTTTTTGTTAATCCGAGATAGGTCTGATATCTAACGACCTGCTTTAAGACTATTTAGGACAGTCCCAAAACATGTCTGAAGTCAGTGCAATCTCTGACTGTTTTTGTAACAGTATGGTTGATGCGTATGTTAGAATACCATGTATCCTCGATTACTTTAGTAAATGAATCAGACGCTTCCGCCAAAAAAAAAAAAAAAAATACTAAGAACTACAACCCAAAAAAAAAAAAACAACAAAAAACAAAAAACAAAACAAAACAAACAAAACAAATAAATCAAAAGGAAAGAAAGTTAACAAAAAATAAACGTTAATAAATAATTATGTGGTCCAGTTTCCCTCTTTTGGATCAACTTCTGTATGCATATTTCGTTTCTATCCTTTATAACATGAACTAATACTATTTTCATCAAACGATATATACTGTTTCTTCTTCCATTTAGCTTTCTTTTATTTGACTGTTTTATAGTCATAATCACATAATTCACAATACTATAATACCTTCCTGTATAACTTATTAATAAGACAACATTTTCTCAATGACCATGTTCCGTGTTTTATGTCCACAATCAATGCTTTATTGCCCCCTAAATATCATTATTTGTAAAGTAATATTAGTTCCTAAGAAGTGATAATGCAGGAGTATGTCAGTTTCATATTTAACACATTTGTATCAGAAATACTATCTCTTAATTGTAATCTACGGCAGTCCAGGAATTATTTAACAACTTACGATTGACATTTTGTCATGCTTTTCCATTATGATGCCTTATTTAGAGAAATATAATACCTAACTAAATTCTAAAACAATGAATATCAGAGAACATTAATAACAAACGGCGTTATTTTCTAACACTAAATCTTTGAAAGGTGTAGTTGTTACTTAATTAAGATTCTCAGACGAAATTATTTTAAACGGTCATGCAAGTTGATTTTGTGGTTAGATATACTCATTGAAGTTGTAAAATGTCCGAAAAATGTGTAAAATTTATCGCTTTATTGATACAGCAATAAACATGTATCAATTACCAAAAAAAATATTCTGAAAGACTTCTGTAGAACATTGTTAACCTCCCAATCTTCAATGACGTCGAAAGCATCGGTCTGAATTTTTGTTTTGTTTCTTTATTTTTTTCTGTAGTTGTTATTTCCGTCCTTTGCTCCTTGTAATGTTTTGTAAATTACCTTTTAGTGGTTTCTATGTGCTGGTCATTTGTGACTTTTCTGTATAGTTCGAGGGCTATGTTAAATCTCAGATATCACTTTAAGATGTTATCTATTGTATGACAGTATAACACAATTAACACAATTAATCTCTTAGAACACTGTTGCATGCTTATATTTGGTGTTGAAATCTAACATGTAAAATCTTCAATTTATTTTATGTTAAATCTCTGGCGTAAATTTTAATGAAGCAGTAATACATGCTAAATCCCTTGTTGTATTATTACATGCGTAATCCCTGACTGCAGTGTTACATGTTTATCATCTTTTTATGAGGATTTCATCTTTCATCTACAGTCAAGGATTATGATTGTCTCATTTGGTAAGTTTCTGTTACCTTCGTTTTTTTTACTGTCCCTTAATAGAGCTCAATGTTGCCTCTGCGGTTTCCTGAGATATTTTTCTGTTGCGCATCTTCCTCTTATAAATACAAAAAATAAAGCGATGTAATATAATTGCCAAAGAGACATTTATCATAAACTGACCAAAGTAAAAAGATGTGAACAATTAAACCTTCAACAATAAGAACAATCCATATCGTAGAGTAAGCTATATAAGGTCCCTGTATGACAAAATGTCAAACAATTTAAAAGAGGAAATAATATGTGTGATTATATGTCAATCTTTGCCAGTTTCAGGGTACTTCATATGTAACAACATTTTGTATTTATTTCGTCTTTCAATTGTGATGTCCACCAAAAATATGAAACAGATGAACTATTCAAAAATAAAAGCTATCAATTTGTCGTTATACGTTTAACATCGTATATTCTTGTTATTTTCATTTTCTCTGGATTGTATATGTATATTTGGTGTTAACGAACACTGGCAACATATTTAAGATAGTTATATGTTGATTGAGTTTGTCCTCAAAACAACGTACTCTCCATGTGTGAATATGTCTTGTCTGTATGGCTATGTTATCTTTTTATATGTTCTATTTGTTTCAGTCATTTATCATCCTTTATTGACTCCTTTAGTTATCTGATTCTCATAGTTAGAAAGTAATTATTGTGCAATATGGACTGTAACGATAATAAAATGTAAGTGGGAGCACTGTTTATTTCTGAAATGCAATAGACTGCAATAATATGAATAAAATGAGATGTAGGATATATGTCAATGAGACAGCAACCCAGTACCACAATACTCAAGAAGACACATAGAGAAAAGCATATCGCTTCAACATTTAATTTTCTGTAAACTTTTGTCGTAGTCTAATGGGTTGTTTTCTGCTCAGTGGTCGGGTTGTTGTCTAATTGTCTAATTGACGCATTCCCCGTTTCCATTCTCAATTTTAATGCAATGGTTCTGTTGTCGTTGTCCCTGTATATCATTCGGTTTTCGTACAATAACAATTGATCTTAACAACTTCTCATACAGATTTCCATCCAGCTGAGACATATAACTCTCTAGAATTTTTGTATATACATTGAAGGTATAAACAGATATGCACCTGACGTTATAAACACATTAAGATAATTTTCACAGATTTTCTAGATGGCGAAACTTATTAAATTTTCAGTCGCATACACATATTGTGTAATCAACCAGTTTTATAGTTTTCAAACTTTCTAGAATTTTGAATATACATTTAAGATTTTGTGTATTCATTTGGAATTTTTTGTAGAAATTATAAATGGTAAACAACTAAGTAACCTTTCAGAAGTGTCCTCGATAAAGAACATCTATATTTTTACGATTTTGTTTTTTTAGCTTATATTTCTTTTGAAACTATGGTTTCTTTAATTTTGCTAATTTGTAAATAATCTAATATTGCTACTCGACTTATTGAATTTTGACAATTTTCTTCACAGTTTGGTGAAATTTTAGTTGATTCCTTTTGACGATAGCTTTTCAGATGTATGTTAATAGATTTTGGGTATCTACCAAGAGGGAAAAAAAAGCATGCTTTCTTTGAATAGGTACTTGCTCAAGTAGGTTTGGTTCCAAATATTTCTGCTTTGAGCTTTTTACTGTGTCAAGCAAATTAATTTTCCCAACATAACGTAAAATATCTACAAAATACCAAGTCAAAATTAACTCGCTTCCCATATTGATATGTGTTCGTATCATGCTGTGACCAACGCATCCCTTGATTCCTTAGTTCAAGGTCTTGTCTGTCCGATCATTGGTTTCAAATCGTTTATTAATATAAAAAACCGTCAGTATATATCATCAGAAAGTGCGAATCAGAGATCTGTTTAAACCGACTTTTCCCTATGTTTTCGCTCTGTATAAGTACACAGTCCTGAATAAAAAGGATACCTTAAACAAACTTTTTTTTGTTATCACAGAGAACTGCTAATGCGTAATACACAAAAACTATAATCACTAGTTCAAGAAAATCATATAAATATTTGTTATCAAACAGAAGTTCAAAGACATAGTTTGTGTTTGTAAGATCTAATTAATTAATGAGTAGTCGGAAGAAAAATGAATGAAATAGTTTATTGATTTCCTCTTTAAGTCTTTTATGTTAGCTATTGACCATATAATTCATTACTGCCATAACAATTATATTGATACTTGAAGGAAATAGTCTCAAATAAACTCAGCATATTCACGAGTTATTGCTGTAACAGATAGGATTTGTAACAAATGTATTGTACATGTCGGTTTTATTTGAAGTTCTTTAATGTAAAATCGTTCAGTATTATGTTGTGTACTTTTCTCTGACGCAGATTTTATGTATTTTTATGAAAATATAAATACATACTTGAGTACTCTTTTAGTTTTTGTATATTTGTCATGTCTGGGTTAATTTTTGTAAAAAATCTTTATAATCGAAGAAGTTAAATACTTCATGAACTTTGATAAAATTATAAATAAAGGGTTTTGACACTTAGACATATGAGTGAAGACCACATAAAGACCTTATGATATCGTTCAATTTTATTGTGTTGTGATGCTGTCTCATTAGTCATCCCATGTCTATTTTTATTCATATACTTCATAAACGAGTCTTTGAATGTTATTTATTCATCACTTTATTTGTTTCTTGGATTAACAGGTGCTTTCTTGATGTTTTTTCTCCTCTTGCATATATTATTAAATATGATTTGCTTTCTGAAATTTTACTCCTTGCGTTCTTGATGAAGAGTTTATTTTGAAAAGCGTTTCGTTGTAAATGAATTTAGTATATCTCGATATGACTTGCTATCAGTCCAGGTTTTCTGACAAAACTTAAAAAAAGTAGACTATGTTTCGTAGGCTCCAATACTTTCATCGCAAAAAAGATACGCTAAGGATCTTTTTTAATATTACTAAGTAGGTCGTCGGCCTTGTTTATATATCAATTGTAAGTAGTTCCTTATTATGATATTATTAATCCTGTACTGACCGTAACAGTTTTATAACTAAGAAAAACAAAAAAACATTTTTTTTTTCTTATTGGCTATTTGGATATTGAATATCGAAATAGAAATGCAAATAGCAAATTTCGAACTTCAAACTTCTGATCTGAAATTTTCAATGCTTTACGTGTCAAATACATAAGATATTGTGCAAAACGGGGGTGTGGAACAAACACATGCGATTTATCTGCTTGCGATAAAAGTTTTACTTGAACATTTCTTACTTTTTTTTAATGGTCTGATACACTAAAATACTGAATTAGAATTTAACATAAAAATATGAATATTGGTGGGAGGTACTTTCATCATTTATAGGTCAAGTACGTGTAGAGATTTTGTGTAAAGAATTTAAACACCATGTCCTTTCTTTACCATTGCGATAAATACCGAGAAATCGTTGCATATCGAAGAAGCGGTGCTTTCTTGCTTTCTTTGTTTCATTAGCTGTGACTGTGTTATAAGAATCGGTTATTAGTTATAAGAAAATACATTAGAAGCTCGTAAATTTTTTTTATCTTTTGCTGATTATGTAATTTTTGTTTCCAGTTTATGCAATGCTTTTAATGCTTCTTGACTGTTAGTTGAGAGCGTACATATACAGAAGGTTATTCTTGAAGCATGTCTGTTGTGTACACTGATATTGGAATATTATGTTTTTATTTGCCGGACAACTTTTCAATTTTGAAGGCTCACAGTATTTTTCGTCTTGCAAGATAATGGCTTAAAACTAATATCCATTGCCTCAAAATCTCTAACTACGTCATACCAGCTTCATGTGACATTTTTACATTTAACAAAACATATTTTTGGAATCTAACAATACAAACTATCCTTAAACATGAATGTCTTACCAAGTTGATAATACTGTTAAAGATTTTTTATTTTAATGTTCTTAAGAATAGTAAAGAATGTAAACTTGCAACTTTCAGATCTTCATTAATGAGAATTAATAAGAAACCGATGGACATAACTACTTGACTGTTACAACCCTGAAATCTGTCAACTGAATTTGAAGCTCACCCCGTGCGATGTTAAAACAATTGTTATAGAGTTTTATAGCAGACCATTTAGCCTCTGATAGTCATTATTCATCCTTAGAATCAGTCATTTATTTGGTTTAAATCCCATCTATCAGCTTAAATGGGTATAATTGACAGGAATAAAACTATTCCTTAGAAAATCTACACGCAATAAAATATCGGAGGTCTGGCTTCTGTCAAGACACTTGTCCTTTGCAGAAATAGAGGGGACATTTTTATGTTTTGTTTAAGGGATTTAAAAAATTAACATGTTAACAAAAATTTGAATATTTGTATGAGTTCGTAAAAGATAACAGTTCTTCATAGGTTCACTTATAATTTGTCTATTTTGTATTTTCCACACAATTTTTGACTGTTACGGTAGCTGATAAGAGAACGTGTAAAATATCTCTTTTTGGTGGTTGCATATCATATTATATCAATTGTAAAAAAAAGTCTGGTTTCATAATTCACAATATATGATATTGCTTTGAACGCCCAAGTCAAAGCGACCCCTTTTTGTTGTCAAGTAAGTATTAGCTGATCAGTAGCATCATAGTAACAAAAATAGTATTGTAGATACTATATAGAAACTTGCCTGTAAATATGCTTGTTTAAATGGATTGATTGGTTTATATCTTGATGCGCGTTCTTTATAAAAAAAAAAGTAATTATTACAACTCTTACATTTTCTGAAATTCTAAGTGTAATTCTAATTAGATATTTTACTTTTTTTAATTGTACGTATTAATCAGGTTTCATCTCTCAGACAAAGCTGCTTATATGGACGTTTTTGTTTTATACTGCAATTGTACTATTTGTGTGGTCAAAATGATTTACTTATTAACTGGCGTCGACAGCTTCAAATTCAAAAATTTTGAATCCTACCAAAAACATTTCATATGGAACAGTCTTAAGAGTTGTAGTATAATGGGAACAACCACACATTGTCTCAAAACATAAATTGTATTTGTACTGTGCTCGAAACATGATAGAAATGTTCGACACAGCCTCGCATTCTACCTGTTTCTAAGTTCAGTACAAATAAGTTTTATATTTTGAGACAATATATAGTTATTCTATATTTATATTCTATTGGTTTTCTTTCTTCCAATATCATTTACTTTTTTGGTGGCTTTCAAGACCTTTCAGATACAGGTAAACTAAGAAAACCATTTCATTCAAAGCAATTTTTATATATGGGATTTAGATTGAACGCGTCTATACATTTCAAAGCATTAATTAAGTTTTTGAGAAGCATAAAACCAAAAATATACAATTTGAATATACTTGAGAGTATTAAACAAATAGAAAAATGATGAGCGATCAAAAAGACTATTCATCGAGTAAACGAGTAATGAAGCCGATTTTTAGGATCAATTTAATCATTTGAAAATAACTAGAAACGCAGGTTAAATCTTCAAAGAACAAATATTTAAAATTGGAAAAAAATTACGATTGTATTTGTACCACGATTATCTATATACTTAACTCTCCAACAGAAAATTGAATATCGATAATTTCTGAAATCTATACTCAACATCTGGCTTATTCAGAGGTTAGTTTATACATAGTAAATAAAATAAAACACTACGTTTCACGCATCGAATAAAGAAAATCTAGCAGGTCTGACTAAATATTTGATTGTTTTAGATTATGATATCCGTCAAAATGAAGTGCAGTTTAAATAAATATTCTTTGAATAATATTGAAAATATTTACTTGTTGCATCGTTTGGGATTTTCTGTAGAACACGATCTTGAAATTAAAACCAATCAAATGGCATTAATTTCCGTCTTGAAAAATTACATGCAAGAAAGTTATTTATTATATTTTAAAACAAAACAACAAGATACTGTTATTTATTCAAAGCACCATATACTTATGTCTAGTTAGTAGTGCTCGAAATAAAATATCGGAAGTCTGAAAGTATCATACATTGAAGAGAAATGAATGCAATATTACACAGGACTCCCAAACCAGACAAAAAAAAAAAAAAAAAAAAAAAAAAAAAAAAAAAAAAAAAAAAAAAAAAACAAAAACATGTACGTCTAGAATTCATATCAGAATTAGATAAAGTTTACATGTTTTTACCACCTTCCAAATGAGGCCGGGGTATTTTGCGATGCACTTGTCTCTCCGTTTACTTCATTTTTACGGACGAAAATTACAGTATCGCTTGACTAAATCTTTAGAAGTTAAACAGAATGTCATGGACCATAAAAATACAGGACAATATAAAAATTAGGAGATGTGGTATTATTGCCAACGGGACAATTATCCACCAAAGTTCAAATGAAGTGGATGAAAACAATTATAGGCAACCGTACGGCCTTTAACAATGAGAAAAACCCATACCGTTTAGTCGGCTATAAAAGGTCCCGACATGAAAAATATGAAGCAATTCAATTGAGAAAATTAACGGCCTAATATATAACAAAACAATTTACGAAATATAAATATATGACAGACATGAACCATCGTCAACCACTGAACTACAGGCTCCTGACTTGGGACAGGCACATAGAGAATGTGGCGGGGATAAACATGTTTGTGAGTGCTCAGCCCACCTCCAAACCTGAGACAGTTGTGTAACAGCACAACATAAGAACAAACTATACAAATCAATTGAAAAAGGCTTAACTCATCAGATCGATACAAAGCAAGACGTGGCAGGGTATTTATCCATCCCTCATTCCTAACAAGAAAAAAGAGACTAAGTGCAGATCTGAGAGTATTCGCAGTTACTGACAGCTAGTTCAAAGCCAATAACAACTAATAAAAAAAATCATGTATCTAAGACTAAAATATCAATCAGTACACATCAAACATCCAATGGATTTAATGTAAAGACGTTATCAGAGAAAAACATGACCTTAAAAAATCAGTTGGTTTTAGATTATCATGAACACATCCCTTTGCACGTGGTACTATTACAGAAAACCATATTGATTCCATAATTTGTCATGTCCTAATTAAGGTGGCTAGGGCGTCTTAATTAAAATTGATAGAATTTTTTAATAATTTGTCAAAATGAAGTATTTATCATGCTTTTTTCAAAAATATAATAAAAAGTATGGGTCACCGGACTTTTTTTCATGCTACAGGTAGTGCAAAATTGTCAGATTTTGTATAGATAATGCATGGAAAATCAAATTTTGTGTGATAAAAAGAAAACTACCTGATAGAATTTTAAGATATAATGTGAGAAGATAGCTCTTATAACATGCTTTCAGATAAGAAAAAGAAAAAATGGGGTCACCGAACTTGTTTTCTTGCTATAGATTAAAATAGATAAATTCTAAACACTTTCTATTAAAAAAAATGACTTTATCGGAGTTATCTCCCCTTATTTGGCAAAGTTGAAAAAAAATTAATCAAACACAAATAAGGTGTTTTTGAAAAATTACAGCAATAATTATGATAAAACATACAATTTTCTATAATTATATCAAAAGTCTTACACATAAATTGCATACTACTCTCAAAATTTGCACATTTAATCAAATATCTAGACCAACGTTATCTGCTACTTCAGAACCCAAGATGGAGGAAGACACCCGAGCCACCTTATAGGCTATCTCGAAGGAAACAACGGCAGTGTTCCAATGATTGTTCAGAAATATATAATGAATGACGACTAAGAAATATGCAAAATGCGAAAATATAGATGTATCAGGCCTCCTAGTTTTATTGGGAGCGAATAGACTGTATCATTTAAGTAATATTCACATTACAATTTACATCACGGATCAGTTTGGTCCTCTTCACGGTCTAAGCTATTTCTATTTCTACAAAAATAGCCCAAATGAATAGTCTGGAAATTATAAAACTAAACATTTAGACTTGAATATTTGATTGCATGGTAAAATAATAAGCGTTCAAAGCCGAAAATAAATATATATTTGGACGATTTTAGCAACAGGAAAAAAACGTGGCATATATTCAGTGTATATAAAGTGCGAATCCAGTTAGTTCATTTTCACTGTTGTATGCGAGTATGTCTATTGTAGAATAAAGGATGATGGGAAAAACTGCGTTTGTTTACTTTTTGAAAATACAAAATAATAGATTTGAATGTATGTTTTAACAGAATTTCATTAGAATATAACTTTTTAATGTATAATAACAGGATTAAAGTCCAAAAAAGTGTTATTTAAGTAGCAGAATCCATAATATTGATTACTGAATGCGATTCATTTTAACTATAGATGCGATGAATTATCACTGTAAGTGCAATCATTTTTTGATGTGGAATTTTTGGAAGTGCGATGAATTTTCATTGTCGTTTTATATGATTATTCGACATACAACAACTGAAAATAGTTTTAAATGACTTTAATATTTACAATTTGAAATGCAAGCTAGTCGTAGATGCTTACTTGAATATACACGGGTATAACCACGTTCATATCATGAATATTCAAATATTGTTGGTGAGTTTGCTATTAGCTTGTCATGGATCCGAAAATTTACTGGAGCAGAACATCCATGAATGTAACGTTTTTCTACGATTAATTTTCTTTGAAAAGTTTTATAACTCGCTTAAAAAATCTTTGAACATTTATCACGCCGTGTCATACATATTTCTACCGTATTGATAGGCTTATTCACATCGAACAGTACAAGAATGTACAACGAACGATACTAAAGAAAGAAAACAAACTACAAAGAGAATGAATCGTACAGTGTCAAAATTCTGAGGTCAGTTTTTCAAGTAAATGTCTTCAAATAAAATTAAAACAACGGGTTTCTCGTTCGTATAATGTATTTTAACAACAACAAAGCAAAAAATACACGGTCGCATTTAGTGAAAGAGCCAACCAACTATGCTCTGTTTGTAGTTTAATCAAGTTTGAGTTACACATAGTGTTTGTTTCGCGATGTTTACAAGTAATTCACAGACCTGTCTATTTAAAATAGTCACATGGTGTTCATGTAATATAAATGATATACAATGCTACCAGGAGCAGTAAACTTTGTTTTCATAAACATTGAATACTTAACTGAATAGTTAGTCAATTAGTCTTTGGTGTAAATATAAAAACGGTATATCTACCAACATTGCTTTGCGATGTAGTGATTAACGCCCGGAATCAACTGTACGGCGGTTATACCCCGTGGTATAGAACCAGTTAAACATGTAATAATAAACTGTTTTCAATATTTCTTTGTATTCTCACAATTGCGTATTGGCTTATTTGTTATTACCAACTTATAAGAAATTCAAGCATATTTAAGGTGACTCGACTGCATGTTGCTCGAACTTTCTTTACTGTATAAGATTTATACACAATGGCATGATAAATATCAATTATCCAGTCATCCAAGCGTCAATTGTTTGTGCAAGATGAAAACATTTCCACTAATTCAATTGTGAAATGAAGATCGTTTTGTGAATGCTCTTTGTTATTTCAAATGCATTCATTAGAGCTATTTCCCAAACGCTTGTAGTTTAAAGGTTTGGTTGGCTTGCTTGCTTTGTTTGTATAAACGTTTGCTCAATCTTTATAACAATGCTTAGGCAACATTTACACAATCAAGGCCAACCACACGTTTTAACTACAAGCATTAGGAAATTAGCTCAAACGACGTTTAGTTTATTAGTATGCGATGTAGATTTAGACCGAAACAGAAACTTTGCTTTTCCGGTGACGTGGATTGGCTTAACTGTCCAAGATATATGTATATAATGATGACGTGTCATAGGAAAGAATACATTTTATCCTACATATAGATAGGACAAATTATTTGAGAAAATAGAATTGACTATATTAGCAATAAATACCATGCTTAAGGAATTTATTGATCTATTACCTCAGACTTTCACTCACTAAGTATGCATATATAATCAGTCCTTCTGACTTCATAAATTTTGTTAGAGAGTCGGCTGAATTAAGACTTTATATAATGAAAATTAATTAATTTCCTTCTGTGAAAATGCATCGCATATACAATAGAAATGAATCGCCCTACAGTGAAAATGAAAGTCTAGTATCATTATTCGACAGTTAACATGAATCGCATAACGAAAACAGCATAGTGGAATTTGATTCAATATCAACAAGCTGAATAACAAAACCTGTTTTAAGTTAAACAACATTAATAATTATGTTAAAAGATACATTTTTCTACAGATGAAACTTAACTCCTACTTTTAAATCTCTTGCACGCTCTGTTCGTGAACTATTCTAATATTTATCTATTTGTGTATCAATTTTGCACCTGAATGGCTGTAGGCGCGACGAAAACCCGTCCGCATCTCATACCTATATCATGAATTTATAAAAACAGTACACATCATATATTATTTCTTATTTTATTCAAAAATCTTGAATTTGTCGTCTGTTTATTTATCATTCTACATCAGAAATTCATCACGGATACAGTAAAAATGACATTTTAGGATTCGCACATTACATACACTGTTATATTTATCTTTTGTCTATGTAAACCCTCATGTTTGTTGCTTTTATTTTATTTTCAATTCGGGCAAATGATGGTGTTTGCAAAACGAGTTTCACACGGTATCGGTTTCTGGTCACTTATGTACACCAAACATCATTAAAAGGTAATTGAAATTACTTCAAACATATTGCATTGGTACGAATTGTCTGAAACTGTGATGAAAAAATAATTGGCAAGACGTTTTACCGAAAATGAATTTGAATTTGCTTTACGTGGAGTCTTATTTATTTACTTTTGACCTTTTTGTAGTGCAATTCAAGAACATTACGTAAGTCAAATAACTTCTTCAAAAAAGAAAAGACCTCTGACTGCCTAACTTTTAACAAACAACGGTGTATCTATGAAAAATGAAAGTCATATTTCTTGGGTTTTATTTGTATAGTCACGAACATTCTTTACGATTTGACGTTTTCATTAGCCTTGTCGACAATGTGATATCATATTTATATTATTTGTTTTGGGAAGCACCACGTGTCAGTTCTGCTGGTATGATTTGATTCCATGGATTGATAATGATGGTTTATTACACATTACATTTCCCGGAAACATATCTGGAACATGTAATTATGGCACATACCCCGTCTGATCAGATCGATACAAAGCAAGACGTGGCAGGGTATTTATCCATCCTCATTCCTAACAAGAAAAAGAGACTAAGTGCAGATCTGAGAGTATTCGCAGTTACTGACAGCTAGTTCAAAGCCAATAACAACTAATAAAAAAATCATGTATCTAAGACTAAAATATCAATCAGTACACATCAAACATCCAATGGATTTAATGTAAAGACGTTATCAGAGAAAACATGACCTTAAAAAATCAGTTGGTTTTAGATTATTATGAACACGTCCCTTTGCACGTGGTCCTTATACTATTACAGAAAACCATATTGATTCCATAATTTGTCATGTCCTAATTAAGGTGGCTAGGGCGTCTTAATTAAAATTGATAGAATTTTTAATAATTTGTCAAAATGAAGTATTTATCATGCAAAATTTATAAATGTAAACCATTTTTCAAAAATATAATAAAAGTATGGGTCACCGGACTATATAAAACGAGAAACGAGAAACACTTTTTCATGCTACACCGGACTTTTTTCATGCTACAGTGCAAAATTGTCAGATTTTGTATAGATAATGCATGGAAAATCAAATTTTGTGTGATAAAAGAAAACTTCCTGATAGAATTTTAAGATATAATGTGAGAAGATAGCTCTTATAACATGCTTTCAGATAAGAAAAAGAAAAATGGGGTCACCAAACTTGTTTTCTTGCTATAGATTAAAATAGATAAATTCTAAACACTTTCCATTATAAAAATGACTTTATCGGAGTTATCTCCCTTATTTGGCAAAGTTGAAAAAAATTAATCAAACACAAATAAGGTGTTTTGAAAATTACAGCAATAATTATGATAAAACATATAATTTTCTATAATTATATCAAAAGTCTTACACATGATTTGCATACTACTCTCAAAATTTGCACATTTAATCAAATATCTAGACCAACGTTATCTGCTACTTCAGATTCCAAGATGGAGGAAGACACCGAGCCACCTTAAAGGCTATCTCGAAGGAAACAACGGCAGTGTTCCAATGATTGTTCAGAAATATATAATCAATGACGACTAAGAAATATGCAAAATGCGAAAATATAGATGTATCAGGCCTCTCCTAGTTTTATTGGGAGCGAATAGACTATATCATTTAAGTAATATTCACATTACAATTTACATCACGGATCAGTTTGGTCCTCTTCACGGTCTAAGCTATTTCTATTTCTACAAAATAGCCCAAATGAATAGTCTGGAAATTATAAAACTAAACATTTAGACTTGAATATTTGATTGCATGGTAAAATAATAAGCGTTCAAAGCCGAAAATAAATATATATTTGGACGATTTTAGCAACAGGAAAAAAAAAACGTGGCATATATTCAGTGTATATAAAGTGCGAATCCAGTTAGTTCATTTTCACTGTTGTATGCGAGTATGTCTATTGTAGAATAAAGGATGATGGGAAAAACTGCGTTTGTTTACTTTTTGAAAATACAAAATAATAGATTTGAATGTATGTTTTAACAGAATTTCATTAGAATATAACTTTTTAATGTATAATAACAGGATTAAAGTCCAAAAAAGTGTTATTTAAGTAGCAGAATCCATAATATTGATTACTGAATGCGATTCATTTTAACTATAGATGCGATGAATTATCACTGTAAGTGCAATCATTTTTGATGTGAAATTTTGAAGTGCGATGAATTTTCATTGTCGTTTTATATGATTATTCGACATACAACAACTGAAAATAGTTTTAAATGACTTTAATATTTACAATTTGAAATGCAAGCTAGTCGTAGATGCTTACTTGAATATACACGGGTATAACCACGTTCATATCATGAATATTCAAATATTGTTGGTGAGTTTGCTATTAGCTTGTCATGGATCCGAAAATTTACTGGAGCAGAACATCCATGAATGTAACGTTTTTCTACGATTAATTTTCTTTGAAAAGTTTTATAACTCGCTTAAAAAATCTTTGAACATTTATCACGCCGTGTCATACATATTTCTACCGTATTGATAGGCTTATTCACATCGAACAGTACAAGAATGTACAACGAACGATACTAAAGAAAGAAAACAAACTACAAAGAGAATGAATCGTACAGTGTCAAAATTCTGAGGTCAGTTTTTCAAGTAAATGTCTTCAAATAAAATTAAAACAACGGGTTTCTCGTTCGTATAATGTATTTTAACAACAACAAAGCAAAAAATACACGGTCGCATTTAGTGAAAGAGCCAACCAACTATGCTCTGTTTGTAGTTTAATCAAGTTTGAGTTACACATAGTGTTTGTTTCGCGATGTTTACAAGTAATTCACAGACCTGTCTATTTAAAATAGTCACATGGTGTTCATGTAATATAAATGATATACAATGCTACCAGGAGCAGTAAACTTTGTTTTCATAAACATTGAATACTTAACTGAATAGTTAGTCAATTAGTCTTTGGTGTAAATATAAAAACGGTATATCTACCAACATTGCTTTGCGATGTAGTGATTAACGCCCGGAATCAACTGTACGGCGGTTATACCCCGTGGTATAGAACCAGTTAAACATGTAATAATAAACTGTTTTCAATATTTCTTTGTATTCTCACAATTGCGTATTGGCTTATTTGTAACACCGACTTATAAGAAATTCAAGCATATTTAAGGTGACTCGACTGTTGCTCGAACTTTCTTTACTGTATAAGATTTATACACAATGGCATGATAAATATCAATTATCCAGTCATCCAAGCGTCAATTGTTTGAGCAAGATAAAAACGTTTCCACTAATTCAATCGAGAAATGAAGATCGTTTTGTGAATGCTCTTTGTTATTTCAAATGCATTCATTAGAGCTATTTCCTAAACACTTGTAGTTTAAAGGTTTGGTTGGCATGCTTGCTTTGTTTGTATAAACGTTTGCTCAATCTTTATAACAATGCTTAGGCAACATTTACACAATCAAGGCCAACCACACGTTTTAACTACAAGCATTAGGAAATTAGCTCAAACGACGTTTAGTTTATTGGTATGCGATGTAGATTTAGACCGAAACAGAAACTTTGCTTTTCCGGTGACGTGGATTGGCTTAACTGTCCAAGATATATGTATTTAATGATGACGTGTCATAGGAAAGAATACATTTTATCCTACATATAGATCAGGACAAATTATTTGAGAAAATAGAATTGACTATATTAGCAATAAATACCATGTTTAAGGAATTTATTGATATATTACCTCAGACTTTCACTCACTAAGTATGCATATATAATCAGTCCTTCTGACTTCATAAATTTTGTTAGAGAGTCGGCTGAATTAAGACTTTATATAATGAAAATTAATTAATTTCCTTCTGTGAAAATGCATCGCATATACAATAGAAATGAATCGCCCTACAGTGAAAATGAAAGTCTAGTATCATTATTCGACAGTTAACATGAATCGCATAACGAAAACAGCATAGTGGAATTTGATTCAATATCAACAAGCTGAATAACAAAACCTGTTTTAAGTTAAACAACATTAATAATTATGTTAAAAGATACATTTTTCTACAGATGAAACTTAACTCCTACTTTTAAATCTCTTGCACGCTCTGTTCGTGAACTATTCTAATATTTATCTATTTGTGTATCAATTTTGCACCTGGATGGCTGTAGGCGCGACGAAAACCCGTCCGCATCTCATACCTATATCATGAATTTATAAAACAGTACACATCATATATTATTTCTTATTTTATTCAAAATCTTGAATTTGTCGTCTGTTTATTTATCATTCTACATCAGAAATTCATCACGGATACAGTAAAATGACATTTTAGGATTCGCACATTACATACACTGTATATTTATCTTTTGTCTATGTAAACCCTCATGTTTGTTGCTTTTATTTTATTTTCAATTCGGGCAAATGATGGTGTTTGCAAAACGAGTTTCACACGGTATCGGTTTCTGGTCACTTATGTACACCAAACATCATTAAAAGGTAATTGAAATTACTTCAAACATATTGCATTGGTACGAATTGTCTGAAACTGTGATGAAAAATAATTGGCAAGACGTTTTACCGAAAATGAATTTGAATTTGCTTTACGTGGAGTCTTATTTATTTACTTTTGACCTTTTTGTAGTGCAATTCAAGAACATTACGTAAGTCAAATAACTTCTTCAAAAAAGAAAAGACCTCTGACTGCCTAACTTTTAACAAACAACGGTGTATCTATGAAAAATGAAAGTCATATTTCTTGGGTTTTATTTGTATAGTCACGAACATTCTTTACGATTTGACGTTTTCATTAGCCTTGTCGACAATGTGATATCATATTTATATTATTTGTTTTGGGAAGCACCACGTGTCAGTTCTGCTGGTATGATTTGATTCCATGGATTGATAATGATGGTTTATTACACATTACATTTCCCGGAAACATATCTGGAACATGTAATTATGGCACATACCCCGTCTGACTCATTTATGATCGGAACAAGTTTCTTACTTTTATGAGTAATTCTAAATATATAAATTTAATGGCAAGCAATCACGTATAATACCAGTAAATCACATATGTTAGTGTTGATCAGCTGCTGAAAGAAAATGTAGAGAAAAATCACCACTTATAAGACATATGTTTTTCTAATTGACCACTGCCTTTAATTTTTCTATCATTCATTGGAAGTAGGATAAGCAATTACAAACCCAACGTTACATAAAACTAATATGATTACTTTTCCAGTCTTAGCTATCAGTACTATTCGCTTAATAACATTACAATACATACAAAACACTCACATATGGGCTCAAATTACCAGAAATTAATAAAGACTAGATGTATTTATGAAGATCTTTTGTATGATTAACAATTAAAAGGAAATAACAGATGTTTGGTATAGAGAAATATAATATGAAAGTGGGGGAAATCAATTACAATTGTCCTTCACTTATATAATTTGTAAATGAAGATTGTTTTTTTTTTTTCAAATAGATATGAAGATATACAGGGAGGTAATTATACTGAACTGTAATATCTATTAAGAAACGGACCCTTTAATATAATGGTGCTTCTGATCTGGTTCAGAAGACCTACAACAATAAACAAAAGCCCGTCCTGCATCTAAAATCAAGATTAAGACATACTATTCCGAGTTTGTCTTGTCCTTAAATTGTAAAAATTTAATTACGAAATAAGAAAAACTTATGTTTTTTTTATTTGATTTTTCGTAATTTTACTTAAGTATATATTGCCTGTTGTTTTCGAAATCGAAGTTCTTAAAACAAGCGTCGTTAAAATCATGAAAAAAGCATGCTAACTTACGTTAACCGTTGATAACTTAATTAAGACAACTGTGTATTTGTTAAAAAAATGTTCGTAACTTTTATTTTACTTTATAAATTTTCTTCAGATCTTTTAAACTACTAGAATTTTTTTTAAAGGAAAGGTGTGCTAAGGTCAGTTTTAACGACTTAGATTCGAAGATCTTTTGATATAATTAATCTATAAATTAACATCCTTAAAATGTTCATTAAATATATGTCTGCAAATATCATAATTTTCATTTTTGAATTTTGTCTTACATATTTGCATTAGGGCTTTAAACGCCTTACATTTTATGCAAAACTGCAAAATCTACCATAATAGTCTAACTTTGATATTTTTTTAATTAATATTAAGATATGAACCTAGACTTTAGCCAAAAAGACAGCTCACCACAAGATGTCTTATGCAAAGATGTTAATGTGGGTTGACATTCTTTTTGGGATAACCTTGGCTCATATCTAATTTTTCCAAAAGCTATGTGTAAATGGCCATTTTATATCAATTATGTCAATTTCGCGATGTTTAAGACAACAAAATTACATTTAAAGTGACATTTCAGTTTCCCCATTCATTTATCAATGAAATAAATAGATAGTTTTGAAAGGCTTGAAGAATTTTACAGTTTTTGTAATTTCAGGGGACAAATAATGGCTGTTATCGTATCTTCTCCTTTGGCTAGCAAAAAAGAGCATTCGTTACCCGAATGAATACAAGTACTAGGTTCTCGAGTAACAGATTTAATGTAGTGATCTTGATTCAGTTTTATATTTCAAAACCAGCTTCCAGACATAAGACATTTAATCACGCTGACATTAAAGAAAATATTTTTGGTTTGGCAGGTATCTACTTATACATAAAACTTTTCCCTCATTTTTTTCTATCAAAAATCAATTTTGAATGAGACAATTTTATTGATATCCTCAACAATCATTGCAAACGTGCATAGAATCTATCCACACACACACAAACTAATTTCAAACATCACATTTTCACATAAATAATTTTATTTTTAAAGGTTACATTTATCTATATTGAAATAATCATGGCTTATCAGTACCTTTTAAGAGCATGGAAGCATGGATGTATAAATATGAGATGTCGATGGATCAATAGTAATCAGACCCAACTCAACTTTTGAAAATTAAGACAAAACATAAAGATAAGAAGGAAGGCATAATCGATGACTCTTATTAAATTTTAAGGAGTATAAAACATTTGTTCGAAAAGATAAAATCCATGAAAATATTGTTAATAATTATATTACAACTAATAAATTTTGTACTTTTATTATCACTTAAATAATTCTGTCTAAAGCACAAACAAATTGACCTCTACATTCTATAATACTACTAGAAGTTTTTCTAGAACACCCACTTTCAAGGAAGAAGGACATATCTAAGTCAAATTATAGCGAAAGGAAAGTATAAGTATCCGTAATTCTAGTTTTTGCTTTTTTTAAATTTGTTGCATGGTTTTCGGTAAATATCAGACTTTTTTTCTTTTTCTTAAGTTTTTCTTTTCATATGAAAGACTCTCGATTCACCAAGCCACCTCTTCTCCAAAGTTGAGTCGTTTGATTTTTGACCCTTGTAGATTGATTTTTGCCCCTTGTAGATTGATTTTTGTCCCTTGTAGATTGATTTTTGCCCCTTGTAGATTGATTTTTGTCCCTTGTAGATTGATATTTACCCTTTTTAACCACATACAATCTTTTCAATTAACAATTTCAGTTTTGAAAAGTGAAAAGTATATCAAAACTACCAGACAAATTAAGCTAAGTCAACATGACTCAACCAGTCACAAAAATCTCTGACTCAAAGACAGCGTCTCAACAACATGCAGAAAATGTTTAAAATATCAATCGATACAATTTCTGTTTATGATAAATTAACCATCCTGTCAATTAATAAAAGTGATTTTCTGGTAAGATTTTCTAGGATAACTGGGTAATAACTGGAGTCAACACATTTATGGAACAAATTGAATCCACAGCAGGCCAAATGTCATTGATAAATTTCCTGAGTATATGATATTGACTATTATTGATAGCAATTTGTATATGATGAATGGTCTATTTGTAGTAATAGTTATGATTCAGATATTAACCATATATCATCATAATTCCAGATGCTTTCTTGTATTGAAGAATATGTTAAGTGGTTCGTTACTTATGGATAACTATATCTGAGGGAGAAAGTTGAGATGACCTGCGTAAACCTGTCATGCTCTTTGTATCAATTTAGTCAAGATTGAAGCCAAAGTATTTATGTTTGCTGATAATGAATGATAAAAAGTTGTAGAGGAGTTTCGGTAGTGAAAATTATTATTTAGGTATTTTTTTGAATCTCCTTGAACGTCATGAAGAGTAAACCAAAGACAAAATAAATATCAATCAAAAAAGGAGGAAAATATTCCGAAACAAATAATATTATTAATCAAATTCCTAAAAAGGTGCATTTAAGTCTATTTATCTTTAAAATATAGTACAATTTCTTATCTTTAATAAAAAAAAAAAACATAAATAATTATATGAAACATATTCAATTGCCACATTTAAACAGCTACCCTCAAACACTTGTTGTTTTGCAATTTATCAAGTAATGGGAAACCAATGTATATGAAAAGTGTTCAATCTATTCCTGTACACATGTCTTTTTAATATGCAAGATCACACGCCAGGGATTACTCGGGGACACCAGTTTTTACTGATAAGAGTAATCAGTTCTAAATATGCACCAAGAATAAGATCCGAACAAAATTGAGCATTCGAACTGATATGATTTTTTATTGTCTATAAAATTGTTCTTTGGATATCAATATTCTGTTGTCTGATAGCCTAAACAGAGGAAAAGCTTTTTTATTGAGAAAAATGACTGATGGTATAACCAGATTTTAATATTGTTAAATTGTATGCCGTATTTCTCCTTTGAAATTTTAGACAATCGATTCGGCTTGAGTTCTGACAGCATAAGGAATGAGAATAAATGAACAAGTCAACTCAACGATAAAAACACATTTTAGTATAGAAGTTTATTAAAAGTCAATGAGGTTCAAAATTTCATGTTAAACATCCAGACATTCATGTTTTTTTCAACCGTTTTGAGATATACTCGATTTAATTTTAAATTTTCATCCACTAAGGCGATACTTTTGACGACAAGTCTCCGATTTGAAATATTTCTATTCTCTGTACGAAGTTCCTTTTTTTGAATTTGCTGTTTTGGAGTTTACAAAAGCCATACCAGCATTTTTACTAAGCAGCACATCGCTATAAAATCATTCTTTTCGTACTAGTCTAAGATAATATGTTGCTACCATTACTGATTTTAATTTTTTATACAGAAAAGTACACGATTAACTAATCGGAACTGTGTCTTTTTCAATAAAATACTTGAATATTATTCATGACTGAACTTGACCATGAAGGAAAATGAAGCAATTAAAACTTTAAAATGACGTTAACATATATTCAGTAGGCACTCTCGCATTAAAAAAATCAACATTATTTAAACATTCTAGTGACATTGACTTATTTTCATATCCGTTAATTTCATTCATTAAAACATGTAGCAAATGTATCTTTCAGCTGATCAAAACATTTTATTCAATATTGGTATTTCATATTTTGGTATAAAATTTGTTTTTCCATGCAGGATTTTTTTTATTATAAAAACCGCATCAAGTCATGGGTTTTATTAATACGAATGAAATGGGATAAACGATAACAACATCAAATCGTCAGCAGTCAATAAGTTGGCAAAAAAATTCAAAATATATTAAGTTTCAACTAATTTTTGTAAAAACTTAACCCTGTTTTGTTTTTGCAAGCATTTCTATCCATCTAGATATGTGTATGTGTAGTCAAAGAAAGAAATAAAGAGGTCTTATTTGTAAATGCCTTGTTATACTTTAAACAAATTTGTCTTCTTCCGTAGAGCGTTAAATGTATCTCCATGAATTAGAGTCAACTGTTTCAACTCTATATGTATCGCCTTTCATCTATACAAAGGTCGTATACGGATGTTAAGTGCAAGTCTCAAAAGTCCAACTGTAAACCAGACCAAGATAGCAGAAAGAAAAATAAAATCGGATAAACTCTTATTAGAGTAAAACCAGTTGATTCTGATAGATAATATGGCAGTTTGCTTCCAGAAAATTATGTATGTAAACTGGAAAGTTGACTTTGCTGTTTTGGAGTTTACAAAAACCATACCCGCTTTTGTTTTTTTACAATGGAGCACATCGCTGTAAAAATCATTCTTTTCGTACTAGTCTAAGATAGTATGTTATCATCATTACTGATTTTCATTTTTATACAGAAAACCCGGTTTCTTATCTTGTTGTCAATTTGTTTTAATTTTGTATTGTTTAGGAGTTATTATCATTTACCCTTTGTATTCCAATTTTATCTTTATAATTGCTGGTCGAAAGTTTGAATTAACAATTGTGACTTTACTCGTTGGCTGATAGAAATAAATCCAACTCTTAAAACTGTATTACTTTAGTGGCACAGGAAATAACGAACCCCGAGCAGAGTTCATCTCAGGTTTGTTGGGGTTCGTGTGGCTCGATCTTTAGTTCTCTGTGTCTTGTTTATTAGACTGCTGTCCGTCTTTTCGTTGTTTTACTATTGGGCATGATGTTGTCTGTTTGATTTTGACCTACGGCTTATGAGTTCACTCATGGTCCCCCTTTTTGATATTCAAGAACGTACTTGAAGAAATGCTGGACGAATGAATTCTTAAGTTATTGCAAATGTTGAATGACCAAGATATTTTAGATAAAATGAACGTACAATAAAAAAGGTAACTATTCCTTTGTTTGATCAGCATTGATCGAAAAAGTTTTTTTTTAAGATTACATGAATTCTAATGAATAGTTTTCTACGCGAAATTCCACGCAAGTCAAGCAAGTTGAAAATAATGAACTTAACAAATGATATTAATTTCAGTATTACAATAATGATGCAATATGAACAGTATGAAGGATAAATGTATCTCTATTGTTGTACCACAATTTTTAAAGAAACTATTCAACAAAATGATGAATTAACTAATCAAGCTAGAACGAATTCAGTACTGTTCATATTTAGAGTATAGTAGTATTAAGATTATGAACATTAATTCATCATGATCAGTAAAATTTTCTTTTCATATTGAAATGAAATGAATGATTCAGCTGAAATAGTTGATTATTTTCTCTTGCCTCTGTAATGACATAGAGATTAAAATTGCAACTGGTACAAATATTGTAGTCATTATTAGGGAAGGCTATGGTTGAAGCTAATTCTGGTTTTCAATGGGTTGAACTATAAAGAGGGTTTTATTCTTTTAAACATTGTTATATTCGAAAGCATAAACTTCTATTATTTTGAAAGACTATTTTACTTAAGTATGATTTCGTAGGGATGAACATTAGTTTACAACGAAATACTGTTAACATATTGACAGAAAACATATTTTCCCTGTAACGTATAAGGTTGTTGATTTCAACTTAGTAAAACAAATGCGATTGCAGTTTATATTTAATTGTTAAAAAATTGAAATTTTGGATGATACATTAAAACGTGTCTAAAAAGGTTAAGACCCCAAAATAACTCAATGCATAAGAGATTTTTGATAAGGCTAGTATGCATTTAATTTTTCATCTGATGTAATCGAAATTCTTCAACAAAATCTTGTTGCATTAGTCACTGAAAAGAATCCAAAATTAATATCCTTATATCATAAAATAGTATTTATTTTAAAACATTTCATTTTCCAGAAGTAGAAAATTAGTTTTTGTTCAGGGTTGTTTTGGAAGGAAATGATTTAAATCAACTTCTAAATGTCTTGAAGCAAATGAGTTATGTATCCCAAAGAAATTGAGTTCGGATAAAAAATGTAGAAAGCGTCTTATCCATTAGCAAGTTCGCACACTTTTCAAATTGATCAGTTTGATGTATATGGTCCTGCAGTCGTCACTATCAATATCATCTCGCTATAGGTCAGTTCATTTCCTCGGGGACTGTAGATATATTACGCATTGAAATTCTACTGTTAAATTCCATCTTACAACCTTTGGCTGAAAACTAATTAGTCATTATGCACAAAATGGCTCAAACTACTATTGATCTTTTCACGTTCATAAGATAACATAACGGGTAATTGAACTAAACATGTTTTTGTACAGAAATTTTCCCAATTATTACGAACCCCTAACCACTGGAAAATAATTAAAGCTTTCTCAATAAAGTCGCTGAAGATTGGCTTAGAAGTTTATATTGCATTGCTACAAAGAAGTCTTAAATCACTCGAGAACGTTTACAAAGCGACCAATCGTCACTTATCACTCAAAGTTTTCCCTAACAGATATCTATTTACCGAATCTATCATATCACGTATAGGCATGCAAAATCATAATAAAACATCTATACCTATTAGTAAATTTAATTGAATATGACGCCAAATATGAAATTTTATTCAAAACCGAGTATTTTCTAATTATATTGAATTCCTTTTACGAGTTATACTTGTATAACATCCTCTCTTGGATCCAAATTTCCATATTTCTCTGGTTTTTGTAATAAGAAATCTCATTTCAACCAAAGGCTGAAGGAATAGTTGTTGTATAATATATTAAAAAAAGAGTATCACAGACTGAGGACTAATATATAATATTCTTACTGTGAACATCAAATATACTTTGCTCTTTGGCGAAGTTTCAGCCCATTACTATAGAAAGTGTTTTTGTTGTATTTTTAGTATACTAGTAGGTGCAGTGTGGTTGAACTATTCTTATGGTTTAGTTCTAATCATCGACTGGACTTCATGTCGGTTATTGGTTGCTGTGGCCTGTTTTGCTGTCAAGTAGGTTTAGTGATTCATGTGATCCTTTTGTCTGTAATTTTTCTTTTAAAAGTAATAAATCAAACTTGTACTATGCTTTTTTCATGAATTTATTTAAAAAAATAAGTATCAATCAAAACTGCCAAAGAAGTTCATTAATACATTTATTCAGTGCTATGCATCAGTATTGTTATCTATGAAAAGTTTTAAACTTCCGCCGTGGTAAGTCAGCATAAATGAATAAACCAGGCTATATCAATACATCATTTCTTTTCTTTTTCAATTCCAAGATAATGACAAAGGTGAAGTTCCCTGCATTAAAAATAACAATCCTTAGTAAATGTTTTCTTTTAAATTTATACTCGGAAATGTACATTGCAGTTCTAACAAACAACAGTACCAAGTTTCTGTAGAAATTTAAGATAAACGGTAAAATTCAAGTAATAAATCATTGTCAACAAGCTTCAGTTGTTTTTCCAAACAAACAGCATGCTAGCTAGCATTTTCATGAATACATAGCTACCAAAAATAAATCATAACGTGTACGATATTTATTCAGTCACTATAGCAACTTATATTCGTCATAATTTCAATGTTTTTACTACAGTTGAATGTCCTATGGTAGATGTTCAGTTTTTCAATCATGCAATTGTACTAAGGTTTCAATTATCTTAGACAAAGCGCACATAAACAAATATTGGCTGTTCTGTTCACGCCTTTATTAATTTAGTTACTTAATATTTTGGTCATCAATCTTTGATCTCTAGCGGACCTAATGTGAGATATTCAAGAATCACCTAGCACTGCACTGAACATGGAATCATACGTTTATGGATTTGAAATACAACTAAGGATGTTCCTCTCTCGTGCAAACTTGACGATTCTGTCTGTTCTGGCTAGGCCGTTTGATTTTAATAATTTAAATCTCAAAACTAGAATGGCATTTGCTAAAGCAAGTTTGAACTAAAATCGTTATGAAAGGTAAAACCCAAAGGGTATCTACAGGTTAGCACACATCAGTTGCTATCAGTTACATTGAAATTCGGATCGATTAACATAAGTTCTTTTGAGCCTTAAAATGAACCAGTTTTCCAAACTCGATGATCATTAACTTTTCATTCGAAATAATTCCTGGTTTTTCCTAACAATGCAGTGTTTAAGGTTATGATCCACACTGATTTCAATAATATCATCAACATGCGGGACTTTTGATCGATAACATATGTATTACGATGGTGGATTGATATTCAACAAACAGTCGGTATTCCAAAGGGTACTAATTATGCACACCTAACGCAGTTCTCGTTTTTGTAATCAAATGCGACAGATTTCATACAAAACCTTTTAAAAGACAAAAAAAAAAAAAAAATATCTGTTGCCATGTTACTGTAAATTCAGAAATTATTGCAAGGTTTTCATTAATGCGAATAATGCGACTAGATGGATATCGAAATAATAAGAACTCGCATTCTGATATCTGATACATATATCTGTATGCAGATTTTCCTGAAATCGCAATAATTAATCTCACATTTTTGTCCATTTTTAAAAAATCCCAATAATAAATGCACACAAAAATTTCTGAATTTACAATACTATTATTTAGTTTCAATTTCTGATATATCGATTATATCTTATCACTCATATGTCAGGGAGTGCTTGCACCTCATATATCTCAGGGAACATGAAATTAATAATACTACTCAAAATAAAAGATCTGCTTCATATCTTGATCTATTCCTTGATATTGCTTTAATATTTGTATATTCCGAAGGCATACTGAATATTTCACAGAGGGGACCAACCGAGGTCAACCCCGAAGAAATAATTTCTGGTTAAAACTCCAATGAACTCAATATAGATAGAGTAGTTCGACAAAGTCGTAAATAATATAATGGTGACGACAGTAATAAGAGATTTTTTCCGGTGACTTAGCCCAAAAATCTCTGTTGTTAGTTCATTCCCAAGTTTTTCATGAACTGTTCAATCCGTAATGTTATTAACACTTTTAGACATTTTGTGTTCTATTAACTAATGTATATGATTGCTTTACGATGTTGCGTGAGAGGAGTGGCATATGTGGTTTATACTATCTTCATGACTCACATACATGTTATAGTTGTACTAGTATATCTATATACATGATTTTATATAGTTAACAGCCTTCCAGATCTACGAAGGATTTCTTTTTATCTCGAACATGTCGATGCCATGGTGACGGAATGGGACATAATGTATTTTCACTGGAAAAAAGGAACGAATTAAACTCTCTTAACCTACCAATGATAAAAATTCGAGTTCGAAATGTTGGAACATACATGTATTTTATAGTGTGTCTTTCTATGTTGTAATGTTACACTACTATTTCAGGTGAGGGTGAAGGTTAGCGCCTGTTAAAACGTTTAAACCCGCTGCATTTGTTTGCACCTGTCCTAAGTCAGGCACCTGTTTCAGTGGTTGTGTCATTTTGGGACCCTTTATAGCTTGCTGTTCGGTGTGGGCCAAGGCTCCGTGTTGAAGGCCGTACTTTGATCTATAATTGTTTACTTTTTACACATTGTGACTTGGATAGAGAGTTTTCTCATTGGCACTCATACCACATCTTCTTATTTCTATATAACATTCACAGAATGAAATGTAGTTAACCTTTAACAATAGTGTTAATAGTTTTAATTTCTCCATTTTGTTGCGAAATATAAACAATTTTGGTTTTTTGCTTTAGTATTTATTTGAAAAGCTGCTGAAAAGTTACATTCTTATCATTTAAATTTCTTTCAAATTATTTTGTTATTTCTATTGGGATCACCCCGATGGTATCACCACCTGACCAGCCTGTTGAGTCAGAAATTCTTAACCGAAAATACACAAATGTGAAATGATGCTTTAAATACAGCAACTTTTGCTGGAAGTATTATATTTCGCTTCATAAATATCCTTTTTATTCGTAACTGTAGTTTTTATTTATTTTCCTCCAAGAAGAATTTACTGATTTCTGATCGTGTTAGTAGTATTAACCTACAGCGTTATTGGTGTTTTATAATGCATGTAAATACTGCTTCTAGCTGCTAATTGCTGCCACAATGAAATTTATTTAAAAAATTAGCATCGATTTGTAGTGAAAACAGTTTGAAATCATCTATAAAAGACTCCGTGTAGTCTTGAAGTTAATGTCTATTGAGGGAATTCTATAATGACTGAATTAGATTAGTTATCAAATTACAAGCTGTTTTACAAAACAAACGTCTTGACTTATTTGTTACAACAACAAATTTAATAAATTTACTTCTCCAAACACCAATCTAGAGCATCTTGTGATTATGTCCCACAGTTTGTTACAATAACGTCCAATTTGTGTCCAAATCAATTTAAGATGTACATAACATTTGATTGCACGAGTCTGATAATCTCAGGACAATACACAGGGCATTACAAAGGCTTAAAACAATCCTTACTCGTCATTTATCATGTATTTTGCCGATATGACAGTAATTGTTTCCTATGGCCGCTTAGACAAAAGAAAATCGATCGGAATGAAAGGCTTGTTCACGGTAAAACGAACAATGAACTGCATCCGACATCATCTTTAGTATATTTACTTACACTTCATTGTTTGGATATGAATATGAATTATATAACGCTTGATTGAGTTTTCGTTGAAAATGAGCTTTGACCATCAGAGTCAAAATTGGAATAACGAGAGACAATACATAGAAAAATTCCACATCTTTTTCTATTATAGAATTAAAAACAGGCAGAATACTAGTATCATGTTACAAGAAAGCTTTTATCTGTTTAACTTCTTTTAAATAACAATATTCCTTTGTTTAAGCTCAGTATGGTTCATTAAATCAAATTATAAAATCAGTATGGAAGACAATTCCAATTGTTGCAGGCAATTCCGTTAGATAAATATAAAATTATAATTCTGATTAGTGTAAACTCGAAATAGTGCTTTAAGAAGAACACAATGTTCTACTATTTGTTATCTTCTCTGTCCAATTTTAAGTTTTGAATAATATGATAACGGCTAAATTTTAAAAATATTATTTGTCAAGTAAATCCAAATTGTAAAAACAATGCAAAATTCCGAAATTAGTCTTCAATGTTGGTTTTCATTTGCTAAATGTATTGTTTCTTCTACCTTACAGTTGAACCACAAGAGCCGAGTTTTGATGTTCCATTATTCAACATTACAGCAAAAGCTGGGGAAACAGCCATTTTACCATGTTCTGTACAACAGTTAGGTAAACACTGGGTATGTTTAATCTAAAAATGACATGTTAGAAACATTTATATTAACCGATTCATAGAAAAATATAAATTAGTGTTTCAATAAAATTATATATTAAAATAAAACTCTTCAATGATACCAGGCGGCAAACAGTTTTCATTTTCCCTTTGGTTTCTTCCGCCTATTTTTTTTTCTATATAGTGGAATACGAAAAAATGGTAATTCAAGCTTTTTTTCATTCTTTTTGAGATTTCCCGGTTTAGTTATGCCTCATACGAATGAAGAGAAAGGTCGACTAGAAGATGATCACAACTGATTCCCATAAGAATGCCCACGGCATGTTATAAAATGGATCCACCAAACGTAATGAATATGATGTTACAATTGATTGCTTGCTTGCTTGCTTGCTTGATTGATTGATTAATTCAGTTGTGTTTGCTAAACGTCTAGTTGCAAATTGTTGACAAAGAAATCAAGCATCCTACTGTTTTCAGTTTTTGATATATTTTTGCTTGAACCACAGTATCGAAAAGTATTTTCCCTTCACTAAGATATTTGTTTTTATATATGTTGACATCATCTTATGGAACAAAAGACTTATTCTTTCAATCTTTCTTAAAGTTTAAAATGAGGTTTACTTGTGTTAAGGGCTAAGAAGGGTATGCTTTATATTGTTGCAAGAGGAGAGGCACTTAGAAATACAATCTGCTTTTAACTACTAGGCTAACTTAACACAATTATGGTCTATGTCCTCTCTTATTCCAAAATAATATCTATTGATGCCTCTAATTAAGTTCAGTAACCATCGTAGCTATAGCAAGAACATATGCGTGAAATAGCAATGTTATAAATTTGTCTACAGTTCTGTGTGTGTCGTCTTGCCATTGACGTTTTATGACGAGTTGCAGTCACTAAAAATATATTCTCAACAAAAAGTAAAAGAGTAGAAATAAAATAAATAATTGATTAGTTTGCAAAATGGGAATTTGAGGGAATATTTTGATAAGACAGCAAGGCAACGATACGAAAATATATCCAGAGGTCAACATAGATTTTTGAAAATAGACATGTATATCATTATACTAAGTTGCAAGACCCCTTCTTTAACTAATGGCTTAGGGTTAACATGTTATTGTTTGTTTGGGCTAGACACATTTTGATTAGTAAAAAGACTATTATTGAATCTTAACCGGTGATATAGATATAGGCAAGTGTTGCTCCTGTCGTGTGTCTTCCTAAGATCAGGTGACAACTATAACATCATGTAATGTTAATTAACCAAAAATCAAAAATATTAGCAAACTTCTTATTCCAACAAATCTGTTAAATGAAAAACTACTTTTTTTTCTATTGAAAGAACATGGATGATTAAAAAGTCGGATATATTTATCCGCCTTCTGAAAGACGAAAACGAATTAAAAAATTGGAGTATGATTCATGTACCATTAAAATTGCTGATTTTCGAAATTATATTTAAGGTTCACTTCGATTGCATAAAGGTTCTTAATATTCCTATTAGAATCAATACAGTTCGCCATGGCCCTGGTCTATTTTAGATTTTCAAATGGTTGATTCATTTTTTTCGAACATTTTAACCCTCACTTACTTGTACGGTGTGGGTTAAAATTAAAGCATTCCATGCGAACCGTGCTAATATCTCCAAAGTACCATGGCTGCCATGATTTATTCCCTAATTTGAATTTCGAATTACTTTGATTTAAATGTTGAATGCCATTTAACTTGTTTTGTGTGGTTTTGCTGGTTTTAAGTGTATATAGTTCGTTGATTGCAATATTAGTTTTCTTTGATTAAACAATCACTTAAACGCAAGTGACAGTTGTTGAAAAACATTTTGTCCAGCATTTTTAGGTGTTTATTTATATAGCTGTTTACAATACAGAACACTCTATGTAACTTACAAAAGTACATTTTGCCCACCATTTATAGGTTTTTATTTCTTAAGTAGTACTCACGTCATGTAAATATTTACTGTTCAAGTTTGATGATTTTGATGAAAAAAGTCAAAAGTAAACTTACTAGAAATGAAACTGAATGAATCATACATTTGGTATAAACATATGAACATTGATACGTGATTAAGAGCCATGAAGTCAGTTATGAAACCATGTTTATGGTTGATGATCATTCTATAAGGATTGCATAAATCGTTTATTTTTCAAATATCAAATATTAAATGAATAAATTTATGAGGAGGTAAGATCGCATTTCAATATCTAGGCTTGGTTTCCTTTTCTCTATTTACGTAATCGACTTCTCCATTAATTTGATATTTTGAAATTTATTAACACGGGGAATACTTTGGTAAACTCACCACTTTCTTACTGTCAAAACATACAGTAACTCAAAGTTAATATTCAATCAAACGGACACTTAAATCGATGGTAAGTCATATATTAATCAAGTCAGCTAAGCTGGAATGGAATAATTTTCCTCTTTTTGTTTGCCTTATTCTGAAATATTGCTTAGTGAATGACATCTGAGGCATTTAACTTCAACTGTACATTAAATGAAAAATAGGTAGTCTTGTTTCCATTTCCACCAAGTAATTTATATTTTCAATTTTAATAAATCGTGTGTAGTTGTCATGTATGTTTCAGTTAACCAATTAAGTGATTAAGAATATGCATTTTGAAAATGGCAAGTCAAATATCAACTCAAATTTATTTCCTTGACACTAAGATAAAGTAATATTTGCTCAACTCCTCAAATACTTTTCACAAAACTGACAGTTTAACATACAGCATAACAGACTCTGTGCTGGTTCAAACTTTGTCAACCGATAAGATAAAATCAAGATATATAGATAAGAAAGAATTCGATTTGAAAAAAAATATGTGTTTTTGTATTATGAAAAAACATTTCTGACTTCACCACCGGAATAACAGGAATTCTTGAGACTAAGTTATTAGGGTTTTGTGCTATATACGTGTTAGGACTATTGACTGTCGTTAACCTTTTTCGGTCATGGCCTTGTCTGTCTTTCCAATTCAATTTCCTCATTGAAATCATAGATACTTCAAACTCAGAAAACATTTGCATTTGTTTTGTTTTAGAAATAGAAATAATGTCGTGTACAAAATTACACTAATTCATAAAAATAAATAAATGCCGATAATGTTAGTACGCTGAACTTTGGATGATAATGATTTGTGTAACTCCTTGGACAGTTCTTTTAAATGCAATTGTTTTTACAATGGTCACTAATTGTGTATCATTTTCCCCAATGTATGGTTATTTCATAAAAAGTGGAATACTCTTAATCAAAAAATATTGTTACAGGGTTTGAGGAAATAACTAAAGCTAGAAGTGCACAACTTCTACGATCACAAACACGATCGTTGGTTTGATCGTTACATACAGTATCGATATAAAATAAGAAGATGTTATATGATTGCCAATGAGACAACTATCCAACAGAGTCCAAACGACATGTATTAAAGCAAATATAAATGGCCGTAAGGCCCTCACCAACCAACAAAGCCGATACCGTATATAGTTAGCCATAAAAGGTTCCGATATGTAAAAAAAAAAAACAAAACCAAACGGCCTGATTTATGACAAAACGATGAACGAAAAACAAATATAACAGCCAGAAACCAACGACGACCACTAAATTACTGGCTTTTGACTTGGGTCAGGCACGTATAGAATTAAAATGTGGCTGGGTTAAACATGTGTGTGAGCGCTCAACCCTCCTATAACCCGGGACAGTGGTGTAACAGCACAACATAAAAAAAACTGTATCAAAATCACTTTGAAATGGCTGGACACAGTAGATTGGCACGAAGCATAACATGTTTCTCATGTTGACCCTGTTATAGATTCGACAAATCTACTATGGTCCCTCTGATAATATTATTTTTTTGTCTTGTTCCCGGACATAACACATACTAATTGATATACATAGCAGTAGATGCTTATTCTGCTGACAGACTGGAACTTATTCTTTTTAAGAGTAAGCTTGATTTCGATTGTTTATACCGCAATGTTGGAAAATGACAGGTAGAAAATACAAACACACAATGTTGAATAATAAAGTATCAGGCCTACGTAGGTGTCATTACTGGTGACGTTTTATGGTCGTCATCAGGAGTCGGTTTTTTTCATTCCATTTTTGTCATTTTGCATATTTTTTTTTACAGTAGTGCTATAGAAAAAAGAAGAAGAAATAAGATTAGACATAACGGTCAAAATTAATAGAAATAAAATTTGATGAATAGTTAAAGACAAAAATTGGTTGTATGAGATTACAAGCAATGTGTTGTCGATTTATTTAAGTTCTGCTTTTTTATGTTTCATTAGTAAATATTCTCAAAACAAATAATAAATAATTACAGGTAGCATGGTTAGACCCAAGAGAAAAGGTGTTGACAGCAAGAGACCAGCGCATAATATCAGATGCGAGAATTAGTGTAGAGCGACCGTTCAAAGATGACTGGAACTTGTACATTAGAGAGGTTGAACATTCTGATGCCGGAAAATATATGTGCCAAATAAATACTCACCCAGTAAAAATTAAATATGTTATGTTATATGTACATGGTAGGTTTTTCTACAATTGTTAAAGGATATCCGTATGTCAAAGTATATTATAATTTGTTTAAGTATTTTCAGCAAAAAAAGCACATTTCCCCAACTTTCCAAGTCTTCTTAAATGTAAGAACAACATAAAATATGATTATAACTTCAATTTGGTTGAAGGTGTAGAAAATGAAGACTGAATGAAGTTCAATTTTCTATTTTTCGAAGTTGTTACTGCTTTAACTTTGGCAGATGAAATAATTCTTGGACATTATACACGTCGTTTAAAACAAATCTAGAACTTATAATCAATCTAATTATTTCACTTAAAAATGATGAGTTGCGTGTTACATTTTAATTTAAGGTCATTAGTTGTATCATTAACATTACTTTACTTTAATTTTTCGTGCGTTACATATACATTATGACATAATATCATATCATAAACGAAAACAATATTCAGTGGCAAGCTCGAAGGACTCCTGTCAAAGTCTATATTCGCCATCAACGATTCAATTTGAACAGGTTTTTTTTCTTTCTTTTAGCTTTCCATGAGAGTTTGTTCAATTTTCAGGTGTCATGCGCAGTAAATTAAGTATTAATGCGTTTAACAAGTTATATATCAGAAAAAAATAATTGATTAATATGGAAGTCTACAAAAAATGTGATTAATGTCAGTTAATATAGAAGTGTTTTTTTACTGTTTTTTTTTCTATTTAAGAACCTCCAAGGATTATTGAGGAATCATCAACTAGTAAGAAAACAGCAAAAGAAGGTGATACCGTGCAACTGTTTTGCAATGCAACAGGAATTCCTGAACCAACTGTCACGTGGTACAGACGTAGGTCTGATATAAATCATCCAGCAAAAGAAGGTAACCAAGGATTAGTTGATTGAATTCTCTTTTTGCATAGCTTTAAAGTATATAGATGAGTGTTAACTTTGAAGTAGTCTATTCTCTGTTTTTTTCTATTTCTCTTCCGACCTTCAGTGTGTCTGATAAGAGTTGTTCCAGAGAAATTGTAGTGATCGCTACAATCAGTATCAAACATTTCTGAAATCAACAAGTTTTCAGTAATGCTGCGAGGGAGAAATTAGAGGTAATTATAGTGTTCCGATGGTTTGTTCGCCTGTACTTCACATCCCCTTTCACGAATTGGTTGATCCTAGCTGTGACGCAGTTTTTTCCTCTCTTTTTTATATCAAATATTTGTTACATTTTATTAAACTGTCATAATAACCAGCTTTGCATAACCCTACATAAACACTGTTACATATCACTTTGAAAACGTTTGTTGTTTCATAGTAAGATATAGTACTCTATAGAAGCACCTGGTTTCACTATCAATTGTAATTCATACGAATCCTACTGTTCCACTTATGTTTCAAGTGACGACGGAATACAATTGTTGGCCTTGATAATAGTCCAACTGCTGTATCACTAGCCTGTCAACACTAAGTTGTCAGTTCGATCCCCCCACACGTGGCAAGTGCATCCGACTCCACACTTAATTGACTAGGATTGTCAGTTTATCTACCGAAGATCGGTTTTCACTCCGGCCTCCTCCACCAATAAAAACTGACCGCCACGAAAAAGCCTTTAGTGCTGAAAGTGTCGTTAACACCAATCAATCAATCAATATACAAACATTCCTTCTTACTACTCCGTCGATATAATTGCCTGTGGACTGTTAGCTCGGAATGTAAAATCAGTTAGTGCTTCAGAACTGGCATTATGTCAAAGATTTATCTTATTAAAGTTTCAGTTTATAAAGAACAGTCTATAAAAACTAAAGTTGCATGTTTACCTTCCACTGTGCTGACGTTTAGTTTGGGCCCATATTGTTTTAACGTTCGCAAACATTTTATGTACTGGCTTTACATTCTAAGCATTCTTTACAACTACTCACACAAAAGTTGTTGATTTATAATTAAAGAATGAAGGCATAAACAAAAATACCGAACTCCAAGGTAAATTCTAGAAGAAAGAAGAAAAAGTTCATACAAACTGACATTAGGTTAAGGTTAATGGGACAATAATTGGGACCCAGCAGCCAAAACTTTGTAAACATACACCACAGACATACAATACAACTGACTAAAAATTCAAACAAACATACGTACAAATAAATCTAACAAAGACGCCAACAGAAATGTCATTAATATTGTCGAGAAACGGCTTAGAAATAATAGGTCTCATATGTAATCTACGTATTAAATTAACATCGTATGAATTATACACTTGCTGATCTGTTATCTATGATAGAATATATTGTTCAGTGGTTGTCGTTTGTTGATGTGGTTCATAAGTGTTTCTCGTTTCTCGTTTTTTATATAGATTAGACCGTTGGATTTCCTGTTTGAATTGTTTTACACTAGTCATTTTGGGGCCCTTTATAGCTTGCTGTTCGGTGTGAGCCAAGGATACGTGTTGAAGGCCGTACTTTGACCTATACTTTTTAACATTTTACACATTGTGACTTGGATGGAGTGTTGTATCATTGGCCCTCATACCACATCTTCTTATTTCTATTGTAGTTGATAGTGCATACAGTATATAGTATACACTCTCTCGATAAAATACAAATGAAGTAAAATAATATAAAAAATAACCCTCTTGCAGCCGAATTACACAACTAGACCCACCTGTATCAGGAACGACCAAAGCAATAAAAAAAAAAAAAAAACCCGATAGCTGGATGAATAAAAACCGAGTCGCGTCAAGAGTCATACGACCAAAAAGAACATAATAGGACAAAGACAAAAAAAAAAAAAAAAAAGGAAAACTGTAAAGTAAATAAAATGATACACAACTTTAGCACCGATAATCTATAACTTAAGACCATATTGTATTATTTGTGAAGAAGACACTGAATGTTCATCTATCAGGTCTTGGTACTTTCGGATACAGACAATATTTTAAAATTAAGACAGGCTCTTTCAGTTCTATCATTCTTTAATGCTGTATTGTCTTCCATTGTTTGTATTTGTGGTTTTGATATCGATTTTCGGCATCTTACACAAATTGCAACAAGAGAATTGTGAGGAATAACAATTAAAATCGACACTACATAAGTTTTACGGTCACAGTCACGAATTTGGTTGTCCGATACGATATGGTGGTGTCTCAACTCACTAGTGACATGTTGCAGTCTTATATCTATAAATACACGAATAGTCGTCTAAACTGTAATTTAACAGATTGTGTTTTATTCCCAACTGTGACATTTTGACTGAGTGTGGAATAACATAGCAGGAGACTCCTACCCTGTCGACAGAACAGGTCCCGCTCTGAAGTTCGTGCGACTCCCTCTGTTTTTGTTTGTTACCTTGATTTGTCGTCTTAATTAATTTATAAGATTTGAACATCAGTAAGCTACAGTGGCCTTAGCTAAATAAGTTGAAGGAACATGTTTTTTTAGATTTTTTTTCATGTGATTTTCATTTCATCAGTTAGCTTTCAATTGAATAATTTGTCGTTTCATGACAACCGGACTGAAAGCATACCAAAAATCTTTTGAAACTGGGCCAAACGTAAAGTCAGAAATCATTTCATTTGACTCATAATGTTAAAAGAGAGGGGGAAAGATACCAACGGGATATTCAAATTCATATGCCGACACAACAAAGAAAAAAAATATAGACTGTTAATGGTGACTTGGATATTCAGTATTTATGTCGAAAATTTGACAATTTCTTTTGAATTCATCCCCAATTTTGTTTGATGTGAGTGAGATAATGCTTGTCCATTTTTTAAACAAATATCCTATGAAACGATTTCATGTGCACAACACATGTTTAAAATAACCCTTATTATTAAATATCTTATTTGAGAACTAGGAAGGTCTAAACAGAGAACTGTTTATAGTTATCTTTGCTCCAAAACACAGTGTTTAACCTATAGATATAAATACTTATTTTGTTGTAAATTTGTGCTATCGTTGTAATATGTTTGATTTTATGTTTACCCCACATCTTCCTAATTATGCAAAAATCCAGAAAATGTTTAATTCGAAAAGTAGGATGTAGATCAATGTATAAAAAGACATTAGGCTTACCTTTATAAAACAAACTCATCAAATATACAAGGCTAGCAGTTTTATACAGAATGCGCGCATTTAGTGTACAAATACATCAGTGACATTCGAATAAAAGTTAAAAAGGCCAGATCAAATTCGGAGTTGAAGAGCATTGTTTACCCCAAACTCCGTAATTATCTAATTATTATTATTATATTCTTAACCCTTGACCATGGTGACATTTGAATCTTTTTAAAGTTTTCATTCTTTTCAATGAACTATATTGTTTGATATTGTCAAAATAATGGGTTCTGGATATTCCGTTATACCATCTTAGCTTTGATATTCCAGACGTTTTACTTATAACAGTAACACTGCAATCAGTATCCGTATCATTATTCGATTACTACTTATATAAGTACATACACTAGATACTATTGTTTTCATATCATTTGTTTTTCTTTTGCGATTGCATTAATGAAACTTTATATGTTTCGTATATTTAGTTGTTGATAAGAAAGTTGAACTTTTAATACTTAGTAATACAGATAACATTTCTTTAAAGGGAAGTTCTGATGTATATAAATCGGAAGATTATAGTATTGCGTCTAATCTTTTTCAAATTTTTTAAGGATGATAAAATACTTGTAATAAACGGCAAATCCTTTCACAGACTGATCGATTGGTTTTTGATAATCAAAGCGTGTTCGATTGGTCCCAGTTCTTTATTGGTTGAAATTAAATTATGATGACAAATGTTTTTGCCATCCTCAGATTTTGCTAATGTGAAGTTGTTTTAAAATACAAAATACTGAAAGAAAATTCAAAAGGAAAGTCCTCAATCAAATGGCAAAATCAAAAGTTCAAACACATCAAACGAATGGATAACAACTGTCATATTTGACTTGGTCATTTTTTTTCTTAAAAAATGAAAGTGCCTCATTTTGTTTCTTAGAAAAAAGAAACATTTTTTTAGATCACTGATAACTTATCGAGAAAAAAATTCATAGAATAATCATATTTCTCGCCAGCATATCGTGGGATACGATATTGCTTCAATTTTAAATATAGAAACACCGGAAAGCCTCAACTTTATCTGTCTCGAAAGAAGAAAAATCGATTTTGATTAATTACAATAGTAGTATCTAATTGTAAATATTTAATTGCACTTTATAATTTTTTCAGTTCATGGTAAAAATTGTTAGCCGCTAATAAAGCACAATCTATTATGATACTGAATAATTAGTATAGTACTGTTCATGATTTTTGCAGTTGTTGGTCAGAATGGAGAAGTACTAATAATATACAACATATCCCGCTATTGTGAAGATTTATATGAATGTGTAGCAGTAAATGGTATACAACCAGCAGCAAGTAAAGAGATTAAAGTTGTTGTGGAGTGTAAGATTTTTGACATTCTAAAATCTTATTGTGATCATATTTAACATATAAACACAGATGGAATCAGAAAATATGAAAAAAAATAAATGAAACAAAAGGGACATGTGATGGAAAGATATTTGATATCGTTTAAAATTATATCATGGACAATCATAAACAGAACGAATTATAATCCTTATTAGAGAACTTTACAATATACATATAGTTTGTTAAACTGGCGTAAGACTACACGTATAAAAATAACTTAAGAAGGGACGTAAATAAAGTAAAAATAATACCAATCAGAGTTATCTTTCTTCTTATTAAAATCTGTTATATTTTTAAAATTCAAAGTCTAATGTAAAATTAAACAACGCACTTGCAATATCAAGAATTCTCTATTTCGACATTTTCAACTGAAAATTTGAATTTATCACACCACAAATACTGAAGGACACTGGAAAACGGGTTATTACTTTGTCATATTAAAAACAATAGTATGCCACATCAAATGAAAATTACACTTAGTAAATTCCTTGCGTCCTAAGCGCTTTCCCGGAATTACCTTCAATAGGTATAGTCAAACCTAAACATTCAAAGCCAATGTTGTATAAATACACAGAAATGTTAAAAGCTAAATGACAAAAAGGGATATAAAAGGATTAGCTAAATTCATAAATGGCAGCTTTGACTGAGGGATTTGAAACCTTAGATTGTTTATAATTTTTGAATTTATCAACAGGGAATTTAAAAAAAAAAGGTATGTTATAAATCATGTCAGTACTAAAGCACTGACTACTGCGCTCATAATACCCTCAGGGACTAATAATCCACCAACAATGGCATCGACCAAGTGCAAATTACTGAAACCAAACTCAAAGTATTTAACCTGCTGATACGGAATCATTGCTGTCCTACAATTTAATATCGGTTGCTTAACTTCTGAGAAGATTTTATAAAACAACGCCATCTTGAAAGATACAAACCACGCTATTACTCCAATTTCAACAATAACTCCATGTATGCAATGATCAAAATAATATTGATAGATTGTTGTTTGTTTAACGTCCAGTGGAAAATATTTCATTCATGTTCAGGACGAATCAAGATACGAAGGAACATTTATAAACTTTTTGTTTTATAAATAATATAACTGTTAAACACTGGATGAGAAATACCACTTTTATTAAATTACTAAATATGGAATCATACATCGACAACGAATATCTACATTTTTTGATAAAATCATATAAACCTTTCCCCAATTATATATCGATACTGTATAAAGCTTTTAGTTAAAAATAAAACCATGTCGGTCATTGATAACTAAAACGTCACTGCAAACATGCGCTAATCGAACCAACCAAGAAATGTACACTCCATGAGATGGAGCCAACGGAACATAAAAAAAACAAGGTTAAGAGAATTTACAATAGGAAAAGAAATGTCGTCCTATTAATCTATATTTGGGTACTTTTTCAAGCATTTTGTTACGTGCATAGAATGGCTAATTAGTTGAACAGCAACAAAATTAATTAGTATACATATATCAAAGGAAATTATTCCTATTACAGAAATAAAAAAAAAAAAAAAAACAAAAAACAATAAGTAATTCTATTAAGAAGTCTTTCAATTTTAAATATTTTCTTTTCATTTATCGTTTAAATGTTCAATATTCACCTACAGCAAATGGTCCATTTATATTAACATGTGTCAGTTTTTCATCGAAGTTTATTCTGACATTTGTATCTATCCTGTAAAATGTTCAGTCAGGACGATCATTTATTTTAATAATGCGACATGAAAATGTTAAGTCGGAGTTCCGAACATAATGATCATTTTTATATGTTATTAAGATAACAGTTTTATTTCACGAAACACGAAATGCTTATATATACACCTCTATATTCACAGTTTCACCAGAGATATACTTAGTTCCAAAAAGAATAAGTCAGGCAATAGGAAAAGAGACTATACTTGATTGTCGAATTACTGCCAATCCACACATATATAGTGCTTGGGTTAGGCATGAACAAGAGATAGAGAACAATTATAAATATCAAATAGAGCTGTATACAGAGGATAACAAAAACACAATAACATTAAGTCTGAGAATAAAAATGATAGGACATGACGATTTTGGGAAGTACATATGTAGAGCTTCAAACAAACTAGGGAAGGATGAAGAACTCGTTATATTATCTGGTAAGCAAAAAACTTTGAGATAAAAAAAAGTGCGGTGTTTGTTAAAATTGCATTGAATGTACCCTAAATAAAATACAACCAGACGGAAACCCTCTCCAAAATTTCCTCATTTAATGTTGACTGGTGGAAAATAAGTTCTTGGTATTTGGTATTAAGAAATAGTTCTATTGCAACGGAATGGAAAATCATATTGAGTCATTTTAATATTTATATTTATTGTCATCAATTTATGATTATCTGAAATCGCTTGGCCAATTTTCAGTTTTCTTGTTACAAATAATGAACGTCAAGATTTTAAATAGTATCGATGAAATGTAAAATGTGACCGTCAGAGTCATTCATAGATTGTAATTGAACAATTTTTCCAAATGGTCTAAATGGTTTGAAACCTTAGATGGTTGATGAAAATATGATCCTCTGCAAAGGATTCTCATTTGATTTTGTATATCTTTTGGTCAATGTTGCGGCAGGGGTGGCACATAGTTACCAATGAAATCCTGTTGAAAATTGCATTTTCGTCTAAAAATCTTGAAATTTACATAAAAATGCACATTCTTTGTTCTGATATTGCTAGTATCAGTTAATGTTCCACCAACGTCCTACTTTTAACATATCATTCTCAAAATAAGTCACAAAGTATTCAAGCTTAGCCATGCTTCTTTGAGCCTTTAGTTTCTCTTGATATATATTTCAATTAGATTTACGTGTTTAGAACATTGGTAAACTACTGTTGTCTCGTATTTAATGTTGCTTTGGAATGCAAAAATATAAAATGTTTGAGAACATCAAAACCAAAATAATGATTTGACTATATTTTAGAATTAGTGGTCAGAACAGAAGCCCCTAGCACAACGGCAGATACCTTTATTCAACCGACTACAAGACATAATTATATAGATCCACATGACTCATCATGGAAAGGGGCCATGAGGACCAGTACTTTCCTCCATGGTCGCATGGGTACCAAAATTCACCTGAAACGTACGGTAGAAATAATGGTAAGAAATACTGTTATAAGTAAGCAACACATTAAAACCGTTACGGAGAAGCCAGAAATACCATTTTCGCAGTATGATCAGTCAATTTATATTCGGAAAAGAGAAATTTGTAACTGGCCACTGACCAATAAACAATAATCAATTATCTACTTAAACTACAATAGTATTATAGATTGACATATAGATAATATTTCTTATTTTAACATTAATAGTATCCCTTTTAGCAGTTTCTTTGACGAAAAAATAGTCCCCACTCAAACAAATCAATAAAATCGAAAAATTATTGATTTGAAATTAGGCGTCCAATTTTTTTTTTCGAAATATAAAGTAATCATTTGCTAACGCAAACCGATTATAAGAGAGAAGACGTTATTAAAGTCAAAACATATTTTATTGGCGAAGTAAGATCATGGCTTCTGTCGGTTACCAACCCATAAATAAAGGGTCTTTGGGCAACCGTAAATTAGATGCAAATTCAAAATGCAAATCAAATCATTAAAATAAAATAGATAAATAAAATTCAAAATTCAAATAAAAACTAAAATGAAATGAAATTTTGAAATAATGGGGTGCTGAATTGAACCCTGGCAACATATGTCCAAAATCAACATTAATTATGCGTACAATAAACTCAACAATCTGACCTTAGATATATTCAGTTACTTCCTAGCAGACCGTGCATTCAGAATATTATGAGGAGTGCTATAGCTGTTACAATTGATATGCCGTGTAATCAAATTAGGACATGCGCGTTACATTGACCTGTGCATGAACTGTCACAAGTCTTGCCTTCCTCTGATAACGCGATTTAACGGTCAAGCCCTTTAAATCGAATTAAATGGTCGGTGTTTCTTTCTGGTGCTAAAGAAAAGTTTTTATTTTCTATATCGTAATTTAAAACATTTGTTTGATCCTTTCGAACTTAATGAATTATTGTAGTAGTTTAACGTGCAAATCCACATATAAGTATCGACAAGATGTAAAAGTGTTAATAACTCCTGTAACTGTAATGCAAAACAAAAAGGCGAAAGATACCAAAGGGACATTCAAACTCATAAGTAAAAAATTAACTGACAACGCTATGGCTGAAAAGAAAACAGACCAAAAAGACAAAAACAGTTCGCAAAACACAACACAGAAAACTAAAGACTGAGCAACACGAAGCCCACCAAAAACTGGGGGTGATATCAGGTGCTCCGAACGGGTAATCAGATCCTGCTCCACATGTGGCACCCATCGTTTTGCTCATGTAAGTACAAACCCGGTCATAAGTTTGCGTTTTAGTAAAATTGAAGGGACGTATCTGAAAATGTGTCACATTATTTACCTTTACAACATAATTAACAGTTAGGAAACTATGTTCAGTGGTTTCTTGGAAAAGCTTACGATATTTGTTATCAACATCATCATACACTTTCTAAAAAAATGCATTATATCAAAAGTTAATGCATTTTCAAAAAAAAAAAAAAAAAAATACCAACAGGCATGACTGACAGACAGATGGATGGACAGAAAAGGTATATCACAAAATATATAAGCGGTTTATGGAAAAATAAAAAGAGATTTTAGAGGACGATTAAATAATAAGGCAAATTAATCATTATGCTTTGACAGACGACAACCGCATAGTGACAGTAATGTCATGTGATTATCTGTACGTCCTGCGTTTGCATTATAGATCTGCAACTCCTGCTTATTAAAGGAATTTGTAGGTTACCGATGTTGACATCTCATAAATTGGTTATGAAGATAAATCAAGTTAACAATCAAAAACCGAGGGAATCAATCCCATGAATGCTAAAAGGAGCGATACCAGGTGTGTCGACAGGGTAAACGTCTCATGCTATGCATCTATCAACTGCCATGCAAATCCAAACTTAGTCAAAATTTCACAATTGTGTAAGGACACAATCGGTAAAATTACAGATTAGACGACTATTCTGGTATCTTAAGATCTACGACTTCGAAAATATGTCGCGGGTGAGTTGAGACCATACATATATTATCAGTCAACTAATTCGTGATGGTGTTGTAGTGTTTTTGAGTCGTGCTATCACATTATTCCGTTGGAGCAGTTTATATATTTCATATTTGAATAGTTCAATATTTAATGACATTTTAATACTCAAGTGTGAATTCATATCTCAAGAATTGTAGGGGTTTTCCATTGTATTTAGGAAAATACCGTTTTTCAGTTGCCTTGCCACCGCCCCTCTCAATTTCATTAACTATTTGAATGGGTTTCCTAGAAACGATCACAGATAGTTCAATACGTAACGATTTTAATCATCTTCTATTCAATTTATTGGTCAAAATATATTTCCAGGTTTTTTTTACAAAATATAGATTGTGTGGTTGGATGACACTAATCTAGTGACGTTTACCAACATTACGTGTAGTTATTATACACAAATGAGATGTATGATGAAAAAAAGGAAATCACCACTTTTTTATTTTCTTCTTTGCAGATCGGACACAGGAGACTGGCACACAAAACGGATCAATTATTCCAACCAAGAATGTAATTCACGTTCTGTTTCTGTCCACTATTATCTGGTTGTGTTACTCTTTTTGAAAAAAAGTAGATGAAGACAATGTGATTATAGTTATGACCGATAGGATATTTGTCATGCTCATATTTTAATTCATGCAAACATGATTATGATGTATAAACGGATTAAGATAGTATGAAAGTATACAAAAACCATATCTTTTTAAAATACTTTTTCAAAATGTAGATTTGATCAAGGTGTTTCAAGTTATTATACACAATTATGTGCCATCCCACTTTTATCATAAGACAAAACGATTTAACAACTCGTGAAATTAGGTATCAATTTCCTTTTTTCAATTTCAATACTGAGGACCAAAGCAGACCAAAGTCTCGATTATTTTTATATTTGAATTGGAAAACTCGAGTTAATATAAAGTGATATTCGATTCTCATTTGTTATGAAACCTATAAATAAATGTCTACATTTAAATGAATACACATGCCAAACAATTGGATTCGATATAAAAAGGAATTTTTATTCACATCTACGTGACAATAAGCAGTTAAATATGCCCTCAAATAAAGATTTGTGTAGGTCTAAATATGCAAACGAAAGAAGCATAACGTAAAATTGTTACGTTCAACTTTACCAATACAGCGAATCATAAGTATCAAGACATCTTTAGTTTGATTAAAAAGAAAATATAACACTAAACACGACTAAAAAATATCCCTTGAATTCAATAACACTATTTCACAAGGAAAAAAAAAAACCTTTAGGCATACTGATATGAAATGGTGTGTTCGAATGTTTTCCGATACATAAGCTTGAGTCACAAATAAAATCATTGGAAAAGTCCTACAAAAGTGCAAAAATTTGTCGTTTTCGCATTCAAATCTACAAATTAGTGATCGTCATACGTAAGTTGTGATGTTTCTTTGTCAATTCAAAAGATTATGATGTGAGTACACATGTTTGTGATTATTTCTAGGTTTATTGCGTTACTTTGCACTTCAGCACTTCTGTATTGACATGAATTATCATTGATATGGTTATAATTATAAACTAACTGCTCACAAAACGTTGGATTTTTTAAATATTAAGGATTTTTTATCCCAGGAATATATTACCCAAGCTGTATTAGGCAAAACCTTTCGGTGCTATTTTTATTTCGAACTATTTAACTCTTTTTATTCGAGTGTCATTGATGGGTCGTTTGTAGACGGTGTTGGCGATTTGTTAATTACTGATCGCTTGCTTGACATTTTGTGCTTTAAAATTGCCAGATTGAACTATAGTTTTTATGTAGGGATAAAATTTTGAAAGAATAAAATTAGTTTAAATTGTATTAATTCAATCACAGAAAGCACATAACTGATAATGTAATACATTATCCCACAAGAAGCACATAATAGGCAATTTAGTACATTCTCCATTTATTTAAAAATATATTCTTACTTGTTATTTCTAATATTTGTTTATATCGTTTGCGTAAATTTCTAAATGTTATTGTCAAAGATAGCGCTGGAATAGATTTCTTCTGTACCATTTGTTTGTTACCTTATTTGTTTGAAATTAAAGTGTATTTTAGGCCTATGCAACTATGAATTAAAGGTACCTGTTAATTTGCATAGTCATAAGTTCATGATACGGCGAATGTGAGAGAAAATCATTCACCAGGAAATGTTAATTAAGCTTTGATTTGTACATAAATCTGAATATGCATGATTATGTTCTTGAACGATATATAGTGTGTTATAAATGTGTATAAGAGAAAGAGAGAAAGAGATTTGCTTTTACCAATCAATTCGAAATAACCATTATTATAAATATTACGTACCCGATGTAGGTTATTTCATAACACATCTTGTAAGAACTAACATTTTATGTTTATATGTAGTTATTTGTGTTAATATAGGTCTAAATCATCATTTTGTAGTTTGTCTTATATTATTGTGTTTATTGAAATTGAATTATGTCAGTGATTTTCTTTGTTGTTTCCTGTCTTGTCATAATGAGTCGCTATAAGCATTTATTTCGGCAATTAACATTCAGTACATAAATTTTAGCAACTTTCTAAACATTTCAAGTAAAACTGTTTTCCAAATTAAATTATCAGTGGTCTTCATTAAGATTTTAAAAATCCTGTTTGTATTATGCCTCAAATGTTTAGATAACCTGCTTCATTAAAATTCAGATGAAACATGCAACAGAGAAACTAAATAACAGTATTTTTTGTGTATCTATTTCCATGTCTATGTTATATTTGTTTTATTTTGTTAAGTTATTGATATTTATGAACTTTGAGGGTATAACAAATGTGATGTTTGCTTGAAAAGAACAACCAGTATTACTATAGATATATATTATTGTTATTAACCCATTCTGATTAATTTGTAATGTTGAAAATGTACAAGTTTTTGTTAAGTGTTGGTTATCAATTTACTCCTTTATGAAACCCTGTTTGCAATTTTGTTTTTATAGTACAATGTTTGAAATGTTGAATTGCCAGACAAACTGTATAAAATATAAATTCACTTCAGTTTCAATTTGCAATTTGGGTGACAGTCGCAGCATATCTGTAAAGGTTCGATGCTGCCAACCTTCCACTATACACGTGAAACTTATTTATTTATTATTGAAATTTATAGTACGCAGATACGTTTTAATAAAAAAAAAAACAATGCGCCTATAATATAGTATCCAAACGACACAAACACATTCAACGACAGACACGTGTTTTTGCAATGAAACCTTTAAATTGCCCAATATGTGCATGAATCCAGCTGACTTGAGCTCATAGCCATGCAACGGGATTGAACTTCAATTTTGAACACACCCTTTCGCGGTTAATGGAATAACAAAAGATACTTAAATGAACGTGCCATGAAAATCAATTAAAAAGGTTGTGATATATGGTACCGGTTTAATAGACATTTACAGATACATTTTTTTACTAATTTTGTCCAGTAACTTAGTTGAACAGTTGCTATACAAATTTCTTCAATAAAGAAAATGTTGTAATACTAGTATTCTAAATAATTTAAGATGGTTGAGACATTTGTTTGAAATTACTACCAGCAGTTTTAAATAGTGTTCAAAATAACAGTTATCAAGATAATTTCTCTAATCTCGCAAACACAATTGTTTAGTAGTATATAACATAGTTCCGGTAATGTCCACGGACGGGATAATCATAATACAATACCAAGAATCTAATTAGAGTTTGCGTTTACATTTTATGTACCCTGTAAGATCAAATACTGCATATGATAGACTGGTATCCTTTCCATTACAAAAGGACTGCTCACTCTCTAACTCGTATCTGCACAATCATTTACTTTTAAATATCAGTTCTGACTTTTTCAGTAATGTTTCTCTAATGATTTCGACAATACTGCTTCATATTTCTTCAGTATTGTTTCAGTGGTGATTTCGAACTGACCTTTTTCAGTATAGCTGAAGTATCGATTATTTAGTAATATTCCAGTACTGAGTAACTTTCATTATTGTTTGTGTCAATACTGTTTCAATACTGACTGATGTATCAGTAATTTAAGTATTGAAACAGTACTACAAAAGACAGGACAAAATCTATAAAACAAAAGAGGCTGACACAAAGTAGTATGTAACATCTTATTGTTATGATTTCATTAAACTATCCAATACGGTTTCAATAGAGTGTAGACATGCAGACTGTGAGTACATTCTTGGTAGTGTATTCTGTTACTTGATTTCTTTTTTAGTTTTATGTTTTACGAATACATTATTTAGATGTCCAATAGCTTTATGAGTGATATATTTGAATAAAATACCAATTCCAATATACATTGTTTAGACATCTTCTTACATTTATAAGGGATAGATACTTCAAGGGACAAATAAACATTCGACATTGAGCGTTCCTGATGAAGGTAAATCCAGAAAAGCGCTTCGGACGCATACAATTTATAAAGTGTTGTTTTCATTTTTACAGCACTGGGTCAATACCACTGATGGTGGACTACTAAAACCTGTCGGAATTTTGGGTCCAGAATACTCTTCAACTTCGGACTGTATTTGGAGTTTTAAACATTTTTGATTCGAGCATCATTGATGAATCTTTTGAGGATGAAACGCGCGTCTGACGTATTAAAGTTTAAGTCTGGTATCTATGATGGGTTCATAAGATGAATTAGGCTATTAAATGTCCTTTTTATCATAAAGCTCTGCAACTGTTTCGGTTCTTGTACATCCATGGCTTTCAAATATTCGACATTAAGCGTTCCTGATTAAAGTAAATCAAGAAAGAGTTTAGGACTGTATATAGTGTTGTTTTCATTTTCTATTAGAACTTTTACAATTTGCAAAGGGAAGTAATTTGTGTTTACAAGTTTGAAATAACAAAATCAAACCTGTAATTGGTAAATAGAATAATGAACATTAAATGAAAAAAAGTAAGAAAAAGAAATAAAGAGGAAACATTTTAAAACAAAATGATATTAAATGATAAATCATTTTCAAAATTTGGATAACAATAATTTGTCAATTCCACTCAAAATCATATGGAGATATCTGTTTAGAAGCATGACACTTTGCGATGCTTATGATAAAAAAGATAATTTATTCTGTAATCGTTAGTTTTGGTTGATTAAATAAACTTAAAACAAGATCTTTGAATATTTCTTGCACTAGAAATTAATTTTATATTTCAGAATATTGCTGTGTTAAGCATTGACTACGCCAAAAATGTAGACAAGGCTGAAGGCTTAGTGTTCGACCGGAAGGGAAATTTACTGCGTCTTCAACCGATGCTACTATTTCGCATAGACAATGATAAAAACAATACAACCGTCATTAGATATGATGTTTGATTTATATAAATGACCCGAATTAGTTTGTTGTAAACTTGAAATCAGTCCATTTGGAAAACTTGCCAATCACTAAAGAGTTTGAAATGGGAAAACAAATAGTTTCCCAACTGTGTGCAATATTTTGGGTCTGCATTGCACTTCAACTTCGTACTTTATTTGGCCGTTTTAACTTTTTTGTTTCGAGCGGCACTGATTGAGTATTTTGTAGACTTACAAAATGTAATCCTGGTACCTATGATGAGTTTATCTCTTTGAAACATTCCCCATTTCCATTCTCAATTTTATTATGTATTACCCTGAATAAGGTATATCTGAAATTATTGGCCTTTGAAGCCGACATTCCAATAATTCTATATTTTTACAAGCTTTTGAAGTAGCCAGGATATCTAGCGTCTTCTGATACCCAGAACGGTAACATATTTGCTCATTTGACTGAAGCCAATATTTTCGTTTGCTTTCCAATTTTTTTCTGAGCTAATGTAGTATCCTATAACGTACGAAGAATCTTTTTAGGTGATTTCAAATTTAAAGCCTCCTTTTACTCAACCAATCAGTAAATATTTCATTAGACTGGCAGTTAATCTATCTAAAAAAAGAATTCAAGTCTCCATGTTTTAACATAAATAATAGTTTTTTTTTTTACTAATTTATTTCTAAGTTATATCTACTGCATGTCTCACAAAACAAGAAAAACATGAGTTTATAACTGGATTACAACAGAATAACAGTAGATGACCGTACCCGTTTGACACAATTAAAAAAAAAGCCATGCTGTATAAAAATTATATATTTAAGGTAAATTGTTAGGTAAACATTTGAATCTTGAACTTAATGATTTATCTAAAGCAAACGCAAACAATCGAAAGATTTATATAAAAAAAACTACTTACATGTATTTATAACACGACCTTTTTTCTGAAGTCTAAAACACATATTCTATAAATATTATGAAAAATCTTAATGGCGACGTCACAGAAGTGGATAATAATTTAAATATCCAATGACATTCTATCTTCTTTAAGTTAGTTTAGACATTTTTTTTCAAAGGTTCAAAAATGTACAAATATACAACACATATATAGGGATTGGGAAAGCCGAAAACTAATATAAAACCTTCTTAATATAAAAATAAGGAGATGTAGTACGACTGCCAATGAGACAACTATCCACCAAAGTTCAATTGAAGTGGATAAGATTTAAGTTCGTGTGTCAAAGCTAAATTCGATACAATCTGTTCATTCTTTGAATATGCAGCTAAATAGGTAAAAGGGTAGTTTGTATGGACGTAAAACTAGTTAATCGCAATCCCATTTTTATCTGTACAAAGTTAGGCTATATGGATCATATGTTGGTCGTTGTTGTTTACCTTTTTTTAAATTTTTTTATCCGGAGGAGTCGGATGTTGTTGGTTGGTGTGGTCTGTTCTACTGTGGCAATTCAGGTATCCCTTTTTATTCATTACGATATTTTAAAACTTATATTAAAATTACATTCCACCCAAAATGTCCGAAATTTGAATGTTTTGTAAGGAGAGTACGAAGAAAAACTGGACATGAGACATTTAAACAATTATATCAAGAATTAGCATTCGTTAGATGTTTTCAATTTCAACGTGAATGTTTTTATTCAAAGAAAATTTATGCAAATTGATTACAATTGTATTTTTACATTTGTAGCTTCAGAAATCAATACAAACCGGGATTTGAAGCACGCAAATTTTAAACATCTAAACCTATTTATATCTTAAATTTCATACTAATATGCAATTAAAGATATGGGGAATTTTTCAGCACAAGTCAGGATAAGGTATAGTTTTTCTATAAAATGACTGCCACTTTATTTGAACTAAAGACAAAATAGCTATAAATGCTTGAAATTGCAAAATTTAGTAAAGAAAGCAATGGGGCTATAAATTAGTGGTTTTATTCCATAAATGATTCATGATTTTGGGGAAAAGGTTGGCACTCGATAAGTCTATACTATCAACACAATAAGCCTTTTTTATATTTTATTACAAAAATACCGAACTTCAAGGTAAATTTAAAAAGGGGTGAGGTCCATAAAAACTGACAAAATAAAACGTCACCAAAGGAACGAGTGGAAATAGTTGCCATGTTCCTATGGAACTCTTTTTGTCACTTTAAAAGTAAATCGTACAAATAGGCTTATCAGGTTAAGGTCAGCAGAAAAGGTTGACATGATTAATTAAGTGTTTCGGAATCAATACTACACCAACAAGTTCAAAAGGAATTTAGTAAGGTTAATAGTTCGTATTTCGAAATTTTCCATTCTATATAGTCGAGAAAGTAAAATGCATTGACGTATTCTTGTTAGATTTTGATTTTGTGTTTGCTCTTTTAACTTCTTTAAATGTCCTCTGGTTACAGAGCGAAATGATGCAAACGAAGAATCCTTGAAGTCCGTTTAAAATTGTGCTGATATATGTCAGTTCAATAAAATCCATATTTGATGTCATAAATACAAGTATCCAAGTGCCTCCTAGGATAACAGTAAGTTTTGTGTATATTAGACACATGTTCCGGTTGTCAGTTTGTTTAGTTACAGCTATTGCGGAACGGCGGGAAGATTCGATTCCATATAAAGCTATCGAAAAGCATATAAATGAAAAGGCAAAGCTACAAGTTACTGGAACAAACAATGTATATAGAAGAGCTGTTTTATTAGATATCCAACAAAATCCATTTCCATTGTAATTTATCATTTCTCTTTGGAATCCAAAATACAAGACACTGCAAATTGTAACAATGAATGTCGGAATACCCCAGCCAAACAGACAATGGAATTTAAAACGCCTGTTTTCATTTCCGCCTCCTTTCATCATTGTTTTGACGAAAAATTTTCGAGCAATATCATATGATATTACAGACATCCATGCAAATGCCGATAACCACGTCATATGATGAAATGCCGCGAGAACTATTTGGGCAGAACTTGGTAGAAATCTACATGTCGGATACAAAAACAGTGCTATCAGCAATGAGAATGAAAGGCAAACAAGATTCTTTCCATGTAGATTGAGTAGTCTGGGTAAGGCAAAATGAAATATGATTAATACGATTAAGGCTATTACAGATATTGATGAACAAACGTAAGTTATTATTTCAAGAATGAGTTTTGTGGTTTGTGTTGGGTCAGTTTGTTCTATCACACAAAGATACAATTTGTCATTCTCATCTATGAAAAAGTCATTTGCATTGATAGCCTTACCATAAACTGTCAAAGTATTATTAACAAACGTATACTCAGATAAGCTGTAGGTAGTGACACTGGTACAATTCAGTCGATCATCATCTGGAGTGCAGTAACTCAGATGGACAATCTGGCCAATTCCATGACTGAAGGTAATTTCAAATCGAGTATGATACAAGTCTATAGAGTCATTCTTATTCACGTACGCTATTGCTGCTCCTGGATACACAGACACGTCATTAAACTTATTTACAAGTTTTGTTATTTTTTCCTGACATGACAGAGACGACTTATTTACATAGTTTTTAATATTGGTGGAGTTTATATAGGTATGTTCTTGCTTATATCCTGAAAACACGATAAAATTTGAGATAACTCCTCTGAAGACGTGATATTGATCGTTGATCGTGTCATTATATCGAAATCGTACTGCGATATAACCTTTGACAAATATTCACAATGATCCCTTACCCATTCGAGAATTATTTCTTCCATTTCAATCGTTTTTTGTTTTTCTGAAACTAAAAACATCTCGATGCTGTAGACATGATTTAACGAACTATTGTTCTCAAGGGGAAAATGCGAACTGTCATTGAAATAACTTGGTGTGTCAAATTGAACACAGACTCCATGGACTGGAATAAATCCTGCTTTACATTCTAAATGCCGACAAACTTGTTTATGTACATCGTACACCATGTTATCACCACATTCAAAATTTATTTTCTGTCCATTCCACATGATCCCACTCTCAGTAATTGAGAACAACAAATCAAATCCCGGAATCAGCGATCCTTCCATGTGTCTATTATTATATGTAATACAATTTTCTTCTGTAATGTTGCTCACCCCAGGACAGGGTAAACAATGCAAATTTTTATAAGAAATTCCTAGATATTCGACAGGGTCATAATAACTTGAACATAAAAGTTCAGTTGTTTTCCTTTCTTGGTTAAAAGCTTCGCTTAAACATTCAGCATTGGTTGTTAATAATGGGTAGCATCTTCGTGGTTTTTCAGGCAAAATTGGAATAACGAACTTCATTGAGCAACTAGCCTGTATATCGAGCAATGGTGATGTTGCATTTACGCCATTCAAGCAGTGTAGATTTGCATTCCATATAGTCAGTTTATTCATTGTAATTCCATGACAAATAGCACAAAATATATTTCTAAAGACAACATGGTCCCCAAATATTTGTGAAACATAAATGTTTCGAATATCTGAATCATTCATAAGTATACAATTGGCCTTGATTATTTCTAAGCCATAAAACGTCTGTGGACATTTGTCAACCACCATCAATGAAAAATCTTGATCTGGTGATAGCCGAATTGTATGACACGAAGAATAATTTTTCAACAAATGGATATCTTTTGAAATTCTTATTTGCGATTCTTGAATGAAAGTGTCCAAGTCATACAATACATTATATATTTCAGCCATGTGACTCAGACCAAACACAGATCTAAACGCATTGGCACAGCAATCTTTCAGATGTAAGCAATTAACATCACAATAACACCTATTCTCACGGCAATCCCAATCTTTACATTTGTGGTCCAAAAAATGTGATTTACTAAATTCACCACCGGAAGTCGTAGTTTGTTCTTTCAATTCTCCATTGATTGGATTCAGACCTAAGTTGCAATCACCATCACAAGTTTTTGTGAGTGTCACAGAAATTATATCCGGGGATTCTGTTCTTTTTGAAACCAAATTTGCTGAAGTTGTCAAGGAAGTGTTGTCTTTGTAATTTTGATTTGAAGTGGATACAAGGTTATCAGGAGTTGCATCAAAAGAGATATTTTCGTCAACCACATTACTAAGCTGGTCAGAAATATTTTGACTTGAAATATGGAATTCAAATTGATTATTACTGCTAATGGTCACTGAAAAAAAAACGCATGAAAATGAGGAAGACATTCTATTACAAAGGAGTGACAATAATGAATGCTCAGTAACTCAAACGAATATCTACTGATTAAGTATGCTTATGTCAAACCTACTGTTTCACGGCCGTCACTCGGTTAACCGAGAGATTGCTCGGTTAATCTACCTGAGTATGCGGCTATATGGGCGGTTGGTCTGTTAATCGGGTTGGCTAAAGTCTGTTAATCAGGTGTTATCGAGAAAATCATTGCAAGGTCAGTATGGTTCATTGTATAACTTTTTAAAGATATTTTTATCGTAAAAACTATTCATGTCTGCCAAAACAATTCAGTGTACTGAATCCAGCGGTGTAATTATTTGTTTTCTAGCTTCCATAAACGATCTATAAAATGAAAAGGCGGGTTACTCATCAATAAATTTTTATACATTTTACACACACAAAATGTACACAAAATGACAAGTTGGTTGAATTTACTTGCATGCAATATTTTGAACATCGAAAAAAGACAGGCATTATGTTTGTTAACCATATTAATATCATTATGTGAAAAATCTACACGAAAATCTGTATTTTGGTGACATAAATCAATTCTTATTAGAAACCTGGTCTGTTAATGGGTCGGATGTATAAAATCCGGTCTGTTAATTGGTCTGTTGAGAGTTATGAATGGCAATACAAGTATAATGTGATTGCTATATGGGGTGTTATCGGAACAAATGGGTAGGCTCAAGACGAGTGGCTAAAATATACGGAAACAACACATGAACAATGAAACATAAATTTAGACAATGGAAATCAAATTAAACATTTGAAATTATAATACCATGTGTAACATATACAAAATTTGGTCTTCATTTTTAAACATTTTTTAATCAAATGGACTGAAATATGTTTATAATTGCATACAAATTAAACAAATCTTTCAACATCAACCTTTCTCATGTATGTGAAGTTAGCAGCCGGTTCGTTATTCGATATTCGATATTCAATATCCAACCGGCTGCTAGCAGTCGGTTGGATATTCAAAATTTATTTGAAAATCATAAAAAAATTAAATACTTGATAACATTAAAAGCACGATTTTCATAGTTAAGAGGACTGATAAGATACGTAGGAAATCGTTTAATGACCTCTTCAAGCTGTCGTAAATTCTCGTTGTCCTCGAATATAAACCCTTTTCTAAGTTGCATATTTGTCTTTATGTATTATAGATTTTATCAATAAAACAACTTCAAATATGTACTTTTATATATGATATTTCTTAAAACAAAAAGAAAAACCTATAACTCTAGAAACATTTAGAAATATAAATAGAAATATTTATGGAAAGGCCAAAAGAAATATATAGTGAAAACCTACCTGAGACCGCTTAAATGAGGGTGAGATCCCCTGGTCTTTCAATGTCCATAAAATTCAACAATCATAGACTCTGTATATGTAAAGATTGTATTAGAAGGATTTCCCAGAATAATGTCATCTTCGATATCTACGGAGGGCTTAGATTGTCACTTTTCAGCTAAAATTGTCAAAATTTTAGGACAAAGGGCACAGGGCAATGGTGAGAGCCCCTGATCTCTCAATCTTTCTAATATTATGCAGACATTTAGTTAATAGGTAGATACAAACGTGACTAAAAGGAATTTGGGTACACTTCCTGTGTTCCATGTTTACGGAGCACCCAAAGTGCCAGTTGGATATTCAAAATATATAGTGAAAACCTACCTGAGACCGCTTAAATGAGGTGAGATCCCCTGGTCTTTCAATGTCCATAAAATTCAACTTAATCATAGACTCTGTATATGTAAGGTTGTATTAGAAGGATTTCCCAGAATAATGTCATCTTCGATATCTACGGAGGCTTAGATTGTCACTTTTAGCTAAAATTGTCAAAATTTTTGGACAAAGGGCACAGGGCAATGGTGAGAGCCCCTGATCTCTCAATCTGCATAAAATTAAGCAGCCCTCCGTATATATCGAAGATGACATTATTCTGGAAATCTTTTGATACAATCTTTATTTATACAGAGTATATGAATTCGTCGAATTTATGGACATTGAAATAACAGGGGTCTCACCGTCATTTAAGCGGTCTCAGGTAGGTTTTCGCTATATTTTGAATATCCAACTGGCACTTTGGGCCCTCCGTAAACATAGAAGACAGGAAGTGTACCCAAATTCTTTTTAGTCACGTTTGTATCTACCTATTAACTAACTGTCTGCTTAATATTAGGCAGATTGAGAGATCAGGTGGCTCACCATTGCCCTGTGCCCTTTGTCCTGAAATTTTAACAATTTTGCTGAAAAGTGACAATCTAAGCCTCCGTAGATATCGAAGATGACATTATTCTGGAAATCTTTGATACAATCTTTATTTATACAGAGTCTATGAATTCGTCGAATTTTATGGACATTAAAAGAACAGGGGGTCTCACCGTCATTTAAGCGGTCTCAGGTAGGTTTTGCTAAATATTTTGAACATCCAACTGGCACTTTGGGCCCTCCGTAAACATAGAAGACAGGAAGTGTACCCAAATTCCTTTTAGTCACGTTTGTATCTACCTATTAACTAACTGTCTGCTTAATATTAGGCAGATTGAGAGATCAGGTGGCTCTCACCATTGCCCTGTGCCCTTTGTCCTGAAATTTTGACAATTTTTTGCTGAAAAGTGACAATCTAAGCCCTCCGTAGATATCGAAGATGACATTATTCTGGGAAATCCTTTTGATACAATCTTTATTTATACAGAGTCTATGAATTCGTCGAATTTTATGGACATTGAAAGAACAGGGGGGTCTCACCGTCATTTAAGCGGTCTCAGGTAGGTTTCCGCTATATATTTTAATATCCAACTGGCACTTTGGGCCCTCCGTAAACATAGAAGACAGGAAGTGTACCCAAATTCCTTTTAGTCACGTTTGTATCTACCTATTAACTAACTGTCTGCTTAATATAAGGCAGATTGAGAGATCAGGTGGCTCTCACCATTGCCCTGTGCTCTTTGTCCTGAAATTTTAACAATTTTTGCTGAAAAGTGACAATCTAAGCCCTCCGTAGATATCGAAGATGACATTATTCTGGAAATCCTTTTGGTACAATCTTTATTTATACAGAGTCTATGAATTCGTCGAATTTTATGGACATTGAAAGAACAGGGGTCTCACCGTCATTTAAGCGGTCTCAGGTAGGTTTTCACTATGTATTTCTTTTTGGGGCTTTCCATATATATATTTATATTTATATTTCTAAATTTTTCTAGAGTGATCGGTTTTGTTTTGTTTTAAGAAATATTAGATAAAAATTACAGTTTTGATGTCGTTTTATTGATAAAATCTATATTACATAAAGACAAATATGCAAATTACTTAAGCATTGATAAGGGTTTATATTTGAGGACAACGAGAGTTTAAGACAACTTGAAGGGTCATAAAACGATTTCTATGTATCTTTTCAATCCTTTCAACTATAAAAATCACGCTTTTAATGTTATCAAAATATTATATTTTTATGATTTTCAACTAAATTTGAATATCGAACCGACTGCTAGCAGCCGGTTGGATATTGAATATCGAATATCGAATAACGAACCGGCTGCTAACTCACACCCATACCTTTCTCTACATCACCTTGAAGGTCACTCGATACAAAAACAAGCACGTTTGCGGACTGCTAGTCGGCTAAATAATTTACAATGGAAATACATCATTACTTGAAAAATAAAATTAATATTATGCATTTGTTGTGATTTCCAGGAAATAAAATATTCTTTTTGTTACACATTAAAGTTAATCAGCATCCAACACAAATATTGATAGAAAAAAAATTTACTAATGTCAATTTATTGTTAAGAACCACGTCTTACTAACGAATAGAAAACAACGGTCATATTCCTTACTTGGTACAGACATTTCCTTAGGCAGAAAATGACACTGATGACAAGGTAGAAAATACAATGCATATCGGAAAACGCATGGAATTTAACCAGCTGCATTGCAACACATGACAGATTCATAGATGTTGCAGACTTTAAACAGACATAAAAAATAAGCCTGATTGAAAACGTTAATAATAAATTCATGCATATTCCAGCGGCCAATCCATATCACGCTATATTGAAGTGACACACCCTTCAATAAAATGCAAAGAAAGTCAAAATAAAAATGCTCTTACTAGAAGGATACTGTTGCACAGTATTGCATTTTTTGTACTCAAGTACATCTCATTCTTAACCTTTTCAATGGGAAAATATAAAGGTAACAAAACTATTGTCATGGCTAAATAACTCTTAACTGACACAATTTAAATTGTCCAACCCATTAACAGACTTTATTCCCCTAATATTCACTAAAATGTGGTATTACTCACGTTATATTACAATTATGAAATATTTATTAAACCAAAGTACTATTTTGTGTCCTATAAATGATATCTAAATTTAGTTTTACTGAAAACTGCGCAGACTATGAAATGTTTTTACAGGTGGAAAATGTTCTATGATAGATATCATTTTGGCAGACACTTTTTCTTTTTTTGATTTGGTTCTTATAATATGCCAAAAATCTGTATATTTAACAGAGTTTAACATTGAATTGTGCGTTTTACTCTTAACAGACGTATAACCGACCCGATAAACAGTCCAACCGCCCATATAGCCGCATACTCAGGTTAGATTAACCGACCAATCTCTCGGTTAACCGAGTGAAGGCCGTGTGTTTAAAGCATACTCTGTGTTGCATATAACAGATAAAGAAATCTTGAAAGTTTTGATATCTAACAACAACCTTCTTTTCTCCTATCTATCGATGTGACTACAATTAAAGCATTCAATGTCAATTTGTGTAGCAAAGTTTATGTTCATATCGGTATTTACCAAATCTGGAGTAAAAAATTAATTGAAAAATTTTAGTGATCTGTGCAATCTCTAACGGCGAGTTTGCCTTTGATGAAGTTTTGGTTTCGCCCTTCTTTGCACATCACTATGGTACATGTATGTCTTTTTCTTATTTTTCTTCTAAATAAACTGTTTTTTGAAAAAAATGCCTGCGTGAAAAAGAGTGAAGACACCAAGGTGGTAGTTCTATTGATTTATATCATTTAAGTCGTTATTCACAGCTTGTTGCAAAATCATATGAGTTTAAATATTCGATGTATTCTATAAATGAATATTTAATGAAATAAAATATCTTTATACTGAAAAGTTATGACATAATTACAGCTGTTTTGAATTTGATATCAACTAAATGTTTTTGTATAGATTTATTGATAATGAATTGTGTTTTTCCGTGCATTTGTTTTTATTTTATAGATAAAGATAAAAAAGACTAACTTTACTCCGAAACATTTTATATATGTGAATGTTCCAAGTCAAGAATTTCTTGAGTAAATATCTCCGTCTGTCTGTTCATTTGAGAATTCAAGTATAAAAAAAGGATACGGTTCCACCCTGCGTCTATATATACTGCGAACGCTGCTGTCAGTGTAAAAGTGTATTATTGACTGTATAGAGTCCATTTATCAGTAAAATACAGAATTAAAAAACCTTTTCTTTTTCCTTATAACAATCCATGAAGGTTTACGAATTCAAAATGTCAAAAGGTTCTGACAAAATTTCATAAAATTCTATGAAGGGTTGACAAAGTCATTGATGTGTAACAAAATTTAACCCCAGACTGTATCTTCTTGTTAACTGCAAAAATCACAGACTATCTGCTTGCATAGTTGTTAACTGCAAAAACCGAAGTTCTTCTCTATCAGTAATATACGGAAAAAGGGAGAAAAATATTTTGAGTATTATGCTATGGATTACTGTCTTTTGGTCATAAAAAAGCTTCTGAATGTTTGATTAAGATATTGATGACTGAAAAACTTTAACGTTAGACTGATTCTAAATGTTAATTGTTAAAATGTCCATTTATTTATGATACACAGAAAAAATTTAAATAAATTTTTGCTTTAGATACTTTCTTTTGATCATAAAAAGCAGTTAAAATCTAGAGGTCAATTTACAGTCTTCAACAATAGACAATGACCAATAAAAAAATGCTATACGCATAGGCTATAGAAATTTGCTTTCAACACCAAATGCTGTATTGAAATAAGGAAAAAAGGCCACAATATGTAAATAATAAAAACAACTGACGACGTTCCTGTTCAGTCATTTCAATCATGCCAGGTTGGAAGCACTTGCTTCCATCAGGGATCGATAGACATCTAGCAGCTCTACTGACAAATTGGTAATTTGAATAAAGTATGATACCGATGTTCGTGAGCACGGTACGTGTTTCTAAAAACAAAACGTAATCGGACACGCTCCTCGAAGCAATAAATATAAAACTGTGAGAGCATTGAACCAATAAAAGCATAAACACAACAGCCGAAACCGTTTTACAGATAACTTTGAATGAGGAAGTTACGATTTTTTTGGGGTACAAATTGAATAAATTAGAACTCTGAAAATACACAATATATTTATTTTATGTATTATAGTATCGAGGCACTGGCCTTTCGGATTGAAAGACCACAGTCAGAAGTATCGACCAAGTGGTATAACAAAAAGTGTATCGATTCATCCTTCAATAATGTGGTAATTTAACATTCACATATATATAAAAATACAAAACATTTTTATTTGTTTCAATCAGTTCATTTCCTGTAGAGTTTTTAATGTTGCAAGATGGCCAAGATTAAAAAAAATGTACAAGGAAAAAACGATTATTAGTGACTGTTATGACGATTTGAAAAAAAGAAATTTGTAAGTTAAACTAACGAAATATAACAGTAGACAAACAAGCGAAAATAAAACTTACCAAGATGTAAAAGCAAAATGGTTATCACCACCGTTATGAATTCCATGCTTGTTGACAATATTATGCTATGAATGATAACTTTTGAGATTTTATGAAGACACAATCAATCAATTAAATGCATTGTAATCTTTTTTCACAATCGAACACCCAAATAGATTCAAATGAACTTCATTATAACTGGGTGTTGAGTCTAATTGAAACGATTTATAATATTCTTTATCATTTGGAATAGAGTAAATATGTGCTACTCTGGTGTTTTAATTATCTTCATAGCTTAATAAAGACGTATCAGAGTTAGTTTACACATAATAATTAGACTTTGTTAGTTGTATTTACATCCAATCAATTAAGCTATTGAAAAAACTATATTTGACTTCCATTAGGCTATAACTAACTTCCTGTGGCACGATTGTTTATGTGAAAAACATCTCTATCTAGCATTGAATTTGTTTCAAATGATGTTTTAAAGTATTTATTGTTTGTGAGCTAGATTATTGAGAACGTGCACTTTCAAACTAAGCAGGATAGGCATCCGGGATTCTTTATTGCTTCCCAACTTATCCTAATTAAGGATGTTCGCTCCTCTGTTTAAAAACATAGATTTTTAAAAGACTGTTATACATTGATAGTATATAAATAATGGAACTTAAAAAGCAGAAAAAATGAAGGGTCAGTGTCCTTGTTTTCTAGATATAAGCAATTGAAAATTTGGCGAGAAATGGTTCTCTTTAGATTTTTCATACATTTAACATTGGCACCTTTTTCCTTTCAAAAACTATGAAAAATACCAAGGATTTTATAAAATTTTCAAAAATGACTTTTTAAACAATATGTTATGAAATTGTGAAAAGAAAAATAGGGGTTAGCGGCAAAATATTTTATTGGCACTACATGAACACAACTTGAGGATTTTTAAAATATCTGACAAAAAGTCTATAGCAAGAGTACCGAACATCCTTAAATTGACCAACGCCCACAAACTTGTCAAAGTAATTTTATACAACTTTTTTGTAACACGACTTACTATCAACATCGATTATTGCAGTGTTATAATTGTCTTAAAAAAGTTAAATCAAAGCAGTTCTTTCCAAGTCTCCATGTCTGGGTAATAGGAAATAAACCGGTGACGAACTTAGGGGCTATAGGAGAATAAAAAGTCCCTGCTCAAATAAATTTAAGGTATTAACATTTTATCCCAACTGAAAAGAAATACTTCTAACATTCTCTGATTTGGTTTTTATAATAAAATTTAAAACCGCGACAAACTTCGCTCTCTTCGTAACGAAATTAAAAAATTAAGGCAATTGATTTTAGTAGTTTTATTTGATAGCACATCATCTACCAATGGAAGTTATGTCAAAACTCAACTGATAAATATGTTTTTTTTTAACATTCAGTCGATTTTGCTAATAGGGTAAGACAAGAAATTTTGACATATTGATTATCTGTTAAAAGTTGTTTTTTCATAAATATAAAAATAAGAAGATGTGGTATAATTGCCAATGAGACACCTCTCCACCAGAGACCAGCGGCTCTTTTCACAAAAAGTCTTAAGAGTAAAAATACTCGTAAGTCATACACATTTCAGTATAACTAATTGATCGTAAGATTTTTTGTGAAAAGAGTCCGACCAAATGACATAAAGCATGAAATAGAAAAAAAAATTTTGGACATGGTAATAAAATAGCAGAAGGACTCTTGGACGTACCTGTGTGAACTTATTTACTGTTGCATGCTGGCTCATGCGATGGTTAACTAAGCCTTTTATGGCAATATTATTCATAAAGCTAACAAATTATTAATTATATTTCAAATCTTTCTCTTTTGCATACTATACTTACTGATAAAGGTTTCTAAGTTACTTACTTTTATTGGATATTAACTGAACTTGGGATAAGCATCAATTTGCTAAGTTATTATACTAGTATTTTGAAACAATACTAGTATGTTCCTTTAGTTCATTGTTCAGTATAATGTCTCATAAAGGACCGGAGATATAACACTATTTCAGAAAAACTTTTTTCATAGATTTACAATAATTTTTTCATACAGTTAGACTCAAACAATTTTTTTTTCTACCTTGACTTTTCTCGTTTGATTACAAAAAAAATTTAAATCTTTTACTTTGATTTCATAGTTTTTTTGTGGAGGATCAAATCCAAAAAATATGAAAGCCAAGGATGAATAAATGCTAGAATATCTGAGGAGCTACATAACTAAAAGGACCGTAGTTTCATAGTAATTTCTAAATGTATCAACAGAGAAAATAAGAAAGGAATGCTATAAAGCTTAACAGTACAGAAACATTGACTTCTAGTCTGATGACAACATTGGGGACTAGCATTCCACCAGAACGGTATTGACCCAAAGCTAGAGAATGAAAATATAACTTTATAAATTTGGTGACAGATAAAGCCGAAAAAAAGTAACTTACAAATGCACAACAAAATAAAATTATGAGCATTCTATTAATTTCACCTTGTTATCTGTTGGTACTTTTTGTTAATTGCAAATAAATGAGGTTTTGTACAGATTATAAAGATAACTTTTATTAACAATTAACAAAATGTCATAATTGATCCAACAAAATGGATTTAAATAGCTAGACTGTTGATTTTACTAAAACGTTTCATATCATTCTTTATCAGTTAAAACCAAGTAACGTATTCTTCTTTTAAAGTGCATTTAAATAAAAAGCTCTCTGTGCAAATTCCAAAAAGATAATTAATACCTTCTAATGTATATCGAATATTTTAGGTTTTTTTTTGTAATTTGCATAGAAATTCATGAAATTTATTTAGTTATTGATAAAAGTTTTGTTTTTACCTTGTTTTGTTTCTTTTAACGGATTAATGAGATTCGAACATCAATAAACTACGGCTGTCTCTTATCAACTTCCTTTGGGAACTGACCAACTTCATTCATTATTATTTTCATATAAAACTTTTATATTCTAAATAATTGTATTTATTCTAACAAACATCTAGTAATTATCATTTGGAAGGTAGGGATCAGTTGAATTTTATTGAAAAATATTCTGAAAGCATGAATAAAGTAAGATGGTATTGTATTCGCGCGCTTTATATGATTCGAAAGGCAGAATTTAAGTCGGCAACCACGTTTTCAAGATGAGTATTGTAGTGAGAAAGAAAAAGGTTACGAATATAAAATTCAGAACATCTGTAAAAGGTTAAACATTTAATAAAAATCTGTTCTAAATTATATATTAGCAGTTCTATTATATTTATTTGTACCAAATATTTCACGAAATTTCACGGTCTTTGTTGTAAGTTGAGATATATAAATAAGGAATCGACTTACTGGCACATATACTTTTCAATTGCCTTCTGGATTCTCGAGAAACATACTCTACTATTATATTGTCCAAGAACGTATCCTGAATAAAAGATAGAAACTTGATATTAAGCAAATAATTAAGGATTTGTCAGTACCAAAACAAATTGTCCTGGCGCAAGATAAAGGCTACAAAGGAACTTACCGTTATCTTGATATTTTTTCGTTAAATAATCAAGAATTTTCTAAATATACTGCCGAAATTTACCTACAGGTTATTATTTTAAATAAATCAAATATACATTGTAAACGGTAATAACTGTCCTTTCCTAGATTTAGATATTTCAGTTTTACACGGAAAACCCTACACTAAAATTTACGACAAAAAGGACGATTTTTAGTTTCCTATTGTTAATTTTCCTTTTTTGGACGGTGATGTTCCTTTGGCACCATCTTACGGTGTTTCTATATCACAACTCGTAAGCTATGCCCGTGTCTATTGTGACGTTTTGGATTTCAATGAACGTAATCTATGTTTTACTGGTAAATTATTAAGTCAGGGATTTCGTTACCACAAATTACTAAAAACCTTTACTACATTCTTCCATAGATATAAAGATTTGGTTTTGAAGTTTGGTTGTACCTATAAAAAGTTATTTCAAACGGGATAGCACATCTTAATTTTTAGGGAGATGTTGATAACCGAGCCCGGAAATTTAGATACGGTCCTGGAAAACTTATCGATCCTTTAAATAAACTTATTCTAAAAGGTTACCAATTCAACACTGTAATAAGATCTTTGAATATTGTTTTTATTGGTATTAATATTGATTTTGTTATCAGTAAATTAAAATCAAACTAAATATTATTTTATATACATATGCACATTCATGGTTCTACAATCTGTCGATACCTGTATTTTGGCATTGCACAAGGTCATATTTTTCTCTGACTGTTAATGACGTCTTTACACTAAATCCATTGGATGTTGGATGTGTACTGATGGATATTTTAGTCTTAGATGCATGATTTTTTATTAGTTGTTATTGGTTTTGAACTAGCTGTCAGTAACTGTGAGTACTCTCAGATCTGTACTTAGTGTCTTTATGTTGTGGGGATGTATCAGTACCCTGCCACGTCCACTCGGTGTTTTTCTTACATGTATTTCTGTTTGTATCCATCTGATGAGTTAAGCCTTTTCTATAAGACTAGAACATCACCATAACAGCCGTCATTCAATGAACAAGTGAAACAAAACTATTTATATACAATTAGATGTAACCTAAGAAAAGGAGCATACTTAGGATATCTTTTTACAGCAACTTGTTGGCGTTATCAGAGCAACTCGAAACTTACTGACAGAATTTTCTGTCAATATATGGTGATATCATTTTGGGTACGTCAAAGTTGCTCCTTTATTCTTCTTTTTTCCTGTACAAACTATAAAATTGGTTCTACTGTCATCCCTTTAAGAACCCCAAGGGTTGACTGGAGACAGTGGAGTATCATAGGAATGTGTTCATCCCTTGGTCTTCTTTCAACAGTAAAACACTTGCCATAGATGAAAGTTAAATCCATTGCCTCGAGTAAAGAGAGTGTCACGCTCTCTGCAGTTAAGAACCCTTGTAAGTCTTAAATTCTGTACTGATCAACCATATCCTTATTTTCCAGTGTCATTTTAAATCTCCCTTTCATCCAGGTCAACACCCCTGTTGCAGGACTTACCTATTATATCAATTGTTAATTTGTTCTCGTCCTGAATATGCACGAAATATTTGCCATTGAACGTAAAGAAAACAATTACCAATCAATCAAACAACAGTAAATGAATTAATGCCCCAATTTCTGATTAAGTCCACTCAATTCGAGAAGACAATTTTAAATAAATGATGTGTATGATGATTGCGTTGAGTCTGAAAAGGGTTAGTAAGGCTATTTAATCGTCTTTTATAACTGATCAATATTTTGACTTTTCGACAAATAAATTGGTATATTATAACTAAATTCATTATATTATCATTTTTATTTTATAGATGTGTCTTCATTACATATAAATACTAAAACTCACTTTCTGAATACCTAGTTTTACGTACACTTAACCCACACAAGGTCTACATTGACTATCGACTTATCAAAATATGATTTAAACAACATGTAAGTTGTGAGTTGAAACCTAGCTCGAGGCGAAGTGTGTTCGTTGTGAACAGATAAGGATTGACGAATGTCTGATGTTCTCTCCGCCGGGCACACTTGCTTCCACCACTAATAAAATATGACCGCCATGATATAGCCAAGTGGCGTTAAACACCAACAAACAACCAAGTGAACGATTTCTGTACAGACGCAAGTAATCCGTTTATAATAACTAAGCCGTAGTACGCATTTAAAACTCCTCGTCAAAATGAATTTGTTTGAATTTTCCTTTTAAGTTTCCAAGCTTAGTGTTTGGTTGTTTGTGATTGTTTTGTGCACTTGTTTGTCTTTTCGTCGACTAGGGTTTTTTTGTCATGGCGTTTCCAGTTTCCCTGCCATTTAGAGTTGTCCTCTTGGTATCTTCCGCCTCTTTTATCCAAAGTATCTTCTTTTTACATGTACTTAGTAACAATGCATGGATGGCCACAAGGTCAGATTAGTAAGGTTTAGTCATTGGAAATTTGGAAATGCATTAAATATAAAAATGAGTACGCATGGCTTTTAAATTTTGTTTTAGTTCAGGACGAGTAATGATCATAGTTATATTTAAAAAATGTATTATTATGGACAATCGGATGGTTAACGCCCAGCGACAAATATAACATGCATATTTATAGGACTTCATGATTATGAATGTTCTCTGATTTGTACTAGACAGACAGGCTGAGACAGATTATTTGATTGTTGCTCACAAGGAAGCTATTAAACCAAGAGTTCCAAATGGTGAAGTTGAAATCATCCCTTCGTAAATTTTACCGACGCCATCACGAGTTGGTTGACCGTTATGGAATAACCGTTTCACAGATGATATCGGATATGTTCCTTATGTCGTAACTACAATACCCTTCCTTTTTCACGAATGTGACCTACCGAATTAGACTATTTACCGGATTTGTAATAACATAAACGACGGGTGCCACATGTGGAGCAGGATCTGCTTACCCTTCCGGAGCACCTGAGATCACCCCCAGTTTTTGGTGGGGTTCGTGTTGCTTAGTCTTTAGTTTTCTATGTTGTGTCTTCTGTACTATTATTTGTCTGTTTATCTTTTTATTTTTAGCCATGGCGTTGACAGTTTATTTTCAATCTATGAGTCTGACTGTCCCTGTGGTATCTTTCGTCTCTCTTTGATGTGCTAGGTCACAAGCTTAAGGTAGCAGCAGTCTGCAGGAAGAAAAGTCACCTAACACGGATAAATTTAATCTTTGCTCTTATCATATTTCATTATTATATGTATATATATAAGCTTTGTTTTAATTTACTACAATAACGTAGTATTTCAAACAAAGTGAACAAAGACTTTTACTACTGCATTCACCTTATCACTTTCATTTTAACCTGAAATCGATTTGCACCAGTATTTACCTGCACTACGAAAACTTCCGCGTTTATTTTATAACAAAGACGGCTGGTTTAAATCACAATTTTCCAATGGAATATTTCATACTATTGAGCATAAATTGTACCAATAGAAATGCATGACAGAAACCTAAATTTTCTGTTTGCTTGAAGTGTATGCTTCTTATTTTTCTAGTAATATACAGTTTTCATTTGAGATAGAGGGTTACAACAAGCAACTGAGCCGAAAGTTACTAATTGCTCACAATCATAATGACTTTGTTGACTGCCAAAGAATATGTTTTACAGAATGCAGAAAATACTTTCCGAAGTCGTTAAGTGTCAAGCCATCCTCCTGTACTGTTTTCCTCGTTTCATACATTTTAATTCCGTCATAGATCCCGCATGCAACTATCGTACATTTGAATCTGTTACCGGTTTTGTCATTTTCTTTTTTTGACACTTGCTACTGGATATTATCTGACAGACAATGCATATTTAGCAGGATACAATTACCTTTTTAACTCCATTCAGAGTTCAAGCCCTTCCTACTGAATGTCGTTTGGCGGGCAATAAATGTATAGTAGGAGATAACAACTTTATCAATTCATCCTGTATGATTCTGTTTTGAGCTTTGGTACTATTTTCAACTAGATAATAACTTAGATTTTGAAAAAAAAAAAAACATAGGAAAATTATTTAGAAAAACACATAATTTTAAAGCATAATTGGTGCAGGTTCTTATATTAATAGTATTAAAAATGAATTGAGGAAGGTGACAAGATGAGGAATTTAATACAACAGAAGATGAGCAACTTCGGTACTGTAATGAAAATACGTTGATTGTTTTATTTGTATTTGCTATTATTAAATTTCGTTATCATTTCAAATTAAAGAATGTAATTCCCCCATGCATATATAGCTCTGATTCCTTTGGTTTAGCTTTAATTAATGTCCTTTTTGGTTTTATCATCTCCTCAAAATTTGTTTTAGGGTTTGGCCTCGAGCATCACTGAAGAGACATTAATTGTCGAAATGTGCATCTGGTGCAATACAATTATATTTTTTCACGCTAACTCTAGTTATTCCTTACCAATCCCTATGTAATTTCATCACAACATTCCTATTTCTGTATTTAAACAGATTTGATACTAGTATATAATAGTTTTTTTTAAAAAGTATCCAGTCTATATAAACATATATGCAGTCACAACAACAGTTACAACTTATTTAATTCGATTATGATGCAAAGTTTGCTATAAGTTCTCTCTGCAAAACGTATGTCTGTATCTTTCAATGAAATTTGTGGTAGGTCTAACCGTTTTCCGCAAGCAATAAGGACCCAAAGGGACCAAATATCGCAATTTTTCAGGGTACATAGAATTTTCCTTAGTTTTCCTCCAAATTTGGAGGTTTTTCATAGAATTCTTTTTGACCAGAACCTTCAGTGCCCAGAATGTACCAAGTAAATCATGAAACTGTGTCTACAACCAATGAGATTGATTGACGTTTGCTTCACCTCCAGTGGCAAACATCTCATGCATGTAAAGAACAAAAACGAATTAAACAATTTATCAGACAAGTAGGTACTGAAAAAAAAGTTGGTCGACCTCTGATGGACGGTTGAAAATTGGGACTGTCACTGAAAAAAGGAATGTTGGATAAAGAAAAAAATAAGCCATCGACAGATCCATCATAGAGTTGTTGCAAGTGTTCCTTAACATGTAAAGGGCGTGGCTTTCTCTCAACATGGGGTGTTGGTTTTGATGTATTTCATCCAGCATACTCTCAGGCATAGATTACATTAGTCATATTTGGCACAACTTTTTAGAATTTGTAGCCTAAGTGTTCAATGCTTTTCAACTTCATATTTGATTTGGTCTTTCAATTGTTTTGATTCGAGCGCCACTGATGAGTCGTTTAAAGAAGAAACACGCGTCTTTTGTACCAAATTATAAGTCAGGTATCTTTGATGAGCGTATATAAATACGTGTAAATTTCTTTGACCATATGACTTACGTAAGTCAATGGAAAACAGAATGGACTACTGAACCCCGAAACCAAATTAAAATGACTCGCGCTTTTCAACTAAAATATATTTTTTAGCTTCTATGTCCAATTTAAACCGTTTAATGCGAAATTTATATATCTTTATTTTGATTTTACCGTTGTCGTATACATTTTCCTTGATAGCATGAAGTGCTTGAATGCTAATGAAAATAATAATCTAAGTAGTGAACATTGTTCTCTCTCGCCTTTTCTTGGAATAGAAGTGAGGCGACAGTAAATAAGATTGGTTTAATCGGAACATAACATTTTAATTTCAAACACCTGATATCGACACAATCAGTTATTTATGGCACTGACGACACGGTACAATGTAATATATAATGAACACCTAATATATACTTTTGAATTACTGGTCGGTGGTTCTTTCCCGGAACACCGGCTTTCTCAACCAATAAAAATCACGATATAGCCATTAGTGCCGAAAGTGGCGTTAAACACCAAAAATCTTACAATCATTAATTTCACGTCCATCTGACCACCAATAAAGATGCATATGTATTTTGAATATGTATATCTGTATTTTTATGATTTCGTGGTTCTTCTTTACAATAATTTATATAGATGTCAGAAACTAAAAATTCACTCCGTACAGATATATAGCTGAAGCAGTATTTGTCTTCAATACGCCGTTTTATTCGATTTTACGAACTTAAGACACAGAACAAACTCGGCTGGCAAATAAATCGCACAATTAACTCTGATGGCAAAAAATCCCACAATGACTAGAATTTGTTTAATATCATAACGGTAATGACGAATTATTTCACCGGAAGTTCATATTTAAGTTTGTCCCAAAACCATCGATGTTCACTAGATTTTTCGCCTATTGCTAAAACTTTCCTATCTTTTACACGAGATTTCCATGGTTCTTTTTGTACCATGTCTTCAGCTTCTGGGTGATATTTTATGAAAATAATTCTACCATCATTAGGATTCAGCATTTCCGCCTGTTGACATTCAAAAACGCTCCATTCATTTTCATCATATTTGTCTGAAAGTATGATGATCACTCTTTTACTGTTTTCCATAGATTTCACAATCTGGTCTGCCTTTTCTTCTCCAATTTGTAAGTTAATGACCGGTATAAACAGTTCCTGTTTCTTCTCCTCTAACCGTTTCTTCAGTTTTCTCGTCACCCATTGCCGTATGTGTATGTTTTCATCATCAAAAGAGATGTAGGCATCGTACGATTTAACTTCTTCGTCAATCTTATATTTATCACTAGGATGGATTCTAAAAAACTTAAAAACAAGGACTTTTGTCTCATATGGACATCGCTTAGCCCAAACGATTCCTATTACGACAAGAATTAACAGGACACCAAAACCAACGGCCAAACCGATTTCAGTATCATAATTACAGTCAAGTAGGCTCTCTGTGACGTCAATTATCTTATGGACGTCTCCTTCTGTTGTTTTACATGTAACGGACTTATCAGGTTCTACTATAGAATCCAGTTCAAGCCATCCTTTCATCCATGTCATATTACAGTCACAAATAAATGGATTGTTATAAATGGAAATGGATTGTACATTCTGAATAGAGTTTGGTAAAAAATTGAGATTATTGTTCGATATATTCATTGACAACTTTGATTGCGTCATATTTTTGACAGTTTCTTGATCAATAAACACAAGTTTATTATTCGCTGCATTTAGTTTGACGAGTTGATCAACATATGGTCTTGGATCTATTTTCCAAATACTGTTATTAGAAACGTCCAAAGTAATCGTTCTATCTGGAATGTCTGGTAGTTTCATTGGTAGCATAATTAAATTTCCATTCATACAATCTACTTGTAAAATTTTAGTTTCGGATATATTTGTACACTTGCATCCAAATGAACAGTTTATGACGTCACAATTAAACTCGTTAAGGTCTACGGTCATGATACGTTGTCCACTAAGATTGGGCGGACTTCCACATTCAACATGTAAAAGTTCTGATTCTGCATACCTATAAAAAGAGTCCTGAATCTTTGATGCCATGTAGTGCATATGACAATCGCATGTCCAATTATTTTTCGTAATGTCCAGCCGATAGGTAACAAAGTCGCCTACAAAATCACCGTTTGGTTTTTGGTATCTCCTGAACCACTCATCGTCCCATCTGGCAAATTTATTGTATCTTAAATCAACGTAGGCATGATAAGGTTCCTGTAGGTCATAAGTCCAGTTTAGACGATTGGTAAATTCATGCACGTCGTTATGACTAAGATTAAATGTTATGATAGAAGGTGGAATATACGGCCATGCTTCCATATATGTCATTTTATTGTATGAAAGGTCAACATTACGAAGTGCTTTTAGGTTGGTACTAAACATCGACATGCCAATGGATGCTATTTGATTACTTGACAACACCAAGGTGACCAATGTATCGCCAATAGGATCAAAGACCTCAGATTCTAATGACCGGAGCTGATTGTTCTTCATGTTCAGAGTCTCCAGAACTTTTGTATATTTGAAAGCATTCGGGTCTATTGAGTTGATTTGATTATCATTTAAATTTAATGTTTTCAGTTGGTAAAACAAAGGAATATACTTCTGACTAAGTCCCCTATCATAGGATGCAAAAGCAGTTGCATTTATATGTGTAATTTGGTTTCCAGACAGGTCAATACTTATAGCTTGTGGATTACAGTCTTCGAACAATGACTCGTCAATTTCCGTTATACCAAGGTTGGACATAACGATATTGGTGGCAGATGAATCCGAACAACGACCTGACACAAATGGTTCTAGCTGAAGTAATACTACGAACAATGGCAATAGATGCATGTTCATTGTCTGTTACTAATTTCTTGTATCTGTAATAGAAAAAAATACATTGAACATATTGACAACTTCAAAAGCTCGTAAATGCAAAACTTAAAATAATCATGTATTAGTAAGTAAATTTACTTGTACACTATTTTGCATAGACACAAATTTGAAAATCAATACAAAGTTAGACTTCCTGGTCTGTTTTACAAATTCTTAAACGTTGGTTTCCGTTTCTTAATTCTCCTATTCATGTAGAAGTGGAAACATAAGTATAGCTTTATGAAGATATCATAAACGAAAGAACTTTGCCCTGTACAGTAAGTTGTGTTCACAGTACCTATATATCCCTATTTTATTTGAGTTTTTAATCAATTAAGCCATTGCTTATATTGTTACTCAATCGTCACTATTATTGGACAGAACTTATGTATGAAACACACTGCAGGTAAACAAATTGGTTATAACGGTTTGATAGCACTAAATTGTCTTTAAAAAGAATGTCCGATACAGCTGATATGCCTTTGTATGTTCTCCCTCCTTTACGATGTATGTCTCGTACGTATACAATAACAAGTGAACAAGAAGATGAGTCCAGGTTGTCCTTGTAAGATACCGGGTGTCATTAATATATATTCATAAGTTTGTCAAATGATTCAAAGAACCAACTATATGTTTTTGTCTTGATTTTGCCAAGGATTGATTTTGCAGCTGTAATTTTAACATATTATATTGATACATGTAATTTTGCGAATAAACACATTGCAAAAACAAAAGATGCCGGCCGTCTGGTAAAATAAACCGTCCGACAAATGTATTTGATATATTGTCAATAAAGATATCAAACATCTTAATGTTGTAAGTCTCAATGAACTGTTTGTTCAAATAAGAATTTATTAAAATTATGATTTGTCCCTACCTCCAATCAAGGTAGTTGTATTTGAGTTTGCCATTTTGTATGTAACAGTTTTGAACTCATATTATTAATCTATTTTAGAAATTAAAATGAAGAAAATATTTATGTTAATGTAAGAAAAGCCCAAATTTTATAAACTTCTGAACTGGGAATAAAATAGCTTCACACTAGTCTTATATTGTGATTTTATATATATATGGTCCAATTTAGTGTCCACATCTTGCATATCTCACGGACCTCATTGGTTCTTGAGAAACCTGAGTTATCATATTTACGTATCCTCGCGTCCACAAGGTGGCAGTGGCGGATCCAGAGGGACGGGGTGGGGGTCGGGGGTTCCGGCGGTTGGAACCCCCCTTTTTTTTGGACGATCAATGCATTTGAATGGGGACATATAGTTGGACCCCCCTTTTTAAAATGGCTGGATCCGCCCCTGGGTGGTGAATGTAATTACGAATATATAACCGTTTATTGATATCAATGTAGTGCTGAATATCAAACTGTACCATAAAATATCATAATATGTAAATTATTACATTGTAAAAACTTCCAGCACTTAAAACATGCTATGAAAGTGAAGATATATGTGTATAAGTGTGTGTATCTCATTCTCAAAGCTAAATGCCTGTTTTGACATATCAGAGTAAAATAGTCTAAATGTCATAACAACTCTAAAGTTGGCTGTTTTAAGTGATTATTCAAAATTATTTGTTTTAAAGTGACAGTAAAACTGTGTAATGAAATACCATTTCCATCAACTCATAATATCATGATTAGATTAAAATTGTTTATAATTATAATCGATGATTTGTATTCTATTGATACATTGTTGTACATTTATCCTTACATAACTTACCTTGTATTTTATAGTGTGAATTATTATACATGCACATATATATGTATATGTAACTTGATATCATTTCAAAATGCAGTAACTACATGTAATACTCACATACGTAACCATGATTTAAAAAATGGGGGACTAGGAACGTTAGGATTGGGATAGGTAAAAGTCTATGCATTAATCATGCATATATATATATATATATATATATCTCCTAAATCCGTCTCAGATACTTTGAACATTAAAGGCTACTATTAACTATATAAAAATTACATCATGATGCAGTCAATAAATTCGTTTGATATTTTTGTAGCCCGTCATTATTATAAAGTTGGAATGAAAATGTACGTACATACCTGTGTCCTGTCTGATATTTAAACCCAAACTGAATAAGTTGTATATTAACTATAGTTAAATGTATACAAACTAGACTTCCTTGTTTTATTTTTATTCAGTATTTCTATTGGTCGACTGAGAGAGCTAAGTGGATCTTTAAAAGGCAAATCAAAAACTGTATATTTATAAAAATAGAAAAACCATTTCATTTTACTTATATAGTCAATGTGCACTTGACCTAAATATATTTATTACTAGAACAAACACGCGACATCGCGTGTCCGTGACTGAATTAAAGTACCTATGCCTTATTTTTAGCCTGGATTTTTATTATTCGTATTGTCATCTGATAGTCATGCTCATTGTAGGGTGCACAGTTTTCTCTGCTTTCAAAATCATTCTGTTTGTACCCGTCCTGTTTTGTTTTTTTTTTTATTTTTAACAAATTAACCAAAATTAATAATTGTATTGAGGTGGAAGAAAACAGACTCGTTAAATAGTGTGGTATAGTGTAACATGGATATAAAACAACTATTGGAAGAATTCCAGGTTCTCCTGGGTTCATTCCTCCTATTCCCACTTTTTATAAATCTGGTAAGAAAAGTTAAAATTTCAAATGGGAATAGGGGGAAACTTGTGCAAACAAAGGATTATACTGTATAAACATTGTTTAATCAACTTTTAATTGACAAGTGTTTTTTGGATAGGTAATAGGTTATTTTTGTATGTGTATGAATTCTGTGTTTTTAATTAAAATAAATATGAAAGAAATGGAAACAAATATAAGTAAATTATTTTATTTCTTTTATAACACAAATTCAACAGTAGATTCAAGCAAACATTATAATATGAAACAAACAATACAAGTTAACAGCACTAAAACAAATCACACATTAGAAATTCACTGCATATATATATAATAAGTCTATTAAAGTTTATTAATCTATTCAATGTGAAGAAGGTGGGAGGCTGCATCACCAAACTGTACTGTTGTGATTTCCTGGTTGCGGTGTCTAACCTTATGCTCTTCTAATCTGTTGTTGATTTCGACATTCTTTCGTTTTTGGGCCACTCTCTTCCCACCGGCTGCATACTGGATCATGGTTAGGGCGTTGAAAGCTTCCGCATGTTACAGTAGTTTTATGAGTTTAAAGATGTTTGGATGTGGGTGCAGGACATGTTTCTTCAGCTTGCTGTGCCATCAGTCAAGTCCTTTGTCCCTGTGTTGTGTAATGGTCCCAAAGGTGACTGTTCTATTCGACCCAGTATGTTGTTACATAGTCTGTAAAGGGCGTGTAGTTGATGTTAGTATCAATCTGATCTATGTCGGTTAGGGAATTAAACCACACATCTTCGACCTCCGCAGTAGGTTCAAGTGGAAGGACAGCGGTACAGCGTACTAGTTGATGAATGTTGTTGTCTTCCTTGTATGGAACCTGAATCCCTGTTTCTTGTGTTTTTCTCCATATGCATTGTGTGTAGTGGAGAAAACAGCCTTTTGCGTTGATGCCAGGAATACAGAATAGGCTGTATTTCGGATGGCGACTGCATAGTCCAGGAAGATAGTGGTAGGCTGGAGTTGTAGTTGGTGTTGGTGGCATACATCTTTGAGTTAAGTCAGGAACCTTGTGTATACTAGTTCGCTCTTGGCTGGAAGAAAACTATGTACCAGTGGATACATTGCGCCGTCAACCATTGCGTGAAATGTGTAAAGTTGGAAGAATAGGCTCGGACAGGAATGGGTCACCTTTGGTAGTACGTGCCCAAATACCATCTTTGTTGATTTCATCAACAGTTTTTGGTAAAACTGGTAGGTTCTTCTTGCGTTTGTTGTACATGGAAATCTTGCAAGATGGGAAAGTTTGTTATAATATTATCTATCATCAATTTATTTGTTCGGATGACAATTTTTTAAGTTTACAAATTCAATGTTTTTTTAATCTTACTTCTATTTATCTGACTTATTCTTTATATTTAAATAATTCTTTGAAAAGAAAAACATATTACAAATAAACAGTATATTAAACTATTATTTTTTTAAATAATATTATACTTAAACAGTGTAAAAATATGTTTTCTTTTAAAAAGACAGGTAAATCTTAGGTGAAATTTTAATTAACCTTGATTATTATAAAAACAAATTATTTATCAAAACATCTATTGTTATTTGCATGTGGAATGGTGTCTTCCTGCTATTCCTACATTTTATAAATTCATATTCCTTCTATTCCTACAAACAAAGAACAATAGATGTTGGTATAAGGTGTTTTGTTGTTTTAGCAATTTTTTGATTAAAATACAGGTAAGTACAGGTAATGTGGAAAGGATTATTACAATGATAAAATAAATAATAAAAAGAAGATTCATTGTAAATACGACTTTTATTTTAATATTTATGGGGATATTATATTGTACTGTGAACATTATTTATTTTTACTATGTTCTAAGTAAATGGCGTTGATGCTAGAATAAATGCTACAAAAGTATAAATTTAACCAAAGTGAAAAAGACCAAGCCTATTTGTTAATTTGGAGCTTTTCTTTAACCAATCCATACAACTCCCAGAAGGCATGCCATCGCCGATACTTCTACTCTTCATTCAAACCTAGAAGTAAGAGCTGTAGGATAGATTTTACAGAGGGATTTAACATCGATGGCAACGACCTACTCCGTACACCATCACATATATCTCTGCTAACATTGCCAGATCAAGAGGCCACTCAAACTGCCTTTGCCTTACAAGAACGGCCGCCCAGGCACTCTGTACCAAGCAGTAACAAGTTTTATGAAGTACTATATGCTTAAAACAATATTAGGTAGTAATGACAACTACTATGAAGAAGAAACTAAAGTTTGTGTCTGAATTTGCAATAAAATTACTTAACTTTTAAAGAGTCAAAACTTTGCAAATTTTATAGATTAGATGATGATAAAATACAGAATAAAATATTTTAATATATGATAATAGCTAGAAAAAAATTGTATTCATTAAATGTAAGAAAATATCGGGTGATTCAAGTTTTCATTTTTACTTTTGTAAAAAGGGGGTTGCAAACTTTCCAATATATTCTAGTCGTTAAAATGACTTTTCGAAAAATATAACAATACGAAATTCTAACGACAGTGTGGAAAATATAGTAGACATATTTGTCTTGATACTAAGACCATTTCAGCCGTGTGAGGAGATTTAACTCAAAATTTAGACGACTTTTTACACTTCTGTCACCGCATTATATGTTGACTAATGTCCTATAACTTTGATTTCGTTTTGCTGATGTATTTGTAACAATTCCTATTAAAGTGCTTAAAGGTTTTTGGGACCATAAATAGTGTTTACATTATTGTGCTATTTACTATTTTTCATGAACATGATGAAATAAATAAATGCAACTATGCCGATTTTTTAAAATTTATTGTCTCTCAGTGATATAAGAGGAAACAAACATAACTTAACAGTACAAAAAAAAAAAAAAAATAAGAATATATATTTCTTTTAATAATTTGCAACATTTTATACTGTTAGTACACTAAAATTGCACATGAATTGAAAACTAAAAGGTATTTCATTTAAATTTACCTGAAGTTAATTAGCTTCATGTTTTTACAACCTAATCCGATTTAATCCCATGTTTGTACAATTATTCCTCCTATTCCTACATGGATTTCTTACATTTTACATACCAAATTATCAAATGTAGGAATAGAAGGAATAAACCGTGGGAATAGAAGGAATAGTGATTTTAAAAAGTGGGAATAGGAGGAAGACACCGTTCTCCTGATATAGGAGGAATTTACAGATGGCAACAGGTAACAACCGAAAACTACATGTGACATATACTATTGGTATCGGTATCGGATTCGACTCGGAACTTGTTAATAATTTGAAATATTAATTACGTGGAAAACAAAAGGGCCTGGAATTTGAAAAAAGAAGTTGAATATGTTTTATATACTTGAATGGCTAAGGTTTACTATAAAAATGTAATGTAAGCAAACTGTTATACTTTATCAAAGTCCACCTTGAACGCAGATTTTTACGAATAGGTTGTAATCAATAAAAATATGGAGAATTTTAACAGTAAATAGTATAATACCTGGTTTATCGTGACTTAAATAAAAACCATATGCACCTGTAGTTTACACCTGAGTAGAATACCTATCGAAATACACATTTACTTCCTAGTTCTTTCTATTGGCGGATCGAACTATAATAAACCAATATGTATATCACTAAATTATTGTTCCATTGACTTTTTACATTGTTCGATACTATTCTAATGGCCCTTAATGCTAAGTAAATATTTCTCGTGACTCGAGTCCTTCAGTAACTTTTGATCGATATGTTTGTTCCGTTAGATGAGTCAGTGTTGGTCCGTTAATACCAAGGAGAAAGTATGATAAAGCGACTTTTTTCGTCCCTTGAATTCGAAAAATCAAAAAGTATAAAAAATCTACCAACCTTCGGATGTTCATAAGACATTTATTTTTTTAATTTAGTCTGTCAGACATAAGCATTTAAATTTTTGAATTTGGTCTTTCATATTGATATTAGTGTTTCAAACTTCTTACATTTACTGTAAAACAGCAATATCTGCCAAAATAGTGTCATTTTTAGATGGTGTCATAAATATTTAGACATGAGCAATAGTTTTACCCCAAAAGATATGAGGTCAAATACGAAAATTTGGACAAGTGTATGGCGTCAAAGCTTATTTTGTTTGTTACGCCTGGCGCACGTTTCATCTACACAACACTAATCAGTGGCGCTCAATGTATTCTGGTAAATACCTTTCTATTGAAACCAGTACCTTCATGTTATATATACCAACCAGATGATTGATAGATGAGTGGAAATCAAATGGGGTAAAGAAGTCTTTTTCTTGCAAAAAATCATATTTTACTGAGAGTGACAGACATTATAATTACTAGTACTAGTATGTCATACAATTATTTAATCCTCAACCGATACTTTATATATAACTAGTTTATTGCCAAACATCCAGAACCATGAAAATTGATTTTTTATCTGTTTTATTACGATGCATTTCATTTTGTAATGTTAGACAGCACTTGCTTCCTTATTTTATTGTATCAGTTTTCACTACCTGTCATTACTTTTTGGATTGGATCAATATTAGATTCCATGCAGGTTTCACGTGAAGATGATAGTTTTTTGTAAACCCGTACAGTTCAAATGGATAAAGGAAGGGGATACAAGACATGAAATACACATCCAAAACTGTAAAAAATGGTCTTTGATTTAGGGGTAGGGGGTGGGGTTGTGTTCAACATTTGTTATTTTTTGGGGTCTTTTTTTCCCTATTATTTATAGTCTAACATCCCATTATTATCTTTTCTTTATATTTTTGCCTTTTTTCTCCATTCTTTATTTTGTCTGCCATTATTATGTACTTTTTGCCCATTATTCTCTATTCCTGTACCAAGTCCGGAATATGACAGTTGTTTTCCATTCGTTTGATGTATTTGAGCTTTTGATTTTGCTATTTGATAAGGGAGTTTCCGTTTTGAATTTTCCTTGGAGTTCGGTATTTTTGTTATTTTATTTTTTTCTATAAACGCCATCCAGACCCTCATAAAAGCATGTTTATTTTTCAAAAATCTTTCTTACTGCTTGCATTATCTTTTAAATTACAGATGCTTTTCGCAAAGTATAACGAACAAAGGTCGGTCGTACCATAACTTAATGGTAAACCTTGTGGGGATATACTAAATCCATATATGATAGATAAAATTGGGTCAGCAAAATCTATATGGTTAAATCTGTTTCAATTATAGCATTCTTGGTTTATTTTGGGACTCGCATTTTAATTCAATGACATAATATCCTGTATGTATGTGTGTGACAACGCGTCGCGTTCGTTGACAACGACGCTGGTCTTTAATGTATAATGACAAAAGTAAAAACTTTATTATGCTGTTTTGTTTATACACGAGTTTAAACCACATATTGAAATATACATGTACCTGACTTCCTGGTTATAACTGTATGCGGATTGATTACTATGTCTTTTCGGTTTTTTTCCGTTTATAGTAGTTTGTGTATATACTAAACAAAGGGATACTGACTCTCCAATTCCGCGCATAGATTAAATAAATGTCAAATACAAAAATAAACCCAAACAAACAAACAAAAATAGAACCCAGATATAATCACTTAAAAATACAAAGATATAACACATGTACATACAAAACCAGTATAGATTTATTCCGTAACATGCGAAAAGATTAAATCACACAAAATAATACTCGAGGCTCTTGGAAAGTCCATGTTAGGGTAAGGGGAAGCCCCAAAATAATTGAAATAAAAAATAAGTAAGAGGTGCACAATGGCGTTATATATTGAAGATTCTGATAAAAAAAGTCATCTGATTAGGTGTTTATGAGAAAAAGAGGATAGAAATATATACTGTAGCGTACACATGATTTGCTGAAGGAAACCGCGAAATTGATTCTGATAACAAAAAACGTAAGAATATCTATATCATTGAAAATCTATAAACACTTACAGTTTAAGTAGCATGAACCAGACCGGAACTGCACTTTTAAATCTACACTGAAATAGGATTAACCTATTTGTAAAATTATTTAATCATATCTGTACTGGTTATAACGTTGTATTCATTGATATGCTTTTGGCATAGGACATCGAAATAATACATTTGAACTGAATGTTCCTGTCATAAATGAATAGATTCAACATATAAAAAATCTGTCAATGAAATCTGGAACTTAAAGTTTTAATTTTGTTTCTAAAGAACATAGAAATAAAACGCACGAATCGTTAGTTTCATAGTTGTATCTTAATTTCAGCATTGTTGCGTTTTCTTGGAATCATTCAGTAATCGGGGAGCCATATCCAGTTGCCATTGACCTAGGCTATAATAAACAGCCTGTGTGTCGATCCTCCCTTACAATCATAGCAAATCGTGTCCGTTTTCTGTTCATGGCAACCGCTCAAATTCAAATAGTCATCCTGTGTGAGATTGCTCGTCACTAACGTGTTGCGATTAATGCTGGAATATGTGGCGTCAAAATGAAAGTTACATGATAATAGTTATAAATGATGTAAACCCTGAATTTGAATCACAAGCTCAAGCTTACAGAACCTTGATTCGTATTAACAAATAGTGATCATTCTGTATCTTAAATACTTCTTGGTAAATGATACCGACTCTGTATTACTATTCACAACCGACATCATTGTAGCATTTAGAGTTTAACCTATAAGTTATGTGCAGGTTTACAAATTCACCTCCAAAATGGACCATAGAGGATTTTTGATTTTCTGCATTGACTTATTCGCACGTTATATTTTTTTTGTGTCATGTATATGTGCTGACGGTTTTTTTTCTCGTCAGAAACACGTTTCATGCGCCTGATAATCGATTTTGTACGTCAATGTTCCATCACTATTAAGACGTGTTAAAAGAATAAATAATGTAAATAGCCAAAAGACATTTTCCCCTAGTTATATAGGATATCTTAAAAAGGGTCGGCCCGATAATCCGACACTATAAACATAAATGACGACATCACACAACTATCAACTATCAAACAAATTTGAGGTATACAATTCAAACACTATAAGGCGTTCGCTTACATGTGCCTTGTTATAGTTAGAAGTTTCTAAACATAAAAAGATACCATGGAACAATTTAAGACATTGACGACATTCACTCAGTCAGGGGCTTTCATGACACAGGACCAAGACAGTGTTCAGTCTATCCTACAAACCTGACCAAGATCCATCAACACCACAAACCAGTCTTTCTAATCTGGAGTCGGTATTAAACAGTTCTGTTTCTGCACATGGAAATAAACCTTCTACTGCAGCAATAAATAAAACGTCGATACTCGTGAAAACATCATATTTTAAAAATAACCATGGCGTTCAAAATGCCAGAAGTGCAAACACATGTAATGTGTAGCATCTGACTTGTAACTTTTAAACGGATAAGCATATGTCAACATTTAAATTCCTATTCAGCCTTAAATAGTTCACCATGTAAAACCGGTAGATCAGAGAAGCAGGGGTATTTGATTTCCGGCAGGGTCAAACCAAAACTTGAAACTTGGTATGTGCTGCTTCTCCGCGAAGCACATTTAGACTGCATGAGACGTATGAAAGACCGTTAGATCCGGTTCCCGAATAGGGTAACATGTCTCCTTATATTTCTTTGTGAATACTGCATGAACAATCCATTTCAGAGTGTCAATCTTTAATACAAGGCAGTGTTCATTTACATCATAACAAATTCAATAATGTTTTCTTGTCCTGGTATAACCCTAAGGTTGACTGGGGAATAGAAATATGGTCACCATTGGTTTTCCTCCGACCGGCGGTAAAACCCTCGCTAAAGTGGGGGCGTCCGTTTGGCTGTGTGGGATGTACAAGTTCGCAGTCACGTCCGGTCAGATTGGGGACGTTAAATCCGATGCCTCGTGTAAAGAGAGTGCCACACGTTCTGTGCACGTTAAGAACCCTTGCAACAACTCTTTGAGGGGTCCGTAGGTGGCCTGTTGCAAGGCTAAATTTCTGTCCCTATCCAATATACCCTCATTTTCCCGTGGCAGTCCAAATTTCCCCGACCTGTCTCTATTACAGGACCTGTCTATTGTATTTATTGTTAATTTGTTCGCGTCCTGAACATGCATGATATATTTGACATTGGACGTTAAGCAACCAACAATCAATCAATCAAGAGAGTGATACAGGTCGTCTTTAAAATGAGCTCTGGACGTGAATAGAGGTTTTAGCTCAAATAAAGGTATATGTCATCAGCAAATTAAAACATAACTAACTTTGTATTCTTTTCAAACGTTTTTTTTTTGGGATGTATAAATACACATCCACGTTCATTTTCTATATAGAGATTACTCTATCTATATAAAACATTATACATATATTTATTAAAAGGTTAACTCCTAACTATCCTACTGCCTGTCGATACTTTTATTTTGGCATTGCGCAAGTCATGTCTTCTTTGACTGTACATGACGTTAAAACACTCAATCCCTGGGATGTGTTTGAGTTGATTTAAGTCTATGATGCATGTTTTTTTATTATTAATTGTTTTTGGCTTTTAACTAGCTTTCAGTAACTGCGAGTACTCTCAAATCGTACTTTCGTGTTATTTGACCTGTTGATACAGTCAATTTGTAATGTATTTTTGTTATTCAATGTTTAATGTTTTCTTATTTAGTGTTATATCTCGTCTCGCTATTATTAATAATTACCACCTTTGGTGGGTGTTTGATGTGACGATAAATTTTCACTTCTGTTCTCGTTCTATGAACAACAAAATTATTTATTTTGTAAAAAATATTTCCGTACTCCATGTATTCCTTACAACAAATTATTTTTATTTACCTGTGTGCGTTATTTTTTTTGGCGGCATTTTGTCCAAAGTTATGGTTGTCTTTCTGATATTGTTTTACATCTAACCCCTTGTTTTATTAATTTTGTATTTACCTTGTGTCATAGATCAAATTTATTCGTTCAGTGCATGTTCACTTGTTTTTGTTAATATGTCTTTTGATTCAGTTAAGCCATTGCAATTGATATTTTATAGTGTGTCTTTCTATGTTGTGATGTTACACTATTGTTTCAGGTTAGGGCGAAGGTTGACGCCTATTAAAACCTGCTGCATTTGTTTGCACCTGTCCTAAGTCAGGAACCTGATGTTCAGTGGTTGTCGTTTATTGATGTGGTTCATAAGTGTTTCTCTTTTCTTGTTTTTTATATAGATTAGACCGTTGGTTTTCCTGTTTGAATGGTTTTAAACTAGTCATTTTTGGGGCCCGTTATAGATTGCTGTTCGGTGTGAGCCAAGGCTCTGAGTTGAAGGCCGTACTTTGACCTAAAATGGTTTACTTTTACAAATTTTGACTTGGATGGAGAGTTGTCTCATTGGCACTCATACCCCATCTTCTTATATCTATATTATATTATTGCAAGTTTTATGATAGTAATTATTTTTATGTTAACTATATTCTCATTATGGGGACTTTGTAAAAAAAAGAAGATGTGGTATAATTGTCAATAAGACAATACTCCACCAGAGACCAAATGACATAGAAGCTAACAACTATAGGTCACCGTACGGCCTTCAACAATGAGCAAAACCCATACCGTATAGTAAGCATGACAAATGTAAAACAATTCAAACGAAAAAACTAACGGCCTGATCTATGTCCAAAACTATGAACGAAAAACAAATATGATATACAGCATTTTGCATGTCTAATAAAATGTCACAAAAACATCATTGCTAACGTAATTTAAAGTAGAATGTGTATGTTAGGGGAAAATCTAAAGTCAAATTTAAGGGAAGTTAAAGTAAAAGTTGATTTTTGGGGGGGGGCGTATTGTTATATGTAGACCCGACTTTAAATAAATCTTTTATGCTTATGCTTTGCTTAGATTAATTGCATAAAAGATAACCAATCATTTATAAAGATGACTGAAAAAATCACCTTAAAAAGGAGCTGTAAAAGGAAACTAAGAACAACTTATTTAAGTAACACAAGCTCATTATTATTATTTAAATATAAAATTCCTTGATCGCTGTCGGTGTTTTTAACCATTTTTGCAACGTATTCCCTCCCTGAATATTCACATGTTGCAACGCTACTTAATTAAGGTACATATTTTTAAACATACATTTTAAAAAAAAATATAAAACACTTGAGTCTAATTAGTTGCAAGTTAATTGTTTTCCTATAAATCGACCCTTGAATGAAATGGTTGGACAACCATTGGCCAGATCGCTAATCGTTTATCCAATAAAAATTACCGTTCATTCACTTTATTGCTTAATTTTTATCGGCCAGTAAAGTTAATCTATGCATTAATTTATCAGATTTCTTAGACACACATCTTCCCGGGCTTTTAGTTATCTTGGTTGACAGAGAAGAAAACGAGTAAGTAATTAGAGAAATAATTTAAATGTTATTCGATAAAAAATTCAGTGCATATTTATTTGAAACCTCATGCTATCATTCTAATTCTGCAAATAATTGTATTTTTACTATCCTTAATATACAATTACCTCTGGACACTTCTTTATTCTAAAAATGTATAAAGCCTTTACACATCTATGTTCTAATAGACATAATTTACTATGACTCATCATAGACCTCTTCACTTATTACATTTATGCAGAGTAGTTTTACCATTGATAATAAAATTGAGAATGGAAATGGGGAATGTGTCAAAGAGAAAAAACCCGACCAAACAGCAGAAAACAGCCGACGGCCACCAATGGGTCTTTAACACAGCGAGAAAATCCCGCACCCGGAGGCGGGCTTCAGCTGGCCCCTAAAAAACACGCGTACTAGTTCAATGAAAATGGACGTCACACTAAACTCCAAAACATACAAGTGAACTAAAATTAAAAAAACACACAAGACTAACATAGGCCAGAGGCTCCTGACTTAGGACAGGTGTAAAACTGCGGCAGGGTTAAACAGGTTTTGTGAGATCTCAACCCCTCCCTATGATAATAATAATAATAATGATACTACTACTACTACTACTACTACTACTACTACTACTAATAATATCTTTATTTATAGAGAGTAACTCATTTGGATTAAACCAATTTTCAATAAGGCTTTCTACATACAATATTTACTACATGAATAATAATAAAATAAATGAATGGTTACAAAGGCATGTGTCAGACAGACAAACATTGCAGTTGCGAAAGATATATGTACATGCGTCAGGTTTAACCCAGTTTACCAACAACAGTGTCAGACAGACAAACAATGCAGTTGGGAAAGATATATGTACATGCGTCAGGTTTAACCCAGTTTACCAACAATACTGTCAGACAGACAAACAATGCAGTTGGGAAAAATATATGTACATGCGTCGGGTTTAACCCAGTTTACCAACAACAGTGTCAGACAGACAAACAATGCAGTTGGGAAAGATATATGTACATGCGTCAGGTTTAACCCAGTTTACCAACAACAGTGTCAGACAGACAAACAATGCAGTTGGGAAAGATATATGTACATACGTCAGGTTTAACCCAGTTTACCAACAACAGCGTCAGACAGACAAACAATGCAGTTGGGAAAGATATATGTACATGCGTCAGGCTTAACCCAGTTTACCAACAACACCGTCGACCGTTGCATATAAGTTGTAAACGCGTATGTTATATTATCGGAGGTAAAGATTCTTGATTTGACATTAAATATGTTAGGATTCGGGATTAATTGGTACTGGGATTAGCTCAATTTTGGCGATAACTCGAGAACAAATACCGGAAATATGAGTGATCTATCTAATGGAGGTCGGGGGGGGCATCCTCAAAATTTTTTTTCTAATTTTTTCTACAAACCTCTTAGATCTTGTCGTCCTTAGACTGCATAGACTGCCATTTCAACTTTTGTTTTTACTTCATCATGTTTTTTTAGAAATTCGAGATTGATTCACTATTTTCACTGAAAGTCGAGGGGATGCTTTTTGGTTCCCAAAAAATCGTTAAAAGATACACTGCTATCGACCTCCGTATATAGTCAAACTCTACCAGTGTAGAACGAACCCGTTAAACCAAGTCGCAAACTGGCATGTTATTGAGTTGTGATCTATTATAAAAGTGTTTTCTTTGATTTTATAGCGAGTTTGTAATATTTACCTTGCGCTTTTTATTGTAGTTGCCCTTTTCCTATGCCTCCGTTGACCATTTGCCGTAGGATGGACTTCCAACATCAGAAGTTTTTATTGCCTTGTCTGCCACTCTTTGTCGAATCGTATTGAAAACAAAAATAACGGATTTGTTATTTAAACGAAATAAAGGTTCCTGCCCGTTCCTTTTTTCCAAGCCTTGAAGGAATTTAACCTGATTTCTCTCGGTGCCCTCAATAAATTTTCCAGGAATATATTGTAGGACGTTCCTGTCATTTTATGCACTGACAACAGAGGTCTTTCCCGTGTATTGAATATGCAACGTACGTACCCATTTTGACTGGTTGTAGCTGCGTATTTATACATTCAAAACTGACGGACACTTCTGTTTATTGTCTATATACTCAGCCAACCTTTGCGTCGAATATGCAAGACATATTTGTCGCTGGACGTGATGCGCAAAACAATCAATTGATTAGATTAATCTTTTCCCGATGTTTAGAAAGTGGGAAAGACCTCTTCTATATTGTTTTTAAACAACTTTAACTTCTTCCATTATTGTTTTTATATTTGAGTACAAATTAATCTTGTTATCGCCACTTCTCTGATTCAATACATGTCCATTTGTCTTCGAAAGCAGGCAAAAGGGCCTACATATAAGTTCTATTGCCATCGAACAAAAATGTGCAGATTCAAGTTCATACAGAATTTCAGCCGGGGAGGTGACACTGTTCAATAACATAGGAATCGTTTCTAGGTGATGTAAACTTTAAACACCTTGAATAAAATAGGGAGATGGATATATATATGAGCACTGCTCTAGTATTCTCAGCCCAATTTTTTAATACTTTACATATTTATATTTCGTATTTATTTACTCTTGTATCTATGCATAACGAATTCTTTAGAAAATATGTTTACACTATAGTTAGAGTAGCAGATGTTACTATAGACCTGTACGTTTAATGCCCTTAACTTACCATAGTCATATTTTATCCAATGTGTTTATTAAAATTTACAATTAATAACTTATCTTCTCTGAGCCCTCATATAATAAAGTCACCATAAAAATGTTTAATTTTTAAACCGCTAAGAGTTCGTAATAATTACTAAACAAGAGGCAAAATTAAGTTAACCTTGAGCTATGCATTGATGAGTACTTATCAGTCTGGAGGACCTATGATAACTTTCAACCGCATCATCGGAGCAAATGTGGAAAACCTTGATTAGCAGTTTCTGGAATCCTACAATTCAAATTAGTTTATTTCCTAATTAAAGGCCCCTTAAGGACATATTAATAACAAACAAGAGAAGAAGAAAAAAGACAAACATATACACATTCATAAAAAGTGAATGCATTAAACATTATTTCATGATTCAATTTGTGAGAGGTGTAAGAAAGATAACTCCTCTCTATATAATGTGAGCAAAACCTTTTGTGACGTGTGTCAATTTAGTAAATTTATTTTCTAAATTTTTGTCGCGCTTCAAAACTTATATTCAGGTATTTGCATAAAGATGTTATAAAGCTTCTGTCATCATCTGATGATCCAAATGCATATATTCTTTACATTTATTATTCTCAATTTTGGATATTTTTAAAATAAAAAAGACTTACAAGTTGAAAAGTTGATGCTGCATATAGAGGACATTCCAATACAAAATGGAGCTCATCCTCAATCACATTCAAATTGCCGAGGTGTGCCGAATGGAACAACGCTACAGCACACTTATATATAACTGATATGACATGCATTTGTAAGACAAGCATGCTTTGTCTGGATTTTAAATGCACTTACATAAATAACTTTACATGAATATTTCAATTTATTTTTCAGACAAAAATCAGATAAAAGAGACTAGCCTGTCTTACTGCTTGCATCATGGCTAAAGGAAAAGCTCAATATGGACTAGTTATAAAAGGAAACAATAGCACAGGTACTTGTAGATGCTTATTGGCTCTCACCATATCGGTAAAAATCACTTAACTATTTCTAGAAACAAAATTACGAATATGTTGTTTGGTCAAATGTATACTTTTTTATACTGATTATTAGTTATTCTATAGTTATTTTTTAATTATTACTTGAGAGTATCAGATAATAACCACCATTTTAGATTTCTGATGTCAAATCATGATAATAGAAAAGAAAGGGTACATCCTTTGTTGATCAGTCAACATATATTTGTTCCGCCTAACAGAAGTTTCCCTGGAAACTTGGTAATAAACAATGCCATAATATTTGTTCCTGTTCTATATTACAACTTTTATATGCCCTTTGTTCTGTTAGGAACAAATACTACACTAAACAAAAGGTAAAACACAATAGAATGTCAGGATAAAAGAAGGTAAAACACAGCAACATGTCATGATAAACAAAAGGTAAAACATAGCAGAATGTCATATAAACAAAAGGTAAAACACAGCAGCATGTCATGATAAACAAAAGGTAAAACACAGCAGAATGTGAAAAACAAAAGGTGAAACACAACAGAATGTCAGGATAAACAAAAGGTAAAACACAGCAGAATGTCAGGATAAACAAAAGGTAAAACAGAATACACAGCAGAATGTCAGGATAAACAAAATGTAAAACACAGCAGAATGTCATGATAAACAAAGGGTGAAACAGAGCAGAATGTGAAAACAAAAGGTGAAACACAGCAGAATGTGATAAACAAAAGGTAAAAAACAGAATGTCAGGATAAAAACAGAATGTCAGGATAAACAAAAGGTGAAACACAGCAGAATGTCAGGATAAACAAAAGGTAAAACACAGCAGAATGTCAGGATAAAAAAAATGTAAAAAACAACAACATGTCATGATAAACAAAAGGTAAAATATAACAAAATGTCATATAAACAAAAGGTAATAAACAAGCAGCATGTCATGATAAACAAAAGGTAAAACACAGTAGAATGTGAAAAACAAAAGGCGAAACACAGCAGAATGTCAGGATAAACAAAAGGTGAAACACAGCAGAATGTCAGAATAAACAAAAGGTAAAACACAGTAGAATGTGAAAAACAAAAGGCGAAACACAGCAGAATGTCAGGATAAACAAAAGGTAAAACACAGTAGAATGTGAAAAACAAAAGGTGAAACACAGCAGAATGTCAGGATAAACAAAAGGTAAAACACAGTAGAATGTGAAAAACAAAAGGCGAAACACAGCAGAATGTCAGGATAAACAAAAGGTGAAACACAGCAGAATGTCAGAATAAACAAAGGGTAAAAAACTGCAGAATGTCAGAATAAACAAAAGGTAAAACACAGCACCATGTCATGATAAACAAAAGGTAAAACACAGCACCATGTCATGATAAACAAAAGGTAATACATCGCAGCAGAATATTTCCAAGATAATAAAAGATGAAATTTAGCAAAATGTCAGGATAACAGAGGGTAAAACATTGTGGAAAATGTTGCAATTAACAACAGTATATTAACATATATAGACATGATATATATATACAAGTCTAAATTGAAAACAACGTTCAAACTTGTGATTGCGTTGGATAAAAACCGCAATTTTTATACGTGTGCATGTAACAAATTTCGTTGTAGAGGGGTCTAAATACAGCACAAACAACATTTTCCAAAAGACAAAAAGAGTGAAAAATATATTTTAACAAAACGCATTTAACTAACAGGTCGAACAACTGATGTTCTTAAACCCTGCTGACTGCCATTGACGATTGCCATATTAATTGATCACAAGGTGTAACAAAATGGATCTCTATATTAAATTTATACTAAGTAGAAAACAATAAACTTGCGGCAAAGATGGTAAACCACAACATGAGGTGCTATTTTTTTTTACACCATATCCGGATTTCGACAATTAATGTCTCTTCAGTGATGTTAGGGATCGAAAAGTATTTGGAAGGCCATTTAATTTACCTCAATTTAGGATAGACTCTTGAATTTTAAATAGTCAAAATAGGATGAACGGATTATATAAACCGGAGGGAAAATATAATACAAGCCCAAACGAAATAAATATAAACAAGTCTAAATTGAAACCAACGTTCAAACCTATGATTGCGTTGGATAAAAACCGCAATTTTTATACGTGTGCATACTTTGTAATAAAACATTAATTTTCAAACAGCAAATTCTCTGAAAATGACATCATCAAGATGCTTGATTTTTTTTATTGACAATATATTTGTTACGCTTATAAGTTATGTTTTTTTTTCACAATTTATCGGCATTTCTATAGGAACCAACTGGGCTCCTTTTCTTGTCAAATTTTTCTTTATATATATGAGACAGACTTCATACATTCTCAGGTAGAATAAAAAGAGGCTTGCATTATCCATTAACTTCAAGTTCCGCTACGTAGATGATGTCCTCTAATTACATACTTCGTTTTGGGGCTTATGAGCTTATTATTCCATCGAACTTGAAATAAAAATTACAACAGATACAGTTAAGTCGGCGTCATATCTTGATATAATCTATAATTTGACAATTACGATCGTTTGAGTACAAAACGTTACGACAAAAGGGATAATGTCAGCTTATCGACTTTCCATTTCTATGTAGCAACATTCCAGCAGCGCCTGCAATAAGAGTATATATCTCCCAGTAGATACGATATTCCAGAGCTTGCGTTTCCTTTCTTGATAAGAGGATTGCTGCATTTTTATTTAACCAAGGGTTACAAGTTTTAAAGTTAAAAAATAAGTGTAACTATCTCTTTAATAGTATCTCTTTGCTGCATGATTTTTTGAAATTTGATGTTTCCTTACATTTATCTTTGGTTTTGTACGTCCTTGTTTTGTGGTCGGGATTATCCTTTTCTGTGTCTCCATATGTTTCCTCCTACGCTGATATGCTCTGGTGTTTCAACATTTTCTCACAAATGTTTATACATAAAAATATTACTCTCCATAAGGTTTTAATAAAGAAAACAAATGATATTCCCATGAAATTCTTTGTAGCAATACATAAACAAAGGTATCTATGGTAAAATTTTCCTCTGTTGTCAAGATAGTTGCTTTTTGCAGTGGTGTCAATGAAGGCCAACTATTTTCATTCGAGATCCAAATAGGACATGGGATCCATGATGAATGTTTTTTGTACTGTATAGGTGATATATATCGAGTTTGAAGATCGTTTTGATTCACTTGTCACATATTTTCGTTCAGTCACAGTTCGGTGTTGCTTCTCTAATCTTTTCTGTGTGGTTATTTACGTATTGCCGATTGAACACAATATACATTAAGTGAGAAGATTGTCGTAAAATTTCTTTGTTACTTGTAAATTTCCAATGTGAATGTTCTTCTGCCAAGCAAATGTCTGAATGTCTGAGTTCAAATTCGTATACAAAGAATTTTAGTTTTAATGTCCATATCCAAGATGTTTCCCTGTGCAGCCTAGTGACTGAGTTTTTCACTGTAAAAAGTTCTCTGGAGCGCTTAAACTTGCCAAATCATTAAGGACTACTTTGGTGCATCCTTCGGTAAAAGTTACGATTAACATAAAGGGTGATCAAATAGCACGGAATTAAACACTGTTACACCTGGATGGTTCTTGCTTTATTTTAGTTTTTCTCGGCACACTTTTCCAGAAAAATCGTTTCAATCCCGGTCATTCTAGTCAAGTACCAAATGAAAAAAAAAGAAGGTCGAAACGGAACTTGATAACATATCAATAAGTTTATTCAGCTGTAAAGGCGATTAAGCAGTCATTCAAAATTATTGATTACGAATTTTGACTAAAATCGTAAGCAATGCGTACAATCTGATTAAAGTAAGATCTTTCAGTTTGTTCCGTTAGATTTTTCGGTTCTCGTGTAAGGTCTGAAAACACCCAATAAGGGATCACCGACCTAGATTGAAGTTTCTTGTTTTGTGATAAAGGGTGTGTTAAATTTATACCAATTAGTACTGGACATATGACTCAGGTCTTGCTTAAGTATTGGATGAACAATTTCGGTACGATTGGAACACCTGCAGATATTAAATCTGTAGCCTGACCTCATAAATAGATAGTAGTTATTTGCAGATATAATTCCTTTGTTTTCGATTTACCCAATCCTGAGACCGTTTGATTTTTCATTCCTAAAGGAATTCAAGCTCAGTTAGTCTGCTATGCCCTGAGTAGTATAATTCCACTGGGCTCCCTTACCAAATAAGAATTTGCATTTCTGAACTGTTTTTCGTTACAGGAGACTGATACTACGTTTAAATTTTCTGCAGTGGCATTATGCCGTTTCATTTTTGCTTGGTTTGCGTAGGCTTTTCATTCCTGTAGCAAAACTCGGGTAGTGTCGTTTTCCGCAATCGATACATTTTTTCTTCGATTTGATGTGTGCAACACTGTAGATTTCTAAACACATTTGTTTCTATTTAAAAGTTCGCTTCCTCTCATCAGTATTCGTAACATTCATACTGAAGGTGCATGAAATTTGTTACAAAGTATGCCGAGTAACTTGCCATATTCTGTAACACGAATCATTGTTTTGCTTTGTACTTTCTGTGATTGCCGATATGGACGTAACTTCTGACTCAAACTCGTTACAATGTATTACGATAATTAGTAATAGAAGGTTTTCGGACGATTCATGTTTTTGTTCAATTCCCTCAAGACATTGAATATAATTCTCCATTCGGTCGTAAAAGTACTTTAGCTCTCTAATATTGGCGGATTCACTGGGTAGACTGATTAGGCTTTGCTTAAAGGCATCCACAGTTTTGTTGGGTTGGCCAAATCTCTGTTTCAATCATGTAGAGCTGAAGCATTATTTGTTTTTGTAATTTGTAATACTGGACTGCACTATTTTGCTGCTCAGTGCAATTGAGACCTTAAATAATTATATATGTGTACGTCGTTAATGGACAAGTGTTAATGTAATGCTGCACAAACGGAATCACATTTCAATTTATAACAGCGATCGTGATGTGGATAACTTTTTACTGGCGTCTTTGTCAATATACTATCAACTACAAAAACGTTTTTGTTGACGTCTTTTATCAACTACATCTTTGTTGTGTTGTATAACTTTTTTATCGGCGTCTTCACCAATGTACTATCAACTACCAAAACATTTTTGTTGACGTCATTGTCAAATTTTCTTTCAACTACAACTTTTTTGTTGGCATATGCATCTTTGTTAGATTTATTTGTATGTTTGTTTGATTTTTTAAGTCAGTTGTTTTGTATGTCTGTGATGTATGTTTACACATTTTGGATGCGGGATCTCAATTATTGTCAAATTAACTTATTATGTCTGCTTGGGTTGCTTACCCAATTTTGTCAATATAACGCAAATATAGACAACTATCGTACAAGTGGGAGGTTCAGCTAGCTATAAAACCAGGTTGAACCCGCCATTTACTTCGAAAATTGCCTGTACTAAGTCAGGAATATGACAGTTGTTTTCCACTCGTTCCGTTGGTTGATAGTTATAACGTTTTATTTTGTCAATTTTTATGGGCTTTCTCATTTTGAATTTACTTTGGAGTTCAGTATTTTGTTATAATTTTTTAACTATACTTTTGTAGTTTATGGTACATACAGGAGTTCAAAACTATGGATGCCGAGAATGTAGATTGAGCTGGGTTTGCTTGGATGTTTGGAAGTGTGAATTCAGTAACATATGGAATCAATTATTGTGACTGACTTGCAGATGTAGCGATATCTGCATCTAGGATATCTTTTGCTAATTTTCGTAATATAATTTGGATGACAAATGCATTATGTCGAGGCCTGTTATAGCTTGCTATACGGTATGGGTTTTACTCATGGTTGAAGGCCGAACGACGACATATAGTTAATATCAACGTCAACTGGTCTCTGGTAGATAGCTGTCTTATTGGCAATACTACCAAATTTGCCCATTTCATATTGTCGGATTCTTCGGAACTTGCCCTTCCTTTCTCTGATCGACATAAGTTGATTGATGTTGTATTTCTGAAATAATTCTTTGAAAATTTAGTCTACCGCTAGAGCAATTTTTTTTACTGCAATATGTTGACAATAGCTTTAAATTTAGAATTCATCGCATTTTTTTTCACAGCACCAAAATGACACGTTATCTTATGAAAGAATGAAGAACGTGTTCAAAAATAGAGGACGGGTATAATAAAGGGATATTGAAACTCATAAGTCAAGGCAAACTAACAACGACATGGCCAAGAACAAAAAACAATAGAATTACAAAATATTCATTCCTTTGCGAAGTAACACGTTACGATTTTTTTTTATCAAAACAACAAGTATGATACCAATTTTGTCGCTAAGTATTGACATTAAATATACTGTTATTATTGCACTTAACGACATTGAAATGTAAATACAAAGAAATGCTTGAACCTTTCAGCCTAACTGGTCAACCGGACCAGTATGAGCTTTTGCCATCACCGGGTGTCTATCGTCCGAAATTATAGCAGATAGAGCCAAAACTGTGTAAACATACATCACAGAAGTACCTCACAACTGACTAGAAAAAGAAATGCTCTCAATACTGTGGTTTTTATGGGGATAGGTAAACCACGAATTTTGATGTTCAACGAAATACTTATATTTCATAGGCTTGCATGCAGATTTTAACAAAACCATGAAATTCAATATCCACGAAAACACAATTTTTCTTCCATCCACAAAAAATAAATGAATCCACAGTAGTAAAATATCAGTCAGTAAGCCCAAACTTCAGACGATTCCTTACAGAAGTTACTGCCTTTAAATAAATGTTTTTTTTCAACATTGCAATCAGCTTCAATACTATGATGTATAGAAAGAAAGTGTGACAAAAATAACTCCTGAGAAGATTTATTGCCGATGACGAGTTTTACTTATTTTTTTGTGTTTTTGCGGAAATTATAGAAGATATAGAGAAACTGTTAAAACTTTCTCAAACACTTCATACTTTCACGACGTTAAAAATAAAACTCGATGGAAACACATCATCAACGTCACAACCAAGTCTTTATTCGGCTAGTGACCGTATAAGGTCGACGTTTGTACGATCAATGCATTTTGCCTGCACACATAACCATTTTTACGTATAGATAAGATTTTCTGGAGAAGATATACAAATACGCTAGCATGGACAAAATCGTCAGAAGACTCCCTATACATCTTATTTACCTTTTTGTGTATTTTCTTGAAGAAACTATATCAGATAGAGACAAATAGTAAATAGTAAAACAAATCAGCAAAATGAGACTTTCAAATAAGTCAACATGTTTAAAATCGTCAGTTTAAAGTCCTTAAAGGACGTAAAAAAAAAAAAAAAAAATACAAGCAAGATAACATCTACTAATCAGTTAAATGACTGAACCCGTCATTCAAATCCTTATAAACAGATAAAAAAGATACATTGCGTCAGTCGAAACTTGATAGGATTTCTTTTCCTTCAATTATGATTACTACTCATTTTTTGATGTTTTTGGTGGAAACTATAGGTATGGAGAGAAACTGTAAATAGCAAAAATGACCCTCATAGTAAATAAAGACAACAGTAGTATCCCGCTGTTCGAAACTCATAAGTCGATAGAGATAAAAACAAATCCGGGTTACAAACTAAAACTGAGGGAAACGCATCAAATATAGAGAGAACAACGACACAACAAAAACACAACATTAAAATGTAACACACACAGAAACGAAGTATAATATAACCATGGCCATTTTCCTGACTTGGTACAGGACATTTTAAGAATAAAATGGTGGGTTGAACCTGGTTTTGTGGCATGCCAAACCTCCAGCTTTTATGGCAACGTCAAACACAACACCAAAATGACAACATTACATGACAGGACTACAATACAAATAAATGGGAGAACATATAGGACAAAGAAACACACGAATAATAGCTAACAAAAGGTACTAGGTTTAAAATTTAATACGCCAGACGTGCGTCTCCTCCACACAAGACTAACAAGTGACGCTCAGATGAAAAAAGTTTGAAAGCCAAAACAAGTACAAAGCTGAAGAGCACCGAGGACCAAAACTTCCAAAAAGTTGCGCCTAACACGGCCAGGGTTTTCTACCTGGGACAAAAACATCCTTATTATTTAGAATAATTGATAATTTTGCAAACAGTAAATTTTATAAAATGACTATATAATAGATATACATGATAAAACCGAAGTGGGGACTAACTACAGAATAAAAACGGATACATTACATAAAACAACTTAATCCAACACATAAAAATACACAGCCGAGTTAGCCAAAGCCTCAACGCACAAAGTGACGTCACATTTGAAATTCTAAAAAAACATACAAAGTGAAGTCACATTTGAATTTGTAAAAATATTTCCCAAAAATAAGATAGGATTAGGATTGATTCAAGATTAGATTTGTAATACTGACATTACATTTATTAATAACAATGAAAATTACAATACCAAATATCAAATTAATATCAAATTGTGGTAGTAATTAGATAATTAATTGTATTATCTAGCTATGTCGGTGTTTCTTCTGAATCAAACTGTAAACCAAATATATCGTATAAATTTCGTTGAACCAAACTAAAATGTAATAAATGAAGGGGGTGATTAACTATCTTTACCATAACACACGAATATAACAGAAAAGACGTTAAGACATTTGACAAAATCCGACGAGAATAACAAATATAACATCAAAATTGAATACATGAATTTGGGATAGAAAAGTACCGTGACACGTCTTATAGCAATGCGGTTTCACACTCAGCAAAACAGTCACAATCGGGAATAAGTCAGGTAAAAATATACGTTGAAGCAAAACTCAAAATGGTCAATGCATTTCTTAAAATAGTAATAATGGTACCAATTCTACTGCACCAGCTACTAATTTCGACAATCAATGTCTCAACACTGATGATTGATGCCAAAATGTTTGGAAATATTCAACCTTATACAAACGTTGATGAGCTGGGTGCTCTTCAATGCTGAACTCTCATAATCTTTTGTGATTTAACCTAATGTCTTGAAAATGATAAAAGATAGACTGGAACTTTGAACAGCACAAATGTAAGTGGTCGCCCCTAAATCATAATGTTAATCCATTCTTTTAAATTGTGTTAATAAATTTGAATGCCAAAATGGATAAGCGGGAAAATGTGCAGCATGACAAGATTTTGGAACATATAGGTTCCATCAAACACACATATTCGTTTTGCCTTTGATAAAACTGCCAGGTGAGTGATACAGGTTTCAGATTCATTAGGCAAGTTATTAGAACATATTCTATGGTTATGCTATTATCAGGATTTTGACATTATTAAAATCCATAAATGACTGAATGCTGAACTCATTTTTTGGTGAAGTCAGAAAAGCTGGGTACATAATTTGTCCGGCTAACTCCTCAATCATATATTAAGCTTGAACCTTTATATTATGTAGGGTAGGATATTATCATGGACTACCAAAATTATTGTAAAAAAATCAAAGTGCTTGAAATGTTTCTCTAAAGTTTTCTCCCCTAATCACACTCAGCTTATGCTTAGTGTTGATATGTCAGTTTGACTGTAGTATTGAATGTAAGTCTTTAATTTTGAATACCAATAGTTATATTCTAATTAAAGATTTTCTCTGTAAAAATAGGAAAAGATGCATCCTTTTAATTTCAAACGATTTAAAATTATTTATTGGATTGTTTTATGTTAGAAAAATTCAAAGGAAAAATACTAGGGTATTAATTCATGAATATCTTTTTCATATGTATTGCATATGTCAAACGCATTTTTCAAGAAGTTACCTGTGTAACTCCTAACTTTTTATTTGTGAAACCGTGTTCAAATGAGCATGATTATCTATACAGTTGCACATTGAATATATTACGTAATAAAATTCATGTTAAAAAAAAATCTTCAGGCCAAGGATTGTAGATTAGGTATGTTTTTTTGAACCAGTAACCACATAAGGGAAACTAATGAGTTGCATTTTTATTTTTAGATATTTCTACTGACTGATGGAGGCGTCGATAACACCAGTGAGGTCATAAAACTGGCAAAGAAAAATAACGGAAACACAAGGTAAGTTACGGCACTGAAAATATTTAAAAAAAATATTACTTCTTCGGTCGAATTTCAAAATGTCTTGAAAACAGTAATAGATCGAAAACATGTAACAGGATCAAAACGATTACATCTTCAAGATATACTTTATTTTTGTTTTATTATCAGCGACACATTGAAAACTATAGCAGATAAACAGAAAGTATGAAATAGAAAAAAAAAAAAAATCAGAAATACAAGAATAACAGAAATGCACAATAAAGGAAATCATTACTATAGAACTAGTAGGAGATGATAATTTTTGACTAACCAAAATAGATAAACAGATAATGTTGACGGCAAAAACGATCGGCAGCATAATAGCTATAGCAATGACAGTATAAATTAAACTATCACATGAATCTTAATAAGCGTTATTGCCATCAAAAGGTAATTTAGGCAAACAATGTGGCCTTATGTCATTATTCAAGATTACTAGAAAGAGATCCAATTTCAATAACTTTTTGAAAAGTCATTTGCGAAGAAATTAAGTTGGAATCCTAAACAATTTCTTAATTTATTAACGGCGAATTTAAGAAATGATCAGCAATACAAAATCTTCAAAACTGTTATATAATTAACCTTAAACTATGATTTGTTTGCAAATTCTAAAGTTTTTGCGTAATATCTTTTACATATTGACAGACGAAAGATGTTTATAGAAAAATGAACAGCAATATATGGCATAGTTATTGCCCTTGTTACTGAAATTGACTTTTCATAGGAATTATTGCCACTAAGTGATAAGTTTACTAATTCAATTGTTTCTGCCTATTATTACCTGCGTCAACAACGTGGAAAGCAGATCTAATGATAACTCGACTTTGTCCATCTGTTCATCCTTCCGGTTTAAAGACCTTGGGTAGAAATTTTTTTGTCAAATTTGTCTTGGCTTCTATGAAAGAATTTGATTTTATATTTGGTCTGCAAATTCATAATGATGAGTTGAAGCTGGTGATCAAATTTTACATCTGCCGTGCAACCGCTTTCCTGTGTGCCTACATTTTAAAATTTTACATCACTCATTGTCTGAAGATAATTTAAGTATTTTTTTCTTGCCGTTTATTGAAGAGAGTGATTTTATATTTGGTTTGCAGTTTGATAATGATGAGTTGTTGCGTGTAAGCAATTTTGCATCTGCAGTGAAGTCACTTCCTGTTTGCCGAAAGTTTGAAATTTAACAAAACTCATTGTTCAAGGAAAATTCCGTCAAAGTTTTCTTGCCTTCAATGAAAGGGATACGCTCTATAGTCTGGCTCAAGGGTCCTGTCCGGCTAAAAACAATGCAACTTTTTACCCTATGTTTTAAATGATTTGACTAACAAATTCAATTCGATTACTGTCTGTCCATTCAATTAAGCTTTATTCATTTACTAACCGGTCCATTGATCATCATGTACCGCCCACTTTCCGATCCTTACGGAGGTTTAACATTGTTATGCCGGCCATTTTCCGACTCCTGGTAACAACAGGAGTCGTTATTGTTTTTTTCACTTCGACTATTTCCGTGAAATTCCGTCAGCCAATCAGCGAAACCGTTAACTCCCATCTTCTTTGCGCGGTTTCTGTAGCAGACACGCCCATCACAAATCAGAAACAGTATGCATGTTCACATAAAGTTGTCATTCTCTCTCTCGTGATGTTTGTGTAGACAAAACATCGCTAAATTATTGTAAATCGTCAGACATTAAACTCCCTCTTATGTAACTTTTAGCATTTAAATGTAGTTGCATGAAAAACAATAAGTATATTTAAATTTATTCGCATCACTTTTGCGGATGACCTTAATAATGTTTATTTATCAAATGAATTTTCGAAAAATTCATATCGTATAAATCGTTCTATATATAGACATGTTAACCCTCTCAGTCCCAAATAATTATCAAAACCCTATTTTTTCGTGGTAAAATGCATATTTTCCGCATATTCTGAATACACATTCCTGACCTAATATGCCTTTAGTGATGTCTTTTACTTTGTAAACATTGTTATTTTATTTTCAAACTGTACCGTTAAAGATATGAAGTCATTAAAAAGAGTGTTAGTTGTGACGTTTATGTGTAAGACGTCGAAATAAAGTAACTTGCAGGTACTTGAAAATACCCTTTATAGTGTTGTACAGTCAACAGCTTGCAAAACGGTATTGTTTATCGATTTAAATAGTTTATAAAGTGTTATTGATTGCTAAAGTTCTTATGCCATCCTATCAGAGTTTCATTTTTTGAAAAGAAGGTTTCATTTTGGAAACAATACACACATGATACATGTACTAAAAAATATTTACACTTGTGTTGTAAAAACTCGGAAGTCAGATAGTGTCGAAGTCTTGAATACTACCTTATAAAAAGTGCCGAAGTCAACAATATCTCTTGGAACATCGTATCAAAATCATTACATACGCAACTGAACAATATGCCGTGAATTAATAAATCGGCCGCACAATAATTCATTTCTATATATGATTATTTTATCATATTTGAACCATTCAAACGGGAAAACCAATTGTCTAATCTATATATGATGCATGTTTTCCAATTACTTTTAACATTTACTTAAAACGAGCACATGTACCCCCTTTTTAAAATTGACAATTGGCTTGAAGATTATTTGTCCTAACTTTTAATGAAGAAAATCACCGACGGTTTTTTAAACCATAAATATGCATTTTTTTAGGTCTTTTTTTCTAAAATGAATTTCCTTTATTAAAATTTGTAGAAATTCATGATAAGTTTAAAAAATTATTAAGATTTTAAAACTTTAACCACAGAGTGAATGTAATTTTAACTGACAGAAAACTAAGTTATTTATGAGTAAAATACGGATAAAAGACATTTTTACAAAATTTACTTCTGGATACTATGTAATGATCATAAACAAGCTTCTGTCCAAGTTTGGTAGAAACCCATGATAGTTTAAGAAAGTTATTAAAATTTTAAAACTTTAACCACCGAGTGAATATTTGTGGACGCCACCGCCGCCGACGACGTAATGTCTCGCTTTTTCGACAAAAGTCGAAGGCTCGACAAAAATTAATTATTAATAAAGAATTGTTACACAAATGCAAAGTCTAATGTTGTAACGAAGATATTCCAAATCTCTTCACCGAAATTCGCATATGTTTATCTTTCGAACAATGCACAAAATAAGGAAATGTGGTATGATTGCCAATGACACTAGTGTTTAAGAAAGTTCAAATTAAGAAGATGTAAGCGGTTATATATAGGCAATCGCACGACCTTCAATAATGAAAAATACTGCAACCGTAAAGTCGGTTATAAAAGGCCCCGCCCCGACATGAAAAATATGAAACAATTCAGTTGAGGAAACTAACGGCATAATTAATAACAAAGCAATTTACAAAAGAAAACAAATGTTTACAGGGGTCAAAAAATTCCACTAGCTTGACGCCCGGGACTAGAGCATTTACGCCTCGGGCAATCAAAATTTTTAACCCAATATGCCCGACGGACTAGTAACAAAATACAAAATATTCTTGGCGTTTCCAAAATAGAAAGTGGAAAATTCCTTCATCACTATTCTATCTTAGACGATCAGATTCAATTACGTCATCCGGGATTCCAAGAATTTAAACTGGTTTGTACAGGTCCTGTTGTACATATTTTAAAAATAGAACAAATAACTCTGGATGACCCGGTATCATGTATTGATCGAAATTCTCGTACTTTTAATATCGATTTCTCAGTACGGGGAGAGGGGGGTATTGTACATTTCTTATGCCAAAATTTTCAATTAACGGTACTGGGGGTATGATGTATTGATCGGAATTGACCTGTCTTGTCAGGACAGCTGTTGAGCACGAAACCAATCCATGCAACCAAATATTTCGCACCTCAGGAACTTCGTCAGTTTTAAAACGAAAAACTGTAGATGAAGGGGTAATGAGACTGACAATTCATCCCCTAAAAAATGCCAAATACGACCGGGAAAAGCGGAAAGGAAAATTTATAGTGTGCCGGAAAGAAAGATCCCACTGGCCAAGGTCGGCCGTGTTGCTGATGAAAAAAAAACAGAGAATATTGCCGTTATTTTCCCGAGCACGCCAAAAAAAGTCTGCTTTGTATGTGGGAACAACTCAGTTAGGATAACTTAAGTACCACTGTTTGTTTACCAACAGAATAAAAAGCAGACCAACTAAAATTATTAAGGGAGCTACCATTTGATTTTTATGGGGGTAGGGGCTAGGATGAAAAATTTTGTCCTGCATTTTTTTAGTTGTAATCTCTGCCATGCCTTTTATTTTCACTCTATTCGGTCCTGCCTTTTTATTAGTTTATCCTGACTTTTTCATAAATTGTCAACCTGCCTTTTTCTTGCCAAGTTGCTCATCCTGCCTTTTTTTTTACTCGAAACTCCTGTCCTGCCTTTTTTTTCAAATTTCATCCTAGCCCCCTCCCCATAAAAATCAAATGGTAGCTCCCTAAATACAGTGTATAATGCCGCCTTCAAAACAAGGGACACCCACTTTGTAATTATGCAGCAAACTCTGATTTGTAAGGCATTCTCGGGCTAGCAGGTCAGTTTTGATGGGCTAGCAGTTCTTCCAACAGGGCTAGTAAAATCCTGCTGCATATAAGTCCTGGGCTAGTTACCTGTAACAAAATTGGTTAAGCCCTGAAGTAATAGACTTTAAGTAACAACAACCACTGAACTACATGCTCCGGACTTTGGACAGGCACACAAAGAATGTGGCGAATGTGTAGTTCCTTTATTGGTCATATAGCTTCACGTCTATCCTTTTTTATATGCTCTTTGGCTTTAAGATATCTATCTTTGAGAGTTCCTGGTGAAAGTTAATCCAGAAAAGCGTTACGAATGCATGGAATATGTAAAGTGTTGGGTTTTTTTTTTTTTTTTTGTCTTCTTGAGTTTCTTTTTATGTGTGCAATAATTTCGGCCTCCTAAGTATAACGTTAATCTGCAGTTTTTGCATGTAGTTGATCAAGGAGATTATAATAAGGAGAATAAAATAAATAATCACAAACCTTAAAGGATAAGATGGATGAATTAATAGTTAGTTGTTTAACGTCCAGTGCCAACTAAAGATGCATTATTTAGTGTGGGTATTAATTTTGATATTATAATGAACATTGGTAATCATAGTTTGGCCATTTTCGGTTTGAATTTACAAATTACACACAGTTTTTGCAGCCAGCAAACCATATTTAATCTTATTCATAGGATGACCTGCATTTTCAGGTAGAGAGCATGTTTTGCAATTCACACTGACATTGTGCGCTTCACCAGACAAAATTACTGTACGGGATTTTTTTTTTTATTTTGATATAGATGCATACGAAACTTCAATAAATTATTTGTATTTATCAAAATAATTATTATATCCGATTAAAATGTCAAAAGAATCTATCGGATAAAAACTACCGTTTTATTCAACAAAATATATCCTATTGGAGTCGCATTTCTCCTATGGATTCGCAAAGGAAAAAAACATCCTCAGTAGCGGAACAAGAAATACCCCATGTTAAAAAAATCCGTCATTTTTAATAATCCTGGAGGGTAAACAAAGTTCTATTGTAAATTACTTTTCGGAATTAATCTTTTAGACATAAATAAAAACGGTGTGGCGGATTTGCAATTATGAACGTAATGAAAAGTGCAAGTTAATCCGAGAAAGTGATAATTGTTGTTTTTAGATAGAATAAAATAAAGAATTGTTATGATAATCTTCGGGGGCACTTCATATATACAAGGTGATAGAACGTGCCGCTGGAATAGGTCCCATTTTCAAGGTTGGGAATATTTGAATCGGTCGGAAGACTATCAGAAATATATGATAAGGTCAATAAAGTTCCCATAATTTCTTCTTTCGTGGTGTTCTCAGTTGTGTTTTTTCAACCAATTTTCGCTCTTTTAAACTTTAGTACCTGTATTACACTGTTACAGTACACACCACATGAAACGCAAAAATATGGGAAAAGGTAACATTTTAGCTCACCTGGCCCGAAGGGCCAAGTGAGCTTTTCTCATCACTTGGCGTCCGTCGTCCGTCGTCCGTCGTCGTCCGTCGTCCGTCGTCGTCCGTCGTCGTCCGTCGTCGTTAACTTTTACAAAAATCTTCTCCTCTGAAACTACTGGGCCAAATTTAACCAAACTTGGCCACAATCATCATTAGGGTATCTAGTTTAAAAATTGTGTCCGGTGACCTGCCAAACCAACCAAGATGGCCGCCATGGCTAAAAATAGAACATAGGGGTAAAATGTATATTTTGGCTTATAACTCTGAAACCAAAGCATTTAGAGCAAATCTGACAGGGTAAAATTGTTGATCAAGTCAAGATCTATCTGCCCTGAAATTTTCAGATGAATCGGACAATGGGTTGTTGGGTTGCTGCCCTAAATTAGTAATTTTACGGATTTTTTTCCGTTTTGGTTATTATCTTGAAAATTATTACAGATAGAGATAAACTGTAAACAGCAATAATGTTCAGCAAAGTAAGATCTTCAAATAAGTCAAATGATCAAATGGTCAGTTGACCCTTAAGGAGTTATTGCCCTTTAAAGTAATTTTTACCAATTTTTGTAAATTTTTGTAATCTTTACAAAAATCTTCTCCTCTGAAACTACTGGACCAAATTCAACCAAACTTAGCCACAATCATTATTAGGGTATTTAGTTTAAAAATGTGTGGTGACCCAGCCAACCAACCAAGATGGCTGCCATGGCTAAAAATAGAACATAGGGTAAAATGTAGATTTTGGCTTGTAACTCTGAAACCAAAGCATTTAAAGCAAATCTTACAGGGATTAACTTGTTTATCAAGTAAATATCTATCTGCCCTCAAATTTTCAGATGAATTGGACAACTGGTTGTTGGGTTGCTGCCCTGAATTGGTAATTTTAAGGAAATTTTGCGGTTTTGGTTATTATCTTGAAAATTATTACAGATAGAGATAAACTGTAAACAGCAATAATGTTCAGCATAGTAAGATCTTCAAATAAGTCAACATGACCAAAATGGTCAGTTGACCCTTAAGGAGTTATTGCCCTTTATAGTCAATTTTAACAATTTTCATTAATTTGGTAAATTTTGGTAAGTTTTACAAAATGTTTTCCTTTTGTAATCTTCTTTTCTGAAACTGCAGTAGAAAATCAATATAGAAAACAATCTACTAATGAACTGGCAATAAAAATAATTGATAATTCTATAACATGAAAAAAACCACATTAATACCTGATGATGGTGTTTCTTTCTTTACATTGAAAATGATGTCACAACTATAATCCCGAACAATAGGTCGATTGTCAGATATGTTTCAGTACTTTGGCTTCATTTTCTACAGATTCTGAAGTGCAAATGATGCTTGAATTCCTACACTAATTTATACAGACTTCATCCCCTTTCACAGGTAATGCCTGCCTCATATTATATTTAAAACTTTACTAGAATATCAGAAATTTTGAGAGAAAATTTATCAACCATGCAAGATCTAAAACTTAATTAATATTGTTCAAATTATCAATTAACTATTAAAAAAAAAATTCTCATTAACAAAATATAGTTCTTCATTTTATATTTTATCAGAAGTTTAGGAAAAAATTGAATTTAATTGTGTCCTTGTTCTCATTTCCTTGGATAAATCCAATACAAATTAAAGTATTGGTATTGAATTAATATTTAAGAAATATTTCAAACCTTACCATTTTCTTCACAAGAATGAAGACCATATTTTCAGTGTCATGAGTATCAGTGATCATATTTGTTGTACTTTGTTGTTTAAAAGTTGAATACAAAAAGATCAACAAAGCAATTCAAAACCACTTGAATTTTGCAACAACAAATGAGAGTTTTAACGACCTCAGCTGGCTATACAACCCTTGCACAATCAACTGAATTTTGCAGAAATCATTAATAGGAAAGATTGCCCTTAAATGATAATTTTTATTACCTTTAGTTTTTTTTTTTGGGGTATTGCGGAACAACATAACTTTCTCATCACTTCGCATTTCTCGTTAGATAAATTTTACAAAATTCTCCCTGAAACTACTGTCAAATTAAACCAAACTTGGTTTAAATTACCACTAGGATATCCAGGGACCACTGTGTATGATGACCCTGCCTGCCAACATGGCACACATGGCTGAAATAAAACATAGGTTTCAAACGCACTTTTAGTCTTATATCTCTGAAACTAAACGACAGTACAACAGTTGCATTTATCATGCATCAATTGTAAATAAAAATATCAGGTGAGCGACACAGGGTCCTTGGAGCCTCTAGTTAATAAATGAAAAGGGTAGGGTAACAGAACCCCAATGGCACACTTGTTTATTTACAAAATTCCTTTACATACATCTGATGTTTATTTTTATTCTAATTGCCACAGCACGTAGTTTATAGCTGGTTGCAAGTCAAAGTCAGCGTTTTACATAGGAGTTATTTCCCTTTGATTACTATGCGTAACGTCGCGTGAACTTTGATGACGTAAATATATTCTCCCAAACAAAACATCCGGAAAAACATAGGCGACCATTGCAATGTTAATTTCCCATAGAGAAATTTAAAATGCTACGTACACGCATTTAGACAGTTTCTGGATGACACGAGGTACGTGAAACGTGTTGTAATTTTATTTTCTTTAAGAAAATCGCTGTTTGAAACAAATGTTTGCACAAATAAAAAAATAATCGCAATTTTTTGATGGACAGCAAAGCTTGAGCCAGACTATAGTATACATGTTATCTCAATCTATTGCATGCAGCGAAGCAGGTCCAGACCCGGTATTAGTCTTGTCATGAAAACTGTTATAGATAGACAGAAACAGAAAATATCAACAATAAAAGAATACAAAATTTTTATAATTATTTAAACTATCCTTACGCATTAAAGCTTGAAGATTTTTTATTAGCCATTTTTTTTCTTATCATAGAAATTATTCTACATCTAGATAAATCAAACATTAAGATCAGCAGAAATGATTATCAAGGGAATATATATTAATAAGTCACATGACTCACACTGTCAGTTGACAATTTATTTCTAATATTACCTTTAGATGACAATGTTTAGTCTTAATTGATAAGGTTGTACAACGTGCAAAAGTAGCTTATAGTATGATAATATCTGGCGGGCAGTTAAGCGGGCATGGAAATCGATTGCTAGTTTTGTGTAATGAACCCCTACAGTTTGAAAAACAGATCCATGGTACTTTATGCCCAACATGATTTTGAGGATTGTTTTTTCCTTACATTTTACCAGATTGGGTATAATTTTTCAGCAAAATTCTTCAAAGGCGATATAAGTTTGTGTAGTCAATTCCTTCTACAGTATCTTTAAAACTCACACAAAGTTAGCAGACTTATTGAAGTTGTGCACCTCCAACATTTTATACTTCCTTTCTATTGTTACCATTCTCCATTGTTCAAGAATCATTCTGTTCAACCCTTCCATTTGTGTCTTTTTCTAAGTTTTATTTTTAAAGAACTTCACTTCAAAAATGTTCTGAATCAAAAGAAATATGACATTAAAGGATCCTTCCTGTGTTCCGAATTGTATTGTTATCAATCGATCAATTTCTCTTCCAAGTCTTTTAGACCAAGAGAGGGGTATGAAGAGTAATCAATGAGTGAAATTCAAATATTTTTTCCACATTCATGTCAGAGACAGATTGTTTTCTTTATTTGATTCCTTGATCAAAGAGAGATTTTTCGGAAAAATGAAATTCAAATATGTTTCCCACATTCATTTCAGAAACAGATTAAAAAAATATTCCTTGTTCAAAGAGTGATTTTCAGGAAAAAAGGTTGTCACATAACCTAGAACTAGACCGTATAATATGTTGCAGTATAAAAAAATAAAATAATAAGTTTTATTATGTTATATTCCTCAAACAAACCATAAAGCAGAGGTATATGTCATTTGACATATAGCTTTGATAGCTGGGCGGCTACAAATATTGTTTTGTTTACACAGGAAGTAAATGTTGCGATACAGCCATGCCTCCATGTAAAGAAGCAATTCCTACCCTTACCTGCTGTCTTCATGTTATAACACCTCAAAGCCATCCTTATATCCATTATATATTACTTTTAAAATTCATAGAATTACTTAAATAAGCAGATAATTTGCAAAAAAAAAAAATAATTATAGCCATAATGTTACATCTTATCTGGTCACAATAATTTCCCCTCGAAAATTGAGGTATATACATAACAAAGAACAACTTTGAATGAAATAAATAAAAATCCTGCTGCAGAATAAAGAAAATTATTTCCACCCATGTCCTATTTACGAAACCCCTACAGGATAAGGAACCAATCACAAACATATACCACAACACATTTTGGCATTCTTTTTTTCTTGTGCCAGTTATATCTATGGATAGTATTATGTTGCAAGAAATGTCATTTTTTGTTCAAAATAAAATAAAATCCAAAATTGATTTGTAAAAATTATTGTTCATGATTCATGAACCCTTTGTTACATTTCCTGAACTATAACTGGATATTATGAAACATAATCACCTGATAAATTCATGTCTCATTTAGACTCCTTCAATTACTTTCAAGATCATGGTTACTGAAAAACAAGATTCTTCACGAAAACATCCCCTCAATATTAGAATTAAGAAAAGAAACTTCTGACGATGAGATTGTCAAAAGTAGAATTTTGGAAAACTTCAGAAAGTTAAAAGTAGCTTGACTTCAACTTTAAATAAGCCAGTAAACATAAACATCATTATAAACGAAAGACTTTTAGATAAAACAAAACGTTGGAAGTGACAATTCTAAAGAAATTCATCTCTTTCCACCTACCTATTCTCGAACAAGACAACCGAATGTGGACTAATGACTGTTTGTTACTGCTAAAAACTCTCTGAAGACACACGGACACCTATTTGAAACCCATACCAGTATTTGTAATGAAAAGTTGAAAGTATTGAAAAGAAAAATGAAAGGATATGTAGAACATAGGAGGCAAATCGCAATCATTGCTTATCATCTTAAAATGTTTGTTTAATTTAAAAATAAGTAGATTTTATAGGAGAAATGCTCAAAAGTGCACGACGCATTTAAACGTTAATAGAGGAGTGAAGCTGTTGTCAACCCTTAATAGAATTTTTCTAAACTTAGACAGAAGCTTTTATATAATTAAGAAAGAACAAGCAAAATGTTTGAAGTATATGTTTTTGTCATTTTTTGTTAATTTACTGATACATGGACTCGAATTTTTTGCAGTTAACATTACGATATAGTCTGGGGTCAAAGTGTTTTTTTAGTAATCAATAACTTTGTCAGACCTTCTTATAATGTTCTGAACATTGACAGATATTTTTTTGTGAATAAGGGATAACATCTGAAAATTATGAAAAATTTTATTTTTATTTTCCCGTATTTTACTGAAAAATTGGCTTAACGTTTTGTAGTACAAATTTACATATACAGTCTGATGTTAAAATGTTTTGACATCAATAATTATTTTAAACCTGCATGGAATATTACTAAATGTTGACAGAAGTATCGGAAAAAAAAATAGTAATAATTTTTTTTTTCAAATTTTGGCTGATCAAAAGACTGTAAAATTGACTTAGTTTTTGCCGATCACTCCTGCACGTTTACATGTACAATGACAGTCCACAAAACTAAAGATTGAGCATCAAAAATCCCACCATAAGCAGTGCCTACTTTACCAGTGGCGTATGTCATGAAGCTAACGGGAAGCAGATATGTGGTAATGAGACAGATCCAATAATGTCACAAATAAGGAAAAGTTATGTAGACTAGATGTTGAAGAAAGGTCTATCATCTAACTGTTTTTATTTTTGATATTTGTAGAAGAATTTCTGTTGTAGAGTTTTCACATTTGATATTGGTGACGGAGCGTCTACTAGTTTGATAAAAAATGTAGCTAAAGTCAGTAATGGGAAAGCTACTTTTATTAAGGATGGAGATAGCATGCAAGAAAAGGTATGACTGGAATTATAAAGTAAAGTTGGAAATTTTTCATGAATAAAATTGCATGCAGACAAAAAACAAACTAGTATGTTCTGGGTATTGAACAAGATCATATGTATGATATAATTTTTTTAATGGTGTATTTCAATAGACAACAACCCAATGACAAAAATAAAGGTTTTACTGTCCATGAACATGTTAATAATATCTTTCTGTACTTCTGATGGCATTAATGTATGAAACCAATTTATGAGTACAGCGACCGAAGTTAGGACTTATGTTTCCATATCATCAGGTTAAGTTCTTTGATCTTGCTTTCAGTGAAAATGAAAATGATACTTTATCAATTATATACCATCAAAGGAGGCAAACTTACTTAAATAAGCAGTACCAGTTGCATATAATTCAATCTTATAGACAACATAAGCAGTACCAGTTGCATATAATTCAATCTTATAGACAACATAAGCAGTACCAGTTGCATATAATTCAATCTTATAGACAACATAAGCAGTACCAGTTGCATATAATTCAATCTTATAGACAACAATCTGTGAGCAAAACAAACATACATAACAGTTAAAAATGTCAACATTGTGTTATAATCTTAATCACTAAAAAAAAACAAAAAAACAAACAACTATGTCAAAAAAGAAAAACAAAATGGCATATAGACACTCTATAGTCAAAGCACATAAACACAAGACAAGAAAACAAAAACATGACTCTAGCACAATAAGACAATGGCGGAATTATAAATACCGAGCAACACTAAAAGGATATTACCAAAAGTGACTAAACAGTAAAGGTTAAAGATATACAAATACAAATAAAAAGAACACTATAACATGTAATTAAGATGAAAAACAACATCAGTACCTACATGTATAATCTATACTTCAAGACCATCATGTATTATTTGTGAAGTTGATACGGAACATTTATCAACAAGGTCTTGGTATCGTCTGATGAACTTTTTTTAGAAAAAAGGACGAGACGTTCTTTGACATAACCCAGGTTCATCAACTATCTGCCCAGACACTGATGACGTTTTATAAAGTCTGAGTAGCAGCTGCAAGCTCTTGAATACCGAATGAGTTGGGAAATGTATATCCCATATGCAGGTGAAGTTGGTATATTGCTGCTAAAATGGGCGAAATTTATTATTTTAACAATTAAAATCGTCTTGTTTGTCATGGATTCTGGTACTGAGATGACCACTCATGTCAAATTCGAGGTAAAAGTTTAAAAATGAGGCGGGAGAAGCCGTGTCTGTTGTTTCTTTAATTTCTAGTTCTGGGGGATATATTAATGGAACCCAATCAGAAAAGTTTGGATTGTTAAGGGAAAGAACATCAATATATCTGAATGTGAAATTAAACGATCTGCCTTCTTTGATATTCTTTTTTTTGACAAGTGTCTGAAGGTGCTCCGACTTCTATAAAAATACGACTAGGTCGGCAAGGAGGGGCGCACATTTCTCCTAAAGCAATAAATTTCTTCAAATTCTTTAGAGTTTTTAGAATCCACATATGGTCAATACCACTACGCGATTAAACAGATTCACAGTATTTCTAAAGATTTTCTTTCACTGCGGACAGAATGTTTGTCAATCTAATGGACAATGCCTTTGTATATGTAGATTATGCAAATGTTCATCTTTGTCTGAAGGAGTTGAAACCTTAGTTTCTTTATAATTTCTAAATTTATAAACGGACAAATTTAGAAAGGTTTGCTGTAAATCATGTCAGTACCGAAGTAATTACTACTGAGCTGATGATACCCTCGATGATTGATAGTTCATCAGCAAACATATCAATCCAGTACTGTAAAAATGAAAACAACACGTTACAAATTTAATGCGTCCGCAGCACTTCTCTGGATTTTCCTTCATCAGGAACGCTCAAAGTCGAATATTTGAAAGCCAAGGATGTCAATGAACCAAAACAGTTGAAGAACTATATGACCATAAAGATCATAAAAAATCGCAAAATCCGTCTTATGTCTACCTTGCCTGATGAAGTTGAAACCTTATTTTTTTTATAATTTCAAAATTTGTGAATAGAAAGGTTTGTTATAAATCATGTCAATACCGAAGTACTGTCTCCTGAGCTGTTGATATCCTCGATGACTGATAGTCCACCAGCAGAGAAATCGACCCAGTGCTGTAAAAAATTAAAAGGCACGGGATTCTGTAGAACCCGAGGAACCTTCGTTAAATCCTTTGTATCCTTAGAAATTTATGTTTTCTTAACGCACATAATTTGACATGTAATATATGTCAGTGAGAAAATAATCTGTCAGTATGTATGAAGTCAGTTATTCGATTGATTTTGATTCTTTTCTTCAGACACATTTTATCAATCCACCAAAAAAAAAAAAAACCTACGATTAGAAAATTGAATTAATTTTGTATGATCAAGAACACAAAAATGTAGTCAGCATGTCTAAACTACAATTCTCTTTTTCACAAATGAGTAAGACATTACAAATTGGTGTATACCATGTACTTCATTCATAATATGTTATTAAAGGAATGGTATATTTTCCCATGTGCGTACAGCAATGAAAGGAATATTAGACAGTTGTTTGTCAGTAGTCAGTCTGGATTGGGATATTCCTAAATGTTTTACAATTACTGATATCCCTAAGGAGCCTCCTGCCATCGTCCATGGGAATAAACTTGTTTTGTTTGCCTTGTTACAATCTTCTGAAACTAAGGTATTAATTTTATTGGGATTTTTTAAAATTATCACTACAACAAATAACATATCCACTAAATTTCTAATAAAGGAATCACTAAAATACAACGTATCCACTGCTTTGCTTCTAAGAGAAATACTTAAAAAACCACATGTCCACTACTTTCCTAGTATAAGAAACACTCCAATGTACAACATGTCCACTGCTTTCCTATTAAAGAAAACACTAAAACATACAACGTATTCACTGCTTTTAAAAGTAAAGGAGACACTAGAAAAATAAAACGTATCCACAGCTTTTAAAAGTAAAGGGAACACTAAATAAATACAACGTATCCACAGCTTTTAAAAGTAAAGAGAACACTAAAAACATAAAACGTATCCACAGCTTTTAAACGTAAAGGGAACACAAAAAAATACAACGTATCCACAGCTTTTAAAAGTAAAGGGAACAAACAAAAAAATACAACGTATCCACAGCTTTTAAAAGTAAAGGGAACACTAAAAAAATACAACGTATCCACAGCTTTTAAAAGTTATGGGAACATTAAAAAAGCACAAAGTATCCACAGCTTTTAAAAGTAAAGGGAACACTAAAAAAATACAACGTATCCACAGCTTTTAAAAGTAAAGGGAACACTAAAAAAATACAACGTATCCACAGCTTTTAAAAGTAAAGGGAACACTAAATAAATACAACGTATCCACAGCTTTTAAAAGTAAAGAGAACACTAAAATCTTATAACGTATCCACAGCTTTTAAAAGTAAAGGGAACACTAAAAAAATACAACGTATCCACAGCTTTTAAAAGTAAAGGGAACACTAAATAAATACAACGTATCCACAGCTTTTAAAAGTAAATGGAACACTAATAAATTACAACGTATCTACAGCTAGATTAAGGGGTAAAAAGGAATCAGCATGTCAGTTTGTCCGTACCACGCGTCCGTTTGATCTCATTTTTGAGTCAATTCTGTTGCATTCAAGAATTTTTTCGCTATCTGTATTCCCAGGATGATGCACAATTGACTTTAAAAAACCCCCAATACTTTTCAGTTAACACTGACATTAATTGTGGACGAACATTGACTATCTACCTCATCCGATGAACATGAAACTTTATACAGTGTAGGATCCTGATACAAAAATGTACATATAAATATGCAAACCTGATTCCGTGACAAATCCCACAGTCATGTCCCTTCCCAATTATTTATTTCATATAAAACTCATTATGCACGTATGCGCGCAACTCATTTATATACCATTTACAGTAGACGTTCAAATCATTAAACAACCGATTTTTTTTATTGGCTGCATGACGAATCACCTCATTCCGGCACATGGTTTCATGCAACCCCCGATTGATATATTGATATGCTCTGCCAACATTATTAACCAAGGCTAGTTCTGCACCTTGCTTGTCTACTTCAAACCAACCGTTATTCTTTTTAAACATTCACCAATTTTATTAATTTTAAAAAGTAGTTGACAATATATATTGTAAATAAGAAATAATCAATTAAATAGAGAGTTGCTATTAAACTAAGAGTTTTAAGTGGCGAAGTTGAAATCCGTTGAAAAATGTACGGATGCCTTCACGAGTTGGTTGACCGTTATGGAATATCTGTTTCACAAATGACGACGAATATGTTTCAATTGTCGTAACCCAATCCTGTCCCCTCTTTTTCTCGTATGTGACGTACCGATTTAGACTTATTTCCGGATTTGTACTTACATCACCAACACGTCGGGTACCACTTTTGGAGCAGTCTCTTATACAGCATCACCTGAGATAACCCGCGGTTTTTGGTGGGGTTCGTGTTGCTCAATCTTTAGTTTTCTATGTTGTGTTATATATTTTGATTGTCTTTTGATCGTTTTTCGTTGCCATGTCATTGTTTGTTAGTTTTCGAGTTATGAGTTTGATATCACTTTGGTATCTTTCACCACTTTTTTACATGACTTTTTCTGACGGAATATTTACAGTAATATCTTCATTGACATGCTGATCATTACTATAGAGATATATTCATTCAAGAAAATGTTTGGGGTTAACAAAACATGATAGAAGGAGACCGTTTTAGTTTAGACCAATCATCCTTAAGTTTTTGTAAAAAGCAAAACAATAAAAATACCGAACTCCAAGGAAAATTAAAAACGGAAGTCCCTAATTAAATGGCAAAATCAAAAGCTCAATAGATATAGGAAGATGTGGTGTGAGTGCCAATGAGACAACTCTCCATCCAAATAACAATTTATAAAAGTAAACCATTATAGGTCAATGTACGGCCTTCAACACGGAGCCTTGGCTCACACCGAACAACAAGCTATAAAGGGCCCCAAAAGTACTAGTGTAAAACCATTCAAACGGTAAAACCAACGGTCTAGTCTATATAAAAACGAGAAACGAGAAACACGTATAAATTACATAAACAAACGACAACTACTGTACATCAGATTCCTGACTTAGGACAGGTGCAAACATTTGCAGCGGGATTAAACGTTTTAATGGTACCAAACCTTCTCCTTTTTCTGAAACAATAGTATAACATCACAACATAGAAAACACACGATAAAACATCAATTGGAAGGCTTAACTCAATCAAAACGTAAATTAACACACTATGAACGAATAAATTCGATCTGTGATACCTGAAAGTAAATACATAGTAAATAAAATATTAGGGACAAACATTCAAGGCCAAAAGCAAACAAACAAGTCCAAATAAAGCCATGGCAATACACCACCACGAAATATTTAACCCTTAGAAAATAATCACTTTTGAAAAACCGGTTTTCATAATATATACAGGTAAATGAAAATAACTTTGTCGTTTTAGGTACAACTGTCATATTCCTCACTTGGTACAGGCATTTCCTATGTAGAAAATGGTGGATTAAACCTGGTTTTATAGCTGCATTTGTAGCTAAACCTCTCACTTGTATGACAGTCGAATAAAATTCTGTTATATTGACAACAATGTGTGAACAAAACAAACAGACGTAATAGGTAAAAATGTCAAAAATAGGGGTACAGCAGTCAACATTGTAAACACAATCGTTCTGTGTTCTAGATGTTTAATGCACATTATTGCAAGGCTGTTCCATTTTATTTGGTGACTTTTGATGAAGACAGTTTTTGAAACATAGAGTAAGCACTGCATTATACATGAGGAAGGAAAAAAATATTTTGTTCTATGTTGTTGATTTTATAGTGGTATTTCTGGCTCTTTTACATTGAAAGGAAAATTTGGAGGAAAGAATATAAGTCATAAAGAGGGACGAAAGATACCAGAGGGACAGTCAAACTCATAGATCGAAAACAAACTGACAACGCCATGGCCAAAAATAAAAGACAAACAGACAAATAATAGTACAGATGACACAACACAGAAAACCAAAGACTAAGCAACACGAACCCCTCCTGCTGTTTACATCGATGAGGCGACGCGCGCGCGACGTCAATATTTTGTAAGTGTATGATGAGGTTGGTTGAAGGGGAACCACTTGGGGTCAGTTAATGTAATTTGGTATGTGGGGCTCCCTCAACCAATCTCCCACGACTTTTGGATAGTCTACACGTTAAAGTTTCTGATTTGGTCAGTTTAACGAGACCATTAACGGTAGGTCAGTCATATTTAATATGCAATTGTCTTAGCATTGGTTCAATTTTAACTTTTGTGCATTGTACCATCAATATTACAGACAGACGGGACTGTATATAGTTTATTCATTCATCCAATTTTAGTTTCATGTGCGTTCAGAGAGGGCCGAATAATTATGCTTATTTTTTAAAAGTAAAACAAATCAGCAATATGTTGTCAAATTAACTTTAAAAATTAAAAAAAAAAAAAAAAAAAAAGATTCAACACAAAATTAATGTAGTTAAGTTGCCTAATATTTTAAGCTTGGGTAAACAGATTTTAATTATTATCAATTAAATTGAATAAAAAAGTAATAAATATGCATTATGTAATTTCTATTACAAAAAAATGTATGCAAGGAAACTGCGCATTTTACACTCTGCATTTAAGACTTTCCTATAACCTCATAGGGCTGTTACGCCCAGAAATCACCTTAAGATTGTAGCCAACAAAAGACAAACATCAATAATAAATTAAACAAGTTTTATTATGATACAATTTTACAAGAAATATTATACAAATAGAAATGTCTATTCTCTTCTCTTAAGGATGTTTGCTTGTCAGGTTTTGGAATTTTGTCAGATTTTCGAAATCCTCTGGTTTTATCCATTAGAATGCCTTAAAATTTTTGCCTATGGACCCCATTTTCTATTTATAAATCTTTTACATGTATAATTATAAGCCATTTGTAAAAGTCTTATAAAATCTTATTTATTTTTCATAGTTTTGAGAACTTTAACTGGCCAATGGTAAAGCTATGAAAAATCAAGAGAACATTTTCCGCCAAAATTCTAATTGCTCATATCTCGAAACAAGCACATTGACCCTATATTTTTTTGCTATTTTGATTTCTCAATTAATCCCCTATCAATATATACTGGTGTCATGGAAATTTATTTTGAAACTGAGCAGCAAACTTCCTTAACTGTAACGGAATCCAACGGAATATTTATATGTCCAATAAGTTCATAAACTAATACGATGTTGTTAGCGTATATAGAAGTGTCAGTCCAACTACTCCAGATATCTTCTGAGAATACTAATATATTTCTGTCTCTTAGTACAATTCAGCGTCTGTATTTATAGTTACCGCGGAATCTTCTAAAACACTGAAGAAGAGAACTTCTAGAAAACTGTAGAAGGGAACCTTTTAAAACACTGTAGAAGTTTAAATCATGCGTCGTAGATTATGATCATTCTGGAATTATTATGCAAGTCAAATAGAAAGTTTTAATCATTCTATCAGAAACAACGATTGGTCCAGTGATATCTCAACTGCACAATTACATTATTTTGTAAACAACTATAAACAGGTCACAACCCAATTATGACAACATCTTATAAGGCCACACAAAACAAATTAGGCCAAGATAAATAATCATAATAATTACAATCTCATAACAGAGTTCTTCTTTGTGTATCATATATATTAAACCACGTTTATGTGGCTGACGTGTATAACAGTTTATTAACGTTTTTCCATGTTTTATTCATCTACAACATGTGTATGGAAAATGTGCTTACTATGATAAAAACTTGCTGAACAAAAATTGGTATGAAATTGAGGAACCATTGAAAAAGATGTTAATCGGACATTAATCATAGTCAGATTGTTGTAATCTGTAGGTATTATAGTGTTGTTAAACTTATGACAATTTGAAACTGATGATTGATTTTAATTGCGTAAGCCAAAAATAACCGACTTCATTTTGTAATTAAATTATATTATTTAAAATATGTAGGTATTACAAATTATAATCGATTATAAATTTTTACAATGTATTGTCTAGTAGATTGCGTTAACCGACCGACTTTAAATTATAATCAATCTTCAGAACATTACCAAGTATTTTGTACATTTTGTATTTTCTTTCAGTGTTGCCCCGAGAGTTTAATTCAGAGTCGTGAAGATCCGATGCCACAAGTGGCATGCTCAATGAGCAGTGCCCCAATAATGGAGGTAGTATAATCATTATTTGTTTACAATTAAGAACTTTTTAATTTTGATGAAAATAAATACTTGCAAGTCTTTACCGGTTCAAATATGTCGTCTGCGAAGGAGTTTTAAGCGTGACTTACTCCTACTGTTTACATCGATGCGGCGACGTCAACATTTTGTAAGTGTCTGATGAGGTAGGTTGAACCACGCGGGGTCAGTCAATGTAATTTGGTATGTTGGGCCCCCTTAATCATACTCCCATGACTTTTGTATAGTCTACACGTTAAAGTTTCTGATTTTGTCAGATTAACAAGACCATTAACGGTAAGTCAGTGATATTTAATATGCAATTCCGCATTTTTGCGCCTGTCCCAAGTCAGGAGCCTCTGGCCTTTGTTAGTCTTGTATTTTTAAAATTTTAGTTCATTTAAATGTTTCGGAGTTTAGTGTGACGTCCATTTTCCACTGTAGTGCACATTTTTGTTTAGGGGCCAGCTGAAGCCCGCGTCCGGGTGCGGGATTTTCTCGCTGTGTTGAAGACCCATTGGTGGCCTTGGGCTGTTTTCTGCTCTTTGGTAAGGTTGTTGTCTCTTTGACACACTCCCCATTTCCATTCTCAATTTTAATTGTGTTAGCCTTGGTTCAACTTTAACTTTTGTGCATTGTACCATCAAAATTACAGACAGATGGGACTGTAGATAGTTTATTCATTCATCCAATTCTAGTTTCACGTGCATCTGGAGACCGGCCGAATAATGATGATTATTCATTAATTATAACAAAATCAGCAATTTGTTGTCATATAATGTATCAAAAAAAAAAAAAAAAAAAAAATATTCGATACAAAATTAATTTAGTAAAGTTAAGTTGCTTGATATTTTAAGCTTGTGTAAATTAAAAAAAAAAAAAATTGTATTGCAAAGAGTGTTGATATGATATAAAGTTGTTGGCTCTGTCACCATGTAAATAAAAAGTTTCAAGTATTCAAAGACATGTTCCACTGACAAAAAGTAATAAATAGACATTGTGTATTTGTTTTTACAATAAAATGTATGCAAACATGTGTACGAAAAGTGTGCCAAACGACGAACTTTTTCTTTTAATAACAATTAGGATCAATCGATTAATAGAAATTGAGATAACAAAGGATCGAAATGAAGTGCTATTAAAATCGAAACCACTTTATATACAGGTAGCTTTTATGTAAAAAATATACAGATAAGATGAACACTTTGTTCAAATGATTAAATATGACGAGATGTATAAATATATAGATAGAAGCTGAACATGATTATTTATAATGGGAGTTTTTTGTTTCTCATCTGCATTTTCCCTGACAAATAAGATTCTGTAATAATGCAGGGCCCTAAGTTGCTTCCCTGGACAACTTAGGGGTTTTATAACAGGTGATTATTAATAAAGTATTTTAAAAAAAAAAAAAAAAAAAAAAAAAAGAAAAAAAACCCCAAAAAAACCAATTAGGGTGCTTCATTGTTAGTGTACAGATAAAGATGCACAACATAATTCTCATAGTCTATAACCTTAAATATAATGTAAATTTTGATTTTATGTTTTAAGACTTTCTCTTTCGTTTCTTAAAGTTTAATCAGTGATTCATTAATCAGGCATCTCACTGTATAGATAACAAAACTCATACTTAAAGTAGAAATAAGATTACCGATCTTGATTTTTCAAATTCCAATACAGTTTTACAGCTTAAGGTCATAAATCTTACTTAAATTTGTACTGCTTCCACAGAAAAACGAGCAGATATACAACTGTTTCATTCGTTTACTCGATAAATGCAGGCTTCAGCTTTTACCAACATTGTTATCGATAGACTTTGGGACTGCACCCCTTAATTCAGCAAACTGAGCAATTCCGTACATCAGACCTGAGAACTGCTTCTTTCGTTATACAAAGAGTTTATATTGGAAAAATTGCAGAGGTTCAAATATGCAATCGCATACAAATAGAATGACGACATACACTATTTGGTATTATGTGCACTAGTGTAACATCTTGTGTAATCAGAATTTAATTATAATGAGAGTAATTGCTGTTCAATGTGAAAAAAACATGTTAGTCATGTTAATAGCATTTCTTATGCGCACGTTAAACTGATTGCATCTGTCGAAGAATAAATGCTTTATATATCATCTTAAATATTCAAATCCAGTCATAAACAACTTTTTCAGATTGCACATACCTCCTAAATATGCACACTTTGCCTTTAGCAACGTTTCACGTTTCTTGCTAAAAGACAATGACCCTCAAAATATATACGAACTAACGACAATTTGTCAATACTTGTTACATTTTTACTGATTACTTTTTATTACTGGACGTGGAATTATTTTGTGAAGGTTTTGATGATGTCACCCGTCTTTATTATTGAGTAACTAAATGATTTTTGTTATGTTTGAACCAACAAAAGAATGATTCAAATCTTAACAAGTTATATAAAGCGTATAAAATAACAAATTTAAAACCAAAATTCTCGTCCCTGTGCTATTATTCTATATTTCTTTTCATATTTTAAATAAAGATCTTCACAAGTTTAATCTAATTCAATCAATGTCGTGCTCTTATCTATGCATCCACACAATTCTTTTAGGTCGTGCTCTTATCTCTGCATCCACACAATTCTTTTAGTTTTCTTTCACAAAGAAACACTTGTTCAAATATAAATAACGTTGTTTTCAATTTTTCATGATTTACTGTTTACAAATTAATAACTTTATTGAAAAAAGGATATTATAGTTAATAATAGGTTCATCTATTGTATAGCTGAGGTTGAAATTAACAGACTCAGTCCAACACCCCATTAAATTCCTGTTGTCGTCATAATCTGTTGCCTTTTTAATTTCGTATAAATAAGATGTGGTATGAGTGCCAATGACACACCTCTCCATCCAAGTCACAATGTATAAAAAGTTATGTTCGTTTTAAATCATTCCTTTAATAGTCGTCATCTCAATATAGCATAAATACCAACAAGCAACTGCTCAATCATCACCAGCCTGTACTTAGGAATTAATTATACGAAGAAAGGGTGTCCAATCAGCCATTTTCAATATATGAAATTGTCAAATTAAACAGTATAATATCAGTTATTTTATATTGAACAGTAACACCCAGCACCTAGGAATTTCTACAAAATCCGCTGTTTCAAAAACATCTTATGTTTTAATTCATTTTGTTTAAACAAACATAAAATATGTATGTGCTAAAATGCTCCAGCTACTTTGAAACCATGTGAACATAATTGAGCACATGCAGTTATGTTCACTTTTCTTACTGAATACAATGTAACACAAACACAATGTTTGGGTACTGAATGGCGCAGTGATCAGCTCTAGCTTTCATTTTCAAATACAAAATATTTCCTCTGCCTCAAAGTCCAAACTACAATATAAAGTCCCTATTAACACTGCATGGCAGAATCCTGCACGTGTTCTGTAAAAATACAATCTACAAAAATAAAAAAAACAACATGTTTAAGGTACTTAAAAAATATGAAAACAAAATTACACAAATATTTTTGTAAAAAAAATTAAAATAAAAACATAAAACTTCTAACTATAAAACGTATGCGGGTTTAAGTCACTACCCAATCCTCGATAACTTAAAACTCGTTTAGTTACCTTATATACTGACCGCCAAACCAAATAACAACAATTGTTACTCAACCTATTTAAATTCTCCGTTATAAAATCATTGCGCAATCTTTCAAACTCATTCCGCATAGCGCACATAAATACATATATTTGCTGGGCTTGCATTGATTTTCTAAAAGTGAAACAAAAAGGTTTTCATTGGTTCCTTCGTCCTTATGTTGCTGAACGTACAAATTATAAATCGTTTAACTATGACATTTCTATTATGTTTTTTTTACAGCAGGATATGGAAAGGATGGAATCAATAAAGACCAGATTGTATTGGTAAGCCAAGCAGCCAACATTGTCTCCAAATACACAGCATTTGTTGGTTTTGATAAAGATACCAACGTTCTTGTCTGTGTATTGAAGAAGCCACCAACTTTCAGGACGGTAAATTGATATTTTATGATTAAGTTAATAAATTAAACTTTGACAAAGAAGAATGTATAAAAAGGAAAGCAAATAAATTTTGTTTTGACGTCTGCCAGTAATCTACTACAAGCCCTAGATAGCCATATCCGTATTTGGCCGTTTGGTTTTCAATATGCTTGAACTCCGTATTTGATTTGGTGTCTTGATTGTTTTGATTGGAGCGTCATCGCTGAGTCTTTTATTGACTAAATACGCGTGTGGCGTACAAACGTATCTTATCTTCAGCTTGGTATCTTTGGTGATTTTTTTCACAGAAAGTATTTTTTCACATATGAATAAATAATACTAAAAATCCGTTGATTTTTGGATGGACTACCCTGCAATGCATGATAACATTCTGACATTTCCATTGGCTATATATATATATGTAAAGCCTATACTGATAACTAGCAAAGGTCAGAAGAGACAACTTGGTTTCTATGATTTTTTTATGATTTCTTTTGCACCACTATCGATTACTCGAGAAATAAGGAAAGGAGCTCTTAACCAATTATGCAACAGCACAAAGGGCTTTTTTTTCACTGGACACAGTACATGTGGTGTTAACTTAGCCAAGATGTCACGATCACAGAAAGTGGGGTTCGAATTACACTGAAAACAAAAATTGGATAACGCAAATGTGCAGATCTATCATTGTAGAACTTAATTTCAGACATACATACATATGAATATATATATATATATATATATATATATCATAGCCGGAGTAACTGAAACAAATGATGTCAGGAAAATGAGTGATGGTAGGAAAATGAGTGACTCATTCTATGTTTTTCATTTATGCCCTCTGGGAAACTGTCCTTAGCTTTCTTATCCAAAACCTTTCCGAGCAAGTCTTTCGGCCCTTGACCAACCCTCGTTGTGGTCTATGATTGTGATTGTAAGGTTTTGAGATCAGCTTGGGCGTGCCCAGGTGATCTCAAATGACGACTTACGGGAGGTCGGGCTTGCAGGTGTAGTCACTTCGATGACCATTCATGCGTTTGTTGAATGGCTGTTCTGTCTCGCCAATATACTGCATGCCACATCGACACTGAAGAAGGTATACAACATTCTGTGTTTTGCAAGTTACATTACAAAATATAGTGTACACAGACCCAGTGGAGTGGCAAGTAAATGTTTGAGTATTCTGTATTTGTTGGCAAGTCAGACATCGTCTGTTACCACGACTTGCACCATCCTGCAGTTGAACAGCTTTTATTAGAGGAGACGTCAGCTCTCACAAATAAGTCTTTGAGACTTGCTGGTCTCCAGCTAAGACAGGAGGATTGGGAAAGATCTTGGACAATTGTGGGTGCTTGGCAATAATTTGCCAATTGGCACGGATCAAACGTGAAAGGTTAGTAAAGGCGGGATTGTATGTTAAAACAAACGGAACTATTTTGCTGCGCCTCTTCTGTTTGTACTGTAATAGGTCATTGCGGCTGTTGTTATTAGCACGCGCAAACCCCTTATCTATGTCCAATTTCTTATAACCTCGTTTGGTCAAAAACCGCGAAGTTCCTGTAACCGTTTAGTGACAGCCTCCTCAGAGGAGCAAATCCGCTTTACTCTGAGAGCTTGACTGTACAGGATACTTTTGTACAGTGTTTGGGGTGACAGCTTTGGGAGAAAGGTACTGATGTTTATCTGTAGGTTTACAGTAGAGATCTGTTGATATGACACCGTCCTTAATAGATGTAGTAGTGTCTAAGAAAGATATTTTGAGTCGGAAATTTCATATGTAAATTTAATGGACTGGTGTGCGTTGTTTGCATGTCTGATAAAATCATCCAATTTTGTTGGGATTCAATCCATTTCATGTCAACATCATCGATGAAACGGAACCAAGACAGAGGTTTGGATAAAGATGTTGAAATAATTTCTTTCTCTAATTTTCCCATGAAAATATTGGCGTATGACGGTGCCATTTTCGTCCCCATCGCTGTTCCGTTTATCTGAAGGTAATGTTCACCATTAAAGGTGAAATTGTTGCATTTCAGAACCAGAGTGAGCAGCTGGACTAAACATTCGGTAGGTGGTTCTAAGGTGTTGCGAGAGTCCCATATTTCCTTACACGATTGTATTCCGTCATCATGAGGTATGTTGGTATACAATGAGGTGACATCTAAAGTGACAAGGAGGGTTTCCGGAGGAAGAGGTTCATGGATTCCATTTTACGAAGATAATCTGTAGTGTCTTGAATGTGAGAAGGAAGATTTTCTACATGAGATCTTAAATGAAAATCTACGAATTCCGAGATTTTCTCAGTCGGGTGGCCGTTTGCGGATACAATGGGTCTACCAGGGTTGTTAACCTTGTGTATTTTGGGAAGAAGATACAATCGACCAGGCTTGGCGTTCTCTGGTTTTAAATATCCGATTGTATCCTCATCTATGTGACCGTCATCGTGCATGGTTTGTAACGCAGTGATAATTTTGGAACTAAACTCGGAAGTAGGGTCATAGTCAAGCTTCTTATAAAATCTCTCATCAGAGAGCTGACGCTCTGCTTCCGCGATGTAGTTAGCTTTGTCCATTACCACAACGGCACTTCCCTTGTCTGCTGGTTTTATCACAATATCATCTCGGTTTCTCAGCGATTGTATGGCTTTTTTCTCGTCAGAAGAGGTGTTATAAAATGACGAGTACTTGTTGCTAGCTAGATGAACAACATCCGATTTGATTTTGTCGATAACATCTTCCAGTGTAGCAGATTTACTAGGTTTTGGAATCCATGAACTCTTCTTTTTAAAATGCGGAATTCTGATTTCTTCCTCCGAATCAGACGTGTCTGAGTCTTCCTCATTATCCTTGTTACCAAAATATTCTTTGATTCTGAGGGTTCTGGCAAAGTTATTAAGGTCATCTTCCAGTTTCATATTATCTATGTTACTGGGAGTAGGGCAAAAATTCAAACCCTTAGATAAGACTTTAATTTCGTCGAAAATTAGAAAGAAATTATTTCAACATCTTTATCAAACCTCTGTCTTGGTTCCGTTTCATCGATGATGTTGACATGAAATGGATTGAATCCCAACAAAAATTGGATGATTTTATCAGACATGCAAACAACGCACACCAGTCAATTAAATTTACATATGAAATTTCCGACTCAAAATATCTTTCTTAGACACTACATCTATTAAGGACGGTGTCATATCAACAGATCTCTACTGTAAACCTACAGATAAACATCAGTACCTTTCTCCCCAAAGCTGTCACCCCAAACACTGTACAAAAAGTATCCCGTACAGTCAAGCTCTCAGAGTAAAGCGGATTTGCTCCTCTGAGGAGGCTGTCACTAAACAGTTACAGGAACTTCGCGGTTTTTTGACCAAACGAGGTTATAAGAAATTGGACATAGATAAGGGGTTTGCGCGTGCTAATAACAACAGCCGCAATGACCTATTACAGTACAAACAGAAGAGGCGCAGCAAAATAGTTCCGTTTGTTTTAACATACAATCCCGCCTTTACTAACCTTTCACGTTTGATCCGTGCCAATTGGCAAACTATTGCCAAGCACCCACAATTGTCCAAGATCTTTCCCAATCCTCCTGTCTTAGCTTTTCGGAGACCAGCAAGTCTCAAAGACTTATTTGTGAGAGCTGACGTCTCCTCTAATAAAAGCTGTTCAACTGCAGGATGGTGCAAGTCGTGTGGTAACAGACGATGTCTGACTTGCCAACAAATACAGAATACTCAAACATTTACTTGCCACTCCACTGGGTCTGTGTACACTATATTTTGTAATGTAACTTGCAAAACACAGAATGTTGTATACCTTCTTCAGTGTCGATGTGGCATGCAGTATATTGGCGAGACAGAACAGCCATTCAACAAACGCATGAATGGTCATCGAAGTGACTACACCTGCAAGCCCGACCTCCCGTAAGTCGTCATTTGAGATCACCTGGGCACGCCCAAGCTGATCTCAAAACCTCACAATCACAATCATAGACCACAACGAGGGTTGGTCAAGGGCCGAAAGACTTGCTCGGGAAAGGTTTTGGATAAGAAAGCTAGGACAGTTTCCCCAGAGGGCATAAATGAAAAACATAGAATGAGTCACTCATTTTCCTACCATCACTCATTTTCCTGACATCATTTGTTTCCAGTTACTCCGGCTTCCTTACTTGACTCTTACAGTTTTAAGGATTCTTTTGGAATTTTACTAGTTTAAATACCAGGGTTTTTTCATTTGGGAGGATGTACAAGTACGCATCCACATCCAATTATTTAACCTTAGCCAAATTTTACTATTATATTTTCTTATCATTATAAAACTGCTATTTATTTGGGATGATAAATACGCAACCTCTGTTTGACATATTTTTACCAGCTTATCGATCAGTGCTGTAACATCTTAACTGACGTCACTTTGGAATTTTAGAGTTGTGCCAGTTCATATCTCTAATTACTACTTTCATTTTAGGCATGTCTTTGAGTCGTTTTTTGGAAATTTTAAAATTTATTAGCGTCTCTACATATGATGTTCGGGTAAAACTGTTTCACTTTTTTATTGTATATAAATCAAGATTGCTTTAGTTTAATACCCAGAATAGTTTGATCTGATTCATTTTATATCGTGCTCATATTGATGAAGGATATCTGTTATCCGAAATATTTATAGTTACATTTGTTCGTTTATTGTCATTTTTGGTGATGTTGTACCCTTTTAGACTGGTTATATATTATATTTTGTAGTGTACTGATATATATATATATATATGTCTCTTCAGTATAATTACAGAATGCTGTTCTGTTTTTAGAAGCATACAATCAGTGTAAATTTATATATAAGTATGTCTGCCTATGTGTAGTGACAACTGTAAATTATACCTTCTCCATCGGATTTCTTATGAGTAAGAAATACCAGGCTTTAGAATATTTATAAAGTGCCTAGAAAATCAACCTAACAATGTTAGAGTAGATTTGATTCTTTACTTCCTCCCCGGCCAGGGTTGGAACCTGTACTTTTCACTGCATACTTCTCATGACAACACCGCCTTTATGTGTTATTTGTTTATATATGCTTCCAAAAGAACCACTGCTAGTTATAGATCCGAGGGATACCCAAATATTACCCTCAAAACGCTTAATTCCAGATTTTGGAAGATTTGGCCTTCCCTAGATTGTCATACAGTTTTCCTGCAAGATAATCACTTTAATGGGACAAGAGATTCATGAAGCCTTTTGTCTATGCAGGCTAGAGAAAGCTACACCTATTAGCACACATTGGTCCTGCAAGTTGAGAAAAGAATGCAAAAATTAACGATGATTTATTAAGATGGTACGATTTTTGGCATTATGCTTAAAGTGATCACTTACTTCAACCACAGTTGTCATCAGTAAACACCAGACACAAGGTCATGCTCGTTTGTTGCATAGTTTGCGTGTCTAACGTTTTCTTGTTTCCTAAGAGTTTTCAGTAGGCTGCTTTGGAGCGTATAGTAAATTGTCTGAGAAGACAGAGCATTTTTAGTTGAGGGAACGTATTTCTGATTTTTTAGAAGAAGTCATGCTTGCTGTGAATTAGTTAAAGCTCTAAGAAGTAATTTGCCTGATATAGTTCTAGTTTGCTAACTATAAAGAAAACCTGCTAAACAAAAATTGGTATGAAATTGAGGAACCATAGAAAAAGATGTGAATCAGACATTAATCATAGTCAGATTGTAATCTATAAGTATTATAGTGTTGTTAAATTTGTGACAATTTAAAACTGATGATTGGTTTTAATTGGTTAAGTTAAAATTACCGACTTCATTTTGTAATTACATTGTATTATTTGAAATATCTATGTATAACCAATTATAATCGATTATAAAATTTTACAATGAATTGTCTAGAAGATTACGTTAACCACCGACTTTAAATTATAATCAATCATCAGAATATTACCAAATATTTTGTACATGTTATATTTTCTTTCAGTGTTACCCTCAGATCAGTTCAATTCAGAGTCGTGGATATCCGATGCAGCAAATGGCATGTTCAATGAGCCGTGCCCCAATAACGAAGGTAATATAATCATTATTTGTTTACATTTAAGACCTTTTAAATTTTGACAAAAACCAAAACATATTTCCAACGGATATTAAGATGAAGAAAGGAGATTCGGGTATAAGACAATAGGCCAGAAATCCAGCGACACAAGAAACCCAAAAACACATTGAGGTCAACATATGGTATTCAACAATAGAATAACTACGACAGAAGTTTTTTAACAGAATTATGATAATGCTTATGTCTGTTAACAACGTGTATAATGCATAATAAACTAACATCTATGACAAATAAAATCTGTATCAGTGAGGAAGTACTGTCAACATGTATACATGTTTAATCATGGATCACCAAAAACTAAATATGTGTATGGCAATTTTCTCTGATCTGCTTATAAATCACTCTCTTACAGCCTTGAACAGATTTGTTAAAAAGTTTCATGCCACAAGTACGGTATTAAGAGGGTTTTATGTTTTTTAGTCTGTATATTTCTTACCGTCCGTCCGTCTTCCCGTCCAGTATTTGGGTTTTTGGTTACGTAAGCATAATATGACTCTGTGGTCACATGAAAATTGAACTTATTGCCCATGCTCATTATGATTTAAACTTTCTAAATTATATTTCAAGTAACAGATTTGCCACCAATTTCACCTTTCACTGAACATTAAAGTGTGACAGCTAGAAATCTTAACATTTTCTGGTTAAAGGTTTTGATTAAAGACGTTCAAAATGAAACTATTGTCACATCACTTAAAATTTAATATACATGTTCATTAGGGTATGGGATGAACACTGAAATTTGTTAGAATAAATCGGTGATCTTCAGATATTGGTTTGAGGGCATACGATACAGACAAGATCTCTCGTTGATTTGTCGTCAAAATTGTGACACGAAGTCGATGTGATATGCACTATCGAAATATGTTTTCATGACGTACTTTTTGAGATACTTCCGCTTGAAATTTGCATGTTTTGTAAAAAAGAATTAAGTTTTAATTTTTAATTCTTTCCCGAAAAATAATATCACTTTCAAATGGATGTTTTTGGCAAGTGTTCCATAATTTATAAGCCTTACAAGTAAGTCCCTAAAATGAAATTGATTGCACTACACTTTTTGTGAAATCATACAATTATTGGTAATCAAAAACATCATTTTCTTGCCAATGCTAAAAATTGCCAAAAAAAAAAAAAAAAAATATCGTTGAGGTTTTCTTAGCAATTTAAAATTTTGGAGCATTGATAGTACTAGTTGATTGCAAAAGAAAAATGGGGATCCGTTATGTATCCGAACACAATTGAATTCTAGACTAATATAGGAAAAGTATTACAGACAATTTGATATGAAGTTTTGGTTTTTTGTTAGATGTTGCCTTGATACGAGAATATAACCTTTATTCAGATAATGTTATAATCATGATCAGGAGTTTTAAAAATTTCCAGAAAAAAAATGTGGTTAAGGTTGTGACTTATTGTTCCATTGCCACAAACGAAAAAACATGATATGTCAAAGATTATGCTAACAGTGTGATTTGTGTACCATTTATGAGCGGTTAACTCCTGGTTTGCCTACATTTAATTATTCTATACCAATGATTTATAATTTAAGTAAACAAAAAAGACAAAAAGTTTTATAAACACACAATTGCATATATAAAAATTCGAAGATGTGGTATAATTGCCAATGAGACAACTCTCAACCAGAGACCAAATGACTTAGAAGTTAACAACTATAGGTCACTGTACGGTCTTCAACAATGAACAAAACCCATACCGCATAGTCAGCTATAAAAGGCCCCGAAATGACAGATGTAAAACAATTCAAACGAGAAAACTAACGGCCTGATTTCTGTACAAAATAATGAACGAAAAACAAAGATGATATACAGCAACAAACGACAACCACTGAATCACAGCCTCCAGTCTTGGGACAGGCACATTCAGAATGTTGAGGGGTTAAACTAGTTTGAAGGCATCAACCCTCCCCTAACCTAGGACAGTGGTGTAACAGCACAATATAGGACAGTGGTGTAACAGTATAACATAAGAACTATAAAAATCAGTTGTAGGGCTAAACTCATCAGCTACATACAAAGCAGAAATACATCTAAAATAACACAGCCCGGACGTGGCAGGGTACTCATACATCTCCACAACAAAAATATTAAAAAAAAATCAAATATTTCTTTCAAAAATTTAATGTCAATTCAATTGATTCATTTAACAAAGAACTACTACCGAACAATGGAATTCGTTTATAACAGTGTCTTAATAATTCATCATTTAAGTGTTCAGTGATAATGATACAAATACACTAATGAATTATAAAGCTGTCTTTTATTACAAACAAAATTTTTAATATCTATGAAGGAAATTCATACCTTAAGTGAAAAAAAGAAATGAACATAACACTATGTAAAAACAAGTAATACGAAGCACTATATGTTTAATGTTGAAAAATCTATGTTATTTATATAAATTTATAAAGTTACAAATCACAATATTCCACAAAGTAATTTTGTTCAAATGAAGTAAATGAGATACTGACGTTGAGTCTGTGTTGGTATATGTTCAGTAGCTGAAGTCTTGTGTGTATTACTTTTATTTGCCTCTTTTTGGTAGAAGGGCTGCATGCTACATTCTGGATAATTGTATATTCTGTTAATGCTTGGGTCTTCTTGAGCAGTTCGATGATCTCGTAGATGTCAGATTTCAGACTTGTTAGCTAAACATTTTACGTGTGAGAAATTATCAACAGCTTAGATAAACTGATAAAATCTTGCTATTCAAAACATTTCGACATTGGTGACGCATAGTTCTCATTGAAACAGTATGGTAAATCATATTTTATCTCCTCCCTTCAAAACTTTCTAGGCAAATTTTACTCAAAGTAGTAGAAATGTTTTCTGGAAATTTATCTTCAAACCGTCATAATTTTTCCTCTCTTGAATGAAAATCGTGCTGTGAGTTGCTATATTGTTTCTGATTGGCTATGTTTGCGAAACTTCTTCTATGGAAGAACATGAAAGGCACATTGATTTGAGGATATTTCTATCCGTTTAAAAGTTGTGGTCTTGGCTTTCGTATATTCGGTTTTATGACCTGTATAAAATATTCCACACAGAATGTACACGGAATATAGTAGGAATATTGCATTGAATTCCTATCAGAAAAGAGTGATATTCTAGCCAGACAGTTGTAGGAATCCACACATATATTGTATATTCCTACCAGGAATATTTAAATAAGCAGGAATAATTTGGCGGGAAAATAAAATTCCTACTAGAAAACCTGGTAGGAATTTTCAAAATTCCACATAGAAAAAAATATTTTCTAGTAGGAATTTAAAAATATACAAAATGTAAGTGTATAATCACAAATACACAACTGGGTCAATCATTTAAGTTTGAATCTCAACAACAAAGAACAAAGGAAATGCATGGAATATATTCATTTAAAAAAAGTTGACTTTTGAAATGTACATGAGGAAGCTGTGATATATTCAAGCTAGAAATTGTGTTATATATGTAGATGGGCAAAAATGTTGATTAGATGAAATTAAAGAGTTATGAACAAATAATGAGTAAAATTATGCACTATTGTTGAATTAACTGATTACTAAATATATTGGCAAACAGATCAAAATTTAATCTTAAAAGTATAAAATTACCTTCAATCTACATGAGCCATATTTTCTTATATTTCAATATTGTAGTTTTTTGACCCTTGCAGCATTGTGTTCCAACATGACTCTTCATTCTTCTACCCTCCAACTTTTGAATTTCTGAACTGGAACTTGTTTGCATTTAACACAGCAAAATGTGTGTCATTAGCAAACAGGAACCCAGTTTAAGATAATTAAAAAGATTCCATGTAGAAAGATTTTCTAGTAGGAATAAATTAATTCTGATAGGAATCTTGTAGTAGGAAAATGAATAATCTAATCATATTTTCTGTCTAAATTCCCACTTAAGATTTTCAAACCAGAAAAAAAATCCATACAGACTTTAAAATTCCAGTTAGATATGGTAGGATCTTGCTAGTGAGAAAATAAAAATCCAGTCAGAATTTTGTTCATCTTCCCTTTCCGTAAACTTTCTGTATAGAATCTTTGATTCTAGGTAGATTCCTACTACATTCCTACTGGATTCTAGGTGGAATTCTACTACTTATTTCGTACGGGGAGTTCCTGATGAACACTAAAAGAGAAAAGTGCTGCTGACGCATGCAATTTATAAACTGTTGTTTTTATTATTTTGTTATTTGTGTGTTTTTGGAAAAGTTTCAAAAATGAAAGTTCGTGTTTTTACATGAAACATGCAAATTTGAAACTAATATATCCCGAAGAGTCAATCATGCAGATATGATTATCTTTGCATATTTCGATAGTTAACATCAAAATTAAGTTTGGTTAGAAAAATGCCTTCAATATTATTCTTCTAACAACAAGAATGGAATTAACAATCACATAAACCTTAATTTATCCTATTCACACTTTCACATATATTAACCATATTTCCTGCTCCTGTGTAATAATATAAGGTATCGATTTTGTCTGTATTGGAAAAAAAAAAAAAAAACTTGCATGTAGGAATACAGAACTAATTGACTTTACTTCAAAATGATTCGAATAGTGGCATGCTTTTAGTGGTAGATTCAACATTTATTTTTAAAATATTGATTTTTGTTAAAACTAGAAATTTGAATCCGTAAACCTATCATTATGTCTTCCATTTAAAATGGGAGACTGGTGAATTGAAGATTTATTAAAGAAAATATGTAATTTGAAACACTTTGCTTGTAGGGATTTGTTATTGATGGTAAGTAACATGTATATCAATATAAAAAAAAACAGTGGACTAAATTGGTCCGTCGATGACACAAAATGACCTGTACTTTCTAGAGAGAACGGGGAAAAGCAGTTTTTTTAATTGCTCATTTTAGTTGCATTATGTTCACACTAAAACATAAGTATTGATAGCTAAACAGATGCAGATTTAACTGATTTTTTGGGTTATATTCTACTTAAACAAAAACAGGGTTCTTTTAACTATGTTGTCTCACGTTATCATTTGTTATTCGAAATTTACTATAATCTATGAAAGCATGAACTATTTAATTTCTAGTAAATATTTTCTAGCTTGCTAGAAAATGCAAGGAAACTACTCCAGATAAAATGAACAATACTGCAAATTAAGCGCTGAAGTCACTATCAAATTTTTCTATAAAAAAAAAAAAAAAAAAAATGGTCAAAGAACAGTTTGAACAAGAAAATTTGGTCAAAGTGATCTGTTGTCGCTATCAAAGTGTTTCCATCAAAAACTTTATAAGAAAAAGGCGGGAGTTAAATGTTTACGAAGGAGAAAGGACTCCTCTCACAGTAAAACTACATTGTATTTTCTCACGAGAGAAAGTGTAAAAAAAGGACAAGAAACGGGTTGCTAAGGAGAAGACGGATAATTACCTTCTGTATTCTCCTTCAAGAACTTCGTGGTGAGGACTCTGTTAAATTTATGAGATTTTAAAGAATAATCGAAGCGACATTCTATTTACTTCTTCGTCAAGTTGACACCCCTGTTAAAAAAATCAATAAACTCGTCCATCATTTTATTTATCCGAACCAAATTTTTTTAATACTACTAGAACTCAACCAACTTGTCCTGCCAATTTTGTAAGCAAAAAGTTCATTATTCTTACTGCTTGATTGGCTTATTCCTGTCAAAGTCCATATCAGTCAAGAAAAATTGGATGAGTTTCGATTCCATCCGAGGTCGTCAAAGTTTTTGATCAAATATTCCCTGACGGTTGTCACTACACAAACCCTGAAAAAGATTGACCCAGATTTTGGGGCAAAATGTTCAGATTGTCAGGATCTATCTATTGTCTTTTTTTACCAAAATTGTCAATTTTCTAGTAGTTATTGCCCGTAGATTGTTATTGCCCTTAAATCAATTTAATGACAATTTTCTCTATTTTGTGCGCTTTCAGCTGTTTTTTTTCGAAAAAGTTTGTAAACAGGTAGAAACTTTAAAAAGACCATAAATCATCAGCAAGACAAGATAAAAAAATAACATGAATAATTGCATAAACTGTCAGTCGAATCTTTATAGAAGCCTTGCACAGAGATGACATTTTCCCCGATCTTATTTCATTTTGAATATAATCTAATAGATTATAATCGATAATGAAAAACTTCAAGCAGCAAAAATGATCAGCTTGACAATATCTACAAATACATAAAACAAATTATTAGCTCTATTTGGTTTTGGATTTTCCAATGTTTTGGCATCGAGTAACAGTAAAATTGAACCAGTAGTGATAACTCATTGAAACTCACCTGACTTTACCATGAGGTGGTGGTATCTCTTCGGGTTGTCCCTCATCAGTCAATTTTGTTTTCTTAATTTTCAAGTCGGAAACCACTAAGCCACATGTGTTGAAACTTACATTGATGACTATGGTGAATCGGAAGCCGTTTGTACAAAAGTGATCTAGTAAAAGTGGTTTGCAGGTTAAAATTTATCAACCTTGAAATTTTCATAAATATTTTGACAACATATTTTGGAGTTCAGATCGCAGAAAATGTCAGTTTTATTTAATTTCTTAATGTATTGCTTGTGTCCTGTAAGTTATAGAAGGTGGAATTTAAATTTTAAATTGCATTGAATATGACTTTCTCCTTTGTCATAAAATTTTTAAAAAGCAGACTATATTGACCTTAAAGTTGATTGGCTATCGTTATGAATACATCTTCATCGATTACATGTTGGTCTATTACATTATTGCATATGAGGATGAATAATCTTACTAAAACATCACTTATACACAGTATAATTATACACTATATTTTTATTTTTTTCAAATTTAAGGAGATGGATCATGTAGCGCAACTAAATATCGCAAGTGTGCTCCAGCATCAACATCAATCACCCCGCACAGGTAATGAAACATTTCGTTATTTGATTAAAAGGGATGATTTTTTTTTTCTATTGATAATAGGTTAAATAGGAAATAATTTTTAACTTTTTTGAATAATAATCTCTTTGCATGGATATACCTATTGACATTTATAACAGACTAAACTTGAAAAAATTCAACACTTAATAGATTGCATGCGTCTGAAGCGCTTTTTTAATGTTTAAATCAATGTTGACATCATTAACATCAACATATATTACTGACCTTAACAAATACATTGGAAGTCCTATGTTCCTTTTTTCAAATAATTTCAATGCTCTGCTATAATAAGTTGGCTTTAACCAGTTTACATATATCCATTTTGAAATGCAATCGGAAATTTGAAATACAGTGAAGGAAGTAATCAAAAGAATTTCCCTATCAGTTTTGGCAATAATGTTTACTTTTTATAATCTTAAGAATTGAACTTCATTTAACATGTTTAAAAGGTACCAGTATGTGGTAATATGAGTAATCATTTTGAACCTAATGATTTTTTGTGAATTTACACATGATTTTTCTGTCTAGATTCTCTTACAGTTTATTCAACTGAGATATTCAACTGAAAAAAAAAAAAATATTCAAAAGTATACTTATTGCAGCCTTTTGATTGAAAAAAAAAATTCTTATGGTTGGTTTAACGAAATCCATTTTTGTGAAATACTGCTTGATTTATCTGCTTATCTTACAGTTGTTGAACTACACGTAGAGGATATTCATTTTACAGGCTATTTAAACTTGTACTATTTATTGATCTGATGAAACCAGAGATGGTGTTAGGTGTATAATTTTAATCAAAGAAAACTCTTCCTTCCTTCGTTCTAATTTCACAATCTCTGCAAATAAGTGCGAGGCAAGTTGCTTCGGTACTGACATGATTCATAATAATAATAATAATAATAATAATAATAACATACTTTCTTTAATTGTCCGTTTATAAATTTAAAAACAATTCGAAACTAATGTTTTAACTTTTTCAGGAAAAGTTGACCTTTGAGGAAGTTGGCTATTTTTTTAAAGACTTTTTTTATCATATGGCTCTTCAATTGTTCGGTTCTTGTACATTCTTTGTTTGAAATATTTAGTTTTGAGTGTTCCGGATTAGTGAAATTTTTAACGTAAATAAAATTGAGAATGGAAATGGGGAATGTGTCAGAGAGACAACAACCCGACCGAAGAGCAGAAAACAGCCGAAGGCCACTAATGGGTCTTAAACACAGCGAGACAATCCCGCACCCGGAGGCGGGCTTCATCCGTATTTCCAATTGAAAGGAGCAAAGACTGGTGTCCAGAATATGAACCAGCACACAGAAATTGAATAAAGTAAAAAGATAAAAGCTGTTCGGCTAAAGACGTTAATCGTGTTCTTTTTGTTTTTTATAAAAAAAAAGGAACTAGTACAGAATTCAAACTTGGCATAACTAGCAAAAGAGGGACGAAAGATACCAGAGGGACAGTCAAACTCATAGATTGAAAATAAACTGACAACGCCATGGCTAAAAATAAAAAGACAAACAGACAAATAATAGTACAAAAGACACAACATAGAAAACTAAAGACTAAGCAACACGAACCCCACCAAAAACTGGGGGTGATCTCAGGTGCTCGGAAGGGTAAGCAGATTAGCAAATAATTACCAGAATTGGACTTAACGTTCTTTGCAAACTCTATAAACACATTGATTTGTGTATAAAAAGGGAACACAAATATAATTAAAATAAATAAATCGTTTATGATTTTCATATCTACTAATACTTGAATGTTATTGGTCCGTTACTATTTCTTCGCTTCGACTGATTTCCGGAACTACATAATTTTATATAATTTTAAAGACATCAATGTCATGGTGTATGCATTGTAAACAGAAATCACGAAAAGCGCGAAAACAGGTAACAAGTGCTACATGAAGCAAGCAGATATATAATAAAGAACACACCGTGTGTGGGATTAAATTTGAACCAAACTCCTAGGTGTTTTAGATAATTACTTTAATTTGATATGCATGATAAGTACGGTCAAATAACATTTTTGTTTTCAAGTGTTAATTGAGATTACGGTAATATACTGTAAATGTTATACCAAATACAACATGCACAACTAGTTTGGCGGTCAATTAAAAGCAATATCGAGATTATTTGTCTTCTCACCCTTGAAAACCAGCTACATGTATGTAGTAACCAACTAGAAATCATCTTATCATTAGTAACATAGCTTCATTAGGTGAATGGTTCAATGGCCTTCCTGTTTATCCTTTTATGTATATTAAGTTTATCCTAACAGTTCTTTAGGAGGGGATTTTGTTTGTGACAATATAGATTCAAATGATTCAGAGAAGAATTTCGAGATAAAAAATGTGCTGAAACTGAAAGAGAAGCATCAGGAAACATGATGATGTTCATTTTGTCACTGCAAAATTTTGATGGTTCCTGGTCCCAATCATCTGAGCTGGAATCAGTGCTTAATATGACACAAAAGGATCTGGAAGTTAAATACAAGGTTTGTCATCAACAATGAACTAGAATTGATAGCATTACAACAGAAATTGATTTGGGGTGTTTTGTACTAGTACTAATTGATTGTCAAAAATTATCATTCGACAATATTCCGAAATAGCGGCAAAAGTACATTATTCTAAGTCTTGGGATTTCAAGAATACTTGCTGATATAGGTTGAATATGATATCAGGAATCAGTGAAAAATGATTTGTTGGGTCCAAATGTCAAAATATCCATTAGCTGCTATTCTCTAAATGGCATTTTTTTATTAATGCATTACAAAATAAAAAATAAAAACATGTAATTCATTAGACGTTAAATTTCATGTAAAGCGAAATTAGTAAAATTTGATACTCCACCAAAATATATTGCTTTGTTTTGCATAATAAATTGTCATTTGTTTCATGTCTACAGCTAAGTATGCAGTGGGGCCTTAAATACCACTAGAATCGACCTAAATATGTTTAAGTTACGGAATTGCAAGCAGGAATTCATAGCTAAGAAAATATTCATGAATGATTTAGAGACTATATATAGAATTCTCTAATCTGTCTCAGTGTATTTCAATTTTTCCTCTGCCACAATCAATATTCTTGTTGGAGAGAACATGTCATATCTGATTTAGCTATCTTGAAATGTGGCACAGATATACATTTTTAATGTAAAGGATTATAATAGATCTCATTCAACGTAAAATTGTACACAGGGTGTGCCCACATGGATTGGTGTTACTCCATAATAAGGAAAATGCCTATTTACGTATAGGAGGTAGTTTAGCAAGTATAGATTTTTGATTTTTTCCCAAATAGAAATAGTTTTTAATTCTAAATTTCTATAAGGAACAAAATCAAGGATAAAATAGTTGCAATTGAATCATATATCATTTTACTCTCGCAAACAAAGGTTGAGGCGGTATACAGAAATCACAGTACATGTTCATCCGTCTTTCTGTCTGTCCATATTCCTTGTTAGCGGATCTCGCTTTAAACTGCTACATCGATATTTATGACACTTTATACAGTTCTAGAAAAAATACTTAAGAATGAGCATGAAAGAATATGTAATCTCTGTCCCACTTGAAAATTGTAAAATAATCAAATCAACTTAAGTAAATATGTCCGTCTGCCTGTCTGTGCATGTACATTGAAGTGGTACTACTGTTGACAACATTTCTTACCTATCTGACTGTTAAACGCATATTTAGAACTAAAGATGTAGGTGTTTAGCAGTATATGTGTGCTTCGGATTTATAACCTTGTTGCTGAACCTGAAATATACAGATAAAAACTCATGTTTTTCGGGGTTGTTTTAGGGGGACCGCTGTCTACGCCACAAGAGAGGTAATGCTTACAGTCTATTGCAAGTGTGGTTTGTTCTTTATGGTTTCAGTTTTACTAGAGCTACACGTTGATATTTATGTTTATGATAATCTATTTCAGGGTAATATTTGGTGTACAGCAATAGTTGCTGCTTTCCTGCAGAAGAATTTTAGTAAACGTAATATAAATCAGAATTGGAGATGATTTATAACAAGGCAATTAAATGGCTGAATGCACAAGACAGAGGAGGAAAAAGTGTCACTGAAATTATACAAGAAGTCAATAACATTGTAAAAACTCCTTGGTTTGTTTAAAGGGGTTCATTTGCTCTCTTTAGTTTTCTATGTTGTTTTTGTGCTCTTTGAATTTTTAAATGTCTGTGCTGTATCTATATGTTATAGTCTTGTTTATCCTTTTATCATGAAAAATGATTTCCTTTTCAAAAGTTTACGTTTGATCAAGTTTTTTTAGTAAAATTTACATGACCGATAATTTACGAATTTGGTGATGTCTATGGGTTAGACAATTATAGCCAAATAACAACCTGCCATTTTCGTCGTTTTTCGTTCTATGCAATGGCATTGTCAGTTTTTCTTCGACTTATGTGTTTTCAATGTCCCCTTGGTATCTTCCGCCTCCTTTTTCTAGGATTGTGACTTAGTTCGTGTATCAAGCATATTTTCGATTGGTATTTTATATTTAACTAATAGAACACATTTTATTATTTGAATCATGCTTTACTATGCTTTGTTCAGAGGAAGTACAATGTTTATGTTTAAGAGTCATTCTCTGTAACAGAATTATGAGGAGGAAAGATTAAAAATGACACTCCGTAATTTTATGGACACCATCACGATTTGGTTGATCTATACGATGTGTCTGTGTCTAAACTAAGTAACGACATTTTTACCACGTCTTAGATTGTGGTTTACCATCTACTTCGTCTGGTCGTCTAAGTACCGAACGTGACCTATTCCCGAATATGACTGTTTTGCTGAGTGTAGATTCGCATTGCTATTAGACGTTTCTCGGTATTTGTACATCCAACATTAATGTATTTAGTTATGATGTTTCATTTGTAATTCTGGTTGGATGTTGTTTTATGTCTTATTATTTGTGGTTTTAATTCTATTTTAATTTCTATGTGTATGTAAAAGTAAAGATATTAATCTTCATTTATATGATTTTTAGTGTAAAGAAACTACACGGCTGTCATTCGGGATATCGAGAAAATCTAAATTTAACAGGTTATAATAACAAATTTCGGAAAAATAAAACTGTCTGTCAAAATGGTTCAACATTATGATCAGTATCTGAGAAAAATCAAGTTTCAAAAGTACACCGTTTTTACAAAACTACAAAAGGCATATTGCTGATCGACATTTCAAAGACAACAAAATGTAAACAAACATGATTTGGTTTCATATTTTGAATGCATAAACTACTTTTCTCTTAAAAATATCGTTCCATATTACTGTTTTAAATGGTTTTTAAAGGTATTTTGTTTTAGTTTAATCAGAAACTTTGAAAAAATGGGAACATTTGTTAAAAAATGATATTCCGGATCGTGAAAGATCGGGTACCGCTTTTTGATGATCGTGAAAAGGATCGTGAAAGATCTGTTGCCGCTCATTCGTTCTTGCAAAATTCCACGAAAACGATCAAATCATGCTTTAAAGGGGTGACATGATAATTTATATTTGTAATTGGTATAGCAAACGATTGGATTTGCATGACTTATTCCGCTTCACTTTTGTTTTTGAATAGGGCTATGATGGTTCAATGCCATTGGATCTGATTAATTGATAATACCACACCCACTAGTTGCCTTATAATAATATAAGTCCATCTACCCGTCCTGCATAAGTTTTATGTCGTATGAAAAGTTCAGATTGTCTCATCTGATTTCCATTAATTTGTATGCACAGTCATATCTATAAAACTAAGATCCTTGTTGATTCAGTGTGTAAAAACTGGAAAAAAAATACATTGTTTAAAAAGAAAAACGCAAGAAAACAACGGTCAAATTCCAGACTTGAAATAGAAAATTTTCTAAGAAAATAGTGTATAAACCAGGTTTTCTAGATAGCTTAAACTTGTATGACAGTATCTTTTTGTGTTCCATAATATTGCTAAATTGGGAGTCTGAGCAACCCAAACAGACATAGTTGGTTAACGTTGCTATTACTGGGATCCAGCGGCTCTTTTCACAAAAAATCTTAGGAGTAAAAATACTCGTAAGTCATACACATTTCAGTATAACTTACGATCAATTTTAATCGTAAGATTTTTTGTGAAAAAAGTCGCTGCAGCCAATACTGTGTAATCATACATCACAGACATACAACACAACTGAATTAAACGTTCAAACACACACTTACAATTAAATCAAACAAAGTCGCCAACAAAAACAGTTTTTGTAGTTGATATAGTCAGTATAGTCAAGCAAAGTGACAAACACTTTCCCAATAAAATAAAAATAAGTAAAATATAAATACAAGGGTACTATATAAAATGAAAACAACACTATAACACTCATGTGTCCGAATCGCATCTCTGGACTCACTCGCATTAGGAACACCAAAGGCTAAAAACCTGAAAGCTGGATGCGCATTTACCGAACAACGTCAAGAGTCATACGACCAAATGGAAAATACTAATACAAAGACAAACTAAGTTAACTGTAAAATAGATAAAATTCTACACAGAGTCAGCAGCACCTAGAATCTATAACTCAAGACTATCCTGTATTATTTGTGAAGAATTTATCTATTAGGTCTTGGTACTTTCCAATAAACTTTTGGAGAAAAATGACGAGACATTCTTTCGCAAACCCTTGCTCATTAATTTTTTGCTCAGACACTGAGCTGATGACGTTTTACAAATTCCAAGAAGCAGCTGCAAGCTCTTGAATATCGTATGAATTGAGATAGGTATAAGCCATACGCGGATGAAGTTAATAAATTGCTGCTAAGGTGAGGAAAATTTATAATTTCAAATTTGAAATCATCTCGTTTGTCATAGATTCAGGTATTGAGATGACCGCTGTAGTCAAATTCGGGGTATATAAAATTATGTCTAAATATGAGGCTTAGGAAGCTGTACATGTGGTGTCTGTAATCTCTAGTTCAGGACTATTAATGGAACCCAATCAGAAAAGCTTGTATTGTTAATGAAAAGAACATCTTCAATATACCTGTATGTAAAATTAAATGATATATAAAAATTAAGGAGATGTGGTATGATTGCCAATGAGACAATTATCCACCAAAGTTCAAATGAAGTGGATGTAAGCAATTATAGGCATCAGTACGGCCTTCAACAATGAGAAAACCCATACCGTATAGTCGTCTATAAAAGGCCCCGACATAAAAATATGAAAGAATTCAATTGAGAAAACTAACGGCCTAATTTATAACAAAATAATTTACGAAAAACAAATATGACAGACACGAACCAACGACAACCTCTGAAATACAGGCTCCTGGCTTGGGTCAGGCACATAAAGAATGTGGCGGGGTTGAACATGTTTGTGAGCGCTCAACCCTCCCCAAACCTGGGATAGTCGTGTAACAGCACAACATATAGCTTCTTTGATGTAACCCTTACCAAAACAAAAACGTACATGTTAAGATATTTCAAGGGGAAGACCACCAGATCCCCTCTCGCTTTACACATTCGTGGATGCATTTAGCATTATAAATACAAATTTATTTACTTTTCGACAATTTGCGCTCTTGGAGGTCTTATTATCTTGGATTCCTAGTTAGCACTGCCTCTTAAATGACAACAGGTCTAAATATGGGTAAATATGTTTACATGTATATAATTTTATCACCCCTCCCCCAAAAAAAAAAAGCATTAAATTACGTTCTTAGTAAATGATTTCTCTCTTCAACCAATTGCAAGTATATCAATTTGGAAAAGAAATGATCATTAAGCCTGGTCACGGGTTGTCTTTCACGATCAATATACTTTTCAAAAATAATATGAATTTTTTCAAGTAATAACATACTTTTATTCACTGGACTATCTGAAACATTAAATATTAAGTTTCAAGTATATCAAGATATATTAGAATGTGACCAATATAGATACAAAACGTGTTTCGTCTTTTGTGTTTTTTAAAAAGTACTGCATTTTTTAAAGTAGTACACAGTTTTATTTAGGAAGTTGAATTATTTTGACAGACATAATTTTTTTCTAATTTGTTTCACCTTTTGAAAATACAGCAGATTTATCACAGATTTTGAAGTAGAATTACACTTTATTGCATTCACGATCCGATACCAGATCTTTCACGATTTAATCGCAATGCTTGACCACCATTAATTATTCTTTCAAATTAATTTTCTCGATATACCGAATGACACTCGTAAACTATATGCACAGGATTTATTTGTTTTACACAGTTTGATTTGAAAGAAAAACCGACATGGTTATAAAATACAAATATTTACACCATTACTAACACAATTCTATATTAATATTCTTGTAATGGTTAGAAAATACATCAAATAACATCATTACAAACTAAATCCCAATTTTATATTCTATTTTTAGAAATTTACCTGTGACGTCACTTTTGTGGCGTTGATACATTCGTGTGACGGACAGTTCATTATTCTATTGTGCTGTATTTGTGTTCTGTCGTAAATTAATTTTAGGTGTTCGTTGTTATTCTGTGGTTTACATGTTGAAATGTACTATTATATTATTTATTTATGTATTTCTCTGTCCTGAATGTTCTTGCATTTATTTGTACTGTATTCCTGTCACGTAATTTGTCATTTTAGCGGTATTTTTAACATTGCCATATAAGCGGGAGGTTTGGCTAGCCATAAAACCAGGTTCAACCCACCATTTTTTCTTAAAATGTCCTATACCAAATCAGGAATATGGCAGTTGTTATCACATAGTCCGTTTCTATGTATGTTGGCGTTTGTTTTTGTTGCAGTTCAGTGTTTCTGTTGTTCCGTTTTGTTTCCTCTTGTAGTTGATGTGTTTCCCTCAGTTTTGGTTTGTGACCCGAATTTGTTTCAGTTAAATCGATTTATGACTATTGAACAGCGGTATACTACTATTGCCTTTATTAAGCATCAAAATCATGTGGAAATGACATGTCACAGAATTGGTTCAAAATTTGTAAAAAAATTTCTAACCATTGAGATATACCGAAATATACATCAAGTTCCACATAAAATTTTGCGGTTTCTATGGCAACTGCTTGAACACTTTTTGGTCCATTTTTGTAAGTAAAAAAGGCTTAGAATGTGTCCCCGTGCCTGTGGTATATGCCCTTATATTTTACAGTTAGGGTTTTTTGCTTGTGAGAGAGCTGTCTACATATTCCATATTATTAATGTTCTGTTTCTTTTACTGTAATTTGGTCTCTTGTGGATAGTTGTCTCGTTGGCAATTATACAACATTCTTTTATTTTTATAATTAAAATATGCAATTACAATTAGATGTATATGGCCTTTTAGAGAATAAAAAAGAAAATTGTGTTTGTTGTTGTGACTAAGTATGGTTATGACATATTTAAAAAAATGCGTTTAGAAAAATATATTATTTAGCAGTTATGTCAAGAACTTACACCAAAAAAAGTGTCAAATTCCTTGTGTATTAGGAATTCCATTTTACCCTGTTTTAAAAGCTTTGTGAATTTTTAAATCAGATTTTCGAGACATGGCTGAATATGTGTTTAACTATTGATAAATCAAAATACGAAAAATAGGGAGGGGTATATTCAAAATTTTCATAACTTAATTTTTTCGAAACCATGGTTTGTGAATTTACTGTTTTTATTATTGTTACAAATAGAATATTGAAATTAATACAAATGATTTATTTGTCTAGAAAAACTTAATCCTGCTCTCAGAAAAAATAAATGTTCTCAAATTAAGTATAACAACTGCGGAATTCTTAATCTCAATTAAAAACCCCTTTTAGTTACCTCTGTGTAGCAGGAGTAGCTTCCCATGATTTACTCTTCAGACCAGGAGACACATATGTTTTATGTATGTCTACAGAAAACATTTCCACATATGATGATGACACAATGTATTATAAAGTACTATAAACACAATGGAATGTGTTGTGTTTACCATAAACAAGACTGTTTAAAACATTCACAGTGCTCAACTGAACTTGTGGAAGTAAAATCATTTCATCAATCAGATATTCCGATAATTTTAACTGAAGTAGATATTTTACCAAACATTTTGGAAATGTCTGAATTTTCCGTAATGTTTAACACATTCCCAACAACTGCTCAAGCAAAATGAAGTAAGGAAGAGGAGAGATTTCTGAATGTATCCAGGGCAATTAGTACACACCCAAATGAAGACCATTCAAAGAAGGGGTCGGGTCGAGCAGTAGCTGGTGGAAAAAGAAGATGTTCTAAACACCTGTCAGAAAGAGACATACTTGTGACACAAAAACAATATGGAATCATTTTAACTGTTGGAACTCGGTAAGTAAAACATATTTCATGAAGTTATTGATGTGGGGTGGGGACGGATGCGGGGACGATTCCGAGATCAACATTATCATTGAAAAGAGGGACGAAAGATACCAGAGGGACAGTCAAACTCATAGATCGAAAACAAACTGACAACGCCATGGCCAAAAATAAAAAGACAAACAGACAAATAATAGTACAGATGACACAACATAGAAAACTCTTAGACTGAAACCTGTAATACAGAACCCAATTTACAATTTTCTGTATTAGCCCTTAGTGTATAAACAGTGTCTAACTTGAATGTATGTATATTATGTATTGGACAGATATTCACATGTATATTGAAATGCATATGTGTATATGTTACAGTACATGTCACTCTAGTCAAAGCTTTTAATTTAATTGAATTACATTCATAGCGACTAAAGCGCTGTGATTTTCGAAGTGATCTCACATGTGAAATATCAGTGTATATTTCACTCTAGGAATTATCACAACAGTTCTGTTGTCAACTTTGTCAAGCTATACAACAGCTGTTCGTGGTGACATATAAACACAATTCGCTGTGGTTTATTGAGTATCTTAATTTAAATCAATGTAACACATGTATTAACAGAATAACAACATGTAACTATTGAATTCTCAAACTGAAAATTTGTATATATCTTGTGATTTAAAATGTTATTTAGACATTCGTTATATATTGTTAGTATACCCATACGTAATGAACACGGATTTTGAATGTTACACTCAATAGAAACCAGTAAAAATGAAGCTTTGCCTACATGTATGCTTGTTTTAGACACATGTAAGTTAAATTCACCAAATAATTTGAAATTATTTGTTGATTGACAATCATGACAATGTTATAGATTTAAATTATCCTCAGCATCACTAAATATCAATTAATAGTTTACGCAAATATTGTTGAAACTACAATGTGCATGTGCACTTTTTACTGCATGCATGGTAACAAATACTTTGATTTTTCTTTCTCCCAGCTTCTTGAGTAACATGAAGAGTCAAAAGTAAAGATATGGATGAGGTACCTTATATATGTAGACCTGCATTGGCAGGTATATATACTATTATTGTTTTGCTTTTCATCTTACATGTTAACCTCATTTTATGATTTGGTGATCAGCAATTTGAATTTGTATAATAAACACTACCTACATGTAGATGCACATGAAATATTTGCTGTGAATTCTTTTAATATTTTATTTTCAAATTTTTAAAGATTTAATACTATTTATTTTCAATATCCTGTTACAGTTACGAAAAAAAGAACAATGTTACTGATATTACACTGAAGATGAAATGTATAATAGGCACACTAAGTTAATTTATTTTTCTTAAAGATCAGTTTATCAAAACAGTATAAAATGAACTTAGTTAGCATTGATTGATTGATTGATTGTTGTTTAACGCCACTTTCAGCACTATTGTGATATTTCGAGGCGTTCAGTTTTTATTGGATGCAATAAGGTGCCCAGGATATCAGATGTTTACTTTTTTGTTTACTTTTTCTCACTATTTTGGAGTTATGAAAAGGGGGTGCGTATTATACACAACTGCGTACTATACATGGCAAATTACGGTAACTTTATTTATTTACTATCGCTATTAAAAATATTCAAAACGTTATATACATTAACCGCTCGCTCGTAACGTGATTGTCGCAACCAATCTAATGTTGATTAAGCTATCAATAATTACATACAGTGGAATAATATCTTGTATTAAAATGTGTATATTTTTTCAGGAAATGTAATCCAGAAGCCTGATGATTTTATTGTACATTTTCCTTCTTTGCAAGACCAGGTAGTTGAATATTCATAATATGATGTCACTTTCACAGTGTAACTAGACCGACAAACAAATCTTATATAATTATTTTATTACTTCGAATCAAATAGTTTAAGACAAAAACCAATGTTATCGATCTTCTTTTCTGTGCCGGATTAATGGTACCAAACCTTCTCCTTTTTCTGAAACAATAGTATAACATCACAACATAGAAAACACACGATAAAACATCAATTGGAAGGCTTAACTCAATCAAAACGTAAATTAACACACTATGAACGAATAAATTCGATCTGTGATACCTGAAAGTAAATACATAGTTAATAAAATATTAGGGACAAACATTCAAGGCCAAAAAGCAAACAAACAAGTCCAAATAAAGCCATGGCAAAACACTACCGCGAAATATTAAACCCTTAGAAAATAATCACTTTTGAAAAAACCGGTTTTCATAATATATACAGGTAAATGAAAAATAACTTTGTCGTTTTAGGTATACTTTTTCTGTCTGTATAAAATCTTCCAATAATTAGGAATACCAAGAAAGGTCTGTCATATAAATACCTAATTTAACACTAGATACATAAGGGGTAAATATCAACAATAAAACTTCCCTGTACAGATTAAAGGAGAATAATCTTGATATTAATACAAATGTAGTACGAAGAAGTGAAAATTAGTAGATATTCCAAATAATCAAAGCTAGTATACAGACAAGATCCATATTAATATAAAATAACAAAAAAGTATTAAAAATAGTATCAACAGGTCGAATTAACAAGAAAGTACGATTTGAGAGTACTCGCAGTTACTGACAGCTAGTTAAAAGCCAAAAACAATTAATGATAAAAAATCATGCATCAGAGACTAAAATCAACTAAAACACATTTCCAGGGATTTAGTATTTTAACGTCATGAAAAGTCAGAGAAGACATGACTTGTGCAATGCCAAAAATAAATGTATCGACAGGTAGTAGGATAGTGAGGAGCTACTTCTTAAGAGATAAAAATTAACGTGTGTGTGTCTCTAAACATCCCGCCTCAAAAAGAAGATACAACTTAGTTATGTTTTAATTTGCTAATGACAAAATCGATATTAGTGCCAATGTAAACTATATTCAGAGATCTAATTACAATATTGGTACGATAACCCTTACTTATAAGTTTGTTTAAAGGTTCGATGAGTTTACACGGATCACATAGTGATTTCCTCGCTTTAAGTACAATATTACCGTAAAATTTAGGATGTGAAATACCATTTTAATAAGTTTTCTACAGGTACAGCCAAATTTACTAATCAAATCTTTGTATCTATGAAAGAATTTAGTAAAAGTTTTAAGTAATTTATGGTATCGAAATCCCTGACACAATAATTTCCCAGTGATGCATTGATTACGTTCGTTAAAATCTATGACATCAGAAACACACGGGCATACCGAACGAGTTGGGATATATAAACACCGTATGATGGAGCCAAAGGCACATCGCCGTCTAAAATGGAAAATTAACAATAGGAAATGAAAATCGTCTCTTTGTCGTAAATTTTAGTATGTAGTTTCCGTTAGAAATTGAAATGTCTAAATCTAGAAAGGGCAACTGCTGCTGTTTATGTTAGATTTAGTTAAAGTAAGTTCTTTTGGGTAAATTTCGGAAGTATATTTAGAATACTTGTTATCTTATTATAATCATTGCTGTATCAAAGATTTGTAGACCTTAAAATATTTTTTTAAATTAAAACTACAATCTCTTAATCTTACTATGTTAGATTTAAGCCTAGTTATGGATCGACATATTTTGCATTATTTGACAGAGATCATTGGTCAATAGCTCATTTAATAGGTAACCGCCAGATTCTAAACCAAATTATTCACTAGTACCAAAAATGACATGTATACTATATAATATAATGTTTTGAAAATTTTGTGTTCCGATTTTATTTTTCTTCCATCAAGTCCAGTTATCGAAACATAAATTTTGATGGCAATGATTACTATGGTTACGAAAACATTTGCGACACCTATGTAAGAAAAAAGGCAACTATTTGAAACCTTGAAATTAAGTCATTCACTATAATGCAATCAGTTTCCAACTACTTGCATGCAAAATGTATGCTTGAGTTGGCTAATCAAGGAAAATATGGAAATAGTCAACCGACCAAGATCATTTGAAGGAGAAAATCTCCCATTTTCGTACTTCTACATAATATTTGTATTTAATTATCATTGACTATGTAAGGTATCAAAATGTGTGTAGTTTATTTTCTTATTAGGCCAACTAAAATTAATTAGTAGATTTTTATCCAGATTTTTGAAAAAAATGGGGCGGGTGGGAGGATTTAATTTTTAATTTTATTTCCTCCGTTTACCCTTTTGTGACGTGTTATTCATATACAAGGGTATTAATAAGCTTATATCATGTATATATAAGGAATTTTACATTATTTTTCAAATTCTTAAATTTATATTTCTGATTGGCAACCACTGTTCTACATGTCATTGTCGCTTTAGAAACCTATTTTTAGTAAATAACAAAAACGTGGAGAAATGTTCTCTTTTAGACTACCTAGATCAAATTTATTTTGCTTTCTTAGCTATTATTTGTAGTGCCCATAAAATGAAGCATATGCATTGGTATGCAACACAAATATGATGAGTACAGAGTGAAATGAAAACTCAACCTGTGTTGAAAATTAATTGATGCTTTTAAGATTCTTATGCAAGGTGCAAATACAATTACAATGTAAATCATGAACTGAACCAAAACCAAGAAGTTGTTTAATGATTCTATTGAGGGGTTGGGGACAGAGGGTGTTTGATGTTTGTCAACAAAAACGACATCCTTTGGGGTAAATCTAAGGGCTTGCTATAATACATTTTGAACGTTGGCCGACTCTTTGTACTCAATATACGGTAATAAATCGCACAAGTTCATGCTTGTGTCAATGATACTTTATTCGAGTCATTTGTTTTTGTCTAATGTGTTCCACGATTCTTGCGCTTTGGATATAATTCACAGTCCAAATTTCCTGACACAAAGTCATTGTATGAATAAAAAAAATTTTCTAATCACTGAAATTTGTGACATACCGTGATTAGCGTTTTATGACACCGCCTTTTACTCGTTACCCGAATATTTCATGCCCTTCAAGTAATCAATCTATATTCTCGGAATATAATGATGTCATCATTGAGCAGAAGAATATGTCGACTTATATAACTCTCACTGCCGATTGATATTACTCGAAGAAATATGAAACAGGAAGTTTTGAATGAAACGAAATTATCGGCGGTTACCGGTAACGGAAATGAACAAAATCCGGAAATTGTAAATTCAAAAAAATACAAAAATTCGGGGCTGGACGAATTCAGAGGGGCGGGCGGGGATGAAAATCTATCAATTAATTTTAATTTGCCTAATATTGCTTGAACATAACTGATCATTTAATAGGAAATAATTGCATGAATAATCTTTGTCTGGAAAAATTTTATAAAATTTATTTTTGAATTTTTGAAAACTCAAAATGGCCTTTTTCAATCAAAAAAAAAAAAAAAAAATATATAACCTCTGAGATTTTTTGCCAGCGATGCATCAGATGCAGTATTTTTATAGAACGCAACATATAATAGTAATATTGCGTTTTCATATTTGCTTAATATTTGTATTGCAGACACATTAGTTTTTGTTCTATTGTTATCCTTTTTCTATCCTGTGAATACATTTTTTTAAAGGTATGCCGAGAAGTTAATAATTTGATATGCAGGATTTCCTTTAGAGTGTTTTTCCTTAAGTGAATATTACTTTCTCATAAAACTATGTTTTTATTTATCTGGTATATACCTTAAGTCTTGGCAATTAGAGGTCTGCATCATTCCTGACAACAATATATAATATGCCCTCTCCAAGTCTAAAAAACCATTTACAATATGTTAGATGTAAACAAAAGCTAACATGTGGTTTCAACAAAAAAGAAAAAGAAAAAAGAAGATCAATTGGGAATCCAAAGATATGCTCTCCCTTGAATTTCGACAAAATAATCATATCCAATATAGCGGAATGTTTCAATACAGAGGAACGGGTGTTTTTATACAAGCCTACTTTGCAGTTTCTATTATTCATTTAGGTTGTATCACTAATTACCAGGTACTTATTCTGTGAACATTGATTATATATTGTATTAGTTGTATACCTTTATTGATTTAATATTGTATAATAATTGGTTAATTCTTATATCTATTTCGGTCAGAATATACAAACGTTTTCATTTTTATATTATTTAGTTTAGTTTTCATGTTTTGTTTTATATATTCTTATGATTCAAACGACTGCATTTAGTACTTCTAAATCTTTGATGTATAATACCATGAAACTATCTATCCGTTAGAATACACAATTAATTGTTTATTGTTTATTGTTTATTGTTTTCTGTTTGGTGTTAATAGTTAAGATCCATTTTGTTACATCTGGTGATCCGTTTATTTGGCAATCGCCAATGACAGTCAGCAGGGTTTAAGAACATCTGTTGTTCGACCTGTTAGTCAAATGCGTTTTGTTAAAATATACTTTTTCACTTTTTTTGGTCTTTTGGAAAATGTTGTTGTGCTGTATTTAGACCCCTCTACCAATAAATTTGTTTTGCACGCACACGTATGAAAATTGCGGTTTTTATCCAACGCAATCATAAGTTTGAACGTTGTTTTCAATTTAGACTTGTTTATATATATATATATATATATATATATCGCGTGCTAATAACAACAGCCGCAATGACCTATTACAGTACAAACAGAATAAGCGCAGCAAAATAGTTCCGTTTGTTTTAACATACAATCCCGCCTTTACTAACCTTTCACGTTTGATCCGTGTCTGAAAAACTTATTTGTGAGAGCTGACGTCTCCTCTAATAAAAGATGTTCAACTGCAGGATGGTGCAAGTCGTGTGGTAACAGACGATGTCTGACTTGCCAACAAATACAGAATACTCAAACATTTTCTTGCCACTCCACTGGGTCTGTGTACACTATATTTTGTAATGTAACTTGCAAAACACAGAATGTTGTATACCTTCTTCAGTGTCGATGTGGCATGCAGTATATTGGCGAGACAGAACAGCCATTCAACAAACGCATGAATGGTCATCGAAGTGACTACACCTGCAAGCCCGACCTCCCCGTAAGTCGTCATTTGAGATCACCTGGGCACGCCCAAGCTGATTTCAAAAACCTTACAATCACAATCATAGACCACAACGAGGGTTGGTCAAGGGCCGAAAGACTTGCTCAGGAAAGGTTTTGGATAAGAAAGCTAAGGACAGTTTCCCAGAGGGCATAAATGAAAAACATAGAATGAGTCACTCATTTTCCCTACCATCACTCATTTTCCTGACATCATTTGTTTCCAGTTACTCCGGCTTCCTTACTTGACTCTTACAGTTTTAAGGATTCTTTTGGAATTTTACTAGTTTAAATACCAGTGTTCTTTTCATTTGGGAGGGATGTACAAGTACGCATCCACGTCCAATTATTTAACCTTAGCCAAATTTTACTATTGTTTTTTCTTATCATTATAATACTGCTATTTATTTGGAATGATAAATACGCAGCCTCTGTTTGACATATTTTACCCGCTTATATCGATCAGTGCTTTTTTTTTGGGAATGAATTTACATACAGTTGTTGTAACATCTTAACTGAACTCATTTTGGAATTTTAGAGTTGTGCCAGTTCATATCTCTAATTACTATTTTCATTTTAGGCATGTCTTTGAGTCGTTTTTTGGAATTTTAAAATTTATTAGCGTCTCTACATATGATGTTCGGGTAAAACTGTTTCACTTTTTTTATTGTATGGAAATCAAGATTGCTATATTTTAATAATCAGAATAGTTTGATCTGATTCATTTTACATCGTGCTCATACTGATGAATGATATCTGTTATCCGAAATATTTATAGTTACATTTGTTCGTTTATTGTCATTTTTTGGTGATGTTGTACCCTTTTAGACTGGTTACATATATATATATATATATATATATATACATAATTACTCTAAATATCAACACAACAATGTTAAATCCGCAAATTTGCGGAAGCAAATTTTTGTTCTTCCCTCGCCGGGATTCGAACTCATGCTATTGGGAAATCGAGACAACACCGCCTGCACTGTGTCCAGCGCTCTAGACCACACGGCCACCTAGACTGAACTAATAAATGAATAAATTCAGCTGTCGGTGGCCTAGTGTTACCTTTTCTCGTCAGTAGAATCTAGAGTTGTAACACAGTACATGATATATTACGCACGAAGATGGAATTGATTGCAGATTAGCTAAATATCTATCGTAAAGGATCGTAAGATAAAGTCACAGAAATAATTATTTTGATAAGTACGTCTAAACAAGTGACAACTCTACGACAGATCAATCCATTGGATCACCAGTGAAGGTGATACACGGCTGAAAACACATATTATATTCATAATTACTCTAAATATCAGCACAACAATGATAAATCTGCAAATTGGCCGAAGCAATTTTTTGTTCTTCCCTCACCGGAATTCGAACTCATATATATATATATGATCCATTTTGTTACATCTGGTGATCCGTTTATTTGGCAATCGCCAATGGCAGTCAGCAGGGTTTAAGAACATCCGTTGTTCGACCTGCTAGTCAAATGCGTTTTGTTAGAATATACTTTCTCCTTTTTTTTTGTGTTTTTGGAAAATGTTGTTTGTGCTGTATTTAGACCCCTCTGCCAATAAATTTGTTTTGCACGCACACGTATAAAAATTGCGTTTTATCCAACGCAATCATAGGTTCGAACGTTGTTTTCAATTTAGACTTGTTTATATTTTTTCGTTTGGGCTTGTATTATATTTGCCTTCGGGTTTGTATGATCCTTTCATCCTTTTCGACTCTTCAAAATTCAAGAGTCTATCCTAAATTGAGGTAAATTATATGGCCTTCCAAATACTGTTTCGATTCCTAACATCACTGAAGAGACATTAATTGTCGAAATCCGAATATGGTGTACTAATTTTTGCACCTTTTGTTTGCGGTATACAATCTTTTCCGCAAGTTTATTGTTTTCTGTTTGGTATTAAATTAATAGTTAAGATCCATTTTGTTACATCTGGTGATCCGTATGATAAACTCATTATAGATACCAGGTTAAAAATTTTGTACGCCAGACGCTCGTGTCGTCTATAAACGACACACCAGTGACGCTCGATTCAACAAGTTATTAATTATGAACATTAAATAACTAAATGTATAGAATTAACATGCATTATGTCATTGTTGTGTAATTTTATTTCAAATCAATTTTCTAAAAGTTGTTGATGGTATAGCTATTTAACAATTAATTCAAGGAATTTTACGTTTAAGTCAATTTTAATTGATATCAATCTTTGAAAGAAAGATTATTTGAATTCATTATCTGAAGAATCGGCCAGTCTACAGTTTTATAATGTAGCTGACCAAACGACATACCGGAAATAACTGGGAATGAAAGGCTGAACAAAAACGTCCAAGTCAGAAATATTTGATTTCAGTTTAATGTCTTTAAATCAGCCAGTTACACTCCATGCCAACGTTAAAATTCTGTCAAGTGGAACCGTGTTTTTTAAATGTTGCTACATATTCTAAATTGTTGCAAATAATCTACAGATGTCTGCTTTTGTGAGCTTATGTTGTTTGGTTACTGACCCAGTGACTTTTACCCAACATTTCTACTTAAAGAGAGGAGAAAGATACTAAAGGGACATTAAAACTCATAAGTCGTAAATAAACTGACAACGCCATGGCTAAAAAAGAAAAAGACCATCAGACAAACAATAATACACAAAACACAACATAGAAAACTAAGACTGAGCAATACGAACCCCACCAAAAACTGAGAGTGATCTCAGGTGCTCCGGAAGGGTAGGCAGGTCCTGCTCCCCATGTGGCACCCGTCTTGTTGCTCATGTTAGTACAAATTCCGAAGGAACATAGAACAGACCTATTATTATCCACGATTTCCTCTTTGGTAAGTGTCGTGTGGGTATATGTTGAGTTTCTAAGTGAATTGTCAATACCTAATTCATTTATCAAGCAGTTTATGTAATGTGATTTACACACAAAAACGGTGTTGTTTGGGGCTTTATCTTACTTAAATCTTTCGAGTTTTGTACCAATACGCATCATCAAGTAAGAATAAAGAATAATAAATATACCAAACTTCTTAATTTATTTACAGAATTTCAACATGTAATGACAATTTTAGGGAAATATTAAATTAGTGTGAGCACATGATCAATTTTTACTGATTAAGAATATACACACAGAAATTAAACAAACGCCATGTATTGGGAACTCCCCATACTTTGGATTGTATTAAAATGGCATAAGAGGTCGTAAAGTGTTCCACGATTATGTCTGTCAGTGTAAAAGTATTTGGTAACATTCAATAAAGATTGAAGGTTTAACAAAAGTTCTTAATGTACAGGTAATATAGGACTGGAACAGAAAAAACATAGGACTGTTACAGGTTAAACATAGGTTAATCATATGTTTAGTACAGTAAAACAGGACTGGAACTAATAGATGTAAAACATAGGACTGGTTGAGGTCAAGCATCAGACTGGTACAGGTTAAGCATAAGACTGGTACAGAAAAAAAATTATTACAAAATACCGAATTAACTTGGTGTACCATACTAAACAGTACGACATATACATCAGCCGTTCTCTGTCCGAGTAGATTTCCGAAACAACACCATCTTAACAGTACAAAACATTATGCGTATCATTGGAATTGCCTTAAGTTATTAGTGTTCAGAATTTTAACACAAAAAAGAAAAAAAAAACTCTAATAGTTTGAATCATGTTTCAACTGTAAGCTGTTAGTAAGCAAACCAAAATTGATCAAAAGAACTGAATAGTACAAAAACTAAAGATTTAACAACAAATGTATCATTGTAACTTAATATTATATCATTAGTATAAACATACTGCCCTTTGATGAAGGTGTTAGGGTAGATTAACACACGAGGGAAAAAATTATCACCCAAGACGAAGAATTATACTGAATTCCTTATTATATTCATGATTACTCTAAATATCAGCACAACAATGATAAATGTGCATATTGGCCGAAGCAATTTTTGTTCTTCCTCAACTGGATTCGAACTCATATATATATATATGATCCGTTTTGTTACATCTGGTGATCCGTTTATTTGGCAATCGCCAATGGCAGTCAGCAGGGTTTAAGAACATCCGTTGTTCGACCTGCTAGTCAAATGCGTTTTGTTAGAATATACTTTTTCCTTTTTTTGGTTTTTGGAAAATGTTGTTTGTGCTGTATTTAGACCCTCTACCAAGAAATTTGTTTTGCATGCACACGTATAAAATTGCGGTTTTATCCAACGCAATCATTGGTTTGAACGTTGTTTTCAATTAAGGCTTGTTTTATATTTTTCGTTTGGGCTTGTATTATATTTGCCTTCGGGTTAAGATGATCCGTTCATCCTTTTCGACTCTTCAAAATTCAAGAGTCTATCCTAAATTAAGGTAAATTATATGGCCTTCCAAATACCGTTTCGATTCATAACATCACTGAAGAGACATTAATTGTCGAAATCCGGATATGGTGTACTAATTTTGCACCTTTTGTTTGCGGGATACCATCTTTCCGCAAGTTTATTGTTTTCTGATTGGTATTAAATTAATAGTTAAGATCCATTTTGTTACATCTGGTGATCCGTTTATTTGGCAATCGCCAATGGCAGTCAGCAGGGTTTAAGAACATCCGTTGTTCGACCTGCTAGTCAAATGCTTTTGTTAAAATATACTTTTCACTTTTAGGTCTTTTGGAGAATGTTGTTTGTGCTGTATTTAGACCCTCTACCAAGAAATTTGTTTTACAAGCACACGTATAAAATTGCAGTTTTATCCAACGCAATCATAGGTTTGAACGTTGTTTTGAATTTAGACTTGTTTATATTTTTCGTTTGGGCTTTTATTATATTTGCCTTCGGGTTAAGATGATCCTTTCATTCTTTTCGACGCTTCAAAATTCAAGAGTCTATCCTAAAGTGAGGTAAATTATATGGCCTTCCAAATACTGTTTCGATTCCTGACATCACTGAAGAGACATTAATTGTCGAAATCCGAATATGGTGTACTAATTTTGCACCTTTTGTTTGCGGTATACCATCTTTTCCGCAAGTTTGTTGTTTTCTGTTTGGTATAAAATTAATAGTTAAGATCCATTTTGTTACATCTGGTGATCGGTATGATAAACTCATGATAGATACCAGGTTAAAATTTTGTACGCCAGACGCTCGTGTCGTCTATAAACGACACACCAGTGACGCTCGATTCAAACAAGTTATTATTTATGAACATTAAATAACTAAATGTATAGAATTAACATGCATTATGTCATTGTTGTGTAATTTTATTTCAAATCAATTTTCTAAAAGTTGTTGATAGTATAGCTATTTAACAATTAATTCAAGGAATTTTACGTTTAAGTCAATTTTAATTAATATCAATCTTTGAAAGAAAGATTATTTGAATTCATTATCTGAAGAATCGGCCAGTCTACAGTTTTATAATGTAGCTGACCAAACGACATACCGGAAATAACTGGGAATGAAAGGCTAAAAAAACGTCCAAGTCAGAAATATTTGATTTCAGTCCAATGTCTTTAAATCCGCCAGTTACACTCCATGCCAACTTTAAAATTCTGTCAAGTGGAACCGTTTTTTTAAATGTTGCTACATATTCTAAGTTGTTGCAAATAATCTACAGATGTCTGCTTTTGTTAGCTTATGTTGTTTGGTTACTGACCCAGTGACTTTTACCCAACATTTCTACTTAAAGAGAGGAGAAAGATACTAAAGGGACATTCAAACTCATAAGTCGTAAATAAACTGACAACGCCATGGCTAAAAAAGGAAAAGACCATCAGACAAACAATAATACACAAAACACAACATAGAAAACTAAGACTGAGCAATACGAACCCCACCAAAAACTGAGAGTGATCTCAGGTGCTCCGGAAGGGTAGGCAGGTCCTGCTCCCCATGTGGCACCCGTCTTGTTGCTCATGTTAGTACAAATTCCGAAGGAACATAGAACAGACCTATGATTATCCACGATTTCCTCTTTGGTAAGTGTCGTGTGGGTATATGTTGAGTTTCAAGTGAATTGTCAATACCTAATTCATTTATCAAGCAGTTTATGCTATGTGATTTACACGCAAAAACGGTGTTGTTTGGGGCTTTATCTTACTTAAATCTTTCGAGTTTTGTACCAATACTCATCATCAAGTAAGAATAAAGAATAATAAATATACCAAACTTCTTAATTTATTTACAGAATTTCAACATGTAATGACAATTTTGGGAAATATTAAATTACTGTGAGCACATGATCAAATTTTACTGATTAAGAATATACACACAGAAATTAAACAAACGCCATGTACACAATTTTGTAGTTCTACGTGATTAGCAGAAGTTCTTTTTTATTTTATAAATATCTAAATGAATTTATGTAAATTATAATTACATTTTATTAATTAAAAAAACAAAACTTAACTGAGGTTTTTATAGCTGATCTATATGAGTGTGTATTTCAGGCATTAGAAGTATGATCGCTTGCAAGATGAACCATGAATTCTGAATTATCTATAATTGTTACTAAGGTAAAACGAACTGGTCCAGCAGGTTATCAGTCGTCTTTCATTACGTGTCACATAATTTAATGGTAATAACATTATGGACAGGACAATTAGCAAAGGAGAAAACGTACCATTAATCATAAATTTTAGAATGAAGATTACCGCGAGAAATTTAAATATCATGATCTAAAAATAACATCGTTTACTACTACTGTTTGCTTAGTAAGATATAGTTGAAGTGTTTAAAATTTCGATCGTTCATTTATAAGTTGGATTTTTATAAAAATCATTTAGCTGTGATCGTGAAAGTATATAAGTAAATCATTCTGAAATAATACACCATATTTTATTACATGTAACAGGTCATAAAACACTCCGAAATTTTCTTCACGTGATCAAGGATTTGTATAGTGATACTTGAATGATTGATTAAATGAGACACTGTTTATATCTAACTATAGTAACATGAGTGATTGCTGATTATAGCAGGAAGCAGTATGAGTACCTTCATAGTTTTGTGGATTATAAATGTTTATGTATGTAAAACTGTGTTTTCAAAATGCAATATCACATCAGATATGTTAGGACATAAGGAGGCCCAGTGTAATCACCAAGGATTAACATCTGTTCCGATCAATTTACCACCTGATATAAAGAACTTGGATTTAAGTTATAATAGACTGACCAGACTGGATGCCAACGTATTTCTGAGATATAAGTATCTAGAACATCTAATGCTTGATAACAATGTAATAAGACTGTTGCATGAAAAGGCTTTCAACGGCTTATCATTATTGAAATATTTGTCTATGTCTAACAATTATCTGAATATAACCGAATCGTATCCCCCTAAAGTGTTTGAGTCCTTAAAGAATTTATCAGTTTTAGACATAAGTAGAAATATGAAAACACGAGAATACAACCCGTATAGAATTCCCGTTGGTGAAATCTGTAACTTGCGTGAACTGTCAATAGATCTTGTGTTTAACGCAACGTTCGGACAGCAATTCAAGGAACTGCACAATTTACAAAAGTTGAGATTTGACTATTGCCACGTTAATTTTTTATACAATGAAACATTTTTAGAAATGCCGGGACACATAAAGGAATTCCACATGACAACTTGTAAAGATTTTGTCGTTGTTGAAGTTGGTGTTTTAATTCCATTTCCACATCTAACAGTACTTAATCTCACCAACAGCAACATTCACTTAACACAGGCTCTCCAACTTTTACATCCGTTTCAGAATAAATCACTGGACGCAATTCTTTTTCGTCGAATAACTCATGCCGATTTTAAACACGGTCTAGATTCTGTTATTCTAACACCAGAGATGATGAAGTATATATCGACTATCTGTATAAAATCTTTAGACTTATCTGACAATGATATTATATTAGTTAGAAACAGATCATTAAGTTTGTTTCAACATCCAGAGTGCTTTAAAAATGTGATGTTATCGGCCAATAGTTTTAGTTTAGATAATTGGGCACTCGATTTCTTCATTCTTGTTAGTAGGATGACTAACATAGAAATATTCGATTTTTCTTATTTTCCACTAAGATTCAAGAATCCAATTTTTCTTGACGTAATAACAAACAATAACCATACAAGAGTTGAACAAGTTCAAAGTAAATGGACAAAAAAGATAATTCCTATCACAGTAACATTACCAAATAAAAAAATTTGGTTTGTGAGAATAACTCATCTTATGGCTTCAAATTCTTTCAGGGAACTTAAAGTCACAAACAGTTCCTTCGTCACCTTGAATTATCTTACTTTGAAACAGACATCTTTCCAATTATAACTATGAAGGGATTTAATAGTTTGGAACATTTAGATTTGTCAGGAATAAGTTCAGATATAACAATTGGAGTGGGGAAAGTTCCACTTTTAATCCACCTAAGAACTCTTATCCTGAAAGAGACAAAACTGTACAATGTTTTACAAACTAATACTACAGCATTTAGTTTTTGTCCAAATATAATGAATTTGGATATATCACATAACTATATCTGGAAAATAAAAACCCTTGGACAGCTCCGCAACCTTAAACAGCTTAATTTATCTCATAATTTGCTGGATAATGTTCCTAAGGTTGTTACAAAGTTGGAAAACATCGCAGAACTCGATTTGTCGCACAATCAATTAACAACAGTTGGAAAGAAAACACTCGATTGGATTGATACCCAGCATAAAAAACTCGGAACTTTTAAATTATATCTCAGTGATAATCCATTGATTTGTTCATGTGGCACAACCGCATTTCTGCGTTGGATTCTGTTGGGTTGCTTCACGTAATCATATCAACTATACAAGAAATGTCGCCGAAGACTTTCACCATTATTTCGTTGATTGTGATCCTATCTTATGGATCAGATTAGGCATTTCATTATTGGTTTCTGTTTTATCAAGTTTGATTTGTATTACTCTATTGTACAATTTTAGGTGGAGAATAATTTTCTTTTTCTTCCGAAATTTCCGGAGGTTTGCAGAGAAAGGTCTTGAGCTGACTTTTGATTATGACGTTTATGTTTCATATTCCGATGACTGTGTTTGTTTTGTAAAAGAATTACAAGAGAAAATAGAAAATGAATGGGGATTTAAAATCTGTATCGAAGACAGAGATTTCATTGTAGGCGAATCGATTGCGACGGAAAGAGCTACATTCATTAACAGATGCAGACACATTATATTTGTAGTCTCGCCATCTATAATCGAAAATGAATGGAGTTGTTTTGAAATCGAGCGAGCAAAGTATGAAAAATTTTCAAAAAATCTGCAGAAGATTGTTGTTATTACAAGAGATATCGCTTTGGATAATATTCCCGTAGAATTTTCCATCATTTGGAAAGATGTTCTTCTTATTCAATGGCCAGTTGAGAAGGATGAAGTTCAAATGGCTTGGCAAAAGCTTCGACTTTGGTTCTTTTGAAGTAGTGTTAAGGTACAAGAGTCACCATTCTGCTACATGTACCCTTCATAGAACAATTATATATGTGTGATAGGGACAGAAATAGCAGTAAAATGTAGACAGGACACCGTCTATTTCTTTTTACATTTGATTTCAAAACGCTTTCATCTATAAATTATTTGTCGCATTGCTCTGTCATTATTAACCTTGTGTATTGTTGGATAGATTGGGTAAATATCGAAATACATATAGACATAATTACAAACTGTCCTAACCTTATTAAATTATTTTGGTTTGCCTTAATTCATTATTTTTGGTGTCAACGAAATGATTATAAAGCATTCCTGTCAGATTTACATTTTTTGTTGTTGAAAATAATAGAATATGTCCAGACAACAATAAAAAATCTGTTTGTGACAACATTTCTTACCTATCTGACTGTTAAACGCATATTTGAACTAAGTATGTAGGTGTACATATTTTAGCAGTATATGTGTGCTTCGAATTGATAACCATTTTTGCTGAACTTTTAAACTACAGAAAAAGTCATGTATTTCGAGGTTGTTGTTTTTGTTTTGAGGATGCTGTCTATGTCCAACTAGAGGTAATGGCTACTGTCTATGTGAAGTGTCTTTTGGTAGGTGTGGTTTCAATTTATGAGAGCTACAAGTGTATTTTTATTTATGCTAATGAAGATAACGTTTTATTTGTTTAAAACCTAAACAGTAATCTATTTCAGGGTAACAGTTGGTTTACAGCACTAGTTGCTGCTTTCCTGGAGGAGAAGAATTTCAGTCAACGTAAATCAGAATGAAATATGATTTACTAGTAAACAAGACAATAAAATGGCTAAATGCACACGACAGGGGAAGAAAATGGGTCACTGAATAAATTCATTATAGATACAAGGATACAAATTCTGTACGCTAGACGCACGTTATGTCAACAAAAGACTCATCAGTGACTCATGAATCAAAAAAGAATTAACGGCAAAATAAAGCATAAGGTTGATGAGCATTGATGACCCAAAATTCCGAAAAGTATTTAAGAAATTATACCAGAAGTCAATAACATTATAAAACCCCTTGGTTTATTTTAAGGGGTTTCGTTTGCTCTTGCTCTACTTGTTTATATTGTTTTTAATGCTTTTCTAAGTTTTCAATGTCTGTGGTGTTATTCGAGGGTCACTGATGAGTCTTTTGTAGACGAAACGCGCGTCTGGCATACACAATTTTAATCCTGGTATTTATGTTGAATTTATTTATCCTTTTTTTCCTGAAAAATTTTACAAACGGTCAAGTTTAAAAAAAACAAGAAAATTCACATGACTGATATTAACGAATTCTATGGTTTACACAATAGTCAGTTTCCAATCTGCTATTTCGTGATGTCCTAATAAGTTGATATTACTTATTTTATAGGACTAGACTAACACGGCGGGAGAAATATGTGCAGCACGATCTAATCCTCCCGGAACACATTAGATCAACCCCGGTTGTCGGTGGGGTTCGTGTTGCTTAGTCTTTAGTTTTGTATGTAATGTTTTGTAGTCTTTAGTTTTGTATGTAGTGTTTTGTAGTCTTTAGTTTTGTATGTAGTGTTTTGTAGTCTTTAGTTTTGTATGTAATGTTTTGTAGTCTTTAGTTTTGTATGTAGTGTTTTGTAGTCTTTAGTTTTGTATGTAAAGTTTTGTAGTCATTAGTTTTGTAGTCTTTAGTTTTGTAGTCTTTAGTTTTGTAAGTAATGTTTGATGGAATTACTTGTCTTTTCGTCGTTTTTCGGTCTATGCCATGGCATTGTCAGTTTTCGTTCTATGCAATGGCATTGTCAGTTTTCGGTCTATGCCATGGCATTGTCAGTTTCCCTTGGACTTATGTGTTTTGAATGTCCCTTTGGTATCTTCCGCCTCTTTTTCTAGGATTGTGGCTTAGTTCGTTTATCAAGCATATTTTCGCTTGGTATTTTGTATTTAACTTATATAACACAGTTTTTAATTGTATCATGCTTTGATATGCTATGTTCAGAGGAAGTATAATGGGCTTTTGTTTTAAGAACTACCACTTAAAGTATGCGTTTCATAAATGTTTTTTTACAGTTTATTGTAATTAAGGTTAATTGAAGGACCAATTCCCAAATTTAATGGTAAAAGTGGGTTTTGTATATTTGCTTAATAGTGATCTTGATTGTATTTTTACACCAAAAACAATAGTTTTTGTTTTATTATCATCCTTATTCTGCATCTGTTTAATTTTTTAAAGGTATCTCGAGAATAATAATTTAATATGAAGGACTTTCTTTAAAATGTTTTCCTAAAGTGAATTTTACTTTCTAATAAAACTTTTATTTGTCTGACAGCTCGTAAATAGAACTGAACTCACCAGGCCCATAGTGGATTGATACTAACAAAGAGGGCCGAAAGATACCAAAGGGACATTCAAACTCATAAGTCGAAAATAAACTGACAACGTCATGGCTAAAAAGAAAAAGACAAACAATAGTACTTTATTCTGCATGTGATTAATTTTTTAAAGGTATATCGAAAAGTTAATAATTTGATATGAAGGATTTTCTTTAGAATGTTTTCCTTAAGTGATTTTACTTTCTAATAAAACTATGTTTTTATTTATCTGACAGCCCGTAAATGGAACTGTACTCACCAGGTCCATAGTGGATTAATACTAACAAAGAGGGCGTAAGATACCAAAGGGACATTCAAACTCATAAGTCGAAAATAAACTGACAACATCATGGCTAAAAAGAAAAAGACAAACAATAGTACACAAAACACAACATAGAAAACTAAAGACTGAGCAACAGGAACCCCACCAAAAACTGGGGTGATCTCAGCTGCTCCGAAAGATAATATATACATAAAGCTTTGGCAATTAGAGGTCTGCATCATTCCTTACGAGCAAATATAATATGCCCTCTCCCAACCCAGAAAACCATTTGGATTATGCTAGATGTTAAACAAAATTAAATCAAACATGTGTTTTAACAAAAAAAACCCAAACAAACAAACAAACAAAACACAAAAAAGAAGACCAATGGGGAATCCAAAGATATACTCAAATATAAGTTAAGGGGATGTTTCAATGAAGAAGAATATGTGTTTTTATACACGCCTTCTTTGCAGTTTACATTATCAATCTAGGAAGCATCACTAATAACCAAGTACTTTTGAACATTGACCATCTATTTTATTCATAGGTTTATACGCTTGTATAAATATTGTTAGTGCTTCATAATCCTCTAAAGGCCGGCTGATATATTATACTATTACTGATGTATTGAAATGTAATTTTGATGCTATGTTGATATTGTATCAGGTTTTACTTTAAACTTAATAAATAAATATCATAGTATTTATTTAATAAATAAATGATAACACTATAATAAATGTACATTTCGAAATAAATGTTCCGTATGCATAAGTGTTATTAACAAATATTTATTGTAGAATAATTGGTTTATTCTTATCTATTTCAATCAGCATCTGGAAAAATGTTCAAACTTGTATTTTTGTAGTACCGTTTTCATGATTTGTTTTTACGTATTCTTATGATCAAACTTTGAGTACGTGTATTTAAGCAACTGCTATAAGTGTTGATATAAAAAATGTTTGATGGATTATACCATAACAATATATAATCCACTACTATACACAATTAATGGTGTGTATCAACATGAATATTTCTATATGTATGCTGTGTGCAATACTATGAATCTAGTATAAAGCTGATCTGAATGAGATGTCACTTTATAAAAGTAATGCTTTATGTCTTTAATTATTAAACTCATCATAAATACCAGGCTTACAAATGTGTACGCCAGACGGGCGTTTCACCTATAAAGTACACATCAGTGACACTCGAATCAAACAAGTTTAAAATGCCAAATAAAGTATGAAGTTGAAGAGCATTGAGAACCCAAAATTCGAAATTATTGATGCAAAATGTATAGAATTTAAATGCATTATGTCATTGTTGTGCAATTTTAATTCAAATGATTTTCCAAAAATTCTTGATGGAAAAACGTTAAAAGTTTAAATAACTTTACGTTTAAGTCAATAGTAATTGATATCAATTTGTGAGAGAAAGATAGTTTAAATTGAAAAGGTAAATGTGCATTCAGTTGTTATTCAAACAGATAAAAAGACAGATTATGATTAAATCAGCCAGTACACTAAATAAAATTCTGTCAAGTAGAGCCGTGTTTTTTATTGTTGATTCAAATTCTAAGTTGTTGCAAATAATCTACAGATGTTTGTTTTTATTAGCTCAGTATGTGGTTACTGACCCAGTGATTCTTACACATCATTTCTATTTATATCTATCAAGTTTTGTACCAATACTCATTATCAAGTCAGAAAAAAGAAAAATAAATGAACCAAACTTCTTGGTTTATTTATAAAATTTCAATCTATATTGGCAAATTTAGAGAAGGATTACATCGGTGTGGGCACATGGTTGGTTTTTAGTGACAAAGAATATACACACGAAAATTAAGTGAAAGCTATGTGTTGGGAACTCCCTATACTTTGGGTTGTATTAAAATGACACAAGTCGCAAAGTGTTCCACGATTGTTGCTGTCAGTGTTAAAGTGTTCAATGATTGCTGCTGTCAGCAACAGACTGTTTGTCATAGTGAATTGCATTAAGTTTAGTAAGATGCTGGACAAAAATATTTTCAAACATTGCTTGAGATGTTAACTTTCAATTATACATGTAAAAGAGGGTTTTGATTATGGGATGATGATGGCATTCTTTACTTTTTGAGCCAATTTTCTCCTCTCAGCATTTTTGTTGCGCACATCTTTCCATTTTTTATAATTTAGCACATCATTGTTCTCTATTTTGATTTTACCTTTTTTTTCATTTTGGACTTTATCCTCTACCTTTTCTGCCATTATTCTCTATTCTGTATTTAAACCCTCATAAAAAAGCTTCCGTTAAAGTTTCATAAAACTTTAAAGGTTATCGATGTTTAAAAAAAATTCAAGCATAGGCTGTGCTAAATACTGACGCCACCAACGCCAGAATGTAGGATCACTATGTGTCAAAAAGCTGATGATTTCTAGTTTCGTATTTTGAACTTTCCAATTTCAGTGTTGTAGAATTCCAGCAAAACCTTCACATGGAGTATATATCGCCATTTAGCTACGACATTAAGGGCTTGTTTTGTCTATCATGCTTTTCTAGGTAAAGGAATACTGCTTACACGGATGCTATTGAACCAAGGATATGTTAATAGTGAGGATGATATCATCTCTTCGGAAATTTTATGGACACCATCATGACTGGGTTAACTGCTTTGGTATATCTACCACAGATATGTACGCGTTGTCCCACTTACAATTCCTTCCTTAATTCCACATTACGACTTCATCAAGTAAAACTTTCTACTTGTTTTTTTACTTAAAATTAGCACCATGAAGGGTGCAAACATAGTGCAGAAACTACTACCCCAGTTTTCGTGGGGCCAATATTGTGGTCTAGCAATTTTTATCTTATTTGTGTGTATGTTTCTCTTTTGTTATTGTGTTGTGTGTTTTTCTTTGACTTCTAGTTCTTGATTGCCCTCTTGTTACCTCCCTGTTTATACCACTTTTCTTCCTTTTCAATAGTTTACTGTTTTAAATAAATGAACCAACATTAGGTGAAGGACAACAAGTTACTTCCAGCAGTTCAAGCAGTTCCAGGGCAAGTTTAAAATCTCCATTGTCAATTAATTTGCCACCAGATCTTGGAAGCACCAGAGTAAGCAGCATGCAGTACATTTAAATAAACGGTTTAAAGACTATTTTATTTTGTTGATGAATATTATATTCGCTTGATGGTATATGGTTGCTTCATGAAACTGAATACAGTAAGAACAACAAAAAGCTCCGATTCTAAATTCAAAATAATTAATTAGGTGCAATTTTGAAGATGGTTAAGTGGAAAAACATAGCACTGGAACAGGTAAGACAAAAGACTGGTACAGGCTAAACAGGACTGGTACAGGTAAAATATAAGACAGGTTCAGGTAAAACACAGGACTGGTACACGTAAGACATAGGACTGATACAGGTAAGACATAAAACTGATAGAAGTAAGCATAGGAAATGGTACATGTAAAATATAGGACTGGTAATGATAAAACATAGAACTGGTACAGGTAAAACATAGGACTGGTAGAAATAAAACATGGGATGATACAGGTCAAATATAAGACTGGTACAGGTCAAACATAGGACTGGTATTGGTCAAACATAGTACTTGTACAGGTCTAACACAGTACTGGTACAGGTCAAACATAGGACGGGTACATGTCAAACATAGAAATAGTACAGCTGAAAAATAGGACTGGTACAAGTTTGACTCAATACTGTTACAGGTTAAACAAAGGACGGGTACAGTTTTCCTACCGAAGGTCGGGGGTTCTCTCCGAACACTCTGGCTTACTCCACCAATAAAAACTGACCGTCACAAAATATCACAAACATAGGACTGGTAGAGGTAAAACATAGGACTTGTATAGGTTAAACATAGGACTGGCACAGGTCAAACATAGAACTGGAAAAGGTATAAAATGGGACTTGTATAGGTTAAACATAGGACTGGCACAGGTCAAACATAGAACTGGAAAAGGTATAAAATAGGACATGTACAGGTTAAACATAGGACTGGTACATGTCAAACATATGAATGGTATAGATAAAACACGAAACTGGTACATGTATAAACAATGATTGGTACAGGTCTAACACAGTACTGGTACAGGTCAAACATAGGACGGGTACATGTCAAACATAGAAATGATACAGATGAAACATAACACTGGTACAGGTCTGACTCAATACTGTTACAGGTTAAACAAAGGACGGGTAAATTTTCATACCGAAGGTCGGGGGTTCTCTCCGAACACTCTGGCTTACTCCACCAATAAAAACTGACCGTCACAAAATATCACAAACATAGGACTGGTAGAGGTAAAACATAGGACTTGTACAGGTTAAACATGGGACTGGCACAGGTCAAACATAGAACTGGAAAAGGTATAAAATAGGACATGTACAGGTTAAACATGGGACTGGCACAGGTCAAACATAGAACTGGTAAAGGTATAAAATGGGACTTGTACAGGTTAAGCATGGGACTGGCACAGGTCAAACATAGAACTGGAAAAGGTATAAAATAGGACATGTACAGGTTAAACATAGGACTGGTACATGTCAAACATATGAATGGTATAGATAAAACACGAAACTGGTACATGTATAAACAATGATTGGTACAGGTCAAACATAGGACTAGTATATGTCAAACACAGAACTGGTACAGGTCAAACATTTGACTGGTACATGTCAAACATAGGACTTGTACAGATATAACATTCAACTCTAACAGGTAAACATAGGACTGCTAAAAGTAAAAAAAAAGGTCTGGTTCTGGTAACTTGTAGATAAAGCATGAGACTGGTATATGTATAAACATAGGACTGGTACAGGTCAAACATAGGACTGGTACAGGTCAAACATTTGACTGGAACATGTCAAACATAGGACTGGTACAGATATAACATACAACTCTCACAGGCAAACATAGGACTGCTACAGGTAAACAAAGGTCTGGTTCAGGTAAATTGTAGATAAAACATGAGACTGATACATGTATAAACAAGGCTCGGTACAGGTCAAACATAGGACTGGTACAGATAAAACATAGGACTGGTACAGATATATCATACAACTCTAACAGGTATGGTTCAGGTAAATTGTAAAAGATAGGACGGATACAGGTGAAACATAGAACTGGTACAGTTAAAACATAGGACAGGACTAGGAAAATTCAAGGATAATTAAAACATACGAAATGGTACATGTAAAACATTGGACTGGTACAGGCCAAACATAGGACTATAAAAGGTAAATTGTAAATATTAGGACTGGTACAGATAAACAATAGGATTGCTACAGGTAAAACATTGGACTGGTACAGGCCAAACATAGGACTATAACAGGTAAATTGTAAATATTAGGACTGGTACAGGTCAAACATAGGATTGCTATAGGTAAAACATAGGACTGTAACAGTGAAACATAGAAATTGTACAGGTGAAACAAATGACTGGCATAGATAAAAAGAAGACATGGTCAGATAAAAAAAGGACTGATACATACAAAACAGAGGACTTATTCAAGTAAAAAGTAAAACCAAAAGACATGAACAGGTAAAAAAGACTGGTACGAGTATAAGATAGAACTGGTTCAGGAAAATCATTTAACTGGTAAAGAAAAAAGGATAATTGCAAAATAACGAGTTAATTTGGTGTACCATATTAAAACAGTACGATCTAATATATTACTAGAATGAAGGAACTCCGACTCATATGAAAATAAGAAGAGGTCAGCAAGGAGAGGCGAACAGCTCGTTCACGTAGTAATGGCGACAATTTGTTGAAAAAGTCTACCTCTAAACTCAATAAGTGTGCTGTCAATAAGAAACTTCAACATACTGATCACTTGTTCTTCTGTGTAGCATGTTTTATCTTTTTGTTCACTATTAACAAAATATGCCGCATGGTATACCAAAGCATTGTGGATTGTTTCTTTGAGACGATTTTTCAATTTCACATAGGGAATGGTGATATACAGGGTTGAAAAATCAAAAGTTTTGATAGATTTTCTTTTTCTTTTTAAATGTTTCCTGGTAATTAATATATTAATTTGAAATTACGACAGACACATACAGATTATTTCTGAGTTTTACGTTCCCATGCGCAAAAGTTCAAGCAACTTCGTATAGTAAATGACGTCATTGTTGCCCTATGAAAAATGAAAAAGTACGGGAATATGATTATAAAACTGTTGAACGGGATAATATTTTTTGAAACTACTGACTGGTAAATAGTCTGTTGAATGAAATAGCACAAATATGTCATTCTTTTTTATAAAGAAAAAACATACTGAGGTATTTTATGAATTTTTAGGTGAATTTATGCCAATTATGATAACATTTTATCATTAAAAAAGACTGAACAGAGATTGTTTATAGCTGATCCATTTGACTGTGTATGTCATGCATTATGTGTATGTTACAATTGATTATCTGTTAGATGAACCATGAATTCTAATTAAGCTATTATTACTATAACAGTAAGAACTGGTCAAACAGGTTATGTACCTTTAACATAATCTAATTGTCCAATTTACATCACCATCAATGACAGGACAATTAACAATGAAGAAAACCGTTTATCATAAATTTTGGTTTAACGATTATCATGAGAAATTCAAATATCACAATCTATAAAGAATATAAGTGAAGGGTAAGAGGGAGTTGTTAAAATTATTCTTTTATTTTTGATATATAATATCTGAAGGTCTACCAACTGGGTTTCTAATATATTCCTTTCAATGTGATCCATGAAAGTATATATTAAGTAATCATTCTGAAATAAAACGAACAATTTATTAAGTAGGTGATCTCAAAACACTTTTTTAAAAAATCAATCTCAAATTTTAATCACGTGGTGGACCATATGAGACATTGTTTTTATCTAACTGTGGTAACATTAGTACTTGTTGATAATGTTGATTATAAAAGGAAGTACTTCATCTACGAAATTTCATAATGCGTTAACTGACACTTTGATAAGATGCGTATCTTCATACTTTTGTGCATAATATCAGTTCATTTATGTAAAACTGTGTTTTCAAAATGCATTATCACATCAGATATGTTAGGATATAAGGAGACTCAGTGTAGAGAACAAGGGTTAACATCTGTTCCGATCAATTTACCGCCTGAAATAAAGAAATTGGATTTAAGTTCTAATAAACTGACCAGACTGGATGCCAACATATTTCTTAGATATAAGTATCTGGAACATCTAATGCTTGATAACAATGTTATAAGACTGTTGCATGAAAAGGCTTTCAACGGCTTATCATTATTGATATATTTGTCTTTGTTTAACAATTATCTGAATGTAACTGAATCGTATCCCCCCTGAAGTGTTTGAGTCCTTAAAGAATTTATCAGTTTTAGACATTAGTAGAAATATGAAAACATCAGAATGCAACCCGTATAGAATTCCCGTTGGTAAACTCTGTAACTTGCGTGAACTGTCAATTGATCTTATGTTAAACGCAACTTTCGGACAGCAATTCAAGAAACTGCAAAATTCATATAAGTTGAGATTTGACTATTGCCACGTTAATTTTAATACAATGGAACATTTTCAGAAATACCGGTACAGATTAAAGAATTCCACATGACAACTTGTAAACAATTTGTCGTTGTCGAAGTTGGCGTTTTGATTTCATTTCCACATCTAAAAGTACTGAATCTCACAAACAGCAATATTCACTTAACACAAGCTCTATGACTTTTACGTCCGTTTCAGAATAAATCAATGGAAGCAATTCTTATTCGTCGAATAACTCATGCCGATTTTAAGCACGGTCTAGAGTCGGTTATTCTTACACCATATATGATGAAGTTTAAAACAGCTATCTATATAAAAACTTTAGACATATCTGACAATAAGATTATATTACTAAGAAACAGATCATTAGTTGTGTTCAACATCCAGAGTGCTTTGAAAATGTCATGTTGTCATAGTTTTAGTTTAGATAATTTTGTTTTGTTTTCAGAACTAACGTTTGTATTATGTGTTTTATAAATGTTTTTTTAAACAGTTTATTATTATTTAGCTTTCTTGTAGGACTTATTCCAAAATAAGACAGCCATTTATACAATGGTATCATTGCGTTTTGATATAATATTGACCTTTATTGTATTTGTACATCTAAAAAAACTAATTGTTTTTGATTTAATGTTGTCCATATTCTATCATGTGATAAATCTTTTTAAGGTATGTCCAGAATTTAATATTTAATATGAAGGATTTCCTTTAAAGTGTTTTTCCCTTAAGTGAATTTTACTTATAAAATTAAGAATGGAAATGGGGAATATGTCAAAGAGACAACAACCCGACCAAAGAGCAGATAACAGCCGAAGGCCACCAATGGGTCTTCAACGCAGCGAGAAAACCCCGCACCCGGAGGTGGTCCTCAGCTGGCCCCTAAATAAAATTGTGTACTGGTTCAGTGAAAATTCACGTCACACTCAACTCCAAAATATATAAAGGAACTAAAATTAAAAAAAAACATTCAAGACTAACAAAGGCCAGAGGCTTATGTTTGTATTTGTCTGATAGCCCGTAAACAGAACTGTTCTTATCAAGACCAGAGTGGATTGATACTTGGTAATACAAACCTAGTAAGGTTTTGGCAATCAGAGATCTGCATCATTCCTCACAAGCAGATATAATATGCCCTATCCTTCAGTCCAGAAAAACCATTTAGAATATGTTAGATGTTAAACAAAATTGGGGAATCCAAAGAAATGCATTCCTTTGATTTCGGGAAAAAAATCATATCCAAGTAAAATGATGTTTCAATAAAGAAGAACATGTGGTTTCATACACGATTCCTTCGCAGTTTCCATTATCATTCTAGGAAGCATCATAAATATTGTTAGTGCTTCATAAGCCTCTAAAGGCCGGCTGATATATTATATTATTGCTGATTTGATGTTATATAATGTACATGTATATTGTACCAGGACCAACTTTAAATTCAATAAATCTAAATCATAGTATTTATTTATTAATTAAATAAAGGCAACAGTTAGTATACCGCTGTTCAATAGTCATAAATCGATTAAGCGAAAACAAATCCAGGTCACAAACTAAAACCGAGGGAAACACATCAACTATAAGGGGAAAACCCCGGAACAACAGAAACACTGAATTGCAACAAAAACAAACGCCAACATACATAGAAACGGACTATTTGATAACAACTGCCATATTCCTGACTTGGTACAAGACATTTTAAGAAAAATGGTGGGTTGAACCTGGTTTTATGGCTAGCCAAACCTCCCGCTTATATGGCGATGTTAAAAATACCGCTAAAACGACAACATTACGTGACAGGAATACAGTACAAATAAACACAAGAACACTCAGGACAGAGAAACACATAAATAAATAATATAAAAGTACATTACAACACGTAAACCACACTATAACAACGGACACCTCCCATGAATCCACGACAGCCCACCAGGACACAACAAACGATTCCTAAACTGTGCGTTACACGAATGTATCAACGCCACAAAAAGTGACGTATTCTTGCGACGTTTATATTATCATAGGTAAATTTCTAAAAATAGAATAGATCTGTTTTATTGTAGACACGTACAAGAATATAAGATTGAGTTTGTAATGGACTTATTTTATGTATTTTCTGACCATGACAAGAACATCAAAATGAAATTGTGTTTGCAATGGTGTTATCATTTTTATTTTCTAACCATGTCGGTTTTTCCTCTAAATCAAAACTGTAAAAAAAGTCCCGTGCATATAGTTGCTTTAAACTAAAAATCATATAAATGAAATAGCTGATTAATTGTCTTAACTTTTACCTTTTACATACATATAGAAAATAAAAATAAAATAACTGTAATATAAGGCAAGATCATGTAAGACAAAACAGAAAACACACTTGAAAACAAACTACATAAAACAACAAAACTGTAGACGAACAACGAGTAACTCGACTATACTGACAAATAAGACATATGTGAAATGTACCGAAAATACAAAATTCAAACCACAATTGATAAGACTTAACACAATATCCAACCAGACTTACAAAAGAAACATCATAACTAAATACATGAATGTTAGATGTATAAATACAAAGACACGTCGTATAGCAATGAGAATTCACACTCGGCAAAACAGTCATATTCGGGAATAGGTCACGTTCGGTACTTAGCAGACCAGACGACGTAGATAGTAAACCACAATATAAGACGTGGTAAAAATGTCGTTATTTAGTTTAGACACAGATACATCGTATAGATCAACCAATTCGTGATGGTGTCCATAAAATTTACGGAGTGTCATTTTTGATCTTTTCTCCTCATAACTCTGTTGGAGCAGTTTCTGCATAAGAGCACACTCCTGTATATGAAGTCCGTATAGTGTGAACATGCACGAGCATAACGTATCAACTGAGATATGTAAACACCATCCGAAGGGGAAGATGGTATGTTACTGCCGAGAAATGGGAAATTGATAATTGGGAAGTTGAAATTATCCCGTTTGTCATAGATTTTAGTGTTAAGTCGTCTATCTTGTGTCAATATTTAGGAAAAGGTCAAGGTAGGAAGCAGTCCTTCTAGTATCAGAATTATCCTTAATTTCAAGTTCACTGGGATGTATGAGATGAAAGTACGGACTAAAATATGGGTTATTAAGTGATAGGACATCATCAATATATCTGAAATATAAATTAAAGAATTTCGCAAGGTGCTTTTTCCTTTATCATGTCATTATGTCATTTTTTAAACAATAAAACCATAATAAATGTACATTTTAAAATAAACGTTCCGTATGCATAAGTGTTATTAACAACTATTTATTGTAGAATACTTGGTTTATTGTATTTTATCTATTTCAGTAATCTGAAAAAGTTTTCATCTTTTTCATGATTTGTTTTTACGTATTCTTATGATTCAAGCGACTGCTGTTAGTACTTAAACTAAAGCTAACCATGTTAGTACATATATTACAGCAACTGCTATTAGTATCTATATTCAAAATGTTTGATGAATTATACTATGACAATATATAATCCACTTTTATACACAATTAATGGTGTATATCAACATGCGCCTGTTCCAAGTCTGGAACTTTTGACCTTTGTTAGTCTTGTATATTTTTTTTAATTTTGATTCATTTATATATTTAGGAGTTTAGTGTGACGTCAATATTCGCTGAACTAGTATACATTTTGTTTAGGGGCAAGCTGAAACCTGCCTCCGGGTGCGGGATTTTCTCGCTGTATTGAAGACCCATTGGTGGCCTCGGGCTGTTTTCTGCTCTTTGGTTGGGTTGTTTTCTCTTTGACAAATTCCCTGTTTCCATTCTCAATTTTATGAATATTTTTTATATGTCTGATGTGTGCAATACTATTAATATAGAATAAAGCTGAGCTGACTTACTTTATAGAAGTATATTAGATATTAAACACATCATAAATGCCAGGCTTATAAATGTGTACGCCAGGCAGGCGTTTCACGTATAAACAACATATTAGTGACGCTCGAATCAAACAAGTTTAAAAAAGCCATATAAAAGAGGGACGAAAGATACCAGAGGGACAGTCAAACTCATAGATCGAAAACAAACTGACAACGCCATGGCCAAAAATAAAAAGACAAACAGACAAATAATAGTACAGATGACACGACAGTACGAAGTTGAAGAGCACTGAGAACCCAAAATCCCGAAATTATTTAAGCAGAATGTATAGAATCTAAATGCATTATGTCATTGTTGTGTAATTTTAATTTCAAGACATTTTAAAAAAATTCTTAATGGTAAAACTTAAAAATCATATCCAAGTAAAATGATGTTTCAATAAAGAAGAACATGTGGTTTCATACACGATTCCTTCGCAGTTTCCATTATCATTCTAGGAAGCATCACTTATAACTAAGTACTATTTCTGTGAACATTGATTAGATATTCTATCCATATGTTTATACGCTTGAATAAATATTGTTAGTGCTTCATAAGCCTCTAAAGGCCGGCTGATATATTATATTATTGCTGATGTATAGAAATTTAATTTGATGTTATATAATGTACATGTATATTGTACCAGGACCAACTTTAAATTCAATAAATCTAAATCATAGTATTTATTTATTAATTAAATAAAGGCAACAGTTAGTATACCGCTGTTCAATAGTCATAAATCGATTAAGCGAAAACAAATCCAGGTCACAAACTAAAACTATAAGAGGAAAACCCCGGAACAAGAGAAACACTGAATTGCAACAAAAACAAACGCCAACATACATAGAAACGGACTATTTGATAACAACTGCCATATTCCTGACTTGGTACAAGACATTTTAAAAAAAATGGTGGGTTGAACCTGGTTTTATGGCTAGCCAAACCTCCCGCTTATATGGCGATGTTAAAAATACCGCTAAAACGACAACATTACGTGACAGGAATACAGTACAAATAAACACAAGAACACTCAGGACAGAGAAACACATAAATAAATAATATAAAAGTACATTACAACACGTAAACCACACTATAACAACGGACACCTCCCATGAATCCACGACAGCCCACCAGGACACAACAAACGATTCCTAAACTGTGCGTTACACGAATGTATCAACGCCACAAAAAGTGACGTATTCTTGTGACGTTTATATTATCATAGGTAAATTTCTAAAAATAGATCTGTTTTATTGTAGACACGTACAAGAATATAAGATTGAGTTTGTAATGGTGTTATTTTATGTATTTTCTGACCATGACAAGAATATCAAAATGAAATTGCGTTTGCAATGGTGATATCATTTTTATTTTCTAACCATGTCGGTTTTTCCTCTAAATCAAAACTGTACAAAAAAAGTCCCGTGCATATAGTTGCTTTAAACTAAAAATCATATAAATGAAATAGCTGATTAATTGTCTTAACTTTTACCTTTTACATACATATAGAAAATAAAAATAAAATAACTGTAATATAAGGCAAGATCATGTAAGACCAAACAGTAAACACACCTGAAAACAAACTACATAAAACAACAAAACTGTAGACGAACAACGAGTAACTCGACTATACTGACAAATAAGACATATGTGAAATGTACCGAATATACAAAACTCTATCTTGTGTCAATATTTAGGAAAAGGTCAAGGTAAGAAGCAGTCCTTCTAGTATCAGAATTATCCTTAATTTCAAGTTCACTGGGATGTATGAGATGAAAGTACGGACTAAAATATGGGTTATTAAGTGATAGGACATCATCAATATATCGGAAATATAAATTAAAGAATTTCGCAAGGTGCTTTTTCCTTTATCATGTCATTATGTCATTTTAAACAATAAAACCATAATAAATGTACATTTTAAAATAAACGTTCCGTATGCATAAGTGTTATTAACAACTATTTATTGTAGAATACTTGGTTTATTGTATTTTATCTATTTCAGTAATCTGAAAAGTTTTCATCTTTTCATGATTTGTTTTACGTATTCTTATGATTCAAGCGACTGCTGTTAGTACTTAAACTAAAGCTAACCATGTTAGTACATATATTACAGCAACTGCTATTAGTATCTATATTCAAAATGTTTGATGAATTATACTATGACAATATATAATCCACTTTTATACACAATTAATGGTGTATATCAACATGCGCCTGTTCCAAGTCTGGAACTTTTGATCTTTGTTAGTCTTGTATATTTTTTTTAATTTTGATTCATTTATATATTTAGGAGTTTAGTGTGACGTCAATATTCGCTGAACTAGTATACATTTTGTTTAGGGGCAAGCTGAAACCTGCCTCCGGGTGAGGATTTTCTCGCTGTATTGAAGACCCATTGGTGACCTCAGGCTGTTTTCTGCTCTTTGGTTGGTTGTTTTCTTTGACAAATCCCTGTTTCCATTCTCAATTTTATGAATATTTTTATATGTCTGATGTGTGCAATATTATTAATATAGAATAAAGCTGAGCTGACTTACTTTATAGAAGTATATTAGATATTAAACTCATCATAAATGCCAGGCTTAAAAATGTGTACGCCAGGCAGGCGTTTCACGTATAAACAACATATTAGTGACGCTCAAATCAAACAAGTTTAAAAAGCCATATAAAAGAGGGACGAAAGATACCAGAGGGACAGTCAAACTCATAGATCGAAAACAAACTGACAACGCCATGGCCAAAAATAAAAAGACAAACAGACAAATAATAGTACAGATGACACAACAGTACGAAGTTGAAGAGCATTGAGAACCCAAAATCCCGAAATTATTTAAGCAGAATGTATAGAATCTAAATGCATTATGTCATTGTTGTGTAATTTTAATTTCAATACATTTTAAAAAAATTCTTAATGGTAAAACTTAAAAAAAAACCCAACTAACTCAACGTTTAAGTCACTAGTAATTGATATCAATTTTTGAAAGAAAGATTGTTTACATTGAAGAGGTTACTGTGCATTCAGTTATTATTCAAACTGATAAAAAGGCAGATTATGATTAATCAGCCAGTACACTCCATTAAATTCAGTCAAGGATAGCCGTTTTTATCGTTGCTTTAAATTCTAAAATAAATGAGAACAAAACGTTACAAATTGCATGCGTTCGAAGCGCTTTCCAGGAAAGCTCAAAGTCGAATATTTGATAGCGAAAGATGTATAAGAACCGATTTCTTTAGAGCTATATGACCACAAGAAAAAGGAAAAACCGAAAAAAGTAGCCAAATCCACCTAAGCTCAACTTTGCCTGAGGGACTTGAAACCTTAGTTTCTTTATAATTTCAAAATTTATAAACGATCAATTTTAGAAAGGAGTGTTATAAATCATGTTAATACCGAATTACTGACGTCAGGGCTAACAATATCCTCGGAGACTGATAGTCCACCAGCAGAGGTATCGACCCAGTGCTGTGAAATGAAAACAACAGGTTATAAATAACATGTTCGAAGTGCTTTTCTGGATTTACCTTCATCAGGAACGCTCAACCCGAATATTTGATAGTCAAGGATGTATAATAACCGAAACAATCGATGAGCTATATGAAAAATAAAACCACTAAAAAATAGCTAAATCTATCTAAGGTCAACTTTGCCTGAAGGAGTTGAAACCTTAGTATCTTCATAATTTCAAAATTTATAAACGGTCAATTTTAGAACGGATTGTTATAAATCATGTCAAAACCGAAGTACTGACAACAGATCTGATGAAACTTTCGGGGATTGATAGTCCTCCGACAGAGGTATCGACCCAGTGCTGTAAAAAATTCAAACAACACGTTATGAATTCCATGCGTCCGAAGCGCTTTTCTTCGTCTTCTTTACCTTCATCAGAAATGCTCAAAGCCGAATATTTGATAGCCAAGGATGCATAAGAACCAAAACAATTTATGAGTTATATATATGACATGATATGACAAAAAAAAAACAAAAAAAAAACGAAAAAATAGCCAAATCCATCTAAGGTCAACTTTGCCTGAGGGAGTTGAAACCTTAGTTTCTTCATAATTTTGAAATTTATAAACGGACAATTTTAGAAAGGACTGTTATAAATCATGTCTCGTTGTTGTAAATAATCTACAGATATTTGTTTTGTCAGCTCAGCTTTTAATTTGGTTGATGACCCTGTGATTTTTACACATCATTTCTATTCGAGTTTTGTACCAATATTTATAATTAAGTAAGAAAGAAGAATAATAAATGCACCAAACTTCTTGGTTTGTTTATAAAATATCTGTAAAGGCAACTTTAGAGAAGGATTGCATCGGTGTGAGCACATGGTAGGTGTTTACTGACAAGGTTTATAAACGCACAAATTAAGTAAAAGCCATGTATTTAGAACTTCTCATAAATTGGATTGTATTAGAATGACACAAGAAGTCGTAAAGTGTTCCACGATTGCTGCTGTCAGCAGTATGTCAATATTAATTGCATTAAGTTCAGTAACATACTGAACACAAATATTTTCATTTCTTATATGACGCACTATATATCGTCAACCAGTATAATCACAGTGTATCTACTTTCAGCGCAGACACATTATTACACAAAATTGGCTGTTCCGCGGTACGCCGAACTTATTTATACGACCAGGTAAACTCAATTTTTGACAGTAAAACCCACGTTTTACTTAGGCCAAGCTTTAAATACAATACGGTTACCTTTATGCTAAAGCAAAATAAACAAATCACTCCATAGCAGCTATTATTTCGATGTAAAATGTCATAAAACGAAAATTCCGCGAAATGATGTTATCGTCTTTATCAACTAAACAAGGTGACGTCATATGTATTCTTCCGGCATCAAATGTAAACACCGGTCGTAACGGAACGGCCAAAACGGTATCGTGTGAAAAAAGCTTCCAAGGTTGACAAAATTACCCGATTTGTCCTATTAGAATCGAAATAATTCATGGTAACCGTAGATTTGTTTTCATTTAAGCATGGATTGGGCATATAAAATAGTCGAATAGAAATTCCTAGCCCATGGTTAAATGAAAACAAATCTACACTGCCCATGTATTATTTGCTACAGATGTTAACGCTCAATAATTCATGTAGAAGAGGGTTTTGATAATGGCCCTTACCACGGCATTTTTTACTTTTTGAGTCAATGTTCTCCTTCCGGCATTTTTGCTGCGCAAATTTCGCCATTTTCTATATTTTAGCACATCATTGTTCTGTATTTTGATTTTGCCGCTTTTCATTTTTCACTTTATCCTCTACTTTTTCGGCCATTATACTCTAATCTGTATTCAAACCCTCATAAAAAAGCTTCCGTTTAAGTTTCATAAAGTTTTATGAAGGTTTGACAAAAGTGATTGAAATTCAAGCACAGACTGTACTAAATGGTGATGCCACCGACGCGGTAATCTAGGACTGGTAGAGATAAAACATGCGACTGAAACAGGTCAAACAAAGGACTGGTACAGGTCAAACATGGGACTGGTATAGGTCAAACATAGGACTGGTGAAGGTATTTGAATCATGTTTCAAATGTAAGCAGTATGTCTCTACTGTTAGCAAGCAAACCGAAATTGATAAAAAATAAATAGCACAACACTTAATAATGATTTTACAACAAATTCATCATGATTATAACTTTATATTATTTTATTAAAAACTCTCGTTTAACAACTTGCCTGAATTTATTCTATGTTTTATAGTATATAATTCTAACGCGTACAAAGTACCTATGCATTGATGTACCATAGTTTGTTTGATTTTCCATTGAAAAAGTGTGAGGGTATCTACACATACACCACAGTTCCATGTCAGCCCTCTGATTGGTTTACCAGATGATTGAAAATGGTCATGTGGTGTAGGTTAGATACCTCACACTTTTAGCCAGAGACTACAATGTAACACATTTTCTTTCCTGGAATATTTTTCAACCCTAAAACTAAAGTGTTGGGTAGTTGTTTCATTGGTGAATACCCCGTATCCTTTCTTTTTCATATAATAAGTATAACAATGAATTTTAATAACTGTATTATACTTTTTTTTAATATGAGCCTGAACGCCACGTATATAAATCCGCTGATCCTACCAAAAAAGATGCACATAATTCCATAATGAAAACAAATTCACTACAAAAAAAGGTGCACATAATTCCATTATACAAACATTCCTTTGAATGAAAGACACCAAACCATTCAACATAATCCACAAATGCTGAATTAATCACACATATACATTATAATTAACTTCCATTATTAGAATTGAACATGCATCCAGTCAACAAACTTCCAAAGCCTCCTCCAGCACTATTTGATGGTTCACGATTTTCCGTTTTCATGATATTAGATACTTTGTTAACGCCTACTGACTGTTCACCAAACTTTACATGTACGTCCTTAATCTAGAGGTCTCCTGTAAAAGGCTGTCCCATTCAGATCACGTTCAATATTCAAATACTGTTCCATGACAATTCTTGAAAAGTACAGGGTTTTGAAGGTAGTGTTTTAAGATTTGGGCACTTAAGTTCCACTGATTTGAGTCCACCTGAAAAAAAATGAAGTATTGACATTCAGTGACATAAAAATCATATATTGAACAAAACTGATTATTGAAATATAAAAACAATTTTATTTGGCATGGATTTGGTAAAATGTAATAAGCATACACACGACACAATATACCCGTGTTTACCTTATTGTTTTCCATGAAAGAAGCACCTGTTGTAGCGCGGACCTCAACGAAGACACCTGGATTTTCTGAAAACCGTCAGACAAGTGTTGATGACCCAAATACACAAAAGAACGAATTGAAATACACAAGCACAAATACTACAAAATTGTAAGAAAAATGAAACTTACCATAGTAGATCATAGTACCTTTTGTTGGCTCTGTCCTTGAATAAAATATAGCTTCCCGTCTGATCATTTCCAAGTTCGAACTGGTCCAAGGACAGATTCCGATGCTCGTCCACACCTCTGAGCCCGAAAAGTTTACTGTTGTAGAAAAAGTTTAAAAAGTCAATGTCACTGACCTCCATTTTTGCAGCCATTTCAGACGACTGAAACCCGCACATGTCATTTACCAAATAAAAAGTGATTGGCTATGTGTAGATACAACATAGGATGGACTAAATTTCACTCGAAAGCAAAGCTTTCTCGTGGAATTTAGTCACTTCTATGGTGTATCTACACATACCCAACACTTTTTAATTTGGTAACTATAACATAACCACAACGGGTTAGATAACATTGTAATGTACAAGTTATAATTATGCGTAGAATAATAAGATGACGGATTGAGAGAGTATATAAAATAAGGAGTTGTGGTATGCTTGAAAATGAGACCGCTATCCAACAAAGTAAAATTAACGTGGTTTTAAGCAATTATAGGTACGTGATTAATCAAAAAAATATTTCTTTATTTTATGAATTATTTAGACGAATCTTTGTCAATTATGATAACATTTTAAAACACTGAACAGATATTGTTTATAACTGATCCATTTGAATGTGTATTTCATGCATTTCATCTAAAATTGATATATTTTAGATGAACCATGAATTATTTATTGATTATTTGTTACTATAACACAACGAACTGGTCAAACAGGTTTTCAATCATTGTTTTGTTACCTTTAACATAATTTAATTGTCGAGAACATCACCATCAAGGATAGGACAATTGTCGTCTGAAATGGTAGGTGTTCCCTCATTACCAACCATGACAAATATCTCGGATATAAGACATTCAGATCATCAAGCAAATAACAATAGCAATAATCTTCGTACGCGGCCGTGGTCAGTTCTTCTACAACACATTTTGGACTAACATGAGTCTAAACAACACTGTCTCATTTCTAAATGTAAAACCAAAAACTGCAAAACCTGTAAAATTTTAATAACAGATGTTCAATTCACTAGCAATTTAACCAAAATATCTTACTTTACCAGATGCTACGATGATCTGAATTGTAAATCAACAAATCTTGTCTGCTGATTCGAGTGAAACCTTTGCGGATTGGTATGTATTGGTGAAAAAAGGAAGGCTTAATAAACGTACGTGCGGCCATAGATCAGACATCAGCAGCAATACAAGCGACATTGTTTACCAGCATTTTAATCAGCCTGATCATTCAATACTTTCCGTGTAAGTTCGCATCATAGAACAAATGTACCACAGGACTAACAATCCTCATCTTGCAACACTTCTCCGTAGACAACAATAAGACTATACTAGATTCGATAATTGGGAACTGCAACACTATATATAGTTGCAATGACAAAATTGATGGTAGAGGTATTCTATCTAGTCCTTCCTGTAGCTTGGTGAATGTGGTGAACATTTTCAACTCTACTCCTCGACGTAGACGCAGTCATGGTCATCGTCATTATACATCACCTACTGTCTATGGTCATGAGGATGTCTCTTTTAATGACCTACTGCCATTTAAACAAAAGCCTAACGGGAGGGATTGTGCTTGATTTTCATATGATGAAGACATAATCTTTCAATCAGTTTAATTGAAGTCTGGAGCTGGCATGTCAGTAACTGCTAGTAGTTCTTTGTTAATATATGTATCATTGTCATTTTGCGTAGTTTCTTTTGTTACCTATTCTGACATCGGACTCGGACTTCTTTTAAACTGAGTTTTATTGTGCGTATTACTGTGTGTTTGTTTAATCTACATTGGCTAGAGATATGGGGGGAGGGTTGAGATCTCACAAAACATGTTTAACCCCGCCGCATTTTTGCGCCTGTCCCAATTCAGGAGCCTCTGGCTTTTGTTAGTCTTGTATGTCTTTTTAATTTTAGTTCATTTATATGTTTGGAGTTTAGTATGACGTCCATTTTCACTGAACTAGTACACATTTTTATTTAGGGCCAGCTAAAGCCTTCCTCCGGGTGCGGGATTTTCTCACTGTGTTGAAGACCCATTGGTGGCCTTCGGCTGTTTTCTGCTCTTTGGTCGGGTTGTTGTCTCTTTGACATATTCCCCATTTCCATTCTCAATTTTATGTAGAGATATTGTTGGTATTTGATTGATTGATTGGTGTTTAACAACACTTTCAGCACTGTTGGCTATTTTGTGGTGGCCAGTTTTTATTGTTGAAGGAGGCCAGTGCCCAGAGAGCCTTCGGTAGGAAAACTGACAATCCTAGTCAATTAAGATTGGAGTCGAATGCACCTCACAACCTCAGTGTTGATAGGCTAATACTGGCATGACTGGTATTCTATATTAAGATCTGATGTGGCTGCCATGAAATGTTTGAAATTAACTAACATTAAATTACAAAGCATTTTTCAGGCTTGATTTTTCAGAACCTGACTAGGAGTTGTGTCCTTGAAATATTGAATATCAATAAATTAATGAGTATCGATGAAAAATAATTTTTGTCTTGTAGAAAAGTCATATAGATAATCAAAGAACTTGTTTTGCTTAAGGAAAGACTGAATATCAATAAAATTAATTATGATAATTGATGAAAACTTATGTGTGTCTTGATTAAAAACACGATATTTTTGAAGTTGAACTTACACCTTTAAAGTAAAGGGCAGACTGTAAGTCTCATTTGTCAACTTTCCATTAGATATGGCATATGAGTTATGCTCTTTAATTAATAAAAATTTAGTTGACGTGATAATCTATAATTGCGTATAATATCAATGTCTGCCAAATAGTCCATAAGCGGTCTATTGCTACAAAAATTATTTATACTGCTCCCTAAATAAATATCTATATGTGGAGGTCGTATTTGTTTACAAATTAACCATCATAGAATATATCCTAACGTTGTGACCATCATCAGACCATCTTAAGTTAGGACGAATTCTATGAATTTTCCTAAGTTACGACATGTTTGATAAACCCACTTTGGACAAAGATACGTCCTACGATGATCTTAGGACATATCCTAGTCTTAAGAGCGCTTCGATAAACAGGCCCCTGGTGGCTTTATTATCTTGGAGGTCAAGTTATATTTACTCTTTAGTGAAGACAGGTCTTAATATATGGTGATATATATAAACATTCATATTTTTCTTTAGTTATGAACAGGAAGCGCTATACATTTAACATAAATGTTTCCCCTCTTTGAATGACCATCGAAGTACTGCTTGTATATAAATATAAATATAATATTATTTTCTAATTGAGTTTTTTTTTTAAAAGGTGCTGTAGAAAATGAGGTGGTGGTCAATTTACGTTCTTATTAAGAAATAACACGCTTCAATCTGTTGTAGTAAATCAATGATAAAAAAAATATTTTCTGATGATAAATATAAAAAAAGATGTGGTATGATTGCCATTATGACAACTATCCGCCAGAGACCAAATGATGTAGATGTAAGCATTTGTGGGTCACCGAAAAAGCCTTCAACGATGAGCAAAACATATACAGTCTTATCTGGTCACGCATTGCTTTTAAGGATCAAAATAACGCGTTGCCTGATCTTTCACGATCAATTTTTATTAAAAATATGCAAAATCCTTCATTTTGAAAATAATCTTTATCTTTTCAAAGAAAGCATCACGTCCATTTTACTGTACTCTCTGACAAACAAAAGATTTAGTTTCAAATGTATCATGATTTATTGGAATCTGACCATTGTAGATCCAAAACGTGGTTTTTCTTTAATGATTCACATAAGGTTCTGTGTTGCCTTTTGAGTTTTCTTCAAAAGTACTGCATTTTTTCTCTAGCTTAGTGCACAGTATTATTAAGTTTTTTGACAGACATTATATTTCTTTTTTTCTGATTTTATCCGCCTGTTGATAATACAATGGATATTTTCACAGATTTTGCAGTTGAATTGTATTTAATTTCTTTCACGATCCGATCGTAATGCTTGACCACCGTTCCAAAAAAATGTACTTATTCTTTCACGATCTTTGTTCTCGATATACCTAATGACAGCCTACAGTTAGGCGTTGTAACTGAATACGTTTTAGGATTTTGTCAAGATGCATGGGTATCTCATGGAAGAACTTTGAAGTCTGCCTCACATGAGTAAAGGAACATGTTAGGGTGAATACGAACATGGTTGGTTTCCATGCACATGTCCATTAAACGTTAAACATATCTTGTCAATTAAATGCAAATATATTAAAACAGCTGTCTACTGGGAGTTGCATTACGAATTTAGTGCAATTATGGTCTGTGTATATTTGCGTTCATTCGGTTCATTAGGATTTTTAATGTTACATTTTGATGACAATAAAAATCACTGATAATTTACTCAATCGCTTTGCGCAATCGTGTCTTAATGTGTTCTTTGGTCACTTGTTGAATATTTTTTCGATATTTGAATTCTTGAATTGTTTTGTCTAAGATGAAAAAATGCTACAAAATTAATGTTTTTAGTTTCAATTTTTCTTGTAACATTTAAACTGGCATGGACCATTTTTCTTGTAACGTTTGAACTGGCATGAACTATTTTTTATACTTATTATAACAGCATGCTTCTATAGAAAAAACACGTCCTTTTTTGTGATGATGTTTTCGTTTAAAGTTGGAAAAAATTGTTTGTACCAACAAAAATAAATACACGAAGTTAATCCAGAATTCGTGTTTATCATTTTTTTTATGTTTAGGTTGCCAGCAAGATGAAAAGAACAATGCAGTTCAAAAGTCAAAATGTGGATAAGCTGAGATACAAGGTCCTACTTTTGCAGATTTTCATATTTTGCATGAATGAATTTGAAGTTTATATCATGAAGGGCAGAGAAAGAAAAGAAACACTTCAATTTTCCTGCTTCTGAAGAATAAATGTAAAACATCTTGTTCGGTAAGTTTTATGCTCTGTTTTGATAGTGTTTGTGCATTCATCTGTCTTTCTCTAAATTGTATTCACTTAAAGTTTTTGGTTACAGTTCACCATGAACTTCAATTAGTAACTTGTGGTTTTACATGTATATACTCAAAATTTAGTACTTTAAAATGTTCATGTATTTTTGTCGAGCCTGCGACGCTCGACATAGGGATAGTGATCCGGCGGCGGCTACGGCGGTGGCGTTAGCTAACTTCCTAAAAGCTTTATATTTTAGAAGGTGGAAGACCTTGATGCTTCATACTTTGTATATAGATGCGAATTCTGTCTGTCACATGTCCGTTGTCCTTGACCTCATTTTCATGGTTCAGTGACTACTTGAAAAAAAAGTTCAGATTTTTTGTAATGTTAATTTTTCTCTTATTATGAGTAATAGGATAACTATATTTGGTATGTGCGTACCTTGCAAGGTCCTCATGCTCACCAGAGAGTTTTCACTTGACCTAGACCTCATTTCATGGATCAGTGAACAAGAACTTTGTCTTAGATGCATGATTTTTTTTTATTAGTTGTTAGTGGCTTTGAACTAGCTATCAGTAACTGCGAGTACTCTCAGATCTGTACTTAGTGTCTTTTTGTTGTTTGGATGTACAAGTACCCGACCACGTCCACTTGTATTTGCAGTATTTTTATTTTTATCTATCTGATGAGTTAAGCCTCTTTCAACTGATTTTTATAGTTCTTTTTATGTTGTACTGTTACACCACTGTTCCAGGTTAGGGGGAGGGTTGGGATCCCGCTAACATGTTTAACCCCGCCACATTCTGTATGTATGTGCCTGTCCCAAGTCAGGAGCCTGTAATTCAGTGGTTGTCGTTTGTTTATGTGTTACATATTTGTTTTTCGTTCATTTTTTGTACATAAATTAGGCCGTTGTTTTCTCGTTTGAATTGTTTTACATTGTCATTTCGGGGCCTTTTATAGCTGACTGTGCGGTATGGGCTTTGCTCATTGTTGAAGGCCGTACGGTGACCTATAGTTGTTAATTTCTGTGTCATTTGGTCTCTTGTGGAGAGTTGTCTCATTGGCAATCATACCACATCTTCTTTTTTATATTTAAAGTTAAGTTTTAGTGGTCAAGTCCATATCTCAGATACTATAAGCAATAGGTCTAGTATATTCGGTGTATGGAAGGACTGTAAGGCGTACATGACCAACTGGCAAGTGTCATCTGACCTTGACCTCATTTTCATGGTTCAGTGGTGATAGTTAAGTTTTTGTGTTTTGGTCTGTTTTTCTTATAATGTATGCAATAAGTCTAAATATTTGGTGTATGGAAACATTTTATGATGTACATGTCAGTCTCGCAGATTTTATTTGACCTTGACCTCATTTTCACGGTTCATTGCTCAGTGTTAAGTTTTTGTGTTTTGGTCTGTATTTCTTAATCTATAAGCAATAGGTCAACTATATGTGTTGTATGGAAGGATTGTAAGCTGTACATGTCTGCCTGGCATGGTTCATCTGACCTTCACCTCATTTCCATGGTTCATTGGTCAATGTGTAGTTTTCTTGGTTAAGTCTGCTTCTTAGAAACTATAAGCAATAGGTCAACAGTATTTAGTATATTGAATGATTGTAAGGTGTACATGTATTTCTTGTCGGGTTTATATGACCTTGAATTCATTTTCTTGGATCATGTTGAAATTATGTGATAGTTGCAGTAAAGCTTTATATTTAGGACTATCAACATGATATCAATGATTAGTAAAGAAGGCGCAACATTTCAGCGTGTGCACTCTTGTTTATACATTATACACCACATTTACTGTTTTTACCCTGATTTTATGAATCACTGAACATAGAAATGTCATAACGTGAAATTATAGTACATTCTTAGTTTAAAGTTTTAGGTTAAGGTACATAGCTTACCATGAAGTTGAATTTCATAAACATGTTCATTATGTGGTGAACTTTTAAATTCAGTGCCAAACTAAGATTTTGAGTCTGATTACATGATTGACTAGACATTGACACATGCTAGTGTTTTCCAGGCATGGTGTCCTGTACTAGGAATTTGTCCTGTACTAATAACTTTAATAGTACTCGCTGAGTATGGAGTTTTTGTTAAAGTTTAATATCAGTGAGATTTTTGCATGACATCCTGTCAACTGCTTGTTGATCATGTTTATACATGTCTTAAAAAAATATCTGACACATTGGTGTTTTGTGAACTTGGAAATAAGTTATTTGATAGAATAATAATGTTTTGAGATTATCAAAATAGAAAATATCCCATTTTACTATTAATAATTAAGTATTAACAAATAGGAGATTTAGGAAATATGTATAACCATATATAAAATGAGACAGCAACCGAACAACACAAAAATAAAAAAAAAAAACCAATATAATTTTTGTATCAATGTTATAATTTCCAACATGTCAAAAGAGTTCAAGGTATTTTCTCATTGAAATAAAACACAAGTGGAACTCTTTCAGAACTTCTTAAAGAAGTGCTGTTTCTATTGTTGGCGTTTTATAATATATTGCAAATTCATGTGAAAATGGAATGTTATTGTAAATGCCTAAAGTATATATATGTTACAGGCATTTTCTAAATTTAGGCATTTTGTAAAATGACTGAAATTTTAAAGAAGTGCTGTTTCTATTGTTGGCGTTTTATAATATATTGCAAATTCATACAGTTTTATAATTGTAATTAAATCATTTACAAAATGGAATGTTATTGTAAATGAAACTTTACTGACAGCTAAAGCTCTTCCTTTCCAGTAACAACAGCCATAAGGTTTTAATTGCAACTAATACATTGATCAAGTAATAGTATCAGATATGTTTCCTTTGAACACAGCTCATATGTACTGTAGTAGAACACTGGATATTATATATATATATATATAACTGGGGAAAATACCCAAATGTTATAAAGAAGAATACATAAATTGATTGTTATATGATATTAGAATAGGAAGATGTGGTATATTGTTTTCCATGAACTATTGTACAATCTGCCCACTAATTTGACAACCTTTACTGGCAATTTTCCTTTTTGAGTTGACATTCTTCGCACATTTCTTTAAACAAATTCAGAGCATGCCTTGTCACATCTGCGTACTTCTTGTTGACCTCTTTTAACATTTTATCTCTTCCACCATGTCCAGTGTTCTCCATCAGAGACTGATTAGAATCAGCATTTTCAATTAATTGGTTTGTAAATCTTTGTTCTGGTGTAAGAACAACATGCCCTTCTGCCATGATGAAAAGAAGATCATTAATGAAATACAGAGTGAGTACTTACTCAAAGTTGTTGCTCTATGGAGTTTCTAATTATAGACATTAAAACTAGTAAAACATAAAAACAATGACTAGGTTTTTTAGGCATTTTATAAAATGCCTGATTTGTAACATATATATGTAACTGGGAAAATACCCAAATGTTATAAAGAAGAATACATAAATTGATTGTTATATGATATTAGAATAGGAAGATGTGGTATATTGCTAATTTGACAACTCTCCATCAGAGACCAAAGGATGTAGGAGATTAGCAACTGATGACACTGGACAACCTTCAACAATCAGTAAAATCCATACCGCATAGCTATTTTTATTGCAAATCATATGTTATTGCTACATGTATGCAAACATTTTTTTATAATCCATAACATCGGATTTTATTGGTTCTTTTTCAGAAGGATTGAAATTCATCACTTAGAATAAAAGGAGAAAACACAGAAACAAGACCAGAATAAATTCAAAGGCAAAAGTCAGATCAGTTATTATTTTCATCACTCAGTCAATGAATCGAAGTTCTATTAAATATCTAAAGATATTAAAACCACAATAATGACAATGTTCTGTGCTGAATGGCAAAAAAGTGGACTATACATTACGATCACACAACGCTGGATGATAAGAAACTATTAATTTTTTGGGTGGAGGGATATCCTGAAAAAAATTAGATTAGTATGTTAAGCCTAATAATAGAGTTTTCATTGATTCCAAATGGGAAAAATTGTGTTTCAAAAAGTATTCTAGAATTCATAAATAAACATATATTGATACTTACATTATCTGCTTTGTTGTTTAGAAGTTTAGTTTTGAACAGTTAAAGAACAATATAATTGCATTAACATTTCCAAGGAAAAAAAGATATTCAACTAAAAAGATTCATCTTAAAACAATTTACTACCAAAAAGAATTCATTGTAACATACACATTACTGTATATCTATAATTTGAATCCCATAGGATTTTATTTTGTCCCATGGGATATTAAAAATCCCATGGGATAATTATAGTCCCATGGGACCCAAAAAAATCCTATGGGATTTAACCAAAATCCCATGGAATTTGCTCTATCCCATGGGATATTGAAAATCCCATGTTTTTCTAAATCAAATTACAATATATATATAAAAATAACAGCAGAAAAGCAATGAATTTATTGAATCCCATGTAATTCCGCACATTTTGGTTATATACACGACACTGTAGCTCTAAGGAGAGGCGGCGGCGGATTTGCAAATGAGTGTTTTTGCAAATTAAAAGTGTCCAGTATTTATTATTCTTTATTATTCATATTTTTTGTCCTTTATTCTGCACTTTTTACCCATTGTTTTCTATTTTGTAAACCCCCTTCAAACCCCTTCAAACCCTCTTGCATTGTTACTTTACACATGCATTTTGGAGAAGACGTTAATAGGTCGAAGAACTAAGTGTTCTAGCTTGTAAAATAACTTTAGAGGAAATATTTGCGTGCCTTCGAATTGTATTTTAACAATGATAGAATATTTACGTAGTATATATCGGCTTTTAAAAGTCTTTATAATGTCTCTGAACATTTCAAGAACATACTTGCAAACAAACATGATTTTATATAGGTTACCTGTTTGAATTGTTTTACACAGTAGTCTTTTTGGTGCCCTTTATAGCTAGCTGTTCGGTGTGAGCCAAGGCTCCGTGTTGAAGGCCGTACTTTGACCTATAATTGTTTATTTTTTACACATTGTGACTAGGGTGGATAGTTGTCTCATTGGCACTCAAATCACACCTTCTTATTTATATGATAGTGAACAAAACTTGTAGATATGCTGACACTTAAATACAAATTAAATTTCAGTTAGTAGATTTCTGAAAGTTTTAAGAATATAAAATGTTACTGCAATTCAATTGATTTAAAAACAATAAAACCTCTTTTAGATTAAGAAACGTTTTAAGCCCTTTATTGATTTTGCTTATTTGCTAAGGTAAAGGAATGTACTGTCACTCTTATCGTGAGAAATTATAACATCATAGCGCCGTACGACTTCTTAACTTTCTATATATTCAAAATTACGTCCGACTGTTGGAGGTTCAAGTTTTGACATTAGCTCTACATTTTGTTTCCTAAGAGAATTGTGAATAGATATATACATGTATGAATGCCATAAAATAGATCCTTCCATCTTTATGTGATGGTGATGTCTTAAGGATATCATTAAAAGGAAATATGGGGGTATACGTTACAATGTAACGAGCCAGGAACCATACATTTAAAAAATGAAACAAAATCAAAACAAACAAGTTTTAGCTTTCTAAAAAGCTTTCGAGTGCTGCACTATGTCATTCTTTTGAGTAAGATGTGGTTTATGTGATTGTTTAAAGTGTTATTTATCTCCTTTGCGCATATACTCATAATTGTGGTATTATAAACCTGTCATAGATGGGACGTATTACATGCATTATAGTAAACCGTTGAATTTTACGCGACATGATATAGCAGGTTTAACCAGTAAAGGCAAAATTATTCATTGATCGAGTATTGGAACTGATCTTAAATACTCATACTGCATTTTTCTGTATTCAATATCTTTTTCTGTCCGGGACATGTCCCCAATTCGTTATTTCATTAAAGCCAATAGAATCTTTTCCACATAATAAGGAAACCAATGAGAACCAATGTGTATTACGTAACTAATGAACTAATATCTTCGCACCGTGATGCAAAGCAACAAAGCAACAACATCAAAATCCAACAAATAACAATAAAAAAAAAAAAAAAAAAAAAAAAAAAAAAAAAAAAAAAAACAAAACAACACACTCTCCGAAAAAAAAAAAAAAAAAAATCCAACAAATCAAACAATCTAAAGACCGAAATACGAAGTCCAACATTATGCAAGGGTTAAGCTCTACACAGTAGATGTGAATAAACATAACTGACTACCAACGATTTTCAATCAAAACCAAATTCCTTGTAGAAAAAAAACCCTATGAAGATGTGAAAAAGACAATTGTGACAACGAACAGGCAAATCAAAATCGGTATGTAACGAGGTTAAAGTAATACTCTCTGTAATACAATCTGACTGAGAGAATGTAGTCTCTACAATTGATCTTTATAGTTTTAATTATACAAAAATATCACAATTTTAACTTCCTTTTTATGTTCGTGGAACTGGGGAAATTAATTATGGTAAATCGTTTTAATTATACAATGTATATCCTGTTGATTTGAATTACTAAACTATGAATTTTACACCAGTTTATTTAAATCATTTCTTTTATTTTCAATTTTCAGTCTAAAGCATTTAATTGTTTTCTTTTTCCTTTCAAGTACAAACAATGTATAAACATTTGATAAATACATTATTGGAATAAATCCAAAAAGGTTTCATATAAGCCTGGGTTTTTATCTCACAAATTCATGTAACTTCATGTCATTTACATAATTCCTATTCTATTATGATACACGTAATACGGATATTGTTCGATTTAAATTTGATGTTATAATATGTCCAAATAATTTTAAATTAAGGAATGTATCTCCCTGTAGGATAGCTCTGATTTCATGTCCAGGTTTGGCTTTACTTTTGGTCCTGTTTCGTTTTATCAGCTCTTCAACGTTTGTATTAGATTTTAGACTTTCAAACATTTTTGCCTCGAGCATCACTGAAGAGGCATAAACTGTCGAAATGCGCTTCTGCTGCAATAAACTTGGTACAGTCAATGTTATTAAACTTTTGATCAAATAGGTATGTGTCGCAAGTTTAGTAGAATTACTAAATCCTTCCGCTGTTTATGTGCTCTGGGTTTTATACTGATTTTATTCGATTATTTCAATCGATGAATCTTTATCTTGCTTTGTCTATTTTTTAGATAGAAATTCGTATATTTTGTGAAAAATAACATACTTTAATATTGATTGTTCGATTACATAGGTTTACTTTGTCTTTATGATTTTATAATTGTAAGACACTTCTTTCCAATGAAACGAGTCAGCAAAATTATGAATAATGTTTCACCAGTGACCTTTTCCTGAGGAAAGAAAGAATTAATAAACATGAATAAAAAGATATGTGGAGTATTACGTCAATGAGCTACATAACCAACGACACATACGAGACCTTAAGACATAATGTCTTAAAAATTGATGAAATAAATATCTGTATAAATATATATGTCAAACTGTAGAAAATTTGTGAATACATATACATTTTTTTTTAATGATCTGCCATCATTATATATGTCGAATATATCTAAAACATCTCTGAACATTAAGTATACATCATTCATTCATTGTATTAAATCAAGTCGATGCTAGTACTTAAAGTAAGGATAGAGAACTTCTGTTCAAATTAGATCTGTAATAAGAACACACTGTTCTATTATTATCCATGCTAACCTACTTCCTTGATTTAATTTTAACTATAAATTCGACGAGTCGTTTAAATCATATACTAGATATATTATTAGTTCTTTTTAAATTAAACAACAAACGTATTGGCACTAGGATAACTGTTAGAGGTTATGTAAGTTACGTCTTTTCACATTTTATGTTTAATTTGTTTTGTTTTCATTTGCACGTAGAAAATGAAATTTTACACTCTTCTGGCAGGGTTGGCAAAAACCCGGGGTTTATGCGTATTGGCCAGGGGCCGGTAACAAGAAATTTTATTAAGAGAGATCGTAAGTATTGAATTAAGGGGAAGATAAGATAATCCTAAGATCATTCAAAGAGTGTAAATCAAAGCTCCCTCAGGTTGTTTGTAGATCGGTCTTATTTCCCCCTTAAGTGGCATCGTAATAGTTTTCAAGTTACGAGTTCTTAATAATTTTACGGCGTCTCCGTGTAAGGTTCCTCGCAAAGAAATTAGAATCGCATTAAATGAATCATACAAACGTTTTAATGAACGATAAAATGCGCACAACAACCAACTACCCATTTAACCTAAGGAAACTAATTCTGGCCTCAGACCACAATTATTCTTCCCCTTGGCTACAATGCATTTTTGATAAAAGTCAAATTGAATTAAAAAATTTACACCGCTTCAAACATGAAATTAATTTTATCTGCTTATAGACCATTATTATTCTAATAAAATATGCTTGTCCCAGGACATTCCATCAGTGCTTTTTCCTTTGAGAGCTAGCCTTTTAACATGCCAATGGTAGGATTGAATCTTGAATAAATGACGAAGGCTAATTTCTATCCTACTTTCATTTCGGCCAAATCAATACTTTCACTTTCAACAATAATTTTTTTCCACATTTTTTACTTATTTCAATCTATATGCAACTGATAGAACCACTTAAATAGTAAACATTTCAAAGAAAACAGTAGACAGAATGCTTAGGAAGAAATACCCCATATAATAATTGGGAACTAGACCATGACCAAAGGGAATTTATTTTGGTCTGAAGCCTAAAATCACAAAAATACTGAACTCCGAGGAAAATTCAAAACGGAAAGTCCCTAATCAAATGGCAAAATAAAATGATAAAACACATCAAACGAATGGACAACAACTGTCATATTCCTGACTTGTTACAGGCATTGAAATGTAGAAAATGGTGGATTGAACCTGGTTTTATAGCACTAAACCTCTCACTTGTATGACAGTCTTATCAAATTCCATTATATTGAAAACGATGCGTGAACAAACTGAACAGACACAATAGGCAAAAATGTCACAAATAGGGGTACAACAGCAACACGAACCGCACTAAACACTGGGGATGATTTCAGGTGCTCTGGAAGGGTAAGCAGATCCCGCTCCACGTGTGGCTGCAAACATTTGCAGCGGGATTAAACGTTTTAATGGTCAATAGTAACAACACACGTTGCTCATTATATTACGAAGTCGGTATATAATAGTCTAATTCGGTAGGTCACATTCGTGAAAAGGGAACGGGATTGTAGTTACGACATAAGGAAAATATCCGATATCATCTGTATAACGGATATTCCATAACGGTCAACCACTTGAACTCATGATGGCGTCCGAAAAATTTAATAAGTGATGATTTCAACTTCACCATTTGGAACTCTTGGTTTAAAAATGAGAAAGGTCACAATTTTCTCCTTGCTTTATATTCAACACTTCTCACAACAGCATGGCTCAGAATAAAATATCGAAGGAAAAAGAGCCCGCCAAACCAATGAAACCAAACTTTAATTCAGATGAGTAAGAGATACTAGTCGACGAGGTTGAAAAGAATAAAATCCTCCTCCTGGGCAAACTCACAGAAACAGTAACAAATGAGAGGAAGAAAAAATTGTGGGACACAATAGCGGCCAAAGTCAGTGCAGTGGGGGACCATAAAGTTATGCCTCTTCAATAATAATTTTATAATTAGATCAAGTAAGTATCTCTCGCAGGAGAGTGTTACACTTATTGATGATTGGTCGACGAACATCAATGTGTCCTGCTAGCTGACCAGTTCGCAATGCCTCATTTCTTATTTCTAGATTAATTTTATGAATTTTTGGAAGAAGTTACATGTGTCCCCCTTGTTTTGAATTATTATTATTCTTGAAGAAATTATACGTCTGGAAATCTTTTTTTTTTTTCTTTCTCCTTGCTTTATATTTAACACTTCTCTCAATATGCCAAAATTAGAATGATTTACAATAAAAAAAAATAGTATCCTCCACACACACATGGCCAAGATAACACTGATATATAATTTCTTATTCAGTTGCATTAATAATTAGAATAAAAAAGTTCTAAGGTTCACGTATTGACTTTTTTTTAAAGCAACTTGTTCTATCATTAACAAGCTTAAGTGAATATGCAGCTAAGAGTAGTCGGGACCACTCTTACAAAAAATATCAAGAGAAGCTATTGCGAATTGTTCTTGGTACACCCCCAAGTCGCTAAGTTTGTTTTAAGATTAATAACTGACCAAAATTTAAGAATGATTTTGTGTTACCGGAATTATTAAGATCGCTTTAAAGTAGACTAAAGAATCGTTCTTAGATCATGCACTTTTTCAAAACATTAAGGGCTGTCAATCATCCTAAGATAGGTCTGAGGTTGGGTCTTGTTACACTCTTAAATCTTAAGACGCTCTTTAGACGTTCGTAAGACATAAGAATGCTTCTTGTTACCGGCCCCAGTCCAGTGGGAAATACTGGGCAATAATGGGTAACATGTGAAAAACTTTCTCAATAATCCTACTGAAATCTATTAAATTGCCATTCTGTCTAAATCGGTAAAACTGTTTTTTATCAAGCTGAAGAATTCAATTTTTTGTTTGTTTAAAATATATATATCTAATATTGAAAATTTTCACTAAATTTTGTTCATTGCCTAATTTTTTTTACTAATTTCAAGCAGACTTATTTGTACGTCACTATTTAATGAGAAATTGTTCAGATTATAAAACAGATTTGTTGATATAACAATAATCAGCCTTTTCATTTGTACAAGTGTTCATGACATGTCCTCTTAGGGTGTTTATTTAGCAATATTATTGTATAACTATTATTAGAATATAGCAAAGTGCTCCAGATCAATGGAATTGTAGGATTTGAGGTCTCTTAACTGTGAAGAATGAATGTAAATCATGCTCTTAGTAAGGGATTGTCCTATTGTTAATACCTACTAACAGTTAGTTATGAGTTACTACTGCCCGAAGTCATTTCTCAGCTTGAAGGGGTTAAATTTTATGATTGAAATTGGTTTAAAATTTAATAGTTAAACAAACAAAAAACAAATTAAGTTGAAGTTTACTGGTGTAGTAAAATTTGATATTGTTAAAGTTATAATTTGAATATAAATAAGTTTAAAATCAAAATAAAAGAATAAACATAACCAACACAATGCAAAGGGAAAGAAAGAAAAAGAAGCCCTTTAAACTAGATATTACTTAAATCTTAAAGAAATACGTTTACAAAACTTCAGATTACTGGATCCGCAGTTGGTAAGAATAGTATTTACATATAGGGGGTTACATCAACCTTTGAATTTCATATAAAGACATTTTATATGAACATTTCAATTTGAATTAATTACCTTACTTAATGAAAACGTTTCTCGGAATCAAATATTGGCTGTTGAATAAACTTAAGTTGTAAGTAAAATTTAGAATGTATTGATTTGAACTGTAAATAAACGATAATATACTTCCTAACTGATAGATTACATGATTTGCATTTATACTAATAGTTAGGAAACTTAAATAATTCCTACCATTTCATCGTATTTGTTGTGTCATCTAATGCCAAAAACACAGTTTTAATAAACTTTCCCATATTATAAGATAGTCTTTACATTACCACGACTCATCCATCAATAAAATCGAAAAAAGAATATAGAACAAACATATAATCAACAGTAGAATAACCTTCATGACATCCACATTGTTTATTTTTAATACAATAAATTGGTCTGGGAATTTATTGTCTGTTTTTTCATAGAGAAGTGAAAAGTTTTTCCCAAAGCAGCTTACAATAGTGATTGGTCTTTATTTTTTAGGGTTATATTTATCGCCTTTATTTTTATAGAATGTTTTGATGGTCCCAGTCAACCATGTTTCTGGAATTTTCCCCGTTTCAAATATCAAATTGAATTTTATTTTGAAAATGTCAATGAATTTATTAATAGAGGCCTTTATATGTTCATTTACAATTATTATCATCGGCACACGTACGCCTTGTTGTTCTTTAAATTATTGACACATTTGATGATCTCTTCTCTACTTATTGGCATATTAACTTCTTTATCGATGTTATCGAATATATTTCCGGTAACGGGGAATGTAAAGTCGTTAGGAGTATTTTTTTGTGTGTGAGTTTAATTCTTTAAAGAAAGAAATCAATTCTTCAAAACAATCTAGTAAACAAATAGATACATCATTAACCATAATATTAAATAAAGTGAACGAATACAACTCCTTTTGAACAGTTAAAGGGTACCATTCCCAGTTAATTCAACTCTACACAATACACGCAATGGTCGATGAAGTTATGTACCAACTCGTCTTTAGTCTTATACCTAATAAAAATGGGCAGACATACATGTACGACCGCTTATTCAACATGCTATATACTGCTTGTCAATATAACCAACTCCAACTAGCACCACAGATATTCTTCACTGACTTTGAGACAGCTACAGTACCCGTAAATCTGCGCAGCGAGCATTCGCCAAAATTACCTGATAAGATGCTTTTTTCCCTATACACAATAATTGTTTCTCAGATACTATGTTAAAACCTCATTTAGATGTATCATTACCGGGGTTGAGTTTATGTGATATTTGTAGTAAAACCCCCATATTACAGACTTTCAACATAAATTCAATCATGATAAGAAAAGCAGGCAAAACATTTCAGCGTGTGTACTCTTGTTTATTAATTAAACTTTTTGTGCTTTGTATAAACTATTAATTTGCCCTCGATTTAAAGCATTTTCCATAATTTCAGGTTTGTATAATGCATTTGTTCATTAGCGCTAATATGGTTAATTATTTCATACCATTGTAAAATAGTTTCGTTGTTTATCACTCTTTTGTATATTAGTGCTCTTTAATGAAATAATTTTTTTTTCAATTTTGACAATTTGTTCAACTATTAACCCGTCAGGTCATTCAAAAATTAATTTAAGCTGGATTCACTGTAACTCCATTTACAGGTAAATTTCATTAATCCCTTTTGCCAAAAATTATGTTTCTCCAACAAGAAATTATTTACCTGTAGACAAAAATATCATCAAATGTTGGAGAAACGTGAACACACAATTAAAATCACCATTTCACTAAAAAAAAAAAAAAAATAAAAAAAAAAAAAATTCTCCAAACTTTGGATTATTGAAATAGACAGAGTGCTTGGGTATAAACAAGGTATCCAAAAAATGTGCAAAACTTCATTGTATTCTGCCGACATAGAATTATTGGAGAAAAGTTTTCTTGCCTTTTAATATAAATCTAAATGGGAATTTTTTCAGGTATAATACATATTTTTTTTAATGTTTCGCTTCATCTATATCATTACATGTAGCTGTTAGTGCATGTTTGGTATGGACTTTTTTATGATTAAAGCATGTTCATGCAGTTTATTTTATGTGCGAACTTGAAAACAATTAATTGGGGTATGCAAACCGCCACAATTGTTACAATGGTTGAACAGTATTCTTTGCAAACCGATACAGATAATTGTTGTTCTTTGTAGAAGCACAGATCAATCGTTTTTGTCGGTTCGCAAATAACACATAGTCGAATATATATCGATACACAAACACAAATCTATCATTTTCCGATTCAAACTGTTCAACTTTGTTTTGGGAATATGACTTGTTAATATGTAACAATGGAAATTGATTTAACATTTTGGTAACGGCTATGTCCACTTTATCTGTTGGGATCATGTATATTTCAATGTTAAGGATATATGATAACGTGTATATAGAACTATTTAAACATGCGACTATTTTAAATTTGTGGGATACATGTAATACTATATGTGCATATAATATTGATTCTATAGGAAAGAAATGTTCCAGTCACTGGTATCAAGATCAAATTGTTATTGTGTTGTTGTCTCAATGACGTCAAAATAATAATACTGATCTGTTGATTGTAAAATAATGCCTCCTTACTCTTTATTCACAATTGTACTTCCGTATATCTATTCCAAATAGTGGAATCGAGTTAAACAAGCTTACTTTATAATGGAATACGGTCATATTTGCATATTCGGTAATTTTATTTTTATAAATAAACTTTGTGTGGTGTGTGTAAAATGATACAGCGACCCAACGACAAAAATAACTAAAATAAACGCCAACATACAATCGTCAACAAGTGACCAGGTTTTATACAATGTCTTGGGCTTACAATCGAAAGAAAATGAGGCTCCTAAGAGCCCGAATCGCTCACTTGGTAAAAATAAGACATTTCGATATTTATTTTTACCTGTACTGCAATCAGTTATGTTTGCTTATTTGTTAATCATATTAAGTGATATTTTTGAAGATCTTGTATAGATGATCATTTTTACTGTTTACAAAAAAAGTAAAATGACAAAAATACAAAAAATAAACTCCACGGAATATTCAAAACGGAAAGTCCTTTACCAAATGGCGAAATCAAAAGTTCAAACACATCAAACGAATAGAAAACAACTGTCATAATCCTTACACGGTACAGGCATTTCCTTATTTAGAAATGGTGGATCAAACCTGGTTTTATAGCTAGCTAAACCTCTCACTTGTATGACAGTCGCATAGAATTCCATTATATTGACAACAATGTGGGAGCAAAACAAACAGACATAATTTTTAATAATTTATTAAAGGTTTCGAGATAATTGTCAAAATTATAAAATTAGTAGAAAAAAAATCGTCATTTAAGGGCAATAAATCCTATAAGAATCTGACAACTTGGCCATCTTGAATTATTTGTCGATTTTCTTTTAAAGTTCCTGTCTATCTAATATATTTATTTTTACAAAAAGGCAAAAGGTTAAAACTCACTATTCAGTGGAAATAACTTCCATGAGGAGTCTCTTGACAACTTCAGTCATTTGACTTATTTGTAGATTTTATTGTTTTTATTATATTAATTTTGATTTATGCGTAAAAATATTCTTTTAAAGGTTATAACTCTTGTTAGGAAGCAATTAGCGATTTCCATCATGTTGATATACTTGTAAATCTTATTTTTCTGAACATTATTTATAGGTACAGTTTCTCTCTTTTTATTCTGGTTTCTGCAAAAACGGTCAAAATTACTTTTTAGGGTTCAATTGACGATTATACCATATTGCCTCATTTATAAATCTTATTTCGCTGAACTTTTTTGCTTTTATATTTTATCTCTATTTTTTAAAGTTTCCGCTAAAAAAGGTAAAAATGGTCTTTCAGGGACAATAACTCATATAAGGGGTCAATACCTGATTTCGATCATTGTGACTAATTTGTAGGTCTTATTGTCATTTTGTTATAGTTTTCAGGAATATAACCAAAATCTTCGAAATTTGCCAACAAATATATTTCTGAGGCAATAACTCCAAAATGGATTTCTTATTTTTGAAAATTACACAGGAGATAGACCTTGGTCTGCTGATAATTTTTATCTAGTATATATTGCTATAGCTCTTTAGTTTTGAGATACATGTATAAGACAAACACTGAATTTTAACCCTATATTCTAGATTTAAGCTACAGTGGCCGTGCTTGTTTGCGGATCTACTTTTAAGACAAGATACATGTACCCTAAGTAACATTCCTGTAAAATTTGCTTACATGCTTACACAGTAGATTTAGCGAAGTAGATTTTGTTTTAAAGTTTACGACGACGGACGGACGACGACGACGGACACCAAGTGACGACAAAAGCTCACATAGCCTTTTAGGTTAGGTGAGCTAAAACGAATAAATATATAACTGCAAAATCAAATCAATAAAAAAGTGCACAGGAGGGTGATAATTTTTCTTTAAATTAATGACCTTCACTAGTTTTAGATGATTCGTGGATACAATGATTATGCTGACGAACGAACAATCGTATAAAACATTCACCAAACTAAAGATTTCTCCTCATCACTACCGTTGACTAAAGATTTCTCCTCATCACTACCGTTAACTGAAGATTTCTCCTCATCACTACCGTTGACTAAAGATTTCTCCTCATCACTACCGTTGACTGAAGATTTCTCCTCATCACTACCGTTGACTAAAGATTTCTCCTCATCACTACCGTTAACTGAAGATGGAATTAACCTATCATTGAACTCAACTGATATTGTTGCTTTTAAATAACAAAATACACCAATGTTGTCAGTAATGATATAATAATAACATAATTTGTGCAAGTATTTATTTCAAAATAAAAGTGAGATCAGTATGGAACCATTTTCACTTACTATTACAGTTGGTTTTTTTTTCAGATGTATTTTATCTGAAAATTACGAAACAGCAGTAAACAATGTGTGACTATTTAATGGTTGCGTCTATAGATCTTGGCACAGCCTATTCTGGGTATGCCTTTTCTCTTAGGAGTGATTTCAAACGTGATCCACTAAGGATTCATTCTAACCAGACCTGGAATGCAGGTATTGCACAACTGATGTCACTGAAGACACCTACCTGTATTCTTCTCGATAGTAACAGAAAGATGAAATCATTTGGATATGAAGCGGAAAGTGATTATTCACAGTTAGAGGAAGAGGACAATGATAATCAAAAAGATTATTACTTCTTTCATCGTTTCAAAATGATACTGTATGAAAATGAGGTAATGTCATTTAGAATGCAATTAAGGTAGCTGGGGTGTCTTCCTCATCTTGGATTTTGAAATAGCAGATAGTAATCGGTCTAGATCTTTAATGAAATGTGCAAATTTCGAGAGTAGTATGTAATTCATGTGTAAAACTTGTCATGTTAATATAGAAAATTATGTGTTTTATCATATTTATGGCTGTATTTTACAAAAAACAGAATATTTTTGTTTGATTCACTTTTTTCCAACTTTGCCATATATGGGTAGATAACTCAGATATTAGGGGATATAACTCAGATAAAGTAACTTTTATAATAGAATGTGTTGTAAATTTACCTATTTTATTACGTAGCAAGAAAAAGAGTCCGGTGACCCCATTTTTTCTTTTTCTTGGAGCATGTTATTAGAGCTATCTTCTCATATTTCATCTTTAAGTTCTATGGTGTATATTTCTTTTTATCACACAAAATTGGGTTTTCCATGCATAATCTATACAAAATCTGACAATTTGCACAACCTGTAGCGTGATGAAAAGCCCGGTGACCCATACTTTTTGTTATAGTTTTGAAAAAAGCATGACATAAACTACATTTTGACAAATTATTAAAAAAATCTATGGATTTTAATTTAGACCCCATCTACCTTAATTGTTTTTTTTTTTATTTGTTCATACCTGCACCACATACTTTATAAAGCTGATATATATATTTTTAAGATGAATATAATTTATAAACATTTACAAAATTATATTACACGCATATTTGAAATTCAAACACTACATTTGACCTTATAATTTGATTTTTTACATGACGAAACATAAAATGATGCAACTTCTGTGCATTACGATGACAACTGGATGACAGAATGTGTACTTTGATTTAGGCACGTGCTTTTGCAATATAAGTGTTCGTTTTGACCTTGCTGTAAGGGGTAGGCAATATACTTGTAGTTTATCGTCGACGACATTTAATATTTGTGTTGCCGAAATGGAACAATAGCAACGTAGACATTGTTTCATTTATACAAATTGTTTTCTAAGTATTTCAATTGTTTTTGACTCCATATCCTTTCTTTTCAATGACATCGATATTCTTCAAAGGGACAGATTTGATGTTATACAGTATATTAAAATGCACGACGTTTAATCCTTAAAACAGACGATACAAGTATATTGATTTTAAGATAAGAGCATCATATTTCTTAACGTCGAATTACATTTGATACATGTACTTCCTTTTCAGAATTTAAAACAACAAAAACTTAAGGATGTAACAGGAAAAACTCTTGCCGCTTCAGAAGTATTTTCAAAATTTATCAAAGCACTAAAAGACCATTTATTGACTCAGATTATTGAAAAGGGCAAAACCATAAAGCCACATGAAATACGATGGGTATTAACTGTTCCAACGATATGGACGGATGCATCTAAACAGTTCATGCGGAAATGTGCACAACAGGTATAAACAAAACATCTTACGTGGGAATGTGCAGATCAGGTATAAACTAAGCATCTCACGTGAATATGAGCATATCAGGAATAAACTAAACATCTCACGTTCGAATGTGCACATCAGGTATAAACTAAGCATCTCACGTGGGTATGTGCATATCAGGTACAAACTAAGCATCTCACGTGGGAATGTGCACAACAGGTATAAACTAAACATCTAATGTTGGAAGTACACATCAGGTATAAACTAAGCATCTCACGTGAGAATGTGCACATCAGGTATAAACTAAGCATTTCTCGTTGGAGGGTGCACAACAGGTATTAACTAAACATCTAAGGTGGGAAGTGCACATCAGGTATAAACTAAGCATCTCACGTGAAAATGTACACATCAGGTATAAACTAAGCGTGGGAATTGCACATCAGGTATAAACTAAGCACCTTACATGGGAATGTGCACATCAAGTATAAACTAAGCATCTCATGTTGGTATGTGCATATCCGATTAAAACTAAGCATCTCATGTTGGAATGTGCACATCAGGTATAAACTAAGCATCTCACATGGGAATGTGCACATCAGGTATAAACTAAGCAGTTCTTATGGGAATGTGTACATCAGGTATAAGCATCTCACATCGGAATGTGCACACCATGTATAAACTAAGCATCTCGCGTGGAAATATGCACATCAGGTATAAACTAAGCATCTCGTGTGAGAATGTGCACATCAGGTATAAACTAAGCATCTTACGTGGAAATGTGCACATCAGGTATAAACTATGCATCTCTCGTTGAAATATGCACATCAGGTATAAACTCAGCATCTCATGTGGAAATGTGCAGATCAGGTATAAACTAAGCATCTCACGTGGTAATGTGCATATCAGGTATAAACTAAACATTTCAAGCTGGTCTGTGCATATCAGGTTAAAACTAAACATCTCACGTGGATATGTGCACATCAGGCATAAACTTAAAATCCCACGTGAGAATATGCACATCGGGTATAAACTAAGCATCTCACGTCGGAATGTTCACATCAGGTACAAACAAAACAGTTCACGCGGAATCGAAATGGAAAATGAAATTCTTTTATGGCTTTTAAAAAAATCAAATGAATTGTGCCATTTATGTTTCCACTATGCGAAAAATAACATGCGATATAGAAGATATGTAAATTAAACAGCAACCCTTCGATCAGGCATCCCTCCTCTCCAAAACTACAACGTTGGGTCAAATTTCTCTGTAATATGTCAAGCCCTAAATCGCTCCGGGTCGAAAAAAGTTATGAATTAATATAATAATAAAAAATAGTTGCCATCATCACCAAATTCCCTGAAGGTCAAATGAGTCGTTATCATATAACTAAAAACAATTACTGACGAAATCCTGATCGTTAAGGGCAGGTACGTGATCATGTGGCGATAGTTAATTTTTTCTGAGAATTCAACCCTCTCCATTGCTAAAAAAAAAAAAAAAACAAACTACGACGTGTGGTACAACGTCTTATGTTATGTTCTAGTGTAACAGTCAACCAGATCATGAAGGTGTCATTAAAGGCAGAACATCATCCTTTTCCATTAAGAACCCTTGGTTCAGTAGCTTCCTTTAATCAGTCACCGTTATCAATATTAATCATGATAGCAAAAGCAAACCTTGAAAATATTAACTGGGAGATATGAAACTCCATAATTAGGTAGGAGATGCTGAAATGTTGCTACATAGAAATGGAAAGTTCACAAATACAAAATTGAAATCATCTCTTTTAAACGAAAATAAAACAATGTAAATTGTATGCGTCTTCAGCGCTTCTTTAGGATTTACCTTCATAAGGAAAGCTAAACATTTAAAAGTCAAGGATGTATAAAACCCTGAATACACGATGAACTACACACAATGTATAAAACCCTGAATACACGATGAACTATACACAATGTATAAAACCCTGAATACACGACGAACTACACACAATGTATAAAACCCTGAATACACGATGAACTATACACAATGTATAAAACCCTGAATACACGACGAACTACACACAATGTATAAAACCCTGAATACACGATGAACTACACACAATGTATAAAACCCTGAATACACGATGAACTATACACAATGTATAAAACCCTGAATACACGATGAACTACACACAATGTATAAAACCCTGAATACACGATGAACTACACACAATGTATAAAACCCTGAATACACGACGAACTACACACAATGTATAAAACCCTGAATACACGACGAACTACACACAATGTATAAAACCCTGAATACACGACGAACTACACACAATGTATAAAACCCTGAATACACGACGAACTACACACAATGTATAAAACCCTGAATACACGATGAACTACACACAATGTATAAAACCCTGAATACACGATGAACTATACACAATGTATAAAACCCTGAATACACGATGAACTATACACAATGTATAAAACCCTGAATACAAGATGAACTACACACAATGTATAAAACCCTGAATACACGATGAACTACACACAATGAATAAAACCCTGAATACACGATGAACTATATTACCAAAAGAGATTTTCGTAGTATTTAGTTCTCACTGTAAATTTCTACATGTAAGTTAAGATATAAAGCACACTAAACGGTTTCATCTTTCTCGAGTTCAATGGAACTTAGGTATTCAGTGCAAGGACACTATATCATCTCACATATAATGGAACAAGGATAATACCAACTGCTTTTCATTCTTCGTGAGAAGCGCATATATACTACGCAACAGAAAACACGTACAAGCGAACAAATATAAACAACACCGTATCAAAGATTGCTCGAGGCTACTGAAAGCAAGTTCAAACTGCTTCATATGGTACATAGAAATCATGCCACCTCATATTCTAATAGGTTGTACTTCGGAATAATGGACCTCTAACAACAACATCATAAATAGTACAGGATGACTCATTGGTACACGAGGACAGGACCTTACAATATACATGTTTAGTATCAACGTGCCACTCGACTACAGAGCGAAATGGTCTAGTGGCACGTTGATAGTAAACATGTATATTCATAGTAAAAATATGGCATGTTGGTATACATATGGTACAAATAACCGATATATATTGGAAAATCGAGGATTTGTGAAAATGAAGGGAGGAGGCTCAACACAGGGTCCTGTCATTGCGCACCCTATGGAATGACTCCTATAATATTTACACCAGATAAGAAATTTAAAATATTTTGAAACAATTTTACATATTTCAAAAAATATTTGTAACCGAAAAGTGATTAAGCAAACTGGGAAAATGGAGAGATTTTGCAGAAAAGCGTGAATCTATCAATGATTTTCTTTGTCCATGTAATTATCGTAATGCAACACGTACAACGTATCTTCGGAACTGAAATCTCCTACTTCTAATTAAGTGTGATTAATTTATTACTGTTGCATTGACTGGGCACAACATCACACCAGCGTGTTTGATTCACAATAACTATGGCATCCAATGTTGCTTGAAGGTAGCGAAGATGTTAGTAATTTTGAAAGAAATGAATCAGCGATACAACTTTGTATGTTAGGACATATATGTAATTTGGATATCCAGCAGGGCGAAGGAAGATTTGACTCATGACCTTTATCGAAACTTAAAATAAAAATAGAACAGATTAATGATAGTCTAGGATTATTTAGTAAGAGTCGTTGAAGTATATTACATGATAGAAAAAAGTAAGCTTTGTTAATCATACAGTGATGTAATTTAAAGTTTTCGTGATCAATAAAAATACTCTACATTTTACTTAAGTCCATTTTATTTTTTAGCTTATTTATAAATGTCCGTATTCATAAAAAAATGCTTTCACTTTAATACTACTACTAATTTAAAGGTTTGCCAGAATGTTATACTTATTTCTTTATATATTGCAGGCTGGTATAGATGAAGAAAAGCTTGTAATTGCCTTGGAACCGGAAGCAGCCTCTATTTTCTGTCAATATCAAGAAGATAAACGAGCATCTAATGAAAGAAGTTTACTTAATCGAACAGGACAGAAATATATGATTATTGATTTAGGAGGTAAATATTTGTATGCTATCCTATCCACAGAGTTCAGGTCCAAGACATTTAAATTGACATTTAATAGTATTAGGAAAATAAAACGCCAAATTCCAGGGGCGGATCCAGCCATTTTAAAAGGGGGTTCCCAACCCAGGATAAAGGGGGTTCCAACTATATGTCCCCATTCAAATGCATTGATCGTCAAGAAAAAAGGGGTGGTTCCAACCCCCGGAACCCCCCCTCTATATCTGCCACTGAATTCGTTTGCATGTTTAGGTATATCTTTTATCTATAATCATTGCAAGTATTTTAATTCTGTTTTATCTTAACTTGTTTCTATGCTTATATAATTTGGGGTAGATGGCCGACCTTTTTTATTGTACCTCGGGTAAACTAGTGACGATGTGATTGGTTTAACGCCATCACGTGGTGACCCCAAACAGAAAGAAAAACATATTTTTACAGCGTGTTATAACAGCCAAAGTGTGTGTGTGTGTTTGTGTGTGTGTGTGTGTGTGTGTGTGTGTGTTATACTTGAGTTTTGATTGCTGTCCTATTGACGTATACATTATATATACCTCACATCTCTTTTTATTTTACTCATATAAACCAAAAGCAAGCGTTCGGATCCTAACCTCATACATAATCAAATAAATTTGATGACAACTTTTAGGTGGTACAGCTGATATAACAATCCACGAGACACTAACAAAGAGTGATGACAAATTTCCTTTATTAAAAGAACTTCATCATGCTATCGGCGATGACTGTGGTGGCACACAAGTAGATAATGCCTTTATGGAAGTCCTGGGAGAAATTCTTGGACAAAAGTTGATAAAACTGATGAAGAAGAAACAGCCATCCGCCTACCTGGAGCTTATGAGAGAATTTGAAACAGTTAAAAGAAGAGAAATTGCCAACAAGAATAACCTACGAATTCCTTTAGTGACAATTAATGAGCTGATAGAGGAACTGGAGGAGGATAATATAGATAATAAAATAAAAGTTTCCAAATATAAAACTCAAATTAAACGCAACAGAGAAACATTTTGTATTGATGCTGAATTAATGAAATCGTTCTTTAAACCCACAATAGACAGAATTGTATCTTTAGTGAAAGACACGAGTAAAATTAAGGCGATAAGGGACGTTTCTCTTTTTTTGTTAGTTGGAGGATTTTCTGAATGTAAGCACGTGCTTCACGCTCTTAAAAAAGCATTACCAAACAAAACTTTCATTGTTCCTGAAGAGGCAGGTTTATCTGTACTAAAGGGAGCTGTAATATTTGGTCATAAAACAGGCATTATTGGATCAAGATTCATGATATATTCATACGGAACAAAAGTGTTTGAACCGTTTGACCCAGAATTGCATGAGATGTCAAGGAAGAAGAAGGCTGGAGGTCGGTATATTTGTCCAAAGATATTTGATTTTATAGTGAGAAAAAACGAATCAGTCCCGGTAGGTACAACCATAAAAAGAGAATATGTGACGGACGAACTTCAGCAAAACTTTATGGACCTTGATTTGTACAAATCGGACTCCGAATTAACCAAATATACAAATGAAGAAGGTTGCTACCGAGTTTGTAAAGCGACAATAGACATACCGGACCCATCAGACGAACAACGGACCGTTGAAGTTGAATATTACTTTGGTGACACGGAGATAAGGATGACAGCTGTCGAAACAGACAGTGGTAAATCCTGTAAAACTTTTTGGAAATTCATTTAGTTTGTTTTATTGTAACATTAACCGCACAAACAACATTCCATAAACTGTGTAGAAAATAGTTGCTGTCGCAATTCAAGTCCTTAGTTTATTTACATTTTAATTCTTATATTATATAAAAAAAACTAGTTGTCAACAGATTGGTTACTTGCTCGGAAAACGCTGGGTTACGTTTTGAATCTTATATTTTGGGTCTTTTTTGTCCTACTTTTGATCAACAATAATTTCTTGACTATTGTAATTAGTTGGTGTAAAATATACTTCAAATAGTCAATATTGCAATTGTATTATGATAACATGTACCCCTGCTATCTGCATATTTTATACCCCAAAATAAGCCTTTTAAGGGCATATCCAACAGTTTATTTCTGACGGTGAGAATATTTTCCCTTTAAGATATTTCATTCTTCAATTGACAGAGAATCAAATTTTGCCAAAAAAATAGTTGTCGTCGATTTCGGTTTTGCAAAAAATACTGCTGAAAATTGAACATTTCTGCAATTTTGGAGTAAAAAACGTTTTTTTATTTAAAAAATTTAAATATGATTTTTTAATCATCATTTACTTATATAATGGGGCTCAAATTGAAGCAAAACAATTCAAGATGGTTAGAAAAATCTAACTTTACCATTTAAAGCATTAATTCTTACTCAAATAAAACCAAGACGTTATGGTGTCCCCAAAAAAAAAAAACGGCAAGAAATGAACATTTGAAATGCACATTTTTGATTTTTTAAAATATTTCCAACGGTGTCGATTTGGCCAAAGTAAGATATGTTATTCTTTAAAAAAATGGAACGTCATGACGTTTTAAAAATATTTGTCAGTATACTCGTTTTGAGAAAAATCGAGTAATATAATATTGTTTACTCAATCCCTTCCGTAAGCCTCACAAATTGCGCCAAAAATTAAGACGTTTCGGGAAATAACGTTATATTTCCGCGCTAATTTTCCATTTTAAAAGGGGGTCCCAACCCAGGATAAAGGGGGTTCCAACTATATGTCCCCATTCAAATGCATTGATCGTCAAGAAAAAAAGGGGGGGGTTTCAACCCCCGGAACCCCCCTCTGGATCCGCCACTGAATTCGTTTGCATGTTTAGGTATATCTTTTATCTATGATCATTGCAAGTATTTTAATTCTGTTTTATCTTAACTTGTTTCTATCCTTATATAATTTGGGGTAGATGGCCGACCTTTTTTATTGTACCTCGGGTAAACTAGTGACGATGTGATTGGTTTAACGCCATCACGTGGTGACCCCAAACAGAAAGAAAAACATATATTTACAGCGTGTTATAACAGCCAAAGTGTGTGTGTGTGTTTGTGTGTGTGTTGTGTATGTGTGTGTGTGTGTTATACTTGAGTTTTGATTGCTGTCCTATTGACGTATACATTATATATACCTCACATCTCTTTTATTTTACTCATATAAACCAAAAGCAAGCGTTCGGATCCTAACCTCATACATAATCAAATAAATTTGATGACAACTTTTAGGGGTACAGCTGATATAACAATCCACGAGACACTAACAAAGAGTGATGACAAATTTCCTTTATTAAAAGAACTTCATCATGCTATCGGCGATGACTGTGGTGGCACACAAGTAGATAATGCCTTTATGGAAGTCCTGGGAGAAATTCTTGGACAAAAGTTGATAAAACTGATGAAGAAGAAACAGCCATCCGCCTACCTGGAGCTTCTGAGAGAATTTGAAACAGTTAAAGAAGAGAAATTGCCAACAACAATAACCTACGAATTCCTTTAGTGACAATTAATGAGCTGATAGAGGAACTGGAGGAGGATAATATAGATAATAAAATAAAAGTTTCCAAATATAAAACTCAAATTAAACGCAACAGAGAAACATTTTGTATTGATGCTGAATTAATGAAATCGTTCTTTAAACCCACAATAGACAGAATTGTATCTTTAGTGAAAGACACGAGTAAAATTAAGGCGATAAGGGACGTTTTCTTTTTTGTTAGTTGGAGGATTTTCTGAATGTAAGCACGTGCTTCACGCTCTTAAAGAAGCATTGCCAAACAAAACTTTCATTGTTCCTGAAGAGGCAGGTTTATCTGTACTAAAGGGAGCTGTAATATTTGGTCATAAAACAGGCATTATTGGATCAAGATTCATGATATATTCATACGGAACAAAAGTGTTTGAACCGTTTGACCCAGAATTGCATGAGATGTCAAGGAAGAAGAAGGCTGGAGGTCGGTACATTTGTCCAAAGATATTTGATTTTATAGTGATGAAAAACGATTCAGTTCCAGTAGGTACAACCATAAAAAGAGAATATGTGACGGACGAACCTCAGCAAAACTTTATGGACCTTGATTTGTACAAATCGGACTCCGGATTAACTAAATATATAGATGAAGAAGGTTGCTACCGAGTTTGTAAAGCGACAATAGACATACCGGACCCATCAGACGAACAACGGACCGTTGAAGTTGAATATTACTTTGGTGACACGGAGATAAGGATGACAGCTGTCGAAACAGACAGTGGAAAATCCTGTAAAACTTTTTGGAAATTCATTTAGTTTGTTTTATTGTTACATTAACTACACAAACAACATTCCATAAACTGTGTAGAAAATAGTTGCTGTCGCAATTCAAGTCCTTAGTTTATCTACATTTTAATTCTTATATTATAAAAAAAAAAAAAACTAGTTGTCAACAGATTGGTTACTTGCTCGGAAAACGCTGGGTTACGTTTTGAATCTTATATTTTGGGTCTTTTTTGTCCTACTTTTGATCAACAATAATTTCTTGACTATTGTAAGTTGGTGTAAAATATACTTCAAATAGTCAATATTGCAATTGTATTATGATAACATACACCCTGCTATCTGCATATTTTATACCCCAAAATAAGCCTTTTAACGTTAAAAGCTTTTCTAAATTAGGTCAAATAGTAATAAAATATACCATAAGAAATAAAGATATAAAACTCATCATAGATACTAGGCTTATAAAGAGTTTGGAGGTAGTGATCTCAACAGTTTTGAGAAAATTAAGAAATTATTGTATTGAAGGGTGTTGATTACAACCTGAAAGAAACAAGAGCATGTATATTCATTGTTTTTATGGTACAACAGATGTATAAGGAATAAGAACACATTGTCAAACCAAACTATCAGTACAATGAGGTCAACTACAGACAACTTTCACTATCACAATATAGGGAGATGTGGTATGATTGCCAATGAGACAAATATCAACCAGAGACCAACTGACGTAGATGTAAGCAAATATTGTAGGTCACCATACGACCTTGAATAATAAGCAAAACCAATATCGCATATTAAGTTATAAATGGCTCCGACATAACAAAATGTAAAACAAAACAATTTAAATGAGAAAAACAACGGAAAACTTCGCACATGTACAAGGTTTCACAGGTTTATGATAATGTTTATGCTTCGTAAACGGACAGTAAACGGTCGAAGTCTTACAATTCCAAAATGGCTTGATAAGAACTGCTTAATTATTCATCTGATGCACCTGGGTTACCTTACAATTTGCGTCCTGTTGTTCATAGAAATATTTTGTTCATTGTATTTTTTTATGTTTTGTATGGTTTTTCATTGAGTTCTTTTTTATAGTTGCATTTCGTGTGCCAGAAAATATGAAAGCTCGACGTCTGTGACGTCACATGCCAAACAATGACGTCACGCCCTAATGACCGTTTCATTTAGGACCCATTGAGGAAAAATATTTCTTGAGAATCTTGCATAAATTAAAACATGGACTTCATGTAAATTTAGTCGGAATCACTATTGTCATAAATGAGAAATTTGAGTAGGGGTGTGATAAAGGGTAGGGGTGTGATAAAGGAGTGTGATATAGGGTGCGCATCAAAGTTGAGCGATACGGATTAAACAGCAGGCTATTTATCGAATATTCAAAACTACTGTATTTACTAGTAAATATATGATAAATTGATTTTATACATGTGTCTCACAGTTGATACGATATTCCAGTACATGTGTCTCCTATCATGTGAGTAGATACAGTCGGTATACTTTATTCCTGCAGACGATCAATTTAAATTACATGCAAACCTTCAAAGAAATGGATAATTTATCTTAGTTTGAGCATTGAAGCTTGAATGCGGTATTTAAGATATTAAAGTGAAAATTTGTTCTACAAACGTAATTCGAAATAGCTGTAAAAAGGGTGATAATCCACAAAACGAATAGTTCTTTGATAATGAACAATATGCAGTTGCAGAAAGTGAATATAGAACCTTCATAATGTTCTATTTTATAAATATTAGGTGACTTATTAATTAGTTTTTGGTCAAAGGAAAGTAAATCATATGGTTATAAACGTTTCAGAATCTCATAACATATTACATAGGATTTGTAAAGCAAAGTAATGTGTTGCTTCAATTAATAGTTTTCTATAAAGTACAGGATTACAATTATTGTCGATTCAAAGTACTCTAGTTAAATTGCAACAGTTGGAAGCATAGATTAATCAAATTCCGGTTTTCCGCACTGTTGTCGTTTTCGAACATAATTTCCGGATATATGCACGAAGTTGATGTGATGAACGTCACGGAAATTAACGAAAGGCTATGTGATAAATTCGAAGCAGTTTTCAATAAAGGTTCTTTATCATGCCCGGTTGATACTTTATTCCTGCTGATGATCAATTCTGGACTTCTCATGACAAAGCTTCATACAATAATGGGATAGTTTATCTTAGTTTGAGCATTGAAGCTTGAATGCCAGTATTTAAGATATTAAAGTGAAAATTTGTTGCTACAAACGTAATTTGAATGCTGTAAAAGAGATGATCCACAAAACGAATAGTTCTTTTATTTTATTGATAATGAACAATATGCAGTTGCATAAAGTGAATATGGAACCTTCATGAATGTTCTATTTTATAAATATTAGGTGACTTATTAATTAGTTTTTGGTCAAAGGAAAGTAAATCATATAAACGTATCAGAATCTCATAACATATTACATAGGTTTGTAAAGTAAAGTAATGTGTTGCTTCAAAATAATTTTCTAAAAAGTACAGCATTACAATATGTCGATTCAAGGACCAGAAAGAAAGTGGAAGCATAGATTATCCAATTCCGTGATTTTATTGTCCATAATGTCAGATATATGACAAATATGTTGAGGTCATGATTATGTTGAATTTGCGTTTTAATTAATTTTACATGTGTTGATCTTTACTGCTGTTTTTCCTGGACTTCTCTGACCGAGCTGCATACATATACGGATAATTCACATGTTCCAGTGAGGTGTACAGCCAGTTGAAAAAATAAACGTTTGGTAGGCCAGATATTGGTTCGCTTAGCAATATGTATACCAATTTTCTCATCGTTTACTAAATGAAGAGAGAAATGATAACATTATATTGACCAGAACGGTTTTTTGTGTGAATTTATACTCAAAAGCGTCCTTGAGGAAAACGACCAAACATTGAAGAGATACAGTTTTTTATTGTTTGCAAGGGAGGTAATTTTTTGCCACTAGATTTCCCACCGTGTATGTAGAATATCTTAAAAATAAAATCAAACTTACCTCTTTAAGTTAAACGGTGTTTCCCTAAATATGTAATTATTGTAGTGAGATGTATTGATTGACACGGGCAATATATATTTGTACAACAATGCAGGATACAATAAATTTTATTATGCCAATTACGGCGTTCTTTACTGAGCGAAATAGTTATTATTACATGTACAATTAACAATAAACATTAATTTGAACTAAATAAAAACAACAAAATAATCGAATATCAAATGAAAGTCGGGTGTTTGGTCATTTTGCCATGTTCTATATGGTTTTAATAAAAGGATGCTCAAAATCAAGATATAACGATTGAATTTTCTGAAACATAAACTTGATGCATTTACAATTTCAATTAAGTGTCCTTAAATCCAACATAAAATAATAAGACCAGACTCTATAAATATTTAAAATACTATACAAGATAAAATGGATGCAATTTGTCAACAAAGAATTGTAATACACATATATGACTGAAATATGCTTTTCAAAAAATGAACTACATGTAATTGATTTGACATGCCGTCATTTTCCTACATTGAATATTCGTAATTGAAAGTTCTGATATTACGATATGTGTAAATATTACATCATTTCGCTATGTCCAGCGGCAAATATTACAATTTACAATAAAAATATGACCTAGGTTCTTACGAAATCATTTCAATATTTCATTTCGGTGTTATAAACAAACAAACTGAATAGTATTTTATTCAGAAATCTGAGAGATTACTACACATATTAATTCATGTTAAAATGTTAGTTAAGAAGAATGTGAAACATACGTTGTCAGTAATGTAGTCGTGTCCAAAAACTATGAAGCTGAATCAAATACTATCTGTAAATATGGGGGTCTATATACACAACTGGACACACTTCAAATACGTATATATACAGCTTAGTGTCCTAGTACATTTATCCGACGAGGACAAAAGAAAACTCAACATTACTAGTAACCAATCAAAACAGATGTTCAATTTCAACCCCAAATGACGATGTATAAGGAAAAATTACTCAATACGTGTATTATATACGAAATCAAATAAAAAAGAATAAAAAGTTGAAATAATTAAACTAATTAAGTTTCCCCAAAAATTTGTAAATTCATTTGATTTAAAATTAAATAAATGATTTTCAAAGTACAAATTAACATAATTTATATAACATTAAAATCACTCTGCTTCATCCCAGTAATTTCAATCGCGGATCCAGTTCATTCAAAAATAGAACGGAGGAGCAGACACAAAAACGGGGCAGTCAAAAATGAGAAAAGAGTACTCAAAAACACAAATTTTGAACGTAAGGGGAATTAAATGTCTCCCGCACATTTTTCTGCCCGCTTTCTTTTTTCATTATTACTTGCATACAAATAGTTAAGATAAAATTCTTCCAGCATTACATGTATCCAAATCGTTGCTTTTTCAAGATAGTTCAAAGAATAGCAGAGAATGCAATTCATCATAATAAGAGATCAAACTTCCTATATAATCAAATGATTATACACCCTGAAATATTGCAGAATTTTTATTCCATAGAATTGCTGTACCTTCGTCCGATTTCCCCGTTTCCCTCTGAAACAAGTGATCTCTAGATGGTAATGTGATTATGATTAAAGGCATCCGATTTGTTGATCATACTGTACGAGTCGTTTGATTCTTTTACCATAAAATTGTTTCTATTTAAGAGCAATAGAAATGTACAGCAGGCGAATCAAGGAGGTGGGGCAATCACCCTTATATCCGAAATATTGTTATTTTAAGGACTTTTTGTCTTTTTTTGACTGTCGGCCTAGAAATTAAGCAGTCAAATTCTAACTTTAAATATAACTAAAATTCGAAGTTTAACTCGAATTGTAACTCGAAACTCAACTTTTAACTCGAACTTTTACTCTGGCTTGAACTCTAACGCTTACTTGAAGCATTACTCGAACTGTAACTTGAACTCTAACTCGATGGATAGCAACACTCAGGCACATAATACAAACGTAATTGAAATCGGATTCAAAATGGAAATGATTTTTCCAAAATTGTGAATTGGTTTTACCTCATCATATAATTTTATAACCACACCAAGGAATGACAAAACAATATCAAATACTGACACATACATATTATGTAGTTAAAATCCTCAATTTTTGGAACAACATTGTGTAATGTTAAAACCTTATAAAAAATGTTAACCTTGTATAAATTAACGTTAAAACCATATCTAGTAATGTCTACACAACAGTGAAAAAGGATGAAGTCTTATCAATTAATACAACTAGCCGTATTACGAATTGACAAAACATCATTACGAAATAGCAATAGACTTGAGAATAGAAACGGGGAATCCACATCATGTAACGAAACAACTACATTACGTTAACCGATATACACATCAAGTAATGTTAAAACCACATTGCCTAATGACACAACGACATCAACTAATGTTGAAATCATATTAAAAGTAATAATAACACTATATCAAGTAGTTATATTCTGATGTAATATCAAATATTATTAAGTTATGCCTATACATGTTAATACATGTTTATTTTAAATCTGACTTTCTGTAACCATGTTTTGCATTTTATGAGAATAAACTATGATAATTTTCTAATTATCTATTTACAATATCAAGTATTATCAAAGCTATTATTGTGCCATTTTCCTTTGATTTTTGTGATAATTTTCAAATCATCTACTTAGTTGAGATGGAAAACTTATTAGAACTAAGGAGGCAAATGCGTTAAATGAAATCGACACGAAATTGACAACGTCGTCATAGGTAAAATAAGCGATAAACAGAAATCATTTGGCTTTCATATATTTCTTTCGCCGTCCCGGCTCAAGCGAGAAAATCAATCTCGTTGAGATGATCAACGATAATCTATAAATATCAAAATATCATTAAGTTATACTTATGTCAATACCATATTGACCAATATCAAAACATCATTAAGTAATGTCAAAACCATATTATGTAAAGGCAAAATATCATCAAGTAAAATCAGATATTAAAAAGACATCACGTAATATCAACGTGACACATAAAAAAACAGTTCTGGCTTTACATAGTATTTACAATTTACTCTAGGGAAGCTTGCTCACATCTTGGTATTCAACAAGAACCAACGTTTCTCGTCAAATTTCTATTCTAACTATAAACTTCAAAAGAATATTTGGAAAATATTAACGTATTCAAACTATTATATACAAAAAACTATGCAAAGAACTCTTTGAAAACTCAATGACCCTGCCAATCTGCATTTTAATATTGCCTCAAATATTTTCTTGGCTACGCTTAAAAAGAGATTCTGGACTAGAAATTACCTCGTACCAAAATCTTTCTTATTCTTTTATTAAGAATTATCTAGGTAAAGAGTAGTTAATGTTTGATTTATCTGACATTGAAACAGTACTTGCAGAAGTGCTAACAGTAGAGATAGACACAGTTTTAGATGTATCCGTTGGCCTGCTAACTCTTGTTGTAGATGATGTAAAACTGCTTTCACGTGATTTCTAAATTCGAACTTAAACAACAAGTTATAATAAAATTAGAAGGTTAATATAGAGTACGATATATTAGAAGGGGTTAATATAGAGTACGATATATTAGAAGGGGTTAATACAGAGTACGATATATTAGAAGGGGTTAATACAGAGTACGATATATTAGAAGCTGTGATTATAGATCGGACATCGTTATTGTTGATAATTTCCACACCAAACATAAGGTACAGAAAATCAAATGACATCGAAAATATCATAAACAATCCTTGAAACAAAGATAAAGACGTTATTGCGATAGTTGAGTACGTTAATTGATTCTCTTTTCTTATCTTTCCATTTGCTGACATTTTCTTTCTTGCAGCTGTTGATTTCTTCATTGCGATAACCAGTAAAATTTCAAAAATTAACAAAACTGTACATGGAATGACAAGGAAAATAAACATCTCCAATGTTTGAACTATTGCTAAGTACTCAAAAAGGTCATTTTAATCCATTCCGGAGCTCGCATTGCGCATGCCTGCATTGTAGCATTCTCTTCAACGAACGCTGGTACTGTTATTCCGAAATAGTCGTAGAGCACAAAGAAAATACCTTTCATCAACAGGGATAGACCAAATAAACCACATATGCAGAATTTGAACAATCTTTTTAGAACAGAACCGATCCGCTTTGAAAGGGTGTCCAACACAATGTATCTCTGGGCAGCAAGAAGAATTGTAATATAAAAAGACGTTGTTGTAAAAATTTTTGGCAAAACTTCCGTCATGTAATGGTAAGCACGGCACCACTCGTAAGGTAGATAGTACAATTGTTTTCGAATGGCGAAGAAATAAACCCACATTATACTTGGAAACAAAGGACCAATGCTGTCACAAATAGCTATAGCTATTAAACAGAGGTGGGTTTTCGAATTCATGCTGTTTTTAATAAATACGAAAAACATGAATGCATACATGGCAATATTGAAAACAGTCAAGATGGGAATGCCGTAAGCATTTATAACAATTTCAAATCCATGTTGGTACCATTGTCTAAAATCTACGACGATAATTTGTTCATTTGACATATCCATTTTAACTGCCGTTGACGTTGTAGAGGATACATATGACGGGATAGTGAATAAGTTTGACAGTACTGTTGACGTTGCAGCGGAAGCATTTGACGGAGTAGTGAATAAGTTTGTTGACACTCTTGACGTGGCAGAGGATACATTATACTGGGTAATAAATAAGTTTGACGGTGAAGTTTCATTCAGGTCTATGGTGAGACTACGTGGTGTTGACAAATTTGCCATGTCAGGCTAGTAAATTAGTCACATAAAACTACAAAAATTTCCAACAAATGGTAATGACCTAGGGTTCCACTGTGTTCGTTCACAATTAAATAATCCAAAAGTCGTTAGTTATGTTTCCGATAACGTTTTTTTTTTTTTTTTTACCTTTAAGTTAGTTTGAGTATGAAAGCCATTTCCAGTGAAACAAGTCGGTAAAATAATTTCGCTTTTATACTTGAAATCATTTTCCCTCTAATTAAATATTAAGAAGTCCTTTAATTTTCATTCAAAATCTAAATTTAAATGTATAATATTCAAATGCGGTAAACCGTTGCAGCATTATTTTCTCGATGGGGTTACTAAACATAAACCATTCATGATGTAAGTTCCACTAACCCTGGAGTGGTATATGTTCCACTAATTTCTGAGACATTCAAAATCAGTTCATCCAAAAGTAATCAATAAAAAATTCAGTTATAAGCAAAACAAAAATGTAGTCATCATATAACAAGACAAAGTGACATATAATTGTTCCTTTTACAACGAATTCAAAGGTTTCCCTTTTAAAATCATAAGAAATGTACTTGATAAATGTGTTACATGACGTTTGATAAGTTACGAGGATGACATATATAATAATTACAATTAATTTTAGGCAGTATTCCTTGTTAAAAACAAGTAAGCTTAAAATATTAACCTATGACTTTACCTAAGGTAAATACATGTGGTAATAAAACCAAAGTTTTTGTTTAATTGTTCTGTTTAGTTTTAAGTATTTGAAATAAACGGCCATATAAATAATTATCGAAGTATTTCATGTACCTGTTCAATGAGAATTGTCAAAGAAAGTATTTTCCTCTCATGTTGCTTAAGTTTAATTACCTCTAAGATACAAGAATGTATATAAAACGAAGTGATATAAGATTAAAAATCATTGAAACACATTAGCAGCAGCAGATATCATATACTAGTATGGTAAAGGTACATTTTACTCCTGTCCAAGCCTATTTTTCAAACTTTACACATTTCACGCAATGGTTGACGGCGCAATGTATCCACTGGTACACAGTTTACTTCCAGCCAAGAGCGAACTGGCATATACAAGGTTCCTGACTTTACTCAAAGATGTATGTCACCAACACCAACTACAACTTAAGCCTACCACTATCTTTCTGGACTATGAAGTTGTCATCCGAAATGCAGCATATTATGTATTGACGTTTGATAAGTTACGAGGATGACATATATAATAATTACAATTAATTCTTAGGCAGTATTCCTTGTTAAAAAACAATAAGCTTAAAATATAAGCCTATGACCTTTACTGAAGGTAAATACATGTGGTAATAAAACCAAAGTTTTTGTTTAATTGTTCTGTTTGTTTTTAAGTATTTGAAATAAACGGCCATATATAATAATTATCGAAGTATTTCATGTACCTGTCAATGAGAATGTGTCAGTAAAGAAAGTATTATTCCTCTAGCAGTATGTTGCTTAAGTTTTAATACCTCTAGGTACAAAATGTATTAACATAAAACTGATATCCAAAGTTAATTCGAAAGGGGACTTCCTTTAAAACAGACAAAACTAAACGCACACGACTATATCAACCAACCGAACGATTGGACAGTTGACCTACGACGGTTTTTGCTGTTGTTATTATATATTCAAACACCAACATATATATTATTTCTGTGCATAACAGTAGTGCCTTTAAGCTGAGAATAAAGTTGGAAAGATGTAATCTTGTATACATCGAAAACCACGTGTATTCGTTCACCTATTACTGGAGGTAGAATTATTTTGTTCAGTTAATGCATAGTAAGTACATATATACATTTTTGTTTTCCTTATAACTGAATTTTATTGATTACTTTTGGATGAACTGATTTTTAATGTCAGAGAAATTAGTGGAACATATACCATTAATATCTCCAGGGTTAGTGGAACGTACATCATGAATGGTTTATGTTTAGTAACCCCATCGAGAAAATAACGCTACTACGGTTTACCGCATTTGAATATTATACATTTAAATTTACAGAATTATAAAGAGTCGTACACATTGGAATCGTATGAATATGTTAAGCAATACAACTATGTGCTAAGACAGGCTAGGCGTCTGCCTGTATGTATTCATATTTCATCATGATTCAAAAGCAGCATTATACTCCTTAATTTGGTATCAGACGAGTTAAGGAAATGAAAAAAAAAAAAAAAAAAAAAATTGGTGTAAGGACCTCATTAATCATGCACGTACATCTTTGAACATTAAATGATAGTAATTATTAAATATACTTTTTTTTAGTTGTTATTGGCTTTGACCTAGCTGTCAGTAACTGCGAGTACTCTCAGGTCTGTACTTAGTGTCGTTGTGGGGGGATGTATAAGTACCCTGTCACGTCTACTCTTTTTTGTTAGATGTATTTCTGCTTTGTATCGATCTGATGAGTTCAACCCTTTTCAACTGATTTTGATAGTTTGTTCTTATATTGCACTGTTACACCACTGTCCCAGGTTAGCGGGAGGGTTGGTGCGCCTTCAAACTAGTTTAACCCCGCCACATTCTGTATGTGCCTGTCCCAAGTCAGGAGCCTGTAATTCAGTGGTTGTCGTTTGTTGCTGTATATCATATATGTTTTTCGTTCATTATTTTGTACATAAATTAGACCGTTAGTTTTCTCGTTTGAATTGTTTTACATTTGTCATTTCGGGGCCTGACTATGCGGTATGGGTTTTACTCATTGTTGAAAGCCGTACGGTGACCTATAGTTGTTAATTTCTGTGTCATTTGGTCTCTTGTAGAGAGTATGTCTCATTGGCAATCTTTTTTTTATATAAGTAATATCTAATATACTTATATACGTATGTTAGTGCCTCAGTTGTCGTTACAACCATCCTTTCCCCTTTCCCCGAATGTGGGGAACCGAATCAACGGGTTTTACTTTCATGAGCAACACCACGGGTTCCACATGTGGAGCAGGATCTGCTAATCTTTCCCGAGGACCTGAGATAATACCCCGTTTTTTGGTCGGGTTTGTGATGCTCAGTCTTTAGTTTTCTATGTTGTGTTTTGTGTACTGTTGTTTGTCTGTAAGTCTTTGGTTGCCATGGCGTTGTCAGTTATTTTCGACCTATGAGTTGGAATGTCCCTTTGGTATCTTTTACCTCTCTTTTAGTAATTATTATATATAAAATATACTTAAATAATTCATGAATTAATTTTGATATTGCTGATGATATAAAATCACCAAATTAATCTTGTAAATATTTCGATCCTATAGAGATTCACGTTTCTAAATTTTGTACAGACATAATTATGGTTAATGTTTAATATTTGCATTTGGCTTGGTCTCAGGCGCGGATTAAAGTTCCATCAGAAATATAGGGTTAACTCGCTGAAATCGAAATCATATATCCATACGTAGTTGACTTTAAAGATTTTTCAGTACACATATAATACAGACAACGTATTAACAATAAATAGTATTTTTATAGAATACAGTAAAATTCTGTGGATCCCAATATGTTCCTTTGCAAAGATACGAACAAGACATTAGTTGGCATTAACTCAACATATCTTCATGTCTTTTCATTGTTATACTGACAATCTTTTTATTAAAGTATTAGATTTTCCTCCAAATTTGATAAACCACTTTGGTTGTCTCGTGGTAGCGTGTTCGCCTCGAATGCGGGAGGTCGTGTGCTCAAACTGGGTGGGTCAAACCAAAGACTTTAAAAGTGGTATTTGCTGCTTTTCCGCTAAACACGAAACATTAAGGAAAAAGTAAAATAACAAAAATACCGAACTCCGAGGAAAATTCAAAACTGAAAGTCCCTAATAAATGGCAAAAGCAAAAGCTCAAACACATCAAACGAATCAACAACAACTGTCATATTCCTGACTTGGTATAGGCATTTTCTGATGTAGAAAATGGTGGATCAAACCTGGTTTTATAGCTAGCTAAACCTCTCACTTGTATGACAGTCGTATAAAATTCCATTATATTGACAACAATGTGTGAACAAAACAAACAGACATAATAAGTAAAAATGTCAAAAATAGGTGTACAGCAGTCAACATTGTGTTATAATCTTAATCACTATAAAAACAAACAAATATGTCACGAAAGACAAAAATACAAAAACTTACCATAGCACAATAACACAATGACGGGATGTATAAGTACCGAGCCACGTCAAATGGATATTACCAAAAATAAACTAAACAGTAAAAGTAACAATTTACAAAGACAAATAAAAAAAACACTATAAAATTAAGATGATACAATGTTAACAACGTCAGTACCTAGAATCTATACTTCAATACCATCGAGTATTATTAGTAAAGTTAATACGGAATATTTATCAACAAGGTCTTGGTATCTTCCGATGAATATTTTTAGAAAAAGGACGAGACGTTCTTAGACATATCCCTGGTTCATCAACTTTTTGCTCAGACACTGGTGACGTTTGATGTGTTTGAGCTTTGATTTTGCCATTTGATTAGGGACTTTCTGTTTTGAATTTTCATCGGAGTTCGGTATTTTTGTTATTTTACTTTTTATAAAGTCTGAGTAGTAGCTGCAACATCTCTGAACATTAAGTATACATCATTCAATCAATGAAATAAATCAAGTCGATACTAATACTTAAAGTAAGGATAGAGAACTTCTGTTCAAAATATATCTGTAATAAGAAGTTTGAACTCACTGTTCTATTATTATCCATGTTAACCTACTTCCATGATTTAATTTTAACTATGAATTCGACGAGTCGTTAAAATCAAGGTTTGCATATAGATGTATTATTAGTTTTTTAAATTAAACTACAAACGTGTTGGCACTAGGACAACTGTTAGAGGTACTGTAAGTTACGTCTTTTCGCATTTTGTTTAATTTGTTTTGTTTTTATTTCCACGTAGAAAATGAAATTTTACACTATTCTTGCAGGGTTGGCAAAAACCCGGGTTTTATGCATATTTCCCAGCCAAGTGGGAAATACTGGGAAAACATGGGTTTTGCTGGGTTTTACATGGTAATACTGGGCAATAATAATGGGTAACATGTGAAAATCTTTCTCAATAATCCTACTAAAATCTATTAAATTGCCATTCTGTCTAAATCAATCAAACTGTATTATTAGTTTCATTATTTATGAACATTTAAAACCCTCGGCTACGCCTCGGGCATTTAAAATATTCATAAAACATGACCAAGTATTATCTAACCTATAAATAATCAGCTTTTTCATTTGTACAAGTGTTCATGACAATTTTCCTCTTAGGGTGTTTGTTTAGCAATATTATTGTATAATAATTATTAGAATATAACAAAGTGCTCTGGAATTGTAGGATTTGAGGTCTCTTAACTGTGAAGAATGAATGTGAATCATGTTCTTAAAAAGGGATTGTCCTATTGTTTTTACCTACTAAGAGTTAGTTATGAGCTACTACTGCCCGAAGTCATTTATCAGCTTGAAGGGGTTAAATTTTATGATTGAAATTGATTTAAAATTTTATAGTTAAACAAACAAAAAACAAAATAAGTTGAAGTTTGCTGGTGTAGTAAAAATTGGTATCGTTAAAGTTATAATTTGAATATTAATAAGTTTAAAATTAAAATAAAGAATAAACAACCAATGCAATGCAAAGGGAAAGAAAGATTGATTGATTGATTGGTGCTTAACGCCACTTTCAACACTATTGTGCTATTTCGTGGCGGTCAGTTTTTATTGGTGGAGGAAGCCGGAGTGTCCGGAGAGAACCACCGGCCTTCGGTAGGAAAACTGAAAATCCTAGTCAATTAAGATTGGAGTCGAGTGCACCTGCCCCTTGCGGGATTCGAACTCACAACCTGGGATAGAAAGAAAAAAGCCCTTTAAACCAAATATAACTTAAATCTTTAAGAAAGACGTTTACAAAACTTCAGATTACTGGATCCGCAGTTGGTAAGAATAGTATTTACATATAGGGGATTAAATCAACCTTTGAATTCATTATGAAGACATTTGATATAAACATTTCAATTTGAATTAATTACCTTACTTAATGAAAACGTTTTTCGGAATCAAATATTGGCTGTTGAATAAACATTAGTTGTAAGTAAAATTTAGAATTTATTGATTTGAACTGTAAATAAACGAGAAGTTACTTCCTAACTGATAGCTTACATGATTTGCATTCATACTAACAATTAGGAAACTTAAATAATTCCTACCATTTCATCGTATTTTAGGCAACACTAGATTAAAAAATTATTGGTGAAAATTGAAAAAAACATAAAGAAATGAGTTAGTAATAGTAAATGAAGAAATAAACACAGAAAACATGCCTGGTCCATCTGGATTAACATCTTCAACACATATACCAAGTGAAAGTGGTGGTGCTAGATTTGTAAAAACAGATGCATCTATTAGAAACGGGGAGGAATTATTATGTAAATTTATATACGTCAACTAAGCCAGATTTGGGAGAAATTGAGAATTATATTGAAAATACAAAAATAAACAGCAAACTAACTACACACGAAAGTAATGAAATTAAAGAAAGCTGACAATAGAGGAATGTACACATTCTGTTTTTAAAATGAAACTTAACAAAACACCGGGTATTGATGGTCTTCCAATTGAATTTTATAGATCTTTCTGGTCCAACTTACAATATTTTGCTGTAGATGTCTTTAACCATTGTTATGAGAAAAAAGAATTGACAAATTCACAGAAACTAGGATTAATTACCCTTATTTATAAGAAAAATGACCCGTTAAATTTAGACAATTATAGACCAATTACTTCATTAAATGTAGATACCAAAATTATAGCATATTCTCTTGCACAAAGACTTAAACCAGTATTGCATAAAATCATTCACAGTGATCAAAACGGGTATGTAAAAAACAGATATATTGGGTTTAATATTAGACAAATCCAAGATATTATAGACTATTCAGAAAAATTCAACGTAGACGGGGCAATTCTTTTTTTAGATTTTTCAAAGGCATTTGACTCGTTAGAATTGGAATTTATGTATTGTTCATTAAAGAAATTTGGCTTTTAGAAATCTTTATTGAAGTGGATAAATACTTTATATACAGATATAAAGGGTTGTATATTAAATAATGGGTGGATTTCAAGACCCTTCAGCATTGAGCGCGGGATCCGTCAAGGGTGTCCCGCGAGTTCTATAATTTTCGTTATTGCTGTTGAAATTTTAGCCTGTAGATTAAGACAAGATAAAAAATTTAAAGGTTTTCAAATCAAACTAGATAATGAAACCCATACTCTAAAGTTAAGCCAGCTTGCAGATGACACCACTTTATTTTTAAATTCAAAACAAGAAGTTTCATTAACTTTGAACATTATCGAAATTTTCGGATCACTTTCAGGCCTAAAGCTTAATCGAAATAAAACAGAGCGAATATGGCTCGGAAATTTAAAATCCTGTAAAGATAAAGTTGAAAACATTAAGTGGACACAAGAACCGATAAAAGTATTAGGAATATATTTTGGACTTAATAAAAATGAGTGTAAAAAATTAAACTTGCAAAGACAATACGAAAAATCGGAAAAAATAATTAAAGATTGGAGTAAAAGAAAATTAACAATGTTAGGTAAAATAACTCTTGTTAAATCACTAATCCTACCAAATATAACCTATGTTGCATCAGTAACAGAAATTGATAAAGAATATCTCGCAAAATTTAAAAAATAATATATAATTTTATATGGAATAATCAACCAGAAAAGTTAAAAGAGCTATAATAAGTAAGAATTATCTTGCCGGCGGGCTTAAAATGATAGACATAGATAAATACATAGAATCCATAAATATTAATTGGGTAAAAGACTCATTGATAATGAAGACTCATCACCCAATTGGAAAGTCTTACCAAAATTTTACTTAGACAAGTTTGGACAAGAATTCCTTATATTTAAAATGGACTTTAACAATATTAATCTAATCAATAAACTAAAAGAAATTGTTCCAGAATTTTACTTAAAATAATTATATCATGGATAAACTCAAAATCTGAAAAAGAATCAAATCGACTAACATATAAGCATATCAGACAGCAACTAATATGGGGCAATAAGAATATCAAATTAAATGGTAAATGTCTTATTTTCAAAAATTGGATAAACAGCAAAATTTTATTTGTAAATGACATAATTGATGATAAAGGAAAAATTAATCAAAATAAGATTTTAGATAAACTATCTTGCCATGCTAATTGGTTTTCGGAATATACTAAATTGATGAAAGCAATACCAAAACAGTAGTTAGAAGAGCTCATAAAAGAAGAGTCAATCAAAACAAAAGTTGCTACCGACTCCGAATTTAAATTCAAAGATAGAGAAGGAAAAATGGTACCAATAAAAATATTTTCCTCGAAAGATATCTACATCTTGCTTTTAAATAGATATTATGAGAAAGCAATAGGATTTCAAAAATGGGACAGAATTCTACATTTAGATAACAATACAAGGAAAAGAGAACAAATGCTGTACTTCATCTTTAACTATATCCAAGATAATAATTTGAGAATGTTAAGATGGAAATTTCTAAATTACATTTTACCAACCAAACAATTACTTTTCTCTTGGAAAATAACTAAAACTCCTCTATGTAATATATGCAATGTCATTGAAGATTATGATCATTACTTTCTGACATGCAAATATCTAAAATCATTTTGGGATCAAATAAAACTAATACTAGACAAACTTAAAATAGGACATCATATAATATCACTGGCATCACTTTTGTATGGATATAAGATAAATGATACAAATTATTACAATATCAACGATTTTCTAACAATTATACTTTTACTATATATAAAGTGTATTACATATCCGAGCAGAAAACAAAACAAAAACAGATGCACCTAATGAAAAGTTGCAGGTAAACATGACAATAAAGCAACTTCGACAATTGGCTAAGGATAAGGAGTTAAGTGGATACAGCAGGAAATCCAAAGACATGTTAATTAAATTCACCGAAGATAAAACAAACCATAAGTTTATTCGTGAAGAAGTGGTTACTAAAAAGGAATTAAAAACACTTGCAAAAAAACAAGGTAAAACTAAGTATTCTCGGTTAAGAAAGGATGATTTACAAAATTTAGTAAAAGTATATTATAGACAAAAAGCATTAAAAGGTACGTTTTGCTCAGTTATGATTGAAACTTTAAAACTTTTTAATGTAGGTAAGTTTTTTAAGACAAGTAAAAGCAAAATGAGCACTAAAATTACAGAGTCACTTATAAAGGATAAGGCTTTAAAAGTGCAACTTTTACTTCGAGAAGTATTGGTAAAAACTAATCTAGTCACAAGTGGCAGCACTTATGTGACTCCTTAGTTTAGATTAACAGTAGTGACTATTACAAAAACAACAGACCTTGATTTAGACATTGCATGTATGATGGAAAAGGCAAAAGAAAGCATTGTAAGATACATGCGTGAAGGTAGTGGTTGGACATTTAGTCACATTGAGGAATTAGAAATTCATATAAATAAATTTATACCACCTAAGGGGAATTCATACATACCTCTTCCAGCTAAACTAGCTAAAAAGAAGGCCATTATTAATGTACAAAATAAGGACGACAAGTGTTTTCAGTGGGCGTTGCTATCAGCGTTACACCATGAAGAAGTGGATAAAAATTGTACTAAGCGTGTAAGTCAATACATCAAATGGGAAAACGACCTTAACTTTGCCAGCATTGATTTCCCAGTATCATTAAAGTCCATTAACAATTTTGAAAGACGAAATACAGACCTTAACATAAAAGTGTATGTTTATGGTGGTTTAGAAATAGATGAGTATGGAGAAGAAAAATTACAAGTGTACCCTTTAAGAATTTCAAACAATACTGGCACAACACATGTAGATCTTTTATTTTTAACCAACGCTACTAAACAACTTTACTGTTGGATTAAAAGTATATCACGTCTTTTAAGTGCTCAGGTAACCCCAAATGGTCATAAACAGTTTTTTGTCGAAGATGTTTAAAATACTCTTCAAGACAAGACATTTTAAATTAACACATGGAGTATTGTAATTCAAAGAATGCATTTAAAATCGAGATGCCAGATGAAGGTCAGAGTATTTATTTAATAAAACTATAAACATAAAATGATTGTTCATGCTGTTATTTATCCTGATTTCGAATGTTATTAAAATAACATAGATACTTGTCAACCTAACACATCAAAACCTTACACGAATGCTTATAAACGACATACACCTTCAGGTTTTCATTACAGAGTTGTTTATATCCATAAGGAGACTAAAAAAGGACTACGGTACCATGGGAGAGAGGTGGCTAAAAAGTTTGTGGAATGCATGGAAGAAGAAGTGAAGGACATTGCAGACATGTACCAAGACAAAACAGATATGGTGATGACAAAAGAAGATGATGCATGTTTTAAAGCGAGTACACGTTGTCACATTTGTGATGATGAATTGGGGACAGACAAAGTGCGTGACCACAATCACTTAACAGGTAAGTATTTAGACTTTCAACTTCCCACCTTTGTTCCTATTGTGTTTCACAATTTAACAGGGTGTGACGCCCACTTGTTTGTAAAGGAATTGGGGTTTATCGATGTAAGATTGACTGCATTCCCAATACAGATGAGAAGTATATTAGTTTTTTAAGAAAGTAGAGCGAACTCACTCAAAAATGCGATTCATTGATTCGTGTAGGTTTATATTAAACTCATTAGACACCTTAGCAAAGAATTTAAACAAAGACAAATTTAAAGCAGTAAAGGAGTGTTTTGGTGACCATTATGAACTGATGATTAGAAAAGGGGTGTATCCTTATGATTACATGGATGGTCCTACAAAAATGAAACAGAATTACCACCCCCTCAAGCGTTTCAAAACAGACTGATCTTCCTGTATCTATGAACGGTGAAGACATTAATGATGACGACTACGCACATGCACAACGTGTGTTTAAAACTTTTAAATGTAAAGCTTTGCAAGACTACCACAATTTATACTTGGAAGGGGATGTGGCACAATTAGAGGACATTTTTGAAGATTTTAGAGACATTTGTTTACAACATTACGGACTTGACCCTTTACATTATTACACATCACCAGGATTAGCGTATGATGCAGCTTTAAAAATTAGTAAAGTTAAACTGGAATTATTTCACGATAAAGATATGTTATACATGTTTGAAAATGCTACTCGAAGAGGTGTGTCTCAAATAAGTCATCGACATGGTAAGGCAAACTATAAATACATGAGTCACCACGATACTACACAACCTACTACATACTTAACCTATTTAGATGCCAATAATTTATATGGGTGAGCCATGTCAGAACCTTTACCTACAGGTGACTTTGAATGGGGAGATCCAAAAGAAGTGGAAGACATTTTACGTTGGGAAGATGATAGTGAGGTTGGGTGTATGATTGAATGTTATTTAGAGTATCCATCAGAGCTTCATGATAGTCATAACAATTACCACTTTCTACCTGAAAGTATAAACATGAATGGAGTTGATAAATTAATTCCCCATTGAAATACCCGTCAGAAATATGTACTTCATTATAGAAATTTGAAACAGTGTCTTCAGAATGGCATCCTATTAACCAAAGTACATCGTGTTATTACATTTAAACAATCACGTTGGCTTAAGTCTTACATTGACAAAAATACAAAACTAAGAGCAGTATTCAAAACAGAGTCTGAAAAGGATTTTTTAAAAAAATTGATGAACAATTCCGTGTTTGGAAAAACGATTGAAAACATTCGTAAACGTGTAGATGTAAAATTAGTGACGACAGAGAAACAAGCATTAAAACTAGTAGCTAAACCCAACTTTGAACGTCGTATTTACTGAAAACATGGCAGCTGTGCATATGAAAAAAAAAAAAACAAACTCGAATATCACAAGGCTGTTTACTTAGGGAGTTGCATTTTAGACATTTCTAAAATTTTAATGTATGATTTTCATTATAAGTTTATACGAAACATGTATGGGGATTAGGCACCGCGCCTTTTGTTTACCGATACCGACAGTTTAGCCTATGAAATTCAAACAGAAGATTTTACAAAGACATGATACCCCACATACAAGACAAGTTTGACACCTCTAATTATGAAGCAAATAATCCTTTTAGAATTCCAATAGGTGTAAACAAAAAAAATATTGGTAAGTTTAAAGATGAATGTAGGGGTAAGTGTATGGCGGAGTTTGTGGGTCTTCGAGCTAAAATGTACTCGTATCGGATGGACGATGGTAAAGACACTAAGAAAGCCAAAGGTATGAAAAAGGCAGTTATTAAACGTAACATTACATTTGAAGATTACAAAACTTGTCTTAATACACAACAACCTTCGTATAGAACAATGAATGTCATTCGTAGTCATCTTCATACCATGAACGATGATAAACGGTACATTTTACCCGATGGCATCAGTACCCTGGCACATAGACTTTACAACATTGAAAAAAATACCTTAAAGACGTGTGTTGGTAGAAGTAGCAATGCCTGGATCACACAAACATTATAGATGTAGTAGTAAAACCCTGGGTTTAGAACGAAACAGTTAACACATGTAGACAAAAGATGAATGTTTTGGAAGAACGATCGCTTTCGTTATGAGGCTCGTAAAATATATGATACAAATACACAACATCCAACTTCCCAACAAACCCCTGTCGAACAGTGAGTTGGAAAAAGCAGTTAAGTCTCTTAAGATTTCATATTTTAGAGGTGTGTTTATCCGATATACGTTACTCAGAGTGTGGTATTTTAAACCACAATACCTTAAGGGGACCTGGAACCCATTGGACGTGTTGGTATAAGACGACAACTAGCAAAGTGTATTTCGACTCTTACGGACTTCCACCCCATGACAAAATGGTAAATTACTTAAAACCTACGATATACTACAACACCGATGAACTTCAGATAAGAGGAACAGTGGTCTGTGGACACTTTTGTTTGTATGTGTTGAAATTGTTGTCGGAAGGTCAACCTTTTGATGACGTCGTGTTTTCCATTGGATGTTATAAATAAATGACAGACAAATTTGGATTTTATGGACAGAGCGACATCAATAGGAGTCAATTGCTGGAAGACTTAAACATGAACGACAATCGTATTACCAACTTGAAACATCCGAGTCACGGTGTGGATGCTACAACGAAACGATGGGTCATGCAACAACTGAAAGACGTGACAAGCATAACCGAAGCATTACAATCCGAGTGTAAACGGATAAAAATAGGATATGATGCAGCAATCAAAGAACTCTGGAAAAATAGTTAGAGTCTAATACCACCCTGCAACAAAAACTTGAGAAAAAAGTGGATACGATTAACACCACAAAACAAAAAATCGATGTACTGGTGGATCGCATGTTGGCGATGGAAGAGCAAACCAAAGAGGACTTGGATGGTAAAGGATGTTCATGCAATTGAAAGATCCTGCTGGGAGATTAAACAATAAAACTGTGAGTGGATCGGTATCTGGTAAAGACATAGCTCAGTTGTTTAAACCTTTACCACCATGATATAAATAAAACTGACAGACAAATTTGGAATGTATGGACATGAAGACATCAATAAGGATAGTTTTCTCGAAGCTCTGAACATGAACAACAATCGTATCACTAACTTAAAATCTCCGAGTCACGGTATGGATGCTGCAATGATGAAACAATGGGTCATGCAGCAAGTGAAATACAATACGAGACAATTAGAATTACAATTACAATCCAAGTGTGAGCAAATAAAAACAGATATCAAACAAATCGAAAAAGAATATGATGCAACCATCAAAAAAGTTAAGAAGAAAGTGGATAGTTTGAAACCAGACTGCAACAAGAATTCAATGGAAAAGCAAATGAGTTTTAAAACTATCTTACAACAAAAAATCGATGCATTGGAAAATCGTTTGTTACTCATGCAAAGTATTACCATGTCAAGAATCGATACATTGGTGGAACGTTCGTTGGCGATGGGAGATAAAAACATGAAAGATATAAACGATTTAAGGATATACCTTCGATTGGTGAAACGTTCTTAAAGGGGAAGAGTTAACCTTTTTGTTCTTCGGACTAAAGAACAAAAAGCTTACACATTCTTATTGCATGTCTGATTGTTTGATCCAAGAATTAAAGGACTTAGGGTATTCTTTCCATTGAACAAAGACTTCTTTCACACCACCCTTGGTTCGTTTTCGCAAGACCTTTTCGATGCGGTACATGTCTTGATCCGTCTTTTGAAGTTCGGGCTCGTAGAACGAACCTTTTACTTCCTCGGCATTTAAATCCTTGATATGTTACGTTTGAGGTTGAGTGTTTATAACACGAGAGACACCGAAAAGACTTCTTCAGTCCACCTAGGGGTATATCCCTTTTCAAACACACCTTTCTTTTTAGTGATTCGAACTGTATCCCTTACTACTTTAAGTTTACCCTGTTTTAATGTAAGAAGGTTACCATACAAATTCCAGTTCACTTTGTTTTCGTGTTCTTTTTGACTTGCAGCGATAGGAGTCATTTTAATGGATCTATGTTTAGACGTATTGTATTGATGCACGAGATCATCCAACACATCGATGTATGTGCGCGTAGAATTAGCCGAAAAGTATGTAAATATTTTATCTTTCATGGTACGGTTCCAACGTTCAACGACACTCGACTTTTCTTCATTCTCAGTAGAGTACAGTTCAATATTGTGCTTTCGAAGTAACTCCTTCCCTCTTTGTGGTAAAATTCGGTACCTTTATCCGTCCATAACTTTTGAGGAGGTCGTGATGATGATGTGAAGACCACTTTGAAGGCATCTTTAACTGTCAACCTTTCTTGTTTCTGAGAGGTATGAGCCATCCGTATTTGGAAAACACATCGATGATGCTTAAAATGAATCTAAAAATCCTTTGTTATCGCGGGAAAAAGCGTCACTCCAAATCTCATCCACACCTCCAGCGATCACACTTCTTTTCTTGAATTGACGTCGAACGGGTTGATGTAATTCTGCTAATTGATCTGTCTAAAGAACTTTTTTTCATGTCCCAAACCAAATCGTCTTTTAGTACCGATGAGAGGTTTAACGATACCACGATCCATTTTCTCGCTCATGGTTGGATGGTGAATGAAGTCTAATTGAAAAAGCATGCTTTTTCACACACGGAATTACGTGTCGGTGTATCTTTATGTCGAGCACAACAGAGGTCATGACGATAGGCAGCTTCATCGACTCGATTGATAGGTTTAGACCAAGATTTAGGTGTTTTATCTGCATTGAGTCGATGATGTAACTTTGTTCCGGGTCCCGTAAACTGATGTCCCGGAAGATGCATTTCTAAGGATAGATGGTTAATTAGCTTGTTCATAAATCCCTTACCGGTAGACCTTACAAACTGGGATTTCTTTGATCCACACACGGCGCAGATTCCACCTTTTCGTCGTCGTCCGTTGCTAGTCGTCTCTTCAAAGAGACTTTTCGTTTCTGTCGTCCTTTTACATTTCAAACAATAGAGTGTCATTTATTTAAATAAATGGACGTTGAAGACATCTCGTACAATGAAACGACTGTGAACAGAAAGAATCACTTCCTTCTTCCGCAGCGATCGATTCGAGGACTGATTATTGGCAAGTCAGACTGTGGTAAGACAACATTACTCAGCAACTTTCTTCTCAAAGAGGACTGGTAAGATTACAATTGCTTGCACGTGTTTGGAAAATCACTTCATCAACCCATCTATCAACTGTTGCAACACACATTGGAAAAGGGATACACCAAAAACGACATACGATCTTAGTTATCCGTGAAAGGAAAATGTCCTCATTCTTTAATCGATGTTGTAAAAGACTAACCCCACCTCAACATCCTAGTGGTACCGAGGCCTTCTTTTATGAATAAGGAGACAAAGTACCAGACCCTCGACAACTGGATTCCCATGGTAAAAACTTTATGGTGTTTTGATGATTTGATGTTCAGTAAACAAAACAAGTGTGAAGATCACTACGTTCGAGGTCGACATAACAATGTGGATTGTTTCTGACTATGTCAAAATTACTTTAAAGTTCCACCACGTAAAACGAATCGGGGAAAATAGTAACTTCATTTGCTTACTTCTACAAGACGCTAAAAATATACAACACATTCATCATGATTATTGCTTAGACCTCACATTTCAAGAATTTAAAACATTCTGTAATCAGTGTTGGAAAGAGCCTTACGGATTTGTGACCCTCGACCTAACTAGCACTAAGGAAAATGGTAAATACAGATTCAAATTAAAAGACTTTTATGTCCTTAAACAAAACGGACTCCATTAAGGATTTTAAACCTTACTTTGAACTGTTTAGTCATAGTAGTAATAGTAGTAGTAGTAGTAACAATGATGATGTATGTGACCATAGCTTTGTAATGTTTGACCACAGGTTAAAACAATGTTTAACATGTGGTGTTGAACACATCACAACCGATTTAGTAATGGTGATGACTTTGAGTGTTGGAATTTAGGTAAAACCTTCCACAAGTCAAAACACCAACCTCAACAACCACAATGCACTTCAACGATCATCTCAGGCAGTGGTATCGCAACCATTCACGACTTCGTCAAACGTAATAACTAAATGAATGATATACTTAGTATCACAGAAGGTTTGTCTTTTGATGAAAGTATTTAGGAGTATCAAGTCCATGAATACGAACCCCAAACTTGAGCATCCTTAAACAGTTCCGGTGCTGAAATACGAATCAACATCGAAACCCAGGATCTGTTTGTTCATTTATCTGAACTTGTCAACAATGGTATCATGTATCTCTTCAAAAGCATCGGATAGAAACTGTCCGGTCAGCAGATTGAATACCTCAATGATCCAGGTATAGCGACTACACTCTTGGGGTTGTTGATATATTCAGACGACTATATCAAATCACAAGGTCTCAACCAATTGTGGTATAAAAATTCTACGACTGACGCCGAGGCTGAAAACATCGGTTTTGCAGCTAGACATGGTTACATTATTACCAAACCTACCCCCACAGGAACGTTTTCGTTTAGTCCCTACCTTTAAAACACATCTTTGGTTTTACAGTAGATTATACCAAAATCATATATGGTTTTAAACATGAACTCACATTGGTACGAGATTCTGATGAAAACGCGGTATTCAGAGCAGCAGGAACAGATCGAGCAAAAATCGTATTAAGTAAACTATCCTGGTTAGTTCCTCATGTGATCCCCTCCGATGACAACAAGATGACACTATACAAAACCATTCAAAGCAAGACTAAACTCGACTGTGGTTTCCGCATGAGACAGTGTGATTCTATATCCGTTCCCGAAAGTAGAGAATTGGGATATCACTTGGCGACTCTCTGCTAAAAGTAGACGGGAAAAACCTAGATACATCATCATAGCCTTCCAAACCGATAAAAGTAACTATCAAGTAGAAAACGCAGCACTGTTCGATCAATGTTTTTTAAAGAAACATTTATGTCACCTTAAATGCGCAACGTTATCCAGCTGTAGACTTTAACACATAATTTAATCAGTGTAAAATATCTAGAATATACAAAGAAACCGCCGATTTTCGTAAACAATTCTTCAAGATGGATCATCTCATAAGTAATAATAATATCAACACTTCCGATTTTACAGACCTCTATCCTTTGTTTGTGATCAATGTGAGTCACCAGTCTGAAAAGCTAAAAGAGCCAGTGGTTGACATTCAAGTCAGGGTAGAGTTTGAACGCAATGTTCCAGCAAACACTGAAGCCTTTGCACTGGTGATCTCAGATAGAGTCCGACAGTGCAAGTCTGATGGACAAAAGATGAACGTTGTGTTCTAAAGATAAATAGATCATCACTTATTACAACGCATTGTTGAAAATTCAGCACCTAGGGAGGGTTACTTTTTTATCGTGTCGGTTAATAACAACAAAATCGATACCAGGTTCGATCCACCTATTCACTTAAAAAATGGAAAGAGTTATGAAATGGTTCTGGTCAACCTGGAGACTTACTACTCTTTCCCAAATATTCATGCAGGGAACAACACGTTTCGTTATTCTAATGATAATGGTGCTACCTGGTTTACCGTTGCGTTAAACACTGGCTCTTAATCTATCGAAAACATCAGAAAAGTGTTACAAAGGAATCTACAACTCAACAAACACCTCACCAAAATCCAGATCGGTGCTAATCACAGTACACTGATGGCAACACTTACTTTAGCTAGAAACTATCAAGTCGATTTTAATGTCGACAATAGCATCAATACAGTGCTGGGCTTTAACAAAGAAATCTACACGTACGATCGAGCTACAAACGGTTACACAGAGGGTGAGACCATTGTCAACATCATCAGCATCAACAGCATTCTCGTCAATAGTGATATCATCAGTGGTAGCTATGTCAATGGATCACAACAACCCACCATCTACAGTTTCTTCCCAAACGTATCCCCTGGTATGAAAATCTTTCAAACTCCTAGAAACTTGGTCTATTTACCAGTCACACTGAACATCATCAATCGCATGAGTACTACTCTAACGGATCAAGATGGACATCCCATCGATCTGAGAGGTGAACATTTAAGCATACGTTTTCATTTTCGTGAGATATAAACCACCTTAAAGCTAAAAAAGGTAATGACTTAATATGGAACACAAGAGATCTTATTGGTGTGTGTGTAAATTAAACTCTGACATGGACTCAGTGTTTTGTCCCATAGACAAACATAACCAATCCACATTTTGTAAGTATTGGAGTAACATTACAGTAAAGGATTGCACGTTAAAGAATCAAAAGTATGTGGTGCTTCCTTACCCCTTTAGTTCGTTTGAATGTTGCTTAGCCTTCATTGAAGACAATGCGCATGATTACACGTTTGTTAGGAGTAAAGCGTTAGTGTTAGACATGTTTAAACAAGTCAGTAATGAACCCTAACCTTGTCGTGCTAGTCATCGATCGGTGTTAAGTGTGTTTGGAGGACCTATGGGGTATGATGAATTTAAAAAGCTGTTCGTAACTAAACCGTATTACATGCAATATGCTTTACTACTGAAACCCCTTCAAAACGAGTATGCTGTGGTAACAAAATAAAACGTGCAGAGTGGCGCAGTGGAAGCGTACTGGGCTCATAACCCAGAGGTTCGTTGATCGAAACCACGCTCTGCTAATTATTAAAAACGGTTTTGTTTTTTAGGGAATTAAACCAGTTCCCTAAAAATAAATCTTCGTTAGGTATAAATAAATGAACTATCATACGTATGGTTTAAATTCGACACAAGGTCAAACCCATAAATTACAAAAAGTAGTCAAGAATGGTTGTCTTGTTAGTATCCGTTTATCGCATGCTAATTTAACGGGTAACGATAAAATGTTGCTCACTCAGCGGCAAATACAAAAGATCGACAAGCTGTTAAAAAGTGGTAAAGGTGGTATGGTCTTGGAGTTGATGTAAAACAACTCAAACAAAACATGCAAAAGGAAGGTGTTTTTTTGGGAATGTTAGCCGGATTAGCCATGCGAGCTCTTCCCATGTTCGCTAAAACAGTACTCCCCGCTTTAGTTGTAGCTTGTTAAGTGGTTTAGGTAGTGCTGCCATGAGTAAAGCCGTTGGTTCTGGTCTCTACCTTAAACGAAAAAATAATGTTTGCATTTGTTAAAAACAAGGTAACGGTTCATACCTCACCCTCAGGTCAACTCCCTAACACCTATGGAGATGGATTGTATTTATAACATGGAGGTAAATTTTATAAAAATGATAAACAGGGTAGTGGTTTGATTTTAGGTCATAATAGTCCTTTAAGTCAAGTTCCTCTTCTAGGTTGGTTGTTATAAATAAATGGATGTCGTAGACTCTAACAAGCGATCGTATCGGGAAGACAAAATTCGATCTGTTGAACACCTTCTAGAGGTAGAGATTCTTAAATACACCAACATTTTAAAAACATACAATTTAACACGTCCCTTTTGACGTCAGGGAACAATCACTTTTTAATTGTGACGTCAAATGTTTTGAATTATGATGTCAAAGTTTACGGGAACCTGTGTGATTTTACGTAATGGCGGACAAATTTGCATACAAGTGTAAATACGTCTATTGATTGGCTTATACGGAATCACGTGTCATAGTTTAATTTCGATGTTTTTCCAAAAATTGGCAGGAGCGATGATTAACCCCATCAAATTGAAGCCTCCATCGAACAACCCTATTATTCCCCGGTGAATAACCCCGAAAAATTGAAGCCTCCATCGAACAACCCTATTATTCCCCGGTGAATAACCCTTGTCGTATCTCAATGATCACGAGTTAACTCTCTTTAAAGTATGACGTCAGATAAACAAAAACAAATATGGCAACGGCCAGGTTAGAGGTCCATCAAATGACGAAGAAACAAGACCAAATAAGACTTGGAAATTCATCTAGTGTCGACGATATCTCTTGAAAACGGCCCTTTTCAGGGCCATCTATATTTTACAGAAAGAGTCTACCTTTGTTGTACATACGCGAAATTTCACAAAAAAAGTCACAATAGTATACTTAATAGACACAAAATAGTTTGTTTCTAACCTAAGTGTTTTGACAATCTGTTACAATATTTTATTGTCATTTGTTCGTTCGGTATAATAAAACAATTATGGCCCATTGAGTCGGTGAATATCAAAAATTGTCAAAACTAGTAAGGGTTATTCCCCTCGGGCTAAAGCCCTCGTGGAATAACCCTTACTCGGGTTGACAATTTTGGATATACATCTCCTCAGCGGGCCATAATTGTATATTGTTACATGCTTAGACTCTTATTACACTGAAAAACAACACTTACGACTCCCTAAGAAAAACACGTTAATCACACCAATATTTTTTAATCTAGTGTTTGCTAGATTAAAAATGAATTGGACATACATTTTTTTAATCTTTATCTTCTTCATCATCACTTTCACTGTAAAAGCCACTGTCAAACTCACTATCACTGTCCAACCCTTCAAACTCGCTATTATCGTCACTATCCTCATCTAGGTTAAGGTTGTCGAGTACTGAGTACTGTCTTAACTATGTAGTATAAAACTTTATCGTCATCACTAAAAAGCCAGTCTCCACTTAAATAACCATATTAACCATGTCATCCACATCTTCTGTATTAAATCGGTTTTGCAGAGGTACTATTGTATTAATAATCGCGTTAACTACCATAGTAACTTTGTTTTAAAATCGTCTTGTAAATTAATCGTTATTATTAATCAAATGTATTTTTAAAGTTTTTTCAATTTCATACCATTAAAAAGAAAAATACTAAAAAAAGGTCTGACAATGTCAACTAATTCCATTTTCTATGTGCATACAAAAGGTCTATTCTATTTGAGAACAATTTAGTTATTAAAGAGTCTCTATTTGAGAGATTACTTTATTATTGCTATTCTATTAATAGCAGTCTCTATTTGAGAGATTATTATATGTTGTTATTCTATTTGCTCATTGCTTTTAATACTCTATTTGAGAGATTTAATATCTTTTTGTTATTCTATTTGAGAACAATTTAGTTATTAAAGCAGTCTCTATTTGAGAGATTACTTTATTTTGCTTTTCTATTAATAGCAGTCTCTATTTGAGAGATTATTTTATGTTGTTATTCTATTTGAGAATAACTTGTATTATCAATCTCTATTTGAGAGATGATTATTACTGTTTGGTTTTTTTAAAACAAGACAAAACAGTCCTTTACTTCCTATGTTATAGCGTTAAAATAGATCCTGCACTGTGTGATAGATAAGTATGTGAGAATTCAAATTGGAACTATTCTACATATTACAAGAAAGGAAACATATAGGCTAGGGATACCTGATGAGGATAGGCCTAGGTCTACATGACCATAACCGAAACACCTTTTTTAGTATTAGAAACCCAGACCTGATCTGGATTTCTAATCTAAAAATACACACACAATAATTATACTACAAACATGCAAGTGTGAATTTCTAGAAAAATATGAATATATATGCAGAAGAATGTATTCCATAACCAGAAATATTTATCATACACTGAGTTTACCAGCTAGATCTAAATTACTCTAATTGTATGCACATAGAAAATGGAATTAATCACGAAGGATTATAATAAGATATACTGGATTGGTCCTGGACCCGATTGATTTTAATATAAATGTATGCACATATAAAATTGAATTAAAACGAAGGATTATAATAAGATATACTGGATTGGTCCTGGACCCGATTGATTTTAATTTAAGACAACGTCAGACTAATATTCTCCACTAAAAAAGGTATGACAACGTCAAACAAATTCTGATAATGTTGTATAGCAACAACGCAACGTAAATTGTATTATGACGTTGACGTTTGAGCCTTAGCGCTTCTACCAATTTTACACCATGATCTAATTTTTAATTTAGTGTTTAGCTAGATTAAAATTTTTTTTAACTAGGAGTAAGAGGTGTTAAAGTGAAAGTAGGAAATTAAACTTGTTGTAAACTAGAGTAATTTTACATTCTAAACAAGTCGTAGGAAAATTACTCTTGTTTAGTCTTTTAACTTATTTTAATCCCTGTACTTCTTACAAAGGCACCGTCCAAGGGTTCCTTCTCTCTGTGTAACCCACTGCAAGCCCACACCCTTGTCGTGTCCCCTTCCCTAGTTTTCATGGTAAGTATACTACTCTTACCAAACTTACCATCTACTTAGTTCACTTCTATAATTTGGTAAAAATCCCCGGTGGGGAGGTCTTTCCATTTTAAAATTCTTCATTTTTTTGTTCCTGTACCTTGTCTTCAAACGCATTAACACTCATAAATTCATTGTCAAAAGAAGCCATCATAATATAATACTATATTACTCAACTCTTTATAGTTATTTTTTTCAATTTTGTAGTACTACTTTCAAAATTCAACTCCTACTCCTATTCAAATGTTTACCTTACTTTCTAACATGTAAAATATTCAACTCTTACTCCTATTCAAATTTATACACCATGTTTCAAAATGTTAAAATTACTTTTACTCCTATTCAAATTTTTACACCATGTTTTCAAAATGTTAAAAAAGTTAAAAATTTAGATATGCCGCAGAATTCTATAATATTAAGACACTTCTTTCCAATGAAATGGGTCAGCAAATTATGAATAACGTTTCAAAAGTGACCTTATTTTTCTGAGGAAAGAAAGAATTTATAAACATGAATAAAAAGTTAATTTGAGTATTGTGTACGTCAATGAGTTACATATCCAACCGACACAAACGAGACTTTCAGAGGTTAATTATTATACTGTCTTAAAAAATGGATGAGTATATGTATAAATATATATGTCAAACTCTAGAAAATGCGTAAATAAATCGAACAGATTTTTTATTGATCAGCCATCAATATAAACATGTATGTCTAATATATTCAAAACAACTCTGAACATTAAGTACACATCATTCAATCAATGTAATAATTCTAGTCGATGCTAAGACTTAAAGTAAGGACAGCTAAATTCTGTTAAAAAATTTGTACTCCCTGTTCTATTTTTAAATGACTTCCTTGATCAATGTTGATAATTTTAATTAACTGTAAATTCAACGAATCGTTTAAATCAAGTATTACATGTCGATATATTGTTTGATTTTTAAATTAAAAACTACAAACGTAATGGCATTAGGATAACCATTAGAGGTACAGTAACGTCTTTTCGCATTTTATGTTTAATTTGTTTTGTATTCAATTGCATATACAAAATGAAATTTTGCACTTTTCTGACTTTTCATGAAAATCCAAATAGAACTTTTTTCAAGTATAATATATTTTTTTTAAATTTCGAAACATGCCGGTGTTCTCCATCTATATCATTACAAGTAGCTGTTTAAACCCGCTGCATTTGTTTGCACCTGTCCTAAGTCAGGAACCTGATGTTCAGTGGTTGTCCTTTGTTGATGTGGTTCACAAGTGTTTATCGTTTCTCGTTTTTTAATATAGATTAAACCGTTGGTTTTCCTGTTTGAATGGTTTTACCACATCTTCTTATATCTAGTTAGTACATGTGTGTGGTATTTTTGTTTGTTATGAAATATTATTTTTATAATTAAAATATGTTCATACAGGTTTTATTGAAACATAAAACAAAAACAATTGATTTGTGTACGCAAACCGCTATAATGATTGATTAGTGTTTCAAACAGAGAACACGGTCTTTCTAAAAATACAGTTCAGTCGTTAAATTTGTCGGTTCGCAAAGGACTCACAGTAGAATACTTATCGATACTCAAATACAAATCTACCATTTTTGGTTCAAAAAGTTCTATACTTTGTTTTGGGGAAAATGGCATTCTAATTTTAAGTAAATGGGATTTGCTTTTACCATTTGGTATCAGATATTTGCACTGTATCTTTTGGAAACGGGTATATTTAAATGTTACGGATATATGATATATTGAATTATTTTAAACATGTGACTATTTATAATTTGTAGGATACATGTCATATTATATTTCCATGCATCTACAAATAATATTGATTCTATCTGAGAACAAGTTCTCAATTTTCAACTCGAGTTACAGGCGTTGTTTCATTAGAGATATCTAAATGTAATATCTCAAAATATAAGGCCTGACGTAAAACAGTGTGTTCCGAAGTGCTGGTCGTATAAAATTGCTATTTTGATTTGAATGTTTAAGCACTATTTCTAACAGAAGCAGTTCAAATGTAAACATAAACAATAACAAGTATTGAAGGAGTTAAAAAAATCTAACGAAGAGAGATTATCCTCTTAAAGACAACAATACGCATACAAATATATACGACTAACTAGATAATACATGTCTAGACAAGATGTTAAAAACATAAGGAGACAATAACAAAGGTCTCGACTCAAACACATCTGGCAGGGATAAACTGAGAGTGCTGATCAGTTAAGGATGTAGTTAGGTGAAATTAAAAAAATCTAGTCAAAAGAGCGTTAGTAAAGGAACAAAATAAGCTAAAAATATTGATAGGTTATGGAACTCCTTTTTGAGATATTCGGACTATTACCTTATATTAAGCATTGGCATTATTTGGGTCTCAAATCGTAAGAAAAAAATCTAGAATCTGCTTTAATTTTGGTAGTGACCTTTTATGTGATATTGAAATTTTCCATGAAAAGAAAATCGGGTGATATGGGGCAAAATATTTTATCCTGTATCTTAGGAAAAAACCCAAGAAGTCCGAACATCTGGCAAAATTCATAAACCTAACCTGAGTACATCCTTAAAAACCAATTATTAACAACAACGTAAATTCCTAAAATGTTTTATTTGATATTTTATATGACCAACAATACAAAAAGTACAAAACAAGTGAACATGAAATCAGTATAATTTAAATCACATAAGAGAGAAATGTTCCAGTCACTGGTATTAAGATCAAAGTGTTATTGTGTTTCTGCCTCGATGCCTTCAAATCAATAATACTAATCTATTGAATTTTGAATAATGACTTCTTACTCCTTATTCATAATAGAATATAATTGTACTTCCGTATATCTATTCCAAATAGTGGAGTCAAGTTTAACAATCTTATTTTGTATTGAATACGGTCATATTCGCATATGCGGTAATTTTACTTGTATTGATAAACGATGTGAGGTATATATTAATGATACCACGACCCAATGACAAAAATAGCCAATGGGTATATAAACCTCAACATAAGTCTTAAAGGATGTACACCTCTGAGGAGCCAAAAATTTCTAGAATTAAACTTTTTTTCTTAACCTGATTTATGGGTTTATATGATGGTATGAAAGTAAAGTAAAATCATATGGAGGTGCACTTTTTTTTTTTTTTGCTACGGCTATTTGAAAGTACCCTATTTGTAATGTTTTTCCAATTTTTCATCAATTCTACCCATTTTTGGGGTATTATCATGAAAAAAATCACAGTTTCACAATTAAACTTTTTTCATACTTTCACTAAAGATGAAGTAGACCAATCTGAATAAATTTAACTTAAAAAAACTATAGGTTGGTATATACCATGCTGTCAATTTGATAAATTTGGAATTTTTTTAGTACAAAAATCAAATTATTTCAACTTCTTTGTTATAAATGATTTAAAAATACATATCTAAGAATTTTGAAAAGAAAAAAATGAAATGGGATGTACATATTTTTGGTAAAATCATTTCTTTGTACCCCTGACCCATTACTCAACATTTTGGCTGATGACACTGACCGGATTGGTTATAAAATTTGAAATTTTTATTATTCAAAAACTACTTATTATACGTACACAATTTTTTCACAGAGTTTAATTTGAAAATAATATTTTTGAAATTCATTGATATTTTCCACTTGTATCACATGTTTTGGAAATAATTCCTTAACAAGATTTCAACAAGACTGAAACATCAGAAGTAACACGTGACAGTTTTTATACACTATGTTAGGCTTAAAATCGTTCCTAGTAAAAACGTTCATTGCGAAAAAAAAAAAATTAACAAAAATTATCAAAGACAGATTAATAAATTACGAAAACATTATGATAAGACATAAGATAAATACTGAAAAGATAGGCACATGAATATGTAAAAGGTCGAAAATTAAACTATTTTTTTTAGATCTCAATCCTCCCTATTCTTAAATCTCGATGAATGAGTGGACTAGCAAAATAGGGTATATTAGAGCAAACAATAAAAATCAATTTAGAATAAGCTTCTTACTCTGAAATAACGAAATAATAGATAACAACGACTAAATGAAAAACGATAATAAAATAGTTTAAACAAATTATCAAATAAGTCGAGTCCACTAACTTTGGTGGATAGTTGTCTCATTGGCAATCATACCTTATCTCCTTATTTTTAAATTCATTGTATAATAAAATATAAAAAGGAAATGATTAATAATAAAATGCTTCGCCCAGCGCAGCCTGATACGACCGCAGAGATCGAACCCTGAACAGTTGGGGCAAATTTGGACACAATATTCAAGCTTGATACTGTCCGAATTTGAATTGTGATCAAATTTTTGACATAATATAGGTTTCTGACACAAAATAAATGTGGTCAAAGCTCTTAAAAATTTGAAATGGGACATTTAATTTACCTAGTTTGGTCTGATATCCAAAATCTAACAGCATGGTTATATTCAGCACATAAAAAAAAACACCAAAAATTTAATTTTAGTTGAAATCAAACAAAGTTTAATTTTTTCAATGTAGACCAATTTAAAAATGGGGCCCAATATTCAAAATAGTAATACAAGGTTAGAACCCCCAAAATAAAGACTTGAAATTAATCCCATTGAAATTGGTTAAACGATTTGTATTTATTTTCAATTGAAGATTTCTTGCTATTGCACAATACTGTGATATTGTGCAATACTGTGCTATTACGCAAGAAATCTTCAATTGCGCAGTATTGCGCAATAGCAAGAAATCTTCGATTGCACAGTTTTGCGCAATCCTGTGATATTGCGATATACTGTGCTATTGACCAATAATGTGCTATTGTGCAATACTGTGCAATTGAAGATTTCTTGCTATTGCGCAATAGTGTGCAATTGAAGGTTTCTTGCTATTGCGCAATACTATTTCTTGCTATTGCGCAATACTGTGCAATTGAAGATTTTTTGTTATTACGCAATAGTGTGATATTGCGCAATACTGTGCAATTGAAGATTTCTTGTTATTGCGCAATACTGTTAATCGGTTATATATAATAATTAACACACCCTGTTTGGTATGTATCTCCTGCCATATCAGTATTTGTTGCTTGTATATATAAATCAGAAATAATCAATGTAAAAATGGAAAATTTTTAGACAAAAAATTATGAAAAAATGCCCCCCCCCCAAAAAAAAAATAACCCCAAAAATTGGAAAAAAAAAATTCCCTCTTCACTTTTTGACCCCCCCTTTGGAGTAATTACCCCAAAACTCGATCCTAGCCTTCCCTTTGTGGTATGGAACCTTGTATTACAAATTCAGAGAGATCCACACACTTAAACACAAGTAATTGTTTTGAAACTTGAAAAATGCTTGATTTTGGCCCTTTTTTTGCCCCTAATTCCTGAACGTTTGAGGCAATTACCCCCCAAACTCAATCCAAGCCTCTCCATTGTGATATGAAACCTTGTGGTACAATTTCAGAGAGATCCATACGCTTAGACACAAGTTATTGTCCTGAAACTACAAAAGGCGAACCGTTGGTACCATAACCCCCAAAATCAATCCCAACCTTCCTTTTGTGGTATTGAATCTTCTGGTACAATTTTATAAAGAATCCATTCACTTAAACTAAAGTTATTCTCCGGAAATCAAATGTGTCTTCGGACGACGACGACGACATGATAACATTATACGAACGCAAATTTTTTGCGGTCGTATAACAATGAGAAATGAATATAATTTAAAAAAAAAAAATACACGAAATTAAAATTTATCAATTAAAAGTGTTTGTCCCTAATATTTTATTAACTATATATTTACTTTCAGGTATCACAGATCGAATTTATTCGTTCATAGTGTGTTAATTTACGTTTTGATTGAGTTAAGCCTTCCAATTGATGTTTTATCGTGTGTTTTCTATGTTGTGATGTTATACTATTGTTTCAGAAAAGGAGAAGGTTTGGTACCATTAAAACGTTTAATCCCGCTGCAAATGTTTGCACCTGTCCTAAGTCAGGAATCTGATGTACAGTAGTTGTCGTTTGTTTATGTAATTTATACGTGTTTCTCGTTTCTCGTTTTTATATATACTAGACCGTTGGTTTTACCGTTTGAATGGTTTTACACTAGTACTTTTGGGGCCCTTTATAGCTTGTTGTTCGTGTGAGCCAAGGCTCCGTGTTGAAGGCCGTACATTGACCTATAATGGTTTACTTTATAAATTGTTATTTGGATGGAGAGTTGTCTCATTGGCACTCACACCACATCTTCCTATATCTACAAACGGGGGATTGGGGTGATGGTTTGTCGAACTGCTATATATCCAATGAAATTTAACCTGTATATTGTGTGATTCAAATTTTTTGAATTTTTTATATTTTTGTCTACAAGTCATGGTAATTATTTTGTAAAAATTTTATGAAAATTAAACGAGCCATCTATTTTAATCAATGTTTTGGGTACCTGGTTATTTTTTTCATAAAAGTAATGACCTCCTATAAATCGGGTCATTGGTTCTAGAAGATTCGCGGATACAATATGCTGACAAACAAACGGATAAAACATTTACCATACCAAACAGTCCTCATCACTACCGTTGACTGATGATGGAATTAACTTAACATTGAACTCAACTGATATTGTTGCTGAATAACAAAATACACCAACCTTGTCAGTTATCATAATATAATTAATTGAAGTCTTTATTCCGGAAGTATAACAAAGTGAGATAAGTATGGCTGCATTTGTACTTACTATTAGAGCTGTTTTTTTTCAGATGTATTTTATCTGACAATTTCGAAACAATGTCTGACTATTTAATGGTTGCGTCTATAGATTTTGGCACAGCCTATTCTGGGTATGCCTTTTCTCTGACGACTGATTTCAAACGTGATCCACTAATAATTCATTCCAATCAGACCTGGAATTGCAGGTAATGCACAACTAATGTCATTGAAGACACCTACCTGTATTCTTCTCGATAAAAACAGAAATGTTAAATCCTTTGGATTTGAAGCAGAAAGTGATTATTCACAGTTAGAGGAAGAGGACAATGAAAATCAAGAAGATTATTACTTCTTTCATCGTTTCAAAATGATACTGTATGACAAAGAGGTAATGACATTTTTAAAAATGCAAGTGACAAAATCTTTTTTGTTCATACTTGCACCACACATACTTTGTAGAGGTAATATTTATTTTTGAGACTGTGGTAAACGTAGAAATCCGAGCCTTCATATTTACAAATAAACACCATCTTTGTAGAAAATAACACGATTTATTTGCACTGCATGTATATACACACGTTACAAAGTTCACATAAAATACAAAACACACGGCATACACTCCGACAGTTAACACCATTCCAGCTATTCTGTTCATTCGTCAACAGTCCCATCTAAACATCTTTCTTCTCTCACGTCATTATCACACGTTATTAACAACGTTAACACTGTATTGCATAATCACGGACATGCAGACAAAGTCACAGTCACAACAGAGACGATTGTGGTTTATAAACACTTACAAAACTAAATTACTCCTATTATTTCAAATTCAAACACTTTGAGTTACCTTATAATGTGATTTAGTCTATTACATGGCTAAACATGAAATGATGCTTTACGATTACCATTCGATGACAGAATTTGTAGTAAGGTTTTATCACGTGTCTTTGCAATGTTAGTTGTCATTTTGACCTTGCTGTAAGGGGAAGGCAATATACATGTAGTTAATCGTCGATGACATTTCATTTGAAGAGCAACAGGCATTGTTTCATTTATTCAAATTGTTTTCAAGTATTTCAATTGTTTTTGATTTCATATCATTTCTTTTTAAAATATCGATATCTTCAAAGGGACAAAAGAAGAACTTAGTCTAGTTTTATCCAGTATATTACAAAGCAAAACTCTTTTTTTAATCTTTGACGGACGATAAATGTAAATAAATTTTCAAACCGAAAGGCACTGTTACAAATATATGCTAAGATGGATGCGTCATAGTTTTGAATATCGAACTACATCTGATATCGTTATCATTCCTTTTCAGAATCTAGAACAACAAAGACTTAAGGATGTGACAGGAAAAACTCTTGCCGCTTTAGAGGTATTTTCAAAATTTATTAAAGCACTGAAAGACCATTTATTGACTCAAATTATTGAAAAGGGCAAAACCATAGAGCCACATGAAGTACGATGGGTATTAACTGTTCCAACGATATGGACGGATGCATCTAAACAGTTCATGCGGGAATGTGCACACCAGGTATAAACTAAACAGTTCTTATGGGAATTTTAACATAAGCTATAAACAATTATCTCACGTAGGAATGTGCACATCAGGCATAAACTTTAAACATCTCACGTGGGAATGTGCACATCAGGTATAAAATAAAAAATCTCACGTGGGAATGTGCTTATCAGGTATAAACTGAAAACATCTCACGTAGTGATGTGCACATCAGGTAATAAACCAAACATCTCATGTTGGCATATGCACTTTATGCATACACTAAACATCTCATGCGCGAATGTGCACATCAGCTTTAAACGGCCAGAAATCACCTTAAACTTTTAGCCAACAAAAGACAAAAATCAATAATAAATCTAACAAGTTTTATTATTCAATTTTACAAGAACAACATCATCCGGAATTCTTCTCTTAACTGTTGCGGAATCCAAACGGAATATTATGTCTAATAAGTTCACAAACTAGTATGATATTGTTAACTTAGATAAAAGTGTCACTCCAACATCTCCAGAGATCTTCGGAGAATACCTATATATTTCTGTATTTCTGTATATTTAGTACAATTCAGCGTCTTTGTATATAGTTACGGCGGAAACTTCTAGAACACTATAGAAGGAAACTTCTGGAACACAATAGAATGGGAAACTTTTAGAAAACTTTAGAAGTTTAAATTATGCATCGTAGATTATGATCATTCCGGAATTATTATGCAAGTCAAATTATTCCATCTGTAACTACGATTGTTCAAGTGATTTCAAAACTACGCAGTAACATTATTTTGTAAACAACTATATATAGGTCACAACCCAATTATGTAAACATCTTATAAGGCCACTAAAAAAAATTAGGCCAAGATAAATAATCATAATAATTACAATTTCATAACAACGTGGGAATGAACACATCAGGTATAAGCTAAACATCTCACATGGAAATATGCATATCAGGTATAAAATAAACATCTCACGTGGGAATGTGCACATTAGGTATAAACTTAAAACATCTCTCGTGAGAATGTGCACATCAGGTATAAACTACACAGCTCACGTACGATTGTGCACATCAGGTATAAACTAATCATCTGAAGTGGGAATGTGCACATCAGGTATAAACTAAACATCGCACATGCGAATGTGCACATCAGGTATAAACCAAACATCTCACAAAAAAATGTGCACATCAGGTATAAAATAAACAACTCATGTTGAAATGTACACATCAGGTATGAACTAAAAAATCTCACGTGTGAATGTCCACATCAGGAATAAATCAGTTGCATCTCAGGTGAGAATGCGCACATCATTTATAAAGTCTACAGCTCACGTGCGAATGTGCATAGCACAGGCACAAACAAATCATCTTACGTTGAAGTATGCACATAAGGTACTTAATGTAACTTAACATCTCACGTGAGAACGTTCACATCAGGTATAAAATAAACAACTCACGTGGGAATTTGCACATCAGGTACAAACTAAATATATCACTTGCGAATGTGAACATTAGGTTTAAACTAAACACCTCACATGGTAATGTGCACATCAGGTATAAACTAAATATCTCACGTGGGAATGTGTACATCAGGTATAAACTAAAAAGTTCATGCGGGAATCGAAGTAGAAAATTGAATACTGATGCGATTAAAAAAAAAAATATGCCATTAATGTTCCCCCGCCTCAGAAAGTAAAAAAAAAAATAGCTACTCAAAACGCAGAGGTTAAAAAGCAAATTTTGACATTTTTCAAAATCACATACTTCACATATTATGTCTTATGTTATTTGTACGTTTCCTATAAAGGGCAAACAAACTTTTTTATGGAAAATTTGAAGTATTTCAAATATAGAACAATTGATACAGAAGATGTGTAAATTAGAATATGATCTACCGAATTAGACTTTTCACCGGGTGTGTACTTACACGAGTAACACAACGGGTGCCACATGTGGAGAAGGATCTGCTTAACCTCCCTGAGCACCTGAGATCACCCCTGGGTTTTTGGTGGGGTTCGTGTTCCTCAGTCTTTAGTTTTCTATGTTGTGTTTTATATGCTTTTTATTATTTTTTTTGTCATTGTGTTGTCAGTTTATGTTAGACTTATAGTTTCAATGGCCCTTTGGTATCTTTCGCCTTTTCTTTAGACAGTAAACCTAAGACAACGCCTTCCTGTATTTGTCTTTAACAATAAACAAATGTCTTTATAATATTATTTCAAGCTCTAATACTACCTGGGTCGATAAAAAGTTTGAGTTGATATATTTAACAAATATTTGTCATCATCACCAGATGCCATTAACACTGTGTAGCATCACCACCGGATATAGGTATCCCCGAAGCAAAGAAACAATAATAGCGAAAAGTACATATTCTAATCCAAGTACAGTAAACAACTATTCACCGTTATTCGCCGTACAATTTATCCGCTTACTAGTAATATACAAGTTATAGTTTATTTCGAAAAAAGTGTTGTTTAGGCTTATATATGATATACCTTTGTTCTACGAAAACGTCAAATGAATAATTGAAGGATAAATGTGTTTTTAACAAGTTTGAAATTGTCACATGCTTCGTTGAACAGGTACCGTCCTTTCGGATTCTGACGATTGATGAGAGAGAAAAGCCAATTAAGGATCATAATCAGCCCTAAATAGTAGCTACATTATTAGGAATCAGTATCACAAAACTTTACCTGTCAGCAAAACGTAGAATATAACGAAAATAAGAAGAATTTGACCTTACCTGACTTCCCATTTGTTTTTCCACCGGGGGTAACAATATCCTATGGTGATGCTAAACAGTGATGAATGTCAAAAGAATAAATAATAACAACTAAAAACATTTACTGGCAATTACTGATCCCTTGGGACAGGTAGATGATTATGTTGCGATATATTTTTTGAGAATTTTTGTGGGACATAAATGTGGTCATCTGTGACACCAGTGTTATACAAATGTCAAACTAAATCATGATGACGTCATTTATTCAAATAACCCAAAAATGTGAAAGCCAAGGATGTATAAATAACTGAATACGCGATGAGAGCTATATGACCAAACGGGATTGTCGGAATGTTTAGCTATCAACCGATCCTCACTGTCAATTTCTAGATGTAAGCTAAGATATGGAGCAGACTAAACGGTTCCATCTTTTTAAAGTTCAATATGGAACATAGTCGCAAAAAGTAGAATTATTCGTTTTTATTCTTCAGAGTACATGATGATTCCTATAATACTTACACCGGATAAAATACCTAAGATATTCAAAACAATATTACACATTTTGAAAACTATTTGTATCCGAAAAATTATTTAGGAAACTGGGAAAATGTATAAGTGTTGCACAAATGTGCGAATCTATTGAAAGGATTGTTCTTTGTTCATGTAAATTATCACAATACAAGGCGTACAACGTATCTTTGGAACTAAAATCTGCTTCTCCTGATTAGGTGCGATTAATTTATTACTGTTGCAGTGACTGGGCACAGCTTCGCTTTGTTTTACAGTAACCCAATGTTGCTTGAAGATACTATAAATGTTAGTAATTTTGAGAGAAATGAATCAACGATATAACGTTGTATGTAAGGACATTTATATAATTCAGGTACTCTATAGAGTAAAAGAAGATCTGGTTCGTGACCTTTATTGAAGATTATAAGAATCATAAATCAGATATATGCTTGTCTAGGACTATTTAGGAAGTTTCGTTGAAGTATATTATCCGATGGACAGTGTAAACTTTGTTAGGCATACAGTGATGTGAAGGCTTTCGTAAACAATTAAAAACTCTACATTTTGCCTAACTCCCTTTTATTTTATAGCTTATTTAATAAATTTCCGCATTAATAAAGATTGCTTTACCATGCGCTAAAGGATTGCCAGAATGTTATATGACATATTTCTTTATATATTGCAGGCTGGTATAGATGACGAAAAGCTTGTAATTGCCTTGGAACCAGAAGCAGCCTCTATTTTCTGTCAATATCAAGAAGATAAACGAGCATCTAATGAAAGAAGTTTGCTTAATCGAACAGGACAGAAATATATGATCATTGATTTAGGAGGTAAATATATTTATGCTATTGGATCCTAAAAGTACAGGTGCAAGACATTTTAATTTAATATTATTAGGAAAGTAAACACGAGATCCGTTTGTATGACATTGTTTAGTTATATCATTTATCTTTCATTGCAAGTTATTTAATTTTATCATTTTCTAATTTTTTTCTATTAGTATCCTTAAATAATTCGGTGTCAATGACCGATCTTTTGTAATAGGCGTTTATTCAAAACGAAACAGAAAAAAACATATTCTTACAGCATATTATAACATACAAATTGTGTGTATTTGTGTGTGTGTGTGTGTGTGTGTGTTGTGTGTGTGTGTCATTGTATGTTATTAGTTTTTTGTTGCTGTCCTATTGACGTATACCTCCCATCTTTTCATTTTACTCGTATAAACCGAAAGTGAACCTTCTGATCTTAATCTCATACATAAACAAATATATTTGATTACAACTTATAGGGGGTACAGCTGATATAACAATCCACGAGAGACTACCAAAGGGTGATGACAAACTTCCCTTATTGAAAGAACTACACCATGCTATCGGAGATGACTGTGGTGGCACACAAGTAGATAATGCCTTCATGGAAGTCCTGGGAGAAATTCTGGGACAGAAGTTGATAACATTGATGAAAAAGAAACAGCCATCCTCCTACTTGGAGCTTCTGAGAGAATTTGAAACAGTTAAAAGAAGAGAAATTACCAACAAGAATTACCTAAGAATTCCGTTAGTGACAATTAATGAGCTGATAGAAGAACTAGAGCAGGAAAATATAGATAACAAAATCAAAATGTCCAAATATAAAAATCAAATAAAACGTAATAGAGAAAAACTTTGTATTGATGATGAATTAATGAAATCGTTCTTTGGTCCAACAATAGAAAGAATTGTATCTTTAGTGAAAGACACGAGTAAAATTAAGGCAATAAGAGACATTTCTCTTTTTTTGTTAGTAGGAGGATTTTCTGAATGTAAGCACGTGCTTCACGCTCTTAAAAAGCATTACCAAACAAAACTTTCATTGTTCCTGAAGAGGCAGGTTTATCTGTACTAAAGGGAGCTGTAATATTTGGTCATAAAACAGGCATTATTGGATCAAGATTCATGATATATTCATACGGAACAAAAGTGTTTGAACCGTTTGACCCAGAATTGCATGAGATGTCAAGGAAGAAGAAGGCTGGAGGTCGGTATATTTGTCCAAAGATATTTGATTTTATAGTGATGAAAAACGATTCAGTTCCAGTAGGTACAACCATAAAAAGAGAATATTTGACGGATGAACCTCAGCAATGCTTTATGGACCTTGCTTTGTACAAATCGGACTCCGAATTAACCAAATATACAAATGAAGAAGGTTGCTACCGAGTTTGTGAAGCGAAGATAGACATACCGGACCCATCAGAAGAACAACGGACCGTTGAAGTTGAATATTACTTTGGTGACACGGAGATAAGAATGACAGCTGTTGAAACCGACAGTGGGAAATCCTGTAAAACTGTTTGGAAATTCATTTAGTTTGTTTTATTGTAACATTAATTGCACATACAACCTTCCATTAACTGTGTAGAAATAGTTACTGTCGCAATTCAAGTTTTATATTTAAAAACTATTTGTCAAAAGATTTTTGACTTGCTCGTTTTAAATGTTATGTTTTTGGATCTTTTTGGTCCTACTTTTGACGAACAACAATTTCTTGACTTTTGTAAATTGGTGTATAATATACTTCACATAGTCAATATTGCAAGTGTATTATGATAAAATGCGCCCCTGCTATCTGACTATTATTTTACCACGAAGTAAGCCTGAATTTACACGTCTAAAGCTTTTCAAAAATAGGTCAAATAGGAATATATAATATCATAAGAAATAAAGATATAAAAACTCATCATGGATGCCAGGCGTATATAGAGTTTGGAGGTAGTGATCTCAACATTTTTTGAGAAAATTAAAAATCATTGTACTGAAGAGTGTCGATGACACCCTTCAAGGAAGAGGGTTTGTCACATTCATAGTTTTTTTTTTATGATACAACACACATATATGAGGAATAAGAACACATTGTCAAACCAATCTTTATTTATATCATCTGTATCGTTTTGTCTTTATGTACAGCTGTTTTAAGAAACTAGTTGTCTGTATACATTACTAATTGTAATGACTTAGTAGACGTATGAGAAGGAACAAAAAAAAAAAAAAAAAAAAAAGCCAGTTACATCTCTTCCTCCAACTAAAACAAAATAAAAGGACTGACATCGATAAATGACAACAAGACAACCACCGACATTTTATAACATATACATGGATAAAATATTTATCTTAATAGAAATGAATAGACCATTTTCGAGTTATGTCCTTCATCGGAAAAGTTTGTCAATTATGCGCGCCTTTATGGCGTCATTTACCAGATGGAGAAGACCGCCTGTATCCCTGCACTATTAATGTTCATCAAGAGTCTTCGTGATCGTCATTATGCAGGTTTATCTAGAAAAAAATGTTTGTCCCGTAGGTACTTTATCACAATTCCAAAATGACAGCAGTGTTGATTATCAATTATAAGAATTTAATTTGCAGAATAATTCGTGCAATATAGCATCATATGTTTTCAACCACTCGCCCAAACATTGGTAGGAAGTGACGATGCGCCTACGCCTAAACGCATGAATGGTGTTCACTAAAATCAAAGTTTTTGACGGAAATGCAACGAACTAAAGAGTGATCTATCCAATTGATCTAAGTTGTCGTGTGTCATTCATATTTATATTAACAAATGACATGTGAGTGTACGTCAATGAGAAAAACAACCCAATGACAAAGAAAACCAAACGACATCTAGAAGGCAACATTCAGTCTTCAACAATAGACAAAAAAAAAAAAAAAAAAAGGAAGTACAACCAATTGTTTTGAGAGTATTACAATTCGGACTCTGTAAGATATTTTTCAACAAATTTCTGAGTTTTACACCTGGAGTGAAACATGTACGAAGAAAATGAGCATTATGTTTTTATGTTGTGCTGTTACACCACTGTTCCAGGTTAGGGGGGTTAAGCGCCAACAAACATGTTTAACCCCGCCACATTGGTTATGTGTCTGCCCCAAAACTAAGGTCCTCAACGCTTCGCAGATTGTATCAGCTTTTCTGTGGTCTCTCTTGTGGATTTCTTTTATCATATCCACTAACTTAATTTTACTTACTCATCTCCTTTGGTGGACATTTAAATCAACAGATTTTCTAAACAATGATTTTGTATCTTGGTCGTAAAAAAATATTGACTTAGAACGGTCTGTTTAATGCAGTTGGAAAGCAAGCTCTTGGAAACGTCCGTTATCGTCAAGCTCTATCAGCAACAATAGCAGGGGGGACTTATTAGGTGGCGCTACAGTCGTCGGTGACGTTAAAAGTTCCGCGAAATCAATCGGCTAAAAAATCGTCGTTTAAACTGTTTTTTTCAACTTGTCATGCTGTTATCATAATTGATTTTTAAAGTTTGTAGGTTTTGAAAGCAATATAGTTTCAATACGACGTAGAAACATTGTCCAAAACAACTTTTATTTGCTATTTCTTTACCCTGTCCGTTCTAAAAATTATCAGCCATCTTTTTTGTTCGCCAAAAACATCAAATTTAGATTACTTGACGTTTGCGTATCCAAATACGGAAAAGGACGACGTTAAAAATCTTAAATAAAACCTGGTAAAAATTTTCAAATTTCTACACAATTATGAAGCCATCATTTTTACTCTAATATGACAATTTAAGTGACCACCAGTCATGCCAATTTATAGTGTGTTTTTGCTGCGTTTCTAGTTTAAACCTTGAATGTTCATCTTGTTTTCATTGTACCTGTTTCCAAAGTACTTCAAAATACTGATTTTATTAGAGATATGAATGAAATTGTGATTAAAGGCTGTTGTTTTTCACAATTCAATACGATACCTCCATTTCAAAGTAACTAAAACCCTTCTTGATCACCCTACACAAATTGATGGTGACATTGTTTTCTTTTTTCAACATACGCCATATAAAGGGGGTGGGGAGGGTCGGAGGGTCCTGATCCCGAAATCCCGGGCTTAAAAACATGAAATCCCGAGGTCCCGAATTTAAAAAAAATTAAATCCCGACATCCCGAAATTCGAAAAAAGAAATCCCGGATCCCGAAAGGGTCAATCCCGAAATCCCGAGCTCAAAAACACCCGATCCCGACGTCCCGAAAAAGGTCCAGCCCCCCTCATATAACGTTAACAACATATGTGTCAGGGTCATGTGCATTGTGAAAATTTACACATTGGAAAAGTTAAACTTGAGTTTGAAACTGTACGTCTTTGAATATTTCATTCATACTGGAAACAAATCTGACAAATTAATGATAGCCTTTGGATGGACAAAAACACAAAAAAAAAAAAAAAAAAAAATAGCAAGAGAAAATGACTTGCAATGAAAATTTCTGGAGGAAAAACATATAAAAAAGGAAATGAAGGTCAGTTGATTATCTATACTATTAAACGAGAAGACCTCATTTTGTGTGTCGCTTCCCTTCCTTCAACGTAAATTAATCATCATGCCTCTGTGTCCTATAGGTACCATGCATAGTCGCATTAATCATCCTCGCTTACGATTATTCAGTTTCAGTTATTTTGGGAGGAAAACGAAAATAAAGACGTCCGGATATTGTTTCCGTCATCGGACGGATTTTTAAGTCACAGAAAAGACTTCCGTTTAAGACTGTTATAAAATTACACATAATTTTCATAAGTGCTTGGGGACAGGACAATTATTTTCGCGTTTTTCTGTATACTATAATCATACATCATCCCAACTCGTTCGTTATGCCCGTGTGTGTAGTGATGTCATAGATTTTAACGAACGAAATCAATGCATCACTAGTAAATTATTAGGTCAGGGATTTCGTTACCATAAATTACGTAAAACTTTTGCTAAGTTCTTTCATAGATACAAAGATTTGATTAGTAAATTTGGCTGTACCTGTAGAAAACTGATTAAAAACGGTAAATTTTACGGTAATATCGTACTTAAAGCGCGGAAATCACTATATGATCCGTGTAAACTCATCGAACCTTTAAATAAACTTATTAGTTCAGGTTATCTTACCAATGTTGTAATTAGATCTTTGAATATAGTTTACATTGGCACTAATATCGATTTTGTCATCAGCAAATTAAAACATAACTAAATTTGTATTCTTTTCAAACGGGATGTTTAAAGACACACCCACGTTCATTTTGATCTATAAAGAGGTTAAACTCCTAACTATCCTACTGTCTGTCGATACATTTATTTTGGCATTGCACTAGTCATGTCTTCTTTGACTGTCCATGACGTTAAAATACTAAATCCCTGGGATGTGTTTTAGTTGATTTTAGTCTCTGATGCATGATTTTTATTATTAATTGTTTTGGCTTTTAACTACCTGTCAGTAACTGCGAGTACTCTAAAATCGTACTTTCTTGTTTACTTGACCTGTTGATACTAATTGTAATGTTTTTTTGGTATTTAATGTTATTCAGGGTTATATCTGGTCTATATACCAGCTTTGATAAGTGTTTGGTACTAATATAAATTTCCACTTCGTACTATGAACATCAAAATTATTTATTTTGTTAAAATATTTCCTTTCTCTATTGTAACTGTATACGTATACCTAACTACAAAATTATTTTATTTACCTGTGTTTAAAGTTATTGCAAATGGCTGATATTTTTGTTCGAGCATATTGTTTTCTTAAATTGTTTAACATTTCATACCGATATAACATGTTACTTTTATTATTCTTCCCTTAGTTTATTTATTTTGAATTTGCATTGTATCATAGGTCAAATTTATTTGTTCAGTGTATGTTCAATGGTGTTACTATGTCCTTTGATTGAGTTCAGCTATTTCAGTTGATATTTTATAGTGTGTCTTTCTATGTTGTGATGTTACACTATTGTTTCAGAAAAGGGTGAAGGTTTGGTACCATAAAACGTTTAAACCCGCTGCATATGTTTGCACCTGTCCTAAGTCAGGAATCTGATGTTCAGTAGTTGTCGTTTGTTGATGTGGTTCATAAGTGTTTCTCGTTTCTCGTTTTATATAGATTAGACCGTTGGTTTTCCCGTTTGAATGGTTTTACACTAGTAATTTTGGGGCCCTTTATAGCTTACTGTTCGGTGTGAGCCTAGGCTCCGTATTGAAGACCGTACTTTGACCTATAATGGTTTACATTTATAAATTTTGACTTGGATGGAGAGTTGTCTCATTGGCACTCATACCACATCTTCTTATATCTATATACTATAAATAAAGTGTATTTGCTATTTACTATCAATTCCAAGTTTAGGGAGCTACCATTTTATTTTTAGGGTTGGGGGAGGGGGCTAGGATGAATTTGAAAAAAGGCAGACTACAGAAGTTTCGAGTAAAAAAAAAGGCAGGCTGAGCAACTTTGCAAAAAAATGGAAGGATGACAATTTCTGTAAAACAAAGTAAGGATAAACTAAATAAAAAAAAGACAGAACCAAATAGAGTGAAAAATAAAAAGGCAGCACAGAGATTACAACAAACAAAAATGCAGGACAAAATTGTTCATCCTACCCGCCCCGCTCCCCCCTAAAAACTAAAAATCAAATGGGAGCTCCCTACTATCCACGGCGGTCACTGGTATATTATAAAGAGACTCTCTATATAATATATCAGTGAACGCCGTGGATAGTAAACTTGGAATTGATAGTTAATAGCAAATAATTTAATTTTGAATGTAACACGTCTTCTGATTGGCTGAAAGTGTTTTTTCTATCAGCTCATAGACATAATTGTGTCATGTGACCTCGACGTCATCAAAGTTTTTATCATTATTTTCTCCTTTTTAGAATTAAATTATAAGGAATGACTTTAATATGTTTTCTGTCTATTCGAAATTACATAATAAATGTGGTGCACTCTTCAAAATAACCCGCTACGCGGGTTATACAATGTGCACCACATTTTTTTATGTTATTTCTTCATAGACAGAAAAAACATACAGTAATTCCTTAAATACACTTTCTTTATAGAAATTAATAGAAAAAAAATAATGGATTTTAGAAAAAAGGGGGAGGGCTTTAAAAAATTGTCCTGTCCCCAAGTACCTATGACTTCTGATACCTTTTCTGAAATTCTTCAGTCACAAAAAAATCATCCTACAACAGTTTACATATTTTCAACCACGCTCGAAATGCCCGCGATTTCGCGGGTGTGTTCTAGTATTTATAATTTCAATTATAAGTTAAAAACCTTGGTTATTTGGTTATCTCTTTACTAAATAAGCTGCAGTAAAGTGCAAAACTGGCTTATAAAGTCGAACAAGAAATTGAACTCATAAAGATTTTTTCTTACAAAATTTAACTTATTCAAATGGGACACTATTCCTGTCAAATTTAACAATCCATTGATAATTAAGTAAAAGGCACAAGATTTGTCCCACCAACTTTCATTTGTGATATAAATATCCAATTTTTAAGGTAAAATATACAATAGGGCCTACTTTTGTATAAATATATATACCAGCTGATACAGCAATCTGAAGAGAAGCCTCATTTTGTTTTTCAAAAAGTTTACTTTCATAATCTAGAAAATACCCTGAGAAATTTGGCAAGGACTACTAGTTGTGCTAGCTATAAATCTACATGTATTTTACAATAATAATGATTTTAAAATTCAAAATTATGTCACTATAAATAATTTTAAGTATTATTTTTTTACAGAATTTCTGTCAATATTTTTGGTAAACTTATCCTTTTTCTGTAGGATATTTTCTAGGCATTAAGTACTGTTCAACAAAGAAACATAAGGTTGAGCTAAAAGGCTTTTTTACTTTGAAAAAAAAAAAACAATTTTGTCTCTTGGTACCACTGTTTTATAGAATATAAAATTAAAATATCTGTATTATTTATTATTTTATTTCATAAAGATTATTTAAATTGTGTAAAGTATGTTTTATTGCATTAAACATTGTTAGAAGTATTAAAAAATCTACTTAGAGTGGTCCCATATACCATTATAAAATTACAAAGTAAATTTCATCAGTCAGAGCTAATTTATATCAATTCAACTAGGTTTCTGCATTATTACCATTTTTTGTCTTTATTCGTTTTACTCTAATCCTTCTCTGAAAGTAGGGAAGTATCTCTTCTCAATATTATAATAACATACTGGTAAATCGAATTTCATTTAATTTCTTCTTAATTTTGATAAAGTTAACTCCTTTTTGTTCATATTGCTGGATTTTTATTTTTGACAAGTGATATCAAGGGGGGTTAACCACTTGCACAAATCGGCAAAAAGAAAGAAAAAAAAAAAAACACCGCTTCGTGTTGAAAATAATTTGACGTTTGCGTATCCAAAACTCTACTGCCTGGATATTCATATCGAGTGTTTGTCTTAATAAGATGCTTCATCAAATTTAAATTCAGCCCATCATTTTTAGTTTCCTCGAAAAAATTTAGATTTTTCGATCAGGAGACTTGACAATTATCATACAAACTTCAAGTTTGAAGATTAAATGAAGAATGAAGGACTATGAGATGATTGTGTAAGTTTTGACGAGATAAAACTATGTATATTCAAGATTATTTTGATCAATAAGATTTTATCATGACAGTGGTACTTCAGTGAGTAAAAAATGAAGTTTGTCTCATCCGTAGTTTTGCTGAATTTTCACGGTCACGTGACGGCTATTGTTGCTGATAGATTTGGGGTCAAACCGTGACCTGCTTTCCAACTGATGAACTTGCCGCAATGACGTCATAACTTTATTAAATGACGTTATTGATGGCTTCAACAATGGAAACATACGCAGTACCTAATGAAGGAAATGTTTTGGAGAGAAAAAGGTAAAAAGGAATAAGCAAAGATCCAAACGCCGAGAAATTAGGACCGACATGCCGTATTATATAGAAATATCCATAGCAAAGGAACAAAACTCCAAATGGGGACCTAAACAGATTATAACAGAACTGAAACTTGGATTGTCCGAGAGAGTTGTAAAGGCCGTTCTAAGTTATTTTTTTTACGACCAAGATACAAAATTATTGATTTAGGCATTGTGGCTTATATGTTTCGCAGAGATGTGTTGTTGACAATGTTAGGGTCACCAGTAATAACGTACCAAGCCAGATTAGATATGAATGAGTAACTAGCCTAGGTAACATTACGTCCCACTATACAGATGATGCCCTCTTGCTAAATAAGACATTTTGGTGAGTATGTTTAGCACATCTATAGCATTGAAATTGATATAAAGGATAAGGACTCATGCAATTATATATATAAAACAGCATTTCACTGAGCGGCATCTGCATATTGACTATATATACATTTATATCACAGCTAATACGATATTACACTTTATGAAATTGGATGTTTATCTTTTACGGACATTTTGAGCATTAAAACTTGAATGTAGTACTCAAAATAAAGTGAAAATTTAATGAACAAACGTATTTTAAATAGCTGTCAGAAAGGGAGAGAGTCCCCAAAACTAATAGTTCTTTCCATATTTTAGTGATACCCTGATCATCATGAAGAACAATATGCAGTTGTTATGAAAGTGAATTTACAACCTACATAATATTCTATTTAAGGTGACTTATAAGTTAGTTTTTGGTCAAAGAAAAGTAAATCAAATGGTTATAAACGTGGAGTTTCAGAATCTCATAACATATCACATATAGGATTGTAAAGTAAAGTAATGCTGTGTCGCTTCAAATTAATTTCCTAAAAAGTACTGGATTAAATTATGTCGATATAAAGACATGAAAAGGAAGTAGAAGCATGGATTATCCAATGCCGTGATTTTATTGTCCATAATGTCAGATATATGACAAATATGTTGAGGTCATAATTATGTTAAATTTGCGTGTTAAATTAATTTTACAAGTGTTAATCTTTCATGCTGTTTTTGCCGGACTTCTCTGATCGAGATACATATACGGATAATTCACATGTTAATCCAGTGATGTGTACAGCCAGTAGAAAAATGAATTGAGTTTGTTACTCCACAACTTGATTCGCTTAGCAATATTCATATCAATTTTACTCAAAACTTTCATAGCCTGCTTTTCTCGTCGTTTACAATATGAACAGAGAAATGATAACATTAAATTGACCAGATCTGTTTTTGTGTGTTTGAATTTATACTCAAAAGCGTCCTTGCAGAAAATGTCCAACCATTGAAGAGATCCAATATTTTATTTTTTGGAAGGGAGTTAATTTTTTGCCACTAGATTACCCACTGTGTATGTATAATATCTTTTTCTAAAAAAATATTTACCCATCTTTAAGTTAAATGGTGTTTCACTTATGTAATTATTGCAGTGAGATGTATTGATTGATTGACATGGGCAATAGATATTTGTACAACAATGCAGGTTACAATTAATACATTTTATTATGCCAATTACGGCGCCCTTTACTGAGCGAAATAGTTATTACTACATATACAATTAACAATATACAATAATTTCAAATAAATAAAAACAACAAAATAATCGGTTATTAAAAAAACTAAGAGCTTATATACAAAAAGGACAAAACGTAAATCCAATGCCCGGCACGGAATCGGAGCTGTGCATGAGGGTTATAAATATTACCTCATTTGAAATATTTTCCAAAATTTTGTAACAGCAAATTTTAATAACACAAAGGTACAAATTTTTCTTCACCAAATGACGATTATGAAAATACATAAAAGATTTCTTGAATAATTCTATTTTTGGTTTAGGGAGTATGAGGTTTCCTTGAACAGCATTTCTCACAATGGGTATGGATTTCTGTCTGAAACATAATGAAACTTGCTAGTAAGATATGATGGGGCATCATTTTTGATGCACTTAAATGTCATCACAAACTTGTGATATTTTATTCTCAGTTCAAGTGTTTGAATAAGGGCTCGTGTTATTGTTAGTGATTGATTTGATTGTTAGTCAAATGAAGTATACAAGACAAAATGGATGCAATTTGTCAACATAGAATTGTAATACACATATATGACTGAAATATGCTTTTCAAAAAATTAACTACACATGTAATTGATTTGACATGCCGTCATTTTCCTACATTATGTGTAAATATTACATCATTTGGCTATGTTCAGCTGCAAATATTACAATTCACAATAAAGATATGACCTAGGTTCGTACGAAATCATTTCAATATTTAATTTCGGTGTTATAAACAAACAAGCTGAATAGTATTTTATTCAGAAATCTGAGAGATTACTAAACCTATTAATTCATGGGAAAATGTTAGTTAAGAAGAATGTGAAACATACGTTGTCAGTAATGTAGTCGTGTCCAAAAACTATGAAGCTGAATCAAATATTATCTGTAAATATGGGTGTCTATATACACAATTGGACACACTTCAAATACGTATATACACAGCTAAGTGTCCTAGGTACATTTATCCGACGAGGACAAAAGAAAACTCAACTTTACTAGTAACCAATCAAAACAGATGTTCAATTTTAACCCCAATGACTATGTATGAGAAAAATTACTCAATACGTGTATTATATACGAAATCAAATAAAAAAAGAATAAAAAAGTGAAATAATTAAACCAATAAAGTTTCCCCAAAAACATTTGTAAATTCGTTTAATTTTAAATCAAATAAATGATTTTTAAAGTACAAATTTACATAATATATATAACATGAAAATCACTCTGCGTTATTACAGAAAATTTCGATCGCGGATCCAGTTCATTCAAAAATAGAACGGAGGAGAAGACACAAAAACACAAATTTTATAACGTAAGGAGAATATCCCCCACACATGGTTCTATCCGCTTCTTTTTTCATTATTATTTGCATACAAATAGTTAAGATAAATTTTTTCCAGCATTACAAATATCCAAATCGTTGCTTTCTCAAGATAGTTCAAGGAATAGCAGCAAATGCAATTTATTAAGATAAGAGATCAATATTCCTATTTATTCAACTGATTATTCAACCATAAATTTTTATTATAAAGAATTGCTGTACCTTCGTCCCGTTTCCCTCTGAAACAAACAATCTCAACCATACTGTACAAATCGTTTGATTCTTTTACCATATTTTTTTTTTCGATTTTGTAAAAGAGCATTCGAAAAGTACAACGGGCGAACCAAGGAGGTGGGGGACATCACCCTTATGCTATTTTTAGTACTTTTTTGACTAGCGGTCCAGAAATTTGTGAGTCAAATTCTAAATTTAAATATAACTAAAATTTGAAATTTAACTCGAAACTCGGATCTTAACTAGAAGTTTTACTCTGGCTTGAATTATGACGCTAACTGGAACTGTAACTGTAACTGTAACTTAAACTTTAACTTGATTGATAGCCACACTCAGGCTAATGATACAAACGAAATTGAAATCGGATTCAAAAAAGAAATGATTTTTCTGAAATGGTGAAGTAGTTTTACCTCATCAAGTAATTTTATAACCACATCAAACACTGACACATACATATTATGTAGTGTAAAATCCTCAAATTTTGGAACAACATTATGTAATGTTTAAACCTTATAAAAATGTGAACCTCATATAGATTAACGTGAAAACCATATCTAGTAATGTCTTCACAACATTGAAAAAGGATGAAGTTTTATCAATTAATACAACTGGCCGTATTACGAATTGACAAAACATCATTACGAAATAGAAATAGACTTGAGAATGGTAACGGAGAATCCACATCATGGAACGAAACAACTACATTACGTTATCCCATATACACATCAAGTAATGTTAAAACTACATTGACTTTGTCTTGCATAGTTTTATGAGAATAAACTATCTTTCTTACTTTCTATCTACAATATCAAGTTATATAAAAATCATTAAGTTATGCCAATACCATATTGACTAATATCAAAACATCATTAAGTAATATTGAAACAATAGTATGTAAAGACAAAATATCATTAAGTAAAATCAGGTACTAAATACACATCACGTAATGTCATAGCGCCACATAAAACAGCTGTGGCTTTACATAGTATTTACAAATTATTCTAGGGAAGCATGCTCACATTTAGGTATTCAACAAAAACCAGCGTTTCTCGTCAAATTTCTTTCTAACTCTAAACTTCAAAACAATATTCGGAAAACATTAAGATATTTACAATATTATATACAAGAAACTATGCAAAAAACTCTTTGAAAACTAAATAACCCTGCCAATCTACATTCTAATATTACCTCAAATATTTTCTTGGCTTCGCTTAAAAAGAGATTCTGGACTAGCAATTACCTCATCCCCAAATCTTCCTTATCTTTTGAATAAGAATTATTTAGGTAAAGAGTAGTTAATGTTTGATTTATCTGACATTGAAACAGTACTTGCAGAAGTGCTAGCAGTAGAGATAGACACAGTTTTAGATGTATCCGTTGGCCTGTTAACTCTTGTTGTAGATGATGTAAAAATTGCTTTCACATGATTTCTAAATTCTGAACTTAAACAACAAGTTATGATAAAATTAGAAGGGGTTAATACAGAGTACGATATATTAGAAGCTGTGATTATGGATCGGACATCGTTATTATTGATAATTTCCACACCAAACATAAGGTACAGAAAATCAAATGACATCGAAAATATCATAAACAATCCTTGAAACAAAGATAAAGACGTAATTGCGATGGTTGAGTACGTTAATTGATTCTCTTTTCTTATCTTTGCATTTGCTGACATTTTCTTTCTTGCAGCTGTTGATTTCTTCATTGCGATAACCAGTAAAATTTCAAAAATTAACAAAACTGTACATGGAATAACAAGGAAAATAAACATCTCCAACGTTTGAACTATTGCTAAGTACTCATAAAAGTTCATTTTAATCCATACTGGAGCTCGCACTGCACATGCTTGCATTGTAGCATTCTCTTCAACGAACGCTGGTACTGTTATTCCGAAATAATCGTAGTGCACAAAGAAAATACCTTTCATTAACAGGGATAGACCAAATAAACCACATATGCAGAATTTAATAACCTTTTAGAACAGAACCGATCCGCTTTGAAAGGGTGTCCAACACAAATGTATCTCTGGACAGCAAGAAGAATTGTAATATAAAAAGACGTTGTTGTAAAAATTTTCGGCAAAACTTCCGTCATGTAATGGTAAGCACGGCACCATTCGTAAGGTAGATAGTACAAATGTTTTCGAATGGCAAAGAAATAAACCCACATTATACTTGGAAACAAAGGACCAATACTGTCACAAATGGCTATAGCTATTAAACAGAGGTGGGTTTTTGAATTCATGCTGTTTTTCATAAATACGAAAATCATGAATGCATACATGGCAATATTGAAAACAGTCAAGATGGGAATTCCGTAAGCATTTATAACAATTTCGAATCCATGTTGGTACCATTGTCTAAAATCTACGACGATAATTTGTTCAGGTGTTGTAACATTTGACATATCCATTTTAACTGCCGTTGACGTTGTAGAAGATACATTTGACGGGATCGTGAATAAGATTGACGGTACTGTTGACGTTGCAGCGGAAGCATTTGACGGAGTAGTGAATAAGTTTGATGATACTCTTGACGTGACAGAGGATACATTATACTGGGTAATGAATAAGTTTGACGATGAAGTCTCATTAAGGTCTATGGTGAGACTAAGTGCTGTTGACAAATTTGCCATGTCAGGCTAGTAAATTAGTCACATAAAACTACAAAAATTTCCAACACATGGTTATGACCTGGGGTTCCACTGTGTTCGTTCACAATTAGATAATCCAAAAGTCATTAGTTATGTTTCCGATAACGTTTTAGTATGAAAGCCATTTCCAGTTAAACAAGTCGGTAAAATAATTTCGCTTTTATACTTGAAATCATTTTACCTCTAATTAAATATTAATAAGTCCTTTAATTTTCATTTAAAATCAATTCTGTAAATTTAAATGTATAATATTCAAATGCGGTAAACCGTAGTAGCATTATTTTCTCGATGGGGTTACTAAACATAAACCATTCATGATGAACGTTCCACTAACCCTGGGAAATTAATGGTATATGTTCCACTATTTTCTGAGACATTCAAAATCAATTCATCCAAAAGTAATCAATAAAATTCAGTTATAAGCAAAACAAAAATGGTGTCTTCCTCCTATTCCCACTTTTAAAAAATCCCTATTCCTTCTATTCCAACATGCAAATAACAATAGATGTTTTGATAAATAACTTGTTTTATAACAATCAAGGTTAATAAAATTCACCTAAGATTTACCTGTATTTTTAAAAGAAAACATATTTCTTACACTGTTTAAGTATATTATTTAAAAAAAAAAAAAAAAAAAATTAATACACTGTTTATTTGTAAAATTTTTCTTCTTCAAAGAATTACCTTATAATAAAGAGTAGGTCAGATAAACAGAAGTAATATAAGATTAAAAAATCATTGAATTTGTAAACCTAAAAATTGTCACCCGAACACATAAATTGATCATAGATAATATAAAAACAAACTTTCCCATCTTGCAAGATTTCCATGTATAACAAACGCAAAACGAACCCACTAAGTTTTTACCAAAAAATGTTGATGAAATCAGCATAGAGGGTATTTGGGTACGTACTACCAAAGGTGACCCTTTCTTGCTAACACACGACAACACAGTTGGATGTGTGTTAATCTTCTGTTCTCAAAAGAATCTAACACATTAGCAGCAGCAGATATCATATACTAGTATGGTAAATGTACATTTTACTCCTGTCCAAGCCTATTTTTCAAACTTTACACATTTCACGCAATGGTTGACGGCGCAATGTATCCACTGGTACACAGTTTACCTCCAGTCAAGAGCGAACTAGCATAGACAAGGTTCCTGACTTTACTCAAAGATGTATGTCACCAACACCAACTAAAACTTCAGCCTACCACTATCTTCCTGGACTACGAAGTTGTCATCCGAAATGCAGCATATTATGTATTTTCTTACATCAACGCAAACCACTGTTTTTTCGACTACACACAATGCATCTGGAGAAAGCACAAGGAACAGGAATTCAGGTTCCATAAGAGAAAGACAACAACATTCATCAACTAGTACGCGGTGTCGCTGTCCTTCCACTTGTACGTACTGCTGAGGTCGAAGATTTGTGGTTTAATGCCCTAGCCGACATAGATCAGATTGATACTAACATCAACTACACGCCTTTTACAGTCTATGTAACAAAATACTGATGGGACCATTAAACAACACAGGGACTGCGGACTACACATTATATAAAGGGATGCCAAGCAAGCGGAAGAAACATTCCAGCACCCCCATCAAAACATATTTAAAATCATAAAACACATATGTGTCAGTAAAGAAAGTGTTATCCCTCTATCAGTAGATTGCTTAAGTTTTAATACCTCTAGGCACAAACAAAAAACTGATATCCAAAGTAAATTCAAAAGGGGACTTCCTTTAAAACTGACGAAACTAAACGCACACGACTATATTAACCAACCGAACGATTGGAAAGTTGACCTACGACGGTTTTTGCTGTTGTTATCATATATTCAAACACCAACAAGTATATTATTTCTGTTCATAACAGTGCCTTTAAGCTGAAAATAAAGTTGGCAAGATGTAATCTTGTATACATCGAAAACCACGTGTATTTATTCACCTATTACTAGCGGTAGAATTATTTTGTTCAGTTAATGCATAGTAAGTACATATATACAGAGTCGTACACATCGTAATCGTAGGAATATTTTAGGCAATACAACAATGTGCTATCTGCCTGTATGTATTCATAACTCATCATGATTCAAAAGTAGCATTATATTCCCTAATTTGGTATCAGACGAGTTAAGGAAATGTAAAAAAAAAAAAAAAAAAAAAATGGTGTAAGGACCTCATTAATCATGCACGTACATCTTTGAACATTAAATAATAGTAATTATTAAATATACTTTGTTTTATTAGTTTTATTGGCTTTGAACTAGCTGTCAGTTACTACGAGTACTCTCAGGTCTGTACTTAGTGTCGTTGTGTGGGGATCTACTCTTTTTTGTTAGATGTATTTCTGCTTTGTATCGATCTGATGAGTTAAGCCCTTTTCAACTGATTTTTATAGTTTGTTCTTATGTTGCACTGTTACACGACTGTTTTAGGTTAGGGGGAGGGTTGGCGCGCCTTCAAACTAGTTTAACCCCGCCACATTATGTATGTGCCTGTCCCAAGTCAGGAGCCTGTAATTCAGTGGTTGTAGTTTGTTGCTGTATATCGTATTTGTTTTTCGTTCATTATTTTGTACATAAATTAGGCCGTTAGTTTTCTCGTTTGAATTGTTGAAAGCCGTACGGTGACCTATAGTTGTTAATTTCTGTGTCATTTGGTCTCTTGTGGAGAGCATGTCTCATTGGCTATCATACCACATCTTCTTATTTTTATATTCGTAATATCAAATTACTTATATACTTATGTTAGTGCCTCGATTGTCGTTACCACCATCCTCTCCCCTTTTCTGCCAATGTAAGGAACCGAATCAACGGGTTTTACTTATTTGAGCAACTCCACGGGTTCCACATGTGGAGCAGGATCTGCTTATCTTTCCCGAGGACCTGAGATAATACCCCGTTTTTTTTATGGGGTTTCAAAAATTGTGTTGCTCAGTCTTTAGTTTTCTATCTTGCGTTTTGTGTACTGGTGTTTGTCTGTTGGTCTATTGTTGCCATTGCGTTGTCAGTTTATTTTCGACCTATGAGTTGGAATGTCCCTTTGGTATCTTTTACCTCTCTTTTAGTAATTACTATATATAAAATATACTTAGTAATAATTAAATATACTAATTATTAAAGATACTTAGTAATTATTAAATATACTTAGTAATTATTAAATATACTAAGTAATTATTAAATATACTTAGTATTTATTAGATATACTTAGTAATTATTTAATATACTTAGTGATTATAAAATATAATTGATAATTCATAAAAATGCTTTCGAATGACAATGTTCATTGTGGAAATATAATAAGTGTTTTTTTCAATGCTTGAAACATATCTTCAAAATCCAGCCTTTGTTTCCTGAAAATTCGACTAAATGCGGGTTGTATCTGTTCGTCTTGCCATGGGGTTGTCTTTCTTCACCGGGTTATGGTTTATGATTGCCTAACTTGGTATGTCTTTTTCCATTTTTGCAATCTATATTCTTCTATTTTCATATACAGTTTTAGTTATTTGGGGTGTTTAACATTGAGAATGGAAATGGGGATTATGTCAAAGAGACAACAACCCGACCAAAGAGCAGACAACATCCGAAGGCCACCTAGTCTATGTTCATGCAATTTTGTTAGGTTAAACGGAGGAATTTTCCCCCAAATAATTTATACTATGTTTGAACTTTTACCTTGTTCTTGAAATTACATAAGCCAATATCATTTTATAACTTAAATTAAATTTCGTTAAAGGTTATATTAGAGTAGATAAATAATTCATGTATTAATTTTGATATTGCTGATGATATAAAATCACCAAATTAATCCTGTAAATATTTCGATCCTATAAAGATTCATGTTTCTAAATTTTGTACAGACATAATTATGTTTAATGTTTAATGTCTAATATTTGCATTTGGCTTGGTCTCAGGCGCGGATTAAAGTTCTATTAGAAATATAGAGTTAACTCGCTGAAATCGAAATCATATATCCATACGAAGTTAACTTTTAAGATTTTTCAGTACACATTTAATACAGACAACGTACGAACAATAAATAGTATTTTTATAGAATACAGTAAAATTCTGTGGATCCGAATATGTTCCTTTGCAAAGATACGAACAAGACATTAGTTGGAATTAACTCAACATATCTTCATGTCTTTTCATTGTTATACTGACAATCTTTTTATTGAAGTATTAGGTTTTCCTCCACATTTGATAAACCACTTCGGTTGTCTCGTGGTAGCGTGTTCGCCTCGAATGCGGGAGGTCGTGGGCTCGGACCCCGGCCGGGTCAAACCAAAGACTTTAAAAGTGGTATTTGCTGCTTCTCCGCTAAACACGAAACATCAAAGAAAAAGTAAAATAACAAAAATACCGAACTCCGAGGAAAATTCAAAACCGAAAGTCCCTAATAAATGGCAAAAGCAAAAGCTCAAACATATCAAACGAATCAACAACAACTGTCATATTCCTGACTTGGTACAGGCATTTTCTGATGTAGAAAATGGTGGATCAAACCTGGTTTTATAGCAAGTTAAACCTCTAACTTGTATGACAGTCGTATAAAATTCCATTATATTGACAACAATGTGTGAACAAAACAAACAGACATAATAAGTAAAAATGTCAAAAATAGGGGTACAGCAGTCAACATAGTATTATATTCTTAATCACTATAAAAACAAACAAATATGTCAACAAAGAAAAACAAAAAGGCATATAGACAAAGTACATAAGCAAACACGAAAGACAATAATACAAAAATTTACCATAGCACAATAACACAATGACGGGATGTATAAATACCGAGCCACGAAAAATGGATATTACCAAAAATAGAATAAACAGTAAAAGTAATAATTTACAAAGACAAATAAAAAACACTATAAAGTTAAGATGATACAATGTAAACAACGTCAGTACCTAGAATCTATACTTCAATACCATCATGTGTTATTTGTGAAGTTGATACGGAATATTTATCAACAAGGTCTTGGTATCTTCCGATGAACTTTATTTAGAAAAAGGACGAGACGTTCTTAGACATATCCCTGGTTCAGCAACTTTTTGCTCAGACACTGGTGACGTTTGATGTGTTTGAGCTTTTGATTTTGTCATTTGATTAGGGACTTTCCGTTTTGAATTTTCCTCGGAGTTCGGTATTTTTGTTATTTTACAAAGTCTGAGTAGTAGCTGCAAGCTCTTGAATACCGATACCGAATGAGTTGGGAAATGTATATCCCATATGCAGGTGAAGTTAGTATATTGCTACTAAGGTGGGGGAAATTGATAATTTCAAATTAAAATCGTCTCGTTTGTCATAGATTCTGGTACTTAGATGACCGCTTATGTCAAATTCGAGGTATAAGTCTAAAAATGAGACAGAAGAAGCCGTGTCTGTTGTTTCTTTAATTTCTAGTTATGGGGGATATATTAATGGAACCCAATCAGAAAAGTTTGGATTGTTAACATCAACATGTTCCCTGAATATCCATATCAATTTGCCGCCTGACGTTAAGCAGCCATCCATCATCATCAAAATTCGGTTGTACTCCATTTAAGGTAAGCGGAAAAGACTGTTATATATTCCTAGCTTACTCTATAGCTTGTTTAATGGTGAAAACCGCATGCATTGTATCTTTTAGGCAGATGTGTCCAAAGCAATATGACAAGATAAGAAACATGATAATCTGTAAATATATAAGTCATACCTTAAGGTCAATACATGTTTTAATAAAAACCCAAATTTTATTTTGAAGTATTCTGTTTGTTTTTATGTATTTGAAATAAAAGGACATATACCATCATTATCAGGATAATTCATTTTCCTGTCAGTGGGAAGGTATGAGAAACCGAGGAAAAATAAAGATTCCTTAAGTTTCAATTTCTCCCTACAAAAATATAATAACAGAAATATCGACATCTAGCTAAACTAAATTCAAAAAGGGGAAGTCCACTAAATGGTGCAATTTGATATATGAACCTCATTACACATGCACTTAATTTTTCAACTTTTTGTCGATAGTAACTATTAAATATACTCTTTTGATGACAATGGGAATTGTGGAAATAAAATAAGTTTTTGTGTTTATTTTTCAAAAGCTTGATACATATTTTCAAAATTCTTTTTTGTTACTTGCAAATCGACTAGTTGAGTGCTTTGTCTGTTCGTCTTGTTTTCTTTTGGTCATGAGGTTATCTTTCTTTTATCAAGTTATGGTATTTATTTATTCTGTTTTGCAATTTAGATTTTCGTGTTCATACAGTTTTAGTTATTTATGGTATTGGTGATGAAATTTCGTTAGGTTCAACAGAGGAATTTTCAACCAAAAAGTTTATACATTTTATTAACTTCTACCTAGTTCTTGAAAATACATAAGCGAATATTAGATGAAAACTGTGAACTTCGTTAAAGGTTATAATAGAGTAGATAAATAATTCATGTATAAGTTATGATATTGCTTATGATATCAAATCACCAAATCAATCTTGTTAATATTTCAATCTTTAGAGATTTATGTCTCTAAATTTTGTACAGACTTAATCATATTTAATGTAATATTTACATTTAGCTTGGTCTCAGGCGCAGATGAAAGTTATTACAGAAACAATTGTCATCCACTCTGTATCTGATCTAATCGATATCATATCTATACGAAGTTAACTTTAAAGATTTTCTGTACACATATAATACCGACAATATTAAAAATAAAAGTATTTTTTATAGAATATAGTAAAACTCTGGATCCCAATATGTTTATTTGCAAAGATACAAACAAGACATTCATTGCAGTTATCTCAACATCTCTCCATACTTTTTTATTGTTATACTGATAATCTTTTTTAATTTTTTATTGGACTATTTCAATTTTCTCAAAATTTGGTTGTACTCCATCAGGTACACAGAAACGTAACCAGGTGAACTGTTATATATATTTGGCTTATTCTGTAGTCTCTTTTAATCATGAAAACCGCATACAATGTAAACGGTACCTTTTTTGAAGATGTTTCTAAAGTAGTATGGAAGTGTTGCCAAGTCGAATTGTTTCGCCTAACAAAGGCATTATAACAATCGAGCTACATTCTGTAACTGTAGCAGCATCCGCTTATCTCGTCAAATGTATTCGAACCAATTCACGGACCAGAAGGGAGATGTTATAAAATGAAAACCAATTATTAACTTCAAACAAAACAACATCTCTTGATGGAAAAATAGATTAAAATAAATGTTAGCCAATGTATAAGCTGGATTTCAAACAGTGTTTAAACACATAACAGTAGTTATAGTCATAACAAGATGGAAGGGAATTAGTTATCTTGAAGCTATGTATATATATATTGGCAATACAAATAGAAATCTAGAGGACAATATAAGGAAGATACAAACCAAAAGTACGAAACAAGTTAAAAACTTCAACAGACGAAATGCGGAAGCAAACACGTACTCACAACAAAAGTATAATGGTTTCTGTCCCATTGTGATATGAAGTGATATGGAAAGACAAGCATATCCTACTTGACATACAGCACCCGCCATTACGTTCATGTATCATATTCAACTTTTCGGCGAATGCTTTCTCAGAAGAAAAAGGACGTGAATTACGCGATATGTCTAAGAGCAATTGTGACCTGAATACAATGTACCTGGTCTTTAAAAAGTAAAAAAAAAAACAAAAAAAAAAAACAAAAACAATGATTTTGCTCTATCGTGAAAGTCCAAATGGCTGACACAATTTCTTGAGTTCCGAACCCCCTGTTTTATTTTAATTTGAAATCTTTTATCATCACGCCTAACACAAAACGTCCTTTTGTTACTATGACGTATACCTTGTTTTATAGTAATGTCCTGTATTCCCAGTTCATTGGAATAGATAAGTGTAAATGAAATTTACTAAAATTGTTCTTTGAAGAAAAAAGACACACAACTTCTTCATATAGTTGATCCCTAAATTAATGTCTGGGCAAACATCTTTGAATTTCTTTGTTATATTCCTTGTATTAAATCAAGTTAATAGTAGCAAAAGATGAGTGCACAATTAAATGTAGTTCCAATCAACATATCAATGTCCTATTGTTGGAAGAAGAATTAAATTCACTACATACGCAATAAAACATTGCATCAATTATGGTTATTATCTATATACAGAATATGTATCAATGTCCTAAATTGATATGACACTTTAAAAATTTGGTACGTCCTAGGCGCTGTTCTGCATTTATGGTCATCAGTAACGCTCAAACCTACCATATCTAAAAATACTTGAATAATTGTGGAGCTATATCACTAAAAGGGACATAAAAAAACAAAATTTACATATTGTCATCTTTGCCTGTAGGAGTTGGAATATATAAGTTAGTATATTAAAATATAATTTCTCAATTTGTCAATGCAGAATTCAATAAATGAACATGTACATGTATGTAATAATTCCTATAAGTACCGAATCACTGTCTTCTGAGCATATAATACAATCGGGAACTAGTACCGTTTAAGTATTTATTTTATATTCAGTATTTTCATGATACAATTATTTTTTCCCATCAATAGGTAATAATTTTAAAAGAAGAAATGTATAAATGTATATTCTAAATATCTCCTAAATATCATGTAAAATTTCATATTCTGTAAGTCAAACCATCTGTACGAATAAAGAGTCCCCTTTGAAAGTACAAAAAAATGTATAATAATACTAATGAAAGAATGAAAATCATCGACATACTTTCGAATGGTAAAATAACCGATATTGGTTTGATTTGCATATTGATTTATTATGTGTTGCTTGCTTTACTTACAATGGCAAGACTTTCACGCATATTCAAGACGTTTAATGCATACAATAGGGAGGCTCTGCATAGTAAGTTGACAGGGATGAAAGTCGCGAAATGTTAACTTAACTTACCAATTTCTCTTTGACATACTCAAAGTAGGGGGTTTGTTTACAATAAGCCGACATTTCATAAAAAGACTAGAACTAATTTTGGATTATATGCAGGTTCATAAATATCTTTGTTGTCATGTATTTTATATATTTTATAAACACCTTTCTCCCAGAATGATCTCATTCTATAGTCATAGGAAGCTTCCACAATTTTTATGTTTGGCAGAGTCTTCAAAATCATCTAAATATGCTAGTAGAATTGAGAATGGAAATGGGGATTGTGTCAAAGAGACAAAACCCGAACGAGGAGCAGTAAACAGCCCAAGGCCACCAATGGGTCTTCAACTCAGCGAGAAAATCACGCACCCGAAGGCGGGCTTCAGCTGGCCCCTAAACAATAATGTATACTCAGTGAAATGGACGACACTCTAAACTCCGAAACATATAAATGATCAAAAATTAAAAAAACATACACGACTAGCAAAGGCCAGAAGTTCATGACTTGGGACAGGCGCAAAAATGCGGTGGGGTTAAACATATTTTGTGAGATCTCAACCCTCCCCTATACTCCAGCCAATGTGGAATAAACAAATACATAGCACTACGCACAATAAAACTCAGTTTAAAAGAAGTCCGAGTCCGATATTAGAATAAGAAACAGAAGAAACTAAGCCAAATGACAATGATCAACATAAATTCACAAAGGACTACTAGCAGTTACTGACATGCCAGCTCCAGACCCCAATTAAACTGATCGAAAGATTATGTCTTCATCATATGAAAATTAAGCACAATCCCTCCCGTTAGGCGTTTAGTATCATGCCAGCATATGTTAAATGAGAGAAACATAACCCGTATCATAAAAACAACTTGTTTTAGAATAAATGTTTTTATTTCCGATGCAAAGACCCTATGAGAAAATCAATATTAATTCCAAAAAATAAGAATTCTTTCAAAAAAATTTCAAAAAAAGACATTTTCGTAAAAACGTTTTAAATATAATTGTGACATCATATTTACCTGGGAATGTCTTCGAATCATATTTAGAACATTAAACAATATGAAAGAATGTCCATTGTTTTATTTTATTTTCCGATACCTCTATAGTTCAGTCATATCCATATAGTTAGTCAACCTCTCAGAATGTGTGTGTTTTAATCTACAAATCATATATAGCTACTCGGTTCCATGATGATATTTAAGCAGTAATATGACATTTTCTAATGATATTTAGTACAAATACAGGTCTTATAAAAATAAGAAGATGTGGTACGATTGCCAATGAGACAACTCTCCACCAGAGAACAAATGACCTAAAAGTTAACTATATGTCACCGTACGCGTCAACAATGAGCAAAACCCATACCACATAGTCAGCTTTAAAAAGTATTGGTTATGTTTAACCTTTTATTATTTATCACTTCATACATCACTATCATTATCAAAACATTCAGTTAGTACGACGTATGATTCTAGAATCAATAATCATCAATACGTTTGTATTACATATTCAGCATTTCTATAAATTCAATCAACAAAAGTAAACATACATCATTTAATTCAACGACAGGTTAAACAGTTTCCTTTCCTTTTTCGAAAAAAAAAGATATACACTAAAAGCATAAATTATACAACCTTCCCAAAAAAATTCAATATACACTTTGACAATACTTATGAAACATCACAAAAAGTTATAATAAATAGACCGATGTAGAATGATATGGTGTCAAGTCTATTGCATTCTACTTGAAATTACTAGTGATAAATATCAGTAAAAGTCTGAGCCAATAAATGCTAAGGTTTCAAAATGTTTCTCCTGACTCTCTGAAATATTCGCAATATGAATTTTTTCCATTATATTATAATAATTTTAATTTTCATGTTTTTTTTTACTGTAGTACAGTATGGAATGACACATTAAAAAGATATACTAACTGCAAAATGAGCTGAGAGAACCTTTCCTAATGCAAATCATGATATTTCATCTCTTTAGATATTCAAACAACTTCGTTACCTTACTAAGGACAATAGAATTGAATGTTGTAAACTTGTACGTTTGTAAAAACTTATACACCATTTGGTCTCTGGTGGAGAGTTGTCTCATTGGCAATCAGATCACATCTTATTTTCAGAATAATTTTGTTATGAAAACCTTCTTAAAACAACACTTCTAGGAATCCTATTTGAGAACCAAAAGACAAATACAGAATACCAGACCCTCATAATACATGTATCACTTCAGTCAGAACACCAGAAACTCATAATACATGTATCACTACAGTCAGAACACCAGACCCTCATAATACATGTATCACTACAGCCAGAACACCAGAAACTCACAATACATGTATCACTACAGTCAGAACACCAGACCCTCATAACACATATATCACTTCAGTCAGAACACCAGACCCTCATAATACATGTATCACTACAGTCAGAACACCAGACCCTCTTAATACATGTATCACTTCAGTCAGAACACCAGACACTTATAATACATGTATCACTACAGTCAGAACACCAGAACCTCATAATACATGTATAATTACAGTCAGAATACCAGACCCTCATAATACATGTATCCCTACAGCCAGAACACCAGAACCTCTGAACCTCATAATACATGTATCACTTCAGTCAGAACACCAGACCCTCATAATACATGTATCACTACAGTCAGAATACCAGAACACCAGAACCTCATAATACATGTATCACTACAGTCAGAACACGAGACCCTCATAATACATGTATCACTACAGTCAGAACGCCAGACCCTCATAATACATGTATCACTACAGCCAGAACACCAGACCCTCATAATACATGTATCACTACAGCCAGAACACCATAACACCAGAACCTCATTATATATGTATCACTACAGTCAGAATACCAGACCCTCATAATACATGTATCACTTCAGTCAGAACACCAGACGTTCATAATACATGTATCACTACAGCCAGAACACCAGAACACCAGACCCTCATAATACATGTATCACTACAGTCAGAACACCAGACCCTCATAATACATGTATCACTACAGTCAGAACACCAGACCCTCATAATACATGTATCACTACAGTCAGAACACCAGACCCTCATAATACATGTATCACTACAGTCAGAACACCAGACCCTCATAATACATGTATCACTACAGCCAGAACACCAGAACACCAGTAATACATGTATCACTACTCAGTAATACATGTATCACTACAGTCAGAACACCAGAACCTCATAATACATGTATCACTACAGTCAGAACACCAGAACCTCATTATACATGTATCACTACAGCCAGAATACCAGACCCTCATAATACATGTATCACTACAGCCAGAACACCAGAACACCAGAACCTCATAATACATGTATCACTACAGCCAGAACACCAGAACCTCATAATACATGTATCACTACAGCCAGAATACCAGACCCTCATAATACATGTATCACTACAGTCAGAGCACCAGAAACTCATAATACATGTATCACTACAGTCAGAATACCAGACCATCATAATACATGTATCACAATATTTCTAGGAATCCTGTTTAATAGCCAAAAGACAAATACAAAATACTCGACCCTCATAATACATGTATCACTACAGTCAGAAGAAAAGTCACGAGATAAGTTTTTTTTCAATTTTTCTCTTAGAAATTTGACATTCAACGTATGCTATCAATTCTGTATTTTGGATACAATTCAAGTAATTAATTAAAATTTTACATATATTCTACAATAAGACTACCAAACACAAAATGATCACACGTTTTACTTTTGAACATTTAAAAAAAATAAATGACATGTTATTTTCGAAAACTATTGAGTATTACACGGAAAGACAAATCAATTATTTATACACAAAATGAAGGCCAAGGTTAGCAAGTGAAAATATACAGATTGAAAAAATGGAGTGTTTGAGTATAATAAGAAATGCTTAGTTGTTTTGCGATACTAATACACGCAATACACATCATAAGGTCTTGTAACACCAACCAGTCGTTGATGATGAATTCAAGGCTCATTTGTTCGCTAAAAATTTCAATTCAAAATTATTTAATTTTCTTTTCTTTCAGTAACAATTATTTCAAAATTGCCAATAACACCAGGTAATTTTGTGCTGTTCATGTACACAAAACATTTCATTTGAAATTTTAACCGTTTGGTTTATTATAATCTTTTCTGGTAATGGCAGTAAGCGTGTATTACGTCTCTGTAGGTATATTTCATATTAAATCTGTAGCGGCAAACTGATTTGATACATTTTCAGGTAACAATTGGTTAACTCACGCGGTCCAGTATCAACTGACAAATTTATCTTTGTACGAAAGGTAGTATTTTCATCAATTGCGGTTATAATTGGTTATATCTTTTCTTTACCTGTAACAACAACTTATTTCATGTGTACCAGTAACAATTGGTATACTCATTTAATGGGTACCAGAAGCAACTGAATATGCACCAACTTCACTGAATGAACATGTCGTTGGTGATTGAGATGTTGTAGCCATAAACATATTCTATTGGCCTGCTTTTGACACCAATTTATCGTAGATGTTGTATTATCCTGATTGTTTTAACAGAATGAACATATATATTTGTAGAATAAATGTATACATTTAAATGTTCACAACGTATTCCCATGTAAACGGTTTCTTCGGCAATATAAGTCTGGACCTATTTAAGTACGATAACAGAAAACACCAAAATAAAACTTCAACTACTAAACAAATATATAACTCGTACATAAGTGGTCATCAAAACCAAGCTCTTATCTTTTGCTTTATATATTATTTAATACAAAAAATATCACTTAATGCTGTTAAGAAGATAAATTAAAATTGCTACATACAGATACATAGTCAAGAAAAAATCATATATATATAAAAATAATTTTGGCATTTACAAAAAAAATATATTATATTTTGATATCAGTCGGAATTTACAACATTTCGTTTAAGTTACAAAATCACAAATATTATCTTGAACAAATTACATAAATATGTGTTATCGAAATGTAGGACATATAACCAAAACAATTATTGTTGATATTAAAGTTCCAAGGAAAAATACCCAGAATAGAATACGGTCTACAACTTGTGCAACCCTTCTCCAGTCTTGTATGATTTCATAATCATGGTCCTCGCGCTCATGTTTGTCTATCACACTGCGGAGAGACTGTAATATTTCATCGTTTATGCGCGAATATGAATGACTTTGGTTTGATTTTGTGCGACTTCGTCGAAGATTTTCGTTTTGTAATGAATTGAATCTGACGTCTCGCGGAGAGTGTATACTGGTTCCTTGATTATCAGTGACAATTGTATCTGCCATTCCGTTTTCCATTTGCATTTCATTTTGTAACTCTTGTGCGATGTTGTCTAGGGTCATTTTCAATGACATACTTCGAAGAAACTTCGTCTCGTTTGTTGTAACTAATGAAGAATTTGAATTATTAACACAGAAAAACTGTCTTAATTTTCCAAGAACAATTCTTCTCATCCACAATGGAATTTCCTGTCGGTTAGGTCCTCTATGGTGAAGATTTAACACTAATACCGTCATGATCACGGAAATAGAGGTAAGGGACATAACTATTGTCAGATAGACGCCTGAAATTAAATAAATATCATATAAGCTTCTGATTATCTATTAAGTTGTGTGTAAATAATATTTTCATTGCCGAAAAATCTTAATTTCAACCATATATATAACATTTGGTAAAGACTAGTAATTCATTATGGCGCTGTTTTATATGGGAAATTATCTATATGCTTGTGTATAATTGTCCCGACATAAAAGTCATGATATTTCATAGGTCTAAGAGAATGACAAGGCGACGTGCAACAAGAAATACAAGCTTAATACGAAAATCCGTTGGACCACTTAGATCTAGAGAACACAAAACAACAAAGACAAGCATACAATAAATCAAATATATATACAAAGTGTAGGTGAACACAGAACTTAATGAAAATTCAAAATGAAATTTTTACAAGGAATAGCAAGTGCTCAGCATATTTTTACCGACGCATAATTGTGCGTAGCCATAACAAGTAATTGTAAGGGGATATTCATGGTGAGGTTAAATCAGTGACTTTGAAAGGGTTATGATATTTCAGGTCATCTGGTTATGGTCAACTATATAGTATATACATTTGTATGGTCAAATCAAGTATGTAACCAATAACCAAAACCTGTGGGACGTTTAAACGGGTAAATGCATACTAGCATATTTCTTTGTCTTTTAACAGACGAGTCTATATGCTTGTTTGAAAATAAGTAAGATGACATCAAATAAATAGTCTCCAAATAAGCAGACAAAATCTTGAATCAAATAAAGTGAAATGAAGAGTAAACAACAAATAATACCCTCCACCGATAGAGCAACATGAACAAATACACCCAGTGAGCCCAGGTGGTCCTAAACATAACGTTTTCACCAATGGTACCCGTTGTTTTGTTTGCATTGGAAAAAGATAAGAATTATATCAATTTTACAGCATACAAAATGCTTTTATGTGTTTATTTTTTATTAGATAATTGTAAGAACGATAGTAGTCTTAATATTTATTTCAAATTGTATTGTGTGTAAGTTATCAATATTTTCATGCCTTAGAATAATTTGTAATGCTAAGTTGATAAACCCCTAGAATATATAATTGATCAGAAAATGTGGTGTCATCTACACATCAGGTATATACATGAACTAAGAAATTAGTGAATAACATCATAGAGTCTCCTAGAAAATTTTTTATTTTCATCACAACCAAAACATAGCTACATTAATATTTTTCAATCTTGCATAGGCCAATAAATGTTTTAACAACTTCTTTTTTCATCATGCAATAATACTCGATCCGTCCATGTTAAAAACAAATGTAATGCTGACTGTCTGATAAAATGATTCCATTAGTGAAAAAGATTATATTTCCCACTATATAATGAAATTTCATGTCTCTATTTTGGACTATAAATCAGAATAACAATTTACTATCGATAAAAAGCTATTAAATTGCCTGACATGCTTTAATTGGGATACTTTTTATGATAAAATCAAATTGGAACTAATTATATCGAAAAGAGAAATATCAAGAAGAAGAAATATCAAGCTATAATAAACTATATGCACTTCCAAGAATTGAAAATCGCACATCAATAATTCTGTATGAAATTTATAATAAAAGATTCAGAAAAGATGCGAATTAAACATTCCTTTGAAAGAAAACGAACCATGTTAAAAACTTAATATTAGCAATTGTGATTTTGATGTAAAATTTTGATATTCTGTCATGTAATAACTTGCCAGGAAAAATTTGACTTTACGCTTAAATACATTTTATCGGAAGGCAACTACAAAGCGTTCATTTATTACTTACTTATTAATGGAACGAATTCGGATGTTTCCGGCAGATTTTCCGCTACTGCTAACATAAAAACAGAAAAGGCCAATAAAACTGTAATTCCAAGCGCTATTTTCTCTCCTGAGTCTGGGGGAAGACAAAACACCAGTAACGTCAGTGCTGACATCATTATACAAGGAAATACTACATTATACATATAATATAAAGTTCGTCTCCGGATATGGATGTAAAATGTGACGTCCGGAAACGGTTCTGGACAACATTGGTAGTAAACTACGTTTCTCTGTATTGTTATACTTAGCATTTCCCATTCGCCATTAATAACGTAATTATCTAAATCAACTTCAGATGTTCTGTTTAAGATATCAACTTGGAAGCCATCGTATGTCCAGGAACCAAATTTTAGTTTACATCTTTGTTCATCAAAAGGAAAGTAAGTAACGTCAACCTTACATGAACTTTGTAATTTTGCTGGAACTGGCCAGAATACTTCACCATTAGGTTTGACCATAGCGTTAGCAGACATCAAACCATCAGTATATTCTGCTGCACTGTAATAATGAAAGACAGTTATTGTGCTATTGAATTATGAATAAGGAAAGCAAACATAACAATTATAAAGTTATAAGTGAATTACTTTAACCATTTTCACATGGCTAACTTTATTGGCATTAAGTTTTATGGCGTGTCGAAACGTTTTGATTTTATTTCAGTTTTTCCTATATTATAGATAAAAGATAATATTTTATAAAAATCTTCAATGAAATAAATTAATGCCCCGCTGCTAAACACTGCCAAATAAGGACATGGTATTAAACCAGCAATAACACCTGTAATTTTGTGTTTCAATCATATAACTAAAGACTCGATATACTTTGTGAATTTAGAAATAACTGAAATATGAAATTCGGTTTGCTTGCATAATTCCCCAGGAAAGGTGTTAAAATGTATGAAATCATTGGAAAATGGATATTATAAGTTGTATAGGTAACCTCCAATTCCAATTATGAGGCTTTGATGATTCAAACTTACTTTTTGTATTAGTTTTGTTTGTCCATCAAATTTGGATATTCTAATATTTTCAACTGGCAAAGGAAGGCCAACTTACTTTATAAATATATGGAGATTTGGTATGATTGCCAATGAGACTCCTATCCACATAATTTTAACTAGTTGTCCTATTGGCATTCATACCACATCTCCTTATCTTTATTTCCACCAGAACCCAAAGGACGTGGATTTAAGCAACTAAAGGTCACCGTACGACCTTCTACAACGAGCAAAATCCCATATCGTATTAAAAGCTACATGTATAAAAGACTAGTCTTACTAGCAGTAAGAAACACGTATATACAATAAAGTTTAAAAATTTTGCTCTTATGGAAACATTCATGTTTATTGTATACGTAGAAGAACATACTAGTAAATGTTATGTGTAATATATATTACAGTCAATGTAAGCCATCCGTGAAGATATCGATATCATTCACGGTTCCAAAGATTGACTTACTACCAAACCATCTGTTTTAGTATATAATATAGCTTACATCAAATGGATTTTGCAATATCGCACATCATATCAACCCTCAACGAATATAATGCTTCGAGCAGAGCTCTCTGGATTATATTGGTGTTTGGTTGATACAGGTGTGATATTCAAAAAGCAATTATATATATTCTCTAATTAAAATCTTTTAAAGTGTATTATTTAGAAATGGAAAAGACAAATTATGGTTTATCAATAATTATTCATGGGCCAAATTAAAAAAAAAAAAAAAAAAAAAAAATTCAAGAAACAAAAGCAGCGAAAAGGCGCTTTAATTGATGTTCTAGATCTTCACCTCAAATTCACAGTGAGGCTTCAACTTGGATCACAGACTTTCACCTTACCGCAGGTTTAAGACGGTTTATATTTGAGTTGAATGCTAAATGCTCGATATTGATCACTCTACAACCATGAGACACGAATAGCACAGGAACATCATTTGTAATGCCTAACTGTTAATTCTCTTAAAAGAAATTAGAACTCCCGAATTTAAAACGTTAGAATTAAACTTCATTGTTTCAACTTAAAAAGGGTTTCATACCAGATGAGGATTTGTTTTTCTTTTATATCATTAAGACCCAGGTTCAATCTACCAATTCCCATTATAAACAATTTCTTCAATAAAATAAATCTTTCTTTATATGATTAACAATTGGGCTATTAGGTTTCAATCCCGTTAAGTATTTACCAAAGATTTATCTATTTACACTCAATATCTGCATATAGAAGAGTTTTCTAGATGTTTTCCTCTTTGGGATAAATCAAAGGTGATTTATTCTATTGATTAAATGTCTGAGTTTGTCTGTAGATTTGTCGAACGTAATTTTGATTTCAGTATTTAAAACGTCCAATGAAAACTGAAAATGCCATTTAATCATCCTTCATTTGATTTAGATTTATTAAGGGATATCTTTGTTTCCGTGTATCTATCAACAGCAGAGGTGAATTGTAATAAATGAACTTGTTTTTGTAAGCTTTGTTCAAGATGAAAGGAAATGTTTCATGTCCAATCGATTTAAAATATTCTGGTGAAGTGTTTTAAAGTTTAATTTTAGGCATTTCGTATCAATAACACAACATGACAGTGTAGTTAAAAACCAAACTCAGATTAAAATTATAAACCTTTTTTGACAGAAATAACTTGAGAGTCGCCGCATGAAAATAAGTAAATTGTAATGACGAGAGTTAGCTAATTTTAAAAATATCTCATACCCACAGAAGACAGAAATGTGATGATGCATGTTATATTAGTGATACAATGTATTCATTTCTTATATAGAGTTCTGTGACAAAGGTTAACTTTTGAAATGTAAGGACAAAGACTTGATTTTTCCTCATTCCTTCATTGTGGATAAGTTATATTAAAAAGAATAGTCATTGAATGAAACTATACTTTGTTTTTAAATTGTATTATTTGTTATGCAACATCCTTATCAAAGGTATCTGTAAAAATCTGGACACGGTGTCTCTTATTCGTAAAATTAAATTAACTTAATATGAAACACTTGTCCTTTCATGTACAATGTGATCAAAAATGCATCTTCGAACTCAAAATGTGTTTTAGGCTAGAGAGCGGAAACAATTTTTGTACATATGCAAGAGCGGTTAAAAAAAAAAGAAAAATGGCACTTTGTAAATCGTATGTGTCCGAAGCGCTTTTGATGATGATGTACCTTAACTAGGAACGCTGAAAGCCATATATCTGATAGGTTGAACTTAGTTTTTGACTATGGCTTGCAATGTACGGTTGTCTTCCTCGTGAGGGAAACTCCTTCTAGTACTGGTAAAAAAATCGTGCTACATCTGTCTGTCAGATTACCCAAATCCAAATAATTTTGATGTAAGAGAGCGATTTTCCTACAGATGCAAAGGAGCGGCCTGGTCTTTGACCATAACTTTTAATACGAGCAACAAAACAGGCAACTAGTAGAACAAGATCTGCTTACCTTCTGGGACACCTGAGATCATTCCCAATTTTGTGTGGGTTCATGTTGCTCAGTTTTTAGTTTTCTGTGTAAAATGTTGTGGACTTGTTTGTCTTTTCGTCTTTTTTTCGGGCACATAACAAAAGACAGTGTTACCAATAAGAACAACACAAACGTCGAAACACTAAAAATAGCATTAACATAACACAGAAAATGAAAACAAATGCAACACGACATTTATAAAATATAGGGTTGAACTCATTTGTACCGGAAGGCAACCAGCGTCTATTCCACAAGTGCTTTTTCCATCGGTTGTTGCCATGACCATTCAAACTTCGGTCATAGTACACATGAGATGAAAGTTATGAACACGGAAAGAGAATCGGGGCGTGGTAACAACTAATCGAACATATCATGTTTATCTCTTAACCAATATTTCCGTGGCAATAAAGCTAGGAGATATATTCTCTATTGAAGTGCTTCTGGAATGTTCTACATCAAATCTTACTTGTTGTACAAAACAATATCTGGAAGCCATATTTTGTCACATGGTATGCGCAGAGTTGTTATATTATTAAAATCAGTAGGTGACCATCGTAAAAATTCATCCATCCATTCCTAAAAATAAATATTTATAGCGATTCTTATTAGCATTAATTACAATGATGGCATTTTGTCATCATTCCTATTATGACACTCTGTTTTGTATAATTTACTGTATTTAGAACTATCGCATCCTTATGTTTGTAATCGCATTCTTTGTCTTGTGTGATATAATATTTTCTTTTTTTTATTTCTCGAAATATAGCTTATAACTCCTTTGCTTTTGATATCTTTTATATCGGCAAGTGACTATTTGAACATAATACACACTTATAAACTGTCGGTTTAATATCACCATCACATAAATACATTTGTAAAAACATTTATATTATAGTTTACAGAAATTTTCTAAAATTGATATTGACATTATCATTATTTTCACATATGAATACACAAAATACAAAACCGCAAAATTACCTGATCAAGCCAAACGTTGGTCACCAGAACTTGATTTTTTTCATCCTTAAAAAAATATGATTTTAATTTTAAATGATGGCCATAACCACTACAATACAAATGTAACAGATAATATAGTATATTTAAGCATAAAGTACATGTACATTTAATTATCATTCAATACCAAAAAAAAATCGTTAAAAATGTATATTGGAACCATAGTAAAAAGCAATGCGAGAAACGATTTCAAGGGACAACAGAACTGACTCGATATCACGACATAGTTACTCATTATAACGACTTAATAACGCGTTATAATGCCTTAGCTTAGTCGTTACAACGACTTTGCAACTTGTTAAAACGACTTAGCTAGTTCGTTTAATGACTTATCTAACCCGTTATAACAACCTATATAACTCGGTATAACGACTCAGTTAACTCGTTATCACTACTTGGTAAACTAATCAGATCGGCACAAAGGCAAAGAACAATAAACAGAAAGAGAAGACGGCATAAAGTTAGAACTCTCGCAGTTACCGAATCTAGTTCTTCAAGCTGTATTTGTCTCTGTTCGCATGTTATCTTTTACTGTAAGTATTTTTCGTGATTATCCAAGTAAGTCCTTATGCTTTTTGTATATTTATGTTTGTCATTGTGTTGTGTTTTTAAAAAGGAGTTGTCCAACGTTTTCAGACACAGAAACAAAATAAATTCCTGTCATACGTATACTGAATTTCGCTAAATATAATATCAGAGTTGACTTTTTGTGGTACGTGTACACACTTTACATGGGACATCTCTATGATTCTATTAATATTAGAAAATGTACAAATAGACTACATGTCAATGTGCATGTTTAAGATGCACACAATGGCAAAATGCTGATTGTTTCCGACATAAAGGACATACTTGACAATCCTTTTCATATATGACAAGGGATATGTGACATTTCCGGTCCACTTAAACCCTTTCATAAAGTATCACGGAATATTTCTTATCATCGGAATTTAACATGAGCTGAGGATCAAAAGTGGCACTTGTTACATTTCTAATGAAAGTTAATATTGTAACAAAAGTGGGGAAAATAAATAAAAAAAATAATACAGTTTTGTGAATAAAAAGAGAATGTAGAATGCATCATTGAAACTGCATAACAAGAAAAGAAGTCAAGCCAAAAGGATATTTTGTTATTCTTGTAATAATGTGCTTCTCTTTCATAAAAAAAAATCTGTTTTAGATCTCTACATCCGATTTAACAGTTAAACCTTGCTTAAAAACACGAAGACTTCAAAAGAATTTAAATCAACAGTATATACTGGTTAAGCATCTCCTGCTTTGTATGCACAAAATGTCAGGTGATTATAGTAGTCATATTCATTCTTAGTTGTTGTTGTTTAGATGGCATGTGGAATTTATTGCAGAGTATATTAATAATGTCACTTGATGGCTCAGACTCTTAGGTGTCATTTGTTTTATCCTTGTATATGTATATGTACCCCTAACTCCTTTGACTTTCACCCATACAATAGTAATCAAACAACTGGTGATGTGGTACGAGGGTGAAATGATTCTGAGCAATTGTTAACTTATAAATGATATCAACATTCAGGGTTTTATTTTAATGTGTAATTCTAATGCTTCACTTTCCTCAGACTAGAAGATTGATTATTGTTAAATCCCATTTTCTGAAAATATTCATCCAACATGTATTTTCATCAATGCACAGATTAAAATTAATCTCTTTCTTTAATATACATCATCCATGATTAAACGGATCCAGAAAGACTCAATCGAGTTGAAAATGGTAAATTAGAGGCAACAGTAGTTTGTCGATATTCAAATCGCATAAATCCATTTAGAATATACATACAAAGTTAAACAACGAAAACTGAGGAAAAAGAGTCAATATCAGAGCTCAAATGCATTCGTTCAGTTTTGGCCCCACAGTGCCGTCCACGGACATGAAGTCGCAATGCAAATTGATTGCAACAAAAAAGTATGTAATATGAAAAAACGATAAAAGTCTCCCAATCACTAAATGTAAAACAGTATGTTTCGACGTAAAAAATATTTGCGGTCGCTAAACCATCTCGCTAATCTGGGACAGTGGAGTCGAAACACAACAGAAGGACAAAAAAAACAAAAAAACAAAAGTCAGACTAATTTGTTCGACAAAACTACAAAAACAGCAAACAAAAAGACACAAGTACTAATCTAAAGATTCTGGCGGATAAAATTATCACTTTACAAAATCTACAGTTTTCATAACAAATAGGTAACAGGCTTTTAGTTTTCTGACGTACTATAAATGTAATAGTTCCTACATTGACACAGTTTTAAATCTGATGTTATTACAAATAACGTCATGCTTCCAGATCAAGACAAAACATACGGTTTCGCCTTTTTTGTAAGTTCGTTCGATTTCCTCAGTGTTTGTCTCTTGAATTGTGTTTTCAAAGCAAATTTACTTGTTTTCAACATCAGGAAATTTCTTTTGTATCTTATTTGAGACATTTTACTATATGATACGAGTTTGCAATCGGATAATGAATGAATAATGAGATGTTGATAGTCTTGCAGAACCTTATCTCTCTGAGTTTGGAGTTCATGTATTAACCATTGTTCATACTAATGTATATATAAATTATAGGAGACATTAGTTAATAGATTATCAAATCTCATCAATCAATTATGATGATAAATCAAGGTAAACCACGCAAAAATGAGGGAATCGCAAGAACTCTTATAGAAAGAAGAAGAAGAAAAAAGAGTGCATCCACAAGGGCAAAGCGTCTTTCTATGCATGTATCACCCGTCATGCAAATCCTCACTCAGTCAAAATGCAACAATTGTGAATACGACATAATCGGGAAATTTACAGATCAGACGACTATTCTGGTATCTAAATATTTCAGACTGTAAAATCATGTCTCTAGTGAGTTGAGACAAAAATAATAAAATAATTTTGGGATACATGTCAATGAGACAGTAATCCCTAGCGACACAAATAACAAACAAGAAAAGACATATTTAGGCCAAGATCCAGTCTTCCACAAAATTCCGGTGAAAATACAATATGTCACACTTTCAATCGTCTGTTTATCACTGGACAAATGTTTTAACTTCAATTCGTATAAACTGATGTTTGCTTTTGCCTCTCAATTAATAACAAGAGGCTGCAGATCGACAGCAAACCGGATTTTCCTGCATGAAAATGATATTTGCAAATCTGGATTAAAAAGTATTTTAGTTCGTGATTTAATATAGATAGTTTTAAATAATATTTAGAAATATCTAAATATGAATCTTCTTCTTACTAAGCTCGATTCATTTAACATTTTTCACGCCATTTCAATTTATGTTCTAACTAATATAAAGACTGTTAAAACAAACCATATCAAATATTTGGGTCATTGTCAAACCCATTTTGATTTTAACTGCTGTTGATGCATTCCTTACAGGACGAACGGACTTCTCATATCCTTTGAGTATGTAATTCATGAGTCTTTGTTCGTCAGGATATGTCATATTATATCGTTGTTCCTGGAATACCTTTGTCGGTTGATTGTTTACTATATAAGTCACATTGAAGTAAGGACTCCCTCCTATTGGTGACAGATCTGTGTGTATTTTGTCACCTATAAAATATAGTAAATTATATTTGATGAGTTAAGTGCTCAACGTTTCTGACGGGATGGAACTATCCACAGTATATGATAATTGTATTAGACAGCATAAGTCTAGATCACGTGTATACGGAAGTCGGTTAGTGTCAAGCAATGATCTGAAATTTTATAAACAATTTCACCCTTGCAGACTTAAAGGTTTGAAAGATCACTCTGTAGTGTGATAAGTCGTGATAACAAGTTAGCTTAGTTGTTTGAACGAGTAACTAAGTCGAGATAACGACTTAAAAAGGTACACTACATAATGATCTTTCAGATTTTTAAGTCTGGAAGGCTGAAATTGTAACAAGATTCCAGATCATTGCTTCACATAGTTATCTTCTAACAAAAAATACAAATATTGCTAAGTGATTTTTACATCGGATGTGACCTTGAGAGGTCATACCGGTGTTATGTTGCTGCAGAAATTTCCTTGCCGTTTGACTGATAACCGAACGTATTTCGTATAATTAATTACCCGGATATTATCGAGTGCAAAATAACATTCCTTATCGCTTGTTATATATTAATTTCATTAATAAATATTCGTGAGAAATATATATATCAATAACAAATCATGGGGGTGTCCAAGTAATCAAATAATCACAATTTTTTTTGCCAATATAATCACATAATCATTAATTATTTTTTTAAACACGATAATCAAATAATCAAAAATACAGTCCTAGATTATTAAATAATCAAATAATCATGAAATATTTGGTCTGGTAATCAAATAATCACTATAAAAACGGCCAAGTAATCACATAATCAAAAACCCCATGAGGAGGCTCATTTATGCAACATTTATTTTAATTCTTCAATCTTTATTGTACTAAATGTTATCATGTCTTTCATGACAGGTAATTTTCTTTAAAAAGCAACAATTTTCAAATCTGGTAGTGTTTTATTGGTATTTTACTTCTTTGTCTATGTCATTAGACGCTTATGTAGGTTGTTGTCCGAAATTGTCCCTTTTATAGTGTGTAAGTTTCTTAATAAATAAATTTCATAGACCTCTTATGAAATAAAATAGATGTACACTGGATTATTAATTGTTTAACTCTTTGATCGCGAGTTTACATGTATTTGTTTAACCGTGTCATATTGTTGGCTTACGAATAAATATTTACAGAGCCCACATAAACTTTTGATCAAAGGTAGATCAAAGTATAACATATAAAAAGCAATGCATTAATAAATAATAGAGGATATCTTATGGGCCAGATTGGCACAAGTACGTCGATAGAAAAATGTTAATAAAACATAAATATTTCCTATATTTTCAGTTTCATTATCTGTACTTCCAGAATTATCTTCCTCCTGCTGGTAGTCACGGAAGCAACATCTAACACTTGTCTTGTCATTCTTAAATGAATTAATTCATTTTTAAAGCAAGGTGTTTTTCTGTTGATATAGCAAATAAGAAGGCTTTAACTACAATACAAATGTATACTACAGCCTACTGCTTTGGATATTCAAGCATATTAGACTATTCAATTGTCTCGATCTAAGTATATTTCTAAAGATATATCTGAATAACCAAAAGACTTTTCTATTTTTATAATGCTTTATGTAAGGGGGAAACTGGATCAGTTTATTAGTAGCAAAAACAGAAATTGGAAATAAAGTAATTATTCGTGAATTTGAACACAGAACAAAATATTTTGTATCATAAATGTAAACACAAATGAAGAAAAGGTATAAAGATGAATTCTTTTTTCGGCAATGTGTTAGAAATTGTGTTGTATGTCATGCATTTATAAACAACTAGGACACACCCGCGAAATCGCGGGCATTTAGAGCGTTGTTGAACGTATGTAAACTGTAGGATGAATTTTGTAAATGATTATAAACACATAGTAGTTCATCATGCATTGCAACTCATTCACTGGATTAGTTGGTCAATCGCCCAGAAAAAAATGCATTATTTGTAAACAAACACTGATACATGTATTGGCGGAAGCCTTAGAATGCTAAATATTGCATATCCGTATAAGGAAATCAGATTCAGATCCAGTATTTTGAAAAGGAAAAAGGGATGGCGGGGAAACTAGACAACGTTAGGAGTAGGACAAGTAAAAAGTCTATGCATTAACCATGTATGAAGCTCCATAAGGGGGAAGGGCTCCGCCCTCTTAAATCCGCCTCATGAAATGTCCCGACCTGTTAACTGAAACAATTGAATCACAACAATCTAATTAAGAATGGTACTTTTCTAATCTATCCATGCATTAAAAAATGTGCTTATAATATCTTGATAGTAGAATAATTAACCAAAAGCCTCATACAAACAGATTAATTGTAACACATAGGTTATAACACTGTTACGGGGTTTTGTTGACGTAGTAATTAAACTACAAATTATCAGTTGTCACAGTTCATCAACTATCCGTTTGTTATTTATTCTGAGCATACAACTTATGCTTTATTAAACGTAGACACAAAAGAAGAAAAAGGGAGTTGTAGGTCACTGAAAAACACTAATTCTCGATAAAATACGTAGTAGTCCATCATGCATTGCAACCCATTCAATGGATTGGTCAATTCTCGAAGTCAATAAATATTGCTTATTATGCAACCAAACAATTATATTAGCGAGAACGTTAGTATGCCAATGAATGATAGTATACCCGACCTGATTAAATGTATTTATGTTTCGGAGGGATACATACTTTTTTTAAGCGGTCCTCAATCATTCAGGTAAAAAAGGTAGAAAAAACTAATTAATATCAATTTAGAATAAAAGACAAAAAGAAATACGACACTGTGATAAAAAAATATTGTACCTGTATAAGAAACGAACCAATTGCCCCCAAGAATTAAATTAAATTATAATAAAACCCACTCTCAGAACAAATATGAGTAGTATGTGCGTAATCAGGAATTCGGAATACGGTTCTGCAACCAAGCATTGGTTTTCATCAAGTATAGTGTTATAGTGTTAATCAGAAAGATTCCAGTTTCCCATTCATCAAACTATAATGTATTATTCTAAATAATCTAGTACAAATGCTGATTCAGTCAGTAGAACGTTGGGCCGACTGATTTGAATTCTAACTTTCCAGTAAATAAATTTATTTAACAATTAATTATATTTAGATATTGAATTTGAAGATTCACATTTCATAAAGTAAATGCAAATTGTATTAAGCTAGATCCAAATACATGTAGCTTTTCACTGTCCTATTTTTTGCAAGTACGGAAAAGACCATACGAAAATATATTTTTTTCATTTTTTTTTAATTGCACCACGATTTAAATTTTTCATGCATTCGTTCAAAAAATAAATATTTTTAGACAAGATTAAAGTTGAAAGTTGAAAGATACGAAGAGCCAGTACAAATTTTAAAAAGCGACAATTGTAAGTCCGAAAAGGGTTATTGCTTACACATTCATTACTACTTTTGAAGCTAGTGAAATTTTATTTTAATGTTTAAAGAACGTGCGGTATGATAAATAGTTTGATTATCGATTGTCGGTGAAGAATGTCAAAATATTCAATGTTAATCAATACTCCTTTTATATATTTTTTTTTTGGAGTTATGTTTTCAGGCGTTGAGAAACCTTTGATGACCCCGTACGTTTAAATGTCCCTTGTAAAACAACGTATTAAGTAGGCGTAACAGACAAACGGTTACCTGATCTGACCTAGTCAATTGGAGAATTGAGCGCGCCAACGAATGGTCTCGTCAACACTGTTATGAATTTGATTATATATTGTTGGAGACTGTATGCATACTCCACACCTTCTTTTATTCGTACAGATTAAAAAAATAATAATAATTCCGAACAAAAAATATATATCCATTTGATGGACGTTATAAAACAAATTGTTCAAAAACGTATTGATCAACTGACAAAAAAGCTGATATAGCTGTTTGCTAAATCAAGAATTAAGCATGTTTTTAAAATATTAGAACAAAAAAAGGTCTTTCAAATTTGAATTATGTAATTTGTCATTCAATCGCCAGAACCAGCCTATACATTATATGGCATAACCACATCAATATCTTATATTTACTGTTTATTAAAAAGGCTAATCAATCACCCCATACCAATCTGATTAATGAAACGACAACACCAGGCTACCAATGTCGTTATTATTTACAAATTTATTCTGAATTAGGCTTGACTCTCTGACTTGAATCAATCAAGTCAGCTAAGATAAAATAAGAAAATTAAGAATATCATAAATTGGAATATCGGATTAATTACTACAAGAGTTATGTTATTACTTTTCTTCGAAAAGAGTTTGTTAGTACGTTATAGTATGTTTAACCTCCCCAGCTTTTCTCACACTTCTAGTTTGATACAAGGATGATGTAGTTTACCTGACAATACAGCTGGCCTTTGTTTTTTATGCTAAAAACAACTTGCAGTGAACAAATGTCTTATCTTTAAGAATTTTACTGATAGTTGTCTCATTAGAAGTTCGTACACATCTCCTTTTCTATCTAAACCGAAAGCAACAGTAGTTAACCGATGGACGGTCAAATCTTAAATCCGGACAGAACATACTAATCAAGGTTTCATAAAAAAGGGGAATAAGAATCAACTTAGTCAAAATTTGACAATAAGGAAACAGACACGACGATTGGCAACAAATCCGCTGATCAATATTAAAGATATTAGACCTCTAGAATGGACTTTAATATGAAGATGGCATAGCGTCGTCTAATGAAATTCATAATTCAATAAAAAACAACTATGAAAACAAACGTTATGCATTAAATCAATACGCCATGAGATCAGCAGTGTCGACAGGGTCCGGCAATATATGCATCACCGCTGACCAAAATCAGCTTATGATTCATCAAGTAATTTCAGTATTTTATAGTCTTTTTAAAACGACCAAAAATATATTTACCAGTATAGAGCTAGAATTATTTTTTTTATTAAGTCAGATGCACGATAATTGACATGTTTAAACTATGACAATTTGACCAAGGGAGATTTTCTACATATTTTCGGACTTTTTTTTTTGTATGGTATGGCTTAGAATATTTATTGTTAGATATGAGAGGCAATGCACAGGCCATGGGGAACTGTCATGAACTCGCTCTATCAATTTTCGAGGCGATTGGCAGAAAAAATAGACGTCCATTTATTGACATAAATCTCAGCATGTCGTCTTTTGATTGAAGAATGTTAGTTTGTGAAGCCAATTATACGACGAAAAGTAATAGGCATATTGTTATGATATTGTAACTATCATATCTATTTAGTTGGCCTAATTTGTTTTGTGTGGCCTAAGAATGTTTACATTATATATTGTGTACAAATTATACACATTGTGTTACAACTATGCAGTTTAGAATTCACTGGAACATTCATTGATACTCATGGAATGATTAGAACTTTCTATTTCACTTACATAACGTTTCCAGAATGATCATAACAAAAGATGCGTAATTTATATTTCTAGCGTTGTCTAGAAATTTCCGTTTGAGTATTTAAATGCAGACCCAAAAGTTAGTAAAATAGAGAGACATAGAAACATAGATAGACATAGATAGACTTAGACATCGTTAGACATCAACATTCTCAGCAGTTGGATTGACACTTTTATTTACAAACTACATCATACTAGATTGTGACCAATTGGATATAATATTCTGTGGATTCCGAGAAGATTTCTGGATAAAGGAAAGATAAAAGATTGGACATATATTTTGACAGTTAAGTTGACATTTCTTTTGTGTAATACTTTTGTAAACTAGTGTATAATAAATCTTGTTAAATTTTATTATTGATTTGTGTCTTTTGTTGGCTACAATTAAAAGGCGATTTTCTGACATAACAGAAATTGGGGCTCAAGTCCGGGAGAACGTTAATATCTTATTTTAAAAAATATTTGTTCAGTATTTTTATTAGAAATAGCCAACAAAATTCTACAAAATGGCATTTGAAGCCGGTAAATTTTGAAAACGCCAGACCTGGAGAAGTTTGATAATTTAAAGAAAGAGGAATTAGTGTTGCTTGCTAAACATCTGAAATTAGACTTTAGAGTATCTATGAGAAAACAAATTATAAAAATTTGGTAATAGACAAATTAGTTGACGCAGAAATTTTAGGTGAAGAGGCTCTTGATCTTAAGGTCGAAAATGTTGACGCTATCAAATTAAAACAGCTTGAATTAGAACATGAACTTAAATTAAAACAATTGGAAAAAGAAAAGAAGAAAGGCAGGCAGAACTTGAAATGAAGGAAAGGCAGGCAGAACTTGAAATGAAGGAAAGGTTAGAGATGGAGAAGATGAAAGAAAAGAAAAGAGGATGAATTTAAATTAAAACAGGCAGAACTTGAAATGAGGGAAAGGTTAGAGATGGAGAAAATAAAATTGAAATGGTCAAAGGAGAAAGTAACACTAATGTACAGTCGAAATCAGAACATTTTGATGCAGCAAGAAATATACGTTTGGTTCCCAGATTTTGTGAAAAACAGTCGATAAATTTTTCCACAGTTTGAGAAAATTGCTCAAAATTTGAAATGGCCGAAGCCTTTTGGACTACAATGCTGCAAAGTGTTTTTGAGGGCAAGGCCGCTGAAATTTACTCAGCACTTTCATCCGAACGAAGTTCTGATTATGACACGGTTAAAAGGAAGTTTTGAAAGCTTATGAGCTAGTGCCAGAAGCATATAGACAGAAGTTTAGATCTTATAAAAGTTTGATTCACAAACCTATGTTGAATTTGCTAGGAAAAGAAGACCTATTTGATAAATGGCTTTCGTCAAAGAAAATAGATAACAATTTTAAAAACCTAAGACAACTGATGTTATTAGAAGAGTTCAAGCAATGTGTTCATTTAGACTTAAAACACATTTAGATGACAAAACTGTTGAGACATTACAAGATGCAGCTGTTATTTCCGATAATTATACCCTTTCACATAAGAGAAGTTTCAAAGGTCAAAATTTTAATACTTCAGTGGAAATTACAAGAATCAAAGCACTGAGCGTTCTGATAGTAAGCCTGTTGTACAGAATAAGAGTCAGTCTAGTTATAATATGTCTTGTCCGAAATTTGATACTTTTGAGAAGAAGTCACTGACTTGTGCTTATTGTAAGAAGAATGGTCACCTGATGGCTGATTGTTTCAGACTCCAGAAGAAGAATGAAAGAGATAATAGGCCCAAGACCAGTGCTTGTACGACACCCCGTGTTACCAATACGTTGGAATGTCCTGCGAGTCAGGCTTTTAAGTCCAGTTTTGTGATTACATGGAGGATTATAAACCCTTTATGTCTGATGGGTTTGTTTCTATTGTTGATAATACTACTCCTCAACCTATTAAGATTTTACGGGACACTGGAGCTTCTCAGTCTTTATTGTTAGAAGGTGTGTTGCCTTTGTCCGAGGAGACTTCTGTTGGTGCCTCCGTTTTGTTACAAGGTATGGAGTTAGGTTGTATAGATGTTCCTCCATTGTATTTATCTGAAGTCAGATTTGATAACTGGACCAGTTGTTGTGGGTGTTCGTCCTAGTCTCCCTGTTGAGGGTGTTTCATTATTGCTAGGAAATGATCTAGCTAGGAACAAAGTGGTTGCTGAACCAATTGTTACCAGTGAACCGGTGGTGGATGTTAAATCACCTGAAGATGCTGCTGAACTGTATCCAGCTTGTGTCGTTACTAGGGCGATGGCTAGAAAACAGCAAAATGAGGATTTACAAGAAGACCAGTTTGATTACATGGACCTTTCTGACACCTTTCTAGCCGACATTGAAGGTCCCAGTAGCTCAGAGAAGGCCGTAATAAGACCACCTAGTATAAGCAAGAATGTAATTATGCCATGGCCAGACGTAAACAGCCATTCATTAGACCGAAGGAAATTTGTCGAAGAACAAAATAAAACCCTGAGGTTCTTCAGCTCCGCCAGAGGGCTCAACCACAGGAAGAAGCAGACAAAGTGGCGGAATGCTATTACTATCAAGACGGCATTTTAATGAGAAAGTGGAGCCCCTGATGCTACCCCAGAGGAGGAATGGAGAGTGGTATACCAAGTGGTGGTGCCTAAAGTCTATAGGCAAGACATTATTGGTCTTGCTCATGACACCCCTTGGCTGGACACTTAGGTATAAGGAAGACTTGCCTTAAGATCTTGCAGCATTTCTACTGGCCAAGACTTAGAAATGATGTCGCAGAATACTGGAAATCATGCCATATATGCCAGGTTGTTGGTAAGCCTAACCAGAAAAACCACCAGCACCACTTCTGCCTATTCCAGCCTTTGAAGAACCTTTCAGCCGAGTACTCATTGATTGCGTTGGACCTTTACCAAAACCAAGACCGGAAGTGCGTATTTACTGACGATCATGTGTACCTCCACTCGTTTTCCTGAGGCTATTCCGTTAAGGAATATCAAGACACCTACTATTGTCAAAGCTTTGATCAAATTTTTCACGCTAGTAGGACTTCCAAAGTCTATACAGTCCGACCGGGGTTCAAATTTCATGTCAGGTATATTTCAGCAAGTCGTGTACCAGTTAGGGATTGCTCAGTATAGGTCAAGTGCTTATCATCCAGAATCTCAAGGTGCCTTAGAACGTTTTCATCAAACATTGAAGAACATGATCAGAACTTTTGTCTTCAATTTGACAGGGATTGGGATGATGGTGTTCACTTTTACTTCTTGCGGTCCGAGAGGCTGTTCAAGAATCCCTTGGTTTTAGTCCCTCTGAGTTGGTATTTGGTCATACTGTAAGGGGACCTTTAAAATTGATAAAGGAAAAGTGGCTTACTGAACACACTGACTTGAATCTTCTAGACTATGTATCTAGATTTAAAGAAAAATTGTATACTGCTTGTCAAATTGCTCAGAACAATTTAAAACTGTTCAGAATAAGATGAAAATATGGTATGATAAAGATGCCAGGGACAGATTTTTGAGCCTGATGATAAGGTACTTGTATTTTGCCAGTCCCTGGACATCCATTACAAGCTAAATATTGTGGTCCTTATACCATAGAGAGTAAAATCAATGATTTGAATTATATTGTAAAACACCAGGTCGGCGTAAACAAAATAGAGTGTGTCACATTAATATGTTAAAACCATATTTTGAGCGTACTAATGAAGGTGAGAATAAACCAGTTGCCACTTTAGCCATGGTTAAATTGGAGAACAATCATGACAAACCAGGTGTAATTGAACCACCTTTTAGTTCTAAAACTATGGAAGAGACAGTTAGATTGAAAAATTCAGAAATTTTGTCAAATTTAGATTCAAAACTTGCACATCTGTCTTTTGATCGTAGAGAAAATTAAAAGCCTTGGTATTTTCTTTTAAAAATCTTTTTCCAGATGTGCCAAACAAAACCACTGCTGTTTGTCATGATGTCGATGTTGGTGATGCTTCTCCAATTAAGCAACATCCTTACCGGCTCAATCCACTCAAACTTGAATTTATGAGACAAGAAATTAAATATATGCTTGACAATGATATTATTGAGCCGAGTAACAGTGAATGGAGCTCTCCTTGTCTGCTTGTGCCCAAACCAGATAAAACCTTTCGTTTCGTAACTGATTTCAGAAAAGTAAATTCTGTTTCAAAATCTGATTCTTATCCGATTCCAAGGATAGACGACTGCATTGATAACATTGGACAAGCAAAATTTGTGAGCAAATTTGATTTATTGAAAGATTACTGGCAAGTCCCATTGACACAGAGAGCTCGAGAAATATCAGCTTTTGTCACACCAGATGGCTTATTTCAATATACTGTAATGCCGTTTGGCATGAAAAGTGCTCCAGCTACATTTCAAAGAATGATCAATAATGTTATAAAAGATTTAGACTGTTGTTATGCTTATATTGATGATCTTATTGTATGTAGTGATAGCTGGGAAGAGCATTTAACACATTTATATGATACTTTTGATAGATTGTCACAATCAAATTTGACTGTTAATCTTGGTAAAAGTGAATTTTGCCAGGCCACTGTTGATTATTTAGGGCATACAGTTGACCAAGGTCAAGTGAAACCTATTACGGCTAAAGTGGACGCAATTACTAAATTTCCTCCTCCTACAAATAAAAAATAACTTATGAGATATTTAGGCATGATTGGTTTTTACAGAAAATTTTGTTCAAATTTTGCTACTGTTGTTCAACCATTGACTCATCTTTTACGGAAAGATTCTAAATTCATCTGGAGTGAAAATTGTCAAAACGCTTTTGAAAATAGCAAATCACTTTTAATTAATAGTCCAGTTCTGATCACTCTAGACTATGAAAACAATTTAAATTTGCCGTTGATGCAAGCGATGTAGGAGTTGGAGCTGTTTTATATCAGGAAACAGATGATAATGTTGAAAACCTATATCATATTTTTCTAAGAAATTAGATAAACATCAGAAAAATTATTCAACTATTGAAAAATTTGTTTTGCACTGTTGTCTGCACTTCAACATTTTGATGTATATTTAAATCCCACTGTTCATCCTATTCTTGTTTATACTGATCATAATCCTCTAACCTTCATACATAAAATGAGAAACAAGAACCAGAGATTGACTAGGTGGAGTTTATTGTTACAGGAATATGATGTTATTGTAAAACATATTAAAGGTAAAGATAATGTAATAGCAGATGCTTTATCTAGAACTTATTGAAACACTTTGTATATACTATGCATTTTTGTACATATTATTCATGAAAAGTTTTTGTTACACTCAAACTTTTTTAAGGGGGAGGTGTTATGATATTGTAACTATCATATCTATTTAGTTGGCCTAATTTGTTTTGTGTGGCCTAAGAATGTTTACATTATATATTGTGTACAAATTATACACATTGTGTTACAACTATGCAGTTTAGAATTCACTGGAACATTCATTGATACTCATGGAATGATTAGAACTTTCTATTTCACTTACATAACGTTTCCAGAATGATCATAACAAAAGATGCGTAATTTATATTTCTAGCGTTGTCTAGAAATTTCCGTTTGAGTATTTAAATGCAGACCCAAAAGTTAGTAAAATAGAGAGACATAGAAACATAGATAGACATAGATAGACTTAGACATCGTTAGACATCAACATTCTCAGCAGTTGGATTGACACTTTTATTTACAAACTACATCATACTAGATTGTGACCAATTGGATATAATATTCTGTGGATTCCGAGAAGATTTCCGGATAAAGGAAAGATAAAAGATTGGACATATAATTTGACAGTTAAGTTGACATTTCTTTTGTGTAATACTTTTGTAAACTAGTGTATAATAAATCTTGTTAAATTTTATTATTGATTTGTGTCTTTTGTTGGCTACAATTAAAAGGCGATTTTCTGACATAACAATATAATTGGAAATGACTTAACAAAGGGATTTAAACAAACAAAAGCTGATTGAAATGATCTATCTTATTAACTACATCAGCACATCAACTCTTAATGGGATTGAAGATGCATACAAATCTTATTGAAAAATAACAATAAAATCTTCTAGATTTTTTTTTTTTTTTGCACATGAAAAATGTCAAACTACTGAAATGACAAAACAAACAAATATTATTAAAAATCGTTCTTGAACAGAGATTGTTACTGCAAAATGATGTTCGCCTTTTTTCAGTTCATATTCATGCTTTAAAAGTTCTAATGGTAATGTATATGTATGTAAAATTATGAAGTAAAAAAACCAACTTGAAATTCAGTGTTGTCTGTGATTTTTCCATTTTGAATAATTATTTTGATTTAAAGTTTATATATTAATTTAAATACTTGATAATCTAAATTAGATTATCAAGTATATAATTATACTAAACTCTTAAAAACAAAGTAAACCTAAGATGGTTTTGACTGGCAGGTTTATACCGTTTCATTTCCATATATCCAAACCAGCCCCCTCCCCGCCCTTTAACCCCGTGAGTTGCTCAGGATGACGTCGTGTATTATTAGACAGATTTTTTTTGCAATAAGAGTTGCAGAAATTAAATGATGTTTGAAAATAACACACAGTTTCATACAATAGACAAGTTCCTTTATTGTGCATTAAATCCCAAGAATTACCGATTAAGTGCTCTTAACCAAATAATGGAAAACGTTGAATGTCTGAAACCCAGAATCACATGAATAATTACCAATTCAAACCATTACAAATGTAGTAATGCTTAAAGGCCACGTTTGAAACTTCTTTAAATGTCTCATGTTGTTCTTTAAAATATGTTTTACGAAAGCGTCGATCAGAAAAGGGGAACGCGCTTCCCACACCTCTCATATTTATCGAGTTGAGCTCTTTGATTAACAATATATGATATGCTACAAGAGTTCCAGTGTTTCTTCTAATTAGAATTGTGATCCCTAGAAACGTACAAAAATTTGACCAAGCGTTTAAGCAGCTTTGACTGATTGTTCAAATAATATTATATTTCAAAACAAAATCTATTTTAGACGAGACATGTGAAGTTGGCAGAAACAAAAATGACAAGAAATAATCAAAATTGAACATGAGTGAACATAATAAAGTTTATAGAGCTTCATCAGAACTATTGTGCTTCCTATCCAAACAATCAGGATGTAGTTAGACAACAAAGAGGAACTTTTAAGTATTCTATTTAAAATTTCGAATTTTGCGAAAAGGAATAACTTTCTTTTCAGACACTCAACGTCAGACAAAATATGATATGAAGATAAAAGAATACTTTCAAGTTATCTCTTAATGACTCTTAGCCATATAGGTATATGTTCTGAATGTCTGTCTTCTGCTGTCATTGTTTTAATTATTCACAATTTCTGACTCGGAAGATTTTGATCTAAAAAGAGGCGAAAGATAACAAAGAAACATTTAAAGTAATAAATCGAAAATAAACTAACAACGCCACGGCAAAAAACGAAAAAAGATCAAACGGCAAACATCAGTATACAAAACATAACACAGAAAACTAAAGACTGAGCAACACGAACCCCACCATGCAAAAACCGGGGATTGATCTCATGTCCTAATGAAGGGTAAGCCGATCCTGCTCCACTGGTGGCGTCTGTCGTGTTGCTTAGTAAGCACAAACCCAGTGATAAGTCTAATTCGGTAAATAACATTCGAGGAAAAGTGCACGGGATTGTGGTTACGACATGTGGAACATATCCGTCGTCACCTGTGAAACGGAAATGCCATAACCGTCAACCAACGCGTGATAGCGTCCGTAAAATTATTGAAGGGATAATTTCAACTAAACCACTTTGAACTCTTGATTTAATAGCTTCATTGTGAGCAGCAACCTTCTATCAAGGAAATCATGTTAGGAAATGCAAGCTCTGAAAAATATATACTCTATATGCAGGCGCTGCTGTAATTCATAATAAGGTCGCTTTTCCAATGGTAATAGCAGTTCATACATTTGTAAAATTTTAAATGTTTATTAACGGTACAGATGTATTAAATGGTGTGGCTTTGACTGTTATTATCTATAGACCTTTACATGTAACAACAACAACAATTTTTATTTGTCAATAAAGACGCCCCGAGGAGCAGAACAATTACAGTTTAAATTAAAGTAGTCATTTAAAGATTTAAAATTATAGTAAATCTAGAAGATAAATCTAAAATGAAACTGGACCTGTCAGTTCTAAGTGATCGACATTGAAGAAGAAAATAAAATTCATCCTCAACAATTTCATTGTTACAAATTTTACAAAATATTTTGTCTGGGAGTATTCCTTTGTGTCTTCCCTTTTCTATTTTAAGTTCATGGACACTGATTATAAGTTTGGTTAACTCATTTATTGTTTTACAAGTTTTTAACAGAAAATAATTGTTCAAGGCCAATCTCATTTTTAAATAGGCTTTAAGTTCGTAATTTATTTCCTTGCACCTTGTCAGGTTTGTTATTATTTAATTGATTGAACCAAATTTCATCATGTTTCATTCTTTTTTATGATAATTGACTTCATCCAGTTTATATTAGATTTGTGATTTAACAAATATTCTGGGGTTAAATTAAGATATTCAAATAATGAATAAATGCTACCCAACCAATTGTCGTTATACTTTTTTAGATAAAATTTTAGACTCTTCAAATGCTTCTTTAATGAGGGAGTTATTTTGTTCTGATAGCCAAAATTTAGACATATTAAGAATAACATCAAGAGATAGGAGTTATCGCCCCGACTTTCCCATCACTGCTAGGTTAGTTGATCTTCTAGGTACCTTTAGAGAATGCTTACAAAATTTAACATATAATTTTTGCAATGACTAAATCTTTATACATTTGGAATAAATAGTTATACCCTTTTGATTGTAACTTATTTCGAGAGAATTGGCCCCAAATGTCTGAGCCATATAATAAAATTGGCTTCAGAATGTGGTCAAAGATGTAAAATAGTTTTAATATTAGGTTTAAAATGAGTAAAATATCTTTTTATTTAAAAAGGCTTTCAATGCTTTATTATATAAGTTGCATTAAGCATCTATAAATTTGCCCGAGACAGTGAATATAATGCCAAGATAATAATATTTTTTTCTCATTATTGATAAATTAGCCATTAAATGTGAATGTGTTATCAAAAATTAACACTTTGGTTTTTTTCATTTTAATTTCTAGTCCCCATTTATCATGTTTATTACAATAATCCATTTAATTGTCTAAACAATTTTGTAATCTAGATGAAGTTTCTGAAATCAAAATGAGGTCATCTGCATACATTAAACAGTTCAGGGTGCTGTTGTTTAACAAAAAGTGGGCAACAGTTATTGTGTTATTATTAGTTTTTAAACACAAAGATGTGCTTTTATACATATCTTCAATTACATATTAACCGTGTAGTTTTGCTAAATTTCTTAAGAATATTACTAAACTGCTAGCAGGAATGATTATGATATGTCCATTTCAATTAATGATTTGAAATTGAAATCGACGTTTCTTCATTATATATGACTAACCTTCCGAAACACTTGACGTCCGCCTCGGATTTGTTTTTAAATGGACCTTCAAAAGCCTAAATGCAAATCTCTATTTATGAGTACATTATAGATTCCAAAGTCAGCACATTTTGGAGATGTTGTCAAAAAAAAAAAAAAAAGCTTTTATGTACTTTTATGATCAAAAAGCTTCAGGAAAAAAATTGCCACAACTTACGATCCGAAAATGTTTTGTAACAAAAAGCTGCAAAGGCTAACACAGAATACCTTAATATAACAATTTTCTGGATCGGGGGTTGCGGCCAAAGTTGTCTCTTCCAAAAACTGTTACAAGTTATGGTGTTATGGTGTTTTTCCACTATTGGTCTTTGTTAAATTTGCACTTTTTGTGCAGAATTATCTTTGTTTCAAATAAAGAAATACTTGGCATGAGCGAAGTTTTAGCCTGTCCAGTACTACAGACAAAATTTCATATAACATTTCATTGCATATAAATAATAACCATCACTGGAAGTTAACCAATCAAATGTTCACCCCCTTTTTTCCCTGTGTACAAGCTTTAGTAACCATGTAACCTCAAGTTTCCAAAATATTCTATAACAACACCAAATAAAAAAAGAATGGTGCGTTGAAACACCCAAGAGATATGTTAATGAATCAGAATTTTTTTTTACTGTAATGAAATGTAGGATTAATTTCCTACAACTGTCAAATTCAAGGGAATATTTTTTTTCGAACCTTTTTCGTATGCAACCGGATGTGACGTACTATGATTTGGTGGTATTACACCTAAAAAAGACTTTTTTGTTGAATAAACTAAATGTGATTTTTTTTCCTTTGTTATACTGTTTTTTTCAAGCATTAGTGTCAATTTTTTTCATAATCAGTTCAATAGTTTGAGAAAAATCTAGTATAATGTAAGACGAAATCTACAACGATTCGAGCAAAATTTCTTCGAAAAATCCAAATCAAGCCGCATTATGATATAATATAGTGTGTGGACCAATAAATGATCAAATATTTATTTCATCTGCCTATAAACAGTTGAATATGATACACAAGATGACTCTAGGATGATAAATAACACTAATGGACCTCTTTGTCTTCATTATAAGGTCCCTTTTGGTCCATTTATATCTCTCATTTCCTCAAAATTTCAACTTTTTAGGCCAATAAATCAAAATTTTGAGGTAACTTTCACACATTTATGAAAGAAATGTGATAATAAATGAGTAATTGAAGTATTCAAGCGGAATTAACTATCCATATAAAAGTTTATTGACTCCATGGAGGTTTCAATAAGTCCTTACGTAAAATTTAAATTTACGCCTTACTCCAGAGAGGGACATACCTTTTAGTGAATGATTTGTTGTAACTGCTTCAAAAATAATTTCATTTACTTACAACTGTATATATATATTAAAGTATTACTTAGGAAAAGGTTTTCTATTATAGAAAAATGTACGAAATAAGGAGAAAAAGTCAGTAAAGCTCCCCAAAACACTGAGAATGGCTTGCTATGTCTACTAAAATTCTTGGTAGAGTCCTATTTCAAGGTTATTTTCTCTCAAAATGTGTTTTTGAGACTCAGTCCACTCAGAATATTTCATTTTTGTAATATTTCACTTAAGTAGCATGAAATTTTAACAAATGAGAGTACAAACAAGGTCAAAGATACCTGTACAGCTTCCCAAAATAGGTGTAATACCACCATTGTTTTTCCCTTATTAGTCTTTGTTAAATTTGCACTTTTTAAAAAATTGTGCAGAATTTATGTTTGTTTCAAATAAAGAAATACTTGGCATGAGTGAAGTTTTATCCTGTCCAGTACTACAGACAAAATTTCATATACTAGTAACATTTCATTGCATATAAGATAATTACCATCACTGGAAGTTAACCAATCAAATGTTCACCCCTTTTTTTCCTGTGTATAAGCTTTAGTAACCATGCAACCTCAAGTTTCCAAGATATTCTATGGAAACACCAAATAAAAAAAGAATGGTGCTTTGAAACACACAAGAAATATGTTTATGACTCAGAAATTTTTTACTGCAATGAAATGTAGGATTAATGTTCTACAACTGTCAAATTCAAGAGAATATTTTTTTCGAACCTTTTTCGTATGCAACTGGATGTGAAGAACAACGATTTGGTGGTTTTACACGTTATGAACAAATCGGACCAAAACTGATTTTACAACATAAATAATGCATAATCAAGTGGCAATCAAGTGTTATATAAAAACTATTTCTATATAAAATATAATGTTTTCTGGACAGATAATACAATTATTAAAATCGGAGGGCCAATTGTAACCCTTAGTGAATCTACTGCTTTAAATTGGTACATCATATCATTATTCTATATAATTTTTTAAAATGAGCAGAACTTAAATTGAAAAAAAATATGGTCACTTCACATCAAATCGACACGTTTTTGAAGCATCTACACAATTATGCATCAATCCATTAGCAGAGATGGAAATATATAAACTTATATTCTTTTGTTAAGATCAATCATGTTTTAACTTTATTTTACGTTTGTAAACTTTGAAAGAAAAACGTACCACGAAATCAACAAAACTCAATTTATGATCCTGTTATCTATTCTGAAAAAAGTCTGATATTATTTAAAAAAATGCACATTTAATTGATACTTTAAGAAGTTATAGACAATAATCATTTCAATTTACAGTAAAAAAAAAATGTTAATCAGAACACAAAAACATTACCATTTTGAATTAAGAAAGACAAGGGTGAATTATTAAATCATTTATATAGCAATAAATCCTACAAGCCATTTACTTCAACCGATAATTCTGTTTGAAATAGGCATCATAATTAAAAGATGCGAAACAATCATTTAAACAAATATCAAGAACTTATTTCAATCAATTATTCATCATATCTTTGGGACGATTAATATAAACATGTGTGTTCTTTCTTTTGATTGAAACCATGAATAATGAACCTGACTTTCTTTTCGTGAAAACAAATTATCAAAGTTACGATTCTAAAAAGAAATAAAAATCCGTTCGTAAGCTTAATACAATGACAAAGTATGGATACATTCAATACACGTCATGCTTGTACGTGCTGAGCTTGGAACGAGAAAAAGATTTATATAAACTATTTCACGGATATTTGTCTTGTAAAAGGTTAGGAACAAATTAACTGTCATTTGGCGAGAGGTTTTGCTAGATGTAAAATCTGGTTTAACCCACCATTTCATCGAAACATGTCATGAATACATGTATGACAGTCGTTTTCCAGTCCTTCCTTTGGTTGAGATGGTAGAGAGGTTGGTTTTGTCAGTTTTTATGGACTTCTACTTTTAGAATATGCCTCGGAGTTTGGTAATATTGTTAGTACATTTTCTGGCACATAAAAGAAAAGACGATCTCTAAAGATCGGTTTAAAATTTAATCAGATATGCGCTGATGAAACTGGATATAAATAAATTAAAAGCATACATGGTTGTTTTGTCCGAAGCTCGACCATTTCTCATTCATGATTTATTATTGAATGCGAATAAGAAGTTTTGTTGTTACAGACAACGGTTTTGGTGACAATTGTTGAGATGAAACTAAATATATACTTAAATCATCAGAGTAATGTTGCTCAGTGTTTATTGTGTAATATTATTTTCTCTTTCTTTTGTGCCAGTGGCGTAAATAAATTTACGTCAAAACGCGCTTGCATATACATCGTACATCTAAAACAAATAATCCTCATAAATGAATCATTGTTTTTTTTGTAAATTTATTTACATCAGCCCGGTAGTTGTATCCTTTTGTTAACCTTTGATTTGCACTACTATTTAACTTTGTAATTGATTTGGTCATCCAACTGTTTGGGTTCTAGCGCCGCTGATCAGTCGGATGAAGTCGAGTTACGCGCGTCTGGAACACTAAATTATAAGCCTGTTATTTTTAATGAACAGTGCGTAATTGTTGCACGATATTGATTTTGCTCATCATTGAACTAAGGCAGTACTGCTATCTATCGTTAGTTTTCATCCTCGTTCTTTGTTGGGTTATTATCCCAAGCATATAACATCTCATAATTTTAGACTCAACAACACAAATAGTGAAATTAATGGCAAAATATGTATGATTTCATGATGATTTTTCATCCTTTTACTTTATTGTGATTGATAATAAAAGAAAGATAAGTCAGAAGAAAGGTGTAGTTCATATGGTCGAAAATCATGTCTGCCTACTTTTTATTTTTGGTCTTAAAGTTTCCTCCTGTATAGTTTTCGATCACAAACGATCCTGTTTGCTCTAGGGAACATTATTTAATTGAAAGGAAACAACGGGCGGTGGGTGAACGTTCTTTTTAAATATACAAGTCGGAATAAAACTGAAAGAAATTGTTTGACTTGGTTAAAAGTTAAATCGAAATTTGCTAAACCACTTAAGGATATATTCTTCTGACGTTACAGTCTCGTTGAAATCTCGTTCTGGAATTATTTCCAAAACATGTGATACAAGTGGAAAATATCAATGAATTTAAAAATGTTATAATCAAACTTAACTCTTTGAAAAATTGCGTATTTATAATGAGTAGTTTTGAGTAATCAATTTTCAAATTTTATTATCAATCAAGTCAGTCTTTTAGCCAAAATTTTGAGAAAATGGGTGAGGGGTACAAGAAATGATTTTACCAGAAACATGTACATCCCATATCACATTTTTCATTTCAAATTTTTTTAGCTATGTATTTTTTCAATCATTTATAACAAAGAAGTTGAAATAATATGCATTTTGTTCTTAAAACAGAGAAAAACCAAATGTTTACAAAATTGACAGCATGGTTAATTTGACACAAAAAAGCATCAAAATATGATAAAAATTTCTTATATTAACACCTATCTAAAGTTTTTTGAAGTTAAATTTTTTCAGATTGGTCCACTTCATTTTTAATGAAAGTATGAAAAAAAGTTTAATTGTGGAACTGTGATTTTATTCACGATACTAGCCCAAAAATAGGTAAAGATTTATGAAAAATGGGGAAGTCATCAAAATTGGGTACTTTCAAAGGGCTGTAGCAAAAAAAAAAGTGCACCACCATATGATTTTTTTTTTCACCAATTATTTTTTTTTACAGTCATATAAACCCAAAAATCAGGTTAAGAAAAAATGTTTAATTCTAGAAATTTTGGCTCCTCAGAGGTGTACATCCTTAAGTTGTTTTCCACATGTTATATTGAGCTAAGCCTTACTTAGTTCATATTATAGGAAAATTTGTTATACATACTCCCGTTAAATTCTTCCTTCATTCAACTTTGATTTGATTGAAGTTTGTGTGCCGCTGCAAATGAGACTGAAGATAATGTAATCGAATAGGCGTTTCTTTGCAATTTGTACAATACTTTTTTTATGACTTTTCAGTGATCGAATTTTATTACTGAATCCAACTCTATAGCTAAATGTCATAAATTGAAAAGTAATGTTATGCATGCATACATATGTATGCTCGACTAAATATTTAATGTTTTTTAAATCTATGTGCAGAAGTAAATATGTTGTTCTTGATAATATGTTTCCACGGCTTTACTTTACGTGCTGGGAAATGATCAGAATGCAGGATTTTGTTTCATTAAGCAACCCCGAATCACCCTGCCGTAAAACCACCTGAGCGAGATGACCTGGTTGCTTTGCGACCCTGTTACGTTCTCTTCACATGTTGCGAATGTTGAGGGTACACTTCATTCTTTGCTAGCTTCATCTATGTTGTCACTTTTCCTTTTGTTATAGTGTTGTCTTGTTGCCGGAGACGCTCACCGTGTAGCCTGTCGACGCACCCTGTTTCGGTCAACTAATGTTGCCTCAGAATTAAGATTACGAATTGCTTCTCTTTGATTGTACCTCATTCTGCTAATTTCCTTCTTTCGTTTTTGAATTATAAATAAAGGAAATCACAAAAACATTTTTAAAAAGAAAAGTAGTACCAAATGTGTTTAAAAGTCCCCCATTCACTTCACAATGATCAATTTTAATTACCATAAAAATTACTATTTTAACCAAATCGTATTGTATAAGAACATAGTCCAGTTAAAACAATTAAGATACTGTACCTTAAAGAAAATCATTTGTCGTTCATCTCTAACGGGAATGGCAAAAATACATGCACAGAATATGTATGACTTATTCAAAGTCTAACGGGAGTTTTTTTCCATAACAAAAAAAGAACGTCAGAAGAAACAAAATACAAACAAGATCAACATTTAGCACATGTAAATAACGACCAAAAATAATATCTGAGGACAGGAAAGACAATCAACCCGGAACTGAAACGAAAGACAGAAATCGAAAATATATTCCATATCAATGGTTTCGAATGATAAGAAACACTATGATGTTTCTATCCAGCCATCGCTGGCCTTAGCCTATCAGGAACAACTGTTTGACTTTCAATGCTCGTCAACACCGTGTTCGATTTGACTTTCAAACTTTTTTATTAGTACGTCTGAGCCAGTGACAACTCTACAACAGATTTATCCATCGGATCACCACCAGTGATGGTGATACATGGCTGTGTACATTTCTGTATATACAACTCGTGTGGGTATTTATAATTCATAACTATGACATTGATCTGATACTTATATTATGTTTTTGTTGTTTCTTGCATCGTCAAAAGAATTAGCATCATCTAGATATATTGATGAGTTTTCCGGCATATCTCGATTATGGACAATCTGTTTGATATCATAACAAAGTAAATATTTTAAAGAGCTGTTGAAATTATTGGTAGATAAATATCGAAGGTACTTTTGACGTTTAAATAGATTTGTTCCTAATTTGTTTAATGTTAGTTTGTTCAATAGATAACGTTTTAGCGAACACGCTTTGATCGAATTTCAAAAATCAAATATCTTCTTTCACGTTGTTCATTAGGAGTAGATTGAGCTTCCGAAGACTATGAACTATAGTATGATACCCAAAATGAAAGGAATAATTTCGCTTAAACTATGCATCCCTTCCAAATTAAAGGAACACATCGGCGAATAACTAATTTTCATGCAAAAAACATAAAAACATATCCCAAAATGCAGTCCTCTCCACGGTTTGATCTTAAATGGTCCAGTCATCAGGACAGGTAAAACAAGAACTGTCGAAGGTCTCGTCTGGAGCAGACTTTTTCTAAAGACTGGCCAGGACATGTTTGGTATGCTTGATCAGGCTTCCATGCTAGAACAGTCTTTAAAAGCAGACCTAGCTTTTTGATAAAATTAAATGTTGTAGAGGTTGACTACACCCATCTTGTTTATATACTTTGTGTCTTATTCAACAAAAGTAATATCTGTCACAACACAAACAAACGACGAAGCAACTACCGTTAAATGTAAAGTGATATAATTAGTCCTTTGATGACTGTTTTAGTAGGTCGTACAGATACCACAAAAAAACATTACATATTTGTCTGAAAGGGGAAAAACAAAATGTTTGTCTTGTTTTCACTTACTGTCATGTGTTGTCTGAGAAATCAGCTGATATTGATCATTTTTTACAAAGACACGTAATTAGTATAATGGAGGGTCACCTTAAGGAATTAAGCATTATTAGTGTTTATTCGTGAAACCACAAGTTCGCTTGATTAAACAATAGTTTTATGGTTTTCCAATATGATTGCTATTAATCATTTCGTCTTTTTACGCAAGAACTTTAATGTCTAACTTACTTACATTCCTATACTCGAGATTTTTTTATAGAATAGAAAGAAGACATGATAAACGATTAAGTAGAATTCCGAGGTCGCGGTAATGCAAACAGAAAATACATCTAGCAGGATAAAAAGTGAAAGTAATTTTTAACTAAATATTCTTCTGCAAAATAACAGTTCGGGAAGTTATAAAATTGATTACTGTTTGACCCATGTATATTTGAACAACATTTGAAACGGTGTGTTTATTTGCAATTGCCTACTTGTATTAATCAGTTAGCTTCATTCAAATGCACACAAATATTAAAACAAATAAAATATTTAACATGTATGATCATACTTTCAGAAAGAATGTCTTCTTCATTTATGCATACAGTTAAAATAAATGAAGTTGCATGATATTCATATAGCTTTTGTTAATAGTAAAAGTTTGACTCATAATTTAACGTATTGTTTTCATTATTAGATGGAACTTAGTATAAGTGCTGTCTCTGTTGAATTTACTTAATGAAGTTAAATAGAGGGAAGTGCTTCGGACGCACGAAATTTATCAAGTGTTATTTTGTTTCCTCTGTACTGTCAAAGCCCTTTATGAAAAAATACCGAACTCCAAGAAAAATTCAAAATGGCAAAATCAAAAGCTCAAAAACACCAAACAATTGGAAAACATATTCCTGACTTGGTACAGGCATTTCCTTATCTATAAAATACTGGATTAAACCTGGTTTTAAAGTTAGCTAAACCTCTCACTTGTACGACAGTCGCATAAAATTCCATTATATTGACAAAAATGTGTGAACAAAACAAACAGACATACTAGGTAAAAATGTCAAAAACAGGGGCACAGCAGTCAACATTGTGTGATAATCTTAATCACTATATAAACAAACAAATATATCAACAAAGAAAAACAAAATGGCATATAGACAAAGCACATAAGCAAAATGAAAGAGAAGAATACAAAATTGACCATAACACAATAACACAATGGCAGGATGTACAAGTACCGAGCCACGCCAAAACAATATTACCAAAAATGGACTAAACACTATATGAAAGGAATTATTTTAGTACAACCAGAAGTAAAAGTTAACCATTTGCCGCCTACTAGGAATAACAATGTTTAATTCTTAAGCTTCATGCTTAGTTTAAATAATGGATATTTTGAGTCTATGTTTTTGGTTTGGTTAAAAATATTGACAGTCAGAATAATGTTGTTTTAGCCTTGATTATGCTTAATAGTAGCCTCGAAATCAAGACATGGTATTCTACAGTTCTGATCGTGCACTGTGAATTCAAATATTGGCCACTATTTTTGCATAGTCAATCAACAGTATTCTATGGATATGATCGATCATGGAATAAGAGAAATTTTATATATTATAGATATAATGTTAATTATTTTTGTATAGATTAGTATTATAAGTAGTAGATTGCTGAACTTAAAAATAAAACCACTTTTATCACCAAGAGGAAACAATAGCATAATCACCCGAAGTAAAACAAAATATATGTAAAGGTCAAAATATGAAGAATTTCTAGTGACATTGATAATCTTTTGGGGTTTTATGTATGCTATAATTCAGTTTTTTAAAGCGCAACATATGAAGTTCGATTTTCGCCATTTTTATTCCTAAATATTTCTTTCTTTATATTATACAAATTCATATATTCTATTGTTTTGATATATTGCCGTTTTATATATACTTTTCGGGTTTGGGTGGTGCTTTCTATAAAAATTAATTAGACATTAAAAATACAATGTAACTACTATCCACTGTCAGTAATCATGAATGAAAAGTCCAGTTGTTTAGGATCCTCAATGCATCTCAACTTCTTTCTTTATTTGGCCTTTTCTATGTTTTACTCGATCGTCACTAATGAGTCTTTTGTAGATGAAACGCGCATTTTGCGTTCAAAATTGTAATCCTGGTTTCTATGATTTGAATCGTTAGATACCAGAATAGTCGTCTGTTATTTAAATTTTACCGATTGTTTCCAATTCCTGGTTATGATTTTTCGCATCGCGGGTTATGTATGCATACATGTAGCAGTAGAAGTTTACTTCGTCAACTCACCCAGTCTCGCTTCTTTTAGGGTTCAGGTTATTTCCTCAGTTTTTTCTATTTAACCTTGAATTGGATCTTTTTAATGAATTTTATGATATTTGAACATTGTTAAACTGTTACCTTTAATGTATTCACATCCCTAACATCTGTAAGTAAATGCAAGACAAAAGCTTGTGACATTTTCGAAACTATATGATTACTCCGTTTTGATAAAAAGTAAAATAACAATAATACCGAACTCCAAGTATTCAAAACGGAAACTCCCTTATCAAATGGCAAAATCAAAAGCTCAAACACATCAAACAAATGGAAAACAACTGTCATATTCATGACTTGGTACAGGCATTTCCTTATGTAGAAAATGGTGGATTAAACTTGGTTTTATAGCCAGCTAAACCTCTCACTTGTAAGACAGTCGCATAAAATTCCATCATATTGACATCAATGAGTGAACAAAACAAACAGACATACTAGGTAAAATGTCAAAAACAGGGGCACAGCAGTCAACATTGTGTTATAATCTTAATCACTATTAAAACAAACAAATATGTCAACAAAGAAAAACAAAATGGCATATAGACAAAGCACTAGAATACAAAAAAAGACCATAGTACAATAACACAATGGCGGGATGTACAAGTAGCGAGCCACGCCAAAAGGCTAGGATATTACCAAAAATGGACTAAATAGTTAAGGTAAATAATTTACAAAGTCAAATAAAAGAACCCTATAACACGTAATAAAGATGATAAACAACGTCAGTACCTAGAATCTATACTTCAAGATCATCATGTATTATTTGTGAAGTTGATACGGAATATTTATCAACAAGGTCTTGGTATCTTTCGATGAACGTTTTTAGAAAAAGGACGAGACGTTGTTTGACATAACCCTGGTTCATTAACTTTTGCTCAGACACTGGTGACGTTTTATAAAGTCTTAGTAGCAAGTGCAAGCTCTTGAATACCGAATGAGTTGGGAAATGTATATCCCTTATGCAGGTGAAGTTGATATATTGATGCTAAGGTGGAGGAAATTGATAATTTCAAAATTAAAAACGTATCGATAAGTAAGTTTGTTTTATATACTTATATCTTAGTTGTAAACAGATACAATACCTTGTTTTATGATATGATGATATCAATAGTAGTGTAAACAGTTTAATTTAGAATCGAACATGATTTTCAAATTTAAATGAATTTCTGCAGATTGGCAAACGATGTGAAAATTATATTTCGTTATTTCAAATATACATGCATCGCTTGTGTTGTATAGACGATAATACCAAATACCATACCCTTCCTCTTAAATTTTTCATAAACATATTTCAACATATCCTATATGTTCCAAATTTAAGAAAAACAATATACGTCACCATGCTGATGTTTTTAGAAGTACGGAATTCAAAACTCAAAACATTTATACCGATTAACTTGGAAAATAATTCTTTTGCAAATTATACAAAACTTGTCAGTGGAAATTGATAATGGTTTAGCGAATTTTCTGAATAGAAGATACAGATAAGTCTGCTGATCTCTTCAACTGTTCGAAGCCAACACGAAGAGTAACTTTACTTTTTTTCTGAAATGATGCCCTTGATTGATTTACAAGTACGCTTAAAAACCAACGGATATGATTGATATGGTTAAAGGGATCTCCTCGAAAGATCTACGAAGTCATCATGCTGTGACCGATATAACTACTAATATATTCCACCTTTCGCAGTCACAAATTCCGTCCTCTTTTAATTCCTCGTTTACTACATAATCAAAACCTCCATGCCAGGAGTTACACGACAGATGCCACTGAAGGAGCAAAAAGCTTATATCCTGTTCGGTGTATATGTTCTTCACTGTTTTATGTGCCGTTCACGTTGGTCATTTGTCATTTGTTTTTAGTTTTCTGTGTAGTGTTTTATGAATTGGCTTGTACATGTACTTATGGGCTTTGATTGACCCTTTGGTATCTTTTCAACATTTTTTTAGATCAATTGCTTTCAACAAATAAAAGATTAAACGTGTTTACCCATGGTTATTGTCTTCTTTTTACAAAAATGTGTTGAATATGGTTGATAACAGTCGTATATATTTTAAGTATTCCAAACCAAGAATTTTTTTCTGTTATCCAAATTTGAAAATTATTAATCTCGGTCTTTGATTTACCAATAATTCAATAACAGTCTTAAATTCTGAGAGTTACACCAGAGATATTCACCAATTTGCTGTTTTTGTATGTTGCCCTAATCCGATTCGTGACTCATGTATGAATTTATGCAGGAGAATCATGATGGTTTTAACCAATGGAACAAAAACTGTTGAAACTTAATAACTAAAATAACACCATGAGAAAATGAAAAAAAAAAGCGAACAAACGGCAGTCCATAAAACATTACACAGAAAACTAAAAAGTGATCAACACGAATCCTTTCAAAATCTGGCGTTAACTCGGGTATTCTGGAAGAGTAAACCGTTTTGCTGATAATCAACTGGAAATACTATTTCTTGTTTTCGTTATAAACTATGCGGAAGTGCTCTGTTAATAGAAACAAACGACTGGAAATTGTCAAAGAGGATTTCTCAAATAAATGACAAAATAATTCAAACAATTATATTTATATGTGTATAGGGGAAACAAACCAAATAAAAACCTCACAAAGAATAAGATGGAAAAAACCTAGATGAATAAGAGAGATGAACAGTCACGAACACATAAAATGTTTGCATGCCGATGCAGGTGAAGTCACGTATGTTAGAAAAAATGATTTACACATAATAATTACCATTGCAAAAGAAGTATTACATTTGATAACTAATCTCCCAAAAAGATGACAAAGATTAATTGAATCACATTTTGACAAGATTATACATTTTAAAGTATAAATGAAAAACAAATGATATAAACAATATCAATCGGTTGAAAAACCTAAATTCCTCCTCAATATCCAGCCCCAAGACCCCCACCTCCCCTAAAAAAAAAGAAGAAAAAACACACACACACTGACAAACATTTTGCTTTATTCAAAACAAGGTCTTTGTTGGATAGTTGCCTCATGGCCATTTATAGAAAAATAATATCACATCTCCTTATTTTATATAAAATAGTGACATTTTAGTCCTTTACTAATTTAAACAGAAATCCTTAAAAAGCAACGATCTTTCAAATTGAAAAAAAAAAAAAAAAAAAAAAAAATACAAGACAATGTTTTGCAAAGTACCAGGTTGTATAGGCATTTTCAAGATTCAGATATATTTCAAATTTCGATTATGAACATCAGAAGAAAATGTGCAATGTTTAGTCTTTAACTAGCAGTAAAATCTGACAAAAACTTAGTTGTTATTTTATTCATACAGAATGACCTGCATCCCACTTCTTTTGATCTTAGCCTTTAATTGTATAACGTTTTATTTCAATGCATCGGATCATTCTTTTAACCCAGCATATTTCTCTAATACTGTTTAAAATCTATTAATACAGAACTAACTCAAGCACCATGTAAATATGTTGATATTCAATACTTATTCCAGACATAGCATCTTTCCTTATCATTGAATACCACGACAGTATCATATAAGCATTGTGCATTCTCACCACAAATCAAAATGATTGATGATAAACTGAATTAATTGATGATTAATTTGTATCCCCAGAAGAAATAGAAACATTAGTAACATTACAGACATCAAGTTATTTGGCAGTGCGTTACAGCCAACTTGATACTTCTACTATTCATATTCAATTAATCAAATGGATTTCCAAGTAAAAGACATTTTTTTTTCTTTTCAAATACTAAATGCAAAAGCATGATTATGATGTGCAAGTATTTTAGCGCACGTAGGGTAGACCGACAATTATTCAGTTTTAGCAAAAAGCTAAAATTATATAACGAAAATTTCAATAGAAGTGTTGAATTCGTTTAGAAAATGAAATTACATGTTTCCTAAAAGGAAAAGGAAATAGTTTTACGTCTTTGAGTATTTTTCCACAGCTGAAACGATTAAAATCGTGCAAGAAATGAAAATGAAGGTAACACATTATTCTACAAGCTGGAGAAATGGGACAGTTGAACAACAGGGATAATAAGGAATTATTGGAAAAAATGAACTTTAATTATTGGTACAGTAGAAAACAAACAAGGGATGTAATTGGATACCAATTTGAGCATGTTAGGAAATTTCTTCGTTTAAAAGACAGAACAAAAGACGAATAACAGAAACAGAAAAAAAAAAATAAACAACAAAAAAGATAAAGCCCGCAATTCAAGCAGGAGAAAAGCTACAATTCAATGAATAAATAATGTATCAATCAAATGTAAAAGTTTATAAAATTGAATTTGATGAAATGAAAAAAAAACCAAGCAAATCAAGACAGATCAAGACCAATAAGTGGAAACTAAAACAAATAAGCAAAATCAACATGAACTGTGATACACCTAGCACCTACCGTAAATATCTTGAAACAAACACCAGAAGTCTTTTGATACTTATAAATAAGAAGATGTGGTATGAGTGCCAATGAGACAACTCTCCACCCAAGTCACAAAGTATAAAAAGTTAACAATTATAGGTCTTCAACACGGAGCCTTGGCTCACACCGAACAGCAAGCTATAAAGGGCCCCAAAATGACTAGTGTAAATCAATTCAAATAGGAAAACCAACGGTCTTATCTATATGAAAAACGAGAACGAGAAACACCTACGAATCACACCAAAAAACGACAACCACTGAACAACAGGCTTCTGACTTAGGACAGGTGCACAAAATGCAGCGTGTTTATGTTGTCCAGGAGAAAATTTTAAACTTCAGAATGTATTCAATCAAATAAAAACAACATTTAAAGCAATACAGCACAAATTGAAGACCCTCAAAAAGAAAAAAAAAAAAAAAAACACAAACAAACAAACAAACACAAACACTGTAAAAATACAAAAACAAGAAATCAATCTAAATAAGGTAAATCTGAAAAAAGTAACAGAAACAGATTCAGGTTAGACGAGAGACAATGTATAATAATGATAAATTGTTAATATAATCATGTGTGTGGGGAGGGGAGGAGGGGAGGTGTTGTGTCTCTGTATGTCGTTTATATATATAAAGAATTAGCAAAACCAATACCGCAAAGTAACCGACAGCAGATCCCGAAATGACAAACGTAAAACAATTCAAACGAGAAAATTAACGGTCTGATTCATGTACAAAACAATAAACGGAAAACAAATATGAAATACACCAACAAACGACAACCACTGTATTTCAGGCTCCTGACTTGGGACCAGCACAAATATAATGTAGCAAGATTAAACATGTTTGCTGGCACCAAACCCTCCCCCTAATCTGGGACAGTGATGGAACAATATGACATAAGAACAAACTATAAAATTCAGTTGAATAGGGCTTAACTCATCAGATCGAAACGAAGCACATAAAAGCCCTAACACAAATACAAAAAAAAAAAGAAAAAAAAAAGATGAAAACAACACGTCATAAATTACATGCGTCCGAAGCGCTTTTCTGGATTTACCTTCATCGGGAACGCTCAAGGCCGAATATTTTAAAGCCAAGGATGTATAAGAACTGAAACAGTTGAAGAGCTATATGACCAAAAAGATCCCAAAAATAGCCAAATCCATCTAAAGTCAACTTTGCCTGAGGGAGTTGAAACCTTAGTTTCTTATAATTTAAAAATTTATCAACGGACAATTTAAGAAAGGTTTTTTATAAATCATGTCAGTACCGAAGTACTGACTACTGAGCTGGTGATACCCTCGGGGACTGATAGTCCACCAGTAGAGGTATCGACCCAGTGCTGTAAAAAATGAAAACAACACGTTTATAATTTCATGCGTCCGAAGCGGTTTTCTGATTTACCTTCACCAGGAACGACACAGTTAAAGAGCCAACAATGCAACACATTATTCTTTCTTCTAAGACAAAATGAACATACATTATGCTGGTTTCATCATTTAGGTATAAAAACCTTAAAAAAATGAAAATTCTAAGAAACTTTGTTCTCGTCTTTGGCATCGAAATAATAATTAATTAAAGAAAAGCTGATGTTTAAGGATACGGGGAGAGTTCTTGAATGCAATACAATAAAAATAAAAAGATGTCTAATTGGAAAAATACCTTCTTTTTTTTTTTCATTCATAAAATTAAATACGAACTCATTCCGAAATTCAAACTGACAGCTTACCTTGAATAATTACAGAGAGATTTATAGAGAAAATGTTCGTGTTTTGGTACTGCAATGTCTTAGCAGCTTGAAGGCAAATGAAACAAATGCTTTACCTTTAAAACGGCAATACAAGTTGTTTGTTTATTTTACTCTACGCTGTTGACTCAAAATATCGTAACTATTGTATTGTATTAAAATTTCCTCCGAGATCCGAGTGTCAAAGTATATATTTATTGACAGTGTTTATAATTACGACCCATATTGGAAAAATACGAGAAAACATTATGGATTAAAGCTCAATTTGTTTTAAGGGCAAACGATACAGTTTTGAACCCACGGTGATTTTTGTTTACGAAAATTTGCACTCAAGCTATTTTTTACCTAGAAAATTCAAATATGCAATAAAAAATATACCTTCATGTGCTAAATTTAGAGATAAATGTGGTCGAAATTTTGGACATTTCTTAAATTTTCGGTTTCTTGGACATTTCAATCCTTTGGACAGACATACTTAACTTTTTTGATTAAAACGATAAATAATGAGGATTTTTGAAAAAAGGTTTGTAATATCTTCGTTATAAAAGTAGGTTCTTAATTTGTGTAATAATTCTATGTAAATAATTCATTTTTATTAAACTTGTATGAATTTAGAAAAAAAAAACTGCATTTTTTGCTGTATATTTATCTAATTTGAAAAAAATTCATCGGTGATTTTTTCATAAAAATTGGAACAAATAATCTTCATACAGTATCAAGTCAAATGTCATTTAAAAAAAAGAGGGGTCCATGTACTCGTTTTCAAGCTAATGATTAAAATTCCTCGATGCATCTATTTCCGATACGTCAGTTTCTAGACGTCGCGAAAATTTACATTTAACGTTAGCAACGTCATTATCTCCCCTGTAACTGTATCGTTTGCCATTAACTTAATTATTTAATATCTATATTAGAGTTTACTAGACTTTACTGACTGCAAACTAAAATTATTCATGAATAAAAAGATTTTCAGAACAAAAGTATATATTTGACTGAATACTTGTAGTACTTTCATCGAAACATTCAGAGCCAATACATGGGACAGTCAATATGAAAAACTTTAAGAGTAATTCTTCCAGCTGAGGTCAACTTTGCCTGCGGGAGATTCTGCAATTTTTGAAAATGTGTAGCAGCCATGGAACTTATTAGTCACAAAGCAAAGTTCAATGTCTAAATGTTGATAAACAGGGTAGATGATACAACCGTGGACAGTCCATCAGCAGTTATTTACAGTGTTTTAAGAATATAATATTCAAATTAAAACGTCTATATATTGCATGGGGACAGGCACACCAGCCTGTGGCAGGGTTAAACAAAAACAACCAGAACCGAATTTCCTGACTTGAAACAAGTCTGTGGCGGGGTTGAAAAAAAAAAAGACAAAAATGGCGAACTTCTTCCTGATTTGTGGAAGATACTCCAGCAAGTGGTTTAATTAAAACAACCACTAGTCATTTTCCTTACTTGTTCGTAGCATGTGGACAGTTATTAAACAAAAGACAATTACTGCTGAGGTTATGGCATGCACACCAGCTTGTGAGGAGGGATTGAATAATAGACAATCACAGGCCTTTTTCTGACTTGTGAAAGGTACACAGGTTCAACTAAAGTCAATTACGGCGAATTTTCCTGACTTGTACCAGGCACATGAACATGTGAAGGTTGGTTAACATAAGACAATTACTGCCGATCTTCCTATCTTGTGGCATGCACACCAGCTGTTTGTGAGGGTTAACAGAAAACAACCACTGGAGAGGTTGCTGACTTGTAGTAGGCATACCAGCTTATAGAGGAGGATAAGACAAAATAAAATCACTGCCGAGCTTCCTGACTGTTGGCAGGCACACCAGCGTGTGGTGAGGGGTTATAAAGAAACCAATCACTGGCGAGGTCGAAGGCACATCAGCATGTTATGAAATTCAATCACTGGCAATATTCCAAACTTGTGACAAGCACAACAGTATGTGGAGAGGGTGAAAGAAAAGAGAACCACTGCCGAGCTTCATGACTAGGGATAGGCACACCAGCATATGATGGGGTAAAAACACGACAATCACTGGCGAGGTTCCTGGCATTGACAAGCACACGATCATGCGGCGGGATTAAACAAACAACAATCACTGGCTAGCTTCCTGGCTTGGGACAGGCACACGACCATGCGTCTGAATTAAACTAAAGACAATCACTGCCGAGCTTCCTGACTTGTGACAGGCATATCAGCTTGCGATTGGTTTAATCAAAAGACAAACACTGGCGATGTTCCACACTTTGAATAAACACACCAGCATATGGCGGAGGTAAATGTTTTGTCTTTTTTTTTATTTCAATCCTGTAATCTTTTTGTTTGTTGTCAAATGTCATACCAATAAACAATCTGTTTAATATCAATTTTAAGAAAGTGTTATTGAATGAGACAATAAATGATGCATAGTATTTTTAAACAATTAGCAACCACACAAATTCATTTAAAACATCTAAGTCTCGTGCATGTAAACAAATGAATAACACTAAGCTATCTTGGTGGATGTCTAAAGGATAGATCATACTGTTGTTTGTAGCATCTATTTGCCTTATAAAGACATTTACAATGTACTGATGAGAAATGTATATAGGACCCTTTTTATCGCACAAAAAACAAAACTCGTATTATGGTAATGTTTACATAAAGTTTAATTTCAACTGAATCTGTTTATTTAAATGTCTATCGAGAGTTATAAGTTCCATGCCTTCTACAATGTTTTTTAAGCATATTTGTGAAAAGTACACTTTTTATTGGCTGCAGTCTATTAACTTTCATTATGCAATAAAATAAACTATTGCAAGTACGAATATGAAGATAAATGTATAAACACAAAATATTACTTACCGAATACCGAACATTGAAGAATGAAGACAAAACCTGTCACCTGATATGTGTCCATTGTGTCATTTATCTTTCTATTATATCTGCATATTCCAAACACAATCAACTTTTGTAGATTGTAAGGTGTCGTCACGACAGCTTCGTTAGTTGAATTTCAATTGTGTTGATCAGCCTGATGACAATCAAAGATAATACTGACAGAGTTGTATTCTATAAAGTACATATTCACTATTGTAATAAAGCTTTCAATCCAATATTTGGGATGTTACGTCGTCAGTTGATGTTTAACTCCAAGTGGCCATTAACACACTATACTCTCTTTTTTTTTGCTTTGTAATAGAAAATCGATGGTGGTAATTTTTCTAAAAACCTATTTATATCTATATTTATTTCGCAGTTTTCTTCAATTTCTAATCAATTGCCATTACAATTAGTTGCACAGCTTTACATCAAAATTATAAGTAATTTTCCCTTTCTATTAAATAATTTGTAAGCCTTGATCAATTACCAATAATACAATATATTTTTTAAATGCCGTATAACTTTTTTTTTTTATCTCTGCGGTTTTCATCAGAATGTTAATCTGATGCCCAATTTAGTTTTTAATATCTCTGCCAGAAATCAAAAGACATAAAGAGGTTAACGACAGACAGTTATTGTTAATTTTTCTGTTACTCAGGGCCTTCGATGTGTGAAATTCAAAATTATTAACCAAATAAACAATGCATGAGTTTTTATAACCTGAACTCACAATAAATGGACATACACCACCAATGAATACCAGAAATAACATTGCGAACTTTCTTTTTTTCTCTAATGAATCTAATATTCTATATTTATGATAAAGAATAGAGAAAGTTAGCGTCAATGTTCGTTCCATCTTAATTACATTTCTCTAAAATGTGTTTGAAGATTGTTTTTAGTTTATATGCATAAAAATTGCAGAAACAGTACATTTATTTAACATCTTTGCAGTCAGGTAGCATATAATAACTGCATTTATATCAAGTTTAACTCTTTTTACATGTCGTAAATATGAACAAAAATATTTGCTACTGAAGATCAAGATTCAATCAATCATGTTCTACGATACATCACATGTTTGTTGAAATGAAATGAAAGTAGTTTTGCTGATGCCTAATTTAGTTTCTAATATCTCTTCCAGAAATCAGATGCTTAAACAACATGTTAATATCATTTTTAGTAGGATGAACATACATGTGGGTTAAACGAAAATGACAGCAACCCAACGAAACAAAAAATCAAAAGACATTAAGAGTTAAAAGACGAAGATATCATTTTATGCAACGCGTCAAGTTCTTAATCGGTCCGAATCTAAAACATTATTGATAAACTAAACAGACACACAACGCCAAAATCTCTAGATAATAAATTAGGACAACCAGTGGCGAGATTCCGGTTTTAGAACAGGCTCGTGAACATGAACTAGTACTGTTCAAAACAACATCATGTCTTGTTGGTAAGTTTCCTAGCACCTCTGTAATATCAGTTTTTTCATAATTTTATTAGAAAATATAAGTTCGGTTTTTAGTTAAAACACAAATCAACACATTTAAAAGAGAGAAAAAAAGAAGAAAAAGAACACCTCTTAAAAATAAGATAAAAAAAATATCATCTACTTCGTCGATAATATTGATCACTCCGGTTTAAAAAGATGGGAAATTCGACTTCCAAAAATAAAATAAGACAAACAAATCACATTGTATTATTAATTTTTTTATACATATACTTAATGTATATATGTTATTTGTTGTTACATATATGAATGGTATACACTGTACCAATAACATTTATGAATTCTGGTATTATTACATGTGTGCATATACTGTCTTCATTTACGATTGAATTAAAATAATTTTTTGACGGTCTCCTTGGATGTGTCAAGGACTTTATTTTTTCTCATCGCTGAAATTAGTAAAATTATTTTTCCGTTTATCGAGATAATATGAGGAAGATTTAGGATGCCAAGGCCTGGTTTGATGCTGATTGCGAATCTTCTCTGGCCATTATTGAATTCATTTACTTGTCTAAACTAAGGGTTGACTATGAACTTGTCGGGTGAAATCGTTGAACACTTTCAATCGCTGACCCTTATATGCCTATTTTGGTAAATGTCTATTGTTAGGTTGCGGTCAAATTGACGTTACAGCACACCTCCTTTCACGGACCAACTAATTGAATTATGAACTATACGATTCTGTAACATATGATCAATAAAACTGTTATGTTATTTGTTCATTACTTAAGATTGTTTGTATTTAAAACATTGTTGTTCTCTAATTCAAAATACACTCATTAGACATTAAATAATCGATCTAGTTTTTCATTTCCTGTATAAATACTTTTAATTGTACTCTTCTAATCATTTCCGTGTATAAATATCTAATTCGTTTACAGTTCCTTTGCCGTACTTTTATTCACCTCGGAATTATATTTGATTTCATCATTTTATGCGCGTTGAATTTAAAATAATTGCCACAATGAACTAGAAGGCTTGGAATTATAAACATCTGTGTAAAATTAGCAATGACATGCGTCTTTTTCAAACTTTTGCTCCATGAGCGTTCTGTTATGTTGACTGCAGGAGGACTGTTAATTAAAATGTACGAGGGTTTTGTTAGCTAGCTGGCTATGGCACTGTCTAGGATTAACTAAAAAGTTTTCAGTTTACCTTAGACAATGTGTGACGATTCTTACGCGACATTATACAATTACAGGTAGAGTATAATGAAACAGTTAACTTATGTGAACGTAGGGTCTATGTATCCATACACGAACAAGTCAAAACTGAAAATCTCTAAAAAGACGAGTAGAGGGACCTACAATTATTTGCTTTTCCACGATTTTATATCTGAGCATTCATATTTAAACAGAAATCAGTGTTTTAGGATTGATCCAAATTTACAAACGTGCCATACACATTGGGTCAATTATTTTTTGACTCAACAGAAAATAAAATTTAAATTTCCTTCTCCTCAATTACATTTGCAATAATACAATGCACATACACATTGCCTTTTTTAATTTGCTATAGGGACATATTCAACAAAAGAAATGTCCATGATTAGCTTTGTACATTTGTGGCAATAGAAAATACATAAAAATGACCTTCACAGGCTTTTATTTTGATACTTATATTATTATTAACATGTATCTCCTGGGTAGGTAACTGTTGTAGGACTGTTTCTTTGCGAAGGAAGTCCGTGTCTTGAGACAGACCTTGATTTAATTGCATATATTTTAAGCAAATCATTTTAATAGGTATTAATAGTTATTTACGCTCCTTTTGAATTCCCTCGTTTTTTGTTTGTTACCTAGGTTTGTCTCTTTCTAGTCGCTCTTTTAGATTTACATATCGGAAAACTATTGTCGCTTTGATTTAAAATATTTTGATAGTGCTTTGGACCTATAAGAACAAAACATCTTGCAAATGTGCAAATCAATTCTTGAAAAATCACGAAAACGTATTAAAATTTACAACTTCATCTGATTTTTGAAAACTCATTACAGTTTTGTCAACCAAGCTACTTTGTCAATGGAACTGGAAGAATGGAAAAACAAATATGTCACTGATTAATTTCAGAAATCAATTTAGTAAAGTCATATTATTGAGAATCTGTCTATCAAGAAACAATATCGCTCACAAAGCTGGTGTGAAATGATTTAAATAATCATCTAGTTCCAGTTGACAATCTATTTTTCAGCAGCCATCTTACAATATCCTTCCTCAGGAAGATGATGTTTAATACTAAATATTGGTATTTATTCATTAATTAGTGCAGTAATCAATAGAACCATGAAAATGTTTAACTTACTTGTAGGTACATATAAGTACATGTATTTAAGTCGAGTTAAAAAAAAGTGATAAATAGGATCCTAAATTAGCTTTATATTTCAAAAATCCAGTACTAGTATGTATAAAAATATATTCAAATCGATAGCACTGCTAAGTTTCAATTTGAGGAAAACACCCTCTCTACTTCAGCAGTACTCAATGGAAGTGTGGCTGTTATGGCATACAGTTGATGAACTAGTGGGTACATTTCTTGAAGACCGCAGTCTGAGGTGTGCAGTAGTTTCAGTAGCTGAGTTACAGAACGTTCTTGGGTTGACATGCTGTCGACTAACTGCAAAAAGTCTTGCCACTCTGTCTGAAGATCTGTTCGATCTATGGAGAATTGGTCTGCCAGTGTGTACAACTCAGTAAACCCATAGATAGATTGAAGAGTGTCTGTGCCATTCAAGTCGATGATAGATAACTGATCTATGATACGTCTTTGCCATATGCATGGTGTCATTGTAATCACAAGTAAATGCGATAGCTGGTCCTGAATCTTTTTCAAACATCAAAAGTACATCTCTGCGTTTTGTGTGATACAGTGTGCTTCTTGTTTTGGCATCTCCTGCAAAAGCTTGTCCTTCAGGAGCGAAGATTGTACCTGTGCAAAAGAAGAACCAAGTTGTGGCAATCTTTCTTCGTATAGGTTTGCCAGGTCTGCTAATCGAAACACCACTGACTCTTCAGAATTTCTTTGCGTTTCAAAGATGTATGCTACCAGCTCAGCTAATGCAGTTTCTTTCATCATATTTTCCTCCTGTGTACAACTGTTTCGGCCTCTTTGCTCTCTCTCTCTCTCTCTCTCTCTCTCTCTCTCTCTCTCTCTCTCTCTCTCTCTCTCTCTCTCTCTCTCTCTCTCTCTCTCTCTCTGTTGTACACAGCTGCGAGACAAGAAGAGTGATAATTCATTTCTTGTGCTGTTACATCACCCTACTTATTTTTGCCATCAGCTGTTTATCCTGTAGCTCTGTTGCACAATCCACTAATCGTTGGTTCAGTTTCATTGTCATTGCCTCTCTTAAAGCGGATAAAGGCGACTCCTTATCCCAAATGAAACATTGATGCACATTTTCAACGGGATCTGGTTGTTGGTCTTTCAAACGAGGAGTGATTCTAAAACGTTTAGGGGACTTGCATTCACTCGAACTTCCAGATGGCATTAGAGACATATGGCGTTTCTCGGCTCTCTCAAATTTGGCATTGTTAAACTTAATTCTGCATAAATTATGGGACTTAGCATTTTCTTTTTTTTATTGTGCTTTAAATTCCCTTTCTGTCGTTTAATCGCCAAAAATCTAGAGGGATAGGGAGTGCATTTACTTCATGAAAAAGATGGATGTTTTTGCCCAACATTTTATATCTTTCATCTTACGATTTCAGTGGGTCCGTTGTGTCTTCTCAGTTTCACAACTATCTGTCGAGAAAGCTGACAAGCGAATTCTTTTCGCCATTTCAAAAATCCGGTATTACATAAATAAACTAAAGTGATCAACAATATAACGGTATTACCTCCTTATTGTTAAAATGGGTGGTTTTTATTATTTGTTGATATGGCCATTATTTGTAATATCTCTGCTATTTATTGGACAGTCGTTGTCACAGTAACTGAAATTGGTTGTATGTGCTGCAAAAGTTAATTATCGTCTATTTCTAATTCAAATGATATTCATATCGATATATGAAGAACCGAGGAATAAGCGTGAATATGATGCTAATGATACTTTGTATACTTCGTCGACAGTCTAGTTTTGAAGTGATACAAGACTGTGTGTACATCTAAAACTTTCGTAAATTTAATAACTCCACAACATCAATACCTGTACCAGGTCTGGCTATCTGGACATGTGTGTTAGGTGTTGTTTGTACATCTATTTTCACATATCAGATGTTGTTGTTGTTTTTGTTAGGTGTTGTTTGTACATCTATTTTCACATGTCAGATGTTGTTGTTTTTTCTAATCTGTTATACTATCAAATAGCTTATGTGATTCCTATAATCCCTTTTTTTTGTGTTGCTGAATAGACAACATTTAGATATATAATTATACCCGATTTCATGCGTTCTTTTTTATTCTTGCCTGCCATATATCATAATAACATTCTATTATAATTATGTCGTTATCAATATGTAATTCGGACATCTTTACCACCAGCATTCAGAAAAAACTTGTGAGTAAACTATTATTAAAATTATCAATATATCATTGTAAGAAAAGAGGGTCACTCTAACCGTCTTCATCTATCAGAACAAGTTTAAAGACTGTAATATTATTTAAATCTTATAGCACAACGATACTTCGTGTCCATATTTAAACTGATGGAACATATCTAATAAACAATCGATTTGAGTTAACACTAGTCTCTCAAAAGTTCAAAAAACCGTAAAATTAACATAAAATATGACGAAACACGTTTCTAGTTTAAATTAGTAAGTGTCGATAGAAGAAATGGTGTTATGATTGATAACGTTATCAGGAACTGATAATCCTTCGGATAATTCAATCATTCATATAATACTGAGAGGCAAAGCTACTGAATGTTAAAAGGATTTCTTAGAGAGTGAAATGAATTTTCTGAAAGCTTGGGTGCATTTTGCAATTTATAGAAATCAATTTTTCTCTGAAGTCATACCTCGGGGGTGAAATATGTGATAATTCATTCAAAATACATTTGTGGTCTTACTTGGTGGTGTTACTATCTTTCCAATGTGTGATACATTTTGTTTGTTATATCAGAATGATAATCGGAATTACTGCTTCTGTTAGATTTTCTTTATCTATAGCGGTTTCCAAGATAATGGACAAAACTTGCATTTTCTCCCTATGTTCTATTTTTAGCCATGTCGGCCATGTTGGTTTGCAGGTAGGGTCCTTGGACAAATGGTTTGTACTAGATATCCTTATGATAGTTTTCGCTAAGTTTGGTTGCCAAGTAGTTTCAGAGGAAATATTATTGTAAAAGTTAACGACGACGGGGACGACAGACGATGACGGTTGCCAAGTGATGAGAAAAACTCACTCATCCCTTTTCGTCCAATGGACAATCAGTTATTGCTTCGCATCACGGTGCGGAGCTATTAGTTTCAGTCGACATACACGCCATCTTGAAATAATTACTTATCACATATAGATTCTGATTGGTTACTTTATGATGCGGCTGAGATAGAGCAACAGCTATTGGCTTAAATGAAATAAAGAATTTACTCGTCTCGGGATAAGACATCAAATGCCGGAAAATTAACTATGAGTATTTCAGTTCCGATCAACTGTTATTAATTCATGTTCGTTTTATTATGCATATATTGCACACTGAAATTCAAAGTGTTTATTTGCATTTTTAATCTGCAATATGCACGATTTGTTTTGCTAAACAATATTTCTATACAATGTTTACAAAAATGCATTATCTGTATTTTATAACTTCTGCCAATCTAGGCATCTAGGCACACCTCCAGAGTCGTGTCTATTTGTAAATGTTTTAATTTTTCTACAAGTAAAGTGAACAAAATTTTAAAAGCATGGGTGTATATCAATCAATATCTAAAAATACCACATTTCTAATGCTAAATCAACAACCACATGTACATATATTACCTTAAATTAGGATAGAGCGAAGCAGTCCACAGCTTTTTAGAAAGCTCAAACGTGTTTCTTTTTATTTTCATAGTACATGGCTTTCCATGCACTATAAAATGGTATAAATGAATGACTTTTCATTGTAGATTAATTATGAGCGTGAAATCTTAATAACAACACTAATGAGGTATACAATCCCCTGAAGCAATTTCCGTAGAAAAAGAGCCTACTGTAATGATTAAAGATGAAAGAGAATCGAATTATAAAAACATTTTGAATATTGTAAACGTTAAAACGATACATATATGGAACAAAAAAAAAAAACAAAAACAAAAACAAAAACAAAAACAAAAATGAAAAGGGGACAAAGGTGTAGGTAAAATAATATTTAATCTAATTTTCACACCAGACCTTATAGAGTCATTGTTTTTTTTTTTTTTTTTAAGAAAAAAAATGACTTGATTTATAAAGCAAAGGAACTTTTCGAGGAAAAAAAAAAAAAAAAAAAAAAAAAAAACAATACATGTACATGTACATTCATCAATAAAAAGTAAGCATCTGATGTTGAATGATCGTAATTTTAATATTTATTGAGTGAGTTTTATAATAATAAACAAAATATACAAATTTCAAATTTCAAAACGCTAATTTGTATAACATTGTGTACTTTTAAAATGAAGAAATTTAAGATATATAAGTATTAAATTTTATAAACGCCTCGGGCTTTAAATATTCATAAAACATGATCAAGTATTGTCTAACCTATACATAAGCCATGGGATAGAGTAGAATACTTCCCTCATATTTACCAATCAAATTCTATCATTTAAACGTGAAGTATAATAACAAAAGTTAACCCCTAAGGTCTGAATTAGTAATCATTTTAAAACTTTGATATTAATTAAGAAAAAATTCATGCAAGCCATAGATTTGTAGGAAATGTTAGCATAGCCTGGGCCGCTATATTCGAATTTTATCTCGAGCGTTGGCAGGAGGAATTTGAAAAATCCTGGCCTGGAACAAAAATGTAAGAGCTGAAAATAAATGACCTTGCATAAGAAAGGATGAAAATGGATATTCAGCAACCCAAAATGCAGGAAACATTTGTGTACAAAACTGCAGATAAATATTTCCGGAGCCAATCTGCAGAATAAAACAAGCATGGGTAGCAGCAGATCTGAAAATGAGTGGTCTATCCGCACAAAATACTCCTGCCCCCTATCAGAATATCAAATGGTCGTCCCCTGAATGGACAAAGATCATTCATGGAATTTAGCAATTTGAAAAAAAAAAAAAAAAAATTTACACATTTTTTCAAGCTCTTTTGCATTAATTCTTTTTGTTATATATTAGAATATGAATGAAGGTTCTGTAGTTTCTTTTTGGATTTCAATTCGAACACAGCGAAATAGACATAGTGTTTGTGTATAGATTACGATACATATGGATTTACGTGGGCGATAGATAGTACCAGTCATTAATATGTACATATCTGACTCTGCGTTAAGTATAAACATATCGAGAATTTTATCATACAGTTGTTTACAAAGCAAAAGAAGCATGTCATATTAGAATAGTTACTATAACATTATTTTTTAAATAGTCGATTCATGTCAAAGGAAAAAAGGTCATTGTTTTATTAGAATTAATAGTAAAGACTACATCAAAATTTTCAATCAACCAGTATTAATCATTTGAGGAGTATTAATCAGGGTGGGAAAAACTGGTAACTACCAGGAGCAGTATAGCTAACTAACCTTGCCTACAAAGCTTGTTGGTGAATCTTGTCCACTTTATATCTTGAGTACTTTGCAAACACACATTCTTTTTTCTTTTTCTACATTTGTTTGAATATTCTTTTATTCCTTTTCATTAATGTGTGTCAAACTTTTGACTGATAAAGATAAGACTTGCCAAAATATAACTGCCCATAAAATGAAAAGTAGGGATAAGATTACCGATAGTTTCTTTAAAAACAAAGGAGTCTCGATTGTTAGAGTCTTTAATATTAGTGAGGGCCATTTGATATGAAAGATGAGTTAAAAAAACAGGAATCAACATATTTTCAATTACTATGTGGTTTCAGTGCAGTAGTTTTTGTGTTTGAAAAAGTTTTAGATTATCATATGAAGATTAAATACAACATTAGGATTGATAGAAAAACTCTCTTTTGACTTTAAAAACTTTTGGTTGTGTGGTGTCAGAGTTACTGGACTTTAATTGTCAGATTTAAGGGAATGATAAAATAGAAGCTCCTTTTTGATTAATTTTCTGGTGTATCGCTCAAGAGTTACAGTAATTCAACCGTCGAATTGAAGGCAATTTTAACATATCACACACTAACTACAGTGTGCATGAATTTATTTCATATTTTAAGTTCCATTCTGATTTAAAAAGTTTTCTGGTTTGGTACTGTAAGAGTTATGGGACTTTACTTAATATTTAAGTAAATTTTTCACTGGCTGTACCTTAACTCGAGTACTCTTGGACTGATCTACTAGAGACTTTATATAATTGTTGGAATTGGTGAAAGTTAGATATCATTTGATTTGAAAATTTTCCCATTTGTAATTCCAGAGTTTTGAGACTTATAACAGTCAAACTAATCTTAATAAAAGGTCATATTCATGCTTTAGATATAGTATGCTTAAGAGCAAATTACTTATGACACATTGGGAAGTGTTGTTGGGATTGGTGAAAGTAGACTTGCTTTGGATTTTGAAAATTTTCTGGAATGTTATTCCAGAATTGTGAGACTTTTAACAGACATATTTGAAGCTATATTTATACGCTTAGGGAATTACAAGCTTTCTTTTAGAACTGAACATAATATTTAATGAAAAAACTCTCATTCAGAAAATTTATTTAGTTTTTCCTTTTCCCAGGTCAATTTATTTATTTCTTCAAAGTTCTGTATCAGAATATTTTTAGCGAAAAACCATTATCCCCTTCCCCTTCAGAGTTAAATGGTCGTTACCTAAAGGATATTCTCTTGCAAATTTTGGAACTAAGTCATTTTAACAACTTCGATTAGATACCTTATTCTAAATATCCAACTTTATTCTCCTAACAATTTTAATATGCACAAAACGAGTGTTTTATGAGCTTAGCTTCTTATTGTATTGCTACAAATGTCGCAAAGGTGAGAAGTAGCAATCCTACATTCAGTCATCAGTGTCAACAATTATGTTTAGTCTGTCGTTAAAATGTTTCGTAGATATCAATAAGGCCTGAGCAAAAATACCTGGTTTTAATTCCTCTAATCCTTCCTACCTACACTAGATTTTAGTGCCTACCCTAAAGATATTTTTGTCATTTATAAACAAGCATTATTTAATTCAAAAACTGTTTGAAAATAGAATTATTTGCATATCTATTGACCGTAATTTTCAACATGTTAGTAGAAACACAGGTATTATTCTTTTATGCCTAGCTTTGTCAAACATTTATGAAATTCTATGAAAGTTAACTGAGGTCTTATGGTAGCGTGTTCGCCTCGAGTGCGGGAGGTCGTGGGTTCGAACCCCGGCTGGGTCAAACCTGGGACATAATATATTGACTCTTTAGTATAATAGTCACAGGTCAAACCAAAGACTTTAAAAATGGTATCTGCTGCTTCTCCGCTAAGCACGCGGCATAAAGGAGTAAGAGCAAAGACTGGTCAACACGGAGTCAGAATAATGCGTCCGGTTAAGGTGACATGTGACCTGCGGACTGTTACCTTGTGAACTAGCACGTTAAAAATCCTGCTCAGTGTGTTGGTCTAGTACAAAGCAAGGTTAATATTCATATTACAGTAACATGTTCTCGTCCTGAATATGCATATCAATTTGCCGCTGGACGTTAAGCAGTCATCCATCATCAGCATCATCATCTTTAAGATAATAAAAGAGGAAATTTTAGAATCTATTTAACTTTCCCCATATCTTACATGTTATACAGGAAAATGGACTTCATTTTTTGTGTGTAAACATTTAGAAACAAATCATATAGTCTATGGTTAAATCAATAATCTGTTTCAAACTGTCATTTAGTTTCATGAAACTTGTATTGAAGCTTCTTCATAATAGAAAAACAAAGGATATGGGGTATCCATCCATGACACAAAATCAGTACATGCACAGCAACAACAAAAAACGCACACAAAAAGCAAAGGATAGCCATTTAGATCAAAAATAAAAACCATGATAAATAATTTCATACTTAGTTCGTATTTTGTACTCAATGTTGACAAGTAGGCACAGTCTGTGATTAAAGATTTTTAAATTTGAATAACTTTGTCAAACCTTCTGGAAATTTTACAAAACTTGGACAGAAGCTTCTTAAAAATGATAGTATCCTGAGCAAATATTCTTTTAATTTATTCATTATGTTTGGTTTACTGATGAACATGTTAATAGACTTAATTTTTTTTTTTTTTTTGAATTCAACATTACTCTTTTTTTCACTGACAGCATCAGTGTCAGGCAAGACAAAGGGCATAATCCATAACATTTTTATGACCCCGCCGCAGCGGATGGGGCATTACGTTTAACCCTTGTCCGTCCGTCCGTCCGTATGTACGTACGCACGTCCCAAAATTAGTGTCCGTTCATTAACTTTAGTTTGCCTCAACTAAATGTTATGAAACTTATTACCACAAAACACATATCAAGTTCTAATTTGGGTGGCGTCACTTAAAAAATTACGGTTGTCAAGTAATGTCTTTTATAACGTTATATGCAAGCGGTGGCATCAACTGTGTCCAATGGACACATTCTCCATTACATTTTTTTTTATATTTCTGAAAATTAAAAAAGGGAAAGGGTGGTGGTACATTTACTTCCCTCAAGCCTTGAAGCAATGTAATACTTAAATGTTAAAAATATTCACAAGGAAGCACAATTAAATACCACCTTTTTATTTTTCGCCAAATTTTATAATTTTGAAAAACTGATTTCATTTTCCAAAAAAAAGGGGGTGCGCCATATCCAGAGTAATTAGTTTTTATTCCAATATAACTACATAAATCATAATTTCTCATTTATAATTAACAAATTTGTGTTAGAAATGCACAAATATATGGAAGATTTTGGCAATTAAGTTCAAGAAGTTTGATTGTTTAACTGTATGGCAAAACCGATTTTTGTGAAAATGGACAGTTTTTGAATAAAAATATTTAAAAAAAAAAAAAAAAAAAAAAACCACACACAGCTTTCTTTTTATTTTATAAATATCTCATATGTTGTCTTTCAAAATTTGTCAGTGACATGTTAGGGTATTGTTGGTTTTGTGAGAAAAACAAAAAAATGGCGATTTTAACGTATTTTTAAAAATTTTAATGTTTGGAAACATACTATAACGTTAATCTAAAATTTTAACTTTTTTGAATTACATGGTGTTTTGTCAACATTGTAAAATGCTTATTGTTTTTATTGATTAACTTTATTTCCATGGTACTTTACATTCCCCTATTTTCAATTTTCAGAGGCTACTTTTTGCATGTATTGAGGTAAAATGTTGTTTGGACTGTTGCCATGGCAACGCACATTATACATGGAAATTATACACATCATTTTACTCATCTATCCGTGTTCTCATTATAGAGGACCAAAAAAAAAAAAAAAAAAAAATTGTGACATGTAATGAATCACCTGCATGATTCTTACAAAGACAGGTACCTAATCATCCAATAACTCAGTATTCTATATATTTTTTGTTATATTAAGATTCAAAATGTCGTTTTTATTAGTTCATTCATCTGTTTGATATAAAAGGTGAACGAAACACGATTTTGGCTTGAACATTGACTTTGAATATATTAGCGTTTTTACGTTTTTATATTTTGTGTACTGCAATGAAATAATTCTCACCATAAAGCAACTAACGACATCATACCAGAGATGCATGAAAGAATTTAAATGAAATGTGCCCTTTAGAAGGCACTAACCTGTTAAAGTTTCTAACAATCTATTTGACGAATGATACTCCCATAACCCAGTGAATGTACAAATGTAACAAATATCTAATAAAAAAAAATAACATAGAATTTAGAAAAAAACAAAGGATATATTAGGCTGTTTGCGAACAAAACAATAATTAAACAATCCAAGAACGTAAGCAGGAACAATGGTTTTATATCTATTTGTTTTCTGACAGTTCGCATTAAATCAGCAACAACATGCATTAGGCTAATATTTTGCATAAAGTAAGATCAATTGTTTGTTTTATTACAATACCATTAACTATGTAATATAATCCTACGCAGATATCTGACATAAGATATGTATCTTAAAGCTAGAGTGTATGAAAGCATTCAAAATCAAAGATCAGTGATGTAACTGAAAAGGAATGCACCTTGATCAGCTGACTGAACTTGCTTTGGTAAACTTCGGACTACAACAAATTTCTGTCAAACAGTTCATATCTTTCAAAAGCCAAATCGCTCGAATTACAGATGATGAAAGAAACATCTTTAATTTATATTTTTGAATTGAAAATACATACATAGCTCTCTGACGATTTGAAACATTGTAAGTTAAAAGATTTTTCATTTTCATTCATCGGAATTCAATAAATCAAATAAAAGTGTTAGATATTGTGAACAACCGAATTATGAAACAAATTCAGTCGATAAAAACTCTGGAGAAATGCAAATATGTTCTATAGCCAGACTGTTGCTTGTATATAAAATAATGTACAGTAATTTTGACGTACCTTAAAAGTGTGAATTAAGGTGATGTTGAAATAATTTTACCTGAAATAAATATAAGAACCATTTTATTTATTTGGAGAACATACTGCTAAATTTATAAGATTGAATATAGTGCCAGTTGGAACCTTTAGAGTTATCACCAACATGTATCGCAACAAAAATACAGTGCAAGCCGGAGACATTAAAAGTTATCACCCACATGTATCGCAACAAGAATACAGTGCAAGCCGGAGACCTTAAAAGTTATCACCCACATGTATCGCAACAAGAATACAGTGCAAGCCGGAGACCTTAAAAGTTATCACCCATATGTATCGCAACAAGAATACAGTGCAAGCCGGAGACCCTAAAAGTTATCACCCATATGTATTGCAACAAAAACACAATGCAAGCCGGAGACCTTAAAAGTTATCACCCACATGTATTGCAACAAAAACACAGTGCAAGCCGGGGACCTTAAAAGTTATCACCCACATGTTTCGCAACAAGAATACAGTGCAAGCCGGAGACATTAAAAGTTATCACCCACATGTATCGCAACAAGAATACAGTGCAAGCCGGAGACTTTAAAAGTTATCACCCACATGTATCGCAACAAGAATACAGTGCAAGCCGGAGACCTTAAAAGTTATCACCCACATGTATCGCAACAAGAATACAGTGCAAGCCGGAGACCCTAAAAGTTATCACCCATATGTATTGCAACAAAAACACAATGCAAGCCGGAGGCCTTAAAAGTTATCACCCACATGTATTGCAACAAAAACACAGTGCAAGCCGGGGACCTTAAAAGTTATCACCCACATGTTTCGCAACAAGAATACAGTGCAAGCCAGAATCCTTAAAAGTTTTCACCTACATGTATCGCAACAAGAATACAGTGCAAGCAGGAAACATTAAAAGTTATCAGCCACAAAGGTGTCACCCACATGTATTACAACAAAAGCGCAGTGCAAGCCGGAGACCTTAAAAGTTATCACCCATATGTATCGCGACAAAAACACAGTGCAAGCCGGGCACTTTCACAGTTTTCACCCAAATGTATTGAAACAAGAATACAGTGTCGGAGACTTTCAAACTCTGCACTCAAATGAATGACAACACACTAATCTTTTGATAACAGTTTGAAGTAAAGAGATAGTAGTTATCTTCCTTACAACGACCAGACTTAGCACTAAAACTCATTACTTTCAACTTAATTTCATTTGAGTGGTATTTGAATATTTACTGGAACTGTGCAGTTTTGTTTGGATTAAAGTGACAAATTATTTATTACTTCTCGCAGAAATTTTCATTTAAATTGCGTGTACTGGATGCATCCTGGTTTTGCTTAAGTGTGACAGGGGCAATCTATACGACTGCTTTGTGTTCAATATCTGTTATTACTTTTCACTTTATCAATTTGTTTTCCCACTCCATCATATACATAATTTTACTGTGTAGTTTTAAGCATTCTGATTAACTTTCAACAAACTCTTGACCTGTAAAAACATAAAAATATAAAAAGAAGCATGCTTTTATCTAGATAATTTAGTTTGGTCTTTTCTAAAATTTTGTGTTGGTTTTTATTCATATTTTTTCTTAAAATGTTCCAATGATTGTGTCTCACGTTTGTAATTCTAATTGATGAATATTTATTTTTTAGTCTTTTAAATGGATTGAAAGGTATTTATTATTAGTTTTTATATACTTTGAAACAACATTTTTTTTACCTTTTTCTATCCATCCCTTAATAAACTACGAAAATGTTGAACTATTAAAGTATGAATTAAAGGAGACACTGGAATCTTTCAATAAGACAGCGATACAGCTACCTTACAACAAAGATGATCCCAAAGAATATAGAGGTCGACATACAGTGTTCAATAACAAGTTCACTAGATACAAATTAAAAAGGAGCCCTCATTTAAAAGTAATGCAAACCAATATTGTATACCGTATAATTTAATCTTTTTTCTTCACTAAAGCCATTCAAAGGTATGAAATGTAACAGTATTTAAGAATCGGAAGCTTTATGTGCATTATTTAACCCTACCTACAGAAATATGTCAATTTGATCATTTATCACATTTATCTTAGTCTTGAACAAAAATTATTCCAATTAAGATATTCACCCTCTGCTCAACATACTGACGTAGAATTGACGCAAACAAACGAAATAATGCCCGAGTAATAGCAATGACGTGAATTAACGTCGTATAAAACAAACGAAATAATGCCCGAGTAATAGCAATGACTTGAATTAACGTCATATAAAACAAACAAACGAAATAATGCCCGAGTAATAGCAATGACGTGAATTAACGTCGTATAAAACAAACAAACGAAATAATGCCCGAGTAATAGCAATGACGTGAATTAACGTCGTATAAAACAAACAAACGAAATAATGCCCGAGTAATAGCAATGACGTGAATTAACGTCGTATAAAACAAACAAACGAAATAATGCCCGAGTAATAGCAATGACGTGAATTAACGTCGTATAAAACAAACAAGTTCAGAAGAACAATTATGATTTGAATCTCCCGTTTTGCAAGGTATTGTTTTTATAATATAAAACCTTGATGATTAAATGTAAGTTTTCCAACATGTATCGCAACAAAAATACAGTGCAAGCCGGAGACATTAAAAGTTATCACCCACATGTATCGCAACAAGAATACAGTGCAAGCCGGAGACTTTAAAAGTTATCACCCACATGTATCGCAACAAGAATACAGTGCAAGCCGGAGACCTTAAAAGTTATCACCCACATGTATCGCAACAAGAATACAGTGCAAGCCGGAGACCTTAAAAGTTATCACCCATATGTATCGCAACAAGAATACAGTGCAAGCCGGAGACCCTAAAAGTTATCACCCATATGTATTGCAACAAAAACACAATGCAAGCCGGAGACCTTAAAAGTTATCACCCACATGTATTGCAACAAAAACACAGTGCAAGCCGGAGACCTTAAAGTTATCACCCATATTTATCGCAACAAGAATACAGTGCAAGCCGGAGACCCTAAAAGTTATGACCCATATGTATTGCAACAAAACACAATGCAAGCCGGAGACCTTAAAAGTTATCACCCACATGTATTGCAACAATAACACAGTGCAAGCTGGGACCTTAAAGTTATCACCCACATGTCTCGCAACAAGAATACAGTGCAAGCCAGAGTCCTTAAAAGTTTTCACCTATATGTATCGCAACAAGAATACAGTGCAAGCCGGAGACCTTAAAAGTTATCACCCATATTTATCGCAACAAGAATACAGTGCAAGCCGGAGACCCTAAAAGTTATCACCCATATGTATTGCAACAAAACACAATGCAAGCCGGAGACCTTAAAGTTATCACCCACATGTATTGCAACAATAACACAGTGCAAGCTGGGACCTTAAAGTTATCACCCAATGTCTCGCAACAAGAATACAGTGCAAGCCAGAGTCCTTAAAAGTTTTCACCTACATGTATCGCAACAAGAATACAGTGCAAGCAGGAAACCTTAAAAGTTATCAGCCACAAAGGTATCAACCACATGTATTACAATAGCGCAGTGCAAGCTGGAGACCTTAAAAGTTATCACCCATATGTATCGCGACAAAACACAGTGCAAGCCGGGCACTTTCACAGTTTTCACCCAAATGTATTGAAACAAGAATACAGTGTCGGAGACTTTCAAACTCTGCACACAAATGAATGACAACACACTAATCTTTTGATAATAGTTTGAAGTAAAGAGATAGTAGTTATCTTCCTTACAACGACCAGACTTAGCACTAAAACTCATTACTTTCAACTTAATTTCATTTGAGTGATATTTGAATATTTACTGGAACTGTGCAGTTTTGTTTGGATTAAAGTGACAAATTATTTATTACTTCTGCAGAAATTTTCATTTAAATTGCGTGTACTGGATGCATCCTGGTTTTGCTTAAGTGTGACAGGGGCAATCTATACGACTGGTTTGTGTTCAATATCTGTTATTACTTTTCACTTTATCAATTTGTTTTCCCACTCCATCATATACATAATTTTACTGTGTAGTTTTAAGCATTCTGATTAACTTTCAACAAACTCTTGACCTGTAAAACATAAAAATATAAAAAGAAGCATGCTTTTATCTAGATAATTAGTTTGGTCTTTTCTAAAATTTTGTGTTGGTTTTTATTCATATTTTTTCTTAAAATGTTCCAATGATTGTGTCTCACGTTTGTAATTCTAATTGATGAATATTTATTTTTAGTCTTTTAAATGGATTGAAAGGTATTTATTATTAGTTTTATATACTTTGAAACAACATTTTTTACCTTTTCTATCCATCCCTTAATAAACTACGAAAATGTTGAACTATTAAAGTATGAATTAAAGGAGACACTGGAATCTTTCAATAAGACAGCGATACACTACCTTACAACAAAGATGATCCCAAAGAATATAGAGGTCGACATACAGTGTTCAATAACAAGTTCACTATACAAATTAAAAAGGAGCCCTCATTTAAAAGTAATGCAAACCAATATTGTATACCGTATAAGTTAATCTTTTTCTTCACTAATGCCATTCAAAGGTATGAAATGTAACAGTATTTAAGAATCGGAAGCTTTATGTGCATTATTTAACCCTACCTACAGAAATATGTCAATTTGATCATTTATCACATTTATCTTAGTCTTGAACAAAATTATTCCAATTAAGATATTCACCCTTGCTCTACATACTGACGTAGAATTGACGCAAACAAACGAAATAATGGCCGAGTAATAGCAATGACGTGAATGAACGTCGTATAAAACAAACAAGTTCAGAAGAACAATTATGATTTGAATCTCCGTTTGCAAGGTATTGTTTTATAATATAAAACCTTGATGATTAAATGTAAGTTTTTATATGATATAAAGGCAAAACGTTAGCACATGAAATTAATATGAATTCAGTACGAATAGAATATTAATTTAATGAAATTGTTCATGTACAATTATGCAACATCTGTCAGAGGTTTTCTTGATTAATGAAAACGTTCTCCCGAACGTAAATAAATCATGCCGTGACTGCGAATCGCAACAGTCAATATGAGAAAGAACCTCTGGGTATTCTCCAAACGTAGACTCTAGCACAAAGATATGGTCACCTGGACTCTAAAAAACATGTTAACATTAGAAGTCTATTTGACTGTGCATTATGTATAAACATGCAGTTTAGTTAGCAGAAATGAGGACGTATAATCCGATGCCTCGCGTAGGGAGAATACCACACTTTCTTCACTTGACGTTATAATAAGAACTATTGCAACATCTTTTGAAGGGCTTCATAGGTGACCAGTTGTTATGTTAAATTCTTGTCCCTGTCAAACATACACCAGTTGTTATGTTAAATTCTTGTCCCTGTCAAACATACACCAGTTGTTATGTCAAATTCTTGTCCCTGTCAAACATACACTTTTTTCTCATTGCATGTGCGTTTATGTGGCGGTTTTGGCTGATGGCAGTCTTCGTAAATATGAATAAACCATTAAATCAAATGATCATAAAATATGAAAAATGATAGTTTTGGGCAAAGTATAAAACATAATAGGTGTTAAAGATAGGCTTAGGAAACCAAATTACCTCTTATAATAAATGCGTATCAAAACGTTTTCTCCCTCATTTCTTTCATGGAAAATAATCGTGCAGAGTTTTTTCTTAGTTTAAAATCAATGAAAATCACTTAAAACAGACCTATATTCGAGGCCAACCCGCATGTTCTGGCAAATGCCTGTTGTCTATATGCCATATAATTTTTTTAATTTAGAGGATTATTTTTATATTTTTTTTTCTAATTTTTTTCTAGAGTTTAATTATTTGCATTAACCACTGATAAATTTTTCAAGTTTATAAAATTGAGAATGGAAATGGGGAATATGTCAAAGAGACAACAACCCGACCAAAGAGCAGACAACAGCCGAAGGCCACCAATGGGTCATCAATGTAACATACATTTGTTCGACTTTTGATGATCCTAAAAAAATCCAGTCTTCATTTTCCTTAAACTACATGTAATTGACGAGATCTATACGTTTCATAGTTATAACCAGTATTAGAAGCACAAATTGATACAGTATGATTGTTACCTTAGAATCTTTTCAATAGAGGCAACAGTAGTTTACGGTAAGAATGCTCAAATTTCGTATGTTCATTTTTGATATACATACCGAAAGGAAAACTCAGACTGAATTATATGAACTTCAAATGCAGCCTTGCAGGGTGCGTCGACAGGGTAGAATTCTTCTGTGATACAGATGCGCTATTCATTTCAGGTAGGCGGTAATGGTATCATTTCCTCAATTCCTCTGCCCATATCATAAACTTGGATATGTATGACGGCTCGTTTCGAAGCTGAGACATTTTCACATATGTGGTTAAATTTTCGGGTACGAAGTGAGATTCGTTTTACCATAATTTAGCACATCCCGAAAAACCTTCTGTGAGGCGGCTTCTCGTGATACAAAAACTCTTTTTTTCACACAAGAAATTCTTTAAAAATTTAGTTCTTGGCATACATTTAAAAACTCACTAGTTTTTAAACATTTGTTCTATGTTCCTCTGCTCTCCAAATCGGCACAAATGGTTAAGCTAAGTCACTTGTTAAAAATTGAAAAATGTCCAATATCACTTCACAGATAGTTTTTGTTTACGCACTACTTTTGTGTTCCTCAACTGGAGGTGCATTAGGGATATTGACCAATATATGCATTCGCCATTTGAATCTAAATTCAGTAACGCCACGATAGGGGATATTGATAGATCAGACGACCTTTTTGGTATCTGAATACCTTAGAACACAAAACATACCCTCATTTTCCCTATAAATTTGTCTTTTTCTCTCCAACCACCCCTTTTAGATTAATGTTTAAAGAGTTAAGGATATCCACGTACAGCAATGCAGTCATAAAGAGGCTGGAGATAACAAGAGAGAATCAACACTCATAAACCAAAGAGAGACCGACAAAATCCTGAAATGGAGTCATACATGCAAATAGAATCTATTCTATAAAAAAGTAATATTTACATTTAAGCATAAACTGTATTCATTAGTTGTTATTATTCATATACTTAGAGACATTGTATGGTTATACTCTTAATGCATTAAGAAAGAAGAAAGAACGTGTGCGCTATTCTCTATGGATACAACATACTAATATATGCATTGAAAAGAGCATTTAGTTGGATTTCACCTATGTCGCATAAACGAAACTTTTAATATCAGAATTTATGTTGAAAATAGGGATTAGGATGTTTAGGGTTTGGAAAATTAGGGTAAAGATGAAGACTTTGATATGTTTTACAATACAAACACGCGTACGTAACAAACAAGACCCAATTAAATGTCTATCCTAATATCTACTGTACAATGTACGAACGCCAGATAAGGCCAAGCAGTATAAATTATTATATTATGTCCTTACAACTTCATTTTATGCCATTACAATGTATGTCCACATACTTATTTTGTTATAAACTTGATTAAGAGCTTGCCAAATTGTATATGTTTTGTTGAAGATCTTATATAATATCTTTGATTTTTATGGCGGTGTTCTGTGTTGTCTCATTGATGTATATCTCACATATTCCTTTTATTCATATGACTTTAATGAATTTACTTGGGATATGAAAGCAATATTAATTCGAAAATGTAGATGATCAAAGCCATCATATTTAAATGCGCATCAATGTTTAGTACTACATAGGACTAATTGAAACACATCTTAGATGCTTTGATGAGAGTAATGACTGACTCGTAAATTTTAGGTGACACTTAACCTCGATTGTAAACGATAACTATGCTTTTGCAGAATAAGAGAAGGCTAAATTAAGAATCTATAAAGTTAACAATAACACTTTTCTAGTCATGAAAGTTTTATTTTATTCTTTTGGGGAGGGGGAGGGGATTGTACATGAAAGTTGATCTTGCACCAAAACGGCTCAGTCTGAATGAATTCATAGAACGAGGTTAATATGTTTATGTGTTAGATTATCAAAAAAAGTTTATAATAAGCCTGAAAAAATCTATATCAAATTTTGATTTGTTTGTTTTATAAATACGGTAAAAGTGCGGCGAAAGATCCAAAGGAACATTCAAACTCATAAGTCGAAAATAAACTGACAACGGCATGGCAAAAAAAAGAAAAGGACCAAAAGACAATCAACAATATACAAAACACAACATAGAAAACTTAAGAATGAGCAACACGAAACCCACCAAAACCGTGGGTGATCTCAGGTGCTCCAGAAGGGTAAGCATATCCTGATCATCATGTGGCACCATCGTGTTACTCATGTAAGTACAATCCGGTGATAAGTCTAATTCGGTAGAATGATCATAAAATATGAAAATGATAGTTTTGGGCAAAGTATAAAACATAATAGGTGTTAAAGATAGGCTTAGGAAACCAAATTACCTCTTATAATAAATGCGTATCAAAACGTTTTCTCCTCATTTCTTTCATGGAAAATAATCGTGCATAGTTTTTCTTAGTTTAAAATCAATGAAAATCACTTAAAACAGACCTATATTCGGGGCCAACCTGCATGTTCTGGCAAATGCCTGTTGTCTATATGCCATATAAATTTAGAGGATTATTTTTATTTTTTTTCTAATTTTTTCTAGAGTTTGCTTATTTGCATTAACCATTGATAAATTTTCCAAGTTTATAAAATTGAGAATGGAAATGGGGAATATGTCAAAGAGACAACAACCGGACCAAAGAGCAGACAACAGCCGAAGGCCACCAATGGGTCATCAATGTAACATACATTTGTTCGACTTTTGATGATCCTAAAAAAATCCAGTCTTCATTTTCCTTAAACTACATGTAATTGACGAGATCTATACGTTTCATAGTTATAACCAGTATTAGAAGCACAAATTGATACAGTATGATTGTTACCTTAGAATCTTTTCAATAGTGTCAACAGTAGTTTACGGTAAGAATGCTCAAATTTCGTATGTTCGTTTTTGATATACATACCGAAAGGAAAACTCAGACTGAATTATATGAACTTCAAATGCAGCCTTGCAGGGTGCGTCGATAGGTAGAATTCTTCTGTTATACAGATGCGCTATTCATTTCAGGTAGGCGGTAATTGTAGCATTTCCTCAATTCCTCTGCCCATATCATAAACTTGGATATGTATGACGGCTCGTTTCGAAGCTGAGACATGTTCACATATGTGGTTAAATTTTCGGGTACGAAGTGAGATTCGTTTTACCATAATTTAGCACATCCCGAAAACCTTCTGTGAGGCGGCTTCGTGATACAAAACTCTTTTTTCACACAAGAAATTCTTTAAAATTTAGTTCTTGGCATATATTTAATAACTCACTAGTTTTTAAACATTTGTTCTATGTTCCTCTGCTCTCCAAATCGGCACAAATGGTTAAGCTAAGTCACTTGTTAAAATTGAAAATGTCCAATATCACTTCACAGATAGTTTTAGTTTACGCACTACTTTTGTGTTCTCAACTGAGTTGCATTAGGATATTGACCAATATATGCATTCGCCATTTGAATCTAAATTCAGTAACGCCACGATAGGGATATTGATAGATCAGACGACCTTTTGGTATCTGAATACCTTAGAACACAAAACATACCCTCATTTTCCTATAAATTTGTCTTTTTCTCCAACCACCCTTTTAGATTAATGTTTAAAGAGTTAAGGATATCCACGTACAGCAATGCAGTTATAAAGAGGCTGGAGATAACAAGAGAGAATCAACACTCATAAACCAAAGAGAGACCGACAAAATCCTGAAATGGAGTCATACATGCAAATAGAATCTATTCTATAAAAAGTAATATTTACATTTAAGCATAAACTGTATTCATTAGTTGTTATTATTCATATACTTAGAGACATTGTATGGTTATACTCTTAATGCATTAAGAAAGACGAAAGAACGTGCGCTATTCTCTATGGATACAATATACTAATATATGCATTGAAAAGAGCATTTAGTTGATTTCACCTATGTCGCATAAACGAAACTTTTAATATCAGAATTTATGTTGAAAATAGGATTAGGATGTTTAGGTTTGGAAAGTTAGGGTAAAGATGAAGACTTTGATATGTTTTACAATACAAACACGCGTACGTAACAAACAAGACCCAATTAAATGTCTATCCTAATATCTACTGTACAATGTACAAACGCCAGATAAGGCCAAGCAGTATAAATTATTATATTATGTCCTTACAACTTCATTTTATGCCATTACAATGTATGTCCACATACTTATTTTGTTATAAACTTGATTAAGAGCTTGCCAAATTGTATATGTTTTGTTGAAGATCTTTATATATCTTTGATTTTTATGGCGGTGTTCTGTGTTGTCTCATTGATGTATATCTCACATATTCCTTTTATTCATATGACTTTAATGAATTTACTTGGGATATGAAAGCAATATTAATTGAAAATGTAGATGATCAAAGCCATCATATTTAAATGCGCATCAATGTTTAGTACTACATAGGACTAATTGAAACACATCTGAGATGCTTTGATGAGAGTAATGACTGACTCGTAAATTTTAGGTGACTCTTAACCTCGATTGTAAACGATAACTATGTTTTGCAGAATAAGAGAAGGCTAAATTAAGAATCTATAAAGTTAACAATAACACTTTTCTAGTCATGAAAGTTTTATTTTATTCTTTGGGGAGGGGGATTGTACATGAAAGTTGATCTTGCACCAAAACGGCCCAGTCTGAATGAATTCATAGAACGAGGTTAATATGTTTATGTGTTAGATTATCAAAAAGTTTATAATAAGCCTAAAAAATCTATATTTGTTTGTTTTATAAATACGGTAAAAGTGCGGCGAAAGATCCCAAAGGAACATTCAAACTCATAAGTCGAAAATAAACTGACAACGGCATGGCAAAAAAGAAAAGGACCAATAGACAATCAACAATATACAAAACACAACATAGAAAACTTAAGAATGAGCAACACGAAACCCACCAAAACCGTGGGTGATCTCAGGTGCTCCAGAAGGGTAAGCATATCCTGATCATCATGTGGCACCATCGTGTTACTCATGTAAGTACAATCCGGTGATAAGTCTAATTCGGTAGGTCACATTCGGGGAAAAGGAGTATTGAAGTGTGGTTACGACTATTTGAACTTATCCGTCATCATCTGTGAAACAGATATTATAACAGTCAACCAACTCCGTAAAATGTTTGAAGGGATGATTTCAACTTCACCATTTGGAACTCTTGGTTTGATAGCTTCCTGGTGAGCAGCAACCCTCTATCAAAGAAATCACGATAGGGAGCGCAAGCCCTGTAAAATCGTTTCAACTGGGAGATATATACCCCATATGCAGGCGCTGCTGGAATGTTGGTACATAGATATGGAAAGTTCACAATAAAATGTTCAGTTCTGCTAATCTCTTTTTTAAACTAAAAAAGTACTTCATTTATATCTCAAAGCTTACCTTTTTGCATCATTTACTATAGTATATATTTTTTTTATAACAGAGGAATGGGTATCTATATTAATAATAATAATAATAATAATAATAACCAGTATTTCTATGAAATCAGAGATAATTGCTGTCGGTGTGGGTTTAATTTTGTTTTATTTTTATTTTGTTGCATTAATCTTGCATTAATCTTCCGATATTTTTTCACAGGATAACGCAATATAGAAGTCTAAATTTAATACATATACTTAGATTTAAATAGTGGATCACTTATCAAATACGTAGAAAGAATGTTCAACCGTTTAACAGTCAAACCTCTACTTTCTGAATCTCCTCGATAATTTGCATTTATGCTTTAATCTTCTGTCACAAAAACTTCTTCCACATAGTTTTGAGGAAAGCAACAGAAAACAAAACTACAAAGTTTAAGGTCGCCGTCACGAATTGATTGACCTATACGACGTGTATGTATCTCTTCCACTTGCGACGTATTTTCGCGGTATCAGATCTATTAGATAACAGAATATTCGTCCGATCTTTAAAATCACTTACTGTGTTCTGTTTCCGGTTGTAACAAGTTGATCCTATTGGGTTTTGCATGGCATATGTTGTGTGCATTACACGTGACGTTTGCTATGTCGACACACGCGGTTTCGCTTCTTTTTGAGTTCCCGAGATTCCCTCACTGTGTGTTTGTTACCTTGCTTTGTAAAAGATATATAAAACAATACTATTGGAGAAATCCTTCAGCTTCAAAACTTGTTCACTTATTATCAGTACAAAATGTAAAAGAACTTAATAATTTAGGGAAATATTTGTTTGCTGCCGAAAACTTCGTAATTCATAAATGTTGTGTATCATGCTCCGCTACTGTTATTAAACAATTGTATATCGATGTTATTCGCTATCTATTACTGTTTATATATGTATGTGTGTATTGAAATTTGATGTATATTTTGTTATATGCCTATAAGCTGTATTGCTTTTGGAAATAAATATTATTATTATTATTGTATCTTTTACTCAATTTATGAGATTTGAATCATTTACATGTGTGTATCTTATTAAGACTAAACGGTGAGTATATTAGTTAGTATCAAATCTTTATCCAGCCTCAAATCTGTGTCATTTCCTCAGATCTATGTTCTATTCTATTTGGCGCCATAGACGTCACAAATTTATGTCCTTTCTTTTCTCAAATATGTGCCCCTTTCAGCAATGTCATAGGAGGAAAGATTTGTGTTATCGAAGACACCAATACGACTTTTATATTCGAATTAAATCGGTATCAGTTCAGGATAATGAAAAGCTAATGCCTGTTAAAATATGTACATCGGAGCTTACAGTAATTTCTCGCAATATATATTTTTGTTTAACCAGTTATTTGCCTTACTGTATAGTATTTGTTAATCATAGAAATAGAAGTGAAAACGGTTTACCGTAATAATATAAAAACAACATTTTGTTCTCGTATTAGTCGTACATGCTTGTTGGTGCTTGTCAGACAATTAACGAAGTCTTTATGATATATTTGAGTACTCTTACATCGGTTCTTTGTGTCTTTTAATTGTCTTTTTTTCCTTTGATTTTTGTGCTCTGTGCCAATCTAGGGAGCCAAGTCCTTTCCAACAAATTTTAACACTTTGTTCTCATGTTGTGTTGTAACACAACGTCAAAGGTTAGTCGGAGGGTTGAGCGCTTGATTAAAACGGCCGCATCAACGGCCGCATCAGATGTTCTTGTTCGAAGTCACGTCGTATTACTGAACGTCTACTTTATAGAAAGGACACAGCATTGAGCAAACAAAGGACCACACATTTGAGCCAAAGCTGGGCAAGGAATCAGAGCTTTGCATGAGGGAGATACATTCTAAGTTATAAACTGTTTTTTATTTCCTTGTTCAAATTAGTCATCGTGTTAGAAGTGCAAGTTGCAGACTTGTGGAGCAGGATCTGCTTACCCTTTCGAAGCACATGATATCACCCCTTGTTTTTGGTGGAGTTCGTGTTGCTCAGTCTTCAGTTTTCTATGTTGTGTTTTATGTACTGTTGTTTGTCTTTTGATCTTTTCTTCTTTTGCCATGATGTTCTTGTTCGAAGTCACGTCGTATTACTGAACGTCTACTCTTTTGCAGGTTTTAAAATGTGATTTAGCATATATGGTGAAGATAGAAATGTTTGTGCTTATAGAAAGGACACAGCATTGAGCAAACAAAGGACCACACATTTGAGTTTCATGACGTTAACGAACACAGATCTGATAAAATGACATAGATTTTAGGCTGGACAAAGAATCAGATTTAAGGGTCATGACCAAACGGGACATATATTTGAGGCTGTAAATAGATTTGACTATTACATGTCTAAAATCACGAACACTTGTATTTAGCGACTTTATGGTCAATCTGTGTCTTGGTGTTTAAACATGACACTGATTACGTTAATTAACGTGAAATTTAAAATCATTATAATTGAATATTTAGTTTTGTGTGTTGTGTTTGCAGACTGTTTGCTTGTCTTTACGTCGTTTTTTATTTTGGCATGATTTTGTTTTCTTATGGTAAAACGGGCTTAGTCAGTGATACGAGTTAGTTGATTGCTGATTCTAAACGTTTTAAGCATTGAAATAAAATTGACAGGAAAATTATCTTTAAAAGATGGTTTCCATTGAGCAAGTACCTGTTGTCGCCTCACATAAAGGGGTACTTTAAGCATTTAACACAAACAAACATTTAAAACTTAAATCGGCTCTTATTGCATGTTTTCTGTACTGTGTTTCTGCTCAATTTAGACTAGTTTTATACATCAAATCAAAATGTTATGCTTATAAACTTGTATTTAAGTCATTAATTGTTTAGTTTTCAAATAGCTCGTATATATAACTTTATTATGTGTCCCAAATGATGCGAGTGTCAATTACAAATGTATCCTTAAAGGTGAGCGTAAAACCTAGAATTATCTTTAAACCTAACGAATAAATACGTCCTCTGAACCATTTTGAAAATGATAATAAAATTCTTTCAACAGCAAGGTATAGGCGTGATAGACTGACTCACTTGTTCAATAAAATGGTTCTTTCTTCCGATATTATATACTTACTGACCTCTTACAAATACGGCATATATCAATCGAATGTAATGAGACTTCATGAAATCTGTTAGAGTGTTTGTTTTCATGTGCGCGGCTGTATCCAAATAAAAGCTGCAGATAACCAGGCTAGCTACATGTAGTAGCGAGGACATTGAATCTGCTTTCTAAGTTACAAACTGTTTTTATTTCCTTGTTCAAATTAGTCATCGTGTTAGAAGTGCAAGTTGCAGACTTGTGTAGCAGGATCTTCTTACCCTTCTGAAGCACATGAGATGACCCTTGTTTTTGGTGGAGTTCGTGTTGCTCAGTCTTCAGTTTTCTATGTTGTGTTTTATGTACTGTTGTTTGTCTTTTGATCTTTTTCTTCTTTTGCCATGATGTTGTTAGCTTATTTCGACTTATGAGTTAGCATGTCCTTTTAGAACTTTCGCTACTCTTTTGCAGGTTTTTAACATGTGATTTAGCACATATATGGTGAAGATAGAAATGTTTGTGCACATGTAAAATTGGTTTAACTCCACCCCATTTAGTGTCTGTACAATGTCAGGCTATCTGGACCAGTTGTTCGCTGTTGTTTGCCTTTGTTTTTGAATGTCTGTTTTCGGAGAAATTGGGAGTTGATCAACACCTCGATTTTCCATATTATAGCAACAGGCTTCTGATGCATGTTTTTTTTTCCGGCTGATTTTTAACTTAGACAAACGGTGACCAATATTTTTATTTCACAATAATATGACACCTTAATTTAAATAACGTTAAGAAATGTCTATACAATATATCAAGTTCTAGATCGCTTTCTGTCTAAAAGGGTTGTGAATTAATTATCCAGAAAATATCAAAGATTTGCCGACCTCATTATTTCAATAAAACAAAAATCATTTAGATACGACATAAAACAGCATTGATATCATTACAAGCTTTCGTTTCTGTCCGGTTGCAATGATGAAAAAGAAGATGAATTGGAAATTCTTTTCTTGAATATTTATAACGTGCGTAAATTAAAACGATACACCCTCAAACAATACCAACAAGTAACAACGACAACCACTATTGACATCCTGGCCTTACGGCGCTTTACATCCTTATTTGAATAAAAATTCCTCGAGTAAATATATCATGAGAACACTTTTGACATTAAAAACATTGTGTTTACTCAGCTTAGTTGTTAATTAAAACTATGTATGACCTTTATATCTATTAAAAAAAGATTGGTTTCAAAACACGATGTACTTTTCGTGGGAAATTAGATTATCAGATCACTTTTAACGACACGGAGTAAAAATAAGAAGATGTGGTATGATTGCCAACGAGACAACTCTCGACAAGAGACCAAATGACATAGAAATTAACAACTATAGGTCACCGTATGGCCTGTATTAACTTAGCCTTATCGTTTATCAAAACTTATTAAGACGAAAGACAATGTTGGTTCCACATGACCAAATAGTTTTATAGAATAAAATTTCTGAAAAATATTGTCATGTTTTCTTATCAGCCCCTTTGAAAGTCAAAGTTCTACGGTGAAGACAATGTTTGACCTGCGTTATGGGCATATAAGCCGTAAATGTTAAAAACGTGAATATGAACACTATTTATGTAAAATTTAGTTCAGATTGGTAAACATTATAAGTTATCTACGTTCATATCCAGATATGGATATTTTAACATCCTGAAGTATCCAGTACACCATGAGGCGCAGCCGAAGGGTGTACAGGGTACTGAAGGGTGTTAAAATATCCATATCTACGGATATGAACGTAGATAACGAATATATCTCCGGTCTTAGTCTAAATCTGGCGATTTTAGAGAAATTCGACCACAAAGTTTAACGTGAAAGCAACGTTTTTTCATTTTTAAATATCTTTTATTTAAATTTGGGAATTTGACATATTTTTAACGGGTGTAGGGTACTACCTTTGGTAGAACCCTACAGGTAGACAAATATAAGACGTTTTAAACTAGAGACAGAGAAACTGAAATGGGTCGAATTTGGCGCGCAATGTTGTGAGAGTTACATCTTAAACGGTGTGACGTCAACGTGGGTCATTTGCATAGCTAGGTCAGTAGTACCATTCATTGACAATGTGGCTGCATAGTGATGCATTTACTAAAATGAGTGGAAATAATCGATATAATAAGATAAAATCGTTAGTGGATTACGTATTTGATTATACAGACATCATGGAAAATCTACAGAATTCGATATTTCAGAAGGAACAACCATGGAACTAAGGAAAACGCGCGTGAAATTCCCCGATGTAATGGGTAGCAACGTCCGGGGATATGGGTTAGCAACACCCAGGGGCTATGGGTTTTTTTAACGACGTGCGTTAACCAATCAAACTCCTAGAAATATACTAAGCCGGGGATAATATGCGTGGTCACATCGCGGGTGATCTCCCACACATCGACTAAGCATACAAAAATGCGAATGCGGGGACTTGATTTTAATTAGATTGACCAAAAGAAGGAGCAATTATGAAATTTCTTGATAGAAGATATATCAAATATAATACTAAAGATTTCTATATAATAATTTCAGAATCAACATCTACATCTAGTTAAAATTCGACAAGAACCTTAATTTCTTTACATTCGGTTATTATCTCAATAGATAATGAGATTAGGGTTATGGCCGTTTTCAGCTGTAGTTTCTATTGTTTAATCAGACCAATTTTGTATATAATTGAACATTAATTGGCTCATTATCAAGAATCAATACTTTTTGTGTAGAGTTAACTGACGCTTAACAACTTGGGAATTGCCTTCATTTACAAGCATTTGTCAACAGAACAATGACAAATTGGCTCGACCAACCATTCGACAAAAGCTTTGGGATGACGCTCAATAAATCCATAACGGTAACTAAGATATTGTTAATGGTATAAAGGAACATTACAGTGTAGGTTAGCATTTATTGAAGAAAGTTTATATGATAACTTATCATAACACATATGTCTCTAATACTCTTCCCCGATGTGTTGCTTGTGATACAGACCCTCTAGAATTCAAACTTGCACATTTGCATGTGGCCGTATTTTTGAAAGTGTCATCAATTGATTGTGAGTACATTCAGCAGTGATTATTTTATAAGTCCTGTTCAAATTCCTGTTCTGTATGACCAAATTCATATGCCAGATTTATTTTAGTAGAATGAAAAATTAAAACAGCTCCAAATTTCGTCAAAAAAAAAAAAAAATGTTTTTCATGAAATAACTGTGTTCTTCACATGTTTGGTCAGTTTGAACTTAAGAGGGTTTGTGCTGAAAATTATAAGAAAAACTTTATTTGTTACAAATACACTTATTACATGTATTACTGCAAATAAGGTACAGCTGATGTTACAGTTGAATATTTTTAGTCATTGGACTTATAACAAGTAAGACAATTGTTGATGTTCCGGTGATGGCAAGAAAAACACAAAAGCTCAATCTGTCAACTACTCTCGCTACTTCCTGCCATTCATGGATAGCCCTTCTTTCATTTATTGAATTATCATGAATATGCATGACTTGTTTAAAGTATGTCAGAAGTTCTTTGTCAAAGGTAGATTTATAAACGTTAGTGTTATTTATATTCACATTTTGATTCATGACGTCTGTTAATGTTTCGTTAGTGACGTCATTTAAATCCACGTGATTTATATTTGTGTGGCCATGGCGACCAATGTCATTTTGGATTAAAGCCTCGCTTTCATGTGATGGATACATAAAGTTACGTTCTGGAATATAGTTTGTTGCATGACTATAACTCATTTGATTATCCAAACGGATATTCATACACAGTATTTTAGCAGTAAGCTTCGCAAATGTCTTGATAAATGAAGGCGGACCTTTGGCAAGCGCACCTCGATGATGAATATTTAACACAAACACAGAGAATACAACTGACAATCCGCTCATTGACATAATCACAGTAAGGTATATTCCTGGAAAACAAATCAAGATATGTTTGATATTTAAAACAATAATGCAAAGCTCTAACATTAAAGTTATAGATTGAGCCAAAACCAGTAAATCACTTGTGGTGTTACATCATTTAAATTGTATCATTGTCTATTTTCATTGTGTATTATCGACCTTTAGCTAAAAGTGCAAGTGACTGATAATGTGAAATTTGTATACTTTAGGGTACACCTCTCTCTTAATATTAATAAGGTGTTTATTGTTTCCTAATAGCAATGAAATTATTGATATAGATTTCTGAAATAATTTAAGCCTTACATGTAATTCTTATGTTTAAATTTCTCCGATAAGCTTTCACAGTGAAATATATTCAAGTCTATCACGACATATTAAATGCAGATCATGGAAATGATTTATTTAAAAACTGACAGCATGTATGGGTACTGATTGATGTATTTTATCAGAAATACAAATATAGACATTGATTACCTATTAGCGGTATATATTCGGACGTAGGTGGCATATTTTCAGCAATAAGAAGCATGAAGACGGAAAATGCCAACAGTACAGTCAATCCTAGGGTAACCTTTTCCCCTGATTCAGGAGGCAGCAGAAACCCTGTTAATGTTAACAATGACAACAGCACACATGGAATTATAACATTAAAAGCATAGTACAAAACTCGTCTACGTAGGTGTAGATAAAATGTAACATCTGGAAATGGTTCCGGACAACACGGATATATTTTTACATTCCGAACTGCTTTAGTATTTATTAATGTCCATTCGCCATTGTCAACGTAATTAGAAAGATCTACATCTAGAGTCCTATTAGTAACGTCCACTTGGAATCCATCATAAGCCCAAGAACCAAGTTTTAATGTGCAAATCTGGTCATCAAAAGGAAAATATGTTATATCCATTTTACACGAACTACGCATGCGTACAATTGGTGGCCAGAAAACATTTCCATTACTTTCTACCATTGCTAAACTTTTCATATAACCTTTGCTATGACTGTCAACACTGGAAAAGATAACATTTGGCTTTAGTGTTTAAGTATCTATTATATATTGAATACGTAGCTATTTGTATGGTTTTTGAACATCAGTAAACTACTGTTGTCTTAGTTTGTTAACAGATTAATTGTAATTAATGAATAGTGTTATGTTAAATGGTATAATTTAGATATTACATATATCTAATTATGTTTTAATGCAAAAGTAAAACATCATTGCATGTTAAAATGAATTTCACAAGTCCTACTAATATTTCTAACGTCAAGTTGAATTGAGTTTTAAGCCTTTGAAATATTATTTTTGTGGTAAATTTCTGGAATGAGTTACAGTTTTATTTTCTATATACAAATGATTATAAAAATTCTGTTTTGGTGTTGCTTTTTGTTTTCTTAAATCTCTTTTTCGTTATACATCAAAGACCCTTCATATAAATACCTATTTCAGCTGACTTAAATTTTTGTTGCCTACAATTCTTTATAACTTAACTGTTCGTATGGTCTTACATTTCAGTAGCTGCGGAACCGTAGCTCATAGGTTATTATGATATGTTTTGACATTTGCGGATCTATGGTCCGCAAATTGTCAAAAAATATCATAAGGACATATGAGCTACGGTTCTGCAGCTAACATTTCAGTGAACTTAACATTTCAATCTGTATATGCGCAAGTCATTGATTTTCGTATTTAACAGTAAATGACCATAGAGTTTTGACATGTAAATGCGATGTTTTTAGGAAACACAATCGTGAATCAAACAATTGTACCATAGAAATCAAATGAAATAAAATGTTTAGGAATCATATATTATAATACCACATCAATCGTTAAAGTTGCATACACCAATTGTTTGTCCTTTTTGTTGATCGATAGTGAACAATTTTATAACAGTATGTGTCACCGCTTGTCAAAGTTTTTTGTATGTTGATTCGTTTGAGTGGAAGTTTTGATTTAAGATTTTAACCTGATGTTTATAACATATTGCAAAATTACCATAAGTCTATGTCTCAACTCACTAGCGACATATTTTCGTGGTCTTAGATCTTCAGAAACCAGAATTAAAACCTAATCTGTAATTTTACCGATTATGTCCTATTCTAAATTGCAACATTTTGATTGAGCGTGGATCCGCATGGCGAGTGGTGGATGAACAGCTGGAGACGCTTATCCTGTAGACCCACACCGAATCTCCTCTTTATTAGAGTTCATGCAATTTCCTCGGAGGGTTTTTGTTTAACATTGTTAACGGTGCCACATGTGGAGCAGGATCTGCTTACCCTTCCGGAGCACCTGAGATCAACCCCAGTTTTTGAAGGGGGTCGTTGCACTTCGGAATCTTAGTCTTGTTTTCTATGTTGTGTCTTCTGTACTATTATTTGTCTGTTTGTCTTTTTATTTTGGCCATGGCGTTGTCAGTTTGTTTTCAATCTGTGAGTTTGACTGTCCCTCTGGTATCTTTCGTCCCTCTTTTATGAAAAAATATCTAATTAAATGAGTTGAATTACCTGTACAAGTCTCTGACCAAAACAAAATAAGTAAGTATGACTCTCAGTTTGTTTATTTGTGTTTCGTACAATCTGTTGCTAATAAAGATCGCAATATCCGGAAAAGTACATACGACACGGCATTTGGTTTGAGTTTCACTTTGGCAAGACAAAAACAGAACGCAAGCATTTTCATCTATGCTTAGGCACCTATGTAGGTCGTTGGCATACTAAAAATACAATCAGAAAAAAATATCTACGACAGATTCCCAGTATTAAAAAAAAACAAGTTGAAAACCATTCCTGCTGTCAAGACAAGGTTTTCATCCATTTAGAAATCCCACTCGCCAACATGTACAATATACCCATAGGTTGGGTGTAATAACCAAGACTCACCTATTGTACAAAATGATATCAGGGAGCCATATTAAGTCACATGGTATCCGCAGTATTTTGATGTGTTTAAATTCGGTATCATTATCCCATCTAAGTTTATGGTCCAACCATTCCTGAAATAAATACAAGAGCGTTTTAAATTTTCTTTTATTTCCGTCATCAAATTTCTACAGTAGTCATTGTTTACCCATTCTAATAAAATGTCTTTTAATATGTTTAAAGTCGTTCTTATCTTCCATTGTATTAATCAATAGAGTTGACACGAAGAATGATTTGTTTGGTACTTGTTATGCAGACTAGAGACTGATATAAGGCTTACTGTGATTTATTTGAATGGTTCTGTAGACACATGAGGATGTAATTTGATGCTAATTAATCTTAACCTAGAACTCAATATATTAGCTGGCAATATTTATTTAGACATTCGATTTGAGACAAATCATGTAAATATATGCAGGTTTCCGCCATTTTTCATTTCGGTGTCCATCAGTTTTTTTCTCTAACTCGTTGTTTAAAAATGCGCAAGATACCAAGAAACATTCAAAACTCATAAAGACGACGAAAAGCGAAACAAGTCCACAAAACACTAGAAAGAAACATAAGACTGCGCTACAAGAACTCCATCATTTAAAGACATATATTAGTAGATTTTATTTATGAACTGTTTGAAAGTGCTTTTCAATTTTAATTTTCAGATTAGTAAATATGCATATATCTCTTCAAATACATAGGAAACAACGTGATTTATTCATGATTATATGTCCCGTCCTTTTATCATTGAATTGGACCCACCGAATTAGACTTGTGTAGGTTTGCATTTACATGAGCAACGCAACGGATGCCACATGTGGAGCAGGATCTGCTTATCTTTCCGGAGCACCTGAGATCACTCCAGTTTTTTTTTTAGGAGGATCGTGTTGCTCAGTCTTTAGTTTTTTATGTTGTGTTTTGTATAGTGTTGTCTGTATTTTGGTCATTCTTCAGTTTTACTTTACATGTTGTTGTCAGTTTATTTTCGACTTATGAGTTTGAATGTCCCTTTGGTATCTTTTGCCTTTCTTTTATAATAGATTTTAAAATAAATCTTTCTTCAGTTACCGTTACAAAATTGCAGTTTCGTACGAAAAATTAATGCAAAGCAATTTATGTTATGAAAAAAAAAAAAAAAGGTACGGCTTGCTTTTAATCAAAATTGGACATATAAAATTGAAATAAAAGAAACCATCTCTTTACAAAATCACTTACAAGATAAATATTAAAACACTCCAATCATAGAGGAACATTCAAAACCTCCAATTTTAAAGGAGCATATAATATCAGTATCAAGATCAACTTTAAAAGGGGTTTATAGTATCAATATCTTTAAATAAAACAATCCCGTATATAAAATCACATGAAAGAATAAATACATAAACAATACACTGACCCTTTCCCCCAAAGAATAAACCAAAACAAAGTAGATAGACTCTTGTGCCCCGTCAAGAATATTGTTATTCTTATAACTGTAGAACTGTGCTATTTTTCAAAACATGTACATTGAAAATTCAGTTTTGCACGTGAAATTGGAATTTACCCATCCATATTTTGTTAAAAGCCACATTCATATCGTTTTATAGCACTCTGTTGATAGGTGTTTATCTCAAATTTTCTTCTAGAACGTCAGAAAGTATATAAAGATATCAGTTGATTTAAGAGTATCCTTCTATGTAATGTAAGTTTAGAAGCTCAAGCTAGAGCTGATACAAATAAAACCGAGGGATACTATTATGTTAAACCAATGACGAGTTTAAACCAGCTGTTTTGTCGATACTGCTACAGAGAATCACCGTTATGGCGACTATAAAACAATGTTAGCTCTTCTATTGCAACAATTTTCTGTCGACAGAAGTTCAATTAAAAAAAACAGACTTTGAAATATAAGAAACATATATATGCAATTGTTGTAGAGAAAGTCTTGCGAGCTATGAAACTTGATTTAACCTCCAACTTTTATTTCAAAGAACCAGTACAAAATAAGAATTCTACAGTCATTCGCCATTTGTTTCATTGTGGATTATTTAAATAAATTACCAGTATATATAGAAATTTAATTCTTAGAATAAGTCTGTATGTATACCTTGTACCGACTATCATGGTCATATTGCACATTATTGCCTACATATTAGCTGAGTAAAAAGGATCATATAATTGTAACTAGTAAAGTTGCATAAAGTTTATATTTACCTTGTCGACGCTGCGATCTCACTTTTTGTTTTGGAGATCATGCGATTCCTTCAACTCTTGTTTTAGGCTTAACATATACATACATGGCCACATGCTTGTATTGAGTAAAATAACATGTACATATACTTACATGGCCACATAATTGTATCTAGTAAAGTTACATGTAACATATACTTACAATGCAACATGATTGTTTTTAGTAAAGTAGCCTGTAACATATACTTACATGGCCACATGATTGTATTTAGTAAAGTACCTGTAACATATACTTAAATGGCCACATGATTGTATCTAGTAAAGTAACATGTAACATACACTTACATGGCCACATGATTGTATCTAGTAAAGTAACATGTAACATACACTTACATGGCCACATGATTGTATCTAGTAAAGTAGTAAAGTTATATGTAACATATACTTACAATGCAACATGATTTTATTTAGTAAAGTAAAATGTACATATACTTACATGGCCACATGATTGTATTTATAAAGTAACATGTAACATATACTTACATGGCCACATGATTGTAACTAGTAAAGTGCCATATACTTACAAGGCTACATGACTGTATCTGGTTAAGTTACATGTAGCAAATAATTGCATGGTTACATAACCGTACTATAAACCATATTATTTTCACGAATTCTATTTTGGCTTAATCCCTTTCTAGCCGATTTATTTTCGCAAATGTCTAACTTTTGTGGTGTCTTTCGATAGGCGAAAGTCCAAGTTTGACATACACGCGACGATTTATATTTACTTTATTTTTCTAATCGGGAAAGTCGCTACAATAAATTGCTCGGAAAACAAGTTGGTTTACAGTATTTTTTACCTGATCAAGCCAAATATTTGTTGTAAGTACTTGATTCTTTTCATCCTGAAAATAAAATACTACTATAAGCAGATTTATATCTTAATAAACCTGCAAAGTCAATAAACAAATTACATGATAAAATAACTTTAACAGCTTTAAATGATATCATTTCTTGGTATGCAATTTGTTTTATTTAACAGATGATGTATAGTGTTGTCCTGTTGTGTTGTTTACTTTTCCTTGAACTTAAAAGCAACAACGTTAAACCACGACAGCATACTATTAAAACAAATATCGCATTTCCTAGATCTCCATACTTATAGAAATAAATGATGCTGTGAACTCCAAATTACCCTTTATTACTGTCTAACAAAGAGTGGATTTGAACATTAGTGACCATACAACCTGTCATTATTGTTATTTAGTCTCTAATAATCAAACAACCAAACCATTCTGTTAAGCTTTATTTACTATAGGATATACTTAGTTTCTTTTCTTGTATATAGACCAGCTGCTTCAAAATATAATTCTATATTTTCACGAGTAACATCATAGGAGGAAAAAAAAAACAACACTGTTTTAAGTTGTTTTTCAATTGGCCTTGGTCTAAGATACAATTTAAACCTTTAGAAGTTTGCAAACTTTGTCTTAATTAAGGAAGCTTGATCGGCTGTTTTTGAATGAGCCGCGCATATTTGTTTTTTTTTTTTTTTTATTGTGGATATACGTTTGGACTAAAATAGTATATCATTTATTTGCATATGTATAAACTGCTGAAGTTAAAAAAAATTGTCGTTATATTACATTTTACGACGCCATACGTTTCACGTCCAGTTAGGAGCCGGTTTGTTTATTAATGTCGTCTGGGGATAGAATATTGTAAATGACACGTAAGAATGGATATGTTCGATCAGAAAAAGCAATTAAAACGCAGAGGAAATGTATCAGCTGCACAAGTAGGGTCTAACATAAATTATACAAAAAGCATTGTTACAGTTCTAGTTCGTCTTTCTCTCAAAATGATCAAACCACAAATCCTGTCCGCTCTGTGAACGTCACACTGGATTTTCCTGATCTGTCACTAGTGAACGAATTTTAATCTGAAACGATCATTTTGATCTTGACATCATCTGAAAGTCTAAACACTAATGTAAAGTTATGTTCAGTCTTTCAGTCAATTTTCAGATTAATTGACTGCGGTAAATTCAGTACTGTTCAGACGATTCGCTTGCAGTCAATTCAGTACTGTTCAGTAGATTTTCAGACAATGCAATATATTGTTGATCTGTACAGGTAGATAACAAAAATACGAACAGTCTGAACAAAGACTGAGCAGATCTTAATTGAGTGGCAGCAAATGGTCTGAACAGTATTGAATTTACCGCAGTGGACAAGTCTGAAAACTGACTGAAAAACTGAAATTGACGTTATCATTTATTGTTCAGTCTTTTAAGAGCTGTTTGGATCAAAATGACCGTTTCAGACTAACATTTGCTTACTAGTGTGTCCTTTGTTGGAAAAAATTGAAAAAAACGTATGTGTCGGAGAGCTTTTTTAAAACCTTGGCAATGGCGTAATATATATAATTAGATCATTAAAAAGACTGTAAGGTGACGCTCGAATCAAGAAAGTTAAGAGGCAAAATACAGTACGAAGTTGAAGAGAGCTGAGGAAAACACAATTCAAAAAGATTCCTGGGGTAGAAAATCCTTAATTTTTTTAACAGTTAAAAGAGACTCATATGAAATATGACATAGGATAATTAGTCACACATTAAGAAAAGGAATTCGGAATCTTGTCTGGTTCTTAATCTGGTCTGTTTTCGTTTTCTTCAAATCTTTCAGGAGTACATGCAGCTGTCATTCTATATATCAAATTATTTAACCATATTGTTGGCTCATCTTTAATGATAGAAAATAAAATCTTATTTCTAAAATATAATGAATCAAGATAAAAAAATGAGATATATTTTGATGGATGCTTTTTTTCACTTTGATTATCATTTTGGGCAATTACTCAGTGAACAAAATAAATATATTAATGACGTTTATTAGCCTTGAACCGGAACTTGACAACATAATTGGCCTTTAATAACGCAAATGTTTCCGGAAACTCTCTAAATCAAATGAACAGTAAATCTACATTTCACATTAAATAATTGCAAGTGAGAACATAATGACATTATGTAACATAGATAAGTAAGTTTGCAGACGACACATATTTCTCCTGACGTATATTACAGACTCACAAAAGACAGCTGTTATTTATTTACAGACAATTGATTCTTATATCAATGTATTGCAGTAATTAGGATCATTTGGAAGTTGCAAAGAGAATATTTAGTCGAAGAATATAATTATATATGTAGCAAATTGACTGTTTTGCTTATAAAAAAATTCCACATGTATTCTTTATTTTGAAAACTAAACCAAGAGTGTTGACTAGTTCACGGACTACTATAAAGGAACTTATAATGAAATTTAAAAAAAAGCATAGAAATAATAGAATGAATACTTGTGGAGTATAAACATCTCTTTTGATGTTTTAAATAATTCATCTAATGGTTCATTCAATTCATTTGGTGTTTTTATTCGACTCTCTACACTACTATCTCAAATGATATCAAACAAGCGTTTTCTTGTTTAATCAACTGGTGCGTTTGAAATTCAATTAATAATGTATTTCCTGCGACTTTAATAAAGCCTTCATTTGTAAAGAAAATAATAATTTGCAAGATTTACTAGAACAGTGATAGGATTATGTAAACTTTCTCCTGGACAACATCTTCATGTACGTTTTGGAGACAAAGGTTATCGACAGGTTGTACTTACTGATGTGATCATATCATTAGAATTCATATAAATATTCTAGAATATTTATCCTTTTCATTACAGAAGAAGGCTTTCTAAGAGTTGCAGCAAACAAATATACAATTAGATTTTTCCAAAGACCATTATTTCAATAAGACAATTTCTATTAAATAACATTGTGTATGAGTGTAGTGAAGAAAGTCAAATAGTTATGAATTTCAACTAAATTGGAAAAACAATCAAAAGCACGTAATTTACTCAAAACCTCCAAAGAGTCGTTTACTTGTTTACGCTTCATACAGTATTAATTTCATTATTCTTATATATTTTATAACAAACGATTATAATAAGTTAATTCTAGTAATTGAAAGGTATAAAAAGCTAAAAAACACACACATAAAAGAAGCAGACAAGTTGATAACACATTTGACGTTTTTTTTTTAGGTAAGTTATGTAGCCAAAATTAAAATGTTCAGAGGAGGCTTTGAGCTGATCTGTGATAATGATACAATTGTTTACTATTTGACACTTAATTGCGTTTGGAAGTTTGGCTGTAGAAATCATTTCACAAACGGGATATCATTATCCTAATTTTTACGGCCATGTTGTTTAGAAAACTCGTTAAATAAGTTAATATCCATATACACATTTTCGTACTCTGAAATAAACTCATTTTTGAATGTGATCAGTTTACATTGTAGTAGAATCTTAAACAAATTGAAGGTCGCAAGGAGTCCTGTTATTGTTATTATTCTTGTCCTTTGGTCGTTATGGATACTTGTTTCATTTGCAATTGTACCACTTCTTCTTCTATTTTTTATAAAGATAACATATCATAAAATTTTTCTCACGATTATTTTTATGTATTAAACAAGATTTATAACTTACAACATCTAATACTTGTGTAAGTGATATGCCTAATCTAATGATAACTGGTGTCGTAGCCTGGTACACGGGCCGGGACGATCGGTCGTAACTACGTATAAGTCTGTATAATAATCTTTGTTCCTCGGTCATATCCTCGGGTGCTATCTGGTTCTGTTTCAGAAAGTAACTGTTGGCGTACATGTCATCAGCTGTTGAAATATAAAATATCAGTGTACTAAGATCTTATTAAGATTAATTTTGGCTTCAATAGTAATAACCGGTTTACATTGTAACACACAAGAAAATTGTGTTCTTCTTAATCAAAAATAATCTGATATCTCCTCAACAGATTAGCATACAGGTCATATATCTACAATCTCAAATTATTCAATAAAGGAAAGATCTGTTGAACAGGATTTTTGTTAAAGTAATCTTGACTTTTGGGACAATGCGTTTGCAAAACGTCTGGAATTTGTTTACCTATATACATAAAAGTTATACATATATTAAATTCTCTTCATTGTGAAAAAGATGAAACAGATTGTAACTAGTTTCAATTAAATTTAAAAAGAAATGACTTTATATTTCAAAGCATTAAATTTGTGTTTCATGATGAATAAAAGTAGATATAAAGTTTGAGCCATTGAGACGTCGATCCTACAACTGATAACAAATACATCGGACTTGTATTTAACATTCTTTTCAGACTTACAAATTATTTTTTTAAGAATAGCTTTGTGGTTACTTCCGTTATATTAACTTATCGTTTTGACACTTTATGCCAGTAATTTTCATACATATTTAAAGGTATTTTTTTCGAATTTCTTTTCTAAAGACAACTATCAACGCGTTGTTGTGCTAGCAATATAAGTTTGACTGACCTGGAGCTCAAACGTTTCTCATCCTAATGCCTTTAATTGCTTTCCATATGGTATTTGAATTTTTATTGTTGAAGGCCACACCTTCTAAGAGTTGCAGCAAACAAATATGCAATTAGATTTTCCAAAGACCATTATTTCAATAAGACAATTTCTATTAAATAACATTGTGTATGAGTGTAGTGAAGAAAGTCAAATAGTAATGAATTTGAATTAAATTGGAAAGACAATCAAAAGCACGTAATTCATTCAAAACCTCCAAAGAGTCTTTTACTTGTTTACGCTTCATACAGTATTAATTTCATTATTCGTATATATTTTTACAAACGATTATAATAAGTTAATTCTAGTATTTGAAAGGTATAAAAAGCTAAAAAACACACATAAAAGAAGCAGACAAGTTGATAATACATTTGACGTTTTTTTTATGTAGTTTATGTAGCCAAAATTAAAATGTTCAGAGGAGGCTTTGAGCTGATGTGTGATAATGATACAATTGTTTACTATTTGACACTTAATTGCGCTTGGAAGTTTGGCTGTAGAAATCATTTCACAAACGGGATATCATTATCCTAATTTTTACGGCCATGTTGTTTAGAAAACTCGTTAAATAAGTTAATATCCATATAAACATTTTCGTACTCTGAAATAGACTCATTTTTGAATGTGATCAATTTACATTGTAGTAGAATCTTAAACAAATTGAAGGTCGCAAGGAGTCATGTTATTGTTATTATTCTTGTCCTTTGGTTGTTATGGATACTTGTTTCATTTGCAATTGTACCACTTCTTCTTCTTTTTTTATAAAGATAACATATCATAAAATTTTTCTCACGATTATTTTATGTATTAAACAAGATTTATAACACAACATCTAATACTTGTGTAAGTGATATGCCTAATCTAATGATAACTGGTGTCGTAGCCTGGTACACGGGCCGGGACGATCGGTCGTAACTACGTATAAGTCTGTATAATAATCTTTGTTCCTCGGTCATATCCTCAGGTGCTATCTGGTTCTGTTTCAGAAAGTAGCTGTTGGCGTACATGTCATCAGCTGTTGAAATATAAAATATCAGTGTACTAAGATCTTATTAAGATTAATTTGACTTCAATAGTAATAACCTGTTTACATTGTAACACACAAGAAAATTGTGTTCTTCTTAATCAAAAATAATCTGATATCTCCTCAACAGATTAGCATACAGGTTATATAACTACAATCTCAAATTATTCAATAAAGGAAAGACCTGTTAAACAGGATTTTTGTTAAAGTAATCTTGACTTTTGGGACAATGCATTTGCAAAACGTCTGGAATTTGTTTACCTATATACATAAAAGTTATACATATATCAAATTCTCTTCATTGTGAAATAAGATGAAACAGATTGTAACTAGTTTCAATCAAATTTAAAAAGAAATGACTTTATATTCCAAAGCATTAAATTTGTGTTTCATGATTAATAAAAGTAGATACAAAGTTTGAGCCATCGAGACGTCGATCCTACAACTGATAACAAATACATCGGACTTGCATTTAACATTCTTTTCAGACTTACAAATTATTTTTTGAGAATAGCTTTGTGGTTACTTCCGCTATATTAACTTATCGTTTTGACACTTTATGCCAGTAATTTTCATACATATTCAAAGGTATTTTTTCGAATTTCTTTTCTAAAGACAACTATCAACGCGTTGTTGTGCTAGCAATATAAGTTTGACTGACCTGGAGCTCAAACGTTTCTCATCCTAATGCCTTTAATTGCTTTCCATATGGTATTTGAATTCTTATTGTTGAAGGCCACACCGTGACCTTGTCCTTATGTCTAAATTCATAACCGTATCATTTGCAAATATACCACATTTTAATTTTTTATACTGTTATGAAATAAAGATCCCAGAAAATGCAGGTCTGTATATATCATAATCTTAAGATGGACGTCTTCTTCGGTTACTATTTGAAACAACATACCTAAATATGGTAGATTATGAATGGAAACATTGAAATTGCTCAACATATGTGATTTGTTTCATTTAAAGTGTATTGTACTTCAAAGAAACAAAGTGATTAGTTGATATGCATCTGAGGTTTATTGTCATATTGCAAGAGTGTTATGTTTACAACCAAGACAACCTGAGCTATATCCATATTTTAAGCTAATAATTTCTACAATGCATGATCTCTGTTCTCCGACATTGAACATCAATCAATCAATTGATTAATGACAACAAACGGACTTTAAATAAGAAATTTTACTTCAGCTAGTACATGTAGTAAAAAAAAAACAAAATAAAAACAAACAAACACAAAGCAAATCAAAACAAATAAACTCTACCCAAACCTCAAAAAAAAAAAAAAAAAAACAAATGCCACATGAAATATTATCTAAGATTATCTCAGCGTTTATTGTGGCAGCAATTTTTGTTTTAAACTGCGAAAAAAACCGAGAAAATATATATCAACTTTTATCTTTTTATGGTACTGATTATGAAAAAAACGATTAGTCAGATCCCACTGTTTGTTCGCCAACACTTTTTAATCTATATATCTTTCTGAACGGCAGGAGTTACGTAAGAAGATAAGATATTTTGTCAGTCTAAACTCGGAGGTGTTCCCATGACAATTATTATCAAATCTGTCAGTCAAATGTTGCTTTTCGTTATTTCGTCCCATCTATCTGGATGAAGAAAATTTTCATGACAAAAGTAATTTTTAAGAAAGTTTTGACTCACAATAGTGATATATTTTGAAGAATATGACTACAAGTGGAATATCTTACATAACAGAATCGATGGATATAAAGAAAAAAGTAAATCTCTTGAAGATTGCAGACACCATAATAAAAAAGAATATAAAATATCTTAGGCTTTAAGGATTCACTTGTATATGATTTGTAGAATAATGTTAAATATTATGTACATGTGTATACACTTTTCCTTAGTATGGAGAGATACATTGACGCATCTATCACAATGAACTCCTGATAAAAGATAACACAGACATAGTAAAGGCTGCATTTTTAGTTACACAGTGTGCTTGTGACCTAATACGATATAAATACTGGGTCAGTATATTCCATATGGGTGAGAGCGAAGCTCGAAACCCATATTGAATTTATTGACCCCATATATATCGTATTAGGTCACTAGCCCACTGTGTAACGAATTTATCTTACCGACTATCTTAAAATGTTGCATTTAGACTAATGGCATATCTAAGTGATCAAGTCTTCCATATAAAGAACCTACTTCCATTGGTCTAAACAAAAACAAATGCCAACAATAAGAACTTGTTAGCTCTTAATGTGTTTTCTGCATTTATTGTAGTCCGGGCGAAACGTTTCAAATTTTTCTTAACGTCGTGTTGTTTTTATAAAGAGATCTAACCGTGTAATAAAATAAACCACGCCTACTAACCCCATATCAGATAAAAAACGGTCTCCACGCGGTCGCTTTTAACCAATGATATTCCTAGAAATGTATAGGAGGTGAAAAAAATGCTTTATAGGCAACATAGAAATTAATTATTGGATACACATTAAAATATTCTAAAAAGATAACTTAAGTTTAATTGACCGAACTTTACATCTACTTTTATTCTTAATGAAACACAAATACAATGCTTTGGAATATAAAATCTTTTTTATTTTAAAATTGATTGAAACTAGTTACAAACTGTTTTATCTTATTTCACAATGAAGAGAATTTCATATATGTATTACTTTTATGTATGTAGGTTTGAATGTCCCTTTGTATCCTTCTTCTCTCTTTTAAATTTTACCATTGGGAACTTTCCATATTTACGTAGCAACATTCCATAAAGAACTGCAGAATGTTAGGCATATATCTACAGTTGATACGATATAAATATTTTCATGGTTTCCTGTCAGTATCATTGTGCAAGTACTAGGCCCCTTAACAGTAAATAGCTTATTGTTTTAATAATGAACATTGGAAGATGTTTGTAATAAAGTGGACAATGCCTATGGGTATCATTTGTGTTTGTTAATAGATATATATCTTCTGTTTTAGTGCTTTTCCTTATCTTTTATAATAAAGGTAAAAGATTTAGTAAAATCAAATAAAAAATACCTAAATACACCTGTAGTTAACTAATAACATTCCAAATTGTAAAATTTGGCCCAACGACCCCTTTTTATTTCGATATATATTCTGGGTTTACATTTTGTACATGCACTTCACATTTTCTTTTCTTACAAACAAGCTGATATATTCTGACATTCACGTTTATTATATACGTATTTGTAAGTATCCATTCCAAGTAATGACAATGACAGTCTATCCGTTATTTATTCTTAGCACAATTGCTGTAAGGATTTTCTTTGAAATAGTTTTAAGTTAACTTTTAATCAATCTTTATTAATCATACTACTTTAAGTTAAGTACTTTTACTGTTGCTTTTTTAGATGTTGATATCATATCGTATGAAACAAATAAACCTGTAGAACAGAACATAAAATATTCATACATAAACAAATATGCCGAACATAAATGCCAATTATTTCCATTTTAGGATTACATGTCGTTACTTACATTTTCATGGTGTGTCTAAAATGATTCAAAACAGCTATTTTTTGGCTTAAATTGGAAGTGTTACGTAAATGTGTAAAACGTTTTGACAGATTTAGTGTCGCATTTATTTTATAACCTGAATAGACTAACATGATTTTAATCATATGCATATACTGATGTGTTCAACTCTCACTTATGGAACGCTGTAACTGTCTTATAGTGTAAATATTTAATGTGTTTTGTTTCTTTGTCTTCACGTCCTGACATTTCTTTTTTATGTTATGTGTAAGTGCCTTTATTTTCTGACACTGCATCTCTGTGTTATGTCATATTAATTATTTGTTTTGTCAAACAATCGTATGATATGTCATTGCTATTCTTTGTTATGTGCAATAAGCATTACATTATGTTGTAAATACTGTATATTCTATGAATACTTCTAAACTTTAAGACCAACCATCATTGCGTTCTGTCTCAAATGGGATTGTTATGTTGAATGTTCTAAACGTTTTGTTTTGATACATATTTGTTCTATGAAAACCTCAAGGTATTATATTTTAATGGCTTTATGTTGTGTTAATACATATGTATCTTCTTTGAAAATATAATATGTCATGGTATAGCTGATTTGCGTTTTGCAAAACAATTGATACTTTCTGTTAACATTCAATATGTCATGTTAATCTACTGGTACGTTTTGTGCAAACAGGTGTTACATTATTTACAAAGACCTATTACGTTATGTGCAAATACCTTTTACATTATGTGAAAACACCTATTACGTTATATGCAAATACCTATGACATTATGTGCAAACACCTATTACGTTATGTGCAAACACCTTTAACCTTATTTACAAATACCTATTACGTTATGTGCAAATACCTATTACGTTTGGAGGACGTGTTTTTCAACAGACTGTCGGAATTCCAATGGGAACCAATTGTGCCCCTCTTCTTGCCGACTTGTTTCTTTATTATGAAGAGGCTGACTTCATACAGGATTTTCTCAGGAAGAAAGATAAGAAGTTAGCAATATCCTTTAACTCTACGTTCCGCTATATAGATGATGTTCTCTCACTAAATAATACAAAATTTGGTGACTATGTGGAACGAATCTATCCCATCGAACTAGAGATAAAGGATACTACAGATACAGTTAAGTCCGCCTCATATCTTGACTTACATCTAGAAATTGACAATGAGGGTCGGTTGAAAACAAAACTTTACGACAAAAGAGATGGTTTCAGCTTCCCAATTGTGAACTTTCCATTTCTATGTAGCAACATTCCAGCAGCGCCTGCATACGGAGTATATATCTCCCAATTGATACGATAATCGGATATGTTCCTTTATGTGCAAATACCTATTATATTATGTACAAACACCTATTACGTTATGTGCAAATACCTATTACGTTATGTGCAAATACCTATAACATTATGTGCAAACACCTATTACGTTATGTGCAAACACCTATTACGCTATGTTAAACGCCTTTTAACACAGATTAAAACAAAACGCTGTCGTGACATAGAAATAATAGCAACGTAATAGAAAAGTAGTCAATGACCAATAATATCCCCCGCCCTCTCTAAACCCACACACACGGGTTCTCTGCTTATTGATAATGCATCAATCATATTTATATTTTCAATAATAGAAAATTAAGGAATCAAAAGAATGTAATATATTAAAAACAAAATCCAACCGCATTTCTTTACGGAGAAAAAATTGATGCTCTCTTTCACGTCCGCCAACCTGGTCAATATATAAGTCGCTATAGTTTGCATACATGCTAAATACATATGGTTTTGGAAGGCAGCTTACTTATATATATATATAATAATAACTGCGCCTTAAATTCATAAAACATGTGATATACGTGTATATGCATATTATGTGTAGCCTATATACCTTCAATCCTCAGTATGGTTTTAGCATTACTGTTAAACATTTTCACGGGTAGGGGGCGGGGGGTCTCAACATGAGTGTGCAGCCGGGATTTCAACCCCCCCCCCATTCATATATTGAAGACTTGTGAAATCACGAGCCATAAAAATATTTCAAGGCAAAATCAGTACCCTTTCATATATTCTTCAGATGTCACATATTCATTTTTTTTTAGATTTTAACTTGATTTTAAACGATAAATCAAGATATATAAAAAAAAAAACTAATCGAAAGATGAAATTTAGTGACCCGTTGACACATTACCTTGGTGAAATCGCAACCCATTGATATATTTGACGTATCAAAAAAGTGACCCATTCCAGCGGCACATATGTATATATCTCGGACATCTCGACTGTGTTACTTTATAGTATGAAAGCAAAATAAAAAACCTAAAACAAGCAAAAACAAATTGAAAAGAAAAAATAACCAAAAACAAATGATAGTTCCTAATGAAGTGTAAATTATTAACTGATAGATATTTCTTGAGTTCAGGATATTGTTTAGAAACTTTATCAGGTTGTTTACCTTGTGTCGTCCGTGATATAATTATAAAATTGAAGCATATCTTGATAAAACATTAGCATAAAGGTCCACATTTTGAAAGATTTCTCGTCAAATCCTTTTTTTGATTTTGGATGTCTATACTTAATCCTGGTAAATGTTTTGCAGTATTTCCAAGAAGTGCAGCAGGAAGAAACAATAACAATTCCCATTGTTTCTCCCGACTGCACCCCGAACTAAAAATATAACGGGTGTAAGGATAGTTAAGTATTTAAGATTATTGATTATTGGCGAAAAAGAATTGAATGTGATCCCTAAATTACCCTCCAGGTAGGCTATTCTAGCGAGAAACGTGTGTCAGTTTAATGCTACCAATGCAATGACGTCTCCCACGATTGATGTAGCAGATAAGTAATCCTTTAAAGAATTTAGATATTGTTGCCGTTCATTTCCCATAACAGTCGTGTATATTATTCTGAATAACATTCCAAAGACATACTGGTATTTGGTAATTCCTCCGTCCTTGACAAGGAAAAAAAAACATTTCTGTCATCAGAAGCGTATTGAGAGGGGACTGGGTGGCCCGCCCCCTCTTATCTGGGATTTTTTCTTCAAATGAACAGGAGTTTTTGGCAAAATTTTGTCCGAGCGCCCCCCTCCTCCTACCCTCTTCCTGTCTTATTTAACTGCTTATAGAACCAAAATATGTAGCGCCCAACCCCTTTTCAAACATTCGTGTTTCGCCATTGGTCATTGACTGAGAAACCACCCAGTCCTACACCCTTTATCGCCTATTTAAATATATATATACATGTAATAAATATAGAAGCCAAAAATAGAAAAAAATATAAGGATGTTCCTTCTCAGTTTCAAAATAACAAGCTTTTCATTATCCTTTTATTTATTGGTAAGAGATTGATAAAGGAGAAAAAAGAGTCAAAAAAAAAATTATAGGTCCGTGTGTTTGCTTTCTTCATTTTTCATATCTTTATCATGACACTTTTTTCCTCTCAAAAAGTATTAAAATATAACAAGGATTTTATATTTTCTAACAAAAGAAACGATACAACACTTTTATCAAAAAACTATTTTACCGTTTGGTAGAAAACAATAACAATTAGATAGAATATGTATTTTTTTTATCGTTATTCATGTCACAGTGCTACATAAAATAACGTCTCAGACAGTTACTGGACCAAATACGAATGGATCAAAGTCATTATCCGGAATTTCAGTTTGCAGGTTTTAATAGAGAGTATGACCAGTGAAGATTATACAAGGCTGATAACACATATTATTTAGAGGACTAATGTGTATGTGTCATTTTTGTGGATTACAGATAAGGCAGTTTTAAATATGAAAAAAAGAGTTTTTAAACAAAATGCAGCTTTTTGATATACCCTTTGCTTTTCTTGCACATTTCTAATCAAGTCTAAAGAAAAGAATAAATACAAATAAAACTATATATCATCGCCAATTTACGCTAACATTATGATTGGTCCCCCGGGGCCAGTAACAAGAACTTTTCTCTTAAAGTCCCCGTAATTTTTACGATTGCACAAAGAGTGAGCAAAGAATCTTGAAGAGAATAACAAGAACCATTCTTTTCTCGCTCCTTTCTTTCTCTAAACACCGTTTAAGAAAACCTTTAAAACGTTCTTATCAAAAGTACACTTACTAACTTCGGACTTTTTTCTTTGCTTTAGTTATATATATTGCCAAATACAAATCTCTCGTTAGTTTTGTAGTAATAGTATTTCAGATGGCATCGTCACTTGCAAATTAATCATGTAAACGTTAACTACATTGTACGTGGGAAAATGAAGAAAAAAACATATGGTTTAGAGCAAAAGACCAAGAAAACCAAATTTAAGCAAGAGAACTTGTACTTCTATTGGTTGAGGTGGAAAAAAAACACTTAAATGTATTATTAGGAAAATGTTCCTATGTTATAACAAATGAAAGAAAAAATAAAAAAGTAGAAATAACCAAAATACCGAACTCAAATGAAAATTCAAAATGAACAATTCAAAAAACCTTGAAAACATAATTCTAAAACACACCATCCAACGTAACGACTGTAAAACAACTGTCATATTACTGACTTTGTATGTGCATTTTTCTAGCAGAAAATGGTGGGTTAAACCTTGTTTTACAGCTTGTTGGCAAATAACGTAATAGGTATTCGCACATAACGCTATAGATGTTTGCACAAAATGTAATAGGTGTTTGCAAATGACGTAATAGGTATTTGCACATAACGTAATAGGTGTTTGCACATAACGTTATAAGTGTTTGCACATTACGTAATAGGTATTTGCACAAAACGTAATAGATGCTTGCACATAACGTAATAAGTGTTGGCATATAATGTGATAGGTATGTGCACATAACGAAATAGGTGTTTGCACATAACGGAATAGGTGTTTGCACATAACGTAATAGGTGTTTGCACATAACGAAATAAGTTTTGCACATAACGTACTAGGTTTTGGCACAAAACGTAATAGGTGTTTGCACATAACGCAATAGTTGTTTGCAAATAACATAATAGGTGTTTGCACATAACGTTATAGGTGTTTGCACATAACGTAATAAGTGTTTGCACATAACGTAATAGGTATTTGCACAAAACATACTAGGTGTTTGCACATAACATAATAGGTGTATGCACATAATGTAAAAGGTGTTTGCACATAATGTTATACGTGTTTGCACATTTCGTACCGGTAGATTGGCATAACATATTGGTTGTAAACTGAAAGAATCAATTGCTTGCATAACGTATATAAGCTATACCATGACATATAACATTGTTCACAGAAGATACATATGAATAAACACAACATAAAAGCCATTATTATATAATATCTTGAGGTTTTCATAGAACAAAGATGTATTAAGGAAAAACGTTTAGAACATTCAACATAACAATCCCGTTTGAGACAGGACGCAATTATTAACTGACAAACTGTAAGAAAGAATAGGCACACAGAATATACAGCAGTAACAACATAATGTAATGCATATTGCACATAACAAGGAATATCAATGACATATCATAGCTACAATTGTTTGACAAAACAAATAAGTAATTTGACATAACACAGGGATGCAGTGTCAGGAAATAAAGGCACTTACACATTACATAAAGAAGAAATGACAGGACGTAAAGACAAAGCGACAAAACACATTAAATATCTACACTTAAAGATAGTTACGGCGTTCCATACTCACTCATTCATAAAAGTATATACGTCAACGAGACAGAAACTATAGGATGCAATAAACATCAATAGACATATATTTTATAGATGAACATTCGATCTTTAACAACAAATGTTTTCACAATATAGCAAGCTCTGAATTGCCCCGAATTCTAAAACGTCAATCAAGGATCAATCTTCAGCACTATATACTCAAAATGGTTTCTTTGATTTTTTACATTCTTTGTTCTACCCAAAACCTACAATTAGTTTTGCCTTTAAACTTCCAAGGTTTTGTGCATTCGAGGAATAAATTTTGAAACAGATGGACGACTTCAGAATAGGATCTATGTTAAACAGGATGATTTTAACTTTCCAAATGTCATTCCCATTTCTCAGCGGTTAAAACGTTATCGGTACCAAGTTTAGCTGTACCAGATGCGCATGTCGACACTCTTCTCCATCGTATGTCCTTAAACTATCTCAATTATAACGTTACGCTAGTGCATGTTCACAGTATTCGGACTTCATTAAAAAAAGGTGTGCTTCTACACAAAAACTACTCTAATAGAGTTATTACGAATACTGACTGAAATCGACAATACATAATTTGTACGGTCACTATCACAAATTGGTTGACCGATACCATGTGTCGGTATCTAAACTCACTACCACACTAGCGACATGTTTTGCGGTCTTAGATCTTTGGATACCAGTAAATTCGTATAATCTGCAATTTACCGATTGTGTCCTATTCCCGATTGTGACATTTTGACTAATATGAATTTACATGACGGGTGATGCGTGCTTGACAGGAGCCGCGTATCCTGCCGACGCAACCGTTCTCGCTCCTTTTGTGGTTCATGCTATTCCCTCAGTTTTTGTGTGTTGCCTTCAATTGTTTATTCCTAATCGATTTATGAGATTTATGAGATTTAAGTTTTTCTTTTACCTATAGGTGGAGAAAAAATTCACATTTAAGTCATTTTTATACATTATACAAATATATAATAGCATACCAACTAAATATTTAAGTATGTGTGTTTTGAGATTTTTTGTAAGTACTTCAAACACGTGCATTCAACGATTTATTAACTGAGTCAAGGTATTATGGCTACACCGTGTGTAAATGAGATATAGATTTATGCTGACAACTACAAGTCTATGACGTAAAACTATTTAATGGTTCGACAATTTTACCACAAAATCATCTCATTATATCACTTTGACTGGTTATAAGAGCTTAACACCGCTACCTATATATGCATTTCTGTATCCGTTGGGTGTTTTAAAATTTACTCTGGAGCGTTTGTTTATTGGTGCTAATTATGACTCTAGTATAATGTCAATCTATAAGTTGTAGATAATTACACACATTTGCGTGTTTACTTATTTTGTTAATTATGGTGTCTTCTAAAGCAGATATTTGATTTTGTCATTTAAAGTAGATATCGTATATAAAAACGAAATTTAATGTTCAAGAATCCTGACATGAAATCATTGCACATTGGTTAATTGTAGACTAAAACAGAGGCAGAAAATATATAGAAGGCAATAAAAACAACCCATGAGTTAAAGAAATACATACAGCAACATCGCCAAAAATAATATGAAATAATGTTTCCTATTCAATAACATTTACAGTATACCAATTTTACTGCATCAGATGCACATTTCAACAATTAATGTCAAACTCTCTTCAGTGAAGCTCGTGGCCAAAATTAAATATTTCAAAATCCATACTACCCATCATGCGAATCTAATAGAAATTATAGAGATAGTTATATTTGATGGACGATGATAGAAGTAATGACTCTGGGTAATCTTTGACCTTAACACATTCGTATGCCTTCATTTACTGACCAAGGTAAACTATTCCTGAGGGAAATAAATTCAAATACTGGATAATTGTAGCCCAAGGATTCAGACCGACCGGTTGTTATCAATAAATTAAGTGCTATTAGTGTGATATGACCAAATCATGTCGTTCTTCTACAGTGTAATAATCCCAATGCATGATAAGGCTTTCTTTTAATAAATATGAAAATGGGAAAAGGGGAAAAAACACATTTAAATGTTGTGCGTCTGAAGCTTTTTTCTAGATTAATTTCATCATAAACGCTCAAACCAAAAATAAAATGAAAGTCAAGAATGTATAAATAAAATTGCACTCCGATGGATTTTGCTTTTAGATCATGGTAAAAATGTCTTATGAATTATGAATACTAGAATAATCTAAACTATAATTTTAGAATAAATTGATAGATTGTAGTGGTATCACGAATCGATTGTTTCTATTTCGTCTATATTTTGTCGTTTGCTTTTGATGAGATTTCCAAAAATAAAGAGTACTAGTATTTCATACGTTTTATTCATTTATACAATTTCAAAGAAGATTTGATATATGTATACATTTGTGAAGACAGAGAATACATTTTGATTTCATCATTGTAATAAAAATATGTAACATGACGTCTATAAAACTGTAAAAATTAAAATTGATTTGAAAATTGTATTTACAGTGTTGCATCAACATTTACATGTTACAGTACTGAAAACAAGGATCAATTGGATCGGAAACTGAATATGAGGCATTGCAATGATATTTCTTCATGTTAGTCAGATAGTATATACAAATTCTGTCTCAATGGGTAAGTCCAGAGCGAACATCATTGATGAAAATTTGAAATCAAATATGACAGAATGTAAATATTGAATGCATTTACATTGTAGGTTATGATTAACACGACAAATAAAAATAAACTGTAGACAAATTAACCTTTAAACTATGTTAACTTGGCATAAATGGCCAATGTGAGACATTGCCAACTCTTGGTACGTATTTTGCCATTTGTCGCCTGTTATCTATTTACATTTTTTCCAAGTCCTCTGATAGTACATGCTCAATTTAAATCCAACTTATATATATCGACTGTAAATCATTTGATAAAATGAAAAACATGACCACCATGATAGTATTGGTAGGTACATTTTCTGTTTTTCTCATCTTACAAGGTCGGATCTTTTGTATTCAAATGAGCAATTATTATTTCCGCTAAAACTACAAATTATCAAATAGACATGAACCAACGAGAACCACTGAACTACAGGTTCATTCATGACATGGGACAGGCACATACAGAATGTGGCGGGGTTAAACATGTTTGTGAGAGCTCAACCTTCCCCCTACACCCATATTGTTAATAAAATTTCATCTTCTCATTGAAACTACAAAAACTGTTTCAATCAAACCTGTCAGTGGTAATCTATAGAAAAAAAATCTTTGAAGAAACATTATGGTTCTGTTGGCAAAAAAAAAAAATCAAAACAATAAATAAGAATCGGATGAACCATAGATTCGTATGACTAGTACATGCAATTTAGAGCCTGTGGTTTGTTAACAATTATTCATCATGGTTTTAATTTCTACATTTCTAAAATGCCAACTATTTAATTAACCTATAAGTGATTCGTCTGAACAATGATAATTTAAGAGCATTAATTTCCGATTCTGTAAACATTCTAAGATACTGCACGGAACTAACAATATTACATTTAAAATGAAATAGACAAGTTGCCTCCGAAAAGTACGAAACATCATAAAATAAAAATTTATGACATTCGAAACGTTAGCGATTGTGTTGAAAAAGGAGCACATCAATTCTTAAGAATTCGTATAGGTCTATATTGCTTATACATGGGTATATTGAACAAAACAGCTAGTATGTAGAAATAGGTTTGAATATTGATCCCTGTAGAAATGTAATAAATATTTTACTGATTGAAAACGCAAAGTAATTTCCCATTTCTCTATTTCAATTTTTTTCAGGAAATGATATAATAGGGGTATCTATATATATAGTAAATTTGATGATTCTTCTATACATAATTGTCATGAAGTTTTACATGTATTTGTGTTTTTGTCGCGTATCCGACTAGTATTGTAGACTTTAGCTAACAGTTGAATTAATATACGTTCTTTTATCTACCTTTTGTTTATCCACTGATTTAGAAAAAGAACCCGGAGGATTGAGCTTTAAAAAGCTAATTTTATCTAGTGAAATATAAGAATGCCTGTCCTTTTTCAAGAAACGTGTTATCTTGTGGAAAACAAAAATGACGTTAAAAACAGATCTTGCGTAGTAGAATATGAATAACATGTGACTAGAGATTGATATACATGGAATGTATATGTCTATTGCTGGATATCGTATATGTCCATCAAGATGGATGTTTTATCTACTTTTACTCGATCAAATCATCTGCCGGACTAATGTTTCATTGTAGAATAGACGAGTGAGAAATTCCGTTTTACTGCCAAATAAGCGAATGAATTCTATACTGTTATAATTGCATTGTATATATCAGGACAGCTACTGCATGCAAGAGCATACAATATTCAAATACACAATGAAACCAAAGTTGAAATTTTGCACTGATTTAGTTATACATAATGAGGCAATAACTATCTTGACATGGACAAGTTCTGAAGCGTATATCCCGCATGCCTCCATTATGACATAACTACTGTAAAGTTATAGAACATATTTTAGAAGATTTGAAATATATGATGTTTAGCTTAAACATATCTTATTGCAAAATTCACAAAACAATCGGACAAAATATACTCAAACCTACGAAGGTTTATGTGTCAGATCCTCTGTCACAATTATGGTGCAAATTTACCTGTATCAAATCAAACAAGCAATATAATATTGAAGACTTCTCTGGATTGAACTTGTACAGTTAGTCATTCCCATGACACGGCTTCATTAAGCTGTATTCTAGAATGTAAAGTTTTAATATTGACAGAGGAGAATCTGTTAAATGACTTCCTAATGAAAATGCATATCCGATTCCCAAGATGTTAGTTTGTTTAAGAGGCATAACCTGTTTTAGACTGAAGGATATTTCGTGGTATAAATAATTGTAATATTTCTTACATTTAAAAGACAACAGTACAATTGTTACATGACACATTCATGCAAAAGATGTATACTTTGATGTATTCTATTGTATTCTTTTTTATAAATTTTCATATCCGATGCATCTGGCCAATTATAACATTATTCACCTTGCTTTCTATGTGTTTAATATTACGGGTTTAATGGTTGTTCCGAACCTAAGGCAATATCACTGCTTGTTGGGTGTTAATCTAACTATGACAATTTCAATTCCTCTTGGGTGTCAGGGGAAGACCATTTGATATTCTGGCAAGAATAGGGGCCGTGGCATTATTTTTCAGGATTGAATATTCATTGGCATCTAATGATACGCATGATTTATTTATTTTCACTCTTGCACACCACTATTTCCTGTTTTTTGTGTTGCAAAATAATAATTTTCATCTTGTCTTGGGCCAGATTATTTATGTTTAGGTCTTACCAGGCGAAGTCATTCATTTTCAAAATCCCTTCCACTCCCCCAGAAAATAAAAATGTCGTCCCCTTAACAAGAGTATCAATCACCCAGTACAGTTTTACAATGTACGTTAAAAATATTTTCATCGCATTTTATACATAAATGTATTATCAAGTCTAACATTGTGTATGTTATTTGAAAAAAAAAAAAAAAATGTATTTAGGTAATGTTAAGTTAACGTTAGCAGGTTTTGATTATTCTTAAATAGATTGTATAGATATAGATCACCAAGAAATAACCATTGAATGCATTTTTTTTTTTTTATTTTACGTTTCTCTAATATTACAGTTGTTGAAAATGCAACAGTATATGCTAACCATTCTGGGGTTCTTTAGATCGTTTCGGTTTTTAAAGAGTATAGCTTTGTTTTCAGTTTTATTGTTTTAAAAGTAAGGATATGTGGTAAAATTGCCAAGGAGACAATAGTCCACCACAACCAAAGAACGCGGATGTAAACTAAAGTTCGCCGTACGAACTTCGAAAATGATATAGTAAGCTATAAAAATCCCGAGATGTTAAAATGTGAAACAATTAGAAAATCAACGACTTGGTTTATTCTATAAACAACAAACGAAAAACTAATCAGACAAACAACAACTAATGACAACCACTGCAATATTGGATCTTGACCTCAAACAGTCACATGATACATCAGAAATACCTCTTTAAAAGATGGTAGCTTTAATCATATTTTGAGTATTTATTTAAAATGATTAAAAAAAGCAGTCTGAAACAATATTTAATAGCTTTAAAACCGAATATTTCCTTTGGACGCAAACTAACTCATTCTAGTTACAAATGTTCTTCAATACCAGATTTTACAAAATCTACAATATTATTCCTTTTTTTAAAAAGTTAATGTCCATTCTTCATAACATTGAAATTATATTGATCAGTGTTACATTGTTATGAAATCGTTTCAGTTAACAATGTACAACAGTCATCTCTCATATTCAAATTCCTGTAAGTGACAACCCTCCCGATTTTAACCCCGTGAATGAAACATAACATGGAGATACAGGTCAAAACTCTTTGTTCCCTTTAAGTTTTAACCCATTGCTTTATTGTAATCTATTTGTTATTTGACACTTTGTTTTCAGTATATGATTAACGTTAATAAAGAAAACAAGACACTTATGCGAAGTAAAAACTAACATTTAATTGTATTCCGAATAACCTCTGTAGGCAGTGATCTTTTCTTTTGAAAATGAAGGTGCTCAGGTTGGCAAAGAATTTGTTGATTTAAAAACTAATCATTAAATTGATGTACAAAAATATCTTACAATTAAAATTCATTATTTTGATTGATTTGACCTTAGTCCTTTATCTCCGTGTTTGCAAATATATAATTGCTTGTTTGTTTGCACTTTAGACATTTCTATGGAGCAAAGCTTTAATCTGAGTGAGGATCTTCGGTTCATTTTGAAATTGTTGGATTGATTTGCAAAAGTACAATTCTATCCAAGATCTAGTGTCTTAAAACAATATCTTTCATTTTATTTTTGTATATATTCTAAAGTTCCGCTTGAACCTGAAAAAAAATCTTCATATCTTTATTAAACTGCTGCTGCAAAGGGAATCCAGTTTTACAATTTTTTGAAAATAATAATAATTGCATACATTTGATTTGATAAATATGAAAAGCATTGGTAAATAAAAACTTCAATACAGCATTTGTTGTCCATCATCGTAGTCGTACTCTTCAAAATATTTAGATATATCCTTTCTATACACTTTCAAGTAAAAATCGTATGCCTACATTTAAGATGTAGGACATACAGAGTATTGATACATAATATATATTAAGATCAATCATAACACATTTCTGTCGGACTAATAGCACTCTTTCCCTTGACATATAAGTGATGAATTGAAGCATTAACACAACTATCATTCATATTTTGTTTCTGTATCACTGATTTTTCCACAATAACAATATATAACATGCCAATTTATTTTTCCCAAAACAACTTTAGTTTTTCAGTATGTACTCACGTCTTTGTTTAATAAAACAAAACTAAAAAAAAAACGAGTAAAACCTGCTTATTTTAACTTTAGGAAACATCTTATAATTAAATCTAAGTATTGCTTTTTGTCGTCTTGCAATTTTAGGGTAAAAGCTTCGTTTCCGGAAGAACAAAAATATTGTAATATTAATTTGTTTTATTGAACACAGTCAGGCAATACTAACGAGGTAATCAAACATGCATTGCCTTGTGGAAATACAATATCAGAAAATTACTTTAATTCACATTGTGAAGGTAAGTTTAGAATGAATAGTGGAACCTGAATATTTTCAAAATAAAGACAATAACTTTGGAACTATAAAAAATCATTATTTGAAGATAGACAGACATTACCATGACCAACAGAACAGATTAAAAGAGTAAATATAAAAAAAATCACAACATATCGCACTTAACTAAGAACTTAGCAGAACCGGAACCAGGAATGAACTGTGGCGTAAGCTGCATTTAAGTTTGTTTCAACAATATCGCATCAAAATAGAAATACATGTACACGTTCATTTGTGTACTCCATGTCTTTCCATTAATCCAGATAAAAGAGGGTATACGTAGTAAATTATAAACCTGGTATCTTTGATGTGTTTTATATCTAAAAACCAGTTTAACTCCTTAATATATTGATATGCCTTCTTGAAGGTCAGGAACCTCGTAGGCAGTTGTCTATTGATGTCTTATATTTTTTCGTCTTTTAAGGATATTTTGTTAATGACAAACTTTGGTATCGTTCACCTCTCTTGTTAGTTTCTGTTTAAAGTCAACTTTTCTAGACTTGTTCGATGAAGAGTTAAACATATTTTTAGAGAAATATTTTTGTTGTTGAAACAACGTTTCCACCAATGAAATATGGATGGAACACTGCATATTATTTGTTTCTTGATTTAATGCATTTCCCATATTATAAGCAAATTAAAAGTTGATCCCTCAAACTCCATGTTTTGGGCCAAATATGGACCTTAATGACCGTTTTCTTTTCCTGAAAATGTAGTTAGAATTTAAAACAGCTTAAATCATCTTTTCACCCGTAAACTTATACCTCATTCTGAGAGTTGATATGATTGATATTGCTGGTTGATTTATTGATTAATACTTCATATCATGCAGTGAACTTTATATGCATACTGAGAACGATTGTATTCTAATTCATATGAATATACCCTGTATTAAACAATACTGGAACGTTTGGTCAGATCATAGTATGTATCCTTACATTATGTCACAATAAAAGGATTTTGGTATCCAGTCGGGTATAATACTCGAGACCTATGGTACCTTTGTGGCGGGGATACTATCAAAACACTACAGATGCTTTTAGAATGATGGAGCTTTCAAGATTTTAGATAAACTTTGGTATTTGCCACTGGTGAATCTAAATAACTTGCAAATATTATGGCAGCTGTTGTCTATTGACATTTTTTTTTCAGTAAGGTTTCTAGATAAGGCTTCTATTTTAAATTGAATTGAAAAAGGCGATAAGCAACTCTGAAATCGTTATACAGTTTTGTAATTTATATCAAACGTAGTACAGAATATTAAAAAAATTGATAAATGAATATTATAAAATATCACTGTTCTGAATGATTTATTGCGTAGTCACGTCCTAGCATAGGCTATAAATAAACTACATATATACGGTAAGGTTTGTGACGCAAGTTATACTCGTGAGTTGAACCTAGAATCGATCACTTCGTGGACACTCATTACTACTGCCCAACAGCAAAACAGCAAGGCCGGCGTAGACTACAACAGTCAGACGGAATCAGGGATAGAATAGCTATTAAACAACTCACACCAACTAAGTACAAAGGTAAACCAGTGGGAGTAATCATCAACACGGACTTTGTTACCAGCCCGTACAACCCCAAATAGGCATGCCATCGCCTTTATTACTACACCTCGGCTAGAGAAAGAGGCAAACGTAATATGATAGATTTCGATGAGGCGTTCGACATAGACGATTCTGAACTACTACGCACACCACCGCATACGTCGCTCTTTAAAATAATATAAAAAAAGCTATAGAAGCTGCCATACTAGCCGAACGGCCAGACACACGGTACCAGCAACAACACAGAAGTCGGAGCAAAATTAAAGCTAAAAGACAAGCAGAACCAATCCTGCAACAATAGGCAAGATAGTGCGCAATATCCTAAAGGATAGCCGGACCCTAAAACTCAGATATCATCATGACGCAAGTGATATCACACGTGTAAGGGTAAAAGAGGCAACAGTAGTTTACCGATGATCTATTCTCAAAAACCCACAAAGATAACAAACATCAAGGTTGAACACCAGTATAAAAAACTCATCGAAAACCCACGGAGAAAACAAACATCAAGGTTGACCATCAGTATAAAAAACTCATCAAAAACCCACGGAGAAAACAAACATCAAGGTTGACCATCAGTATAAAAAACTCATCAAAAACCCACGGAAAAAACAAACATCAAGGTTGAACATCAGTATAAAAAACTCATCAAAAACCCACGAAGAAAACAAATATCAAGGTTGAACATCAGTATAAAAAACTCATCAAAAACCCACAAAGAAAACAAACATCAAGGTTGAACACCAGTATAAAAAACTCATCAAAAACCCACGGAGAAAACAAACATCAAGGTTGACCATCAGTATAAGAAACTCATCAAAAACCCACGGAGAAAACAAACATCAAGGTTGACCATCAGTATAAAAAACTCATCAAAACCCACAAAGAAAACAAACATCAAGGTTGAACACCAGTATAAAAAACTCATCAAAAACCCACGGAGAAAACAAACATCAAGGTTGACCATCAGTATAAAAAACTCATCAAAAACCCACGGAAAAAACAAACATCAAGGTTGAACATCAGTATAAAAAACTCATCAAAAACCCACGAAGAAAACAAACATCAAGGTTGAACATCAGTATAAAAAACTCATCAAAAACCCACGGAGAAAACAAACATCAAGGTTGAACATCAGTATAAAAAACTCATCATATATACCAGGCTCAAAAAGCCGTTGCTCTTGCTCTAGCAGAGGGGTATTCGTATACTGTGTTGAATGTACAATTACGCAGTCATGGCCATATGTGTACATTGTACTCGGACTATTTCAACAATTGCGTTAAATTTCAGATTAATTATTATCTATACTCCATAAGATTTTACATTTATATGCATTGTTTAATTTTGCCCTTAAGTTAACTCAGTGATTGCCCTCATAAACTGATATCAATAAAAAAAAAAAGAGGAGAAACTAGCTAGATATCAACTAGATTACAGCCAAACAACTCATTCAGTCAAAATAAACATATGTATTTCACTGTTCTAACTTAAACGGTGGACACAAAAATACACAGAATGGTAAGCGTTAAGACTTTAAAAGGTGCCATCTATTATTGATGACGTGTCTCTTGACAGTTGAGAGAAACTGAAATATTTTTAAGACCCATCAATTCGTGATAATAAATATGGAATTGTTTAAGTGGTTCATATATTATTTGAACACTATTTCATTCATATTAAACTTCCCATTTATCCGTTCAACAAACGAACAGTAACTCATATGTTCTTTAAAATTGTCAATAGTGATGGTGAATCCAAACACATTAATCATTATAAGAGTATGTGGAATTTTGAGTATCAAATTCATAAACGATCCGAAAAGAAAATTTTGAGTCTGTCTATAAAAGCTACAGCGACGCAGATGTTTATTACATCAATTGGAATACTTAACCTGCTGATGAGAAAATAACAACCGGTTAACCAGTATGGGGAGGGTTGGGATCCCGCTAACATGTTTAACCCCGCCACAGTATGTATGTATGTGCCTGTCCCAAGTCAGGAGCCTGTAGTTCAGTGGTTGTCGTTTGTTTATGTGTTACATATTTGTTTTCGTTCATTTTTGTACATAAATAAGGCCGTTAGTTGTCTCGTTTGAATTGTTTTACATTGTCATTTCGGGGCCTTTTATAGCTGACTATGCGGTATGGGCTTTGCTCATTGTTGAAGGCCGTACGGTGACCTATAGTTGTTAATTTCTGTGTCATTTAGTCTCTTGTGGACAGTTGTCTCATTGGCAATCATACCACATCTTCTTTTTATATGCATATAGAAATACGTATTTCAACAATACGCATCTGTAAAAATACCGTACATGTATCTTTAAAAATAACCCTACATACATAGCATAAAAACCAATGCAACAGTTGTAGTCCAGTTAATATTTCAAAGCAAAAGGGTACTTAATCTTCTACACTAATACAATCCTACCAAAATCAAAATCTTCAAAATCCTTGAACTCATGTAATATGTTTTTTTTTGTTCTCAGTACGTAGAACTGATATCAAACTATAACAATATCATTAAGTACTGATAGTAAACTACAACAGTATCAAAAGTACTGATAGCAAACTACAACAGTATCATTAAGTACTGATAGTAAACTACAACAGTATCATTAAGTACTGATAGTAAACTACAACAGTATCATTAAGTACTGATAGTAAACTACAACAGTATCATTAAGTACTGATAGTAAACTACAACAGTATCATTAAGTACTGATAGTAAACTACAACAGTATCAAAAAGTACTGATAGCAAACTACAACAGTATCATTAAGTACTGATAGTAAACTACAACAGTATCATTAAGTACAGATAAAAAACTATAACAGTATCATTAAGCACTGGTAGCAAACCATGACAGTATCATTCGGTACTGATAGTAAACTACAACAGTATCATTAAGTACTGATAGTAAACTACAACAGTATCATTCGGTACTGATAGTAAACTACAACAGTATCATTAAGTACTGATAGTAAACTACAAGAGTATCATTAAGTACTGATAGTAAACTACAAGAGTATCATTCAGTACTGATAGTAAACTACAAGAGTATCATTAAGTACTGATAGTAAACTACAACAGTATCATTAAGTACTGATAGTAAACTACAACAGTATCATTCGGTACTGATAGCAAACTACAACAGTATCATTAAGTACTGATAGTAAACTACAACATTATTATTAAGACTGATAGCAAACAATGACAGTATCATTCGGTTCTGATAGCAAACATCAACAGTATCATTAAGTACTGATAGTAAACTACAACAGTATTATTAAGTACTGATATTAAACTACAACAGAATTATTAAGCACTGATAGCAAACTACAACAGTATCATTAAGTACTGATAGCAAACCATGATAGTATCCTTCGGTACAGATAGCAAACTACAACAGTATCATTAAGTACTGATAGTAAACTACAACAGTATCATTAAGTACTAATAGTAAACTACAACACTATTATTAAGCACTGATAGCAAACAATGACAGTATCATTCGGTACTGATAGCAAACTACAACAGTATCATTAAGTACTGATAGTAAACTACAACAGTATTATTAAGTACTGATAGTAAACTACAACAGTATTATTAAGCACTGATAGCAAACAATGACAGTTTTATTCGGTACTGATAGCAAACTATTGCAATGTATTTTAGTATTGATATCAAACTAAAACGATATTATTTAGTACTGATATCAAACTAAAACGATATTATTAAGTACTGATATCAAACTACTATGATATCATTAAGTACTGGAGAGACGGAAGATACCAACGGGACATACATGTACAAACTCGTTACTCGAAAAATAAACTGACAATGCCATGGCAAAAACGAAAAACAATAAAAGTCAAACAACGGTATACAAACACAACATAGAAAACCAAAGACTGAGCAACATAAACCACGCCAAAAACTGAGGACGATCTCAGGTGCTCCGGGCTAGCAGATCCTGCTCAACATGCGACACCCGTAATGTTACTCAAACTATTACTGTATTTCTTATTACTGATATCAAACTTTAACTGTATTATTAAATACTAATTACAAATTATTACTGTAGTTTTAGGTATTATTTAGTACTGATATTGAGCTCTTCCTTTTTTTAATAAGCTTTTGATTTTCAAATGTTTTGGCCTCGAGCATCACTGAAGAGACATTAACTGTCGATATGCGCATCTGGTACCGTAACATTGGTACAGTGAATGTTATTACTACCCCTGGTCGATACCTCTGCTGATGAACGTTTAGTCCCCGAGGGAATAACCAGCCCAGTGACCAGTATTTCGGTACTGGCATGACGTGTTGTTAAAATTTGCTGTTACAAAATCTTGACAATCATTTTAAACTTAGGAATATATATCCTTCATGCAAAGCTCTGATTCCTTGCCCGACTTTGGCTATACTTTTTCTTATCCTTTTTTGGTTTATTAGCTCTTCATCTTTTTAATAAGCTTTGGATTTTCAAATATTTTGGCCTCGAGCATCACTGAAGAGACATTTTTTTGTCGAAATGCACATCTGGCGCAGAAAATGTGGCACCACTAATGTTATTATGAGCTAGTTACAAAAGAAAATAATTACACATGTACTTAAGTTCAAAAGTACAATGTGTATTGTATACGTATTCCTTGTCCATATACACTGACTAGTTGTTGGCAAATTCAATAAACAACAGCTATTGAAACGACTTGGCTATGCACAGGCAAATTCGAATGAAGGTAATTACTTGAACCCGGTTTTCAAGTGCTCCAAAAATCAAAGTCGTATATGATAGTCATTTCTTTAATGGACTGATGTTGTTATAAAAATAAATGAATAAATGGAAAAACTTGCTAAATTCCAACCGATAACACAAGTTCTTACTACAATTTTTTCTATAGTAAAAGTTGCTGTCAGAAATATTGTGATGTGGTATATTCAACCAGTAGTGTTAAACAGATTCTTAAACTGAACTCTAATTTAAAATCTTCAATCACAATCATAACAAGTTTGCAGTAAGTTTGAACCTTTTGATTTTTCTACCCTCTTTACTACTATTCCACATGTTCAATGGAAATAAATGGACTCCATCTTCTTATTTAGCAGTCTTTTTTCAACAAAAATGAGAATTATATTTAAAAATATCTTGTTTAGGGTGATGACAAATCTTACTTTATAAGTTTCACACTGATTTTAACCACAATTCCACAGAAGATGATGTAATCAAATAGCTGGACCTTTTTAACGACAAATTATTTGTTGGGTTTTGTTATGCCTCCACCGTTCGTCCGTACGTGCGTTCCGAAATTGGTTTCCGTTCTCTTTTAAACTTATACACAATGCTGGTTACCACAAAACTCAGATCAAGTTTGAGTTTGGGTTTGGCGTAACTTTTACCGTTCTGGAGTTAAGTCCCTTTTAACGATATATGCAAGCGGAGGTATCATAGACAGATTCTCTATTTTTAATTGATATTTCAACAGAAAGTCGGTGTTCAAAAATGTACTAATTGTGCACCTATACTAGCCGACTTGTTTTAGGATTCATATGAAGCAGGATTCAAACAAAACCTTCTCAAAGACAAAGAGAAAAACATTTGTCAAGTTCTTTAATTTCCTGTTCAGATATATATCGACGATGTCCTCGCATTCAATAACTTTAATAACATTTTAATAAATGCTGGCATCTCATATATCACAGTTAAGATTAAGGATACTACCGACATTGGAAGGTCTGCTTCACATTTAAGTATTTTCCTTGATTTTGACACAGATTGACGATATAAAACCAGAAACTATGTCAAAAGTGATGACTTTATCATTCAAATTGTCACGTTCTTATTTCTCTACAGTAACATAACATCTGTCCATTGTACATGTATGGCGTTTACATGTCTTAACTATAAATTTAAGCGCATGCATGTTAACATTATACGGAATAAATCCAAGGGACGTGCTTCTGACATTAAAAAACTACTCCATCAGAGACTTGATTCGAGTGTCACTTATGAGGATGAAACACGGTTTCATTGATGAATTCGGCCCATATATTTTATTTCGCTAAAGCTAGGTTACTAGTATGTCACTCTCTGAAGCAAGGTTGACTGCCCTGTTTAGTCACATCTAGGAAACGTTGATACAAGTTCCTTGTTTTAGGTCATGAAAATCTTTCTTCGTGGGGACCACACTGATTCTCACGAAAAATACACAGAAGGTGATATCATTAAAATGCTGAAATTTTTGATCGACAACACACACATATATACTACTGATAATGAGTTCGTGGATGAATAATTCAGCAGACAGTCGGTATTCCAATGGGTACTAATTGTGCGCCACTACAAGCCAACTAGTTTTGTGCTTATATGAAGCATAATTCATGCATACCTTTCTTAGAGACAAAAAGAAAAAGCATCATGCAAACGTTTCAACATTTCAACTAGAATCTGCGACAAACATGATGCTTTCAATTATACAATTGCCAACTTTCCATTACTCAGCATTTACATACCCTCTGCTCTACCGTATGGCGTTTACATATCTCACAAAAACTGCTCAAACAGAGTTATGAGGAAGAACGACCGAAGTCGACCCTACATACGTTTATGGACCCCTTCACAAATCGGTTGATCGTCACGATGTGTCTGTGTCACTACTCACTAGCGACATTTTTCGCGGTGATTTCAGAGAAAGTTGTCTGATCTGTATATCTACCGATTGTGTCCAATGTCCAATTCCTGATTGTGACATTTTCACTAACTGAACACTTGCTTGGCTGTGGGTGATGCATTTATAGCAGGAGACACTTACCATGTCAACGAACCCTATCTTTATATATGGAGTTCGCGCGAATCCCTCAGTTTTTATTTCTATTTTGATCTATATCTTATCATTTTTATTAACGATATTTGAACATAGAAAAAAAAATTGTTATCTCTACTTGCCCTTACCTGTCTACAAAAAGAGTGTTTTTTCATATTTTGATAAATGTATATAGTAAAGAAAAATATACTGTAAACCAACTTATTTTCGCGAATACTTTATTTCACATTTAGCCCTTTCTAGCCAATTTCGCGGCGATTTAATTTCGCAATTTTCAAATTAACTTGACGTAGTTAAATAAGGAAAGATCCAAGTTTTACATATTCGCGACGATTTATATTCGCGTTATTTTTTTATCCGCGAATATCGCGAAAATAAATCGTTCGCGAAAATTAGTTGGTTTACAGTATTTAAATTGATTTAGTGATCGTTTGGCAAAACCTGTCGGAATTATTTTATTCTCAATGCTGTGCAACTTCGTCCTTTATTGGGCCTTTTAATTTTTAAAATTTTGTAGACGAAACGTGAGTCTGGCGTACAAAATTATTACCTGGTATCTTTGATGACGTTTTTTCATATTTCCGTAAGTAATACTGTTGATGTCTGCTGAGAAAGCACAATCACATTTGCTTTGTTTGACTTATGAATATTTGAGATTTAATACTCCTCTATAATATTCATTATATATTTCATTGACCTCGAAAAATTAGACTACATCATCATGTTATATAAAATTTCCTTCTGATGAGTAAGAAATATAAACTTATTAAAAAAACGATTCCCGTGAGGAAGTTCTATCAATGTGTTTAACATTCTGTCATCTTTAAAAACTGTTTTCAAATTGGTTAATCTAATAGAATACTAAAAACTACTATGGTAATAATGCCTTATAAATTCTAAGAGATATAATATAATTAAAACTGATTTGACAGATTGAAATATTACCCAGTAAAATGAAGGATGAACCCTAACTTTACGAAGAAAAAATTCTTTTTCAGTCTTAATTGAATTTCCACTTGATAAAATCCTTAACATTAGGAACGAGTAACGATAAAACATAATCGGTACATACATTGTGATGATATAGACATTTGTTCAATTGTGTAGGTAAATCTTAGAGAGATATAACAGACACATGTACAAAAAATTATATTAACTATAATACTAACGTCTTTTAATTACCCGAACCCCCAAATACAAAACAAAAAACAAAAAAACAAAAAAAAAAAAAAAAAAAACAAAAAAAAAAACGGTTTGTTTTGGAGGTTGTAAATTTCATTTTTTTTTTTTTTTTTTATGAGCGGGTCCCCGACATCCTTTATCAGAATTGATTAAGCATGGAACAACAACGGCAAATTACTTCATGAGACCACATTAATTTATTACAACGGATGAGTGTTCAATAGTGTGACAACTCATCAAAGATACCAAGCTTCCAATTCTGCACATCAGAATCGTGTATTGTCTTTACAAGACTCATTGGTGATGCTCGAATCAAAATAGTTCTAAGGCAAAAGCACGGAAGACACAAAATTCCAACAAAAGTTTTGCCAATACGTTAAGGTTATCTATCCCTGGGGTGAAATGTTTTTAGTATTTCGAACAATTCAAAGTTTCGTTAACAGAAAATATGTAGAAATGATCGATCAATGATATTTCACACAGAACTTCTGACTACTGGGCTAATGATAGCCTCAAGGACGACCCCACAAACCTATATATATATATATATATATATATATATACTAGTGTGACACATATTAAGAGATGGGAATCCATTCATGATGTATCAGTTACATGATAATTGTGCTGTTGTCATTTTTTGATAATCGTGTTGTTGTTGTTTTCTTTTGTTGATAATCGTGCTATTGTATATTTGTTTTTATAATTTCTATTAATTTAACCTCAATATGATTTAATTTTTTTTTCTGGTCGAATTTAAAAAGTCAGGAATTAAAAGCGCAACCGATGAAAGACAGCCAGCTGCATGACAAAAAACAAGACAAACAACAATCAACAAATATCTACATTGAAAGATTGACCAACTGGAACCTTACGTTGTTCCTTCTCTATCCGTGGCACATGCAACTGACAGGAAAAACCGCAAAAAATAGGTCGCATTCGGTTATTGAATAAACTAAGAAGTCAAACTGAGGACACTGGCTACGACAAATATAAGTGACACAGAAACTCTATAACAATTAACTAAATAATAATAACGTCTATTCAACCTTAATGATTATTAACCTTAGGTTAACTATTACAGCTTTTCAACAAGCTATCATCTGACATGAAATTCCTTCGTTCTTATCAACTAGATGAGGTATACACTAAATGCTGGTGATGCTATAATTTTGCATCCTAAAAACTTATAGCTCCCTATGGTAATATTGAAGTCGACTCTTTTATGATATAATTTTGTTTTTAACCGACGTTCACTGTCAATTTTATACGTTTGCCAAACTAAAAACATGCAATCCGATGTAATAGAATAGAAAAAAAGGATAGAGGTATCCATCCATGACACAAAATCAGTATATGCGCAGCAAAAACACACAAACAGCAAAGAAGCAGGGCTTCAATTGCTGGTCTTCATCTCAAGGTCATAATGAGGTCTTCTAATTAAGGATTACACGTACAAGATATCTTGTTATACGGTAGCATCAAACTAATTATCAGTAAAAAAGTTTGATAAACCATACAAGATATATCCCTTTATTAATAGTTTATCTTTTTCAACCACAGAGCGTTTGAATATGACTTTTTAAGCAATTCTTTTAATGGTCTCATTGCGTCTTCGACAGCTCTATTTCTGATTCTTACTCATCCAATTGGAGCAAAAACAGCAATAGTCCGCCTAGAACCAAGCGCTCATACAAGACATAAAGCTTCGGTAATCGAGTTTCTGTCTTAATTGTGCAATGAAATAAAAATTACATAAATTTTGTGTGTCCGAAACGCTTCTCTGGACTTTACTTTATCAATAACTTTTCTAGAAATTATAACTTCATGCGCAATGCATTAACAGCTTTTTGAACTTATCAGAGCTAATGTCATTACAGTAATCAATCAGTGTTAGAATAAGACTTGCACAGGTGGCAAATTTTAGTCATACCTCCAGCAGGTATCTAACTGTTCTCTTAAAAGATTTACCTGCAACTGTGACTGGTGCATCAATTACTGTACAGACCCAGCGCCCTACTTCACTCAACGTGATTCTACTAATATGAAAATGATAAATGAATTTGTTCTTATAAAGCCCCCTATATTCTCTCTCTCTCTCTCTCTCTCTCTCTTGCTGTTTGGGCAAACAGAATTAACCGAGGACGATGAGAATTTCATATCAATCACGCAAATCACACATTTAACATACAAATGATATTCAGGATAGTAGAAGTGTAAGCTAAATTAATCTAAAAACTTTTTATAACGATTTATAAAAGTGTATCTTCTCTTGGGATACAATTGGCACTACTCAAAGTTCCTGAATAGCTTATATTCAGTAGAAATGACAATACAAATAAAAATATGACGCCTTTCCCTCAAAGAAGTCTTACAATACCAATAATACCCCATTATATATTCAAAAAATACTCAGCAAAATGTCTGCAAGTCAAGATATGAAATGTGTCAGATCACGTAACATCTCTGGTATTAAAACGGACACATTATTGAGTACCTATCACCAATTGACATCAACTTTGCCCGATCTTTACGGAGCAATTGTTATTTGATTGATTCTGTAATATGGAAAGGAAGCAATAAGGCGTAAAAGGAGATGTTAAAATCGGTGTAGTATCAAACGATATAATGCATGGCTTCATACTGTTCTTAATTGTTCATTACACGTGAGGATTCACATCATCTTCAGTTTCGGCTTATTTATGTCTCTAGTATCTTCACAACGTCTAACGTAATTAATAACCAATGTCGTCCTGGCTACAGGGAAGAACTAAAGAAGCCAATAATTTGTGTAATAAGGTACTCGATGACTTTATTTGTTTCAGTTCAACATGTTAATATTTTGGATCCCATTTGATATATTGTCAATATATTTTGTATTGTGACTGAAGAAAATAATTGTTCCTTGCATTTGATTGAACAATACAGAAATTCTATGCAATTCATACGTCCTGGATTATTCAAATTTAAACTCCATTTCTTAACGCATCAAACTCAAGCATGCAGAAATAAACCTTTAATATCTAACAAAACGTTGTTTATGTCAAATGTAAATTAAAACAGGAAAGGTTGAAATCCGCAAAAAGACCTTAACCCCGTCACCAATTCATGTCAAGAAACTCGTAAGTGGATGACTCGTGTTATATGGTAAGTATTCAGGGTTAATTTTAGTTTTGGGTGTTGATTATTGGTCTTTAATTCATTCTCAACTCTTTAAGGCTAGTGAAGGATTTATAGCTTACTTCCTTTTCTTGAATACTGCAACACCCTTTAGATGTTTTCTGGTTAGTGTGTCGTTGTATTATGTTATCACTGCTGTTTGTCTATCATGTCTATGGTTTGTGTCAATGAGGGGGCAAACGGTTTTCATGTATATGTATTTAATTGACGGTGTGACTGGAGGAAGTCAGGAATAAAAATATGATATAATCTATTATTTATTCTTTCGATAATGATAAACATTGAGGTGGTTTTTAACAAAAGTGTTCATTGATTTTGTTCATATACTCTAAGTTTAGTTAGTAAATGTTCTTTTAACCTCTTGAGTTTTGCTATATACACAGTGTTATAGTAAACAACAGAAACATAACATGTTGTTTCGTATTTGTCTCATCCAAACAAAACATATATTAGTTGAGTATAACTTCATTACTCCTATTAGGGAGTTCCGATTGATCAAACAATACGATATATCATTCTGATCTCTCTAATTAAGTAACACACATTTGGCTTGTGACCATACACAAACTAACAATAGAGCTGTATCTTAATAAAATCAATGTTAGAAATTAAAGCATGTATGATTGATTATAAAACACTGTAGATAAATAATATAATCGTTCAAACAAATATGAAAAAAAAAAAAAAAAATTCTACAGTAAGGCAAATAGAGAATTGTAAACTGACAATTAGTCTAGGATTTATTTCTTTACTCTATTGTTTATCGGCACATTACATCGTTCAATACGTTGTATCAATATTAACCAAAAAAAAAAAAAAAATCCATAAGCAGGCATTCAGAAAATTGAGTTTGGAACAATTTTGTAGAATATATTATGATAGTTTTGTATTGATATTCCACATGCATACCCGAATATTAAAGCAATTTCGTCTCTTAAATTATGTTTTAATCAGCTAATTCACTGTAATTCTTTTACAGGTATACGACATTTATCCTTAAAACATATTCGTTTCTGTAGTTTTTAAATCTTTATTTGTATCAAGACAATTGCAATGGGGTGCATACGATATAAACGTTATTATTTTTGTGTGTTTTTTTTTATACTTAAAAATAAAATGAAAAAAAAAAAATTATTAAATATATATTATAATTTGATTATACTATTAAGAATACGGTCGTTAACGTTATGACTCAAAATGTATACATGGGACTATGCATGATAAATAATAACTCCGTCTATTTACAAAAAAAAAAAAAAAATGTTCATAACATTTTCGGGGTCTTATACAAGATTTTGCTGAACTGTCAATCATTTAAAAAGCAATAAGATACGTTTCATATAGGGCAGACAAAATAAAAATTCGAATGATAGGACATGCAACTATTAGATAAAAAAAGGGCAAAATAAACAACTCGCCTAAAGCATAAAGAAAACTACATGAAACTTTCCAGCAACACACATGCAATCAATAATCAGCGACAACTCTGCTGCTCATGGAGAGTAAGAAAAATCGTTATAGAGATTGTGATTAACATTAAGAAATGTTTTTCCCTGATTTTTATTCCTCATTTTATTTTCAAATGGCAGGAACTTAGTATTAGACCTCATTATTAATTCTAGAATAAAGAAATGCATGTTAACTAAGATATGGTAAGTCAATAAGCTAAAAAGAAATATGACGGATGAGGACCGTACGTTATGTTGCTGCTTTTTTTGTTAGGTGTAAATATCCCTTAAAGTTTATGTTTAGTAAATTATTTATTTATTTTTGTTGTTGTTAACTTGCCAAATATTTTTATTTCATTCCTTGTTAAACATATCTTTGAAGTCATATGAAACGAATTTCATGTAATTATAATGTTATCCAAATTATTGAACCATTGCATGCATATATACTAGACTAAGTCCTGTATGCATGTTTTTTATGTTTTTTTTTTTTCCTTATTTATTACGAATTTATAACGCATTATAGACAAATAATATTTCATTCATTGATTGTTAATCGCAAGCTTATTAACTTTCAAGTTTGTTACCTAAGATTACTGCAATTACAAACAAACAGCACGTAGAGCACGTGAAAAAGCGAATTAATAGAGCCATGATATTTTTTTTATATATTTTCTATGCGTTCCTAATTGTTAAAGAACTTTTATTATACAGTTGTTAAATGATTTGGTGTATTTGATTTTTTCTTAAAGAATCAGTTATTATAATTATCGTTTTATTCCAGTTTACGTTTGTTTACATTCTTTCGTCACGAATTTCTCCCTGGCACTTGCGCTGTGCGGTGGCCGAGGTTCTAACGAGAGGTTTCGATGCAAAGGTGACTGCATACAGAAAAATGTCAATAAAAGACAACAATTCATTAGCAATACATTATGAAGATTTTGATAATATAAAGGATCTTATTTTATTAGAAAGTTCCCGTACACTTGTTTTATAGTAAAAGCTAGTCATTCAAGTATATAAAACTTATTCAACTTTTTGTTTTAAATTTGAGGTTTCATATGACTTTCATTTACGATTCTATTCAATTTTCATATTTTAAATTCATCTACATGTTTTGGGACTTTTTGTTTTCTTAACTCCATAAAACACCTTATGGTAAAAATAATAGATATTAAATATCAACAAAAGTGAAAACCAGGGTCGTTGTGCGAAACCCTTATGGGTAGTCAATGCCGTTATACATCCTCATACGTACTAGTAATAGTGGTTATGTGTAAAACATTGGCTTATGTGTTAATAAATACTGAACAGGAAAAACAATGGAGAAGAGAAATAACTGTCATTTTGTTAAGATCGTACTCGCATCGACTATAGAAAGTATATTTGCTGGAAGACTTTTATAAATTGTTATTTGGATGGAGAGTTGTCTCATTGGCACTCACACCACATCTTCCTATATCTATTGACTATTGTACCAAGTGAATAAGTTCATTGACACGCGTTTCCCGTTGATTTCTTAACAATATGTAAGATATAGCTGATTTTTTTCCATTAAGAAACCTTTTAGATACGACAGTAAATTTATATAAATATTTTTAAGTAATATGTTATATGAAGTAAATCAAAGACGACATCTGTCTTTTAAAAGACACAAAAAAGTAATATTCAAATCAAACCATCATATTCTGTAGCTTTGGCTTTTTCTGATCAAAGACTATTTCAAATGAAATTATTCAGATCTTTCAACTGGTATTATGGTGGATTTTTGATTCCATCTATTCATTGTGCTCAATTGGAACTTGATCATTAATAAGATGAAAACATAGTCAGCATAGTTTTGGTCAATAAACCCAAAGTGATGGCTAGAAAGATAAATGCGTTTTACAAATAAAGTTGGATGCATCACTAAGTGGTTATGATTTCTCTCATACATTTGATCTAGATCATACGATCTGAAAATAGCACCACGGGTGTGGAGAAAAATACGAAAGTGTTCATACAATTTTAAGCATGTAGTTTTTAACGGAGATACTTCCATGCCAACTATCACACTTCTTATATAAAAATTCATGATATTTATTCGATATAAGTAAAGCATCATATCCAATGTTTTAAGTGCAATACTGCATTATTAACGTTAATGTATTTTACTCTTGCAGCATGTGGAATTCTCAAAAACCTATAATGATACCAATTGGCTAGCAGAGATGTCTATAGAAAGATGAGAAGTTAAAAGGAATGTTGGGTATGATTTTTTTTATCAAACCAACAACACGTGTCCCTTGAATACTAATACTTACAAGTTTTGATAACCAAAAACATAAAAAGTTGCAGAGTTTAAAAGCAAAAGTCAGGAGATAGAAGTTTACCGTTGTTTAAATCTCGTAATTCGATTAAAAGAGACAAATCAATGTAACAAACAAACAAAAAATGAGGGAATCGCATGAACATGATGAAGTCCTAAATGACCGAGACCGCGTTCGTCGACAGGATAAACATATCCTGCTATATGTGCATCACCCGCAATACAAATTCACACTCAGTCGGAATAGGACACAATTGGTAACATTACAAATCAGAGGACTATACTGGTATCTAAAGATCCAAGATGGCGCAAACATGTCGCTAATGAGTTGAGACAACGAGACATCGGATCAGTCAACAAATTCTTGATGGTAACCGTTTAACTTGAGTAGTGTCGATTTCAGTCGATGTTCCTCATAACTCTGTTAGAGCAGTTTTTGTGAGATTAGTAAACTCCATACGCAATACGATAGGTCAGAGGGTATGTTAATGCTGAGTGATGGAAAGTTGACAATTAGAAAATTGAAATCCTCGCGTTTGACGTAGATTCTAGTTTAAAGCCGTTCATCTGTTTTAGAAGCACTTTTTGAAATTTTTAATATTGAGTGAAAGTGAAATTAAAGAACTTTGCAAGATATAAAAATGAGGAGATGTGGTATAATTACCAATGAGACAACTATCCACCAAAGTTCAAATGAAGTTATATAAGCAACTTAGTTTCTGAGTTTAGTGTGGCGTCCATTTCGCTGTACTAGTATACATTATTGTTAAGGGGCCAGCTGAAGCCCGCTTTCGGGTGCAGAATTTTCTCGCTGCATTGAAGACCCATTGGTGGCCTTATGCTGCTCTTAGGTCGGGTTGTGGTCTCTTTGACACATTCCCCGTTTCCATTCTCAATTCTTACTATAGGCAACGTACGGTTTAAAAAAATTAAAAAAATCCACAGAACTCAGTATCATTAGTATATTATATATATGTTGTCAATCACAAAGTCAAACATTTTGATAATATTATCTTCGGTAATTTTTTTGTGAGAATCAGTTTGGTCCTCACGAAGAAATATTTTTCATGACCTAAAACAAGATATTTGTATCAACGTTTCCTAAACAACTGACAAAACAGGTCAACTTTGCTTCAGGGAGTTACATAACCTAGCTTTGGCACAATAACATATATGGTATGAATTCATCATGGAAACCGTGTTTCATCTACATAAGTGACACTCGAATCAAGTCAGTTGGAAAACCTAGTCAATGACGAAGTTGAAGAACATTGAAAACCTAAATTTCCAAAATACATGGCCAGAACTGGTTAAAACAATCTATGCATGTGTGTTCGAAGTCCATAGTTATTTGAAGTATTCTTACAGTTCAGTAGTAGACAGTAGATTTACAGAAAATGATATTTCATGCCAGCGGATCAAGATAAGTGCAGACTACTGGCCTGTGTTTACCTTCGGAGACTTAAAGTCTACAAGCATTGGCATAGACCTAGAGGCGTAAAAACTCATCAAAGATACAATGCTTATAACTAATACATCATACGCGCGTTAAGTCAACATAAGACTCATCAATGGCGTTAAAATCAGAAAAATTAGGAAGGACAAATCAATAAATAAACTATATGACAATTGTTTTCCATTCGTTTAATGATTTTGAGCTTTTGATTTTGCCATCTGATAAAGGACTTTCCGTCTTGAATTTTCCTTGGAGTTCGGTATTTTTGTTATTTTACTTTTTGTAGAGCATTCAAAACCAAAAATATCTAAGTATTAGGATTAATACGAATTAGGCCATCTATTCCTTGATGTAAATAGATTTAAGTGTTTCGAACGATTTTTACATTTTATAGTCACAGACGATTAACGACATAATTATATTTTATCTTGGGTCTCATACATTACTTTTAAAGGTTGTAAATGCAATACAGGAGGTTTTGTATATGCTACTATAATCAGAAATCCTTATATACACAGCTAATGTGTCAATGAGTTAGAACATGATAAAGAGAGATATTACAAAATTATTTCTTATTTAAATCTAAATAAGTGCAAGTAAAAGTAAACATTTCACTGACGATGGAAATATCTCAACAATCAAATATGCTTCTGATTGGACGAACTTAATTTGAGCAGAATTTGAATATTAATGGAATATATACCTCCTAACGTTTCCAGGTATTTGAACATCCCTGGTTTTTAAATGTTTTGGTTTCAGCATTCCCGGTGAAGGTAAATCAAGAAACCGCTTCGGACTCGCGATATTTATAAAGCGTTATTTTCATTCACAAGCACTATGTCAATAATACTGCTGATGAACTGATAGTATTCAAGGGTATCAGCAGCTCACAAGTCAGATCTGTGTTCCTGGTCAAAGTATTTCCAGAAAACATATATCATTTTCTATACAATATTTGAAAGTTTGCTTTACCTCTGAAGGAGTTCTTATTTTTTTAAAACCATATACAGTAGTGATTTCTTTACGCATACAACTTGCATGTACATAGAAACCTACTATGTCAATTATTCAATAATTACTGTAAACTGTGTACTACAAAAATTTACAACATTATGCAGTTAAAACCAGAAGACCAATTTGAAATAAAATAAATGAAGAATATATCTGAGGACACGAATGCCCTCGCTCAAGCTTGCTTAAAATACATGAAAATACTGTTTACAGCCCAAATTCGAACTCTGTCTGCGATTTTGGTTCTTAGCATTGTGTATGAGTTTCATAAAATTTGCACGAGGCAAACGTAAGTTAGAGTGCGGAAAGGAAAATATTTGCAATTTTCTAAGTTATAAAGGGGCATAACTCTAGAACGGCAAGTGACTCACTACCCAAAATCGAACTGTCTGCAAGTTTTGGTTCTGAGAATTGTGTATTAGTTTCATTAAAACGGTAAGTGACTTACTGTCCAAATTCGAACTCTGTCTGCGAGTTTTGGTTTTTAGTATTGTGTATGAATTTCATAAAATTTGGATGAGGAAACGAAAATTAGACGGACGGAGGGACACTTAATGCCCTCTTCGCCTGCTGAGGCATACAACAAAACGTTAATACAAACAACAATACATGTGTTGTTCAAATTGTATACACAGAATGTCTAAGACAAAAACAAAACTTCCTTATTTAAATGTGACGATGTAGAAAAGAAAAAATCTGCAGTTATAATTTCTTTATTTATTGTCTTGAATCAGTATTAGTAAAAAAAGTTATCTGTTTATGTCAGGAATAATATTTCTTAAATTATACAAAAAGCATGATTTTTTTTCAAAAATAAAGAATCTGATTTTTTCAAAATAAAGAATCTGATTTTTCAAAATAATATTTTATATTTTTGTCCTAATACATGAAAAGAATAACAGGAATCACCCAAAATACTGAACATTACAACATACTATACAAACCGCCAACACCCGACTACTCCGAAAAATACTGAACATTACAACATACTATACAAACCGCCAACACCCGACTCCTCCGAAAAATACTGAACATTACAACATACTATACAAACCGCCAACACCCGACTACTCCGAAAAATACTGAACATTACAACATACTATACAAACCGCCAACACCCGACTACTCCGAAAAATACTGAACATTACAACATACTATACAAACCGCCAACACCCGACTACTCCGAAAAATACTGAACATTACAACATACTATACAAACCGCCAACACCCGACTACTCCGAAAAATACTGAACATTACAACATACTATACAAACCGCCAACACCCGACTCCTCCGAAAATACTAAACATTACAACATACTATACAAACCGCCAACACCCGACTACTCCGAAAAATACTGAACATTACAACATACTATACAAACCGCCAACACCCGACTACTCCGAAAAATACTGAACATTACAACATACTATACAAACCGCCAACACCCGACTCCTCCGAAAAATACTAAACATTACAACATACTATACAAACCGCCAACACCCGACTCCTCCGAAAAATACTGAACATTACAACATACTATACAAACCGCCAACACCCGACTACTCCGAAAATACTGAACATTACAACATACTATACAAACCGCCAACACCCGACTACTCCGAAAATACTGAACATTACAACATACTATACAAACCGCCAACACCCGACTACTCCGAAAAATACTGAACATTACAACATACTATACAAACCGCCAACACCCGACTACTCTGAAAAATACTGAACATTACAACATACTATACAAACCGCCAACACCCGACTACTCCGAAAAATACTGAACATTACAACATACTATACAAACCGCCAACACCCGACTCCTCCGAAAAATATCTCAACATTGACCTTGAACAAGCCTTGGTAATTGAACTAATCTGCATGAATCAATATTGCAGATTAGATCCTCGGAGAGTATCAAAGGAACGGAAGATGTTTTGTTTTTCTACATCTTGACAGCTGCCGGAAGGACTTTCAAAGCAGATCTTATGAACGCACAACTAATAAGGCGCTAATGTAATATATGAAGTGACTCTAATGTCTTATCAGAAGTTATTAGATCTGAGTTAAAAGTCAACATTTAATAATTGAGAATCAATATCTTTAGTGTTTAAGTAGCTTATGAATTTAAAACTACTCGACGGATCAGTTTAAAATATTTCCGAAATGATAATGAAGCAAAAACATAAGTACATAAAGGAAGAAATATGTCTCTCTTGAAAAGTTCCAATGAAGATAGTTTTAACTAGTGCATTGATGAATTGATATATAGGCTTTGCCTGCAGATTCAAAATAAGACGTCTATACTGCATAAAATATCGTAAATGAAAATCAAAAGATAAGTAACATATATTACTATTTCGCCTCATTAATAAACAATCTCAGCAAATTAAAGAACAATTGGCAAAGGTAAATCTATTGAAGGTTATAAATAACAGTTTGAGTGCAGAATTAAGTCATGCACCTCGTAATTATCTGCATGTAAATGTCATTTCCCTGTTGTGTTTCTTTTCAAACAGAAGTAAAGCTAAAACGTTCTTTATTCTAACAACATACTATCATTGCTTTTAAGATATTACAGTCAGACTAAGTTGAATTGTCATTTAACCAAACAAATTGAATTCAATACAATTTCACTGGCAGTATTTCATTAAACATAAAAATGATAACAGAAATCACAGAAACGTTTTGATCCAAACAATGACAGACAAACTAGAAAATCAGGTATAATTATTTTAATGCATTTTTTCGTTCGGTAGCTGTATATCAACATCTACTTTTATTCAAACTAAAATGTAGGGCAACACCAACTATAGCTTGCCTATAATTGCTTACATCCACTTCATTTTAACTTTGGTGGATAGTTGTCTCATTTGGAATCATACCACAGCTCCTTATTTTTATATAAAATAAATATCCAAAGAATAGCCATTCGTCTTACTGCAAGAAGGCAAAAAAGTCGGTAAAAGAACACCCCATTTACGGATATATATGTACTGTAGTTTGCAACACGCTCCCTGAAAACAATCGACTAATTTGCGATATTTGTATTCAAATGATATGCATTTAAGGCTATTATACCATACTGAGTCGTTCATCTGACACCTGGTTTCTCTCAATGCTCTCGCTGTGGTAGACAAATTGTGATCTGTATATACTATACAGATATGATGAAGGCATGTTTCTATTAAAATAATTACTACATGGAAAATAAACTTATCAAGTTAGTTAACACGTTTTGTGAAGGTCCTGCCGAGTTAAGAGATAGGTACCAATCAAGGTATGATTCATTGTTTTCGTAATGTAATTAATTTCTATATAAAAATCTGGAGATATGCTTAAATTTCTAAGAAAATAACTATCCACCAGAGACCAAATCAAGTAGAAACAAGCAACCAAAAACTGCCGACGTCGTCAAAAAAAGAGGAAAATACACATCGCACAGTAAGCCACAAAAAGCCATGACATGTCAAAACGCAAAACAGCTCAAATGGGAAAACCAACACACAAAACAACAAACGAAGAACAAACGACAGGCAGCAACTAGTGACAACAACCGAACCACAGACTCCCAACCCTGACAGGTACACACAGAATGTGGTGGGACAAACCACACACGCGAGCGCCCAAAATAGGGACAGCAGTAAAACCCCATAACATAAGAACAAACTGTAAATATCGGTCTAGCTGATTTGGACAACTATGATATATCATATAGACAATGTTTTGAAAGTTTATGAGGTAACTAATCTCTATTTTGTCCTTCAAACTGAATAACATTTACTATGAAAATTGATGTCTTGTGCACAAAAAATCAGTATCATACTAATATGTTTTATACTGTAGAATCTAAAATGATTAGTTATTTTTGTTACAAATGTAAAAGCTCATTTTGACTTTTAAATATATTTTGTATATAAGCTGTACAGTATTTGAGTTTGTAAATTTCTATGAGTAAAGCTATGGGATGTAAGTATTGTATCATTTTGTTTAAGACCCTTCTGATTAAAATTCAATATCAACAAGACAACTTCTACTTACGTATATAGCTTTCACCATTTTTTTTTTGTGGTCTCTTTTCCATTATTTATTAATAATACATACCTTATATAATATTATTATCAATTTCGTATCTTTTTATGTGTGTAATAAATTACAACAGTGTCTACGAAGAATAATAACCCTAGATCATTGACGTCACTAGCTGTCCCAGAATTGTACTTATTAAATAAAGAATGCCCCAAATCAAATATAAGAATTTCTAAACTAATTGTTCATATAAGAAAATCTCTAATTCTGTCTCAACGACCATGAGTATAAACTGAAGAACGCGAATAGGAATAATAAAGGGTCACAAATCTATGACAGATATATAAACGCTAAAAATAATCGTCAAAATTATATATAAAAAGATTCTTTATTTTAAAACAGCTTAACCATTTTTGAAGAATAATATAAGAAAGGGTTGAGCATATATGCCCAACAACAAGTCTGTTAAGAAATGCAACGGTGCGCGCTATATAGAGAAATTGTCCACATTGATTTTTTTTTCCAATTTGCATAACTCTTATATTTCGATAGGCACTTGTTTTTGAACTCGATAGAGATATGATTGATATATACATTTCATTTAGAATGTAACAACATCTCTATTATACTGAATTCGCTCAACATCATTTTTAAAATTTTTTAAAATAAAAAATCAACATTAATTTTATCTAAACCCTACAAGAGCCATTAGTGTGACACTGTTTACATTGTACAATGTAGTTTACATATGATTTATATATATTTTGTGTACAAGTTGTAATTTCGTACAAATTATAATTTGTACAGGGTGTTTGTACAAGTTATCAGTATTTTGACACACACCTTCTTTCACCAGGTGATACAAGTTTATCTTCAATGATTATCCAGTTCGATGTTAAACTCACAAATGTATATATGTCAACCTAACATTAAGCACTGTCCTCTATGTCATAAAACTACAAATAAGGACACATCATTGGTTTAGATTATATTCTTATTTTTTGACTAAAACCAAATTCTATGTCCACAAAATATATTTTAGTGTTTTTATATAAACTTTGTGTCAGTATTATGTGCAAGACTTTAGCATGTAAATGTGGAAATAAAAGGTGATAAGTCTAACCAAAGACACTGTGCTTATTTTATCTAATTATGTAAAGAGTTTCACAAAATACTGATAACTTGCACAAAAATACTGTACAAATTATAATTTGTACAACATTACAATTTGTACACAACATATACAAGGGTAATTAATCCTAAAGTAATTGCGATCAGAGATTTTGTCACGAGTTCCAAGGGTGAGAACATTTACAAGGACAGACAAACTGACGGACGTAAGGGCGCACGGCATTACTTTATTCCTCAAAATAACTCCTTACGACAAATTTGATTGTCTCATTTGAATGTGCTGCTTAATACTTTTGTTTCTTCTTTTTTCCCTCATTGGCAGCACATTTCCAAACAGTTTCAAACGCTCTTCTCATGCTCAAGAGGAAGTAAGATGCATATAAAAAGCTTAGTTGATAAATTTCAAAAGGTGTAATTTCATGGTTGAACCAGAGATAATTATGACAATAACACATGTATGCTGGAAAACACAACGATACTTTATAACATTTTAACTCTTATCTTAGACGGATTTATAAAAGTTTTTCCAAACTTGTTTCCGAATCCCATATTTGAATTTCATGTAACATTGTACTACTTCATTGTTATAATTTTTCATTAATAAATACTGTTTTAAACTAACTCTTATCTTTAGATGTCGTGATTGTTTTATTTTGTAGCAGAAATGAAAAAAAAAAAAAACGCACAGACAATTTCTGACATCACTTTCACGTTACTTTATACTTTCAAAATCCATAGAATGCAGCTTCTATACCACTCATTGTTAGAAAGTAAAATTCTATCGCTTAGATTAATTCTGATTTTCAGTAAGACTCACTTTTAAACCAAAAGTTCACCTCCAAAAATCCCTTTGAGTATAATTTAAACTTTTAATTAAACGTCCAATTAAGTGATGCCTTATGTCAATACATGTTCTTAGGCCGTGTTCACACCAAACGTCGCGTACTGTAAACCTGTTTACAATTAGTTTCATGTAATGAGCACTGGTTTCACATTAAATTTGTTCTCATCTGTACATCGGTTTTAATTACCTGTACATGGGAATTGTTCACACCAGTAAACTACATGTACACGTAAATTAAATGTACATTACATAGAACTTAATTGAAAATTTCTCTGTAAATTATATACCAGTTAGACACAGACCAATTCATCATTTTTGATAAATTGTTTAAATTCCATTTTTTTAAAGAAAATATATATTTGTTTCAGGAGGGAAGTGAGAAGAATCGTTTGAATCCATTGAAAATTAATTCAACATGGAGTTATAAAATGTTCCTAAATGATATAAAATTAATTGTTTGTTTTCTATTAAAGTTTGAATAAAATAGTTTTTCCCACGCAGATGAATGCTCGGTACCTTAATGATATCATTCTACTGATTTGGAAAACTTTAAAAGTTCTTAAGATGTCATGGTAAAAGCAGCGCCACAAAGAGTGGCGAAAGATACCAAAGGGACATTCAAACTCATAAGTCGAAAATAAACTGAAAACGCCATGGCTAGAAAAGACAAAGACAAACAGATAAACAACAGTACACAAAACACAACATAGAAAACTAAAGACTGAGCAATATGAACCCAACCAAAAACTAGGGATGATCTCAGGTGCTCCGGAAGGTTAAGCAGATCCTGCTCCACATGTGGCACCCGTCGCGTTGCTCATGTTAGTACAAATCTGGTGATAAGCCTAATTCGATAGGTCACATTCAGGAAAAGGGATGTGATTATAGTTACGACAATTGGAACATATCCGTTTTCATCTTTGAAACTGATATTCCATAAAGGTCAACCAACTCGACATGGCGTCCGTAAAATTTACAAAGGGATGATTTCAACTTCACCACTTGGAACTTTTGGTTTAATAGCTTTCTTGTGAGCAGCAACCCTCTATCAAGGAAATCATGATAGGAAATATAAGCCCTGGAATATCGTATCAACTTGGAGATATATACTCCTTATGCAGGCGCTGCTGGAATGTTGGTACATAGAAATGGAAAGTTCATTATTAGGAAGCTGAAATCATCTCTTTTGTGAATAAATAAGCGAAAATAAAATGAATATTCTTGACTGGTACAAACTGTAAAAAATAACCTTGCCCAAGGCAAGGATGAAAATGAATATTTTCTTCTACCAAATGGTGGACTTTAATGGTGCAAGATATAGTTGTGAACAAAAAGTGAAAATAATTTTCGCGCTAAATAAATAAGTCGTACTATCAACAGGTGTAAAATGAATATTCCATCAGCAAAAATGACCTCTCCCACTGAAAATCAAATGGTGATCCACAAAGGCTATTTACATTTAATCATGTTTTTAACTGAGCAATTATTTAGTTTTAGTCATACAGATAGGTAAATAACTTAATCCATAATATTATTACAATCATTTTCATTCAAAATATGTAAATTCTTTAAATATTCAAAATAAAATTCATGTTCTTCATATCTATTTGTATGTACACTTAACCAACACAAGATTTAAATTGACTATCGACTGCATGTAGTCAAAGCCTGATTTAAACTACGACATGTAAACATTGATGTTTATCAATGGGGACGTAGTAGAGTTTAGTTTAAGAGTTGAGTACACTCACACCACACCGAGTTTAGCTCAACAAAATGTAGCATTTGCTACGTAGACGTTTTTTCTTGGTAAGATTCTATTTCATCACCTAGGTGCTTTATTATAATTTAAATGAGTCATTTACACCAAAAACAATCACAGTTAGATAAAATAAATCCCTCATTGTTTTTTTCCGTAATTGTGTTTAAATCTCCGAGGTATTGATATAAATCAGATAGTAGCGTGATCAAAATTCCTAGGTCTCAACCATTACAACAGCTTTAATCAAAGATACAGACCAGTTTTACATAAACGATCCCCGGTGAGTTAATAATGACCGACACGATTTACCATTTGTTATTCTACACAATATATAGACTAGTTTGAAACAAGTTTGTTCGATCAAAACTTATGTAATATAAGTTCAATGTATCGTGAAATATTCGTTCGGGAATAGTTTCCGAAAAATCGACAAGATATTCACAGACAGTGTTAATTTTACTAGCACATTTGACCTAAACGGTAAACAAATATTTACAGTTATGTTATTGTGGTTGAAAACGGATGAAGTTGAGTATCGTGAAACCCTTGCAGGTAGATACATTGTACATTGAAATGAGTAGCTAGAAAATAATATGTTAATATATACATACATGACTGATACACTTATAACCTTAGCCAATATTATTAGTTACATAGTGTGTTAGTGACCTAATACGATATATACGGGGTCAGTAAATTCCATATGGGGTGAGAGCGACGCTCGAACCCCATATGGAATTTACTGACCCCGTATTTATCGCGATCGTATTAGGTCACTAACACACTATGTAACGAATTTATCTTACCGACTATCTTTATGTGTTGCATTTAGACTAGAGTTGTCTCATTTGCAATCATACTACATCTTCTTATTTTTATAAGTGTTCAAGTGTTCAATTCTAAGAACCTAATTCCATTGGTCTGCACACAAAAAATAATGTCAACAATAACAATTTATTATCAACAACCTTGATATAACAATATTAAACAGAACTTTCAATACATTTAAACAATCAAATAGTGCCAAAGTCGTAACTCCACTACTAATCGTGTATTGAAATAAGCCCCGCCTCCCTACTAACCTAATATGGAAAATACACGGTCTCCACGCGGACGCTCTTAACCAATCATATTCCTAGAAATGTATAGGAGGTAAGATAAAGTTCAACATACGCACAAACTTATCCCATTGCCTACGTGTCTGTATGCCGTAAAAGGTAAAATGCAAATTGAAAACCTGTAGTCAAGTTATCCAACTTGAGCACAAGAAGAATGCTCGCTCCCTCATTCCTTCTTCAACCATTACAAAATTACCAAATATACTCAATTACATCCGAAAGTTTTTTCGACCAATTCTTTAAAGGGAGGGAGCGACTGTTAATATTTTTAACGAAACTGATGATACTACGTTCAAATAGTAAAACAAGTATATTCTGACACAATTGTAGGATACTGAAGCTGTTTAAGTACATGTAGATATGAATGTTCGTTTGTCTTAACAGAAAGATGATAGACGTACATGTAAAGGCCTGATCAAAACATTTTTGAATAAATATACATGTTCACATTACATGGCGTTTCGTTTGAAAATATATAAAATAACCCCCAAAAAAAAAAGGTACCGTTTTAGATTCGTATAGTTATTTTTCTCGTTTAAGTTGAAAAACAACTCATCTGTCTACTTTTTTACTGCGATCGTACATTTTGTACCTGTTCCAGAAAACAAATGCAGCAAATTAAATTCTCATTCAACGAAATGCTGTCGTACAGTTATACCCTGGTAATATCATCCGTTCCGTAGTCAATCTCTTGGCAATACTAATTACTTAAACGTGTACGATTTGATATATTGAAAGGACTTCGGGTCATGTAACTAAAATTTTCCCCGTGATTTTAGAAATACATATATTAAGGTCACTGCCATTAAAATCGTATCAAATTATAAATTTAGCCTTGTATCTTTGATGAGACTGTAGACTGATGTTTAATCTAGCATTAGACTGGTTCTTCAAATTAACGTGACCTAGAAGATGTGTTAGGTATAATATTTCAAATAGTCGGTAACACGATAACATCATGGTCAGCAGATTTTTAATAAATGTATTACATGTAACTCGAAGATTTATGTATGCGACAAATCTAGGTTATGTAAGAAGTTAAACATCCTGAAGGACAATACAAACACAAAATGAGGAACAATACAAAGGATGCATAGAAACAGAATGACTTATTAAACTGTATACAACAATCCACCTTTCTCCGGCAGTGAACTGGACTTCAAAAGTACTATCGAAACTACAACATCTGTCTCAAGTCTGTATTTTGTTTCCTGAAATTTACACAGATTAACGACTTCATATATGATCTATAACACACGTGACGAATCAGTTTTCAGTTGTTTTAAACTTCCCACTTCTCAGTAGTAACATATCCTCTGCTAAAGCCGTATGACGTTTATATATCTCAATCAAAACGTTATCCACGAAACAGGGGAACGCTCCTAACATATACAAGAATCCTCCCGTAGGTAAACAAGGGAAATGTCTTACATTGACATTTAACATTTATGTTTTACGATCGCCATCGCAATCTGTTTGCCCCCTCATGATTGGTATACTTCAAATGGATTTAAGAGTTCAGAACATCGGCATACTACTGTTACTTGTCATTTTCTATGCAGAGAAGTCAAGCAAAACAGAAAAATGTATGCAATATTCGCATGGTAAAGAGTTCTCTAACACTGGCGTTCTTTTCATATTATAGGCGATCGGTTATCTTCAAATTACAGTTTACGTCTCAGAATATTTGCCTTTTCAATTTGCAGTCCAAATAATGTCGATGTCTATGAAAAGTTAAAATTGTAAGCAGAGATATAAATTACAGGATTAGTAATTCAAAAATACACACAATGTCAAAAATGTGGAGTTATGTATTTTGTTATATCTTTTTATATGTACAATTATTGGCGCTTACTACAAACAGAAGGCTCTCTTTTCGTCCCTACAAAATAACTTTTATATTTTCGACAATTTTCATAATTTACACAAGTTTCCAACAAAGAATATGTTAACCTAATTAGAACATGGTCATAATTTTAAGCAGTGTATTCCACTCAAATGAAAAAAAAAAAAAAAATCGACTCCATGATAGCAGAGTATAATCATAAGCAGAATTTTTCAATGTATGAGAGGTGAAATGTATTTCTGTGAATTTCGTTTTTTTTGTTATAATTTATATTTATATATCAATTTAGGATAGCACTAGATATATTTACAAACAAAACAATAACACCTTCTACAAAAGATTCTTTCTACAAAAACATTTCCCTTCCATTTAAATGTCGAAAATCATACACAAAAAGGCATAAAAATCGGAAAAAAAAAAACTAATCGAACATCTCTACACGCAACATTGAAAATAAAAATGATATCATAAGTATTTATAAAGAATTCATTGTGAAGTAAGAACCGTGTTATTTCTATCAAATACAGTTTTAATTTGTAAGGTTTTAATTAGAATCATTATATTGACCTTGAAGCAATATCAATCCGAAAACAACATGATGTAGCATAACACAATGGTATTTGTCGTACAGTCTCTTTCCAAATTGTTAAGAAGAAACATTGAATAATGGGTATTTTCTATTGAATTGGATTGATTTAGCATGGAAAAGCTAAAAAAAGTGATACATATCTTTTCTATTTTAAAGGATCTATCTAAAACAGTACACGTAAAAACTCAACTACAATTAGCTCAGTATATTGTTAAGCATTTTTACCAAGATTTAAGTCGAAGCAATACAGATAAAATTTACTGACATTTATTTTTTAAACAAAATCGTTGAAAAAATATAACAAAATGTAGATTTTTAATGATTTTTATACCTATGTGGAGACGATCCCACGTTCCAACGAAATATGCCTCATGGCATAAAACCTGTGTTTACAAAGTCATTATTTACCCTGAATAAAGTGAAATCTACTTTTTGTTAAAACATTTAATTCATTTAATAGTGATCATGCTGTCTTGACAATTGCTTCTTTAACATGTTAGTCTTTAAAGGTTTTATGCAGACACAATCATATCCTCCATTTGTTAGACTGAACTACTAGAAAACATTAACGCGCAGTTTAACTTCGAAACAAATAATGTGAAGTTCTGTTCACTTATAGCTACAAAATAATAAATGACCATTGCGTGAGCTAGAATTAATAATGCAAAACATTTCATTAAACATAAGACATATTAAGACTTTATTTAAAGTCGGTAATTTATCACAAGCATGTGAAAGATTATTTTAAACAATCGTATGAATGTTAGTTTTGTGTGTTCCATGTACATTTATTCGATTATACCTTTTCACACTTTCGGTTTTTGTGAAGAAATATTGTATCGCTAGACAAAAAATTTAAAAAGAAAACATATATATTCTGAATAAATTTTAAAATATTTATCAAAATTGTTAAAAAAAGATAATAATCTGGTATTCTGTGGAAAAATATCATCAAACTAAAGACAAAAAACAGGATAACAGACATACAAGAAAAGGCAAAAAGTAAACCCCTTGGATGTCAGTCATTGTAAATTGCAGGCACTGAACATTTTTCAAACACCCTTTCAACTCGAATTAGATTATTAGCAGAACGACAACATGGGGTTTGAGAATGCCACGAAGTAATCAGATTAGATTATTAGCAGAACGACAACATGGGGTTTGAGAATGCCACGAAGTAATCAGATTAGATTATTAGCAGAACGACAACATGGGGTTTGAGAATGCCACGAAGTAATCAGATTAGATTATTAGCAGAACGACAACAACAACATGGGGTTTGAGAATGCCACGAAGTAATCAGATTAAATTATTAGCAGAACGACAACATGGGGTTTGAGAATTCCACGAAGTAATCAGATTAGATTATTAGCAGAACGACAACATGGGGTTTGAGAATGCCACGAAGTAATCAGATTAGATTATTAGCAGAACGACAACATGGGGTTTGAGAATGCCACGAAGTAATCAGATTAGATTATTAGCAGAACGACAACATGGGGTTTGAGAATGCCACGAAGTAATCAGATACAAGAACTGAAAGAACAGAAAACAAGGCTTTAAAAAGAATGCTATCAAATAAGAAGAAAGCTAAATAATAAGATTCACAAAGACCAATATAAACCAGGGGAGATAGACTTTAAATCAATAACTACTGACTCAGTATGAAGTATCAGTTATTTTTTTTTTTTTTTGGGGAGGGTCCTTATTCACTTTAAAATCCGATAATAATTTATATTTTGTGATAATCTATACAACAGCAACATGAACTAGATTAAGACTATACAGCAAACGAAACACCACTGTACATATAGTCAAAGGTGACACACACATTACGTAAAACGAAATCAGAATTTGTAATGACTGAGAAACCTTCGTATGATTGTCTTAACACTTGGTCCAGTACTTTGCTTTGTAAGCAGCAATTATGTATCAATAATATCCCGATAGGAAACCCAAGCCTTTGAATATCGTATAAAACGGTAGCAAAATATTTATTATTGAGCAGCAGCTCTTATGTTAGATAATTTTATATTGTTATATATAAAGGAATCACCGGTATTTTGTGGGGTTCCAGTTGATCAGAGTTTAGTTTTCTATTTTGTGTTTTGTATACTGATGTTTGTCTTTTGGTCTTTTTTCGTTTTTTTAGCCATGGGATCGTTACTTTGTCATCGACTTATGAGTCTTAATACCCTTTGGTATCTTCCGCCTCTCCTTTAACAGATCGCCCAAAATCGACCCTCCTCGTCAACATCTAAATTCAAATCCAGGACTGAAGCAGACTTGCATAACATTGGTTCAGAGATAGTGAATAAGGGAAATAATAAGAATCTATATATCTCTTCAAAAGTGCATGTGGGATGTCATAGTTTATACAAATTAAAGAACAATACGTGCAAAGTAATCATTAATAGGTGTATAGACTGACTATTGGAAAAACATCAACGAAACATAGCGAATATGATATTAATCAAATTCAATATGATATTTTGTTATGATAGAAGTTTCAGAAATTGTTTAGAATCGGAACGATTTTTAGTAAAGTAAATTTTGTTTCTTATTTGTAATTACGCAGACCAATCTGTTTATTGATCACGATGACCTGGGTATTTTTTTGGAAAATATGGCTCACGCTGACCCGTTTCTTATAAATATTTGTTTTTCTAAATTTATTTATAGGAATACAATGTAGTTTTTGGAAACAGATGTTGATACGTTAGTTGGGACGTTGGTTGTATGTACATTAAACAACTTAAGATGTTTTTTTTTAAATGGTCAATGATTCTGTTTTAATCGTATATGATTTCAACAAGTTGGAGTACATAACCTTAACCTATTCATAATCAATAAGTTTATACAAATCTCACACAAAAAAATCGACAAGTAAATGTGATGTCATAAATGTGAATTCCTACATGTATTTCTCTTACACAAAGCTCACTTTAAAAGATATAGTCATTCAATTTATGTTAAAAAAATATATTAAGTTTCAACTGGACAAACATTAGTCCCCTATCCATTCCCCCAAAAAAAAAAAAAAAAAACAACATAGAAAACTGAACCCCAAAAACACAACAACAAAGGGTGGTCATGTGGCCGATATAAACGCAAACAAATTAATTCAGTTTAAAAAACCCATTTACGTAACATATCGATACACATGAAGACAATATAATCTATAAATAAAAAATAAATTATTCCCTTCTTAATGTATTCCGATTCGTCAAAACAATTGCAATTTCGGTCTTTATTTTGGACCCTTTTCCCTTTTTCTTAATGTCAACAGATATAATATTCCTTAATGATATTATCCTGTTTTTGTGTATTTAATTGTTTATATGATAGGTATAATATATCGCCCTTTGTTCAGTTAGATATGAATGACGACATGAATATGATTCGGTTGTTTATTAAGGGTACATCCATTTGATGTTCTATGGCGGTTTTTTTTTACAGGATTTTTTTTTGCATTTTTTAGACAGAACATTCATTCTTATCCTGTGTTGATCAAGATTATTTTTTCAAGGATGACCATGAGGGAATCCGAAGTTATGTTATCCACTAGAATTTACATATTACTTCTGGGGATAATAAAAATGTTTCTATATGCAAAATCTAGAAACATTGGAATAAAAAGTATTCGCATAACATCAAGGCGTATAGAGAGAAAACATAACAATTATGATACTTCAAGTTTATGTAACTTCTACTAAATACTATTCCATTTGAAAACAAAATATAGTAGTATATTATAAATATATAAAATACACTTACCAAAGACTGTATACCAATGCAGACATTCACATACAATAAGCCACAGAAATCCAACATCTTGGAATGTAAACTTCATATTGTTTTTCTTCAAAAAATCACCGATGAACGTGTCTTTTACTTGACAAAATTCTGGTTTAATAAGACCGCATATAGCATAAGAATAACTACCGAAGATAACTAAACTATCGATAAAATCATAAATCCCATCACAATCGTTACAGAAATAATTGCTGCTATAATATTTCAAATTCATAAAAATCCGTCTTTAGATTGGATTATGTCTTGTAAATGACTGAATCAAAGTTCTCGTAGAATATTGGCTAATTAAAAAATAAGTGGAATTTACCGCCATGAAAATCAATCCGGAATAGCATTTCCACATTGTATGATGCTGAACATTTTTATATATGTTAATTCCGATATCGAAATTGTTAATGATTTATTATTTATGAATATTAAATTCCGGATTAAAATTCAAATTATTTAGCAGAGAGATTTTCTATAAATTGACGTAAATCTGCGCATTTCTTTCCAGGATCGACTTGTCAGGTGAACATTTTAAACTGATTTGTTTGTTTGTTTTTTGTTTGTTTGTTTTTTTTTTTTTATAGATTTGTGATCTGTATAACAGTTTCGTTTTATTCTTGATTTAAATCGTTCACAGCTGAGCCACACAAATCATATATATCCTTTTATCTTTTTCATCACAAGTCCTTTGAAGAAACGTTTATTTGTACAATCGAAGGATTAAAGAACAAATACGAGTTAAAAATGAAAAAACTATTATTCCAGATGCATCTTAGAAGTGATGCACATTAGTTATGGTGGGCGTTTCTTTATATAATAAGTCATTGATATATAAAATAAATGACTTGAAATAATTTGTACTTTATTACTACATCAAGTGTTCAATAAAAATCTGAAATAAAATAATAAGTGAATTTGAACAAATATGTAAGTTAAAAAGTATCATCTGTGTGTACGATTTTTTTTTTCTCTTTCATTCTTCATTGGAATTTGAAACTATGGTTAAAACGTTCAGGCTCCCATAGAAAGATCCCTATCAATGCACATCAAACTGCTATTTTGATTGTTTCTTTTGAAAACAGATTATAAGATAGCTAATAAATTTCTGTCCTGTGAAAAGTCTGTAAATCTGAATGAATACTGTATTGTCTTGTAAGGAAAATATGTTTCTCTTAGAACCACGCGTTAAACTGATATTTCGTCAATTCTAACACATGACAAAGTCTTAAAAATACATATACTGAGTTGATTTCTTCTTAGTTTTGACTATTGTTTCTTATTTTTCAAAGACATATGTTACATGTAGATTCAGCTTTCACAATTCTTTAATGATACAAACGAATTTGGATGCATTTTATCGTTCAAGAATATATATAGAAACATTACTCAATTTTCTGATGCATATAAAGTAACAATTCATGGTCGACTTTGAGTTAATATTATAAACAATTCAAACGAAAAAAAAAAAAAAAAATCCAACAGCCTGATTTATGACAAAGCAATAAACGAAAATTACGATAGTCAGTAACCAACAACAACCATTGAATAACAGGCTCCTGACTTTGGAAAGTTAACTTCAACAATACTAATTCGGCTGTTTTCAAACTGAAAAAGAACGTATCTTTCACAATAATACTTGGGAATAATAATCATTACTGTAATTAGTATATCAATAATAGTAGATGTCTGGTGTACGTCAAAAAGACAGCAACCCAAAGATATACAGAATCCTTAATGACACTGTACAAATAAGTTTCAATCATTCAAGTTCATTATCAACATCTTTAAATAACATAAAGTCAATTGTACTTGTAAAAACGACCAACAGACACACAATAATAACAAACCACTTCTAAGAGACAGAATGTTAATCATATGAGTTATTGCTGTGTTCACTTTTCGCACAGAGCTCATAACAAAATTGATAACACAGAGTCGGATAAAAAGAAGTGTTCGATTTCACAAAATCATATATTTAGTAAGTGGTTTAAGAAATTATTTATAAATTCACTCTAAGTAAATACAAATGAAAAAAGAAAAATAAATACGATTTTAATTTCACCATCTGTCATCCGTGATTCAAATAAATATAAATAAACATCAAAGGATAATCCTATTTTCTTGTTTTGGAAACATTTCCTTTATCAAGTACTTTTTGTTTACAGGTGAACCTTTTATTAAAAAGTTTCTTTTTTCTTTCTAGTATCGTCCTAAATTTAATATCTTTCAAATGTATATATGTTTAAACTTCTGTTTATTTCTTTTTATTGATAATCATTTTTAATTATGTAATAAAGACTTGACATATGTTGCAGCCTTTACAGGTTTATCAGGCCTAAAGTACATCATTATATGATACATTTGTGGCGAACAAAACCTTTCTTTGCAAACTTGAATGAAATATTAAGTTTGGGTAGATAATCTAAATAAATAGAGTAAAATAAACCAACATGTTTAAAATTTGATTGAAATATGTTTGAAAGAAGAGACATAAATCTTTGAAAGAAAGAATATCGTCCCTTAATACATGGCTGTGTCATAAAAGTTATCACAGGAGGAGGATACCAAAACCAAACAAGAAAAACTAACAGCAGCAAGACGGACGTACATATTAACAGAAATCAATAAACTCATCATAGATACAACAGAGAGAAAAACTTCAACATAAGGCACTGTGAAATCCCAACAAAAGCGGATGTGAAACCATGTGCTCTGGAATGGTAAGTGAATCACATTTGCCATCCCTCAAAATTTACGGGGTTTTATTAAAGGATAGTTGACAAGAGATCTCTCGTTAACTCTAAAACTAATTTAAAATCCCAGCTCATTTTATATAGTTGAGTATGAAACAATTCAGGGTGTCTTGGGGAGGATTGCGTTTGAAAACATCAACAATCTACAAAAGTACAACCTTGTACAATGTATCACCACAAAAGTACGGGCTTGTACAATGTACATGTATCACCACAAAAGTACAGCCTTGTCGAATGTATCATACAAAAGTACAGGCATTTACAATGTTCTTATTTCACCCAAAAAATGCAACAGTTTACGGGCTTGTACAATGTACATCTTTAAACTTAAACAATGTTTCACCACAAAAGAATATATAGTCTTGTACAATGTATCACCACAAGAGTAAAGCCTTGTACTATGTATCACCACAAAATAAAGCCTTGTACAATGTATCACACAAAAGTACAGCATTGTACAATTTATCCAACAAAAGTCCAATGTGCTTGTTTCACTACAAAAGAACAGCCTTGTAACATGTATCATCACAAATGCAGACTATCATGAACATCAAAATTATTTCATTTCTCCTTAAATACTGTTCTCGAACCTGTACAGGAAGTTTTATCTAACACTAATTGTATAGTTTTATTGTTGATATTCACCCATATGTACCAAGTGTTAGATTAGTTTTATTGATATTAAAGAAATTTCTTGGTATTCCTAAACGGAAGATTTTTTACACACAGAAGAAGAAGTATACTTAACAACAAAATTATTTTCATTTACCTGTGTATAATATGACGCAGGTTTTTTCAAAAGTGATGATTTTCTAAATATTGTTTAACATTTCACAGTGGTATCATACTTTAACTTTGTTTAAACCTGTTTATTTACTTTTGACCTTAATTATTTATCCCTTATAATTTTTATTAACTATGTATTTGCATTCAGGTATCACAGATCAAATTTATTCGTTCATCGTGTGTTAATTTATTTTTGGATTGAGTTAAGCCTTCCAATTGATATTTTATAGTGTGTCTTTCTATGTTGTGATGTTATATTATTGTTTCAGAAAAGGGAGAAGGTTTGGTACCATTAAAACGTTTAATCCCGCTGCAAATGTTTGCACCTGTCCTAAGTCAGGAATCTGATGTACAGTAGTTGTCTGTTTATGTAGTTCATACGTGTTTCTCGTTTCTCGTTTTATATAGATTATACCGTTGGTTTTCCCGTTTGAATGGTTTTACACTAGTAATTTTTGGGGCCCTTTATAGCTTGCTGTTCGGTGTGAGCAAATGCTCCGTGTTGAAGGCCGTACCTTGACCTATAATGGTTTACTTTTATAAATTGTTACTTGGATGGAGAGTTGTCTCATTGGCACTCATACCACATCTTCCTATATCTATCATATTGTGTTCAGTCATGCACTAAGCTATATTTGCTAATAACATCATTTTAGTATTTGTGAACCAATTAATAATTAAAATAAACCAACACAATACAATTATACATTATACCAATGTTTTAAGATGGAAAGCAAATTTGTCAGAATAATGAAAAATAATTTAACTTGTAAATCTCTTGCATGTCCTCAGTACCAATATCAATCTGATGATGCCAGTTTATTTCAGTTTTTTTTGTTTCATTGTTTTGCTGTAGTAAATGGTTTTACAAAAGTGTTACTTAATTAAGATAACTAGATGATGCTTATGAGATAATGCAATAGACTAATGAATTAGATGGATTAGATGAGATTTACGAGTTTTATAAACAATTATTTTGTACTTTAAAGGGGTATTAGCTACGATTTAGATAAACATTTAAAATACGAATCTTTTTGTTTCAAATATTAATATAAGCGGAATTTTGAAATAATATTTCGTTATAAGCAGTTAGTTTGACCCAAATAAGCACAAAAAACATCGCTGATGTATTATTCACTTGCAAGTGAATAATTCGACCTCATGTGAATCCGTATTCATGGGAACTTCAATTTAACTCTTTAGCTGGTGATGGGTTACGCATGTACTAGGCGTGCTCAGCTATTAAACGGAAAAGAATGTGAACATTGAAAGTGAAACAAGGGTGAACCATTTCGTTGACTGATTCGATCCACAAAAAATCATTCTTATACAGGTAAAATCGATGATTAACTTATTGTTTAACCTATAACATGAAATCAAACAGACCGAGAAAAATCCAATTGCACGTGGTCACTATCTATTTATATGTATATGTATGCTTACTATCGGGTTATATGACCGTAGGCAGTCTTCGGAGGTCATCTTGTTGGTCGATTAGATGGCGTCTAGACTGAAATACACAAGAAATGCTGATATATATTATTAATTCCATGCGTTGTAAATTGTTTATTTTAGACTTATTGTAATTTGGATATACGTTTTAGTATGTTACAAATCAAATATGAGAATTTGAGTTAAATCGGTGAACATGAATTTGACAGCTAATGCCCCTTTAAGGGCGAATCAACAAAATAGTTGAGAGAGGAAGCATATACATACCAAGAGGACAATCAAATACCACAGGTTTAAGAAAAACAGACAATATCATGGCTAAAACGAAAAACAACATAAAGAAAAAGAACAATCAACATTATATTACACAGAAAACTTAATATTGCGCAACACGACCCCTTCCAAAACCGATGTGAAATCAGGTGCTCCAGAAGGGTAAACATTATCTGCTTAGTACCTAGTGACACCCATTTTGAAACCCCTGTTGAAATTCGAGTCATATCTGGGATAAGGCTTTAGAGTTAAGCGGATCGGTATATGTCTCTTGTCTATCTGAAAGTCATCACAACATTTAGAAACCTTTAGTACATCTTAACTGTATTACCCTAAAACCTAACCGAATGCGTAATTTTGAAATGAAAACAAAATTTCCCAAAACAAAGAATTTACAAGACTGTGATGTGTAGGAACAACACAGATATTAATACATATATTACAACTAGGAAAACCAAAGCAAAAGCAACACGAATCCCTTTAAAATAGAACACGGGGTGAGCTCAATTACTCTGGGAAGGTAGGCGATTACTGAGCTATTAAGGGCACCCGTCTTTGCAATTTCTCCAGCTTTAGCTTATACCTAGTCTAAAAAAAGAATATATGAGCATAACCTAAGAATATATTAGCATAAACAATCATAAATTGGTCTTCAACAATAAAAATATGAAGATATGACATGTTAACTACCGATGAGGTCATTGAAAGGCAAATGAATGTGTGACGAGATTAAATAGTTTTTATAAATAAAATTTGATAGAAACGGAATAACAAAAAGTATATTGATTAAATTCTACGTTGTATTAGTAATGAGTAACTGACGATTCTTTTATTTTCGATGGTATCGTTTTGCGTGGTTTAGCTCCTGTTAATATAAATAATAATTTGTATTTCAATGGTTATTTAAGTTCGTAGTTTCCGCTTACCACTAATCCACGAACATTATTTTCGAACCAATATTGATATTCACATTAATTTAAAAAGAAATGGTAGAAAAAGTCAGGCGTAATTAAAGCATAATTTGGGCATTTCTAGGATCATTCAAAATGTGTCATGGCTTTTGTGATGCATGAACACATCCGTATATAATTTTGTGAATCATTATACATTTTGAATCGGTGTCTATAAATTAATGTGTAATTATTTTTATTTGAGTAGCAAACACAATAAATGTCTTTAATTCAGATGAATAAACCAATGACCAACTGAATAAATAAATAATCATGCCAGTTCTAGTTTTGACATTGATATACGTTGAGATAACAGCCAATAAAATCATCTTTTTTTGTCTGGAGGTATTAGATTAAAACAATTCTTCTGTAGATAAATAATACGATTATTAGCAGACAAAAACCCAATACAATATGTTTTATTTCTTTTTGCTTAATTTGTTACAGGCAACGCCGTTTCGAAGAAAGGGTAAATAAAACTTTATTGATGGCATTTCCCGGATCAATAACTTTCAGCAGTTTAGGATCTATCCTCCTAACTGTCGATGCAGTCATATTCTTCTATCAATTAATTAAGGTGTTGAGTTATTGCGCTGCTGTCTTGTGGAATTTACTCACATATCTTGTAATGTTTACTATGAATAATACGAAAATTCCCCTTGAGTCTAGAATAGATCAGAATAGTTGTGAACACATTTAAGCAAGATACTTAAATATTTGCCGTCATCCCCAAAATTACTAAGAAAAAAAAAAACAAACAAAAAACAAACAAACAAAAAAAAAACAATACATAGGATTGAACAAAAGAAAACCACTGACAACATTCCTGACTGGAACATGAACCATGTGCAGTATTGACTAGTGTTTGAATACTCTACTTTCTGAGATTTTAAAAGATCGACCAGCGAAACATTATAAGACACAGAAGAACCTGCAATAAAAGTCAGTTTAGTGAAACTATTTTTAAATCCGTGCGTTGACCTGTAGATACACGTCTCATTGGCTATCATACCAGATACAGATCTATTTTTGAATGTAAAGTTGCAAAATATCAGTAGTAAATACAACAAAAACACAAATACATGTGTGAGTTTAACAACCCTAAATCTAACCATATCAAACAATTCTCAAAGTTACTGAAAGCTGTTTTAGCACGTTTCATCGTAGATAGGACCCGATAACATGCCTTAGACCGTGTTAGACTACCAATCTATTCTGTTGATCTTACAATTCACTGTACAAATGTAAATAACAGTTCTATCAACATTTACATTAACAACATCTTCAACTCGAATGGTTTTTTTTTTTTTTTTTTTTTTTTTTTTTTAGTTTACTTATTCCTCTACTCATTCAGTTGGAGAGTACTAGTATTTTTTATGTGTCGGTTAAATGCTCTACAGAGTTTATGTTATTTGTATTTATATGTACCGACCTTAAATAAAACTATTATGTACATGTATCTATGTCGATATCTAGTTGTGTTATTATTTGTATTTGTATTTTCTTTAAATAACTATTATATGTATCATGCATGCATGCGATTTATTTATAAAAATAAGATACTGATATCATACTTTAAATTATACTGTTGAAAGAATTCCACAACAGCTGCAAAAAATTAAACACCGATTCGTCTATTGCCACTAGCATCAAACTTGTCCAATGTACGGACTCTTTAATTTTTCTTCATCCTTGTGGATATACATCAGTGTCCAACATAGCAAGCATTTGAAATCTGAGATATAAGAATATCATTTAAAATTTCGACATAAAAAGGAAAACAGGAAATACTAAAACTATTACAACAAATTACACCAACCACCAACAACCGACTTCTCCGAGAATCAGACCTACAAACCAAGACAAATATCATCAAACAACACAAAATGAGATCTGGATAGTTGGACTTTGTACAGGCAAAACATTTGTAAGTGTTATACCGTATAACTCTCCGATCACCTTTCTAGAACATATGTTGTCAAAGCAAAACAGGTTTATTCAAAATCCCTGCACAGTTCAGCCATTAAAAGGATAACCACTAACTTCAAATAGGAAATAAGAGAAGATACATATTTGGAAAAAAGGACTGGAAATTAATATGACTTGAAATTGATAGTCAATCTATATGGCCGGCGATGTGACCTTTGAAGGCTCATGGGCTAAATTCTCTTTCCTAATGATTTTGCATGACAAATTGGCCTAACAATTTTTCTTCGACTCCGAAATTGCTTACGATAATACAAAAAAATCAAAAATCAACTCGAACCGATTTAAATCTGTTGTAAAAAATCCGGAAGCACACTATGTCTTTATCAATATGACTCACACGACGAGGTAGAACCTGCTGCGCAAGGAGGAAACTGTTAACAAATTTACAAGGGATAAGAAACTTTTGTTTTCACCGACTCAGTTGCTTCAATGTAAGCTACGCAACTTTCCTTGTTGCAAAGAGTGTTTAGTAATTATTACGTTGATTGAAATACCAGTATCACACACAAACCGATTCAAGTAAGTAATGGACATCTATAAATAAACTCATCATAAATACGAGACATTGGAACATTACAACCAAGGAAAGGATAATTAACAATAGGAAAATAAAGTTAGGAATTCTGATATCAAGGCCTAACTGTTGGAAATGGTTAAAGTCGTGGAAATAGGGAACAAGATAAATAATATAAGCATGAACATGAATATTTATAGAATTTTTGAAAAGAAGAAAACAAATCGTGAAAAGTTGTAACAATTTTTCAGTTCGTTTTCGACTTACGAGTTGGAATGTCCCTTAGGTATCTTTCGCCTTTCTTTTACAGAAAGATGTGAAAAGCAATAAATAATTGTTTTGTTCTGCTGTTTGTTATTTTTTTTTAAAGTAATAAACAAATGAACACTTTACAAAAATAACGATAACAATCACAAATTAAGATGGGCAACAAAATCTACTTAAAAACAAGCATTTAAAACAACTAAAAATCTAGATTTGTGCACAAGAGACATAAACAAATATTCAGAAACTTGAAATATCAAATAAAATAAAGTCATGATTGTCTAGGTTTATTTGAGAAGGCATTCTTACATTTTCATATCTCATTTCATAATATTTCATTATCTACGATAATATTCAATTTAAATCAAACTAGACTCAGTTTTTGGCATTTAATTTAAATTTTCTCGACTAAATTACAATTATCTTCTGTTATAAATCAGGCCAATGATCATCCTTATGTAACCATTGACGTGGAATATTTGATTTTTGGAACCATTATTACCAGATTTTAATGCAGCTGTCATTACTGTGCTATTACTCTACACCGGTAATAATGATTTCAGGATGAAATGATATGTGATGTAATAAATAGTTAACGAACATGATAAAATTTCAATTCAATCATGAAGTCATGGCTTGAGGAATAATTTCATATTGTTAATATTTTAATCTAATAAATGGAAACACAAAATTGTATATTTCGATTTTAATACTCTTCAAATAGTCGTTACAGATTGATTTTGCTGCATAATAAAGGAAAATTAAAGCAGAATCTGGTTTCAATGTTTTAATTAAAAAATATAAAAGATATGTATTTAGTTTTAGAAAAATGTTCAAAAAATTTTTAGATATTTCGAAAGCTCTGGAAATTGTTCGGTTCAAATTATTTAGACTTCAGATTTTCTCAAGAAACTTTAGATAAAGAAAATCCCTAGAACATGTACAACTTTATACAACCTTTAATTATTTTAATATTTGTATTTTCTATTTATAGCGGCTATACGGAAAATGAAGCTGGGTATCACAATACATAGATAGTTTGCTGGATTGATGACAATCTCATTACACTCTAAGTGCAACACTAATATAATTTTGCGCAATGTCCATTAGACATAAATATTTAACAAATTATTGCGAAATTTTGACAAGGTAAACTCAATGAAGTTATTCAGCCTTTACAAGTCCTCTTTATAATGAATAGAGATCAACCAATACTACGTTAACTTCGTACACAGATAATAGACAACTCACTATAGTCTGGCTCAAGGGGTCCTGTCCGGCTAAAAAACAATGCAACTTTTTTACCCCTATGTTTTAAATGATTTGACCAACAAATTACATTCGATAACTGTCTGTCCATTCAATTAAGCTTTATTTATTTACTAACCGGTCCATTGATCATCATGTACCGCCCACTTTCCGATCCTTACGGAGGTTTAACATTGTTATGCCGGCCATTTTCCGTCTCCTGGTAACAACAGGGAGTCGTTATTGTTTTTTTCACTTCGACTATTTCCGCTATTTCCGTGACATTCCGTCAACCAATCAGCGAAACCGTTAACTCCCATCTTCTTTGCGCGGTTTCTGTAGCAGACACGCCCATCACAAATCAGAAACAGTATGCATGTTCACATAAAGTTTTCATTCTCTCTCTCTCGTGATGTTTGTGTAGACAAAAAAAATCGCTAAATTAATGTAAATCGTCAGACATTAAACTCCCTCTTATACTTTTAGCATTTAAATTTAGTTGCATGAAAAACAATAAGTATATTTAAACTTATTCTCATCACTTTTGCGGATGACCTTAATGTTTACCTATCAAATGAATTTTTTTAAAAAATTTTCCTCATATATATTGTATAAATCGTTCGAAAAAAAAAAAATATATAGACATTTTAACCCTCTCAGTCCCAAATAATTATCAAAACCCTATTTTTTTCGTGGTAAAATGCATATTTTCCTCATATTCTGAATGACACATTCCTGACCTAATATGCCTTATACAGTTTTATTTTGTTCTGAGGATTTAGTGATGCACTACTTTTAGTATTTTACTTTGTAAACATTAAGTTTACATAGTTGACATTATAAAACATTGTTATTTTATTTTCAAACTGTACCGTTAAAGCATATGACGTCATTAAAAAGAGTGTTAGTTGTGACGTTTATGTGTAAGACGTCGAAATAAAGTAACTTGCAGGTACTTGAAGTGGGTCTCATTGGGGTCTAAGCGTGACGCGGGATTGGCCGATTTTTGTAAGCGTGACACGTGAAAGTCAAAATTGTCCGTGAAAACGGGAAATGAAGTCTGGCGGGACACGTGAAATTACCAAAAAATGAGCCGGGAATCCGGGAAAATCATCATTTTATTAAGCGTGAATCAAAATTCGCTGTCAAAAAATGAAAAAAAAAGAGATGTGGATTGACTGCCAATGAGACAGATGTCTACCAAAGTTCAAATGAAGTGGATGTAAAGCCCCCCATCACACTAGACCAAGACCATGAATAAGGAGTTGACCTCATACTTGAGTGATTTACTAACTAAAATAGATAAGATTGCAGTGAGATCGTGGTATGGTTGGCTTGAATATTCATTAATTTATTTCATAGTTTTCACGTTGATACTGCGATCTTGCTATGATCCTGATAAGATCCTGCTACGATTTCGCTACCACAGTAACACGTTCTATAGTTACTATCTTGTCACGCTCTTGCTGCGTCTAATAAGACCTTACCACAACTTACACGATTTCTGAACGCTTCTTCCAAAACCTTCCCGATCGCATTACGATTTCAATACGTGTCTACTACGATCGAAAAACGACTCCACTTCGTTGTCACTACGCTCTTCGTCCCTATAAATATCTTGACTTTCCCATTGTACACATCAGTTTCCTGGAGATAACTTTCCACTAAAGGTATTAAAAACACTGAGAGATCGGGGTGCTAAATAAAAAGCAGAGGTCTCAAAAAAGGTATTCAATTTTGAAATTTCCAATTTGCAAATTAAGAAATATAACACAATTCTCGTGGCTAGGACGTAGTAGAATCGTAGTGATGTGGACGAGGACGACAAGGGCAAAGTAGCTGCGCATTATTGTCTTCCTCATCGTAGAATACTAGTAATCGAATCAATATTGTAGAAGCGTAATTAAGACGTATAGTGAAATCGGGCCGGATAGTCGCAGTGAAATCTTATAGGCCTACCTAAGGTTGCAGCGAAATATTTTCCATTGGCTACCCCGATTGCACCACGTTTGCAATACGATGCTTCTACGCCCATCCCGATCTAACTCCGTCCTTACTACGACTGAGTTCATACGGTTCTACTTCAACTAGTTCTGGCCATGACTACACTACGAATGTTTTGAGCATATTCAAAGCTCCACGATCATGAAGACTTGGCATGTCCTTATTACGACCTTACCACGGTCTTACTATGACTTTCAAAATTTTATAATTTCTGAGATCGTAGTGAGATCGTGGTCCTAGTGTGATGGGCATATAAGTAATTTTTGTTTGTTTATCATATCAAATGTATTCCGTTTTTTTCTCAATATATTCTTATGACAGTCAGGGGCGTAGCTGCCATTAGGCACTTAGGCACGTACCTATACACATATTTTTTTCACAAATATTTCTTTTTATATACAAAAAATAAAAACAACATTATCATTGATACATGTGAACTCGGTAAAACAGTTAACTCTTTAAATATCAAATGTCATTTGTACACTAGTCTATCATCCTTAGTGAATTGAGTATTGGATAGAATGTCATTATATTCCACCTTATATAAACTAAAAACTAGATCTTTGGTTCAGATCATTTCATTTCTATCAACAAATACTTGAATTAGCCTCATCATGCTCAAAACACTGCCTTTTTTCTATACATGATTTATTTTTATTAATTGTTGTTGACGTTCAACTAGCTTTCCACTTGGTCCTTATCCGACCTACAATAAAATCCTTGCCGAAGTTAGGCGTTCGTTTGGTTGTGCATAATGTATAATTACGCAGTCACGTCTGGTCAGAATGGGGACGTTAAATCCGATGTCGCTAGTGTAGAGAGAATGCCACGCTCTCTACACGTTAAGCAACTTGCAACAACTCTTTGAGGGGTTCGTAGGTGGTCTACTAAAAAGGCAAAATCTATGTTCCTATCCAAGAAAAAACACATTTTCTATGCATTGCATTTCTAAAATTCCAGACCTTCATCCTCGACGATCAGGACCTAGCTACCTGTTGTATTTATTGTAAATTTGTTTTTGTCCTTAACAATCATGAAATATTTGCCATTTTTAGCAATCAATCAATCAATCAATCAATCAATCAATCAATCAATCAATCAATCAACTAGCTTTCAGCAACTTCGAGTACTCTCAAATTTACCCTAGACCTGCTGGGTGCATTCAGCAGCCCCAGATCCCCTGTCGCAATTTTTACCCACAGTTTATTGAACATGTAGTTACGCTTCTCACAGTCTTGGCGCCCAGAGTACCACCCACCTTTGGCGAGTTACTGACAAACTTTTTGTATCATTCCTAAATTTGCGACACCAGTAAGCCATTTATCGGTTCCCTGATATCTTGCCAATGGTAATACAAGTGTGATATACCGATAGGAGGGCTCTTGCAAGGCGACTTCTTATAGAAAAAAAAATATAAGCGGGAAACGAGAAACTAACAAAATGATAAGCGGGATACGGGAATCTGACAAAACAATAAGCGGGATCCGGGATTAGACCCCCAATGAGACCCCCCTTGAAAATACCCTTTATAGTGTTGTACAGTCAAAGGCTTGCAAAACGGTATTGTTCATCGATTTAAATAGTTTATAAAGTGTTATTGATTGCTAAAGTTCTTATGCCATCCTATCAGAGTTTCATTTTTTGAAAAGAAGGTTTCATTTGGAAACAATATACACATGATACATGTACTAAAAAATATTTACACTTGTGTTGTAAAACTCGGAAGTCAGATAGTGTCGAAGTCTTTAATACTACCTTATAAAAGTGCCGAAGTCAACAATATCTCTTGGAACATCGTATCAAAATCATTACATACGCAACTGAACAATATGCCGTGAATTAATAAATCGGCCGCACAACAATTCATTTCTATATATGATTATTTTATCATTTTTGTGGTGTATTATATAATGTGTTCACGTTTCACGTATGCAATCAATCCCATAGGGGTATTCATTTTTCAATAAAAATCAATCATTTTTACTTTGCTATTACTTGAGATTTGTCAGTTGACAGCATGGAGAACATTTTCAGGCCGCAGGTCGGAAAAAAATAAACCGACCAATAAAAATAATGAAAAGTAATACAAAAAGAAAGAAATTAGCCAAATAGCAGATGGGGACGAGAATCTCGGATTTTCTTGTTACAGCCTCAACGTGGAATAACATTTTGCCAACTTAAAACGAGTTCTTTTCAGTTATTATGAAATAGACACTAATTTAGACAAAGCTGGGATGTAAAAAATATAAGAAGATGTGGTATGAGTGCCAATGACTGAGACAACTCTCCATCCAAGTCACAATTTATAAAAGTAAACCATTATAGATCAAAGTACGGTCTTCAACACGGAGACTTGGCTCACATCGAGCAGCAAGCTATAAAGGTCCCCAAAATTGACTAGTGTAAAACCATTCAAACGGGAAAACCAACGGTCTAATCTATATATGATGCATGTTTTCCATTTACTTTTAACATTTACTTAAAAACGAGCACATGTACCCCCCTTTTTTTTAAATTGACAATTGGCTAGAAGATTATTTGTCCTAACTTTCAATGAAGAAAATCACCGACGGTTTCTTTTAAACCAGATAAATATGCATTTTTTTAGGTCTTTTTTTCTAAAATGAATTCCCTTTATTAAAAATTTGTAGAAATTCATGATAGTTTAAGAAAGTTATTAAGATTTTTAAAACTTTAACCACAGAGTGAATGTAATGTTAACTGACAGAAAAACTAAGTTATTTATGAGTAAAATACGGCTAAAAAGACATTTTTTTTAACAAAATTTACTTCTGAATACTATGTAATGATCATAAACAAGCTTCTGTCCAAGCTTGGTAGAAATCCATGATAGTTTAAGAAAGTTATTAATATTTTAAAAACTTTAACCACCGAGTGAATATTTGTGGACGCCGCCGTCGCCGACGCCGACGACGGAATGTAGGATCGCTATGTCTCGCTTTTTCGACAAAAGTCGAAGGCTCGACAAAAATGAATTATTAATAAAGAAATGTTACATAAATGCAAAGTCTAATGTTGTAACTAAGATATTCCAAATCTCTTCACCGAAATTCGCATATGTTTATCTTTCGAACAATGCACAAAAAAATAAGGAGATGTGGTATGATTGCCAATGACACAACTGTTCAAGAAAGTTCAAATTAAGAAGATGTAAGCGGTTATATATAGGCAATCGCACGACCTTCAATAATGAAAAATACTGCAACCGTAAAGTCGGTTATAAAAGGCCCCGCCCCGACATAAAAAATATGAAACAATTCAATTGAGAAAACTAACGGCATAATTAATAACAAAGCAATTTACAAAGGAAAACAAATGTTTACAGGGGTTAAAAAATTCCACTAGCCCGACGCCCGGGACTAGAGCATTTACGCCTCGGGCGATCAAAATTTTTAACCCAATATGCCCGACGGACTAGTAACAAAATATTCTTGGCGTTTCCAAAATAGAAAGTGGAAAATCCCTTCATCACTATTCTATCTTAGACGATCAGATTTAATCACGTCATCCGGGATTCCAAGAATTTGAACTGGTTTGTACAGGTCCTGTTGTACATATTTAAAAAATAGAACAAATAACTCTGGATGACCCGGTATCATGTATTGATCGCAATTCTCGTACTTTTAATATCGATTTCTCAGTACGGGGGGGGGGATATTGTACATTTCTTATGCCGAGATTTTCAATTACTAGTAACGGTACTGAGGGTATGATGTATTGATCGGAATTGACCTGTCTTATCAGGACAGAGCTGTTGAGCACGAAACCAATCCATGCAACCAAATATTTCGCACCTCAGGAACTTCGTCAGTTTTAAAACGAAAAACTGTAGATAAAGGGGGTAATGAGACTGACAATTCATCCCCTAAAAATGCCAAATACGACTGAGAATAGCGGAAAGGAAAATTTATAGTGTCCCGAAAAGAAAGATCCCACTGGCCAAGGTCGGCCGTGTTGCTGATGAAAAAAAAAAACAGAGAATATTGGCCTTATTTTCCGAGCACGCCAAAAAGTCTGCTTTGTATGTGGGAACAACTCAGGATAACTTAAGCACCACTGTTTGTTTACCAACAGAATAAAAAGCAGGCCAACAAAATTATTAAGGAGCTACCATTTGATTTTTATGGGGTGGGGCTAGGATGAAAAATTTTGTCCTGCATTTTTTTTTTAGTTGTAATCTCTGCCATGCCTTTTTATTTTACACTCTATTCGGTCCTGCATTTTTTATTAGTTTATCCTGACTTTTTTCATAAATTGTCATCCTGCCTTTTTTTTTACTTAAAACTCCTGCCCTGATTTAACAGACTTTAAGTAACAACCACTGAACTACATGCTCCGGACTTTGGACAGACACATAAAGAATGTGGCGAATGTGTAGTTCCTTTATTGGTCATATAGCTCTTCACGCCTATCCTTTTTTATATGCTCTTTGGCTTTAAAATATCTATCTTTGAGAGTTCTTGGTGAAAGTTAATCCAGAAAGCGTTACGAATGCATGGAATATGTAAAGTGTTGGGTTTTTTTTTTGTCTTTTTGATTTTCTTTTTATGTGTGCAATAATTTCGGCCTCCTTACTATAGCGTAAATCTGCAGTTTTTTGCATGTAGTTGATCAAGGAGATTATATGAGAATAAAATAAATAAACACAAACCTTAAAGGATAAGATGGATGAATTAATAGTTGGTTGTTTAACGTCCAGTGCCAACTATAGATGCATTATTTAGTGTGGGTATTAATTATGATATTATAATGAACATTGGTAATCATACCACATCTTTTTATAAGGACCTGCATGTGCATATTTTCGTCTTTACTGTTAACGACAGTGTTCACGGCGTCAAAGCCGAATTTAAACTCAGTGTGTAAATTTTTAAACATACATTTTGTTCGCTATGGAGATTCCGTATACCGTCAGGTTATCGCAATTCCATGGGAACTAACTGTGCACCACTTATTGCGGATCTGTTTCTGTATTGTTATGAGTTACATTTTATGACTAAAATCAGCAAAGACCCATCGAAACAACATCTGATTCAAAAATTTAATAACATTTTTAGATATTTAGATGATATATTGGCTCTCAATATTGACGACCTCAGTATGTACACTAAAGAGATTAATCCTGCCGAACTAACTTTGAATAAAAAGCTAATACTAACAATGAACACTGCCCTCTCCTGGATCTTGATATATTTATCTTTAACGGGAAGCTTAATACCAAAATTTATGATAAAAAAGATGATTTTTCATTTCCTATTGTTAATTATCCATTTTTAGATGGTGACGTTCCCTTGTCGCCATCTTATGGTGTTTATATATCTCAACTTGTTCGATTCGCTCGAGTATGTAACAACGTATTTGATTTCAACGAAAGAAATCTCTGTATTACTGAAAAATTATTACACCAGGGTTTTCGATATCACAAACTGGACAAAACATTTACTAAATTTTATCACCGGTACAAGGACATCATTCATAAATATAAATCAATATGCAGACATCTTATACGTTCAGGTATTTCATATCCAATATTTTATGGTAATATTCTTTACAAAGCACAAAAATGTCGGCATTCGCCTCAAAAGCTAACCAAACCTTTAAACAGACTTATTCGGAAAGGATATAGTTGCGATACTGTTGTCAAGTCATTAAGGATTGCATATTTTGGTATTAATATTGATTCACTCATAGGGTCTTTGCATCGGAAATAAACACATTTATTCTAAAACCAGTTGTTGGCATGATACGGGTTATGTTCTTCTCATTTATTTTATGATGGTATGATACTAAACCCCTAACGGGAGGGATTGTACTTGATTTTCATTAGATGAAGTTATAATCTTTCAATCAGTTTAATTGAGGTCTGGAGCTGGCATGTCAGTAACTGCTAGTAGTCCTTTGTTCATTCATGTATCATTGTCATCGGATTCGGAGTTCTTTTAAACTGAGTTTTACTGTGCGTATTGCTATGTGTTTCTTTATTTTACATTTGCTAGAGGTGTAGGGGAGGGTTGAGATCTCACAAAACGTGTTTAACCCCGCCGCACTTTTGCGCCTGTCCCAAGTCAGGAGCCTCTGGCCTTTGTTAGTCTTGTATGTTTTTCAATTTTAGTTCATTTATATGTTTTGGAGTTTAGGGTGACGTCCATTTTCACCGAACTAGTACACAATTTTATTTAGGGGTCAGCTGAGGACCACCTCCGGATGCGGGATTTTCTCGCTGCGTTGAAGACCCATTGGTGGCCTTCGGCTGTTGTTTGCTCTTTGGTCGGGTTGTTGTCTCTTTGACATATTCCCAATTTCCATTCTCAATTTTATTTCATTATTTAACAAATTAAATGTAAAGTGTTCCGAATTCACTCCATACTTCCGAATTTATCCTCATTTATTCAAGAAGAAAGAATCACCAAGTGCTTATGCATACCGTTTTGAGCTATAAAGCCTAAGCGATCCTTATAGGTAAGGATACACACAAGACATAACATTTCACCTTTTATTATGTTGAACCAATTTGAGAGACAAAAGTAACGTACTACATGCATATTTGATTGATTTATCATATATTCTGTATTATTCCGCAGCAATTAATGCTTGGATGTAACGGAATTGGAATGATTTAAAAACCAAAATCATATATGTACATAAACAGGCAAAAAATGAACTCCATCCCATTCATTGGTGATAAGGTTGCATAACATATAGTTTGGCCATTTTCGGTTTGAATTTACAAATTATACACAGCTTTTGCAGCCAGCAAACCATATTTAATCTTATTCATAGGATGACCTGCATTTTCAGGTAGAGAGCATGTTTTGCAATTCACACTGACATTGTGCGCTTCACCAGACAAAATTTTTTTTATCTTGATATAGATGCATACGAAACTTCAATAAATTATTTGTATTTATCAAAATAATTATTATATCCGATTAAAATATAAAAAAATCTATCGGATAAAAACTACCGTTTTATTCAACAAAATATATCCTATTGTAGTCGCATTTCTCCTATGGATTCGCAAAGGAAAAAAACATCCTCAGTAGCGGAACAAGAAATACCCCCATGTTAAAAAAAAAATCCGTCATTTTTTAATAATCCTGGAGGGTAAGCAAAGGGGGGCACTTCATATATACAAGGTGATAGAACGTGCCGGTGGAATAGGTCACATTTTCAAGGTTGGAAATATTTGAGTCGGTCGGGAAAACTATCAGAAATATATGATAAGGTCAATAAAGTTCCGATAATTTCTTCTTTCGTCATCTTTCTTGGTGTTCCCAGTTGTGTTTTTTTTCAACCAATTTTGTCTCTTTTTAAACTTTAGTACCTGTATTACACTGTTACAGTACACACCACATGAAACGCAAAAAATATGGGAAAAGGTAACATTTTTACCTACGGAATGTATGAAAAGGTATACGTTTTTAAAATCTAAATTAAATAAAAAGGGTAGGGTAACAGAACCCCAATGGCACACTTGTTTATTTACAAAATTCCTTTACATACATCTGATGTTTATTTTTATTTTAATTGCCACAACACGTAGTGTATAGCTGGTTGCAAGTCAAAGTCAGCGTTTTACATAGGAGTTATTTCCCTTTGATTACTATGCGTAACGTCGCGTGAACTTTGATGACGTAAATATATTCTCCCAAACAAAACATCCGGAAAAATATAGGCGACCATTGCAATGTTAATTTCCCATAGAGAAAGTTAAAATGCTACGTACACGCATTTAGACAGTTTCTGGATGACACGAGGTACGTGAAACGTGTTGTAATTTTATTTTCTTTAAGAAAATCGCTGTTTGAAACAAATGTTTGCACAAATAAAAAAATAATCGCAATTTTTTGATGGACAGCAAAGCTTGAGCCAGACTATAGATCATTTGCGGTAGCTACAGTCCTTTCAGACACATCTACATGTCAAAAATCTATAGGGCAGTCACGATAGAGACAAGTACGCCAACACATGTGAACAGCAGACGACGCTGAATGAAAATATACAATGTACGAAATTTCACCAAAGTACAACGTTGAAAGGCATAGTTAAACTAAATAGGTTAAAAGCTGAGAAATGTTGTAATACAGAGGACGAGAGAAACTGGAGAAAACTGAAATGCTCTTGGTCTCATTGACCTAATACAGAGAACATGGTATGGTTAAACTAGGTTAGGTAACGAAATCATATGTAAATTAAGAGGAAACAATAGTGTACCTGTTCACATAAACACCTGGAATCACATTAGTTGAGATGAAGTTCTATTGTACATTAAATTGTGCAGTTCAGTTGTTTGTAAATATGGCCAACGAGGTTGTATCTCATACACAACATCGGTCCTTGATCTTATACAACCTGCGTGATATGGGCAACTATATAAACACCATCTTACCAAAATGGAACAATGGAAAGATTGAAAATAAAATCCGATAAATAATTTTGGTGAATGATACAACTTACGTGTGGAACAGTTTGATTTCATGCGAAACTGACATTTTACTTTTTACGATAATTATCTGACTTAAGCTCTACAATAATTGTATATTTCTTCTTGTTTGCATTTGATGAGAACAAATCGTGTTATATGTTTCTTTTAAGTGTTGATTTATTTCATTTTCAAATGTCGTGTTTACTTAATGCGGTTCCGTTCTTAATTGATACCAAGTTTCCCAAATTGAAAATCAATTACGATTGCGTGTACTTCAGTCGGATGTGATCGCAAATGTAAACCTCCATGTGATTTACTAGAAGTTTTTGGAGAACAATGCAAAACAGAACGTTTCAAAATGTTTCAAGAGAAAATATGTTGGGTGTCAGTTTTGCGTATTATTACCATCTGTTTACAGTAAAGTCACAGTAACAATTAAAAGTTCAGTGATTAAACTGAGCATTAGTCAATCCAACAGCAACTCAACAGTAAGTTTTATGAACTCTATCAAGACTGACTGAATTTAGTTTCAATAAAAAAGGTGTTCAAAAGGACTTGTTAAAACGAAGACAAAAAATGTTGAGCGTCTAAACAAACAAAAAAAGACAAAAACCAAGCACGATGAAACACGGGAAAAATAACGTTTAAAAACGTTGCTACAGCAACGGAACTGAAATAGAAACTATAAAAGATATCAGGCGTTTAGATATGCTCTTTACCTTACGTTTCCAGTTTGCTGTCTAATGGTTGTTTGTGTCGTTTGGTTGCTGTCTCATTGACGAATATCGAACATTAATTCCTAGTGCATTATTATGACTTTGATTTGAACAGCAATTAAATCAGTATTGGTTTATCTTTTCCCCTAAATACGTATAGAATGATTTTGTCGTGCATAAATACACCACAACCTTTTTACTCAATTATGAAGACATAAAACTTATTTTTTTATTTTATTTCTCTGTTCTATTCATGAAAAAAAAAAAAAAAAAACATCTGAAAAAAAGCATATAGTCAAAAAATGATATTCAAAACACCGATAGCCTTATTTACAATTTTTTGTTATTGTTCAAGTGAAGGATGCATTTAATATTTATACTATTGGAATTAATCATGAAACTTTTACTAACAATGGAATTATGATTTTTCATTGAAAACAAAGTTCGAATTTAGCGTTGTAAATCCTTCTTCTACAATGTCCAAGTGTTAGATATGAACAATATAAAAGCTCTAAATGTATACTCTTCAACTCCTTCACGCAAAGAAGATCTTAAACGGCGATTTTTAGAAAGTTTTGTTTAGGGCGAACTGTACGTTATAATCTACTCAACATTATTTTTTTTACACACAGTGTATGAATAGTGCTTTCAAATTTGCATGAGTAAAACGGCGGATGCCATATGTGGAGCAGGAACTGCTAACCACTCCTGAGCACCTTAGTTTAACACCGGTGTTTGGTGGGGTAAGTGCTGCACAGTTTTTAGTTTTCTATGAAGTGTTTTGTGGACTTGTACGTCTTTTCGCCGTTTTTCGTTTTTTGCCATGGCATTTTCAGTTTTTTCTTGTATTCTTTACAAAAGACAATATCAATGGTTTTTTTTATAAACTTTCAAAAAGGCTATAATTTCGTTCTTCAATGGATCTTTTTCAAAATATAGACCTAAAAGCTTTAGAAAGACCTTGGCCGCAACCTATAATCCAAACATACTCTTAAATCAAAAGGTGTCTACGTTTACATTGAATCCTAAGACACAAACAAAATCTGAATCAAGAGTTGCGACCTAATTGAATTATGCTAAAAAACGAGAATAAATTATGGAAAAATTGAATAACTGACGTTAGAACACGAACTATGCATAATCAAGGGTCATTTCTTTGTAATTTATAATTTGATGTGTCTAAAGAAGCTTTTTTGTTTGAATAGTAAATAAATATCACAACTATTTATAAGTGAAATTGTAGTGTAAATGTCTGGTTAAAAATAATAGAATAAAAAATCTTTGACCAGTTTGGACCCTTCGTGAACCTACTATATAGCTTCATAGTCCTAAAATAAAAAGAATATTTAGGGAAAACATTAAAAGAACAGCATTATAACATTTTTTTTCAATATTATTAGTTCAAAATTTTTATTGACAAAAATTGATATACAATTTTGAAATGAATGGCGAATCTATTGGCAAAAAAAAGAGTCTTTAGCTATCGTGCTAAAAACAATTCATCAAAGATACCAAGCCTATAATTTTGTACACAAGACGCGAGTTTTGTCTACAAAAGTCTCACCACTGATGTTAGAATCACAAAATAGTACAAAGTTGAGTATTTCAGGACCCATAATACCGAAAGGTTTTGCAATTCACGTCTAAGGTAATTCATTTCTGTTGAAGAAAATCCTTGCTGCAGATTGTAGTTTGAAAACGTGCATGGAGTAAACCACGTAGAGTAAAATCCATGAACTTATATAATGGTAAAACATATCGAAAACTCTAACTTGCTTAACGCCGTATCATTTAAGAGTTTTATTAGGAGCAAGTATTCTACCATTGTCTACTTCAATATGTCAAAGGTCATGCATTATGCTTGAAACTGTACTAGAAGTGTTTTCCTGTATTAGATGGAAATATGAAATTAATTAAACTCCAGGAAAATAAAAAAAATCGAGTCTAAATCATTCTTTAAAAGAAAAATCAGAATATGTTAAACATAATATGTTAAATGACCACGACGGTATCACTGGTGGAGAAGAACTGCTTAACCGTCTGGGGCATCTGCATTTCACCCTGGTTTTTGAATTACTAGAAAACACCCGCGACATTGCGGATCCGTGACTATATTAAAGTACCTACGCCTTATTTTAAGCCTTGATTTTTAGTATTCGTATTGTCATCTGATAAAGTCGTGCTGATTATAAGGTGCATAGTTTTCTCTGCTATCAAAATCTTTCTGTTGAACCCGTCCTGGTTTTCTTACTACAACCGAAAAATTCATGTGACAAAGATTAAATTTAGTAGTATTAATCCCTTTATAATGACAAAGTTCATGACCTCGTTATTTAAGAATTATAGATTTCGCGGCCAGTTCGTCGACTGAGCATGTGCGAAAGCGTATAAGACACGGATCGATAACGGTATCCAAATCTGGATATTTTCTCAAAAATTGGCATTGTTTCAAAGACAAATTTAGGAAGTACAAAACACTACATTTATACGTCATATCACAAATATTTCCGACTTTGCATGGTTTCAGAGGAGTTACGGCTCAATGAAATCGGTCTCTTCCTTTAGTAGTATAGAAGATTTAATATTTTCGTCTACAATAATTTATCATGGTTTTCTTCTTTTTTTCTGTTGACAAGAACTGCTTACCCTTCCGAGCATCTAGATTTTCCCTTTTTTTGGTGGGATTACATAATCTTTCAATCAGTTAAATTAAGGTCTGGAGCTGGCATGTCAGTAACTGCTAGTAGTTCCTTGTTAATTTATGTATCATTGTCATTTTGCTTAGTTTCTTTTGTTACCTATTCTGACATCGGACTCGGACTTCTTTTAAACTGAGTTTTACTGTGCGTATTGCTGTGTGTTTGTTTATTCTACTTTAGCTAGAGGTATAGGGGGAGGGTTGAGATCTCGCAAATCATGTTTAACCCTGCCGCATTTTTGCGCCTGTCCCAAATCAGGAGCCTCTGAACTTTGTTAGTCTTGTATGTTTTTTAATTTTAGTTCATTTGTATGTTTTGGAGTTTGGTGTGACGTCCATTTTCATTGAACTAGTACACATTTTGTTTAGGGGCCAGCTGAAGCCCGCCTCCGGGTGCGGGATTTTCTCGCTGTGTTGAAGACCCATTGGTGGCCTTGGGCTGTTTTCTGCTCTTTGGTCGGGTTGTTGTCTCTTTGACACATTCCCCATTTCCATTCTCAATTTTATTTGACATGTGTTATTGGTTTTAATTTTTTCGTGTTCATAGTTTAAGGTTTTCTTTTTTTTTTCTAGTGACAATACTGTTTTTCGTACTTAAACTTTCATTTTACCTTTGTATCTTCTTTTGGCTATATTCGTTCTATATTCAGTCATTAACGACGTATTTATGAACAACTCATTAGAATTATTATGCATATAGAAGACACAAAACCTAAAATCGGAACTAATAAAATTCTTACATGTATAAATAACATAACACCAATCAGACCATGTCATACCCCATGAAATTGATGTGAGAAAAATGACCATTTGTCATACCATTTAAGCTTTATAATCGGATAAGGTTTCAGCAATGAACTAGTTTGTGCCATATAAATTTGGTAGTATTAATAGTTTTACCCAAAAGAAGTCAATAGGCAATTTCTCAGAAATACGTAGAAATGTGTATATTGTAGGTTAGGGTTCAATGATTACATTTTAAAAATGTATTTTTCTTTTTTTGAAGACAAACGTTAATCATTTAACATCGGATAAAGAACACTGTTATCGATTGCATTTTTTGCATGCATATAAGATTTATAAAATACATTTTTGACTAAATGTGGCCAAGATAACAATTCATTTCTTTAACATTACATAATGGTCTGTATCTGAATGTATCCGATTAATCAACGATTCTCTTTAGATCAGTGAATGGTATAAATCACATTGGACTAATATCTTTCCATTGAGAAAATGTATCACATCTAAGTTGACACGGACATTTAACTGATTTATTGAAAGACCTTTTAAGACAATAAAACTACAGAAATCGTTCATTCTTCCCAAAAGTCCGATTAAAAGAGTTTTAGAAAAAAATACTTAATGCTTTTTCTTTAGTAAAATTTAGAATTTATTGTTTGTTTATACTATTAATTATTTCTCTTTTCATGACAAAGTGTTCTCGACAATTTCCACTTATAATATTTAAATTATATATGTGGTAACAGGACAATAAAGAAATGTACAATATTACAATAGCACCTTAGTATTACTCAAAATCTACATACAAACTGTGTAGAAAACATAAGACTGAGCATCTACATACAAACTGTGTAGAAAACATAAGACTGAGCATCTACATACAAACTGTGTAGAAAACATAAGACTGAGCATCTACATACAAACTGTGTAGAAAACATAAGACTGAGCGTTCTACATAAATGATAGGAAGTATATTCAGGTGCTACGGAAGGGTGAACAGTTTCTGCTCCATTAGTGACACACTATTTTATAGTTGTAGACTGTTAATTTTTAATCATAGAATTTCATATAAAAAAGAAAAAATATACGATTATATATTGAGCAGCTTCTTTAAAAATACTAAAAAGACAATAAATGTAGTAGAAAGGTAATTAGACTCAAGATATAAATTTAAACTCTAAAACACGACGACAAAATAAAAACAAAAAGGGGCTTAACAAAAACTATCTGAGAAAATTGAATAGTCACATGTAAGATAATTAAAAACTACGTAAATATTCTGTTAAACATTTTGCAAATGTATTCTTATGAATCAAAACAAGATTATTTTTTTTGTGCGTTCGAAAACTCTTTCTTTTATCAGGAAAATTCAGAAAACAAAAATAATGGAAAATAAAAGACTAAATAAATTCAACCAAAGAACAAAACAGGGTCTACAAGATTAATTAAACTAAATAATGATTACCTTGTATTAGAGAGTTCTGTTCATTAGTTATTTATCAAAACGATGAAAGATTTCTTAAACAGGAAATGTTTTTAAAATACTAATACAGAATGAAATATATGTAGGTACACCATGAGGCTGCAACCAATCGACACAAAAAAGAAAAAGACAGTTAATTGTTACAACTGTATGGTCCACGTGCAGTGGTATTGACTACTGGTAGAACATTCAATAAACAATACAGAGTTTGTACATTTATTTAATTTTCTTGGTTAAATGTATTATAGCAAGCTATGGATGAACATGTGTTAGTAAATACTACAATTATTTTATTGCAATGTTGGTTTGACTTAACATAAATGAAACTGTACATATAAGTTGTAACATTGGAATAACATTGTATCAACAATCACTAGAAACTGATATTTCAAAATGATTTGGTATGCATAACTAAAATATACATTGTTTGAATAATTTGGCATTACATTTAAAAAAAAAACGATGGTGTAATGTTGTAAACTGGTTGGTCAATGTGTATATAAAACTGTTCGTATAATTATATATATATATATATATATATTTATTTGTTGTAAAGAGAAGACATCAAATGACGTGGGAAATTACGATGATCATAAGAATAAAATATGAGTTAAGAGCAACCGCCATTAGTATTCAACTTTTACTCTGCATCAAAACTATCTATTTTCCGACAGAGTAATTACAGTGATAACTCGAGCTAAGTCCATTGACCTGACAAAGACAACGGTCAAATATCAGTCCATTAACAGATGCAGTCATGTATTCATTATGATTTCTACAGTTACCATATGCATCCTTACATTCTGAAATAATAAAGATTATTTGTAGAATATAAATGATTTAAGTTCAAAATCTTAAAGAAAAGAGGTTTTTTTTTAATCATGAACATAAAAATCTCGTGCTGTTTTGCTTACTTTCTTACCACATGTGGATCACGATCTGCTTACCATTCCAGGGCACATGAGATCACCATCGGTTTTTTTGATGGGGTTCATGTTGCTACGTCTTTAGTTTTCTATTTTGCGTTTTGTGTACTGCTGTTTGTCTTTGGGTCGTTTTTTCATCTTTTGCCATGGCATTGACAGTTTGTTTTTGACTTATGAGTTTAAATATCTCTTTTTTCCTCGTTTTTAGATATCCTATTTATATATGTTTCCGTATGATTTATATTTATTATTAACATTTATAATTTTAAGACAAAATTTCCATAAACCGACTTTTTGTCAACGGATTTTTTTGATGAAGTGAATAAATGACACCAATGTTAGAAATGGTCTGTGTTTTTGATAGACACTGTGGACATATGTAATTTCGATAAAAAGTCAAAACCGAAGTAATAAAAAAGAACAATTATATCTTTGAATAAACATTTGACAAATGTATCATTTCTATAAAAAATATTGAACTTAAGCGACCTCAAGGGTGACTGGGGTATAGAAATTTTGTCATCTCTTGGTGTTCTTCCGACCGGTAGTAAAACGCTTGTAAAACCGTTGCATCAACTCCTTGAGGGGTTCGTAGGTGACCTGTTGCAGGGCTAAATGTCTGTCCCTATCCAACATACTGTCATTTTCCAGTGGCATTCCAAATCTCCCGACTATCATCCCAGTCAACCCCCTAATGCAGGATCTACCTATTGTATTTATTATTAATTTATTCTCGTCCTGAACATGCATGAAATATTTGCCACTGGACGTTTAGCAAACAACAATCAATCAATCAATCAATCAAATTTGAACTGAAATACCACTATTTTAGCTATCAATGAATTAACAGTATACTAGAGAAAGCGGAAGTCATTATATAAATTTTTTGCACCTCATGTTTACGATTTACCATCTTTTCGCAAGTTTATTACTTTCTGTTTGGTATTAAAAGTAATAATTAAGATCCATGTCACATCTGGTGATCAATTTATTTGGCAATCGCCAATGGCAGTCAGCAGGGTTTAAGAACATCAGTTGTTCGACCTGTTAGTCAAATGCGTTTTGTTAAAATATACTTTTCACTTTTTGGTCTGTTGGAAAACGTTGTTTGTGCTTTATTTAGACCCCTCTACCAAGAAATTTGTTTTACATGCACACGTATAAAAATTGCGGTTTTTATCCAACGCGATCATAGGTTTGAACGTTGTTTTCAATTTAGACTTGTATATATGCAGTAATTCAACCAAGGATTTATATCTTGCTATATAAATCCTTGATGCAACTACTTTTTAATGTAATTTAAAACTCAATATATATATTTTTGCGCTAGTGTCAAATTTGATAAGTTGATTTCCAACTGATTTTATACGCCCGTTTACGGGACGTATTATGATACATCGTTGTCATTCCGTTAACGTCGTCTGTCCGTCCGTCCGTCCGTCTGTCGTCAACATGTCGGACAGTAACTCAGAAACGCTTTAACCAATTTTCATGAAAATTTGGGGAATTGTTTATATCTATTGACGTAAGCTCCCTTTTGATTTTTATAAATTTAAGATTTAACATTTCCGAGTTATGGGATTTTATTCATAAAAATAGGGGGTGTTTCCTGTTTTCGGACAATAACACAAAGATGCTTTGAACAGTTTTCATGAAACATTGGTGACTAGTTTATATCTATTATAATAAGCTCCCTTTAGTTTTTTGTTTTAAATTTCTGATATGACATTGGGGAGTAATGGAACTTTATTCGTTGAAAAAGCGACGGGTGTATATGCGCTCATGGCGCAGCTCTTTATTACAGTTTGCTAAACTTCTGATGTTTTGCTGTTACACCACAGTCTCAGATCAGAAGGTTGAGCGCTCACAAACATTTTACCCCCGCCACATTCTATATGTGCCTTTCCCAGGTTGTGAGAGCCTGTAATTCAGTGGTTATCATAATCAGACCGACGGTTTTTTCGTTTGAATTATTTTGTATTTTTCATGTCGGGCCATTTAAAGATGACTTTACGGTATGGGTTTTGCTCATTGCTGAAGGCCATACGGTGACCTTTAGGTGCTTAACTCTGCATTTGGACTCTATTGAATAGTTTAAATTTGCTCACTTCTGCTAATAGCCTTTGCCATCGTCCAAAAATTGGCAAGTCGTTGACATTCGTACGTGACGCAATCATTTTCCCATCTTGAACCATTGTTATGACAAACACCGTTGACCTTGCATCCCTCACATTGTATTGGCACTGGTACAACGTTGGAATCCCCTAAAAGTGAATTGGGAAATTGACATACACTTTTTTAACTTCTTCTTCTATTATTAAAAAAAAAGCAGAAAATAAGTGTAAGATAACAAAACAGATAAAGTATGTAAAAAGCTTAATAAACAAAAAGTCAAACAGACAAAAAATCAGATTTCATCAAACTCAGGAATCAGATCATAAATCATAAATTGGGCATCCATTAGCATGCCGTGCTGCATCCACACTGTTCAAATGTCCTGTTTATTAGACTTTCTTCTTATTGCTGCACAAAGTCTCCATCATATCATTATAAGAATATATAGAAGTATTCAAGTGGTAATAAAACGAGATGAATACAATCCATGGCTAAGATGTCAGAATTTTCTTGACATTCAATGCTGATTATTGAAGCTTAGTGTCTGTAAAAAAGATATGCAAGAATTTATTTATTCAAATTGTCTTTGATCTTTATCTCTGTATATAGTAATTGAATTAAGGTTTATCTTTAAATACTGTACTTGAACGTAATATTTGATATTAAGTTAAAAGAAATACCGGTGTGTAAATCAGGTATTGTAAGTGCAAGAAAAAAAGACAATAAGATAAGTAACAAGTACATTCCAAGATATCCTAGTAGTTATTAGTATGTAGATATATGATGCTGTTAGGTTATATTTCTTTTTACTCTTTGCTCCCAAAACTGTACATTGAACATGTTTTAATGGGCATTCTAATATGAAGCTCCTCTTTCGCTTAATAAACAAATCCGTGTTCTAATTTCAATAAAACAAGGGGTACACGTGCTAAACGTAACAGTTAAATTTGCTATTTTGTACGACACTGTAGATCAATATTGAAATTTCTGCGGGAGTTGGTCGCTTTAACCTTGGAATTCAATTTATCCTTTAACAAAAGTAAATCTATACGTATTTGTACACTTTAAATCGATTAACTTAACACTTTGTTGTTTTTTAAACGTATTTGCTTCGTCTGTTCAAAATTGGTACCTTTCGAACGTGCATTCGGTTCGGTTCGGTTTCGAACGAAACAGCTTCTGAATTTTATTGTTAAAATCGAAGTGATTCTTTCATACAATGCTCTATGCTGATCTGAAAATGTGTAAACATTAAGAAGTTTGACACGAAACAATTACTTTTTAAATGAATACCTTAGTTTTCTTATGTATCCATAAAGGTTACATCAGTAGCGGATGATTAAAGTAAGAGCTATCCTATTCATTTCAATAAAATTAAATAATCTTTTCCTTTTTGGATTATAAGCTCTTCAGTTTTTGATTTTCAAACATTTTGGCCACGAGCTCCATTGAAGAGACATATATTGTCGTAATGTGAGTCTGATACAGTCAAATTGGTACCGTTATATTAAATTATGTTATTAGTGTTGTTTGAATTGATAAACTATAATAAAAAACAGAAAGAACAAAAAAGAGAAAATCAAGACCCGACTACGGCCAATGTGTTCAAATAAACTATTTTGAAAAGAATCAAACCATCACTCTCATATCTCTGTTTTTGGAGATTTCCTGTTCATTAAAAGAGAGGCGACAGATACCAAAGGGACACTCAAATTCGTAAGTCGAAAATAAACTGACAACGCCATAGCTAAAAAAGAAAAAGGCAGTTGAATTTTATAGAAAATTTTGGGATAAATTAAAGTTCATAGTAGTAAACATTCTTAATAATGGATATAAAGATCAAACACTTACATACTCACAGCGTACAAGTGTATTAACGCTATTATTTAAAAAAGGTGATCCATTGTCACTAAATAATTACCGTCCTATTTCTCTTTTAAATATTGACATGAAACTTCTATCATACGCTCTAGCACAACGATTGAAAAAAATCTTACCAAAACTTATTAAAGAAGACCAGACTGGATATGTAAAGAATAGATTTATTGGTTTTAATCTTAGACAGATACAAGATATTATTGATTTTACTGATTTATACAAAATTGAGGGGGCTATAGTCTTTGTTGATTTTTCTAAAGCGTTTGACTCTCTAGAATGGAATTTTATGTTTTCAGTTTTAAACATTTTGGATTTAATGAATCTTTTATCAGATGGGTTAAGACTTTATATGCGATATTCAAACATGTGTTATGAATAATGGTTGGATATCCGATGTCTTTAAAAACACCAGGGGTATACGCCAAGGATGTCCTTTATCTGCATTATTATTTGTTTTATCTGTGGAAATTATGGCTTCAAGATTAAGAAGCAATACTGATTTTAAAGGTATCAGAATCAAATTAGATTGCAAAAATCATAGTATAAAAATTTCGCAACTAGCAGATGATACTACTTTATTTTGCTGTTCTAAATATGACGTTCAAGTTGCTATGAACGAAATTGAAATTTTTGGTTCTTATTCAGGATTGAAATTAAACAGAAATAAAACAGAGGGGTTATGGGTAGGAAAGCTTAAATCATGTAAAGACAAAATTGAGGGAATCAACTGGAGCAATGGACCAGTTAAAACTCTTGGTATATACTTTGGGCATTGTAGAGAGGAATGTGAAAAACTAAATTGGGAAAATAAAATTGAAAAGATGAATAAATTATTTTGTGCTTGGCAAAAGAAATCTTACTATTTTGGAAAAATTTTGATTATCAAAACACTAATTGTGCCCATTTTACTTTTGTGGGATCTGCCTGCATAGTTCCAGAGAAATATTTAAAAGAAATAGAAAAAGTTTTTTAAATTTGTTTGGGATAATAAACCAGATAAAGTAAAAGAAATTCAATTATTGGTCCCTATGAAAAGGGGGATTGGATATGATAGATATAAGGAGTTATTTTACTGCTTTAAAAGCTATGTGGGTAAAAGACTAGTAAATGATTGTGAAGGAGGTTGGAAAATTATACCTCAGCACTATTTTTATAATTTTGGGTCAAATTGGTTAGTGTTTCAAACAAACAGTGGGGATAAGCCAGACGAAAGCATTGAACACATCCCAGATTTTTATAAAGATATCATTAAATGTTGGAAATTAACTGGTGGAGGTCTAACAAAAACCAGAAACATTTACAGATATAAGAAAACAAATATTATGGAACAATAAATTTATTAAATTTGAAAATAAAGCTATATTTTTAAAAATTGGATTAAAAGCGATCTTATTTATTTAAATGATATCATAGATGAAAAGGTTGTATTTCTCAAGACATAATTTTAAATAAACTAAAAATAAATCAAACTGGATAGCTGAAATTAATTTAGTAAAGAAATCAATACCAAAAGACTGGGCAACAATTTTAAAATCGGAAAATTCTGTAAAAGTATTGTTAATATAAAAGAAACCAATTTATATTGAAAGGTTTACCTATAAAATTAGAATCACTATCAAATAAACTTTTATATAAGTCTCTGATAAATAAAAATTTGAACCAGCTATCGGACCAAAAAATGGCTGCGTATATTTGATATACATGATGTGTTATATCAAAACAATTTATATAAATTTTTATTCAGATATTTAAAAGAAAATAAACTTAGAATTTTTAGATGGAAATTACTACAACATATTCTACCTACAAAGAAACTTTTATGCAGGTGGAAAATTGTAAACAATAGTTCTTGTAATTCTTGTACACACGAAGAGGATTATGATCACTACTTTATACTGTGTCCGTATTTAAAACTTTTTTGGAATAAAATAAATGAAGTTTTAAAAAACAGTAAAATAACTTTTAAGATAAAACTAAGGCACTTGGTATTTGGATATAAAATTTCTGACGAAGAATATTTTGACTTTAACTATTTTTTAACGATTGTTGGCTTTTCAATTTACAAAGCCTATTACATATCTGATCAAAAGACAAAAAATGTCAATGTTTTCTTAATTTTTCTCAATGAGTTCAATAGAAGAGTATGTTTGAAAATTAAAAGTAATATTTTAGCAACTATTAGAAAACATATTAATAGTCATATTAAGTGATATTATTTAATATATATTTGATGTACAAATGTAATATGTATTTTACAACTAATCACTACCCTGAGTGATTAGTGGATTTTAACAGGGAACATCAGGAGGAGCTTGGACTCCTGAAGGATATTGTAACAAGCCAATATTTGAAATAAATATTTAATTATGTAAAAAAAAAAAAAAAAAAAAAGGCCAACAGACAAACAACAGTACACAAAACACAACTTAGAAAACTAAATCATATATTGGAAAGAAAAACATGAAACTGCTTTTGTTATATAATAACACTACTACAAGTATTATGCTTGTAACTACATGAACTTAATACAGACCTGTACATTGATATCTAGTAGTTGTCCCCATGATTGTACACAAACAATTTTTATATAGTTGGTCCAAATGGTAGTATGGCATTCTTTCACCATTATGCCTACATCTGCCATATGCGTCCTTACAAGCTGTAACAAGGTAATTAGTGTATTCTTAAGTAATTTTGAAAATAAAGGTACAGCGCGATAATCATCAAAGTTTATTACAAAATGAAACAATTCACGGAAACATACATTTCTCGCTTTTTTGTTCGTTGTCCTTGAGACTTTTGTCATATTATGTTCGATGTGTAACTTATATCCTAAGTCAGAGTTGAAAAACAATTTGTATTTATTAAAATAAATATACTCATTATAATTAACGGAAACGTGCATTGTTAACCACACGTGTCTATTTTGTTCGTTGTTCTCGGGGCGTTAGTCAGAGTTAAACAAAATGTTCACCTCAGGTCTTTAATATCTTACTACTCGGTATTGGTTTTGCTTTTTACTAAAAGCTGAATTATTCCCATCTTTGTCCCGATAGTTGTCGTCTCAAATTTAACAACAACTCATTATCTATATAGAATAGAATCACTCCAATTGTTTCCCCACCAACAGGAATAAAAATTCACAAACAAAAAGGAAAAAATGTCTATTCCAATTACTGAAAAAATGTCTATTCCAATCAGTTATTATAATTGATTTTTGTTAGTAATCACAGGCTTCTTTTACTAGACAAATTTGTATTTGTCCGATTCTTTGTGTCCATTTCGTTCATTAAATATTTTGCACGAAAAAATATCAATAATACATATTTTTATATTGCCATTCTCGTTGGCTGGGATACACTGTCATCACAATAATAAAATAAGATTTGACAAGTATACGCCGATGTGACAGCAACCCAACCACTTAAATTAATAAATATATTATATACTATTTTTCTTATAATGGCGAAAACAATTTTTGTTAAGACGATAGTTATGATAATATGATCTGTCATTTCAACAATACCTTCCATTGAATTAGTGATTGTTCTATGTACATGTAACAATACCTGCAGCTACAACATTAGCTATCCAGGAATTTCCATCTCTTTGGCATTCATAGGTAAAACAGTTTTTCTCCCATCTTTCACCAAATGTTCTACATACTCCATCAGGCTCGCAGTCACATCTTTTTTTATTCGGATGACTCGATCCTTTAATTAAAAAAATATGTTAAAGGAGACGTGACACGATTTTTGTTTTTTTTTTTTTTTTATTAAATTAATAAATATTAGTCTTAAAACACGTTTTGTACCATTTTGCTGGTCAAAACCTGACCAATCGGCATTTTTCTGGTCAAAGAATCCAGCGCTTGTCATAATGAATGATTTTTAATTAGATAACGATCACGTGATCGTGCTTACGTCAGTGGTTACAAGCTGGGAAAATGTCTCCAACTGGACGATGTCGATACACTATGGACGGTATTGACAGCACTTTTCCCGATTACTGACAAACTATAAAGACAATTGACCTCATCAATTTGGGCCATTGTGTGTGGAAAATAACCAAGAAAAGGATATTAATTCTTCATGCGAAGAGTACAAAAACGACGATTTTTCAGACAATACCGATCGGATTGTTACCATACATATTTGGTTTGTCTGATGAATAAATTTAATAGACAGCTTTCTGCATTTGTTTTTATTTAAAAAAAAAACTACTTTTAATCATATTTGAAAATATAAATTTATTATTATTGATGATCAAATTGTTCGGAAACAATACATCACACAACGCGGATTTGTATAGTGAAAAATCCTTTATCACACTATTTCTGCATTAGGATATTCAATTAACAATTTTATTACTTTCCCCCTTTTTATGTAAACAAGTCAATTCAATATTTATTTACGTCTCACCTTATGTATAAAATTACACAATACAAAACATTTATTGGAGGCTGTTGTTTTAGTGATTAAATGTTGACACCTGTAGCGGTTTATTCCTCCTATTCCTACATTTGATAATTTGGTATGTAAAATGTAAGAAATCCATGTAGGAATAGGAGGAATAATTGTACAAACATGGGATTAAATCGGATTAGGTTGTAAAAACATGAAGCTAATTAACTTCAGGTAAATTTAAATGAAATACCTTTTAGTTTTCAATTCATGTGCAATTTTAGTGTACTAACAGTATAAAATGTTGCAAATTATTAAAAGAAATATATATTCTTATTTTTTTTTTTTTGTACTGTTAAGTTATGTTTGTTTCCTCTTATATCACTGAGAGACAATAAATTTTAAAAATAGGCATAGTTGCATTTATTTATTTCATCATATTCATGAAAAATAGTAAATAGCACAATAATGTAAACACTATTTATGGTCCCAAAACCTTTAAGCACTTTAATAGGAATTGTTACAAATACATCAGCAAAACGAAATCAAAGTTATAGGACATTAGTCAACATATAATGCGGTGACAGAAGTGTAAAAAGTCGTCTAAATTTTGAGTTAAATCTCCTCACACGGCTGAAATGGTCTTAGTATCAAGACAAATATGTCTACTATATTTTCCACACTGTCGTTAGAATTTCGTATTGTTATATTTTTCGAAAAGTCGTTTTAACGACTAGAATATATTGAAAGTTTGCAACCCCTTTTACAAAAGTAAAATGAAAACTTGAATCACCCGATATTTTCTTACATTTAATGAATACAATTTTTTCTAGCTATTATCATATATTAAAATATTTTATTCTGTATTTTATCATCATCTAATCTATAAAATTTGCAAAGTTTTGACTCTTTAAAAGTTAAGTAATTTTATTGCAAATTCAGACACAAACTTTAGTTTCTTCTTCATAGTAGTTGTCATTACTACCTAATATTGTTTTAAGCATATAGTACTTCATAAAACTTGTTACTGCTTGGTACAGAGTGCCTGGGCGGCCTTTCTTGTAAGGCAAAGGCAGTTTGAGTGGCCTCTTGATCTGGCAATGTTAGCAGAGATATATGTGATGGTGTACGGAGTAGGTCGTTGCCATCGATGTTAAATCCCTCTGTAAAATCTATCCTACAGCTCTTACTTCTAGGTTTGAATGAAGAGTAGAAGTATCGGCGATGGCATGCCTTCTGGGAGTTGTATGGATTGGTTAAAGAAAAGCTCCAAATTAACAAATAGGCTTGGTCTTTTTCACTTTGGTTAAATTTATACTTTTGTAGCATTTATTCTAGCATCAACGCCATTTACTTAGAACATAGTAAAAATAAATAATGTTCACAGTACAATATAATATCCCCATAAATATTAAAATAAAAGTCGTATTTACAATGAATCTTCTTTTTTTATTATTTATTTTTATCATTGTAATAATCCTTTCCACATTACCTGTACTTACCTGTATTTTAATCAAAAAATTGCTAAAACAACAAAACACCTTATACCAACATCTATTGTTCTTTGTTTGTAGGAATAGAAGGAATATGAATTTATAAAATGTAGGAATAGCAGGAAGACACCCCTGTAGCATACTTGACCAGGTGAAAGGTAAGAAGGCACCTGTAGAGTGATTTAGTCACGTGTTATGTTATTTACCTTTTAAAACCATACATTTTTAAGAAAAACTATCTTATGTTGAAATAATTAATATAGTTATACTACACTTCTTAAGTATGCTATTCCATCCAGACCCTTATAAATCTAACTTCAAATTAAGGAATTACACAAAGTAAATTCAAATTCACTTATTTCCACCCCTCTCTTCCAAATATCATTTAGTAATCAATTTGTTTATTGCTACCAGCAAAACGCTTGAGTCCAGGAAAATATTCGTAACAATGTTCTTTTTCAAAATATTTCTTCTAAAAGGGGTCATTTCAATCGGACTGAGCAGGAAAATGTTTACATGTAACATAATTCAGTCTTCGAGAACATGAGTTGTGTATTAGCTGTACTTGGCTTTGATCTAGCTATCAGTATTTGTGCGTTGTCTCTATTGTTTTATCGTTAGTGGTTTCTCTACTTCGTACCGATCTTTTGAGCTAGACTGGTTTTTATAGTTCTTATGTACAGCTGTAAGACCACTGTCACACGTTGGGAGGGGGAGGGGGTATAGGCGCTCACAAACATACACCACCGACACATTTTGAATGTGCCTGTCTTAAATCAGGAGCCGTATAGATCAGTGGTTGTCGTTGGTTCATGTCTGTCAAATTTTTTTCTGCGGAAATTATTTTGTTATAAATAAGTTAGTTTTCTCGTTAAAATTGTTTCACATTTTCACGTTGAGAACTTTTATAGCCGAATATAAGGTATGGGGTTTTCTCAGTGTTGGAGGCCGTACGGTAAACGACACTTTCTTCATTTATTATAAAGTTTCCATTTTAAAAGAAATGTTTTTCATCATCTGAATCTTTACCAAGTAGATAGTTGTCAATAATTATATTCGATGTTCAATATAATAAAATTGAGAATGGAAATGGGGAATGTGTCAAAGAGACAACAACCCGACCAAACAGCAGAAAAAGAATGTAAAAGACTTATGATTCACATTCTCGTGTCATTTCCTTGTTTGATTTTTATTCTTTTTGTCTAACAATTTCTTATGAAGTTATAGACTTGCAAGCATACAGGAATATTACTTTTCCATCTCAAGAAGTCAATTTAAAAAATGCATCCGTTATAAACCTTTTTATATCGCCATATTCTTAAAAGCAATAAAAATAAGATCTATATACAGGTTGTCTATTAGTTATCAACACTGGTTAGGGTATTTAATTGGTGGTGCATAGGGTATTGTATGGTCGTATTACAGGTATTCATTAAACATATGATCAGGTAGTTGTACCTGTATTACTGTAACAATAATATATTCCAATCTCACCTGTGCCCTCGGCAAAACCAACATCCAGGATGTACACAAAGAGCTTATGAAGTAATATTGCGTAATAACTATGTCTTATCAATCCCCCATGTGGCGTGACACCTGAAGTTTGCAACTTCAAACGAGACCTGAAATTGCGAAACTCAATCACCTGTACCGTACACCTGTGACCTATGATGAACTCATGGCATGGCATCCGAGACCCCAACTCTGGATTCCTTATAAAAGTGGGCGGAAATAAGTGTAGTTTGGGCTTGTTAAAAAGTCCCATCTTTACACCTTCTAAGTCTGCGTGTCATTCGAAAAACAGAAAATATCATGTCAATATTCTTTTTAGTTATATTGTTGAATCCATCGGCATCACACATAATCATTGTTTATCACTGTCATGCGTTTTGTTGGATAATAATCGAAACTAAATTTGTGCTGTACCCATATGTCAATATGAATGAATGTAACCACTGACGTAGTAGCCTCGTTCTGAGTGACTTCCGGGATGGAAATATGCATATTTGACAGGTCGATAAATCGTTGCATTAAATCTCATTAAAATACATATTTTAACAAATAGTTGACACTTATATTGCTATCGATGTATTTTTGGGGAAATTTAAGTATAAATAAACATTTTGAAACACAAATTGAAAATCGTGTCATGTCTCCTTTAAAAGCTCTATAAATGATATTGTCTTCAATGTATAGTTAGAAGAAAAGAAAAAGCATCAAATAAACAAATATTGAGTTGACTTATTTCCAGCACCCGATTAGTTGACTTATTTCCAGCACTCGTTTAGTACACCTTTGATAACACTGATCAAACTCCCTGATGTAAACTCTGACAATCATGTTAAATGAAAAACTACTTTTTGTGTTAAAATATTTTAAGAGTATGATATGTATCCACCCGCAACCATACATCGGTAACACATGGCATGCTTTCCCAATTACTGTGGGTAAAATGGATACCAGATTATTTCTAATGAACAAAAGAAACTAAACTAATTTTCCCAGTGATTTATTAATACGTTGGGCGTTTCCATTCATTTGTGTTTTACAGAGGCGCTACGTAACTGAAAACTCAGAATGTGACGCAATAATTGACAAACGATTTTTTTTTCAATCACTTTTGTAGCTATAAAGTTATCCAAATAAAGGTGATAAAGTATGTATATTTCTTTCAACAACTCTTACCAATGCAACATGTTCAACTAAGATGCAAAGTCAGAATGTCGAAGTGTACTAAGTTTATATAAAATGATATATATGCTACTGAATTCTTTCTTTTTTAGTTTCCCTTTTCTCAATTTAAGCACGTATTATTTGACATGGGTTTGTAAAAGTGAATATAATAGCCCAAAAAAAAAAAAAAAAAAACAAAAAAAAAAAAAAAAAAAAAAAAAAAAAAACAGATAGTATTTAGGAGTAGCATATATAGCTTAACACAATTTTATGACATTTAGTAATGTTGCAAGTTTTCCGCCAAAATGAGAAAAAAAATAAATATGCACGGAATATATTGCTTTCAAAGTGTAAAGATGAATTTTTCTTGGGCTAACAATTGAATTGTGTCCAATTTTCGAAAATCCAAAAATGACACGGAAAGGAACGTAAATAGGCGTATTAAAGCTTTCATATCTCAAATTTTCTACATACTAGTACTACATGTACAAATATTCGTTTGTCAGAAGCTATTGTACACACACAAGTTTTCAAGAATCTAAACATGTCTGCTAAAATCTTATTTCTAATTATCACCAAGAAAAATGAAAGCAGACTTTCCTCGGAAATTTGCTGAAATAACGTCGGTACGTCTAAACACCGCTCAGGACCTCCTGAGTGCACTCAGGACATACAAAGTGCACTCAGGACATGAAATATACGTTTTAGTGAGTGGTCAAGGTATGCATTCGATAGATAATTTTATTCTTCATCTAATAATTTTTGTTTTGATAAAATCATTTTAACATTTAAGGAGTTATTGAAGTTTTCATCGGCACGCGCCATTTTTGTAAAATATGTCAGGCATGACCGAGGATTATATTGAATACCAATTATCATGTTGATTAGGTCGTTTGATCTTTAATAATTAGCAGTGATTAGTGATGGTACTAACCTCATACAAGTAAGCTTGGCAAACAAACAAAATCAAGATGTCTTTTGAAAAATAAAGAACAATGAAGATATATTGTTTTAGAAAAAAACCGTTAAATAAACATTTTTCTTTTTGTTTGTAATAATTGAAGCCAGTTGAGTAATATGAGAAATCTACATATATAGTTGGGAAATTTTCATTCAATTCATTTCATTTAATTAACTTAATAGATAAAAAAATATCGTTATTATTTTCTTTGTATAGATTTTCGTATTTTATTAAAATTTCGTGCAATAAAAGTTTTTAGTTTTATTCTTAGTTCAAAAATTAAGAAGAATAATTCTTTCGTATTTTCATATCTCTAGATATATTACAATAGACTTTAATTGCATTGTTCCACAGTAAAAAAAAAGAATCGGTGAAACACCATTTATAATTTACTTTCAAGCTAACAGTTAATCTGATCACTCACTAAAAATAGCGTTGAATTAAAAAAAAATATTGGTATCATTGCGTTGTAATTCTTATTTATATAATTTTGTGTGTGTGTTTTGTTCTATTTTCTTGTCTTTGAGATTCATTCAAATAATTAACATAACGATTCAATCAAAATTTCATTTAGTTAGATTTATTCCCCTATTGAAACTCGTTCTTGTCCAGTAATAAATCCCTTGAACGATTTTGAAAAGGGAAATAAATTTGTCATACTTTTCATGAATTAAGATTTAGTTTTGTAAATGGAACCCGTTCTTTACTGTAGAAGCCGTACTTGCCAAAATACGCTTTTCAAATAATCAAATCTCATATAGTTAGTGTTCTTTCTCATTTATATCGTTCTTGTCCAGTAATTTCATTCTTGAGTAATACGAATGTTTTAAAAATCCGCATTTAGTAAGATTTATCTTTCTCATTAAAGTTGTTCTTGTCTAGCTGTAATACAAGCCTTGAACGAATTCCAATGTCGGAAAATAAATTCTGAAAAATTAATTTGTCTCCTTTTTCTGAAAATTATCATATTTGGGTATTATTTCTAAATAATTTGTAAGTAAACGAAATCCGTTCAAACCACGACTATGTTTTCGTGCACAGAGTTTGAAGTGCCAAAACCCCAGAAACTTTCTCGTAAGCCAAACCAAAGGAAAAGACCAAGGACAGCACGTACGAAGCCAAGATATTAGACTTAGCAAATCATATAAATAAATACTGATCTGTCTTATTAAGGTTAAATCCTAAATATTGTAATTGAAAATATAGGACCAGTTCATAATTTTAATAAATTTGTTATCTATATCAAGGCTGTGAAAATCTTGAATAAATTTTGAACATTCATAAAAAAGGTTATATCGAATATCGTCATAAAGGGTGCATTCCATAAGGAAATGTTTTTCAGTCTCTACACTGCAACTTTCAATCTATATCTTTATTCTCAATAAACCATATACATAGGTACAGAGAAGACATTTATGTACAATATTTACAATAAGACAGAACAAACAAGGCAATTGATAAGACAATATATGAAGTACATTTTAGCCAGGAGCACATATACCTGTGTTGATAATCTTAATAAATTTACAAAGTTTAATCAGTTTTGATTTGTGTTTTGAAGACATAATCTGCTTGTATTTAACAATATTTGCATTTTTTAAATAATAATGTGACATACAATGCTTCCTGTTTTCTTCAAAGTATTTACATTCTAATATGTAATGAAATTCATCACCAATGTCATTTTATTACATAGAAGAAACAGTCTATTATTTCTAACTATATTGTTCCATCTACCCTGTTCAATAGGGAGCTTGTGATTTGTGGTCCTAAATCTACACAAATCAATAGATAGTTTGTTCCCAAGAATTTCAAAATAATCTTCTTTTCCAAAAATCTTTAAAAGTTTATAATTAAGTGCTTTTGGTGAGTTTTCAAGCAGAGAATGCCAGACTTGTACAAACTGATCTTTAAGTCTGAGCTTGATGAATGAAACTAACCATTTGTAATTTATAAATGACTGTGTTTCCCATACATTAGGGATACCACATTCATTTAAAATAGTCTTTACTCTGTTTAACCATGAAAATTCACATTGTCATTAATAGACATGTGATAACACAATTTATATAAAGTATATGATAGTTTCGTCACTTTACCAGAATTTAATTTCCCCAAAATGAGATCAATCTAGTTTTAATGTCCAAGTCTATAGGATATCTTCCAAGCTCCCATAAATCATGTAAGAGGGTGTTGATGTTTTCAGACCTAATAATAATTTACAAAATTTCAGTTGTACCCTTTCAATTATGTCATTATTTCCAATACCCCATACTTCACAACCGTACAGTAATATTGGTTTCACCATTTTATCAAATAAGCCCAACTGACTACATATAGAAAGATTATGAAGACGACCTAGTCTTAACACTTCGTAAAGAGCCTTAGTGGCCTTTTCTACGTTAAATTGTTTTGTTTTATTAAAATTGCCTGTTCTTGTTAGAATAATGCCCAAGTAGTTAAGTTCATCAACGATATCCAGTTTTTTTTCATTAAAGAAAAATAGAAAATTACATGATGGTCGTCTCCTTGAAAAAACCACGACCTTTGTTTTATCAACATTTACTTTTAGCCTCCATACATCTGTATAATCTAGAAAACAATCTAATAATTTTTGGAGTTCAGGTGCGGATTCGGCCATCAACACAGTATCATCAGCATACAGAATAATAAAAAGTTTTAAAAATATGTCAAGTTTTTCTTCAAGCTTTGTTGACACTGATTTAAGGCCCTCTATATTACAGGTTTGCAAAAATGAATCAAGATCATTCAAAAATAGAGAAAAAAGAAAAGGCGATAAATTTTCGCCTTGTCTAACCCCGTTACTACATGGGAAAAAATCAGACATGGAATTGTTATATGAAATACACGACTTAGTACCTTGATACATATTAACAATTACATTATACATACATCCATTCATATTATTCAAAAGCATTTTATACCACAGTGCGTCTCGCCAAATCGTGTCAAACGCTTTTCAAAGTCGACGAATGCACAAAATAATTTTTTCTTTTTTAATTTTAAAATTTCAAACAATGAATGAATTACAAATAAATTATCAATTGTTGAATAACCCTTTCTAAAACCACATTGGTTTTCGTTTAAAATCATAAATTCTTCAGAGAAAAGATTTAGTCGCTCGCATAAAATTGCGGTAAAATGTTTCCCCATACAACTCAAAATGGTAATAGGTCTAAAATTTTTGGGGTCCAACTTGCTACCTTTATTTTTATAAACAGGCTTAATGTAACCAATTAACCAACTGTCAGGAATAATACCAGTGCGAAATATAACGTTAAATAATTTTTCGTATAATTCAATGAATAAGCCAGATGTCGACTTAATATATTCATTTATTATATGATCATCCCCAAATGCTTTATCATTTTTCAGGTTTTTAATTCCCTTAAGAATTTCGTCTTTTGAAATTCTCGTGTTTAAATTTTCGTTAAGCCTGTCAACATCATTCGGATTTAGAGTTGGAATATTTGTATTTCACAAAACTTAATAACATCGTGTTATTCATTTTAAACGTAACACAGTACTGACAACACAATTCATAAACAACAATAAAGATAATCCAATCAATTTTGTTGATTGGATAATTCACGGCTCAGTAGTTATGTAATCAGTGACACGTGCCCTCATTATTTCATAAGAATTAACATATCTATCTAAGTTCGATTTCAAATTCTACCAAAATTTAACTCTTAAATAAGCAGCGTGTAACGAATATATCCATCCTGTGTGCAAATACGATGACTATAAAGGGTCCTGAGTGCACATTGTATGTCCTGAGTGCACTCAGGAGGTCCTGAGCGGTATTCCGACAACAAATACTGCAGTAACTACTACAATTATTCATAGTTACTTTGTCTATAATATATGTACTAATAATTTGAAATATTATAGTTCAATATATAAGATAATTTCTACTCATTCTGTCATCTGTAATTATAATGTACTATGTATAATTGATGCTCCTGTAGCGCAGTTACTGCGCCTGAGTTTGTTTTAATAAAAACTAGCGAGATTCAAAATAGTGGCCGATTTCGGATAATGACCTACTTCAGCGGTCGGGAAGATATATGCTTACTTTCAAAAACAAATTTTCATTATATATTGCTTATTTTCTGTTTCCCAAGACATGTCTTTACACTTTAATGTAGGTACAAATGTAGTTTTTTTTTTTAGTATTTCGTGTATCGAGTCAGCATCTTCTCATAATTAAAGTCATTGTGAGATGAACTTTAATATGAAATTTTGCTGCCAGCTTGTTGTTAGACCAACTGACTACTGGTAAGCAAAATATCACCTTCCTTTTAGAATCAAACGAGATGCTTTTCTCTAGTAATTTCGGTATATAATACATACATCATACATCTTAGATACATAGTAATTCTGAACATGCACGATGTATACTTTGGCCACTAAATTTACAATATAATCGTTTTCATCAATACATAATCATTTAAGGTAATCCGACAAATGCGAAGTGTACAATCCCCACAAATACACCCATGCTTATTTTCATTCTGTTATTATGAGTACCCCAATCTATAATATAAACATGATCATGTTATTATTTCGCATAGTCCATGAAAACCACAACACTATTTTCATTATTATACTGACTACCAATTTTAACCAAACCTATACAAGATAATCTCAACATATCTTTAAAAATTCTTATGAGGCTTTGTACGACATTTTAATTCTAAGCAGATGACACTGTTAAAGTTTAACTTTGGATTGTACTGCAAATAATCCTTTTAAAACGCGCTCCGAAGATGCAGACACCAATTGCGCTACGCCCCTCCCCTATTCACGTGAGCAAACTATTGACTATTAGCAACAGCTAGGGTGCGTTCAATATCATAGCTGCTACGTAGGGCTACGTAGATTTCGACCACTGAACGTATAGCTAGCCTAGCCGCTAAATAGATCTAGAGAGCTTTAAAAATTCATGCTATCTAGAGAATTCAAAATGGAGTCTGATAGGTTATTATTAAAGACAACTGGATAGCCTAGCTACGTAGCATATCGTTCAACATAGATAGATATCGAAGACATAGCGGCTATACTGGCTGCTACGATATTGAACATAACCCTGGACTGACTATAACACTAAGCTCCACCTATGTATACTCACGTGGACATTCACTACAAAAGTCTAAATGTCTGAAAAGACCACTTTTTGTCTTAATTTGCATGAATTTTTACTCGACATTCTCCAAAAGTATGACTTGTGTCTTAATTTTTCTTGACAAATTCTCATTTATATTAAATTTGTCTGAACTTTACTCGACAAATTCTTGACATTCTGAGTATGGTCTTAAAATTTCTTGACAAATTCTTGACTTTTGAATACTGTCTTGAAATTTCTCGACATTCTTATTTTTTCTCAGTATGGCTTAACATATTCTGAACATTTTGAATTGTGTCTTAAATTTACTTGACAATTCTGAGTTTTACAAATCATGACCGATATTCATGATTTAACTTTATCTTTATTTGTCTTTATATAATATATTGTTGTTTCAAGTTACACTTGTTACAACAAAAACAAAAGTTGGGCATGTAAAATAATTGAAAATTTGGGTATATAAATATTTTTACAAATACAAATATGGCTATGACATCTAAAGTATTAACAATACAAATGTGGGTATGTTGTTATAAAACAATTTAAATGCGGGTTTTTAAATAATTACAAAAATTGTGGCAAAAAATGCAAAAATCAAACATTAAAGGTAAAATATTTAAAGTGATCTATAATATGTATCAAAATATAAAAACATGTGTCAAGAAAGGAAATGAATTTTCCGAATTTTTCATATCTCACACAGGAGTCAAACAAGGTGAAAATTTATCACCTTTTTTATTTTCTTTGTTCCTAAATGATTTAGAAAATTATTTTGTTGAAAATAATATAGAAAGTCTAGATAATATTTCAAATCTGTGCTTGGAATCATTACAAATGTATGTTAAATTGTTTATTATACTGTACGCAGATGATACTGCGTTATTGTCTGAAAGTGCAGAAGGATTACAAAAAACCCTTGTATGTTTTGAAGAATATTGTAAAAAATGGAAACTTAAGATTAACAAAAGCAAAACTAAAGCAGTGATTTTTAGTAAAAAGAAAGTAAAAAGAAATCAGAATTTTATGATATATGGAGAAAGCATTGAAATAGTTGATTCCTACTGCTACCTTGGTGTACTTTTCAATTACAACGGTAGCTTTTGTACTGCACGAAAAACTTCTTGATCAGGCACAGAAGTCTTTGTATGCTCTGTACCGAAAAAAAAAATATATGTATTCCCGTCGATTTGCAGCTAAAACTTTTGACTCCTTAGTTAGTCCTGTATTGTTATATGCTTCAGAGGTATGGGATTTGAAAGTAAAGGTAGCATTCAGAAAATACACCTTCAATTTTGTAAAACATTTTGAAATTAAGAAGCAGTACACCAAATTATATGGTGTATGGGGAACTCGGAAGATTCCTTTGGAAACTATTGTTAAACGTAAAACGGTGTTGTTTTGGAATAGTTTACTATTGGAGAATAACAAATTATCTTCCATTATGTATACATTAATGCTCAAATTACATTTTCAATACCCACAAAATTTAAATGGATTACGTACGTTAAATCCATATTCTAATGCAATTTTATGTAACAATTTTTTCATTGGCTAAAAGTTACCGTCAAATCCACAGTTGACCAGTCGTAACTAAGGAGGGACCCGCCATTTTGATTTCATGAATCAACAAATGTTCGATTACTACAATATTATCGAAAATAAACAACACCTACCTCAAAATCGCTGTTTTGATGTGATTTGATCCAAATTTGAATCGTAGAAGTAACGAAATAACCTTCAGTTTGTAAGTTTTCATTTGTATGACGTCATGTTTAGCCATGACGTCTTTGCCAAAATCATTCATGAAGTTTCGCGGAATTTTATTAAATTTCAAATTTATACATTTTTTCAAGCTCTAACGTATTATTTCTTTTTGTAATGCATTAGAATCGGAATAACAGTACTGTAGTTGAAGAGTTGCCACCGTCAATTTGATTTGACGGTCGCAAATATCCGTTTTACTGTCTCGCTACGCGTCGCCAGTAAACTGCATTTGCGACCGTCAAATCGACAATTGACGGTGGCAACTCTTCAACTACAGTACAGTTATTCTTAATTCTAATGCAATTTTATGTAACAATGTTTTCATTGGCTAAAGTTACCGTCAAATCCACAGTTGACCAGGCGTAACTAAGGAGGGACCCGCCATTTTGAATTGATTAAATCAACAAATGTTCAATTACTACAATATTATCAAAATAAACAACACCTACCTCAAATTCGCCGTTTTAATGTAATTTTATCCGAATTTGAATCGTAGAGGTAACGTAATAACCTCCAGTTTGTAAGTTTTCATTTGTATGACGTCACGTTTAGCCATGACGTCTTTGCACCAAAATCATTCATGAAGTTTCGCGGATTTTTTTTGTATGTCAAATTTATACATTTTTCAAGCTTTATCGTATTATTTCTTTTGTAATGCATTAGAATCGGAATAACAGTACTGTAGTTGAAGAGTTGCCACCGTCAATTTGATTTGACGGTCGCAAATCTCCGTTTACTGTCTCGCTACGCGTCGCCAGTAAAACTGCATTTGCGACCGTCAAATCGACAATTGACGGTGGCAACTCTTCAACCACAGTACTGTTATTCCTAATTTGACGAAAATGGAATTAGTTTTATTTGGCAAGATCAACTTCCATTGGATAAACTGGGTTTAAAGAACATAATTTCACGACAACTGAATGATCAATTTATCCAACATTGGTTTTCCCAAATGAATAACTCTTCAAGAGGTGCATTTTATTCAAAATACAAACAGGAATTTCGTTTGAAACCTATTTAGTAAAGTTGAAGCAGTGTGACAGGATTTATATAGCAAAACTCAGATGCTCAAATTTAAAATTTCCTGTAGAAACGGGAAGATGGTCTGGAATACCAAAAAATGAGCGAATTTGTCATCTCTGTGGAAATGGAATAGGAGATGAATTTCATTATCTATTCAAATGTCAAAAACAGGAAATTAAACTGCTTAGAAATAAATATATATACCACAATATTATACTGCAAATCTAACGGAGTACAAATTAAAACAGCTTTTAATATTTTGTCATGTAGAACTTTACAAAAACTTAGCAATATTTTTAAAACTACTTACACGATACTTATGATTTATGTTTGTCTTTTAGAGTTCGATGTTATGGTAATTTGTAAATTAACATTTTGCTGTATTTTACCATGCATACATTATTATGTTTAGTGTAAATGTATTGAGTATAAAATGTGTTAATGTGTATATATGACGTCCTCTTGTACACCTATGTGTCTGAGGTTTAATAATAAAGTATTGTCTATTGTCTACAATTACTGATTCCTAAATCTGATAAATAATCGCTAAATGATTAAAACCAATCATACTGTAGACATATTTCATTCTACATGCATAATATTCAATGTTAATATGGTAAATTATTGTACCAAAATGTGATTTTAATAAATAGCAAAGTATGATGGTATCCTAATTCTTCAAAGGATTTGTATAATCTTACTATACAAATCCTTGATTTAACTGAAGAAAATTTGTGTAATGTCATCTGTTGCAATATATATTAAGTATTACACCTGGACAGGATGTTCCCCAAAAAATTAAGGTATTCCACACCCCAGGGTACACGCAACTGTCATATGGAAAATTACTGCTTTACCTGTAATCAGCCATGCAACTTATCAGTTGACTGACCATGCCACTACAATTTAAAAAGTTTGTTGATAGATGAAAATGAAAATCATCATTTTAATTAAAAAAAAAAATTGAATTAAAATGGATTTTCTTCATCAAAATTATGAAGTGAAATATTTTAACATAAAAACAAATTGAATAATTTCCCAAAGAAAAATTATTATCTACTCCGGGAATAATAGAAAACTGTATTCATAAAGGGTCCCATCAATGAGTTCTATAGAAATCATTGGTCTTATGAAATGGATCTCAAGCAGTAAAAAATTATGAAATTCAACACTCAATTTTGAACATTGAATAAAAAATGTTTTTGGTTGTTCTAAAAAAATGAATAAGTTTTTGAATCAAGATGGGAACAAATTCTTTGACCCAAACGAAAGTCCCCCCTCTTTTTAGCCACACACATGCACAAGATGAATTGTGGGGTCCAAAAGAGACACATGGTCACATTTTAAAACTGCCTAAAGTCACCCGTTTTAGTAAAGCAAATCTGACTGGCAGTTTTTCGAACTTCAAAAATCTAAATGCTGTTTGTCAGTAACTTTGACATATATTCCAAGTGAAAACAATTAATTAAACATTTAATAAAAAAACAAATCAAAATTAAACTACATTGGGGGTCATTCGAGGTATTCCCACTTAGGTGCACCCAAAGGGTATCTTACTATACAAAATTAATCCTTGATTCTTCAAAGTTTAGGTAAGCGATAATAAAAATGAGTATATAACAGCAATGGAAAATCGTAAACAGTGCAGAATGTATCTGTACACATTTCAGGCGAAATTTATACTGTTGAGATAGTGTCAAGACCGTCAAGAATATGTCGAGATATATTCAGACAGCTTTAAGAATGTCAAGAATGTGTCAAGACATATTCAGACATTATTTAGAATGTCAAGAATATGTCAAGACTGATCGAGACAAGTTTAAGACAGTCAAGAATTGGTCGAGACTAATCAAGACTCTTATCAGATGATACAGGAAGTGTCGAGAAATTTTTAGACAATGTTCATACTGTCAAGACACTTGTCAAAAAATCAAGAACCTTATTAGACAAATTCATACAATGTTAAGAATTTAAAAAAAATAATTCAGACAAATAAAGAATGTCGAGTAAAAATTCAAGCAAATTCAGACAAAAATTGGTCTTTTCAGACTTTTTGACTTTTGTAGTGATAATATCAAATATAAACATCAGTTATACGGACTAATACCAATGGAACGCTATTCCCGAAATAGTTTATTTAAACTATAAGCGAACATTTTAATTATTAACATTCTAGCAGAAAGTATAATAGTTCCAAGATTCATACAATGGTGCAACTGTATACGTATTTTACCCCATAACAAATTTTACTTTTAGGTTTACTCATACTTACCTTCACACATAACATAATCCCATGAACTCTGAGAAACACGACATGTACATGACTCTCCATAACCACCCATGTTTACGATCATTTTATCCCCATGGTTAATACACTTGCCATAACCATCTTTACATTCTACAAGATGAGCAATACAGTCATCCATTATGCTTATTACAATAAAAAACTAAGTTTTTGAAACAGTAGTACGTATGGTGGTGAACTACACGTATTTGTACGTGAAGTAATATTCATAAGTGACAATTTGCCATGTATTCGTGATTTGTATGTTGGGCAATGTAATATTTCATATAACATACATTTGTGACTTAAAGTAAGCGTGCAATTGTATGCCTTATGAAAAGATATGATCAAATAGCCTGTGTTTGATTAAATCGGCATATGTAATTGTCGTAGAAGTTAAAACTAAAAATGGCTTGATATCTAATTCATTCTTCCTTTTATTGCTAAATAGAATGTATTTCGCTAGCATAAGATACATTGTAAAGCACTCAACGTACTTGCATGGAATATAAGAAATCTCATCAATAATAACTGACAAAAAAAGTATAGTTACTTAGATTTATTTTTTAAGAAAGATGGGATTATACTATAACATGTAAGTTCCTTATATCATTAATACACTAAACTTTTTTCTTGTCAAAGTGTCTATCCTTGTAATAGATAGCATTTTATTTATCTGTTTATTGTCCGTTATAATCTCACAAATATGTACATTCGAAAATTCGACTCGGTAAAATAGTCAACATGAAACTTTGTTTCAGAAGAACAATTTTCTTTGATATGCGACTTTACTCTGCATTTGTTTCAATGCTTAAATAAACTGTTACTTACTAACGCCCAGTGTCTGTATTACATCACCAGCACCCACACATCTTTTGGTAATGCAGTTAGATTCCCAAGTTTCACCATATCCATGACACCGTCCGTTATCATAACAACCTGACCTACAATGGTTCGTGTAACCTGGAGATGGAAAAGAAAGGTCTTAATTTAAACTATTGTGTATTCATCAGTTTAAGAAGATAAGGTACGCGTCAAATAAGATAGCAACAACAAATTAAACTTGAAACCAAAGAAGACATACACTAACATTTGAGCAAAAGGAGATGTGGAATATACAAAAATGAGATAAAATCCAAGGATTACAAATAACCAAAAGACGTCGAGAGTCAACATACAGTTTTCAGTTATAGACAATAGGTTAAGCTCCAAATTGCTCTCCGTGTTTTAAAATCAAAATTTGGACATAAATACAACATTCTACAAATAACAAGATCATTAATCTACAGTATGGCATAAGACAAGATCTGACTTTACATTAACCTATTTTATTTATAAACTTGTTACCTTTACGATGAAGATTGGGAAAAGGTTGAAATTAAAAAAAAAAAAAAAGGAAAATATGAACTACAAGTTCTTGATCAAGTAGAGCCTTTATTAATTACAATGAGTTCTTAATTTAGCTAATAAGCACACATTTTACCGTAAAGGATCTCGCAGTTTTTATACTTACCTTGTGTTACAGTTAGTACAGTCAGCAAAAGTAAGCAACTACATGTAATTTCAAACATCTGAAAAATAATAAAGTTATGTAAATTCATAAATATGATTCTCCTTCAAGTCCAAAGGGGGTGTTATATTGGTAAACATACATTTTAAACAATTCTTTCATTAGCAATGTTTTATTATATTGTAATGTTGGTCTTACCTTTACTGTATTTTTTCACTATTTTTAGCGAAAGCAATGATGTGCCAGCTGACGGAGGTGAAATTAGTTTATATATGTTTACGAAATCGTCGTAACTTTATATTTGATAGCTGTAATATCTTTTTAATCTCTTATCATAAACTATGAAATATTTCTCCAAATTAAGTCATTATATATAATTTTATACATAACTACCTTAAAAGTCGCCATTATTGTTATTATAAATAATCAAGTTCTACATGTTTTTAAAATATCATCACAATTATTTGATAATACCAGGGTATATATAACGGAAATAACGGTAAATTACGTGTAGTTTCATAGTTTGATATGTTGAAACTGCCAATCAAAAGGATATTAAATTTCTTGACATTTTGAAGATGTGGATCATACGGCGGATAAGTGTAATATTCTCTATGTATATATTATTCATCGTGCTAAGTGAGATAACATGGCATGATCCTAAAACATTTGCCAGATACTATACCAGTAAACAAACCAGTATTCCAGGTCATAAAACGTATGAATATAAAATAGGTTCTGAAATATGATATTACGTCATTGATGATATACATGCTGATTTATTAGTTTTTTTTATGATTTTTGGCCTAGCAATGCCTTTTAACTCCTTCAAAACTGCACATAAAACACGGAAATAACAGCGTGATGTCATAATTTATACTGTAATCCTTTGGTTTTAAAATTGATATCTGATATTCTACTGTAAGCAGATCATGTAAAATAGTAACCAAATGTTTAAGGGTCCGTGTAACACTTATCAATTCAAAATTTCAAAAAGTTTTCAAATTTTAGTTTTTTGGATTTTTGATCAAAGTTTTAAAATATCAAAATTCCAATTTTAAATTTTTTTAAATTTTGAATTTCACCAAATAATTAAAATTTTAAATTATAAACTTCGTTTTAAAATTTAATAGTTTAGATATTTAAGCAAACTTTAAAAATACTAAACTGAACGTACAGTTTTGATCATTTCGCTTTTTGAAAGTTTGAATTTTTTTTTGATTTTTGATTAACATATAGGAAAGAGGGAAAGGACTAAAATGTGGATACCTGTTACAAGTGCGAAACGGAATAAAAATGGGAGGAAACGAAATGAAATTTACCAAAACAAATCAAAAAGAAAACAATATTTTCTGAAAAAACTAAAAATAATGAAAATTATAAAATAAGAGGCTAACTTGTGACCTGCCGAATGACTTATTACCGGGTTTGTAATAACATGAGCAACACGACGGGTGCCACATGTGCAGCAGGATCTGCTTACCCTTCCAGAGCACCTGATATCACCCCCAGTTTTTGGTGGGGTTCGTGTTTCTCAGTCTTTAGTTTTCTATGTTGTGTTTTGTGTACTATTGTTGGTCTATTGGTCTTTTTCTTTTTTAGCCATGGCGTTGTCTGTTTATTTTCGACATATGAGTTTGAATGTCTCTCTGTTATCTTTCGTCCCTCTTTTGTTTGATCTACAGGGTGAAAAAGAGAAACATGTTTCTTTAAGTCTAACGTCACAGTACCCAAATTGCACCGAGTACCCAAATTGCACCTATTTAGCAAAAAAGCAGCGGAAATCTTACAAGTTTGTTTTAGAGACTAAACAATTTGTATTTTTATGATTTGACATTATGCACGTCTTTCAACATAGCTAATTATATGTAGATATGCGCAAAACTTTCACAGTATATATCAACAGATAAAGAATTCAATGGAAAAAGTAAAATCTATGGAAACGTCGCCATCGACTTCCACAAAAAAGTCTTTCGATATCACAAACTAGTCAAAACATTTACTAAATTTTATCATCGGTACAAGGACGTCGTTCGTAGATATAGCTCAACATGCAGACTTCTTATACGTTCAGGTATTTCACATCCAATCTTTTATGGTAATATTCTTTATAAAGCACTGGAATGTCAGTATTCACCTCAGAAGCTAACAAAACCTTTAAATAGACTTATTAAGAAGGGATATAGTTACGATACTGTTGTCAGGTCATTAAAGATTGCATATTTTGGCTTTAATATTGATTCACTTATAGGGTCTTTGCATCGGAACTAAATACATTTATTTAAAAACCAGTTGTTGGCATGACACGGATTATGCTCTTCTCATATATTTTATGATGGTATGATACTAAACCCCTAACAGGAGGGATTGTGCCTGATATCCATATGATGAAGACATAATCTTTCAATCAGTTTAATTGAGGTCTGGAGCTGGCATGTCAGTTAACTGCTAGTATTCTGTTGTTATTTATGTATTATTGTCATTTTGTTTATTTTCTTTTGTTACATCTTCTGACATCGGACTCGGACTTCTCTTTAACTGACTTTTAATGTGCGTATTGTTATGCGTTTACTTTTCTACATTGGCTAGAGGTATAGGGGAGGTTGAGATCTCATAAACATGTTTAACCCCGCCGCAATTTTGCGCCTGTCCCAAGTCAGGAGCCTCTGGCCTTTGTTAGTCTTGTATTATTTTTACTTTTAGTTTCTTGTGTATAATTTGGAGTTTAGTATGACGTCCATTATCACTGAACTAGTATATATATTTGTTTAGGGGCCAGATTAAGGACGCCTCCGGGTGCGGGAATTTCTCGCTGCATTGAAGACCTATTGGTGACCTTCTGTTGTTGTCTGTTCTGTGGTCGGGTTGTTGTCTCTTTGACACATTCCCCATTTCCATTCTCAATTTTATTCTTTTAAAAATGAGCAAATAAAATATGCTACAAGCATCCATTTCTTAAAACATGAATAGTAAGCATGGACTAATGTCAAATTGTTCTAAATATTTGAAGAAATAAAACAAAACATCTGTTATACGATTTTTAAGGATGTGAATTTAAGCATGGATGCAATTTGGGTACTCCTCATTACAGAATCATGGATCGTTTTGAGGTCGGTTCAAACCCATTTTTCTATGATTCAATATTGATTCAAAATTAAATTGGTGGAACTATGGTCCGTGTATATTTGCGTCCATTCGTTTTTCGTTTTGAAATATCAAAAACAAAAATCAAAAAACGAGAGTGATTTCATTTTTCGTTTTTGATTTCTCAAAAACCAAAATGAAAAACAAAAGTGTTTTCGTTTTTCGTTTTTGATTTCTCGAAAACCAAAACTGAAAACGAAAGTGTTTTCATTTTTCGTTTTTGATTTATCAAAAACCAAAATGAAAAACAAAAGTGTTTTCGTTTTTCGTTTTTTCGTTATTGGTTTCACGTAACAAGAAAACAATCGACATTTGGATTGAATTTCTGTATTTTGTTCTATTTAATTCTCGTTTTACGTTGTTCAATGTTTTCCCTGGGACTATTATACATGTTAGTATACTAGTCCCAGGATTTCCTTTCCTTTCTCATAGTGTAGTCATCCCGGTGTATATACAACTTAATGTAGACAGAATAGACCGCCTGACTTATGAACTGAACTAAGGTGATTAATGATTTAAAAACTTTCAAATTTCCTTGTTTTTATCTTAATAAAAAACATAGAATTATTATATTTAAATATCAAATGAATTACAAATTTAGATAATACAATGAAATATTACATAAAGATGGTAGAAATAAAATGATTGATTACAACAGCACATTAACAAGGGAGGTTACTACTTATCTGATAAGAAAACTAGCCCAGTCGTTAAAGTATGTACATCGGCTATCAGATCAAAAGTATTTAAATCGGAGATGATGTCGACGAATGGAAAAACTTTATCAATCTGAATAGGGATGATCTTTACTTTTAAATTTTGAAAGTTTAGTAATCTATAAGATGATTAGAATTGACGACCCAGGTCCATCTGTCAGTATTACACGAACCTTGAGGACGATAGTCTGATTTTTTTTTTATTAAGATCGTTTGATTGAAAAACTCTGGAAGTTCACAATTCGAATATCGGGGATAAGCATTTAATCATTTTGCCATTCGGGGCCTATTCGTGATGAGTTTTACTCATTTATGAAGGCTCTATATATATATATATGGTGACCTATACTAGAGGGTGTTGACGGGGGATTACGGAATACAGAATAATGGGCAAAAATTATAAAGAATAGAGAACATGGACCAAAAAATTAAAAAAAAGAGAAAAATGCGGTGTTAAAATATAAAAAAATCGATAATAATTGTCAAAAAGTATAATGATTAGAGAAAAATGGCCTAAACATTAAAGAATACAAAAATGAAGGACCCCCATCCAGACCCTCATACTAGTTACCTATACAAACGTTTTTTGTCTCCAGCAGATTAATGACTGTTATTGGTAATCATACGTTTTCTCTTTATTTTTATGCGCTTCAATACTATGTGCCAGCACGTGGTTACTTAACCTAAGTTGCCTCCTGATGACAAAATGGGCAGTTTTTTTAATTTATTGCATCCGTTAGCACATTTCTGGTTTTATCTTTATCATGAGGGTCAGGCGGGGAAAACAACAGTACATTTCACCTGTTGGTACTGTAGCGTCACCCTTCTTTCATTTTCTTGTGCCTGTTTTTTTTTATATAAATTTACACCAGGTTAGACTTTTCATTTTCAAAACCTGTCTACTCCTCCCCCGTGCAAAATATCATAATTTTTTTATGGTGGCCCATTTTTGATAAACAATAATTGAAAAAAAATATATGGCATACAGCTACCGACGACAAAAACAGAATTAAAGTGCCACGAGTAATACTCCCCCACTCACACCTGGCCTTGCGGTCATAAAACTTTCGAGCACGATTTTCGTACTCAGACTCAGAAATTAACCAATCAAAATCATGGATTTGGTGTTTCGAGCACAAATTTTGTACTCCGAGTACTGAGTAAAGTTGTATGACCGAGAGCCCTGGGTGGTGTAAAATCAGAGTTGTCTTTCACATGAAACCATGTAAAACATTGGTAAATAGTTACTTCTGTATAAATGATCGAGAAATTAAGAAGGTAAAAAAACAAAACAAATATTAGAATTAAGACAGTATTCATGCAATAACTACAACAGGGATACAGTAAAATGATGATAGAACAGTCATTGATTGATTGATTGATTGATTGATTGAAAAGGGATTTGCTCATGTAACTCCGACTGAAAGTCATGACCATTTGAGAATCCTTTGTTTGTTGTTGTTATTATTATAATTATTATAATAATTATTTGTATTGCCGTTTTATTTTCACCAATGAAACTTTACATTAAGTTTTGCCTTTGTACTAAACTAATTATATAAACTTCTTGGAACTCTACAATGGCCGTCTGATTACAAATGGACCCGCGAGAATGTGAATTATGAACATTTATTTGGCCTTCAATGCCCCAACTCTTTTCATGTGGGTATCCACTTTGTTCAGTTATAGTTCGATTTTGACAATTATTTTGCAAATCACCAAAGATTTCGATAATTGTTCTGCATAAAACCCTATGGGGAAGCACAATGACATAATTTTCTAAACGATTTTTTGGAACCCAATGACATTGCATAGTGTTGCAACCTGTAATGTGAAGATGTGCATGAAATTGCGGATGTTATGGGTTGGGACTTCGATCGGGTCAAACCAATTACCGGTATTTTAAAATTGGTTTTTGCTGCTTCTCAAAAAGCACGCGGAATTAATAAGTAAAAGCAGAGACTGGTCGGCTCGGAGTCAAAATAATGAAACCGCGTAGGATGACATGTCTTCCTGCGAACTATAACATCGCGAACTAGCACGTTCGGCTCAGTTTGTCGGTCTAATACAAAGCAGGGTTAATAATTCATATTACAATAACATGTTCTCGTCCTGAATATGCATGTTATTTGCCCCTGGACATTAAAAAGCCATCCATCATTACCATTGCATAAAAGAGTGCTTTTGCGGTCGTATAATGGTATGACGTTTGTCGTTGTCGTCCGAAGATATTTGGTTTCCAAACAACAACTTCATTATACATGTAAGTGTATGGATCTTTATGAAATTGTACCACAAGGTTTCATACCACATAAGGAAGGTGTGAATTTATTTTAAGGGTTATTGTCCCAACTTTGTGGGAATTAAGGACCAAAAACAAGCGTTTGTCTTTTTTCAGAACAATAACTTAATTAAAAGTGTATGGATCTCTATGAAATTGACCCCAACTTTCCATACTTAATAGGGATTATTGTGATTGCTTTTGGTGGTAATGGCCCAAAACGTTCAAGAATTATGGATCAAGAAGCGGTAAAAAACTAGGACAATAAATTAAGTATAAGTCTATGAATGAATTAAAAAAAGGGCCCAAAACAATACTTTTCTTATACTTTGCATACTTTTCTTATTTCTTGACCAATTTCAATAGGGTTTAATTCAAAGCCTTGAATTCTTGGGTTTTATATGAAGAATCTAACCGTGTATTTATAGATACTTATTTTGGGGTCCGTTTTCAATTTGGTCCACATGAAGGTCCAAATGGTCCAAAATTAACCTTTTCTTGATTTTAACAAAAAGATAGATGAGTAGGGTTCTTTGCTATGGTAAATCTAACCGTTTATTTAGATTATTGATTTTGAACCCGGTTTACAAATGGGTCCACATTAAGTTCCAAAGGGTTCATAATCAATTTTAGTTTCATTTTAACAAAAATTTAATTCATGCGGTCTTTTAATCGCTTAATCTACGCATGTATTTGCATGTTGGGTATTGGATCATGATGGGTAAATATCCAATTTATTTTTTTAAGTTCTTAGACCATATTCATTCTGTGTCAGAAACATATGATATGTCATATATTTAATCACAATTAAAATTCAGAGTTGTATTGCACAATTAATAGAAAGTGTAAGTAGATTCATAGTTAAAAATAAACATCGCAATAAATTTTAATTTCATAGAAGAAATTATGTATAAATATAGTTCGAAATTTTCTATTCAATATTAGATATTTTGAAAAATTAATTAAAAGTAAGTTTTATGTTTTATTTTTAAAGATATTGCATTAAAATAAATGATGAATGATATTTTGTGAATTGTTTTTTTTCATTTCTTTTGTAAATATTTTTAAGAACTTAGTGGTAGGTTTGTTTTCACTCTGTATAAATTAATTTTCAGAATGCTTTATATTTTTTTTATGAAGCTAACCATTGACAAACTTAGCTGTTATTGTCCATTGTTAAATACGAGTAGATTAAATTCTTGGTACTGAATCTAACATTGTACAAATGTATCTATATTTTGGATATTGAACCACATTCTGTACGTGCCTGTCCCAAGTCAGAAGCCTGTAGTCCAGTGGTTGTGGTTGGTTCATGTCTGTCATATTTGCTTTTCGTTAATTGTTTTGTTAAAAATTAGGCCGTTAGTTTTCTCAACAGAATTGTTTCATATTTTTCATGTTGGTGCCTTTTATAACCTACTATATGATTTGGTTTTTTTCTCATTGTTAAAGGCCTTACAGTTACCTTTAATTGCTTACATCCACCCTATTTGAACCTTAATGGATAGTTGTCTCATTTGCAATTATACCTCATCTCCTTATTTTATAAAAGTCCAATTTCAAACTTTTCATGCAGGTCTTTGACCGCATTCATTCTGTGTCCGAAACCTACGCTGTGTCAAATATTTAATTAAAATTCAAATTCAGAGCTGTATCAAGCTTGAATTTAGTGTCCATACCTTTCCCAACTGTTCATGGTTCTGCATCTGCGGTCGTATCATTCTGTGCCCCGCTGAGCATTATATTCATATTGGCAATTCATTGGATGTGTAACTTAACTGCAAAAGTCATCAAGGGACGGTGGTGCATGGTAAAGTGGGAGTTAGACGCACATGGTATACATACTAGTATTTATAATTTGATTAAAATACCTCGTACCTGATGAAGAGGGGTTAATATACATTGTATTTTACTTTAAATCAAAAGAAAACTCTATTTAATCTGTAATGCTAATAGCACACTTAAACTCTAAATTTCTCACAATGATTTTATACCTCCATGATAGAAAGAAAGATATAGGGTATCCATCCATGACACAAAATCAGAACATGTACAGCAAAAACACAATTCTACTTCTTATCCTTAGTTAAGCTAGATAAAACACAACAGTTTTACTATTTTTATTGTCGTTCTTTTCCTCCATTTTAAATTAACTTATACAATTTGCATTTACTCTCTTCAATTTTTGTTGATCTGCACTGATTTTTAAACGTGTCCGAGATACATATCTTAAGCTAAGACGAGGTCCATATACGCTACCGTATATAATTGATGTCGCTATGTTCTTAACACGTATCTACTGTACAAAAAGAATGTATTTAATAATTGTAAATAATTTTAAAAAGGAAGACTAATGACCAATTTCCCCCTCAATTTTATTCCCACCATTGCCATCTTTAGCTCACCTGCCCCAGTGGGCCAAGTGAGCTTTTCTCATCATTTGGCGTCCGTCGTCCGTCGTCGTCCGTTAACTTTACAAAAATCTTCTCCTCTGAAAAACTGCTTCAAGTCTTGGCCAAATTTAAACTAACTTGGCCACAATCATTATTGGGGTATCTAGTTTAAAAAATGTCCGATGACCCGGCCTGCCAACCAACAAGACCGCCATGGCTAAAAATAGAACATAGGTTAGAGAAAATCTGACATGAGCAAAAATGTTCAGAATGTTGAGCTCTACCAATTGTCCATATATGTCAAAATTGTCAAACGACTTCTTATAGGAGTTATTGCCCTCAAATGACAAATTTTATTAGTTTTTTTTTCATTTTTGCAAATTATCTTGAAAATTATAATAGATACAGAGAAACATTACATATAAAAATGATAAGCAAGACAAGTTCTACAAATAAGTTCAATTTTCGAAGTCGTCAACCGCCTCCTTATCAGGTAATTGCCCTTGGATGATGATTTTTACCTTTTTTTTTTGCATTTTTGTCTGATATCTTAAAAATTACAGTCGATGGATAGAAACTTTAATAAGCAAAAATTATCAACAAGACAAGATCTTAGATGGGTAAGGTTGTACTGCTAGAGAACGTTCTGTGCTGGCGATTCGGTCCTGACTGGTGCTGGTGGGTTTGTTTACATTGTATCAGAACGGCAATAAAACAACCGTCCGTTCTATTGCTAAATTTTTCTCTCATACGTCCTAAGTACCTTGCGAGGTATATTACAACGATTTTTTTATTGCAAAAGTCGTGCAAATTCGCCAAACGAAATTGTCCTGATGATGTGCTGGTGATTAGAAAAACGGTCCTGGTTCTGTGCAACTATGTCCTGGTTCTGTGTCTTTATATTTTAGTTAAAAGTGGCAAATAGTCAAGATTATTGATGCAGGAAATTTGTGTTATTGATAGAAACTATACCTAGCATATATTTGGTGGCTATTTCATATGAGCAAAGTCTATTTTGTTTTAATTCAGTTTTTGATAGGGGGCAAGATCTATTCTGTTAAGGTGTTTTAGGCATTTTAAAAATTTTTGTTAACTGTTATTATGAAAAAATGATCAATGCGTACTGTTTTTTGATTTTTGAATTCACTGTTTTCTGTTTTCTCATTTAAGATCATTTGAATTGCTGTTATCAGTTATCAGTATTTTACATTTACTGTTATCTGTTTTGAGCAAAATAAAAAAATATTGATCTGTTAATTAAACCCCTCTTGCCCCCCTTTTAATATTAAAAAATATGCATATAATTTGCGGGATTGCGATCCTTTTGTATGACCATCAAAATACGGTGTAAAATGTCCTATACCTATATGACAAAGATTTTGTGGTAGGCTTGCAAATGGAAAAAATCCCATCAGAAACCAAATGACGTAGGTGTTAACAACTATATGTCACAGTACGACCTTCAACAATGACACGAAAAATCAAAATTTAAAAGGTTTTGCATAAAAATGGTGAGCATAAATATAGAATAAAGGACTTTTTTTACTAAGTTGATCACGCCAAACTATCAGGTGAGCCTGGACACTTCTTAGATGAGTTTAGATAATAAATTAGGTGTAACCTAAGCATCCTGGATATTGTTTCTCTGACAAATTTGTGCTATACTCTAGATACATTTCTTTTGATACAACCAAATGAATCTCAGCCTTGTTTCTGCGCGTAAGAATCATGTGTCCTCAGCAGCTAAAATCAGATCCTTTGTAACAATTTAGCGTTTACTAAAGCCCCAGTCACACTAGACCACGATCGAACCACGCTCAACGCGATCTAAAATAAATTCAGATCGTGGTGAGGTCGCGGTATGAGCGGCATGAAAATGTAAATATTCGTTGTTTTCACGATGCTACTACGTCCTCGTTACGCTTCGACCCCTCTACGATTATACCACGTTCTCACCACTCTTATTTTGCGACCTCACTACGATTATCACGATCTTACCTCGCTCATCACATTCTCACTACGACCATACCACGATTTATCCGATTGCAACACGATCTTACCACGCTTCTATACTGCGAGTATAGCACGCTCTTACCACGATCATACTACGATCATACTTCGTTCATACCGCGATCTTACTACGCTCTCAGCAATAACGTCAACATCGTGTTCAATATAAATACTGTTCCATTCCTTCTATTTCTGATTATTACATAGATTTCTCGGCAACAACACAGCCATGTCGCCAAAATATACTAGAACTCATGGGCGTGGTGGTGGGGATAGAGGTAGAAGCAAAGAGGACTCTGATACGAATCTAGATCCAGTAGAGATGTCGGACCGACCAATCTAACCTGAATCACAACCTATTGCTGGTCCATCAAGATCAAATAACGCTCTCTCAGTAACAATATAATGGCCTGGTCGTTTAGATTTTGTATCTGTGTTAATGATTGTAGAAGCATTACTACATGTACACGGTCTTGTGTTTCCACGGTTCAATGAGCATGACTAGAACTCGAAATAGTCGTAGTATGAACGTAGTCAGGTCGTAAGAAGAGCGCGATGAGGACGGCATGAGCGTGCTAGAATCGTACTATGGTCTTGAACAGCGTGGTATAAGCGTGGTATAGTCGTAGTAGAAGCGTGGTTGGGTCGTGGTGAGAACGTGATCGCGCTTTCGCTACGCTCTCGATACGATGGTACAGCGACCTTTGCGATCTTACCACGACCTTACTGCGCTCTCAATACGCTTCTACTACGACCTGATTTCGCCACGACCGCACCACGATTGTTTTGAACATGTTAAAAGTTGGTCCATTCTCATCACGATTATGAAGACCTCACCACGACCGTACCACGACCTTACTGCGATCTACACGATCGCACTACGATCGTCAAAATTTGCATTTTTTTCAGAGATCATAGTGCGATCGTGGCCTAGTGTGACGGGGGTATAAAAGGATGACAATTATATTGTGGTTTGTTTTTTGGAATGAGGGAAAGGGAGGTCATGGTGAAAATTGTTAAGCTTGGAATAGTTTTGAAATTCTAAAATTGTTGATAAAAAATAATTTGATGCAGATGATCAAGAATGATCTTATTACTGCAGATGATAATTTTACCCTGAAAACATTTTCCAAGATGGGAGGGGGCTCAGGGAGGATATAACCGTAAGATATAAAAGTTGTACTTTAACACAAAAATAAGATTTTCAAGTTATGCATTTTTAAGATGTAAAAGAAAAGTCTGTTGTCAAGGGCTTTTGATAAAGAATTAAGGGGAAGTAAGTGATCGATGTGTCCTACTTTTGTTCTTTTAAATATATTTCATGAATAAAAATAAACCATACCTAAATTTTAATTGAAAATGAGTGAAAATGAGAAAATGAGTAAACAAAAAAAAAAAAAAAAAAAAAAAAATACCAGTAAGAAATACACTTTTAGTTAAATATTTGTAATTGCACGAATCTTTTACTTTTTGTGTTTCAAACACATCTTCTCTGTAGTAATGACTCATTACAAATGTATTTCACTTCACCCATTTATTTCATTTTTTGATACTGTGCATTCTCAATGTTATTATATCAATATGTAGCCTTAATATGTATAAAAAAAATCGAATCTAAAGCCAGATATATCAAACTTTTTTTGATATTATACGTTTTCTGGACAAGAGAATCAACTCAAACACGCCTGAACGTAAAACGTGTACTCGACTGTCTCTTTACGATAAGATAAGTGCCCAGTTTTAGACCCCACTCCCCTTTCCAAACAAAAAAATACTGTTGCAGGGGGGAGAGATGCAAATTAATGCTTTAAAGATCAATATTATATCTTTTCGTGTATTTATTATTTTTTTTGTCAGTTAAATTTATGAAAATATCTCGTAGATTCATACTATCATTTGAGTAAAAACAAGTATATTAGATGCAAACAATATTAAATAATACACATACATCAAAGGTCATGAAACAGTTTTAAACATTCCAAACATACAAAATTTCTCTAATAAAGAGTTCCATTTTTGGTTTAATTTCAACTGAACAGTGTATGTAATGTGCGAATCCTAAAATGTCATTTTTACTGTATCGTGATGAATTTCTGATGTAGAATGATGAATAAACAGACGACAAATTCAAGATTTTTGAATAAAATAAGAAATAATATATAATGTGTACTGTTTTTATAAATTCATGATATAGGTATGAGATGCGGACGGGTTTTCATCGCGTCTACAGCCATCCAGATGCAAAATTGATACACAAATAGATAAATATTAAGAATAGTTCACGAACAGAGCGTGCAAGAGATTTAAACGTAGCAGTTAAGTTTCATTTGCAGAAAAATGTACCTTTTAACATAATTATTAATGTTGTTTAACTTAAAACAGGTTAAGCCAATCCACGTCACCGGAAAAGCAAAGTTTCTGTTTCGGTCTAAATCTACATCGCATACTAATAAATTAAAGGCAGTGGCTATTCGTCCGGCTAGCCGGACAAATAGTCAAAAATGTCTATTCATCCGGCAAGCCGGAAAAATAGCATTTTTACGGTATTTTACTATTTGTCCGGCCAAAAATATAATGATGAAGATATAACATCGTGATTTAAGGAGATAGATAATGAGTAGTTATGAGAAATATTGTCTAACATCGTATATCGACATCTATGCAGCAAATACACTTTTGAATTAGTTACTTATAGTCTTGGCAAAAAATTGTCCAAATTATTTCCACTCATTTACTAAAACAAATCAAAATAATGAATATACTACAAATAGATATAAGAAGATGTGGTATGAGTGCCAATGAGACAACTCTCCATCCAAGTCAAAATTTATAAATGTAAACCATTATAGGTCAAAGTATACATTTTATTCAGATTTTTTTTATTCTAAAGGAGTTTGGGGGAAGGGCAAAAAAGACTCTCATCTCTTTAGTTGTTCTACCTATGAATTTCATGTAAGGTAAAGAGTCTGACCACTGATTATTGGCTTCAATAGACATCTATAATTCCAAAAGAAGATTCTGAATTTATTGTTTCCTTGAAGTTTGGTTCAAATCAGGTTGTCAAATGATTTTCAGACACGATTTTTTATTTGAAATGTTCGGGATTTTTAACTCGTAGGAAATAAAGAGAACGGTAGGCACGTGTAATCTTCCCAAAAGTAAGATTGTGTTTACGATAGAAAAATATATGTTTATTAAGTTAAACAAAATAAAAAAGGGGGGTTACCCCAACCCTGGTATCCTATTCCGAGTCAAGGTATATCAGTGCATGTTCATAGATCTCTGTTGTAGTAGAACTTAGAAATAATGCATCCAATCATATTTGATTTAGTCATTTTCCGAATGCGATTTGCCTCCATGGGGTAAATCAGCAATTTCAGTTTGATGTCAGGCTAATTTATTCCTCTCAGTTTACATGCATGTATAACATGTATACTATATACGCTATTGTTCTGGAGTCTGCTTATATATAAAAATTTGTTTAAAGCAATCACATTCTCTCTAGTTTTCTTTATGACATCTTTAAATATAAACAACGATCTCCAATTCTCAAAGCGTCCATTGCATACGCGCGTTTGTTATCCGACACCTCATCCGGGACACTTTCAGCGTCACATGACACTTTTATTGATATTAAAGATTTGCGCATACGCAAACGGATGGCCGGACAAATAGAGATTTTTAACTATTCGTCCGGCTAGCCGGACGAATAGACACTCCGTAAATTAAACGTCATTAGAGCTAATTTCCCAATGCTTGTAGTTAAAAGGTGTGGTTGGCCTTGATTGTGTATATGTTGCCTAAGCATTGTTATTAAGATTGAGCAAACGTTTATACAAACAAAGCAAGCAAGCCAACCAAACCTTTAAACCACAAGTGTTAGGAAAATAGCTCTAATGGATGCATTTGAGATAACAAAGAGCATTCACAAAACGATCTTCATTTCACGATGGAATGAGTGGAAACGTTTTCATCTTGCACAAACAATTGACGCTTGGATGACTGGATAATTGATATTTATCATGCCATTGTGTATAAATCTTATACAGTAAAGAAAGTTCGAGCAACAGTCGAGTCACCTTAAATATGCTTGAATTTCTTATAAGTCGGTGTTACAAATAAGCCAATACGCAATTGTGAGAATACAAAGAAATATTGAAAACAGCTTATTGTTACATGTTTAAATGGTTCTATACCACGGAGTATAACCGCCGTGCAGTTGATTCCGGACGTTAATCGCTACATCGCGAATCAATGTTGGTAGATATACCGTTTTCATATTTACACCAAAGACGAATTGACTAACTAACTGTTCAGTTAAGTATTCAATTTTTATGAAAACAAAGTTTACTGCTCCTGGCAGCATTATATATCATTTACATGAACACCATGTGACTTTTTTAAATAGACAGGTCTGTGAATTACTTGTAAACATCGCGAAACAAACACTATGTGTAACTCAAACTTGATTAAACTACAAATAGAGCATAGTTGGTTGGCTCTTTCACTAAATGCGACCGTGTATTTTGTGCTTTGTTGTTGTTAAAATACATAATACGAAAGAGAAACCCGTTGTTTTAATTTTATTTGAAGACATTTACTTGAAAAACTGACCTCAGAATTTTGACACTGTACGATTCATTCTCTTTGTAGTTTGTTTTCTTTCTTTTGTACCGTTCGTTGTACATTCTTGTACTGTTCGTTGTGCAAAAGCCTATCAATACGGTAGAACTATGTATGACACGGCGTGACAAATGTTCAAGGCTTTTTTAAGCGAGTTATAAAACTTTTCAAAGAAAATTCGTCATAGAAAAACGTTATATTCATGGATGTTCTGCTCCAGTAAATTTTCGGATCCATATGGGACAAGCTAATAGCAAACTCACCAACAATATTTGAATATTCATGAAATGAACGTGGTTATACCCGTGTATATTCAAGTAAGCATCTACAACTAGCTTGCATTTCAAATTGTAAATATCATCATCATTAAAGTCATTTAAAAACTATTATCAGTTGTTGTATGTCGAATAATCATATAAAACGACAATGAAAATTCATCGCACTTCCAAAAATTCCACATCAGAAATGATTGCACTTACAGTGATAATTCATCGCATCTATAGTTAAAATGAATCGCATTCAGTAATCAATATTATGGATTCTGCTGCTTAGATAACACTTTTTTGGACTTTAATCCTGTTATTATACATTAAAAAGTTATATTCTAATGAAATTCTGTTAAAACATACATTCAAATCTATAATTTTGTATTTTCAAAAAGTAAACAAACGTAGTTTTTCCCATCATCCTTTATTCTACAATAGGCATACTCGCATACAACGGTGAAAATGAACTAACTGGATTCGCACTTTATATACACTGCTGGATATCGCTCTTAGCTCACCTGGAACGAGGGGCCGCGCGAGCTATTGACTTGGCGTCCGTAATTTTAAAAAAAAATCTCTGAAATTACTGGTCCAAATGTTACCAAATGAATTTCCTATGGGAATCTAGAAAAAAAAAACAATATTCATCAACACACATGACCACTGTTTGTTAAAATATATTCGAGTTGTAGAACTGCAGTTTTTGGTTTATATTCCAAAAGTTCAAGCAATTAGATGCAAAACATACCGAGTAAAAATATTCAACAGGCCAATGTCTATCTACCTTGCACTTTTCAGAAAATTCAGATCAGATACCGAAACTAGGTGCAGCAACATTTATCAGCAAAACAGGATTTTGACCCACACAGTTTCCATTCAACACAAATATATTCTTGTTGCAATGAATCATTTTAAATGCAAAAATACCAGTTGCAGCCTTTAGTTTGATAATATATATGTATATGAATATATGAAGGGAAGCAGGATTTGAAATCCATGACATCTGAAATAAATACTATATGCATTGATCTAAAAATAGACAGATAATTATGAAATTCTAAGTAAAAATTTACTCTCTTGTATTCGATTTTTTTTGCAGTTTTGTTTTGTCTAAACAAATTGACACACAAAATGAATATATTAATATACAAATTTTTGACTTAAAATGTTCGATACATTGGTAACACCGGTTACTAGGATAATTATCCTGTCAAGTATGAATTGGGTAAAATATTTCAGAAAAGAAGATGGGAATATGAAAGCTAACGGGTGGTAGGTGCAACAGGATACCAACAGCTCACATGGCTTGTTAGGGTGGAAGCTAAAATGTGGATCAAACAAAGTCCATGAAAATTTTATTTATTCCAATAAAATTATTGAGATTTTGCTGAGGATTTACCACTTACTGCAACAGGAAAACTCTTAGAATTTAATGCAAAGAAGGTCTAAAGTCTTTCGCCAAAAAATACTATAAATGTCTTCTTATCCTATGTTTACCTCCATGCAATCTCCATCCCTTTATGGTAAATAAATTGAATGGTAAAAGATTATACTTAGTATCGTCCATATGACTTAATAATGTCTGATGTATACATATTTACGGCAATAACTGTTGAGCACAAGATTCACCGCACAGTTTCAATGTTCTGCTAAACCAAAAATTAAAATGTGAAGTTAAGGTTTTACGAAATCTGTTTGCTTGACATTTTAATCTCAGAAAACATGGTTTACCTATTAGTTGAAAATGCGGCTTTGAACTAGCTTTCAGTAGCTGCGAGTACTCTTAGTTCAATAATTTGTGTCTTTATGTTATTATTTTGTGTTCTATTGTTACACCACTGTACCAATGAACGGGGAAAGGAGGAGGGGTTGGTGTATGGTCGGGGGTGGAGAGCGCAAACAAACATGTTAAGCCCTATCACGAGTGCCCAAGACCAGTTGTTGTAATAATAATAATAATAATAATAATAATGATAATATCTTTATTTAAAGAGAGTAACTCATTTGGATTAAACCAATTTTCAATAAGACTCTCTACAAACAATATCAACTACATGAATAAAACATAATTAATCTACTATATCACACATATAAACAATAGATGAATATATACACAAACATAATAACAACAAAAAAACCACCTATAGTATACACTGTGGCTTAACTTATAAAGTGCACACTTTAAAAAATGTAATGACTTGTAAGAGTATTTGAATGCAGATATAGTTTTTGATTTTTTAATTTCACTGGATAGTGAATTCCACACTTTTGGACCATTAAAAGAAAAACTTGATTTGTATAATTCTGTTTTTGATTTAGGGACAATAAAATTATCTGATGATGAAAGTCGAGTATTGTACGATTGTGTACTATTTGTAGGCACAATAAGATTTGATAACTATTTTGGTGCCAGTTCATGTTTTGATTTATACATTAATAATGACTTGTGGTAAAGTATTCTCTTGAAAACGGGAACAATTCCAGAATCCTTAAATAGTTCAATAGATGGTTTACGAATATCGTGTTCGTTTAAAATAATTCTAGCTGCCCTTTTTTGCAATTTTAGTAAACTGTCAACTAAAAACTTGTTACAGTTTCCCCATACTGAACAACAGTAATCCAAATGTGGAAGAATATGCGCATTGTAAAATAGAATTCGCTGGTTGCTATCTGTCATATTTGTTTTTTATTTTTTTAAATTTGTATTTTAAATCAGGCCGAATGTCTTCATTTTTTAATCGTTTTCATTTTTATAGCTAGTATCCGTTTTGCTCGTTGTTGAAGGTCCTACTTTGACTTGCAATTGTTCACATCTTGATCCATTCTATTAAGTTTTTATCAGTCATGTATAAAAAGCAAGTCTAGGTCGTTTTTTTTTTATACAGTCGAAATCTATTGGAATCAATGTATACATTTAGGAAGAAATTAGAGGCACCAGTAGTCAGTTCATCTAATCTCGTATATTTAACTGAAATAAACCTGTCAATCGTTTATTGTCGGTATAAATGTCGCTTAACCTTAAGCACCTTTTAAAACTGTTTTAGTTAGCATATTATGTTGAGAATCATCAATTTAAGGGCATTCAATATCTTAAATAAAACTATTCTAATTAAATATATTTTCATCTGATATTGGACGGAAGATGTTGCCCTTTTATGTAATATAAGTTACGATTATTTGAAAACGCTTATTAAACAGCCAAATGGATGCACAAAAGTAAAAATAGGAGTCACAAATCCGATTGAATACATTCTCTGCCCAATTTTATTGATTATGTAACGTTTGTTTCAAATAGAACCAACTTTTTACCAAAAATCATCCGCACCGTATCAGGACCCACCAGCACAATGCCAGGACCCACCAGCACAGACTCAGCACATTTCTAAACTGAGAAAATGCACAATTTTGATAAATTGCACAGGTTTTTCACAAAATAAATTTTGTCGTGTGGATTTGAGTATAGAAAGCGGACTCCAGGAGCCTTTTTGTTTTATTTTTTCAGTTCTAGATTTTCTAAAAAGACCACCTTTATGTTACTCTTACTGAAACAGTTTAGAGGGCCATATTTTGAACTGTTTGCCTTTGAACCCATAAAAACAAAATTAAAACATATCAACTGTTTCCTTCCAATTTTCATTCGAGAAAACGTCAAAACTCATCATTTTCGTCTTTGTTTACATATTTTCAATTATCACCAGCTCCAGTCAGGACCAAATCATCAGCACATAACTTTCTTTCGCAGGACAACCTTACCACCATGATTTCGCTGTTAAAGGTAGTAGGCTGTCTCTCTTTATAGGAGTGATTGCCCAGCCCCTCAAAGAAGGATTTTTTTACCCTCTTTTGTGTTTTGAGCAAAAACTAGAGAAGATAGAGAGAAACTAAGCAGACTAAATGATCAGCAATACAAGATAAAAAAAAAAAAACAGAGATTTTTGTCATAAATTCTGTCCACATCTACAATGTTGCATGGAGAGTGCCTTTTATTCTATATGCACATAGACCAAGGTGAGCGACACGGGCTCTTTAGAGCCTCTAGTTAAAAAGTATATCGATCTTTAACTAAATTCTAAGTACATGTATCGCAACCCAATGTATGTTCTCTAAGGTTTTAACAATATAATGGGTAATTTTTAAACAGATTACAAAACTATAAATGCCTAAAGAGTCTGCAGATAGTCCAAACCGGAAAAAATTTTGAAAGATTTTGGCAACGTTTAAGTATTTATCGTCAAAATGAATAAACAAAAATAAAGTAGTTAACCCTAGCCAAAACTCTATAGATTAAATATAAACCTAGTGAAGTTATTATGTGTATTGTCTTTCGGATCAAAAAAAAAATTAATTCGAAGCTTTTATATGTATTGTCTTTCGGATACAAATTAATTCATTTTGGTTAGCGTCGCCTGCCGATGTAAAAGTCAAAATCATTGAAAACGGTAGAGTCGATTAGCCCTTGATTGATTTCAAACCAGGTCCATTTCCCAAAAGTCTATCAATCTTAAAGGTTGCTTAGATTCATAGTTCCACATCCCAAAGTGTACACTTTAAAGGTTTTACAATATAACTGAATAATTTTAAACATATCATCAACTTATAAACGCCTAAATATAGCTCCAAATTGCGATTTTCGCAAATGTTTATTTTTTAGTATTCATTCCTAAATCGTATAAGAAGGTCATCGTTAACCAAAACCAAAATTGTGTTTAAAGGAAAGCTATATGTTTTGTCTTTCGGACACTAATTCATTTTGGCTATTGACGTCCTTCGATTCAAAATTTGACAAAAACATGTAAAAGCAAATTTGTATCTTCAACAGCATGCAACTTGTAACGCTGAATAGCATTGTGAGTTTATGGAAATGTATGTGTAAAATTGTTAAAATAAAATTGAGAATTGAAATTGGGAATGTGTCAAAGAAACAACAACCCGACCAAAGCACAGAAAACAGCCCAAGGCCACCAATTGGTCTTCAACACAACAAAATCCCGCACCCGGAGGCGTGCTTCAGATGGCACATAAACAAAAAAGTATACTAGTTCAGTGAAAATGGACGTCATACTAAACTCGGAAACCTATACATGAATTAAAATTACAATATTTCAAATATATAATTTAAACTTTTTAGTATTACATTTCAAGTATGATATAGATATGAAAAACACATTTCGGACCCTGTGAGTGAAAAAGCTATTGAGAATTAGGCTCTAACCCTTTGCAATTTTGTATTACAATGCCTTCAACAGAAACACATAGCACTGAATAGTATTTTGATTTCAGGGAATGTGTAAAACTTTGACACAATAGATAACGTCATCTTCAATTTTCAATGTGCAGACCAATTTTCGATTTTGAACCTTTGAGTGAAAGTCCAGGAAAATTGGCCCCGTCGCTTTCAAATATCCCCCCCCCCTTTTCCTAAAAGATGAAGAAAAGCCACATGTTTCTCAAGGGCCTGTGCTTTTGGCTATTTCTGTGGTTGACCCAACATGCTGTCAACAATTCAGTTTCGATGCTTTACTGCTTGAAAAAAAAAAAAAAAAAAAAAAAAAAAAAAAAAAAACAACAACAATGGTCCAACAAGTTCACGGTTATGAATGATTATCAAAATATCTCGCAAAGTCGAACCCAACAAAATAAACCACCTAGTATTGAGGCAAAATAATAAGAAACTGATCAAACCCAATTAGTCTCACAACCTTATGTTTTGTGATTTGCGATTTAATAAAAAAAGTCGTAGCAATCTTATCGCATATTTTATATTTTGATATAAATCAAGTAAGGCGGGAAGCCGAGCATCGTGCTAGACATCTTTTTTTGGATTTCTTCTTAATGACTCATAAAATGACCTACTAAACCTCGACTTGGGGTGAACTTTTTTTTTAAATAATCTAAATAGCGTATGCATATTACCGTCTTGAATGTTCGTGTAATATTGGCTGAGTGGCCTCAGTCATCATGCAATTCTAATAATCTTAGATAACCAACCTTTCAAAACTTAAAAGTAAAGTTCATCTTTATTGTTCAGATTTATAAAGTCTTTCACATTCGTCGACATTATCTCCGATTTAAATACAGTAACTATTGATCTGATAGCCGATGTGCATAGCTAGTTATCTTATCAGATAGGTAGTAACCTCCCTTGTTAATGTGATGTTGTAATCAATCATTTTATTTTTACCATCTTTATATAATATTTCATTGTATTATTTAAATTTGCCATTCATTTGATAATTAAATATAATAATTCTATTTTTATCATCGATAAAAACAAGGAAATGTGAAAGTCTTTGATTCATTAATCACCTTAGTTCAATTCATAAGTCAGGCGGTCTATTCTGTCTATATGAGTAAATACGCCTGGATGATTACACTATGAAAAAGGAAAGGAAAACAACGAACAACGTAAAACGAGAATTAAATAGAACAAAATACAGAAATTCAATCCAAATGTCGATTGTTTTCTTGTTAAGGTGGTATGGGAGTCTAAAATAAAAATGATAGAATTTGTTCATACTTTGCCAAAACGTAGTATCTATTGATATATGTTCAAAATATAATAAAAAGATAGGTCACCGTGCATTTTTCAAGCTACAGGTTGTGACAAAATGACACATTTTGTATGGATTATACAGGAAAAACACCATTTTGTGAATAGAAACTAAACAAAATGATAGAATTGTAAAATAAATTAGGAAAAGGTAGCTTTCAGACAATGCTTTGAGAATATCAAAAGAAAAGATAGGGTCACCGTACGTTATTTCCGGCTAAAATACAAAATAGGAAAATTCCATGTAGATTCCTTCAGAAAATGCACTGTTTTAGAGTTACTTTCCCTTAAAATGCCAATTTAAAACATTTAAAACAACCAAAATAATCTACACTTGTAAAATATTAATATTTATAAGTTATATTCTTATAAATTGGTTTTTAAATGAAAATTCACATTAAATATCTGCATTCCTGCATCAAATTTTGCTAACTTAATAGAAAATCTGGACCTTAGGTTCTCTGTTTTAACAATCCAAGATGGCGGAAGACACCCATACCACCTTAAGTGAAATCAATAACGAAAACGAAAACACTTTTGTTTTGTCATTTTGGATTTTGATAAATCAAAACGAAAATGAAAACACTTTCGTTTTCCGTTTTGGTTGTCGAGAAATCAAAACGAAAACGAAAACACTTTTGTTTTGCATTTTGTTTTGAGAAATCAAAACGAAAAATGAAAACACTCTCGTTTTTTGTTTTTTGTTTTTGATATTTCAAAAAACGAATGGACGCAAATATACACGGACCAATTATATAGTAAATAAGGATACATCTACAAAATAACCCCAGAATGGAAACTTTTGTCTGGACCATAAATAAACGTAGGGGGAAAAACTGTCAAAATAGGTGCAATTTGGGTACCGTCACGTTACAAAATAATTAGTAAGACCTGATTTTGACACACTTTGATTCTCTATATATATGAACAATATGCAGATATTACTTGTCGACTTTGTGATTACTGCTATTTTTAGACAGCGAATAACAGGAAACAGGATATTCGATTTTTGAAATAAGGGATAGTTCCGTATTTGTTATTTGCACTTTTGTAAGTTATCGTGCGACAATCAACTTTGAGTAAAATATAAGTACGCAGCCACGTCCAGTCAGAATTTGCCACGCTCTCTGCACGTTACGAACCGTAACAACAACTCTTTGAGTGGTTCGTTGATTGCAAAGTTTCTGTCCCTATTCAATATACCCTCATTTTCCAGTGGCGATCTAAATTTGCCGACCTTCATCCTGAACGGACTCTATTTAATGGACCTACTTATTGTATTTATTGTTAAGTTGTTATAGTCCTGAACATGCATGGAATATTTGCCACTGGCAACCAACAATCAATCATTTAAAATAGGCCGTTTATATATAAATTATAAAAAACTCAGGTTTCAACTCCCTCGGGCAAAGTTTCCCTTAGATGAATCTGTTATTTTTAATGTCCCTTTTGGCCATACACCTCTTCAATTGTTTCAGTTCTTATATTTACTTGGCTTCCAAATATTCTGCTTTGAGCGTTCCGGATGTAGGTAAATACAGAAAAGCGCTTCGGACGTATGCAGTCAAATGTTGTTTAAATTTTTATTGGATATTCCATTCACTTCATATGTTATTGTCAACGGGAAATAGTACATGGGTGGATTAAGGTTTTTGTTACTGTAATCCAATTTATTGCGGGGAGTTCTCTTTTAGTAGAAAATTTGTTGTTTTATATTATTTTTTTCTGATTTTTCACTGCTATTCCTAAGTTTTCTTATTCCTATTTTTAAAACTCATGAGTTCGCCTCTGTAATATGTATCAATCATTTTATTATTGACTGTAAATACAAAGTTAGCATGAGATTGAACTGAAAAGACTATGAATCCCCTGTACTCGGTGCTAAAGACCGTTTGAAAAAGCACCCAGAGATTTCTTATATATCGTAATACTGCAAGGTTATTGTAAAATATTTTCAGTACAGAAAATTAACATTAAATCGAAAAAGTTAAATTTGATCAATATTGAAATATATTTAGTGACTTCATGGGAATATTTAGTATTGTTCTTCACTATAGATAACAGTTGAAATCTAGATAAAAAAGTTTTTTAATGCAAAGAATGCTTTCTTTCGTATTCGCATTTTTTCTTTAAATAAAACCCCGGCCCATTTGTTAAAAAACTAGGACGTTTTAAAATTTGCTCTCGAAAAACCAGGGCAATGCAAAACGCTAAATTTTAAGTTAAATTCAAGGAAATAGTTTTTGCCTTAAATATTTATAGCATTCAGAATAAGATGAACAATCAGGAATAAATCATTATACTTGCGAAATAGCAGTTAATCGATCTGATTGCATTTAATATCACTCGAAAATACAATATCTCAGTCGGACACTTTACCTATAGTTTTACATGACATAATAAAATAAGACAACCAACGACCAAAATTATGCTAAATCAACAAAGGAAACGTATATATGACAAAAATCACCCAAAATAATTTACCATTAAAATTGGTCACTTAACTTTCTAAAATGTGTATCGCTTCGGCTGTTGTCTGCTCTTTGGTCGGTTTGTTGTCTCTTTGACATATTCCCCATTTCCATTCTCAATTTTATCGCTGATATGAACTTATAAAACATAATATCATTTAAATTGCTGTTTTGTTTAACAATGTGTTTTCTTTTTCAAAATATATTAAATTGGACTGGGCAACAGGCTATGTATCTACAAGCCTCTCCAAGACAGAGAAAACATCACATGCACAAACTTATGACAACACAAACAAATATTTCATTATCATTAACATTGCATGGTGTTGCTCATGTTATTAAAACTAAGGGCACGCATTAATCAAAATGCCCACAGCTCATATGGATAGAATGGCGCTTTATGTACAGCGGCAACTATTACATGGATATTCAGACTGGAATGTTTATGTGATATGTTTATGTGGTATGAATTCATTTAACTTTCAGAAGACTATCACGCTGAGTTTGATATAAATGGTCTACCTCTTAGCATTATCCTGGCTCCAAGCTTCTAATAATTGGTCTAAATCTTAAAGACAGCATGTATAGCGGATAAGCAGTGTAAAGCAGATACTTATATGAAAAACAAATCCAATTCACAACCTCCCACATTTGAGGCTACGTTCATTGCGACACCACTGATTCGGTATTTCAGCTACCGTACCAATACTTGAAATTAATAATAAAAGGCTATATATGATCGTCATAAAATCGATAAAAGGCTAAAGATGATCGTTCAAAATGTACGTTCAATGATTCTATCAGCCGATATGGATGCAGGTAGTAAGAAGCCGAAAAGCAAAATAGAAAATCTGACTTCAAATTTGAGGGAATTCAACTTTATTTAACCATTTTGGTTGAATCAGTATTGCTTAACATACATATTTACATACTCAATCGTACCACATTATTCGACTTACTGCGACTTGGTCAGTTTTCACTGTTCTCCTAAATTTCTGGGCGCTTTATCAAGCAAGTGACGTTTGGGCAAAAGTGTAAAACACAACACCATTGTTAAATCGGAGTAGACTTTCCAATCTGGAATTCCTTTTGTCCATTACGACCAATAAATTCGAAATTCGCTGTTATCTTTTGATTGATTGTGATAACCAAATAGTTCTAAATAAATTATCTGAAATGCTTAGCTTCTGTTGGAGATTTGTTATTGTAGGTAAAGTTAACCTGTTTGATGGAGTTTGAAATAGGTTCGGGAATTGTGTGTTTTTTTTTTTAAATAGTTACCTTAAAAATTTCAGTATTTTGATATATCATGTGATGTCCGATTTGTTTAAAGAAATAAAGCCTCTTCCTTAAATATGTGTTTTTGCAATTAAAAATGATTCAACTCTTTTTGTTCTTTTTTTATTCCTACTTAAGAATGACCACAATCAAAGTGTTTCTTTCTTTTTTTAAATTAAGTCTCCGCTCTTTAGAAATATTTATTTGTATTATTCAATTTTCTCGGCTTTGATGCCCGTCTGCCTCTTGTTTTATTTTTTACCTTGATTGATAATTAAACATGTTCATTTCGTTTCGTTTGCTCTAGTTTTCTTTTGTTTAATTTTATTTACTTTTGTTTTGTCATGAAGTCATTAAATAGTCATGCTAACTTTGTATTTACAGTCAGTAATACAATGATTGATACATATTACAACTAGGGATAAGAAAACAATTGAAGAGGTGTATTGCCAAAAGAGACATTAAAAATAGCAAAATCCATCTAAGGAAAACTTTGTCCGAGGGAGTTGAAACCTGAGTTTTTTTATAATTTATATATAAACGGCCTATTTTAAATGATTGATTGTTGGTTGCCAGTGGCAAATATTTCATGCATGTCCAGGACGATAACAAATTAACAAATTAACAATAAATACAATAGGTAGGTCCTGTAATAGAGTCCGTTCAGGATGAAGGTCAACAAATTTAGATCGCCACTGGAAAATGAGGATATATTGGATATGGACTGAAACTTTTCAATTAACGAACCACTCAAAAAGTTGTTGTTACGGTTCGTAACGTGCAGAGAGCGTGTCACTCTCTCTACACGCCCCATTCTTACTAGACGTGGCTGCGTACTTGTATTTTGCCCAAAGTTGATTGTCGCACGATAATTTACAAAAGTGCAAATAACAAATACGGAACTATCCCTTATTTCAAAAATCGAATATCCCGTTTCCTTTTATTCGCTATTTAAAAAAAGCAGTAATCACAAAGTCGACAAGTAATTTCTGCATATTGTTCATTTAGTTAGAGAATCAAAGTGTGTCAACATCAGGTCTTCTCAGAAATATATTTCTCTTTTTCACCCTGTAGATCAAACAAAAGAGGGCGAATAGACAAACAATAGTACACAAAACACAACATAGAAAACTAAAGACTGAGCAACACGAACCCCACCAAAACGGGGTGATCTCAGGTGCTCCGGAAGGGTAAGCAGATCCTGCTCTACATGTGGCACCCGTCGTGTTGCTCATGTTATTACAAACCCGGTAATAAGTCATTCGGTAGGTCACAAGGTAGCCTCTTGTTTTATAATTAGGTCTTTCCACCTTTCCGTGGAAAGACCTATTGATTTTGTTCTGATTACTATTATTAGGTCTTTCCACCTTTCCGTGGAAAGACCTTTTGATTTTGTTCTGATTATTATTAGGTCTTTCCATCTTTCCGTGGAAGGACCTTTTGATTTTGTTCTGATTATTATTATTATTTAGGTCTTTCCACCTTTCCGTGGAAAGACCTTTTGATTTTGTTCTGATTATTATTATTAAGGTCTTTCCTTTTCCAAAAGGGAAAGACCTTACTGTATTCTTCTGATTATTAAGGTCTTTCCTTTTCCAAAAGGAAAGACCTTACTGTATTCTTCTGATTATTATTATTATTATTAAGGTCTTTCCTTTTCAAAGGAAAGACCTTACTGTTTTCTTCTGATTATTATTAAGGTCTTTCCTTTTCCAAAGGAAAGACCTTACTGTATTTCTTCTGATTATCAAGGTCTTTCCTTTTCCAAAAGGAAAGACCTTACTGTATTGATTATTATTATTATTATTAAGGTCTTTCCTTTTCCAAAAGGGAAAGACCTTACTGTATTCTTCTGATTATTATTATTATTATTATTATTATTATTATTCTTTTGTTCCGCCAAACTTTGACAAGATTTGCCTCCGTAACCGTAAGACATGTCGCTTTCAGGTTCACACTTTGTATCGGTGTCATGAATACCTATCTGGAACTCACCCTGTGAATCAAAAATTTTGTCGGTTCGGAGTAATCCTCCGAAACCAAAAACCTTGTTATCATTTAAACACCGTAACCGTAATAGGTAGAAAAAACCGAAGGGTGAAATTTGTTCAGGACCAGACCCCGGTTCTTCGTTACATTTGGATCGAAAAGATTCAACGACTCATTGGTAGGGTTATGCCCCTTTGAAAATTAACCGCAGTCGGTTGGCCCCCAAAACTCAGAAACCGTAAGTCGTAGACACCTAGGATCTTCACCAATGATCATCAATTGATGTGACTCTGAAAAATATCCCAAGGTCAAATTTGTATGTTGACCTTGACCTTTGACCTACCACCTTGTTATGGGATAATCTCAGAAACCATTATACTTACAGAAGTTTTGAATAGTGGAAAATGTTTGGGTCATTAAGTCGCAACTTCGTTACATTTTGACCGAAAAGATTTGACCTTTCTGTAAGGGGCATAACCCCTAGTTTATGTTTCTAAAAAGACAAAATCAGCTTTTAATGTTAAACCAAAGGTCCTAGACCCATGGGGTCTTCAACAATGACATTTGGGACCAATGACCTTGACAAAGGTCACAAGGTCAAGGTCAAGGTCATGTCCCAGATAGTGAATTATGTGTTTTGACCTTATTTAAAGCATTTTTAGTGTGTTTTAAAGCTTTTAAGGTTGACCTTGACCTTTGACCTTTCAACATTTTATTAGATATCTCAAAACGATTATACTTACAGAAATAGTAAATAGTGAAAAATGTTTAGGTGACTAAGGCACAACTTTTTACATTATGACCGAAGAGATTTGACATATCATTAAGGGCATAACCCCGTTAACGCTTTCTGAAAAACTAAATTAGCTTTAACTTTTGAACTAAAGGTCCTAGACCCATGGGGTCTTTATAATAACATCGTGGACCAATGACCTTCACAAAGGTCACAAGGTCAAAAGTCAAGGTCATGTCCTAAATAGCGAATTTGTTGTTTTTGTCATATTTTAACGGTTTTAAGTGTGTTTAAGAGCTTTTCAATGCATTTTACATCTATTTGGACATATATTTTACATTACAAAAGGAAAGACCTCTCAATTGTTCAAGAACAATCGACATTTAATTAAGGTCTTTCCTTTTCCAAAAGGAAAGACCTTACTGTATTTCTTCTGATTATTATTATTATTATTATTATTATTCTTTTGTTCCGCCAAACTTTGACAAAATTTCCCTCCGTAACCGTAAGCCATGTCGCTTTCAGGTTCACACTTTGTATCGGTGTCATAAATACCTATCCGGAACTCACCCTGTGAGTCGAAAAATTTTGTCGGTTCGGAGTAATCCCTCCGAAACCTTAAAACCTTGTTATCATTCAAACACCGTAACCGTAATAGGTACAAAAAACCGAAGGGTGAAATTTGTTCAGGACCAGACCCCGGTTCTTCGTTACATTTGGATTGAAAAGATTCAACGACTCATTGGTAGGGTTATGCCCCTTTGAAAATTAACCGCAGTCGGTTGGCCCCCAAAACTCAGAAACCGTAAGTCGTAGACACCTAGGATCTTCACCAATCATCATCAATTGATGTGACTCTGAAAAATATCTCAAGGTCAAATTTGTATGTTGACCTTGACCTTTGACCTACCACCTTGTTATGGGATAATCTCAGAAACCATTATACTTACAGAAGTTTTGAATAGTGGGAAATGTTTGGGTCATTAAGTCGCAACTTCGTTACATTTTGACCGAAGAGATTTGACCTTTCTATAAGGGGCATAACCCTAATTTATGTTTCTAAAAGACAAAATCAGCTTTTACTGTTAAACTTTTAAGGGTTTAAAGTGTGTTTTAAAGGTTTTAAAGGTCCTAGACCCATGGGGTCTTCAGCAATGACATTAGGGACTAATGACCTTGACAAAGGTCACAAGGTCAAAGGTCAAGGTCATGTCCCAGATAGCGAATTATGTGTTTTTGACCTTATTTAAAGGATTTTTAGTGTGTTTTGAAGCTTTTTGAGGTTGACCTTGACCTTTGACCTTACAACATTTTATTGGATATCTCAAAAACGATTATACTTACAGAAATAGTAAATAGTGAAAAATGTTTAGGTGACTAAGGCACAACTTTTTTACATTATGACCGAAGAGATTTGACATATCATTAAGGGGCATAACCCCAATGAACGCTTTCTGAAAAAACTAAATTAGCTTTTACTCTTGAACTAAAGGTCCTAGACCCATGGGGTCTTTTAAAATGACATCGTGGACCAATGACCTTCACAAAGGTCACAAGGTCAAAAGTCAAGGTCATGTCCTAAATAGCGAATTTGTTGTTTTTGTCATATTTAACAGTTTTATCTGTGTTTGAGAGCTTTTCAATGCATTTTACGTCTATTGGGACATGTATTTTACATTGCGAAAAGGAAAGACCTCTCAATTGTTCAAGAACAATTGACATTTTATTATTATTCTTTTGTTCCGGCAAACTTTGACAAAATTTCCCTCCGTAACCATAAGACGTGTCGCTTTCATGTTCACACTTTGTATCGGTGTCATAAATACCTATCCGGAACTCACCCTGTGAGTCGTAAAATTTTGTCGGTCCGGAGTTATTCCTCCGAAACCTAAAAACCTTGTTATCATTCAAACACCGTAACCGTAATAGGTACAAAAAAACCGAAGGGTGAAATTTGTTCAGGACCAGACCCCGGTTCTTCGTTACATTTGGATCGAAAAGATTCAACGACTCATTGGTAGGGTTATGCCCCTATGAAAATTAACCGATGTCGGTTGGCCACTAAAACTCAGAAACCGTAAGTCGTAGACACCTAGGATCTTCACCAATGATCATCAATTTATGTGACTTTGAAAATGCTTCAAGGTCAAATTTGTATGTTGACCTTGACCTTTGACCTTACACCTTGTTATGGGATAATCTCAGAAACCATTATACTTACAGAAGTTTTGAATAGTGGAGAATGTTTGGGTCAATAAGGCGCAACTTTGTTACATTTGACCGAAGAGATTTGACCTTTCTATAAGGGCATAACCCTAGTTTATGTTTCTAAAAGACAAAATCAGCTTTTACTGTTAAACCAAAGGTGCTAGACCCATGGGGTCTTCAACGATGACATATGGGACCAATGACCTTGACAAAGGTCAAAAGGTCAAAGGTCAAGGTCATGTCCCAGATAGCGAATTATGTGTTTTGACCTTTTTAAGGGTTTAAAGTGTGTTTTAAAGGTTTTAAGGTTGACCTTGACCTTTGACATTACAACATTTTATTGGATATCTTAAAAACGATTAATCTTACAGAAATAGTAAATAGTGAAAAATGTTTAGGTGACTGAGGTGCAACTTTTTACATTTTGACCAAAGAGATTTGACATATTCTTAAGGGCATAACCCCGTTAACAGTTTCTGAAAAACTAAATTAGCTTTAACTCTTGAACTAAAGGTCCTAGACCCATGAGGTCTTTTAAATTGACATTGGACCAATGACCTTCACAAAGGTCACAAGGTCAAAAGTCAAGATCATGTCCTAAATAGCGAATTTGTTGTTTTTGTCATATTTTACAGTTGTATATGTGTGTTTGAGAGCTTTTCAATGCATTCTACGCCTATTGGAACATTTATTTTACATTACGAAAAGGAAAGACCTCTCAATTGTTCAAGAACAATTGACATTTTAATTATTATTCTTTTTGTTCCGCCAAACTTTGACAAAATTTCCCTCCGTAACCGTAAGCCATGTCGCTTTCAGGTTCACACTTTGTATCGGTGTCATAAATACCTATCCGGAACTCACCCTGTGAGTCAAAAAATTTTGTCGGTTCGGAGTAATCCCTCCGAAACCTTAAAACCTTGTTATCATTTAAACACCGTAACCGTAATAGGTAGAAAAAAACCGAAGGGTGAAATTTGTTCAGGACCAGACCCCGGTTCTTCGTTACATTTGGATTGAAAAGATTCAACGACTCATTGGTAGGGTTATGCCCCTTTGAAAATTAACCGCAGTCGGTTGGCCCCCAAAACTCAGAAACCGTAAGTCGTAGACACCTAGGATCTTCACCAATCATCATCAATTGATGTGACTTTGAAAATATCTCAAGGTCAAATTTGTATGTTGACCTTGACCTTTGACCTACCACCTTGTTATGGGATAATCTCAGAAACCATTATACTTACAGAAGTTTTGAATAGTGGAAAATGTTTGGATCATTAAGTCGCAACTTCGTTACATTTGACCGAAAAGATTTGACCTTTCTATAAGGGGCATAACCCCTAGTTTATGTTTTTAAAAAGACAAAATCAGCTTTTACTGTTAAACCAAAGGTGCTAGACCCATGGGGACTTCAACGATGACATTTGGGACCAATGACCTTGACAAAGGTCACAAGGTCAAAGGTCAAGGTCATGTCCCAGATAGCGAATTATGTGTTTTTGACCTTATTTAAAGGATTTTTAGTGTGTTTTGAAGCTTTTTAAGGTTGACCTTGACCTTTGACCTTTCAACATTTTATTGGATATCTCAAAAACGATTATACTTACAGAAATAGTAAATAGTGAAAAATATTTAGGTGACTAAGGCACAACTTTTTTACATTATGAAGAAAGAGATTTGACTTACAATTAAGGGGCATAACCCCCGTTAACGCTTTCTGAAAAAAACTAACTTAGCTTTAACTCTTGAACTAAAGGTCCTAGACCCATGGGGTCTTTTATAATGACATCATGGACCAATGACCTTCACACAGGTCACAAGGTCAAAAGTCAAGGTCATGTCCTAAATAGCGAATTTGTTGTTTTTTGTCATATTTTAACGGTTTTATGTGTGTTTGAGAGCTTTTCAAGGCATTTTATGTCTATTGGGACATGTATTTTACATTACGAAAAGGAAAGACCTCTCAATTGTTGAAGAACAATTGACATTTTAATTATTATTATTATTCTTTTGTTCCGCCAAACTTTGACAAAATTTCCTCCGTAACCGTAAGCCATGTCGCTTTCAGGTTCACACTTTGTATCGGTGTCATAAATACCTATCCGGAACTCACCCTGTGAGTCAAAAATTTTGTCGGCTCGGAGTAATCCTCCGAAACCTTAAAACCTTGTTATCATTTAAACACCGTAACGGTAATAGGTACAAAAACCGAAGGGTGAAATTTGTTCAGGACCAGACCCCGGTTCTTCGTTACATTTGGATTGAAAAGATTCAACGACTCATTGGTAGGGTTATGCCCTTTGAAAATTAACCGCAGTCGGTTGGCCCCAAAACTCAGAAACCGTAAGTCGTAGACACCTAGGATCTTCACCAATCATCATCAATTGATGTGACTCTAAAATATCTCAAGGTCAAATTTGTATGTTGACCTTGACCTTTGACCTACCACCTTGTTATGGGATAATCTCAGAAACCATTATACTTACAGAAGTTTTGAATAGTGGAAAATGTTTGGATCATTAAGTCGCAACTTCGTTACATTTTGACCGAATAGATTTGACCTTTCTATAAGGGCATAACCCTAGTTTATGTTTCTAAAAGACAAAATAACTTTTACTGTTAAACCAAAGGTGCTAGACCCATGGGGTCTTCAACGATGACATATGGGACCAATGACCTTGACAAAGGTCAAAGGTCAAAGGTCGAGGTCATGTCCCAGATAGCGAATTATGTGTTTTGACCTTTTTAAGGGTTTAGTGTGTTTTAAAGGTTTTAAGGTTGACCTTGACCTTTGACCTTACAACTTTTATTGGATATCTCAAAATGGTTAATCTTACAGAAATAGTAAATAGTGAAAATGTTTAGGTGACTGAGGCGCAACTTTTTTACATTTTGACCTAAGAGATTTGACATATTATTAAGGGGCATAACCCCCGTTAACGGTTTCTCAAAAGACAAAATTAGCTTTAACTCTTGAACCAAAGGTCCTAGACACATGGGGTCTTTTAAATTGACATTATGGACCAATAACCTTCACAAAGGTCACAAGGTCAAAAGTCAAGGTCATGTCCTAAATAGCGAATTTGTTGTTTTTTGTCATATTTTTACAGTTGTATATGTGTGTGAGAGCTTTTCAATGCATTCTACGTTATTATTCTTTTTGTTCCGCCAAACTTTGACAAAATTTCCCTCCGTAACCATAAGACGTGTCGCTTTCATGTTCACACTTTGTATCGGTGTCATAAATACCTATCCGGAACTCACCCTGTGAGTCGTAAAATTTTGTCGGTCCGGAGTTATCCCTCCGAAACCTAAAAACCTTGTTATCATTCAAACACGGTAACCGTAATAGGTACAAAAAAAACGAAGGGTGAATTTTATTCAGGACCAGACCCCAGTTCTTCGTTACATTTGGATCGAAAAGATTCAACGACTCATTGGTAGGGTTATGCCCCTCTGAAAATTAACCGATGTCGATTGGCCACTAAAACTCAGAAACCGTAAGTCGTAGCCACCTAGGATCTTCACCAATGATCATCAATTTATGTGACTTTGAAAATGCCTCAAGGTCAAATTTGTATGTTAACCTTGACCTTTGACCTACCACATTGTTATGGGATAATCTCAGAAACCATTAAACTTACAGATGTTTTCAATAGTGGAAAATGTTTGGGTCATTACGGCGCAACTTTGTTACATTTGACCGAAGAGTTATGACCTTTCTGTAAGGGGCATAACCCCTGTTTTAGGTTTCTGAAAAGACAAAATCAGCTTTTACTATATAACCAAAGGTCCTGGACTCATGGGGTCTTCAGCAATGACATTTGGGACCAATGACCTTGACAAAGGTCACAAGGTCAAAGGTCAAGGTCTTTTTATTGGATATCTCAAAAACGATTACACTTACAGAAATCGTCAATAGTGAAAAATGTTTGGGTCATAGAGGCAAAACTTTTTTACATTATGACCAAAGAGATTTGACCTATCTGTAAGGGGCATAACTCCAATTAACTGTTTCTGAAAAGACAAAATTAGCTTTTACTCTTGAACCAAAGGTCCTAGACCCATGGGGTCTTTTGTAATGACATCCTGGACCAATGACCTTGACAAAGGTCATAAGGTCGAAGTCAAGGTCATGTCCCAAGTAGCGGATTGTGTGTTTTTTGTCATATTTTAAGGGTTTTAAGTGTGTTAAAGAGCTTTTCAATGCATTCTACGCCTATTGGAACATATATTTTACATTATGAAAAGGAAAGACCTCTCAATTGTTCAAGAACAGTTGACATTTTAATTAGGTCTTTCCACCTTTCCGTGGAAAGACCTTTTGATTTTGTTCTGATTATTATTATTATTTTTTTTTTTTTTTCTTCCGCCTAATTTTTTTCTTGCGTAGTATTGATGTTTCAAAAGATGTCGCTTAGATATTTGGAATATGATATCGTATATTTTATACGCTTTTAAAACTGACAACTGCGTAACCAAATACTTTACGTTGTAAGAGTTATCTCCCCAAACACTGTTTTTCTTGTGGCCACTACTCCTTCGCAACCGTAAAAGATTACGACAAATTTATTTTACCAAATTACTCGTTACATCTTTAGGATTAGGATTTTAATTTTGACCGAAGCTATTCGGAGACTCCATATGAGAGTTATTCCCCCTTATGTATTTGATATAAGTGATTTGTATTTCTAACTGGTAAACCATAAGTGATATTGGCCTAGGGTCTTTGGATTTGAGGTCCTTGGTCCAAAAAAAAATTTGGTCAAGGTCAAAGGTTAAGATTATATTCTAAATTTTGATTTTGGCTTATTTTCACTTATTTTCAAAAACTGTAAAAGATATCGACAAATTATTTTTACTAAATTGTTAGTAGCAACATGTTGTTACAGGTATATTTTGGTTGAAAGGGTGCGTAGACCATAAATGGGAGTTTTCGCCCATCTTATACTTAGAATTATGCGTTAAGTGGTATAACTCAATAACCAAACATATTAAAGACCTAGGGTCTTTTGATTTGAGGTCCTTGGTTTGTGACCTTGAAATTGAGGTCAAGGTCATAGGTTAATAGGACGTTCTAGATTTTGACCTTTGCTTTAAATTCCTATTTATTCATCATAAAGCCATAGGAACTGACATTTTAAACTGATTTTTAATATTTTATTATCAAAATAGATCTTCACTGGTGGAAACGCCTTCAATTGTTCTCTGAACAATTGGTTTTATATATTAGGTCTTTCCACTTTTCCGTGGAAAGACCTATTGCTTTTGTTCTGTATTTATTATTATTATTATTATTATTTTTTTTTTCTTCCGCCTAATGTTTTTCTTGCGTAGTATTGATGTTACAAAAGATGTCGCTTAGATATTTGGAATATGATATTGTACAGTTTATACGCTTTAAAACTGACAACTGCGTAACCAAATACTTTACGTTGTAAGAGTTATCTCCCCAAACACTGTTTTTCTTGTGGCCACTACTCCTTCGCAACCGTAAAAGATTACGACAAATTTATTTTACCAAATTGCTCGTTACATCTTCAGGATTAGGATTTTAATTTTGACCGAAGCCGTAATGAGATTCCATATGAGAGTTATTTCCCCTTATGCATTTGATATAAGTGATATGCATGTGAAACTGGTAAACCATAAGTGATAGAGACCTAGGGTCTTTTGATTTGAGGTCCTTGGTCCAAAAAAAAAATAAAATTAGGTCAAGGTCAAAGGTCAAGGTCATATTATAAATTTTGATTTTGGCTTGTTTTCACTTCTTTTCAAAAACCGTATAAGATATTGACAACATATTTTATTAAATTGTTAGTTGCGACATGTCGTAACACATACATTTTGGTTTAAAGGGTACGCTAACATTAAATTAGAGTTTTCTCCCCTCTTGTATTTGAAAATACTCTTATGGTGATATAACTCATTAACCATATATAATTAAGACCTAGGGTCTTTTGATTTGAGGTCCTTGGTTTATGACCTTGAAATTGAGCTCAAGATCATATGTTATTTTGACGTTCTAGATTATGACCTTTGCTGTTACCTCATATGTATATATGATAAAGCCATGGGACTCTTTTATTAGGTTGCAAGCCACTTGACCTTAGAAAGCCAACCGGAAGTGACCTTATGTAAACCGGAAGTAGCTATTTTTGTATTTATTTAATATAAAAGTATGTAGAACCATATATTTTTGGAATCAGTGTCAAGTAAACATTCAAATAATACCGGAAGTAAATTTTTCAAACCGGAAGTAACAAATTATCTCCTAATTTAATTTTTTTGTATATAAACCTCATATTTTGGAATCAGCGTACAAAAGCTATCATTTGACGCTGGAAATGACATGTTAAAACGAATTTTATTATTTTCATATCAAAATAGATCTTTACGAGTGGAAAGACCTTCAATTGTTCTCTGAACAATTGCTTTTAATTATTATTATTATTTTTTTTTTTTTCTTCCGCCTAATTTTTTCTTGCGTAGTATTGATGTTACAAAAGATGTCGCTTAGATATTTGGAATATGATATCGTATAGTTTATACGCTTTTAAAACTGACAACTCGTAACCCAATTCTTTACGTTGTAAGAGTTATCTCCCAAACACTGTTTTTCTTGTGGCCACTACTCCTTCGCAACCGTAAAAGATTACGACAAATTTATTTTACCAAATTGCTCGTTACATCTTCAGGATTAGGATTTTCATTTGACCGAAGCCGTAACGAGATTCCATATGAGAGTTATTTCCCTTATGCATTTGATATAAGTGATATGCATTTCTAACTGGTAAACCATAAGTGATAGAGACCTAAGGTCTTTTGATTTGAGGTCCTTGGTCCAAAAAAAAAGAAAATTTGGTCAAGGTCAAAGGTCAAGGTCATATTCTAAATTTTGATTTCGGCTTATTTTCACTTCTTTTCAAAAACTGTATAAGATATCGCCAACATATTACTAAATTGTTAGTTGCGACATGTCGTAACAGATAAATTTTGGTTTAAAGGCTGCGCTAACATTAAATTAGAGTTTTCTCCCATCTTGTATTTAAAAATACTTGTATGGTGATATAACTCATTAACCATATATAACTAAGACCAAGGGTCTTTTGATTTGAGGTCCTTGGTTTATGACCTTGAAATTGAGCTCAAGGTCATAGGTAAATTTGACGTTCTAGATTTTGACCTTTGCTTTTACCTCATATGTATACATGATAAAGCCATGGGACTTTTGCATTAGGTTGCAAGCCATTTGACCTTGAAAATCCAACCGGAAGTGACCTTGTGTAAACCGGAAGTAGCTATTTTTGTACTTATTTAGTATAAAAGTATATAGAACCATATATTTTGGAATCAGTGTCAAGTAAACATTCAAATTATACTGAAAGTAACATTTTCAAACCGGAAGTAACAAATTATCTCCCTTATTTAAAAAAATGTATAGAAACCATATATTTTGGAATCAGCGTACAATAAGCTATCATATGACGCTGAAAATGACATTTTAAACCGAATTTTAATATTTTATATCAAAATAGGTCTTTATGGGTGGAAGACCTTCAATTGTTCTCTGAACAATTGGTTTTAATTATTATTTTTTCTTCTTCCGCCTAATTTTTTTCTTGCGTAGTATTGTTGTTTCAAAAGATTTCGCTTAGATATTTGGAATATGATATTGTATAGTTTATACGCTTTTAAAACTGACAACTGCGTAACCAAATACTTTACGTTGTAAGAGTTATCTCCCCAAACACTGTTTTTCTTGTGGCCACTACTCCTTCGAACCGTAAAAGATTACGATAAATTTATTTTACCAAATTGCTTGTTACATCTTCAGAATTAGGATTTTAATTCTGATTGAAGCTATTCGGAGACTCCATATGAGAGTTATTCCCCTTATGTATTTGATATAAGTGATTTGTATTTCTTACTGGTAAACCATAAGTGATATTGGTCTAGGATCTTTGGATTTGAGGTCCTTGGTCCAAAAAAAAAAAAAATTAGGTCAAGGTCAAAGGTCAAGGTCATATTCTAAATTTTGATTTTGGCTTATTTTCACTTATTTTCAAAGACTATAAAAGATATCGACAAATTATTTTTACTAAATTGTTAGTTGCGACATGTCGTTACAGGTATATTTTGGTTGAAAGGGTGCGTAGACCAGAAATGGGAGTTTTCGCCCATCTTATACTTAGAATTATGCATTAAGTTGTATGACTCAATAACCAAACATATTAAAGACCTAGGGTCTTTTGATTTGAGGTCCTTGGTTTGTGACCTTGAAATTCAGGTCGAGGTCATAGGTTAATAGGACGTTCTAGATTTTGACCTTTGCTTTCAATTCCTATTTATACATCATAAAGCCATAGGAACTGACATTTTAAACTGATTTTTATATTTTAATATCAAAATAGATCTTCACTGGTGGAAACACCTTCAATTGTTCTTTGAACAATTGGTTTTAAGTTTTTTTTTTTTTTCTTCCGCCTAATATTTTTCTTGCGTAGTATTGATGTTTCAAAAGATGTCGCTTAGATATTTGGAGTATGATATCGTATAGTTTATACGCTTTAAAACTGACAACTGCGTAACCAAATACTTTACGTTGTAAGAGTTCTCTCCCAAACACTGTTTTTCTTGTGGCCACTACTCCTTCGGAACTGTAAAAGATTACGACAAATTTATTTTACCAAATTGCTCGTTACATCTTCAGGATAAGGATTTGAATTTTGACCGAAGCCGTAATGAGATTCCATATGAGAGTTATTTCCCTTATGCATTTGATATAAGTGATATGCATGTGAAACTGGTAAACCAAAGTGATAGAGACCTATGGTCTTTTGATTTGAGGTCCTTGGTACAAAAAAAAAATAAAATTAGGTCAAGGTCAAAGGTCAAGGTCATATTATAGATTTTGATTTTGGCTTATTTTCACTTCTTTTCAAAAACCGTATAAGATATTGACAACATATTTTATTAAATTGTTAGTTGCGACATGTCGTAACACATACATTTTGGTTTAAAGGGTACGCTAACATTAGAGTTTTCTCCCTCTTGTATTTGAAAATACTCTTATGGTGATATAACTCATTAACCATATATAATTAAGACCTAAGGTCTTTTGATTTGAGGTCCTTGGTTTATGACCTTGATCTTGAGCTCAAGGTCATATGTTATTTTGACGTTCTAGATTATGACCTTTGCTGTTACCTCATATGTATATATGATAAAGCCATGGGACTTTTGTATTAGGTTGCAAGCCACTTGACCTTAGAAAGCCAACTGGAAGTGGCCTTATGTAAACCGGAAGTAGCTATTTTTGTATTTATTTAATATAAAAGTATATAGAACCATATATTTTGGAATCAGTGTCAAGTAAACATTCAAATCATACCGGAAGTAAATTTTTTCAAACCGGAAGTAACAGATTATCTCCTTTATTTAATTTTGTTTGTATATAAATCTCATATTTTTGGAATCAGCGTACAAAAGCTATCATTTGACGCTGGAAATGACATGTTAAAACGAATTTTATTATTTTTGTATCAAAATAGATCTTTACAAGTGGAAAGACCTTGAATTGTTCTCTGAACAATTGGTTTTAATTTTTTTTTCTTCCGCCTAATTTTTTCTTGCGTAGTATTGATGTTTCAAAAGATGTCGCTTAGATATTTGGAATATGATATCGTATAGTTTATACGCTTTTAAAACTGACAACTGCGTAACCCAATTCTTTACGTTGTAAGAGTTATCTCCCCAAACACTGTTTTTCTTGTGGCCACTACTCCTTCGCAACCGTAAAAGATTACGACAAATTTATTTTACCAAATTGCTCGTTACTTCTTCAGGATTAGGATTTTAATTTTGACCGAAGCCGTAATGAGATTCCATATGAGAGTTATTTCCCTTATGCATTTGATATAAGTGATATGCATTTCTAACTGGTAAACCATAAGTGATAGAGACCTAGGGTCTTTTGATTTAAGGTCCTTCGTCCAAAACAAAGAAAATTTGGTCAAGGTCAAAGGTCAAGGTCATATTCTAAATTTTGTGTTAGTTGCGACATGTCGTAACACATACATTTTGGTTTAAAGGCTGCGCTAAAATTAAATTAGAGTTTTCTCCCCTCTTGTATTTAAAAATACGCGTATGGTGATATAACTCATTAACCATATATAACTAAGACCAAGGGTCTTTTGATTTGAGGTCCTTGGTTTATGACCTTGAAATTGAGCTCAAGGTCATAGGTACATTTGACGTTCTAGATTTTGACCTTTGCTTTTACCTCATATGTATACATGATAAAGCCGTGGGACGTTTTGCTTTTGGGTTGCAAGCCATTTGACCTTGAAAAATCCAACCAGAAGTGACCTTGTGTAAACCGGAAGTAGCTATTTTTTGTACTTATTTAAAATAAAAGTATATAGAACCATATATTTTTGGAATCAGTGTCAAGTAAACATTCAAATTATACCGAAAGTAACATTTTTCAAACCGGAAGTAACAAATTATCTCCCTTATTTAAAAAAAAATGTATAGAAACCATATATTTTTGGAATCATCGTACAATAAGCTATCATATGACGCTGAAAATGACATTTTAAACCGAATTTTAATATTTTTATATCAAAATAGGTCTTTATTGGTGGAAAGACCTTCAATTGTTCTCTGAACAATTGGTTTTTAATTATTATTTTTTTTTCTTCCGCCTAATTTTTCTTCTTGCGTAGTATTGTTGTTTCATAAAATGTCGCTTAGATATTTGGAATATGATATCGTATAGGTTATACGCTGTAAAAAGTGACAACTGCTTAACCGAACACTTTACGTTGTAAGAGTTATCTCCCCAAACACTGTTTTTCTTGTGACCACTACTCCTTCCCAACCGTAAAATATTACCACAAATTTATTTTACCAAATTGCTCGTTACATCTTCAGGATTAGGATATTTATTGGACCGAAGCTTTCCGGAGACTCCATATGAGAGTTATTTCCCCTTATGCATTTTATATAAGTAATATGCATTTCTAACTGGGTAACCATAAGTGATAGAGATATAGGTCTTTTGATTTAAGGTCCTTGGTCCAAAAAAAGAAAATTAGGTCAAGGTCAAAATTCAAGGTCATATAATAAATTTTGATTTTGGCTTATTTTCACTTATTTTCAAAAACCGTATAACATCTCGACAAATTATTTTTACTAAATTGTTAGTTGCGACATGTCGTAACTTATAAATTTTGGTTGAAAGGGTCCGTAGACAATAAAATGGAGTTTTCGCCCATCTTATATTTAGAATTATGCGTAAAGTGATATAACTCATTAACCATACATATTAAAAACCTAGGGTCTTTTGATTCGAGGTCCTTGGTTTGTGACCTTGAAATTGAGCTCAAGGTTATAGGTTAATAGGACGTTCTAGATTTTGACCTTTGCTTCAAATTCATCTTTTATACATCATAAAGCCATAGGAACTGACATTTTAGACTGATTTTTAATATTTTAATATCACAATAGATCTTTACTGGTTGAAAGACCTTCAATTGTTCTCTGAACAATTGGTTTTTAATTTTAATTATATTTAGTTTTTTCAGAAAATATTGTTTTTCGATTTGATTTGTTTTAGTTAATTTCATTTCGTTTCCTTCCATTCTTATTCCGTTTCGCACTTGTAACAGGTATCCACATTTTAGTCCTTTCCCCCTTTCCTATATTTTAAACAAAAATCAAAAAATTCAAACTTTCAAAAAGCGAAATGCTCAAACCTGTACGTTCAGTTTAGTATTTTTAAAGTTTGCTGAAATATCTAAACTATTAAATTTTAAAACGAAGTTTATAATTTTAAAATTTTAATTATTTGGTGAAATTTTCAAAATTTAAAAGGAATAAAAATTTGGAATTTTGATATTTTAAAACTTTGGTCAAAAATAAAAAAAATCAAAATTTGAAAACTTTTTGAAATTTTGAATTGATAAGTGTTACACGAACCTATAAGTAATGATAATTGGGACTATGAAGAAATAATCTGTAACTACAAATATATCAGTGACAATACTTTGGAACGAAGTTCTGAAATGATACCATAGTTTGACTTATCGTTTGTCTTACATATCAAACACATCTGTACACACATGTATTAATCTGTTCTATATAATTCTGTATAATACGTTTCAAAATGTCTTCGGGAGTGTACGTGCTCCTTCTTATGCTGAATATAATTTTGATACAAGGATTTGACAGGGACGACAGGTTGTCTAGGTTAGAAATTATTATACATCAACAGTCCATTCAGCTAAAACAGCAAAGCAGAGAAATCCATTTCCATGAAGAAATAACAGACCGCCTACAAATAGAAATTAATTCTTTTTAGAATGAAACTCTCTGTTGTAGAGAATACGTAAGTTATTCGGAAAGATGAATTTTCAGTGTTGCGGAACATCACAATGACATTAAACGGCACTGTGAAAACGCATCGTATGGTGCTTTATTAGATACCACCAATATATTCCATGGAAACAGTGACGGACAGTTCAACAAGATTAACCAAACACCGGTTTCATTGAATAAGGTAAGAAATAAATCAAAGTCCACTTGATGTAAACCCTATACTTTTGTCATATCCATCAGTTGAGATGGACAATAAATGATGATTTTCTTGAATTCAACAATGTATCAAGTATTTGAGTATTTATATGTGAGATTAATTCTTTATTTATCTTTCAAACCAGTTAAGGACTAGTCTATATGTTATTTGCTTTTGTTTGTCTTTATTTGTACGTCTCGGATCAGTTCGGTGTTATGTGGTTGTAGTGGTCTGTTGTTCTGTCCAGTATATTTGGTATTTCCTGTTTAAACTTTTTTTATGTATTTGTTATATATTTACGACATTTTATGTACAGAAAGCGAGTAGAGAATTATTTCTGAACCATATTGTATTGGTTTTAAATGGCAGTTTTAGTCTTTGTTGATTTTATTGATGTTTCCGTGCATAATACTTGCGTTTTGCATCATATATGTAGTGATGCAATTTCAAACCACAAACACAATGCTGATAGATGGTACTTCTATTCACATATTTTATATTTTTAGACAAAAGATTATTGCTTCCAGGGACAGCAATCCTAACTACAAATCAAATTGAAATTTATGTGTTTATGAATCAAAGGGAATCAATACCAAAAACCCACCACACAGTTATTTTTGACTCTGTAGTCACTAACTTAGGTTATTGCTATAACAACTTCTCTGGTATCTTGCCTCGACTGTTGATGGGACATTTGGTTTAGCATTTACGAGCAGACTGCAATGCATATGCGTCATTTGAACTTGTGAAAAACGGCGATGTAAAAGCAGTGTTTCATGCATGGGCTACCGCTTATGGCGGACACACATCTTCAGAAATTGTTATATCGAATGCCAAAGCTGTTGATACGATATATATTAGAACACATACATCCGTGAAAGCGAGAGGAGGCATTCTTAGTGACAACATTGGAAAAGCAAGCTTTACTGGTTGGTTAATATAATCAACAATAACAGAATAATAAAATCCTTTTCAAAAACATTGATGCTTATCGTGTTTATTTAAACAAACAATGTTCAATGTTGAGTCATATACTTTATATTACTGCGTATAGTCTGTTTTATGAACACTGCCCGTGGTTCTAGAAGCTTCAGAGATGATAACCATAACGGTACCAATTTCTGCACATCATTACAGACAATAAAGACTGTGAATATGAGATAAAGGCAATAAACGTGTTGTATGTCGAAGGTGTTAAACACGTTTAGTCATGATGTAACATAAATAATAGCATTGCTATTTTGATTTTGGTTTTGTTTATAGTGAATTTGTGTCCTGAATTCATTTATCGTATCCTTTTTCTATTTATGTAGTCTTCAACAACAAAGGACCCACTATGCATGTATATTAAGTCATAAAACCCCCTTGAAAATAAGTTTTAAAAATACACCATTAATGACCTCGATTCAGTCAAAAGCATTTATCTCAACAAATTCAAAGGCGACAAAGGCAAACACTGGACTACTAGTATACAGCTTCTTGTCTTTTGAAAAACACATTATGCGAGACGGTTAATCACGTTTATAAGAAGTATAAGCAGTCAGAACCTTATACACTGTTATAGATGCAAAATAATGCAAACAAACGGTAAAATAGGACAGTGGCATTCGGTTAAAAGATTTTGACCTATTCCTTTTTATGATATTTTACTGAGTACGGATTCGCATGACAGGTAATGAATGCATAGCAGGAGACGCTTATTCTGTTGACGCAACCGTTATTGCTCCTTTTTGAGTTCATGCGATTCCTTCAGATTTGTTTTATTTTACTTTTGTTTTTTTAGTATATTGTTGAAAATTTTAACATAAGTAAGCAACTGTTGTCTCATATGTAAAAGAAACCTTTGTAATATAAGAATTTTCAAGCAAGGTATAACGAAGTCAGTATCAGTATCTATAATATTATTATATTATTTCACGTTAACCTACAATCAAGGTCACAACTCTACATTATATAAACAGATATTAAAAGAGTACTAAATTTTAACACATAGGAATCAATACCATTTAACCAAAATTTATACAATAGATTGACACAAATACTGCAACTACACTATACATGTCCCTGGCTTTTTCACAATTATCATGTGGAACAATAAATATGTTTGTATAAGTTTAAAATAGTCATAACCTGAAACACTGTCATAAAACCACAAAAAAGGCATAAAGCTGAAAATTAGGATATTCAAAGAAGGACAATTTCTACTCACCATATGCATACAAGATTTATTATCCAAGGTCGATGCCGTCCAAAAATATCAGACTTATAACAATATATATGATATTACATTATTCAAAGTTTAAAATATTAAGGCAAAAGAACTGTTTTGTTACGAAAATTATCCATATAAAATGGCAATTAGGTGAGAAAACGACAATCACATCTTCTTCAACCAGACACTTCCCCGATTACGTAACAAAAATCAGAAAAGATATGCACAAAAATTTGTTGGTGCCTTAGAATAAGTTTGAATAGAATATTATCACAAATGTTTGGGTTAAGTGGATGATAACTAGGGAGGACTCAAATAGTAAATAAAATCTGACCTATCGTGTGTTTTTCTTATTAAAATATTTTTATTACAAACAACAGGAGTGTACACATTGATTCAATAGACTATATTTCAAATTGTATAATAAATAATAAGTGTTAAGTGTATATATTTTTCTTTTGTCGCGTGTTTTGTAGTGTTCAACATTTCCTTTCCTTGGATAGCTTTATCTTTTTTCTAAGACACGATAACGTTTCCGTTTTGTTGTGCACAGTTTATGCTGATTCCAAAGCCTGTCACTTTACAGAGACAATTATGAAACAATTTCCCATTGTTTATCACACTCATATACTCATTATTATGTCTACACTGGCCATAGGCGTCTTTACATTCTAAAATTAAAAGAAAATGTTAATATATCAAGATGCTTTACAGGGTGGAAATAAAAATAGACTTACTGAAAATTTCAATGAGACAGTAATGAAACAGAGTTTGATTTTGAAAACCTACAAAACTAATAGAACATTGTTGACAAATTTTGAATTGATTCTATCTGTTATTTATTCTCCGTAGCGGCATTTGCAAGTTCTTCTCCATTTGGTGGATATCAAAATCAAAGGTCATGCAATGTATTAGTATATTAGGATGATTTATAATGGTGGATGAGTTATTTCACAAAAATATATTATAAAAATTACTATTTTTTTTTGCATGGAAGTGCACTTTTTGTACATCGATTGTACACATGTATAAATGGAAATCTCTATTCGTACTGATATGATAAGGCATTCAATATATATGTTTTTCTTGGTGTTTTTCTTTAAACATGATTCATATTTCGCTTAGACAATTTATCATATGTCCTGTACCTAGTTTTACAAATGCCGCCTTCCAAGTGTTGCCTTGACCACGCTGACATTCATACGTTATACAATCCTTCTCCCATCTATCACCAAACGATCTGCAAGCTCCACTTACATTACAGTCACAATCAACAGTAAGCGGTTGGTAAGACTCTACAAGATAAAAAGTGCTCAGTTTAATCTGTTTACTCTAAGACTTAAGAGTAATAACCTCACAAAGAAATGTCGAACTGTGGGATAACTTTATCAATAATAATAAACATAATAATTTAATCTTTCTGTTCTTTATGACTGCCATTTGATACGAATCATCATAGGAATTAATCAATTTTATGCACATAACTATATGCATTAGTGGAGTATGAACTAATTATCCTGCTGAAGCACATGCGTTAATTATAAGTATAAGACATCTAGAAATCGACATAGGTTTATCAAAAGACACGTAGAGATCGACAAATATCCATTTAAGTTCAAGTTAGGGTAAATGGATAACAAACTGACATTCAAACTCGTTCGTCCAAAACAAACTGACCATGCCATGGCAAAAATCGAAAAGCGACGAAAAGACAAACAACAGTACACAAAACACAACATAGAAAACAAAGACTGAGCAACACGAACCCCACTAAAAACCGTGGGTAATCTCAGATAAAATGAAAATTCATGTATCAACAATATATAATTTTGTAAGAAAAATCTATAGATTTGAAATTAGAGATTTGACGATTTTAAGACAAATTGAAATTTTTTTATCCAATTTGATGTACTTTCTATACAAATAGAAAAACAAAGGATACGAGTATCTATTCATGACACAAAATCAGTACATACACGGCAAAAAACACAAAATGCTCATTTAAAAAAAAAAAAATTCAATCAGTAATATTTCAGAAAATAGATGTCATAATTGCATTATTTGTTAGATTTTCAGTTATAGTTCAAGGAGCCAAAGTTGTATGTATACTTTTACATAGCTGTGACATAGCCTATTTACTATTCCTTGACCATAAGCCAAAATAACGTGAGAATTTCAAGTAATTTGAATATTAAGTACTAGCATTAGTTAAGAAAATAAACCCACCTTCTGCTGATGAGAGATTTTGCAATACCATTGCACAAATTAAAAGAAACATCTGAAATAAGACAAACAGATAAATTATGCAATAATTGGAGGTTTAACAATTCTGTAATTTTGTTGAAATTTTTTACCATTATATCAAGTGACAAACATTTAAGACGGGGATCAAATTCCAAAGTAAGAAGATACCAAGGAATTAAAAATCCCTAAGTCTAAGAAATAAGACAACACCATGTAAATAAAACAAAGAAAGAAATTGCCATAAAAGTGTACAAAACACGATACGAAAAACCAATGTTCATAACGAATCCCATCAACAATCGGGGTCAGGAGACCTCATATGCTTCGGCAGAGTCAGTTGATGAGGATCAACTGATAACACTCGTGATGCTACTCCTGTCAATCCGAAATACAATGTAACCAGTGAAAAGTCCGGAAATGAAAGAGGTTTGACCATTGTCTCTTAGACAATACCATCGATACATTTAATTTCTTAAATGAAAACATTAATGTAAAGGGTAAGCATCTCTTGCTATGCATGCACCACCCGCTATGCAAATCCACAATAAAGTTTTGTGTTAAAAGAAATTATATTACTGTATTATATACAAATTATTCTATAAAGAAAGCCTTCATTCCTCTGTTTTGCATATGAGCGCATTCGTATTTGCCGAAAAATATCACTGACTTCTTAAATTTCTAAAGTCAAGGGTATTTTAGTGTATCATATTATATAGTAATAAGTAAAACAGACAAGCGTAACACAACAATCAAATAAAGCAAGCTGTTGAACAAAGCTTCGCATTATCGAGTATATGCTATTTTATGTTTCTCTTACCTTTCTTTTCTAATCTGTTTTCTATGGGTGATAAATAAATTTGTGGCTGAAACTTAACTTTCGTCATATATATATCTGACATTTTTTTAAAAATCTGTTTATAACAATGCCAATTTATTTATTTTTGTATAACGTATTTCAACAAGTAAATATTAAACGAAATGAGTGTTTAGTAAAATTATGCAATTACTATAAAGGTCATCATTGACACAATGTGCGCATCATTTTGCTCATTCATCATAGTATAATGTTCGTAAATGTCCTTCATATTTCGACTGAGCACTCATTTTCAACGTAGACAGTATTACCGTAATTGTCTGACATTACTTATATTCTCTCGGATAAATGACAATCATGATAATTCCATTATTTAGAAGAATCATGCGTTTTATGTGCAATCTTACTCAGTTGATGGCGTTAACGATATTCTAGAGCCATTTCTAAAAATGCCAATATTATTAACATAGATATAATTTCAAAAGGATTTCCCAAAGATCAACTGACATTTCCCACTTATTTATTTCTATGGTCGCCATCAAGCATTTGTTGATCCTTATAGTATAACCACCTATTTGAACATTGTAATTCTGTCATAGAGCTGACTTGTCCACTATAATTAATCTTATGTTATTAACACTTCTGTCATATTCCTTGCTTTGACCAATGTTGTCTCTTATTTTCCATCCGCTGCTAGGTATAACATCAGAATTATATGCCGGTTGATGCATGTATATTAAGAGATTCCTACTGAGTCGACCTATCTGGTCTCTCCCAGTTTAATATTAACGCAGGTAAGATTGGTTTGCACTTCAATAATTTTCTATTTGTACTTTATTGAAATTATGCGTTCATCTGAGGATTTCATTACCCCTTTAACAGATGACTGCTATTTTCACTACCCCTGAATGTCCGTTTGTACCTGAACTTACAATATTTCATGGAACAATGCATTTTATTTTAATATCAGTTAATATGAAATTGGGAAATATCATCAACATGTCCTTTAATCCTATGAACTGCTGATGAAAAGCTACCCTTACATTTACTATCTTCTTTCATAAGACATTTACTTTAGTGTTTTACGGTAACACAATATTAGTTGTATATGTGACAATTGCATTGTCTTTTCCTTTTTTACAATGCATTTTCCGATCTGATATATCATGTCTCTTATTGCCTCCTTGGTGTCTTCTGCAGTTCTTTATTCAAAGTTGTTCTACAATGGGAAATTTTTATGTTATTGTTATTTACTCATTGCCAGGATGATAGAAGGTCATCTATAAATTTAATTATTCATCTGTAATGAAAGAAAGTAAATATGCTAGATACACTGACTGGAACTGTGATGTGATGATTAAAGCTGTTTATTTTATCTTGACAACTTCTATGGACATTTGGGTAATACGGTTTATCAATAGGTTGTAGGTTTTCCAATAGGCACTTACTGCGTCCCTTTTATCGTAGACTTTTACCTATATTGTTATAAATCCAACGTTTTGGTCAAACCCAGTGAAAACAGGACTTAATTCCATTTATAGAAAGATATGATAACACTACTGCTACCTTGATGATATATTTGCTTAAAATGAGCAAGTTTTGTTTAATTATACAACGGCAATTTTGCAAATAAACTTGCTTTACAAAATTTTCATAAACTCAAACCAATGTTTGGAGATAGGTTGAAGCATAACTACAAACGGGATATCACATCCCGATTTTTACTTTAATGTTGTTTTTAGAGCCCAACAATGTTGATACCCTGTATAAGGTCATCAAAGATACTAGGCTTTTAATTTTGTACGCCAGACGCCAAAACTAATTTGAGAAAAAAAAAAAAAACGTATTGCTCCTTCGATTTAACTTATTCTGAAAGATAATCAGTTTAACACTGTAGTAAGATCTTTGTCTTATTCTGTACCAATATTGAAGTTGTTTTCAAGAAATTAAAACATACCCGAAAATGTATGGCTATACATGTTAACAGTTATCCTACAACTCTTCGATACTTATATTTTTGCGATACACAATGTCATGCTTTTCTCAGACGACTGTTTATGACATCTTTATTCTCACTTCTTTGGATTTTTAATCCGGATGGTTTATTTATTAGTTGGAATTGGCTTTCAACTTGCTTTCAGTAACTTATGAGATCGATATCTGCTGTGTTTGTCTTTTCTTATTGTAAGTAGTGTGACTACTGCCAAACCGATCAGTCAAGCATTGTCAAACTGATTTTTTATAGTTTGTTCTTTTGTTGTGCGGTTACTTCACAGTTACAGTTATGAGAAAAGTGATTAGCGCTCTCAAACATGTAACACCAACACATTGTTTAATAGCGTATCCCAAATCAGGGGCATGAAATTCAGTGGTTGACTTTGGTCGCTATCTGAATAGTTATTTTGTAAGCATAAATTAAAGGAATGTGGACACACAAAACGCGTAAATCCAGAAAAAGCAATGATACCTTCTGGAGGTAAATGCCATCCTAAGCTTGCATGCAAGACTATAATCAGTGACAAATACGGATTATTGCATCAACATTTATTGTATTTTTAACCCTCCAAATTGCAATTAATAAATGTTCGCGTTGGTATTTTTGGTATATTGGTATTTGGTTTGTAAAGTTTCAAAGGGTCAAAATACTCAATCGGCCAGTCACGATAATAACCAAATATATACAGATATGGAAGGACTATAGGAATATACGGAGAGGGTCATACGAGTATGGTGCAAATACTGAAATGGTCTGGAACCTTCATAAGATGTGCTCCCTAACACCAAATCTTTAAACCTATAAAAAAAAGAGAAAGAGATAGGGGTAAACATTACTCATTGATCTGATAACATCAAAGTCATGTTTAAATCAATAAACAAACACCACTGTCCCAGGTTAGGGAGAGGGTTGAGCGCTCACAAACATGTTTAACCCCGCCAAACATTCTTTATGTGCCTGTTCCAAGTCAGGAGCCTGTAGTTCAGTGGTTGTCGTTGCTTCATGCCTGTCATATTTGTTTTTCGAAACCTTCTGTTTTGTTATAAATTAGGCCGTTAGTTTTCCCAATGGAATTGTTTCATATTTTTCATGTCAGGGCCTTTTATAGCCGACCGCACGGTATGAGTTTTTCTCACTGTTGAAGGCTGTACGGTTGCTTATAACTGCTTACATCCACTTCATTTGAGCTTTGGTGGATAGTTGTCTCATTGGTAATCATACCACATATACTTATTTTTATAATGCAAATGTATTGCATCTTTATTTGCATGGAACACATACGTTCACAAACGTATTGGTATGCACAAATACAGCTATCTTTTCATGCAGGTGGACAGTGACTATATAAAAAACATCAATCAAACCCGATACACAAATGAGAACAACAAATTCATGTAACATTGTTCAGTTTTTGTTAAACTAGATTAACGTTCGAGTGACAAGTGTTGCTTGATTTTTAATAATACTTTCACATAATTATTACAATATCTTTACAAGCATTATTGGTATTGTTCTGGTTAATCTAACTACAACCAAATACTTCTCTTATGTATTCGATGAAATGATTAAATGATTATTTTCGTTTTCATTTTGTAGTTATTTTGAACAAAGTCTCAAAAATTAAAAAGAGTTAAACTGAAATTATCTTTAAAATGTGGGACCTTTTCATTATAAGTGTATATTTTCTGCAAATTATCACAGATCGAAAAAAAAAAAAAAAACGCCCAACATTTATTTATAGAAATTATACTCAATACTAAAACATAAATGTGAATAATGTGTATATGACTGACGTCATGCATACAGTTTACTCACCAAACAAAAGTTTGCTGTTGTTGATGTTATATATGTTTATTTAACCTTAATCATAATCAAGTTAACTTTACAGGGTCAATAGTGTGTGAGGGACTGTTTGTAAAACTTAAAAATTGGTTAGAAGAAAACATAGCAAAACTAAGGCAATAAATGCAACTTAGATTGTTCTAAGTACAAATAATAGTAACATAGGACTAAAACTTTAGAAGAAAACAAAGCAAGTTACATTAGCAGACACATCTACAAATAGTTTGTTTAATATTAAAACTAACCTTTTAAAAATAGTATATAACAACGATAAACATTTAAAAAAACAACCTTAGACAATTATTAACTTATCAGGGTTTCCGCTGGCAAAAATATAATTGGTCTAAAAAATTGCTTTACCTTTTGGTAGTCGCCTGTTTTGTCGATAAGATAAAAATGTATCCTAAACAACTTATTCATATAAGTACAGTGTTACGTGTCTGCACGAAACAGGAATTAAACTGGTTGACATTTATATAAATATCAGTAAAATTGAATAAAAACATATACTATGTAATTTGATTGTTTGTCAGTTTCAAATAATAACCATCATTATCAAATCAGTTCAGAACCCAACAGTAAAATTGCTTGATATACAGAAAACAGATTTATGCGATGTTAAAAACAACAGGGAATACATTGCGCTTTCACTTGTAATTGAATTTGATCTTTAACGGTCATTTTGATTTTAACAACGCCTTTCTTTAACAACGTCTGAAAAGTCTGAAAACTAAATAATTCAGTCATGTTCAGTATTTTATTCCATTTTCAGACTAATCGACTGCGGTAAATTCTTTGTTGTTCCGATTTCGTTTGCATTCAATTCAGTACAGTTCAGTACATTTTCACACAATTCAGTATGCTGTAAATGTGAACAGATAAAAACAACTACTGATAGTCTGAACATAGAATGAACAGATCTTAATGAACTGTAAGCAATGTTTGAACAATCCTGATTTTACCGCAGTGAATAAGTCTGAAAGTTGAAATTGAAAACTTAAAGCGACTTAATAATTCATTGTTCAGTCTTTAAAGAACTGTTTAGACCAAAATGACCGTTTCAGATCAGAATTAGTTTACTAGTATATGGACGGTTTAAACTTCTTTACCCGCTCGATAATGTATACAAAAGTTATGCAGAGGAACGGTTTAATATACAAATGAGGATACGTGGTATGATAACCAAATGAGACAACTATCTACCAGAGACCAAATGACATAGATTTGTACAACTATATATCACCGTACTACCTTCAACAATGAGCAATTACAGTAAGCCGACGTGACAACATGGAAAACACCTCAAACGAGCAAAACAACGGCCTTTATATGATAAAATACTGACAGAGGGCATCCAATAATAACCACTGAATAATAGGCTCCTGACGAGACAGACACACATAATATTGGGTGAGGTAAAATATTATTGCTAGAGTTAAATCCTCCTCCCAACCTGGGACATTGATGTATCAGTAAAATAAAGGCAAAAACTGTAACCATATAAAGTTGGGAACTTCTTGATGAATCAGATCAGCACGAAGCAGAAACCTAAACTGACAAAAACACAAAAACACAACGTACCGATCTAAGAATATTAGCAGTTGCTAAAAACTATTTTTAAGCGAATTACAACTCATAAATAAATAATGCTTCCCGAAAGTTAATCATCAATCAGTACGCATCAACCAGATTTAGTGTAAAAACGTAATAAGCCGTCTGAGAAAAGCATGACCGTGTGCAATTACAACATATTAGCATAGACAGGATGGAGAACTAAAGAAAGTGTAATTTTATAGCAAAACATTAAGTTGTGTTTTAAATAATTCATTAGTAAACCATTTTTGAATTGAAATATTCATTTTGACATGAGCAGCTCTTAAAAGACTGAACAATAAATAATAAGATATTTCATACTTTTAGTCAATATTTAGACTTAACCACAATTGTAAAGGGCTATTCGCTTGCAGTCAATTAATATCTGTTCAGTCTAGGTTGAGGTTGTTCAGTAGTTGTTATTTACTTTTACAGATCAATACTATACTGAATTGTCAGCAAAACTAAATTAACTGCAAGCGAATTGTCTACACAGTACTGAATTAACCGCAGCGTATAAATCAGAAAATTGACTGAAAGACTGAAAATGACTGAATGATATATTGTTCAGATTTTTCAGATGATGTAAGAACAAAATGACCGTTTAAGACTAAAATTTAGTGATTTATAACAACATCAAAGTTGAAACCGATAAACACAACACTCAAAGGTCTCACTACAGTGTCAAATTTAAAACCTTTAATAAATAGTTTATTAAAAGAACTAACTGGTTTATATGGATAGTGTCAAAATGAATGAGCTCTGTAAATAACATAAACGGAAATATCAAGATGTCATATCGCAATTTTACTACGGTTTATACTGCTACAGATAAATTTTCAATCTAAATCAATGAAAAATTCTTATTGCGCTTTTATTTCGTTTCGTATATTATGCCTTGGTCTAATTCAAACAGAAAATGATGTGCACGTGCGTGACGTCACAAAAAAAAAAAAAAAAAAAAAAATGGCAACGGCAGTTTTATGTTGAATAACGCTAGATATCGAAACAGACATTTTGTTGTCGTTGCTCGTTTGGAAATTAAATAAAATCATTTCAAAAGTCTCTTTACATGTATCTATTTATTAAAAATCGTTAAACTGTTGGTTTTCTCAAACGTGTGGCTTCATCAAATTAAAATGGCTGCTTTTCGATAATGTCTTAAAGATCCGTTTCGAAATACAAAAGTTCAGATTTTTTCTTATAAGAATTGAACTTATTCTAGCTTGCCATACACTGTACTAATTTAAACATTTTAACATTTTAGGTATGATATTTGTCAACATATTATAACTCGCTGACGCTTTTGAAAACATATTGACAAATATCCTCCCAACGTTGAAATGAGCATAGACTATGGCATGAAGAAATATTTTTTCTAATTGGGTAAAGGTTTGAGCTATTTAATAATCCATCAGTTATTCAAAGCTGACGTTCATTGAACTTGAAAACGTCAATTTAGACACCGGCATAGCAAACTAGTTGGCAAATAAATAAACCGTAAGAAGGAACCAAAGCAATTTCAGGTAAAAAAGAAAAACAAAATCTCTTTTGCCGTAAATATATTAGCAGAGTTTCCAGTGTGAAGCTACAATATCAAAATGTAGAAAAAAGACTATTGTTATCATTAATATTTGAATTATTAGCAGTAACTTCCCTTTTGTATAATTCTGCAGTACAATAAGACAATTCTTGAATTATTTAAGAATATGTTTGTAACGTTTAATAACAATCGCAATATGTTATTTTTACTTTTTTTTTGCATCAGGTCAAGGAACTCATGAACATTTCTCATATATTTGTTTTACTACAATACCACAAGTGTTCGATGGCCTTTCATCAAAATAACAACAACGTGATAGCTTTGAACTATAAGATAAACGGCCATTAGATAAAATTATTTGATTAGTTATTGAAATATCTTATTTAATGTACATTCTCAAATGGGTCTATATTTTGTTGTCATTAGGGGTTATATGGATGCAATACATTATCTGACATTGTGTAATATCAAAAGAATCGTATCGTAGCGAACTCGAAGTTGTCAATACAATCAGTATGTTCACAGAGATATAGTACTGCAGCTGTGACCGATAACAATATTTTTCATCGGATATATTTATTTATTTCACTTAGATATTTTTTATCCAGTCAATCTAGCTGAAATACGGTACAAATCATATCTAGCTCTTATCAAAATACTTTGTTTGCATGTTCATGTTGTATAATCATTTTTTTTCTGTTTTATTTACTTTATAAAAATCATTATATGTATATTGACAAAGATGTGACTACTATACATAATACACCAAAAGAACAACGATGCTTATGTTTATCAATTAAGCGTGGCAACCGTTTTCTCCATAAATGTAATTCATGTGCATTTCTTGAGTTAAAATTGGGAATAACATAGATTCAGGTGATAACGTACTTATCAAAAACAAAACAAAAGGGAATATACTTGCAGGCTACGAATATAAGTCTTTCTCAATTTGTATTATAAAATCAACATACATTTAATTCCAATAATCATATCTCATTATTCATATATATTGCATTACATTCAGATTTTATTCTACATCCCCTTTATTTTCCATCTCGTGAAAAAGACAATGTTACAGCAGTTGTACAGAAGTATAACAAACATACCTAATTCCAAGGTCAATCCAAAAATGGGAGGAAGTCCATAAAAACTGACAAAATCAAACGTTAGACGTTAACTTGTCTTTTTAGTTAATCAGAAAAAGTGTACATAAAATTTGTTCCGATTCTATTTGATTAAAGTTCAAGGGTATTATATATCTTCCCTTTTCGATTAATAGAGTATGCCATTTTATTCTAATTCAGTTATATAAAACATCCTTTTTACGATTATTCGGGTTTACTGAAAATTCTGATGCAAGTGCTTATTTTGGGTTATATGTATAAATAAATTCTAACATTTTTGTTTATAATATCTACTTTTCGGGTATAGTAAGGGGCTACTGTACACAGTGTAGTAGTAGTTATTGGTTTCCGTACAAATTCGATGTTACATTATATTATTCAAATGTTAGTTAAAATGTAACAAAAAATACGAACAAAGGTCTCCTATTTATAGTTTTGCAATAAGCAATACTTTTGATAATATGAAAAAAAATTACTGTCAATATGAAGTAAGAAACTCTGTTATCATTAAATGAATCTGGTAATCCCGTAATTATTGGTATCGTGTCGATAAACTGGTCCGTTTCCTCTTGGAGTTTGTGATATTCGACCCGCTTTTGTTGTTTTGCCTTGATTGGTATCTTCTTACTGCATTTATGAGATTTCAACATCGGAAAATAAACGCATCATGTATACAAGATTCAAATTTTGAACTCCAAAGCGCTCGTTTCGTCTACGAAAGACTCATCAGTGACGGTAGAATCAAAAACGTTTAAAAAAAAGGTCTAAAAAGCACCAGGTTGGAGAGCATTGAGGACCCAAAATTCCGAAAGGTTTTGTTAAGTACAGCTTAAGTAATCTATTCCTGGGGATGAAAATCTCAAGTATTTAGAAAAATTCAAAGTTTTGTAAACAGTCAATTAATAATTCTGACCATATTAATGATAATTAATGTCAACACAGAAGTGCTGAAAATGCTGTTGCCTTTCATCGAAACGCCAACATCTATGTCTTTCAATAAACACGTAGAAATGCCCTGATTAGTGCACATTGTTAGTTTGTCCTTGTCATATATAAAGCTTTCATGAACGCTCCCATTCCAAAGCATAAAACGCTCCTTATATATGTAATTTGCTTTTTGTCGGGGAGTTTCAGAATTGATTTGATGGAAATAATTGAGGAAAATGAAGTTATGTCTAAATCAGTCTGCTAACAAATAATTGTTAAATATCTCATTCCATTTAAATTTGAATAATACATATAAATTAATGAATCAGCCTTTGGTTTAAACTACTATTGTTATACTCTTGCGAAAAAGAGACTCTTCATTCCTATCATTGACTTTCTTAACTTGAAATGTAAAACTATAAAAGGTGTGTTACGTTTGATCTTCTAGTCAAAACTGCCCTATCGCTAGTTACTTCACATCGAAAATGAGTATGTATAATCCTCCCACTCATTTTTATGCCATATATTCACCATGACGTCTACTGCAGTGATCATGCATATCCTGACATCCTGAAATATATATAAATATAGAAAAAATAAGCACAATTAAGTAAATTTTACGTTTTGAAAAAAATATAAATTTAATAAATTTTATTCGAACTAAACAGAAAGAACAAAAATGTAGCATTGTACAGTGCAATGTAATGCTTATATCTTATTCGATATCAACGTTTTAAGACTAATATATGATGGTTGAAACTAAACATTACAGTAGATAATTTTAGAAATCTAAGAAAAAATACAAGCATTCAGCCTCTTACATTTAGCACCATATCATAGAATCAAATAGTAATTATGACTTAAACCATTGTCGTGACGTCAGCCTATTCATTTACCGTGGATTCTTTTTCTAGAATCAACGCTTCCTAAATCTTTCGCTGAAATGGACTCACCAAATTATGTTCAATTGTTTCCTTTGTGTGTCTAATTTCATTAAGTTTGAATTGGCTAATTTACTGATTTCTGTTCACTAATGGAATTAATTTAAAAACTTACCTTTAATTTTTGTTATTTGTATATGCCTTCACTGGGAATCGAACCCGTCCTTGAAATCTGTTATGTGTGACTGACATCAACATATCGACGAAACCTCCCAGCTACCAATCGGTTACAATTTAATTGTTTATTTTATATATATAAATGAACATATGATATACAACGGACACACACGGCTTGTACCTTTATATATACATAATAGGCAATCGTATAGTATAAGTTGGTAGCCGCGAGGTTAGCATGGTTAAGATCAATGAGTTAAAGGTAGGGACTTGTCGGTTTAGGTTCAAATCCCTGTATTCCTTTGTTGTCCCTATATTTTAGTTTTCCCGTTGTGTTTTTCCTTTTCTTGTTTTGTATGTTATGGATATTTTGTAATAATATCGAGTTTTACCGTTTATTTTGGATTGTTATGGGCTATTTCACATATTTGAAACGAAAAGGATTACATTCTATTTGTCCATTTTGTTTAAATTTATGAATATAGTATGATTTCATCTGTTTTACTACATAATTTTACAAATGTTTATTCGCAAATTCCTATGCGAGAAAAAATCGTGATGTGCCTAGAATTAGGCTTCTTGGTAGAATTCTCGGTAACATAACTATTATATATACTTTATATATGCTCTTTGGTCGGGTTGTTGTCTCTTTAACACATTCCCCATTTCCATTCCATTAATTTTATTAGAAATAAGTTCGAATATGTCCTATTTTGTAAAAACAGATGCCTGATAATATAGAGATCTTTAAAGGCAGACGTGTTGTGTTGTGTTTGTATTTTTTTAACCAATTAATAGTGATCTTAGATTTATTAATGCATCGTTGGACACGTTACATGGTTATTTAAACTCATTTACAATACCTTCTAATTAAGAAAAGGCTTTAATTTTGAAAAGACATTAACACAATAGTTTAAGTTATAGATACAATGGATAAGCGTTGATTCATGAAAAACAAACCATTCGCCCTCCGGGCTCATGGTTTCTTTTTCAAGAATCTACGCTTATCCATTGTATCTATATAACTGATTCACGAAGCAATATCGTCATTCTTTTTCAACATTTCCAATTGAAGAATATTATTTGCTAAATTTTAAAAGAACAAAAAAAAAATACCGATGAAGTCGAAACTTGTTTAGTAAATTAAACTGTATAGTTTGATAGTGCTGTTAGGTCTCTGACTCAGTGACGTTTCCCCCATATCTCCTTTTGTTCGTGTTGTTAAATATGTTAAAACACAATATAGTGCAAAGCAAAACGTTTTTGAATATCAAATTAAGAAACATAGGAGAAATTCGAATATTTTAAAAGATAAACCTCATTATCAATCAATCTGTACATTTCTTTACATTTATCGATCGTATTCCAGTTGTTTTTGCGACCCCATTGACACTCATACGTTAAACAACTATTCTTCCTGCTATCTCCGTCCGATTTTGCAAATTCCTTTAATCCTACAATACTTGTGGAATTTCTTTGACTACTACGTATACAGAAAGTCCAGCAAAGCAACATAATAAAACAATTTGAATTACGTTGACTGTATAATGTATAAACTTTCATACAAAAATACTTTTACAGGCAATAATTGACATAAATTGGACTGGGAAAAACAGCATTGAAAACCAATCATTCCAAAGTACAAAAAGACTACCCAATCCGTTTTCAGTAAATTTTGCTTTTGGCATATGGAACGTTACTGTCTATTAAAATTGGCAAATTATTGGTAAATAAAACTTTATCTTAGTTTAAATATATATTGATAATTCATGTAGCATATTATGTTTTACACAGACAAAAAAGGAATGAAATTAAACGCAGTCGAAAAGGCGCCAACTTGGCAACATTCAGTGGTAAATGTCAAAGTTAGTATCAATCCTCTAATATTTTCCTATTACTAAAGTGAACAGATGGGATGTTTGATTTATGAATTTAGTTAAAATCTCACTACTGTGTTACTAACTTGAGATACCGCAACTATCAAATAGGTTATGATGAGGAGAAATAAACTTGTGAAAAGATAATTTTAGTCGTTCTTCCTCAACCTTGTTGGGAGGGATTGTGCTTGATGTTCATATAGTGAAGACATAATCTTTCAATCAGTTTAATTGAGGTCTGGAGCTGGCATGTCAGTAACTGCTAGTAGTCCTTTGTTAATTTATGTATCATTGTCATTTTTGCTTAGTTTCTTTTGTTACCTATTCTGACTTCGTACTCGAACTTCTTTTAAACTGAGTGTTACTGTGCGTATTGCTGTGTGTTTGTTTATTCTACATTGGCTGGAGGTATAGGGGGAGGATTGAGATCTCACAAAACATATTTAACCCCGCCGCATTTTTTCGCCTGTCCCAAGTCAGGAGCCTCTGGCCTTTGTTAGTCTTGTATGGTTTTTTTATTTTTAGTTCATTTATATGTTTCGGAGTTTAGTGTGACGTCCATTTTCACTGAACTAGTACACATTTTTGTTTAGGGACAGCTGAAGCCCGCCCCCGGGAGTAGATTTTTCTCGCTGTGTTGAAGACCCATTGCTGGCCTTTGGCTGTTTTCTGCTCTTTGGTCGGGTTGTTGTCTCTTTGACACATTCCCCATTTTCATTCTCAATTTTATGGAGTAGTTTTTGAGTTTATCCAATAGACAGTTGAAATTGTATACGACGTGTTCTTGAATATTAATAAATGTATGCTTCAATATTTCGGACAAAATGAACATTGCACAGCTCTCCAGCTATTTCCACTAACTCGACGTGTGCACTCTATAAAAACTCTTTGAGGTTACCGTCAAACTGTTCGTAGGCACCTTTCATTTTTAGAATTAAGAGGGAATTTCTCACTTTGATTAAAAAATGTCTCGAAAAATACTATCAAAAAACAGTAGTTTAAATTGTTAAAGATGCAAATGCACTTTAATGCAACTCGAAAGGTCGTTCACATTTTAAGGTCAATATTCATATATTTTCAATTGATTCATGCTTCCTTGCCATCTGTTTATTTCAACTTTGATAATTGCCCAACATCAAAGTTACAAAAGAACTGAAAACATATTAAGTCTAAGATCCGTTAGGGTATGCAAATTAGTTCGATAGTAGTTCACCAATTTTCAAATCGAAAACGTTCTGTAGTCTAATTTTTAAGATAGCTTATACAGTTCCATCTTTAAATATATACACATCACAGTACCAATTTGTAACTTTTTAAATTATATTCACACCGGTGCCAAGTACTGACAAGAATGTGCAGTAGTATAAGATTTTTTGTTCGGAGTTGTTAAAAAATGAAGAAGCAATTTCTACATAAATGTTGACACATTGTATTGTTTTTTTTTTTGGCCTGAAATGGTGATTGTTTACTAATTATGTTTTTTTAAACCAAAAATCTTGAAAAAAACTATGGCAGATAGAGAGAAACTTTAAAGTACGAAAATCATTAGCTTACCAATATCTACAATAAACCTGAAAGAAGCTGTCACTCATTTTATTGTAAGGGATATTGTCCCCTAACGAAGATTTTTTTTTATTGTTTTGGTGTAGACTATAGTAGATAAAGATAATATAAGCAATAGAAATACTAGGCAAAATAAGATCTATAAATAGGACACCATGACCAAAATCGACAGTCGATTCTTAATACATTAATGGTACCATTTTCTGCACCAGATGTGCATTTCAACAATAATTATCTGTTCAGTAATGCTCGAGGACAAAATATTTGAAAACCCAAAGCTTATTAAAAGAGCGAATAGCTTATAAACCAAAACGGACAAAAACGTTTAACCAAAGTCGGGCAAGAAATCAGTTTTGCATTAGGGAGATATATTCCATAATTTAAAATAATTTCAAATTGCGAACAGCATAATTATCACATATCAGATCTACAAATAAGAGAACATAGGAGTTACTGCATCTAAATGACAATATCTGACCAATCTTAGTTTTAGTGTTTCCTTTTGCAATTATCATGAAAACTATAATATAGATAAAGAAGCTGTAAACTATAACCAAAATCAACAAACAAGATTTATTAGAAAATCGCCAGACGACTCCATTTTGGGTTATTGTCCTTAAGTAACGTTACCATTTTTATATGAAAAATCCTCCAATAACATATAGATTAAACTTGGTCACAATGGTATTCATTGCGTTAAAGATGTCTGCCATTGTTGGTAATAATTTTAATCGCTTTGTTATATTGTATATATTTTCCAGACGATCGATTAAGACTCACAGGAGCCTCGTGTTTGCTTGACAACAACTATTCTATTTTTCAATGTATGGTAACACTTTCTGTCTTACACTTCATAAGGTAAAAATACATACATCAAAAGTCACCTAATCTCCTTGCGATTACACGGTTAAAGAAAGTCCAAAAATGAAGCACTGTCCTAGAAAAAGTAAACTTCAACTCGTAATATAAGACAACAAAAGAGCGACAGCAAACAATCTGTTGCTTGTTATATTTGCGTTATAAAGGAGAAAAAATGAAAATAAAACGCCTTTGGATTATTGTGGGAAAATACAAACCAATGTGTTGATAAAATGTTGAGTCGATTAAACGGAAATTAACATTTTATTTCTGATGCAAGAGGACATGGTATTCATACATATTACACAATTGGTTTTGATAAATAACACAAATAGGTGGAAGCTTAATATATAATAGATAAGAGTGAAATAGGAGGATTTGGATAGCTCTCGACTGTAAGATAGACAGTCATCACATCAAACTATATGCCGATTAATGTTTAAAGGTCATATTTAATGTAAATTCTCATTTCGTCAATATTTATTAGCTATTTAAGCTTATTTTGAAGGAGTACAGTATCTAATATAGCAATATGATATCCAAATAATCTTTATGTTGCCAGCGTACTTATATATCAGCGGCTAATTGATATACTTTATTCTGTGTTTTCTGTTGTTTTGTAAATATTTTGTTTTAAATCTTCAGTAATATGTAAACACGTTGTTCGCTTATATTAAAAGATGAGCCCAAAGTCTATCAGAAACTGAAACAGTCTAAAATACATTGTGATTTTGAGAAATTTCGGAGTTTCTTACTAATTTCAAACTTGTAATGTCCCCTGTAGTAAGTTTGACATTTGTTTTCCTGTATTTCACCTAACTGGTTGTCCGTTCGTTGTTCGTGTATCAGGTTAACGATTGTTGTAATGTACTTTAACAGGAGTTATAGTCGTATCAATTTGAAACTAAGAGGAAATGTGCATAATAACTGATTTATTTTTTAAATCAATGCCAAAATTTGGGTTTCGATCCAAAGATTTCTAGGGATAGCGAACAGGGTATTGTTTTTCTTCTTAAAGATGGATAATGTGTTTTGTTTACACCAAGGTTTGTTTTAAAGGTTTCCTTTTACTTAAAACAGGCACCATATTTGTCTTTTTTTAAATTGGTTTGTGCTACATTAAGGACACATCCTAAACAAACGTAAAATTGATTCTTGGTTTATTTTTTTAAACAAGGAACAATGATAAGATCACCATTTTTGACCCCTTGAATTCGAGAACCAACAAAATAGCATAAATCTATAAAAAAAAAAAAAAAAAACAATTCTCCGATGTTCATAAGACATAAGCATTTAAATTGTTGAATTATATTTTAACTAAATGGCTACAAATTTCTAACATTAAGAGCAATACTGCAAAATTTGCCACAATATTCATATTTTCATTTCTTGACATTAATGTTTAGGTATGAGTACAAGCTTTATCCAACATTACATTTAAAAAAAATTGTCAAATAGTAAGATGTAAAAGTAGGTATAGCATCATTTTGGGTAAAGTCTTGGTTCATAACTAATTCTAACTAAAACTATGTAAAATTGAATTTTTAGGTTGAATATGTCCGTTTTAACATGTTTATGACGTCATAGTGACATCACAACTGACTTTCTTGAACTGTAGTATCTATATTAAATCATTATATTTATTTTTCAGAAGAACTAGCACAATTTTAAAACTATTACAAAATATTTCTCTTAACGTTGCTCCGTTTATATGTATAACATCAGAATATGTTAGACATAATGAACATATCTAGCTCTGGAAAAATGTTAAATGTTTATTTTGAAACTACAACACGTCTTTTAAAATGTTTTCGTTTTTGTTTTAAAACAATTTATTTTTGTCTTCCCAACACCTTCTTATTTTAAATCCACAGCCTGTACTGTTTATAATTAAAGGTTTTATCATTTACTTCTTAAATGTAATACACGTTCTAAATTATGTCTTTTGTTCAAACAGTGGGATTAAGATAAAGGTTGAGCAGCTTTATTTAATTTGAATAAAAGAGAATATACTTGCAGACTTTGGTGATCGAATCTGAATCAATATTTTGAATAAAGTAATTATATTTCATTTAATCTGACAAATATGTCGCTTTAGTGCCTGAATGAAGCATATACTCAACATCTCCTTTTATTCAATGTGTTTTACTTACCGTAAAACTGGCTTTAAACACCGAAAGTCAAAATCAAAGACTAAAAGTAATATACATGTACATGATATACAAACTGATGAAATATAAGTAGAACATATAATTTTTATAATTCAGACCTGGTTTTATACTTTCAGATTTCCGACATCATGGATAGAAAAAAATATTTCTCAAATGCTCAGATAGTGCGTCTGATTAAATTTAGTATCATTAACATTTTGCATTGGTACACTGTTTCTTTTTGAAACATAGGGAATACTTTTGAGAAATATTCTACTGGTATCAATAATGTCGATCATTCACTGAGAAGACATTGATGTTAATGGCCTATATCGGAAAACACTTAAGGAAATATATAATCATTCCTATAGGCATTACCCTATAGTAATGCTATTTAGAAGTTATAATAATAATTATGATAATAATCTAATTAATGACTGTTTCAGTTTGCCATTTAATGATAGTTTTGTTTTAAAGGATATATTTTAGGCGGAGGAACAGGAAAATGGAAATTACTTTGTTTCTTTACAACTGCTCAAATTGAATATCGTAACATATGCACGCAGTGTGCTCTTTTTAATAAGAAGTCATATTGCTACATAAATCCGAAATTTCGTCAGGTAAGTTAAATTTCCATTATGATATTGTATAAAATCCCAATAAAAGTATTTCATTTGTAAGATTTCCATATGTCTTTTCTTATAACCGAATAGTACGAAATTGATTCATGACGACTTAATTCTTTTTAATTGTGTATCATTATTTTGAAGTCTTTTGCCTTTCCTTAACCACATTTTTTTTTTATATTGTTCGATTATCATATTTGGTTTCAACCACAGTAACTGTTATGGAATATATATTTTTGAAATGCAACATGATGCAGCAAATTAATTTAGGTATACAACAATTGTGTGTTATGCTTTTGTAGAGGGGAAAACCATCCTCTAATTATACGACTGCATATTTGAAAACATATTTGTAGCTGGATAGTATCTGCAATATAAGAATTTCACAATGTTTAAAAAAAATGGAAAATAAATCATCAAATACTAGCCAACAGCATATAAAATAATAATGACCACCCATTATATATTTCCAATAAAATGTCAAACGTACTTTTTTTGTTTGTTTGTTATAAAAAAACATTATTTCAAACTGTCCTGCAAATCATAAGGAATACGAAAATCTAGTTTAGTAGCTATCGCTTCCCTTTAATTTTATTATTCTTCCTGGTGAAATTTGTTAGGTTCATAAAATTACCGTGTAAATACGTATATGAATAAAACGATATGTACATTTAAAGAAATGTTCAGCTAAAACATTACACGAAACACACAAATATTTGAAAAATAGAAAGATGCGAACCTTGTCCTTTGTCCTGTTTTAAAGTTATAATAGCTCGCCGTCAGAGTAGCCGATCTTCTCTTTATAAACATAATTGAAACTCAATAACTATTTGAAAAAAAAAAAAAATTTGCAACAAAAAAAAAAAAAAAAAAAAAAAGAATAAAGAAAAAAAACGTACAAAATAATCACAGCTAAATATATTTTGTTATATATGCACATTTATATATGAACAATTGATCCTACACCCTTTCGATATTTTTGACTTATAATTCGGCATTGCGTTTTTCAGAGTGTTTATGGATGTGTACCGATTAATATCTTAGTCTGAAAGAACATGACCTATTCATATGCTGTTATCGGCCTTGAACTAACTTTCAGTAACTGCGAGTATACTCATATAGGTGCTTTGTGTAAAAGATATCACTTCAATATTTCCAATGTAAAATTGAGAATGGAAATGGGAATGTGTCAAAGAGACAACAACCCGACCACAGAACAGACAACAACAGAAGGTCACCAATAGGTCTTCAATGCAGCGAGAAATTCCTGCACCCGGAGGCGTCCTTAAGCTGGCCCCTAAACAAATATATATACTAGTTCAGTGATAATGGACGTCATACTAAACTCCAAATTATACACAAGAAACTAAAAGTAAAAATAATACAAGACTAACAAAGGCCAGAGGCTCCTGACTTGGGACAGGCGCAAAAATGCGGCGGGGTTAAACATGTTTATGAGATCTCAACCTCCCCTATACCTCTAGCCAATGTAGAAAAGTAAACGCATAACAATACGCACATTAAAAGTCAGTTAAAGAGAAGTCCGAGTCCGATGTCAGAAGATGTAACAAAAGAAAATAAACGAAATGACAATAATACATAAATAACAACAGACTACTAGCAGTTAACTGACATGCCAGCTCCAGACCTCAATTAAACTGATTGAAAGATTATGTCTTCATCATATGAATATCAGGCACAATCCCTCCCGTTAGGGTTTAGTATCATACCATCATAAAATATATGAGAAGAGCATAACCCGTGTCATGCCAACAACTGGTTTTAAATAAATGTGTTTAATTCCGATGCAAAGACCCTATAAGTGAATCAATATTAAAGCCAAAATATGAAATCTTTAATGACCTGACAACAGTATCGTAACTATATCCCTTCTTAATAAGTCTATTTAAAGGTTTTGTTAGCTTCTGAGGTGAATACTGACATTTTAGTGCTTTATAAAGAATATTACCATAAAAGATTGGATGTGAAATACCTGAACGTATAATAAGTCTGCATGTTGAGCTATATTTACGAATGATGTCCTTGTACCGATGATAAAATTTAGTAGATGTTTTGACTAGTTTGTGATATCGAAAACCCTGGTGTAATAATTTTCAGTAATACATAAATTTCTTTCGTTAAAATCTGAAACGTTGTTACATACACGAGCGAATCGTACAAGTTGAGATATATAAACACCGTAAGATGGTGACAAGGAACGTCACCATCTAAAATGGATAATTAACGATAGGAAATGAAAAATCATCTCTTTTATCATAAATTTTTGTATTAAGCTTTCCGTTAATGATATAGATATCAAGATCGAGGAAAGGGCAGTGGTCATTGTTAATATTAGCTTTATTTAAAGTAAGTTCAACAGGATAAATTTCTTTAGTATACATACTGAAGTCGTCATTATTGAGAGCCAATATATCATCCAAATATCTAAAAGTATTATTAAATTTTTGTATCAGATGTTGTTTCGATGGGTCTTTGCTGATTTTAGTCATAAATTGTAACTCATAGGAATACAAAAACAGGTCCGCAATAAGTGGTGCACAGTTAGTCCCCATTGGAATTTCGATAACCTGACGATATACGGAATCTCCAAAGCGAACAAAAATATTATCTAGTAAAATTCAAGGGCAGATATAGTATCAAAGCATGTCCAATTGACATAGTTCTTTGTTTATTGCTACTAAAAATGACCTAAAGAGTTAGAACATATGTATTCACATTCTGACTTTTTAAATGCCCATTTAATTAGGTGTGTGAATTTTTCTTAATGAGAATGTGAGGCAATGTGGTATACAGGGTAGAAAAATCAAAACTTTGAACAGATTCAAAATCACCAATATAAGCATGCAATTTATCAAGTACTTTGTGTGAACTTTCTATTTTCTTGTCGATTGGCGCATGCATGTGAAGTATACATTTTCCAATAAACAGCTAAAACGTTACTCCATATCTGACTGGATTACGTCTGTCGTCAAGGCCACTTTTGACGGTCGAATTGTCTTTTCCTGAATACCTCATATGTTATATTTCATCCACAGATTTTTCCTGTATAGCATTAGAATTAGGGAATAACAATTAAAGTTTTCTGGGTTTTGTAGTGGTACACCACTGGTATTTCTTAATTTCAAGGCCTTAGTTTCTAAAAAGTTGAACTTGAAATAAAAGGTAATAAACCAAAATTTCTAAATGGTAAAGTTTTTGTTACTTTTGGGTATATTTCACGGGTATCATCATGATTTTCATGGTTGACCTTTATTGAAAATATGCGTCACAAATGTCTATAGATATACTCCATGTGTCGTAACCACAATTCCGTCATTCTTTTTCACGTTCATGTCAAATCATCTAAGGCAGCGTTTCACTTAATATTTAGTTAAGGTTACCCTAAGCTATAAATTAAAGCTGATGCTAATGATGCAACAGAAACCTCTTACTCAACACAAAAGTTTATCTTAGGTTTTAAGTGGGGTTATTACGACTTAATCGTAAGTTTTCTGTGAAGTGATTTTTTTAATGTCGTATAGTATCGTCTGTCTCGTTCGATTGTTTAATCACGTTTCGAAAACATATATTGCTTTTACATATATATAACATGATATCTATATTTATAATGGCTTGTAATAATTTAAATGAAATTGAGTGTTAATGAGGTCCATTAAAATGGAATACATAATTTCTAGTAGTATGAAATTCATTTATGCATTTGTAAGAGCAGACGCAACGATACATCTTAGTATGGTAATTGATTTATAAATAAACGTTATATAAATAAGAATGCCATTACAGTGCAAATGCTCTTCAACTTTTTACTTGTATTTGCCTTTTAACGTTTTTTTTTATTCGAGCGTCACTTATGAGTCTTCTGTAGACGAAACGCACGTCTGGTCTTTGATAGGTTTTTGTTTTTATTAAACCAAAATACATCCACAACGTCAGAATAAAAAAAGATCACATTTCATGGATGACAACTTATGTAATAGTTCTGCTCTATAACAAAATGGTTCCCTTGATTGTCATAAATCAATTTTAATGCAATCACTAATACTTATAGATATTGAATTAATCATTGTCTATGATCCATTTTCAAATGAAAGATCAGAATAAATTAATACACTGTCTAGACCTGCATTACTTTCCCCTCAATAAACCTGTTCTTTGTCGGTTAATAAGATCTATTATAACTTATATTAAATCTAATGTACCACATGAGACTCATTTTCTGGAATCTAAACATGGTGGTAAAAGTATTCAAGATTGATATTTTAGTATCACTGTTATTAAGTAGTAAGACTCATTTTAATTCGTCAGATAATATACTACAGGAAATAGTTTTCCATTTGAAAAATAAAGACTGTATTTACTTACTACTCTATCAAAACTAAAAAGGTGGCACAATTTAGTTTGTTGACGAAGTCTATAGGGTGATGAAGATTTGTTAAGTCTATAGGGTGATGAAGATTTGTTAAGTTTCAAGAAATTACTTTCTAACCACCCAAAGGAAAACAAACTGGAAATCACACGAAAAAGATGCAAAATTCCTTACCGAAAGGCCATTTAAACAGCCGGAAAATGACCATTAATTTAATTGGAGTTGTTCCCCTTTCATCACAAGTGATTCAATAACTGCAATATCAAAATACGCCTAGAAAACAATTCAAGCAATACTTTTGCTAGTAATAACGTCTAAAAATATACCAAATAGTGAACTACTATACATTGTGTAATAAGATAAGATTCATGGCCCAGCATTTCTACTCTGTTTCGAACTTAGTGCAAAAACACTTTGTTTTGATACACAATGTATGATTATAAAAATAAGGAAAAGTGGTATGCGTTTGAAAGAGACAGCTATCAATAAAGACCTACGGGAGAGGATGTAATCAATTGTGGGTTATCGTAGGACCTTCAACAATAAGCTAAATTCATAGCGTAGATTAAACTATAAAAGACATCGGCCACACAAAATGCAAACAATATTCAAATGAGAACAACTGTCTGATTCATGCTCAAGCAATTAATAAAGCAAATATCAACCTCCGACAACCACTAAAAACAATGCCCTGACTTTGAACAGGCACAAGGAAACCATTGCTGGGATAGACATTATTGTAAATGTCAGTTGTGTAGCAGCAAAACATAAGCATAAATTGTAACCATTAGTAGAAAAGGGCTTGAATCAGCAATTTGACCTGAAGCAAAAAAAAAAAAAAAAATTCACAGATCAAAGAGTACTTGCCGTTACTGAAAGTTATTTCACAGCTAAATAAAAATAATAATACATCATGCTATCCTAGTCAAAAATGTCAATCAGTATACATTCAACGGATTTAGTATAAGATATAATAAACACTCTCAGAAAAGTGCAATCTTGAGCAATGTAAACACAAAATGGTTCATTATTGTAAAGCAATAACTCGCAATTTTAATCAATAGAAAACACAATCAATTCAAGTCCCGATGATAAAAATTTTCACAGAACTTACTTCGGGTGTTACAGATTATTTTAACCCCCTCTCTCTCTCTCTCTCTCTCTCTCTCTCTCTCTCTCTCTCTCTCTCTCTCTCTCTCTCTCTCCCGTTGTATTGACAATGGAAAGGAGACAAAACAAACTGGGTCTTTATGAGAGTTATATAATTTGTTATTGCTTTCCCATACCTATTTTGATTTATGAAAATATTTAGCTTAACTTAGCAAGACATGTAACCTGTGTAATGATATTTTTCTATATAAATAGTTCTGTTATTAACGATGGTTTAAGTGTCGGTGTCTCAACTCCCTAGCGACACGTTTTTGATGTCTTTGATGTTTACATAACAGTATAGTCGTCTTATCTGTAATGTTACCGATTATAATAATTCAACTGAATATGGATTCGGATGGCAGGTGATGTATGTATAGCAGGAAACGCTTACCAAGTCGACACACCCGGTTTCGCTCCTAGTAGAGTTCATACGCTGCGACATGCAGGTGGAAGAAAGGTCCGCTGATGTAGGCCCTCAGGTAATCGGTGCCCTCAGGTATCTTGCAAATAGTGCCCCATATGCGTAGTAATAATATGATCTAAAATGGAATAAACTAAAAATACATTATTCTACTTTCTATTTAGACTGTGACAGTACACAAGACTGGTTTAATAAAGGTTACCTCAGGTAATCTGTTGTGTATGGAAACTGGTTTAATAAAGTCCTCACGAAACTTATGTATGAAGAATGGTTTAATAAAGGTGACTTTGATATTAAACATATTTTATTCATTAAGATATGAAAAGGATTGAGCAACAGGCACAGCATATAAAAGCTCTCTCCATATTACATGTACAAGGTATAATTTAATTATCAACAACTGTATTTAAAATAATGTTATATAGTGGAACATGCATGCTACTTATTAGCACACACGAGCAAATATGTGTTTACAGTGTTACTTACTAAATGTAAAGTATATTTAAGTATATAGGCAATTACTCATCATTTATTCAAGTACCTTGAAACATGCAAATATCCTTTATAAGTCATTAGAAATATATATCAATATATGGCTTGAAAGAGACACTAAGCTTGCTTAGTGGAATAAATGAATTAATTTTGAATTGGAGGAGAACAAAACTAAATAAAACAAAAATTAATGTAAATTTCAAACAAAACGTTGAGGGTCACTGATATATTTCTGAACAGCTTTAAAAATAGTAATATTCATATCATATGTAAATAATCTGTTTCCAAAAAGTAATAACTCAATACTTATGCCAACATTATCAGCAATGGAGTAAATGGAATCAAGTAGGATCTGTCTTACATCATTGTACTTAGGGCAAATAAATACGAAATGTTGGTTATCCTCAACAGGGTGGTTACAGTTTGTACAAAAGTATTCTCGGATAAGAACTGATTAAACAAATGAGATTTTAGGTTACTAGCATTATTTTTGAGTTGACAATGACTTATATTAAGTTTCATTATCCCATAGGTGAAAGGTTTAAATATATCATCAGTCCTATAAAACTCGTCCAGTCCACTTCTAAAATACCCAAACTTAGGGATTTTGTAAACTCAAAGGAAGACTATTCCAAAGTCTTATAGGAAAGGAATGAAACTATTAGAATAAGAGCTAGTTCTAGCAAGAGGCGGGTGAAAAGTGTACTTTTCATTCCTCAAAGAATGAGGGGTTTGTCTGGGAAGATATGGCTGGACTAACTGATATAATTATGCAGGTGTCATCCTATTTAATATTTTATAGAATAGTATAAGCTTATGTTTATTACGTCTATTCTCCAGAGTTTCTAAACCTAATTTAATATAAAGTTTTTGTCTTGAGGAATTGCATCATAATCCTGTAATAATTCTTGCAGCTTCTATTTGAATATTTTGAAGAAGCTCAGACTCATACTGCAGGGAGCAATTGCCCACAATAACATCACCATACTCTAATATAGGTCTAATAAAAGCATAATAAATACATATAAGTGAACTCCTATCGAATAAATGTTTAACTTGAAGATAAACTCATCATAGATACCAGGATTAATTTTGTATTTACGCCAGACGCGCGTTTCGTCAACAAAAGACTCATTAGTGACGCTCGAATCCAAAAAAGTTAAATAGGCCAAATACAGTACGAAGTTGAAGAGCATTGAGGACCAAAATTCCTTAACGTTTTGCCAAATACAGCTAAGGTAATCTATTCCTGACGAAGCACAGATAGACGAGAGCATGCTTTTTTATAAATAATATCAATGTGTGTGTTCCATGAATCTGATGACTGAAATGTTATACCAAGATGACATTGAATATTTATTTTCTCAACCTCTTTGCCATTTATCCCCAAAAAATACAGGTGGATGCTCCCTTTCCCTTCTAGTAAATACAATATTTTTAGTTTTCTATGAGTTAAATTGAACAGCCCATGATTTTTCCCAATTTGAGATAACATCCAAGTCATCAGTCAAAGAAGCAGCTGCTACAGCATGATCATCATCTACTATATCAAAAAAAAGAGGTGTCATCTGCAAAAAGTGTAATATCATTAGCATTGTCATTTACTTTATCATTTATATAAATAATAAAGGTGACCTCAGATAATCTGTTGTGTATGGAAATTTGTTTGATAAAGGTGACCTCAGATAATCTGTGTGTATGAAGACTGGTTTAATAAAGGTGACTTCAGATAATCTGTAGTGTATGGAGAGTGGTTTAATAAAGGTGACCTCAGATAATCTGTGTGTATGAATAATGGTTTAATAAAGGTGACCTCAGGTAATCTGTAGTGTATGGAGAGTGGTTTAATAAAGGTGACCTCAGGTAACCTGTAGTGTATGAAGACTGGTTGAATGAAGGTGAAATCAGGTAATCTGTAGTGAAGGAAGACTGGTTTAATAAAGCCCTTATGTAATCTGTTAAAATATTACAGCATAATTATATACCCTAGCATTGTATCTATTTTTCTTTTATTACAGGGGTACCTGAGGTCACACCCTAAAAAAGCGAATATAACCCATTGAACTCAAATTAACTCAGTTCACCTTGAAAAATACATAACACAAACAATACAACGTCCATGAACCCTACATTTTAAAATGAAGAAATTAATTTATTACAGAATAATTATATACCCTAGCATTGTATCTATTATTCATTCATTATAGGGATACCTGAGGTCACCCCAAAAAAAAAAAACAAAAAAAAAAACCAATAAATATTATCATTTAACTCAAGTTATCTAAACAAATATATGACATAACCTATGCAATGTCCATCATGTCCATGAAGTCCTACATTCAGAATAAAGAAATTAGTTTATTGCAGCATAATTATATACCATAGCATAGTATTTACTATTCTTTAATTACGGCGGTTACCTGAGGTCACCCCAAAAACCCACAAAATGCAACCACTTCATCTCCAATAAACTCAGTTCACCTTAACAAATACATAACATAAACAATACAACGTCCATGAAGTTCTACATTTAGAATGAAGAGATTATTTAATTACAGCATAATCATATACCCAAGCATTGTACTGATCTATTTTGCTCTTTGGTATTAAGTCACACTACAATTTGGTATTAAGATTGATCCAAATAGGGAACTATATTTTCATGCGAATTAATCGATGAACAATTTCCCCGGATACCTGAGGACACCGGATACCTCAGGGCCTACTTCAGCGGACCTTTCTTCCACCATACAGTTCCCTCATTTTTTTTCATTTATCTTGATTTTTGTCTTTTTGGTCGATTTACGAAATTCAAACATCGGTAAACTACTATCGCCTTAATTTAGTTTAATGAAGAACCTTTTGTTTGAATCTTATTAAGTATTCATCGATCTGATACGTTTTAGGCGTTCTTTTGATTCGATTAACATCAAAAAGTACTTTCAAAAATAGTCATTATTCTACTCAGAACAATTTTCTGATTCAACTTTAAAAGTTTGACTGTCCTCTCTCATGCTTTGGTTCAATTTCAGATTGAAATCGAATTGGAAATCACATTGTTAGAAACAGCTTCAAACATTTTAACACGAGTAGCGGGTCTAGTATCGATAGAGAAGCTGAAGCTGTTAACATTTCCGTATCACTCAGGTTTTTGTTGTTTTTTCTTCTCTATCATTTATCTTCGGTGTAATTTTTCTATATTATTCTAGCGTCTTTTATATTTGCCCATGTGTCTTTTGTACTTTTGAAATATTATGTGATTTATTCATTTTTTTTTTTTTTTTTAACTTTGATATCGTAATAGGTGTAATGCATATTTTAAAAATAGATACTTGCGCATTGTAACGAACATATAGATCTCACGCAATTGGTTTTTTTCTGTGGTTAGTAATTATTTTATCCTTTATCATGATAATTATATATTATTTAAATTTGATTATCATTTATTGATGAACTGATTTTCAACAAAACAAACGATATGTCATAGGTATTTATTATAGTATGCAAGTCATCCACATTTAAAGTATTGGAATATCAAGATAAAACAGTCACCGTATAGGATAACACTTTTGACAAAGTCGACTATCTTTTGCTTGGGTTGTCCTTTTAAACATAATTCGATAGAAGATTTGTCAATAATTGTATTCATTTTAAACAATGTTTGTAAAGGTTGTTAAAACGATAAAGTCAAATCACTATGTTACGCTGGAGTGTTTGTATATATTTATATTTGTTGCACACCGCATGTACGGAACTTCCAATATTACTTTTAAGGTGGCATACAATTTGTATACGTCTTTAAAATACCTAAGATCTTGTAAAATAAAAAACGTACCTTTTTTAAACACGACATAACTTGCATGAAAGACTCATTGTAATCCTGGTGTCTATGATGAGTTTATTTATATGATTCCGGATCGGGAATCGCAGGAATGTTTTCATAAAAAAAAATCATAAAATATTGCTCATTTAGGATCATTATTTTTTCTTACTTTTTTCAACCTTTTTTGTAATTCCGCAATAAATTTATAAACACATATTGATGCTGTAGCTGTACATTTCACACAAACGACGATTTGAGATTCGCCTTTTTCTAAATGTTTGATAGAGGTATCTGTTTATCATATATACTCTTTTTGATGAACTCATCTTAACAGTGTTTTACCTTTTCTTGTAGACTTTTGGAACGTTTCCAAAACCTTTGAAATACTGACATTTAAAACAACTACTTTGTAATAACTTAATCTGTGTAGTGAATCACCCTGGATTCATTCATTTGAATACCTTAGCAGCAATATACCAACTTCACCTGCATATGGGATATACTTTTCCCAACTCATTCGGTAGTCAAAAAAGATACTAAAAAGGATTATCACAATCATATGATGTTAACGTTATCTTACAGTATGAAATTGTTTTTTCTATTGTTTTCCTTGTCTCAACTAATATTGTTATTAAGCTGCTAATTTCATTTTTAATAGTGGCAACTGAGAAGCTGTTGACTGGTGTAGTCCAGGGATTGTCACGATTACTGTCAATTGTAATTGATTAATAATCGATTACATGAAGGATTTTGTGTAATCGATAAATCGATTACACTGATTTTTGTGTGTAATCGATTACTTTATCAAAAGTAATTACATTACTTTTTGATTACTGTCAGTTACATGCTGAAATTATTTTTAAATAACTAAAAAAGCTTACCACAATTATACTGGTCAATGAAATTAAGAACTTTACACAAGCACTGCTTCTAAATGTCCAGTGTTAAACATTTGTTGTCTAGACCGATAAACCAAATAAATTACAAGTTCTTGAAATGTGGTTCAACAAGAGTGAGTGGTAATAAAGTTCCTGCATTGACTTCCACCAATGCACCAGTCACATCTTTTTATTGTGGGTTATTTGCTTCATTGCTCCGTATTTTGCACAATTTTATGACATACTGTCTTACTGACTTAATTTTGTTATTCGTTTTACTCTTTATTTACAGATTATAAATTTGAATTTTAGATGATAATCTATAATGTTCATTACTATAAAAATGTTTGATTTTTTTCTGAAACTTTAAAATAAAAATGTAATAATTTGTTTAGGTAATTTGATAGATGAATACTTAAAATTAATTAAATGCATGGATTTATATTTTTATTTGGATAATCTTCTTGATTTTAGATTATAAAGCAGTCAATGGAGTACTTTTTATATCCTAATGCCATATAATGTAATTCTGATACTTAATTAGACATAATTGAAATCAAAACAAAGTCTGCATGTCACTCATTAAATGTCGTTGATCATCTGATCAGAAAAGCAATTTCTTTGTACTCTATTTAAATTTTTAAACCATATATATTTTTATAGTCAAAATGATGTGTCTCTTTTACTGAACTAGAATATAAATGCATTGGTTCATTTTCAAGATGTCTTTGAAACCTTTCTTAATTCTTAATTCTTATATCATAACATTATATCATGGACCAAAGGTTGATCCAAGATAAAACTTAATCTCTTATTGATATTTATGCTTCAAAATATTTTCACACAATCAAGCTGTTTCCTTCAATGTATATGTAGTACATAACTTGACTTTAGAGCTTTTTTCATTTTATATATACACATATGTATATTGAAGATCTTTAAGTTTTTCAAGAATTATAGGTCATTTTTTCAAAAGCTGAAAATACAGTATAATTTGTCATGAAATCTGGTTGAACATAAGTCAGCTTTGTTGAAATAAGCCGTCTGGTGTGACAAAAGCTGATATTTCTCGAGCTCTCTGTGTCAATGGGACTTGCCAGTAACCCTTCAATAAATCAAATTTGCTCACAAATTTTGCATTTCCAATATTATCAATGCAATCGTCTATCCTTGAATCGGATAGGAATCAGATTTTGAAACAGAATTTACTTTTCTGAAATCAGTTACGAAACGAAAAGTTTTATCTGGTTTGGGCACAAGCAGACAAGGAGAGCTCCATTCACTGTTACTCGGCTCAATAATATCATTGTCAAGCATATATTTAATTTCTTGTCTCATAAATTCAAGTTTGAGTGGATTGAGCCGGTAAGGATGTTGCTTAATTGGAGAAGCATCACCTACATCGACATCATGACAAACAGCAGTGGTTTTGTTTGGCACATCTGGAAAAAGATTTTAAAAGAAAATACCAAAGCTTTTAATTTTTCTCTACGATCAAAAGACAGATGTGCAAGTTTTGAATCTAAATTTGACAAAATTTCTGAATTTTCAATTTAACTGTGTCTTCCATAGTTTTAGAACTAAAAGGTGGTTCAATTATATCTGGTTTGTCATGATTGTTCTCCAATTTAACCATGGCTAAAGTGGCAACTGGTTTACTCTCACCTTCATTAGTACGCTCAAAATATGGTTTTAACATATTAATGTGACACACTCTATTTTGTTTACGCCGACCTGGTGTTTTTACAATATAATTCAAATCATTGATTTTACTCTCTATGGTATAAGGACCACAATATTTAGCTTGTAATGGATGTCCAGGGACTGGTAAAATACAAGTACCTTATCACCTGGCTCAAAAACTCTGTCCCTGGCATCTTTATCATACCATATTTTCATCTTATTCTGAACAGTTTTAAATTGTTCTGAGCAATTTGACAAGCAGTATACAATTTTTCTTTAAATCTAGATACATAGTCTAGAAGATTCAAGTCAGTGTGTTCAGTAAGCCACTTTTCCTTTATCAATTTTAAAGGTCCCCTTACAGTATGACCAAATACCAACTCAAAGGGACTAAAACCAAGGATTCTTGAACAGCCTCTCGGACCGCAAAAGTAAAAGTGAACACCATCATCCCAGTCCCTGTCAAATTGAAGACAAAACGTTCTAATCATGTTCTTCAATGTTTGATGAAAACGTTCTAAGGCACCTTGAGATTCTGGATGATAAGCACTTGACCTATACTGAGCAATCCCTAACTGGTACACGACTTGCTGAAATAAACCTGACATGAAATTTGAACCCTGGTCGGACTGTATAGACTTTGGAAGTCCTACTAGCGTGAAAAATTTGATCAGAGCTTTGACAATAGTAGGTGTCTTGATATTCCTTAACGGAATAGCCTCAGGAAAACGAGTGGAGGTACACATGATCGTCAATAAATACGCATTTCCGGTCTTGGTCTTCGGTAAAGGTCCAACGCAATCAATGAGTACTCGGCTGAAAGGTTCTTCAAAGGCTGGAATAGGCAGAAGTGGTGCTGGTGGTATTTTCTGGTTAGGCTTACCAACAACCTGGCATATATGGCATGATTTGCAGTATTCTGCGACATCATTTCTAAGTCTTGGCCAGTAGAAATGCTGCAAGATCTTAAGGCAAGTCTTCCTTATACCTAAGTGTCCAGCCAAGGGGGTGTCATGGGCAAGACCAATAATGTCTTGCCTATAAATTTTAGGCACCACCACTTGGTATACCACTCTCCATTCCTCCTCTGGGGTAGCATCAGGGGGCCTCCACTTTCTCATTAAAATGCCGTCTTGATGGTAATAGCATTCGGCCACTTTGTCTGCTTCCTCCTGTGGTTGAGCCCTCTTGCTGAGCTGAAGAACTTCAGGGTCTTTATTTTGTTCTTCGACAAATTTCCTTCGGTCTAATGAATGGCTGTTTACGTCTGGCCATGGCATAATTACATTCTTGCTAATACTAGGTGGTCTTATTACGGCCTTCTCTGAGCTACCGGGACCTTCAATGTCGGCTAGAAAGGTGTCAGAAAGGTCCATGTAATCAAACTGGTCTTCTTGCAAATCCTCATTTTGTTGTTTTCTAGCCATCGCCCTAGTAACGACACAAGCTGGATACAGTTCAGCATCATCTTCAGGTGATTTAACATCCACCACCGGTTCACTGGTAACAATTGGTTCAGCCACCACTTTGTTCCTAGCTAGATCATTTCCTAGCAATAATGAAACACCCTCAACAGGGAGATTAGGACGAATACCCACAACAACTGGTCCAGTTATCAAATCTGACTTCAGATAAATACGATGGAGGGGAACATCTATACAACCTAACTCCACACCTTGTAACAAAACGGAGGCACCAACAGAAGTCTCCTCGGACAAAGGCAACACACCTTCTAACAATAAAGACTGAGAAGCTCCAGTGTCCCGTAAAATCTTAATAGGCTGAGGAGTAGTATTATCAACAATAGAAACAAACCCATCAGACATAAAAGGTTTATAATCCTCCATGTAATCACAAAAACTGGACTTAAAAGCCTGACTCGCAGGACATTCCAACGTATGGGTAAAACGGGGTGTCGTACAAGCACTGGTCTTGGGCTTATTATCTCTTTCATTCTTCTTCTGGAGTCTGAAACAATCAGCCATCAGGTGACCATTCTTCTTACAATAAGCACAAGTCAGTGACTTCTTCTCAAAAGTATCAAATTTCGGACTAGACATATTATAACTAGACTGACTCTTATTCTGTGCAACAGGCTTACTATCAGTACGCTCAGTGCTTTGATTCTTGTAATTTCCACTCGAAGTATTAAAATTTTGACCTTTGAAACTTCTTTTATGTGAAAGGGTATAATTATCGGAAATAACAGCTGCATCTTGTAATGTCTCAACAGTTTTGTCATCTAAATGTGTTTTTAAGTCTAAATGAACACATTGCTTGAACTCTTCTAATAACATCAGTTGTCTTAGGTTCTTAAAATTGTTATCTATTTTCTTTGACGTAAGCCATTTATCAAAAGATCTTCTTTTCCCTAGCAAATTCAACATAGGTTTGTGAATCAAACTTTTATAAGACCTAAATTTCTGTCTATATGCTTCTGGCACTAGCTCATAAGCTTTCAAAACTTCTTTTAACCTTGTCATAATCAGAACTATTTTCTGATGAAAGTGCTGAGTAAATTTCAGCGGCCTTGCCCTCAAAAACACTTTGCAGCATTGTAGTCCAAAAGGCTTCGGCCATTTCAAATTTTGAGCAATTTTCTCAAACTGTGGAAAAATTTATCAACTGTTTTTCACAAAATTTGGGAACCAAACGTATGTTTTTGCTGCATCAAAATTATAATGTTCTGATTTTGATTGGAATTTAGTGTTGCTTTCTTCTTTTGCCATTTCAATTTTCATTTTCTCAATCTCTAACCTTTCCTTCATTTCAAGTTCTGCCTGTCTTTCTTCTTTTCTTTTTCCAATTGTTTTAATTTAACTTCGTTTTCCAATTGTTTTAATTTAAATTCATCAGGCAAACATAAAACTGAATAAGAAATTTGATAAAATCTCAAGTCCTATTTATACATTCTATTTAATCTGTACCATAAAATGAAAAATACATGCAGTTGTCTATTTAAATCTAAACTAGGTTTTATTTTATCAAACTATATTACTAAAGCAATCGAAATGAAATCGAAAAATAATCGATGATTACATGATAATTTTTTATGTAATCGATTAAATTACGATTACACGTGACCGAAAAAGTTGACGATTACAGATTACTGTCGATTACTTGGAAAAATGTAATCAATTACGATTATGATTACAGATTACGATAACCCCATCACTGGTGTAGTCATTCTTTTTTGAAGGGGAGGAGGAGAACGATTAATTGATTTATACTTCTATAAGGAACCCCAAACAACAGTTTCATTAAAAAAAAACTATACCAAGCATTTTATTCATCGGCTTACACAAATACACACCTTCTTGACTCTCAGTTTCCGTATATTGAATACATTGATAGAACATTTGTCTAAATTGACGTTCTCTATAAAATTATATACTTTCTCTATATATAACACTGAGTTTTAAAATTTTGAGATCTGGTAAAAACAGCCTTAGATGAATATAAATCTCAAATAGTTTCCTCTGTTTATTTTAATGTCCCTAAAACAAATTTAAAGTAAGTTAAAATTCATGATAAAAGTATAATAGTTTTAATGTCTAATAAAAATAATTCATAGAATTTTCTCTATATTGTGTGTATGGTTTGAATATCAGATAAAAAATTAACAAAATTCCTAAATATTTTAAGTAATTTTATTAAATCACTAACAATTTCGGGTATTTTGCAAAATCACTAAATCTGCTTGTAATTTAACAGAATTATTTTTTAATATTAATAACGGATTTTACAAAAGCTACAAAAATGTATTAGTTTACAAATTCACCTTACCACGTGCAAATATCTGGCCTGTAGACAAGTCTCTGCAGATTACAAATGATTATAAAAAATCCTTATATAAGTAATCTTATTTGAACATAATATTATCAAAGAGCTATATGCAAAATGTCCTTAAAAAAGTGCGGTTGGGATGTTGGCAGGTACAAGTAGAGCTGTCTGCATTGCGGGACTTACACCCTCCGTACATGCATTTATGTTCCTGGTGTGAAATTTTTAGATTTACGGGGGTAAATGTCACGCAATGCGGACAGCTACAGTTGAAGCGGTGTATCATATCATAGCTGTACTAACCTTGTCAAGTTTGCATATCACCGTGGACAAAATATATGAATATTATAAAAAATAAGGAGATGTGGTATGATTGCCAGTGAGACAACTATCCACCAATGTTCATATGAAGTAATTTGCCACTGGACGTTAAGCAACCAACAATCAATCAATCAATCAATCATATGAAGTAGATGTAAACAATTATAGGCAATCGTAAGGCCTTTAACAATGACAAAAAAAAAAATACCGTATAGTCGGCTATAAAAATCCCTGACCTGAAAAATTTGAAACAATTCAATTGAGAAAACTAACGGCCTAATTCATAATAAAACAATTTACCAAAAAAAAAAAAAAAAAAAAAAAAAAACAAATATGATAGACAGGAACCAACGACAAACATTGAATTACAGGCTTTCGACTTCGGACAGGCACATACAGAATGTGGCGGGGATAAACATGATTGAAGGCGCCAACCCTCCCCTAACCAAGGACAGTGGTGTAACAGTACAACATAAGAACAAACTATAAAAATCAATTGAAAAGGGCTGAACTCATCAGATCAATTTAAAGCAGAAAAACACAGACCAGGACGTGGCAGGGTATTTATACACCCATCACAACACAAATACACAAAGTACAGATCGGAAACTACTCACAATTACTGACAGGTAGTTTAAAGCCAATAATAACTAATAAAAAATCATATATCTAAGACTCAAATATCAATCATTACATATCCAACATACAATGGATTAAGTGTCATTAACAGTCAGAGTAAAACATGACCATGTGCAATTCTAAAATATAGGTATCGAAAAATTGTAGTACCGTGAATGTGTATAACAATTATTATAATATCTAAAAGTAATGAAAATAAAAAACTTTGATAGATTACTTAATAAAACAAACGTGATAACCGTTTTAAATCTTTTAACTGTCATTTAAGCTACGAAATCGCAAAGAATACTTTTATCGTACAGATCTTAAAGTTCCTATATCGTCTTATTGTTTATGTTTACGATTGCTTAAATTAAAAACATCATGTTGTTACGGCCAGAAATAACCTTTAAATTGTAGCTAACAAAAGACACAAATCAATAATAAAATTTAACAAGATTTATTATACACAAGTTTATATGAAATTTTATACAAATTGAAATATCAACTTAACTGTTAAAATATATGTCCGATCCTTTGTCTTTTCTTTATCCGGAATTCTTCTCTGAAATGTATGGAATATGTCCAATCTAGTATGATGTAGTTAACGTAAATAAAAGTGTCAATCCAACAACTCCAAAGAACTTCTGAGAGTACAAGTATATTAATGTCTTATCTATCTAATTTCGGTATCTGTATATATAGTTGTCACGGAAACTTTTAGAACTGTGTAGAAGAGAAACTCCTAGAAAACTGTAGAAGGGAAACTTTTAGAATACTGTAGAAGTTAAAATTACGCATCGTTGATTATGATCATTCTGGAATTATTATGTAAGTCAAATAGAAAGTTCTAATCATTCCATCAGTACCTATGATTGTTCCAGTGATTTCTAAACTGCACAGTTATAACATTATTTTGTAAACAACTATAAATATTATGTAAACATATTACACATGTTATAAGGCCACACAAAAAAAAAAAAAAAAAAAAAAATTAGGCCAAGATAAATAAACATGATAGTTACAATATCAAAACCACCTGCCCCTTAAAAAAAGTTTGAGTGTAACAAGATCTTTTCATGAACAATATAAACAAAAATATATATTATGTATACAGTGTTTTAAGAAGATCTAAATAAAGCATCTGCTATTACATTATCTTTACCTTAAGTATTAATGTTTTACAATAATATCATATTCCTATAACAATAAACTCCACCTTGTCAACCTCTGATTCTTGTTTCTCATATTTTGTATGAAGGTGAGAGGATTATGATCAGTATAAACAAGAATAGGATGCATAGTGGGATTTAAATATACATCAAAATGTTGAAGTGCAGACAACAGTGCAAAACACTCTTTTTTCAATAGTTGAATAATTTCTTAGAAAAATATGAAATAGGTTTCTCAACGTTATCATCTGTCTCTTGATATAAAACAGCCCCAACTCCTACATCACTTGCGTCAACGGCAAGTTTGAATTGTTTTTTTTGAAGTCTGGAGTGATCAGAACTGGACTGTTAATTAAAAATGATTTGCTATTTTCAAAAGCGTTTTGACAATTAACACTCCAGATGAATTTAGAATCTTTCCTTAAAAGATGAGTCGATGGTTGAACAACAGTAGCAAAATTTTAACAGAATTTCCTGTAAAATCCAATCATGCCTAAATATCTCATAAGTTGTTTTTTATTTGTAGGAGGAGGAAATTTCGTAATTGCATCCACTTTAGCCATAATAGGTTTCAGTTGACCTTGGCTAACTGTGTGCCCTAAATAATCAACAGTGGCCTGACAAAATTCACTTTTACCAAGATTAACAGTCAATTTTGATTGTGACAGTCTATCAAAAGTATGACATAAATGTGTTAAATGCTCTACATACAATAAGATCATCAATATAAGCATAACAAAAGTCTAAATCTTTTATAACATTATTGATCATTCTTTGAAATGTAGCTGGAACACTTTTCATACCAAACGGCATGACAGTATATTGAAATAAGCCGTCTGGTGTGACAAAAGCTGATATTTCACGAGCTCTCTGTGTCAAGGGTACCTGCCAGAAATCTTTCATTAAATCAAATTTGATATCAAATATTACTTGTCCAATGTTATCAATGCAGTCGTTAATCCTTGGAATCGGATAGGAATCAGATTTTGAAACAGAATTAACTTTTCTGAAATCAGTTTTATCTGGTTTGGGCACAAGGAAACAATGAGAGCTCCATTTCACTGCAGTGGATTGAGCCGGTAAGAATGTTGCTTAATTAGAGAAGCATCGCCTACATCAACATCATGACAAACAGCAGTGGTTTTGTTTGCCACATCTGGAAAAAGATTTTTAAAAAGAAAATACCAAAATTTTCAATCTAACTGTTTGTTCCATAGTTTTAGAATCAAAAGGTGGTTCAATTATATCTGGTTTGTCATGATTGTTCTCCAATTTAACCATTGCTAAAGCGGCAACTGGTTTACTCTCACCTTCATTAGTACGCTCAAAATATGGTTTTAACATATTAATGTGACACACTCTATTTTGTTTACGGCAACCTGGAGTTTTTACAGTATAATTCAAATAATTGATTTTACTCTCTATTGTATAAAGACCACAGTATTTAGCCTGTAAAGGATGTCCAGGAATTGGCAAAAATACGAGTACCTTATCACCAGGCCCAAAAACTCTGTCCCTGGAATCTTTGTCATACCATATTGTCATCTTATTCTGAACAGTTTTTAGGTTTTCTGAGCAATTTGACAAGCAGTATACATTTTTTCTTTAAATCTAGATACATAGTATAGAAGATTCAAGTCAGTGTGTTCAGTAAGCCATTTTTCCTTAACCAATTCCAAAGGTCCCCTTACAGTAAGACCAAATACCAACCCAAAGGGACTAAAACCAAATGATTCTTGAACAGTGTCTCGGACCGCAAAAAGTAGAAAGTGAACACCATTATCCCAGTCCCTGTCAAATTGAAGACAAAAAGTTCTAATCATGTTCTTCAATGTTTGATAAAAACGTTCTAAGGCACCTTGAGATTCTGGATGATAAGCACTTGACCTATACTGAGCAATCCCTAACTGGTAAATGACCTGCTGAAATAAACCTGACATAAGATTTGAACACTGGTCGGACTGTATAGACTTCGGAAGTCTTACTAGCGTGAAAAATTTGATAATAGCTTTGACAATAGTTGGTGTCTTGATATTCCTTAACGGTATAGCCTTAGGAAAGCGAGTGGATGTACACATGATTGTTAATAAATACACATTTCCAGTCTTGGTCTTCGGTAAAGGTCAAACGCAATCAATAAGTACTCGACTAAAAGGTTCTTGAAAGGTTGGAATTGGGAGAAGTGGTGCTGGTGGTATTTTATGGTTAGGCTTACCAACAGCCTGGCATATATGACATGATTTGCAGTATTGTGTGACATCATCCTTAAGTCTGGGCCAGTAGAAATACTGCAAGATCTTAAGGCAAGTCTTCTTTATACCTAAATGTTCAGCAAAGGGGGGTGTCATGGGCAAGACCAATAATTTCTTGCCTATAGACTTAAGGCACCACCACTTGGTATACCATTCTCCGTTCCTCCTCTGGGATAGCATCAGGTGGCCTCCATTTCCTCATTAAAATGCCGTCTTGATGGTCGTAGCATTCCGCTACTTGGTCTGCTTCGTCCTGTGGTTGAGCCTTCTTGCGGAGCTGAAGAACCTCAGGATCTTAATGGTGCTATTCTGCAAACTTTCTTTTGTCTAATGAATGGCTGTTCACGTCTTATCATGGCATAATTACATGCTTGTTATTACTAGGTGGTCTTACTATGGCCCTCTGAGCTACCGGGACATTCAATGTCAGCAAGGAAAGTGTCAGAAAGGTCCATATAATCATCTTGGTCTTCTTGTAAAACCTCATTTTGTTGTTTTCTCGCCATCGCCCTAGTAACAAGACAAGCTGGTGATTTAGCATCCACCACCGGTTCACTGGTAACAATTTGTTCAGCAACCACTTTGTTCCCAGCTAGATCATTTCCTAGCAATAATTAAACACCCTCAACAGGGAGATTAGGACGAACACCCACAACAACTGGTCCAGTAATCAAATCTGACTTCAAATAAATACGATGGAACATCTATACAACCTAACTCCACACCTTGTAACAAAACGGAGGCACCAACGGAAGTTTTCTCGGACAAAGGCAACACACCTTTTAACAACAAAGTCTAAGAAGCTCCAGTGTCCCGTATAATCTTAATAGGCTGAGGAGTAGTATTATCAACAATAGAAACAAACCCATCAGACATAAAGGGTTTATAATCCTCCATGTAATAAAAAAAAAAAAAAAACTGGACTTAAAAGCATGACTCGCAGGACATTCTAACATGTTGGTAACAAGGGGTGTCGTATAAGCACTGGACTTGGGTTTATTATCTCTTTAATTATTCTGGAGTCTAAAACAATCCGCCATCAGGTGACCATTTTTCTTACAATAAGCACAAGTTAGTGACTTCTCAAAAGGACCGAATTTTGAACTAGACATATTATAACTAGACTGACTCTCATTCTGTGTAAGAGGCTTACTATCAGTACGCTCAGTACTTTGATTTTTGTAATTTCCGTTCGAAGTATTAAAATTTTTACCTTTGAAACTCCTTTTATGTGAAAGGGTGTAATTATCGGAAGTAACAGCTGCATCTTGCAATGTCTCAACAGTTTTGTCATCGAAATGTGTTTTTAAGTCTAAATAAACACACTGCTTCTAATCAATTGTCTAATGTTATCAAAATTGTTATCTATTTTCTTTGACGTAAGCCATTTATCAAATATATCTTCTTTTTCCCTGGAAAATTCAACATAGGTTTGTGAATCAAACTTTTTATAAGACCTAAATTTCTGTCTATATGCTTATGGCACAAGCTCATAAGCTTTCAAAACTTCCTGTTTTACCGTGTCATAATCAGAACTATTTTCTGATGAAAGTGCTCTCAAAAACACTTTGCAGCATTGTAGTCCAATAAGGCTTTGGCCATTTCAAATTTTGAGCAATTTTCTCAAACTGGAAAAAAATTATCAACTGTTTTTTTAACAAAATTTGGGAACCAAACGTATATTTTTTTGCTGCATCAAAATGTTCTGATTTTGACACTACTTTAGTGTTGCTTTCTTCCTTGACAATTTCAATTTTATATTTTCTCCATCTCTAATCTTTCACTCATTTCAAGTTCTGCCTGTCTTTCTTCTTTTTCCATTTGTTTCTAAATTCATCTTCTTTTTCCAATTGTTTTAATTTAAATTCATCTTCTTTTTCCAATTGTTTTAATTTAAAATTCATGTTTTAATTCAAGCTGTTTTAATTTGATAGCATCAACATATTCGACCTTAAATTCAAGAGCCTCTTCACCAAAAATGTCTGCGTCAACTATATTGTTTATTAGCAAATTTTATAATTTGTTTTCTCATAGATACTCTAAAATCTATTTGTAGATGTTTAGCAATCAACACCAATTCTTCTTTCTTTAGTTTATCAAACTCTTTCAGGTCTGGTGTTTTCAAACATTTACCAGCATCAAATGCCATTTTGTTGAATTTTGATGGCTAATTCTAATTCAATAAAAATACTGAAAATTTTTTTAATCTGATATTAACGTTAACCCGGACGAGCCCCCAATTTCAGTTACGGCCAGAAATCACCTTTAAATTGTTACTAACAAAAGAAACCAATCAATGATGAAATTTAACATGATTTATCATACACAAGTTGTCCAATCTAGTATGATGTAGTTAAGGTAAATAAAAGTGTCAATCCAACAACTCCAAAGAACTTCTGAGAGTACAAGTATATTAATGTCTGATCTCTATAATTTTGGTATCTGTATATATAGTTGTCACGGAAACTTCTAGAACACTGTAGAAGGGAAACTTCTAGAATACTGTAGAAGTTTAAATTACGCATCGTTGATTATGATCATTCCGGAATTATTATGTAAGTAAAATGGAAAGTTCTAATCATTCCATCAGTATCTATGATTGTTCCACTGATTTTTAAACTGCACAGTTCTAACATTATTTTGTAAACAACTATAAATATTATGTAAACATATCATACATGTTATAAGGCCACACAAAACAAATTAGGCCAAGATAAATAAACATGATAGTTACAATAGCATAACAATGTTGAAGACAGATTTGTTATGTATGAACAACTTTTTTGTTCTCTGAACGAACATGAGCTTGCCTTATTATAGGTTTATCTATTTTTGACCTCTTTATTACTTTTTTTGTTTTTGTATAATTGAACTGTACCCCATATTTCATTACATCATTATTCGATGATTTCTAATAAATGAAGGATGTCTTTAATGGGAATAATCTAATAGAGCTATACCATTTTTCAGATTTCAAAAAGTTGGTCAATTTAGACAACAGTAGTTTACTGATAATCAAATAACACAAATCGATTAAGAAGACGGATCAAGGCAACCGCGAAAAACTATGAAACTCGCATGAACTCCAAACCGAACGAGATCAGGTGTGTCGGCAAGGTAGGTGTATCCTGTTATGCATGCACCAACCGCCATGCGAATCCACACTTAGTCAAAATGTTACTATCGACAAAAGGATACAATCGGTAAAATTACAAATTTAATGACTATATTCTGGTATATAAAGATGTAAGACTTTGTACTGGGAAATTATAAGTTGACAATTTCAAAATCATCACGTTTGACATAAATTTTAGTTTGAAGTCGTCCATCCGTGTCCATATCGAGGAAAGATCAAAATGACATTAAGCAGACTTTCTAGTTTTAGTAGTATCCTTAAACATAAGTCCATTGGGATATATGAGATGCAAACGCATTATTTGGAAACAGGACATCATTAATATATCTGAAAGTGAAATTAAAGAACTTTGCAAGATGTTTTATTTCTTTACAGAGGTTTGTTATAAATTCTGCGTCATATGAGGTTAAAACAAGTCGTCCAATATGGGTGCACAATATATATCCATTCGATTACAGAGTGTCTTTTTAAATATCATTCCACGCGTCTACAACAATATGTCATCGATCGAAATTCCACCATGTTGATGATATCATTCTCGGCGTATTTTATGGGGATCTGTGCGGTTCTTCAATTTTTATTTACGTTACCTATTTCTGCAGAATGGGCTTTGATTTATGAGGCAATATAACCGATTTTTCAATTAATCATGGGGAAAAGTAGTGTAAAGCGCAGAGAAATAATATTACTGCAATTTGGTAAAGATTGTGATTCAAGATTACGCAGAAGATCTTTAAACATTTTAAGAATCCGGACTGATTAACACGACTGGTTGAACACAAATGTACCTTATCAGAACATTTCTCTTAAGGCTATCTGGTAGAGTAGAAACAAAAAAAAAAGGTAGTAAGAGTTTGAGAAAGATGTTTGGTCGACGAGGTTACTTTAAGGAAGTCCTAGCATCCCCAATTTTGACTTCAAACGAATATTAATATGAGTAATCACCTTCTAAAACTCGAATGAGTTTTTCAATACACATTTCAAACAAATTTTTGTATCATGTTTGATTTTGAGTAAGTTATTCTTTAACGCATTTAAAAATATTTGAATGATTTTTGCCATAAACAGAACTGAAGTTAATTTTTGCGCTAGCAGGAGACGCTTACCATGTGGGCACACTGGTCTTGCTGCTGTTTGGGTTCATACAAATCCCTCAGTTTTTATGTTTTTTGCTTTGATTTTTATACCCTTAATAGATTGATGAGATTAAAGGATCGTGAAACTACCTCTAATCAATCAGTTATTGGGATTTTTAAACATTGCATTTTTTGTCTTTCGTAAACGTCATATATCATTTAAAAATATTTTTTCATCGTCACGGTGATGCCCTATATATCACATTTAAATCCCTTGAAAACTTCTATTTGAAATTCCAGTTAGATACAGTCTGTTTATAGCAACTAACTTTAAAAAGCAAGTTTCATACTGCAATTCAGAATAACTTGAAAGAAGTCACAAGGTAGGACATGTTTAATCCGATATCAACAGAAAACAGTTATAAAAGTCGATAAGAATGTTTCATATTTGTTCAATCGTAACTATAAAGTCAGATTATTCCAAGGTAAAGTTTTTAGTTTAATTTAATAGCTTGTTCATATTTTGAAGACTGGGCAGGTTGAAAACTAGACTTTCATCAAATTGATTATATTCATCAATGAACAAAATAGTTCCGCCATTTCTTTGTCATATTTCTATCGGATACAGTATCGTTGTCCGTTGGACTTAAATAATAAGTTTATAGAAACTTAATTAATAATAATTGCTGTATTAGTATCTTCCTATATATATTTACATAGTATTTACGGATAGTATATTCATGTGATATATATATATATATATATATATATATCGAACTGTTAAAAGTCTTGAGCATAGACAAATATCTTTAAATAAATAAAAATAAAAATGTCCAATATTGCCGGATAATGCATATATTATTTAATATTCAAGTACTTTCATGTTTTACAACAATCTTCAGGTGAAAGGCGAATAATTGTAACTATGAGACGGTAGTTAAGTACGTAACGTCATAAAACAATTACAAAAGGGAGATAAACGTTCTAAAGTAAAATATGGAAAGCCAATTGTAACGCTATTGAAAACCAAATGCTTGAATTTGGTTATAAAGTATTGTTCCTTTATGGATCTTCTAATGTCACATTCTACATTAATTTTATAAAACGGGAAAATTTTAAAAAGCCCTCTACCGCAACGATCTAAATGTTCGCTAAGAGGGATTTTCCTATATTGCGGCTGTCGGATGTGTTGTCGATGAATGGGTGTTCTTTCCACTAAACTATTACCGGTTTGTCCGATGTAAATTTCTTTGCAGCCGCAGCATTCCATGAAGTAAATCAAGTTTTCACTTTTACACGTCATGTTGGTATTGGCATACATTGTTTGTCCGGATTTTATCTTGAGTTCGCTTCCGATATTTATGTATGCACATGTACCACAACGAGAATCTGTGCATTTCGACACCTTGAATTGTTTTTCCCTTCGGTTGGGTCGATCTTGGCACGGGTCAATAGACGTTTTAAGTTTTTAGGTTGTCGTTTGCCTTGTACCAACGTTTCTTGGTTTATAAGGGTACTTAATTTTGAATCTTGTCCAAGAATTGCTAAATTTCTCCTCGCTACAGAAAATATACTTTGGTTACGAGGATTGTGTGTGACAACAAACGGTATCTTATCATTTTCGGCAGATCTTTCACTTGTTGTCCGTAGTTGTTCAATCGGGATTTGTTTAGCTATTTCAATACATCTTTTGATTAGGCTTAAAGGATATTTTTGTGCAACAAGAAATACTTCGAGTTCTTGCAATCGTTCATCCCTTAATTCTTCATTCTCAACTACTGAGCATATTTTCCTGGCTAGACAGTAGGGTATGTTCCTTTTTGTATGCGCTGGATGGCAAGAATGGAAGTTTAAATATTGGTGTGTGTCAGTGTCTTTATAATAAATATCCGTTTTAAGATCAGTTCCTTCTTTAATAATCATAATATCCAGGAATGATAGTCTGTGAGAATTTACTTCCATGGTGAACTTAATAGATGTATGGAGACTGTTAAGAATATCAGAAAACATTTTAAGCTCTTCATCGGATTTTGTCCAAATGATAAAGCAGTCGTCAAGATATCTTTTGCAGGAGGTTTCAAAATGCCTGGCCATTTCTATACCAAATTTATTCTCAATTTCCTGATACAACTTCTGTTCTAAAAACCCCATTACTAGTGTAGCGTAAGTTGGGGCAAATTTTGTACCCATAGCAGTTCCTCTCGTTTGTGTATATTTTTTCCCATCAAAATAAAATGTATTGTTTTCCAAAATAAATTTTACGGAATCTAAAATGAAATCGATGGTAAAACGACTGGATATTGCTTCCCTGTGTTTTTCTATCCAATATTTAACAGCTGCAATACCCAAATCATGCGGTATATTTGTATACTAACTTGTTACATCGAAACTTACAAGGCGGGCATTCTCCATTGTAGTCTTTGGTAGATGTGATAAAAAATCGATGTCATCTCTAATGTAACTTGGTACATAGGAACATAAAGGTTTTAGTATTATGTCTATAAAATAACTCACATGAATATATTTTGACTCTTTAAAAATTCAAGAGTCTATCCTAAATTGAGGTAAATTATATGGCCTTTCAAATACCGTTTCGATTCCTAACATCACTGAAGAGACATTAATTGTCGAAATCCGAATATGGTGTACAAATGTTTGCACCTCATGTTTGCGGTATACCATCTCTTCCGCAAGTTTATTGTTTTCTGTTTGGTAATAAATTAATAATAAGATCTATTTTGTTACATCTTGTGATCCGTTTATTTGGCAATCGCCAATGGCAGTCAGTAGGGTTTAAGAACATCAGTTGTTCGACCTGCTAGTCAAATGCGTTTTGTTAAAATATACTTTTTCACGCATTTGGTCTTTTGGAAAATGTTGTTTGTGCTGTATTTATACCCCTCTACCAGGAAATTTGTTTTGCATGCACACGCATAAAAATTGCGGTTTTTATCGAACGCAATCTTAGGTTTGAACGTTGTTTTCAATTTAGACTTGTTTATATATATATATATATATATATATATATATGAGTATCATATTTAGCCCTGTTCACACATTTTTGTTTGTTATCAAGTCCATCAATCTGATAACCTTTGTGTAAATGAACAATTTACAGGAAAATTTAACTTATACCAATTGAAGAGTGAACTACATATATGTCATGTTCGCCAAATGCAAACACGCTTACTTACGGAATAAAATACACCATTGTAGGTTACTACTTGCTGTATCAGAGATAGATGGCCGAAGGTTACTGTGGCAATGAGTCCAACAGAAGAGAGGAAGTTTTGGAACTGAAAATAAAAATTGATGAAACAAACCATGCAAAAGAAATAGAAAATAAGAACTGTGTAATAGAAGAAGCAGAAAAAAAAATTGAGAATTTAGAAATAGAAAAAGAAGATTTAAAAATCTTAGTACAAATAGAGAAAGATAACACTAAAAGGTTGAAATAAAAAATTGAGGAATTAGAGGCGCAACATGAAATTGATGAAAAAGAAAATTAAGTTCTACGGGTGAGAATACTCCATTTAGAAAAGGAAAACTCACAGAATAGTAATAAATTAGATCAATTAAAAAAGGAAAACGCAAACAACAGAGATGAAATAGATCTATTAAAGAAGAAAAATGCGGAAAATAGTGACGAAATAGATCAATTAAACAAGAAGAACGCAAACAACAGGAAAGAAATACAGGAACTAAAAAAGAAGAACAAGAAGCTAGAAAAAAAATATGCGAAGAACAAAAACGTCTTAACGCCCAGTTGGAAGAACGTATGGAAATACTGCTAGAAAAGAAAACAATGAAGTTAATGGAAGCCGTTCAGAAAATACGTTGCTGCGAGGATTCAGACAAAGCAAACACATGTCACGTGAAAGGAGCAAAAAAATGTCAGATTGCAAACGACACTTACAATATAACAGTGAATTCAGCAATAAGTCGAAATATTTTAGTCCCAAACAAGCAGGATATTACTCTTTCCGATCAGAAAAATAATCGAAGAGTATTTCAGAACAGATATCGCCCAAAATAATGCTGAAAATGAATTCAATTTGATCTGATTCCAATTAAACTTAAATTTACAAATATATCACAGAACGATAAATTTCTTGCAAAAAAAAAAATAATTTGTTTCAGCTGCTTAAAAAGAATAAACAAATATTTTATTTAAAATTGCTATATCAAACTTGATTTTGTTAAAAACAAAATTGCTGTATTTTATTGAAAAAATATATGTTCATCGAGAAAAAAAAAAAAAAAAAAAAACGCCTCCATCCCACAAAATAATTTTTTACGCCAAAGAACGGTATAGAACCACTAATTCGGACCGATAAGAACATACAGAAAAGTATTAATTTTATTTTTAATAATATAGTTCCTATGCATTGTTGTAAATTTATCAATAAGTATACTATTTTGGGTAATTTTGATATCAAATGAAAGCTCCAGGTGTTGGAATCATCGTAGAACCCTCAATTGATAACTGTCAACCGAGTTACACTTCAAAAATAATTTATTCAATTATTTGCATATGCTTTATTGCAAAGTTAATTATAAGCAGTTTCTTTTGAATAATAATAATAAAAAAAAAATATATATGAAATTATATAGGAGGGCATATTTGCCCTTTTGCTCAGATCAAAAGTACATGTTTTTGTACTACCGAACTTCAGGAAACCAGTGCGCTCGAATATGCAATTAAAAGATATGTTGAATTTTTCAGCACAATTCAAGATAAGGTATAGTTTTGACATGAAATGGCTGTCACTTTATTTGAACTTAAGACAAAGTAGCAAGGAATGCCTGAAATTGCAGAGTTCAACATAGAAAGCAATGGGTCCACGAAATAGTGGTTTTATACAAGAAGAGTATTTTTCAAATCAAACGGCGTTGGTAGTGATGGATTATTTTGTATCTCGTGTGTCTGTGTGTAGTTTTGTTTTTTTTAACAAAAATGAGCATTTAAATACTGAGATAGGACACTCGAATGAAATCTCTGTGGTACCGATTACATCATACGAAAGATAATAAAACTAAATAGTCAGAATTCACTTGTACCTACCTCCTTTTGATACCTACTTTGTTGTCCAAAGCAAATGTTATTAGGACAACCTAAGTGTTAAAAATGAAAAAACAACACTTTATGTTCAGTGATTCTTTTTTATTTGTATCTTTTTAATTATTGAATGAAATTTGACGTTTAACAACAGGTAGAAAATGCCGAAAATAAGTATCTGGTGTTACAAAGCTTCGGTTTTACAAGTGGGTGAATACAAGAAGTTTCTTCAATCAGAGAAGAAAGTTTTTCCATATAAAACAAAGAAATTAGTAACGAAAATGGCATACGTTTTTCAAGAGTTTCACATGGTGTGTGAGGAAAAGAGATTTTTTCCTATTGTTATATGTTATCCTTTTTCAGTATAATGAGAATATATGTGATCCTCATGAATACCGTTTGTCCGACTACAGTAAAGCTACAATAGGGACTGAATTATGTTCGAGAAATGTGTCTATCTCAATATTTAGATAAAATAAACTAACTTCATCTTTGTTCTAAAATTATTGTGTAGTTTGTCTTATATACAACTTTGTTAATTATTACTTACAATCATGAGAGGATTCTAGTGAATCTACATGTATATAATAAACATTGATATTTAATCTTCTAGTTTATTTAATGATATACATATCAGCAGAGATGTTAATTCAATAATACATTTGTGAAAACTATGTTTTCAACAGTATTTTGTTTTTCCTATTGTTTATAGACGTAATGTTTACTGCATCTATTTAAAGGAGTAACACCAGCTGAAACAGATTTGGAATCATTAATATTCCGTATGTAATTGAGTTCGTATAAATGTAAGGTTTGGTTTGGTTTGGTTTGGGTCTCTTGTTTCATTCTCTCATTGAAATATAACCAACTTTTTCATGGCTTTTACTGGAAGTAAACCGTAGAAGAAAGACATTACTGTCTCGGTTCTATTTATCCTGCTTGATTTTAAGATACGCGACTCCTGCAATACATACATCACCCAGAAGGCTCAAGTCATCATTTTTTCTACAATCAAGATCAGGATACAATTGGTCAATTTCCATATTAGATGAATATTCTGGTATCTGAAGATTTAAGATTACGAAACTACGTCGTTAGTGAGTTGAAACACAGACACATCGTATTTGTCAACCAATTTTCTGATGGTGACCGTTTAATTTGTGTAGTGTCGATTTCAGTGTTCATCCTCTTTTTTTTTTTTTTGGTGTAGTTTTTCTGTAAGGAGAAATTAGTATAAAGTTATGAGATGTGTTATGATTGCCAATGAGACAACTATCATACAGCGTCCAAATGATGCGGCTTTAAACAACTATATTCATCTTACGGCCTTTAACAATGACCAAAATCCATACCGTATAATCAGCTATATAGGATCCCGAAATAACAAAATTTAATGCAATTCAAACGAAACCTCCAACGGCATTAGCTATGACAAAACGATAAACAAAAACAAAATATGAAAGACAGCAACCAACGACATCAACTGAATAAAGGTTCCTAACTTGCAACAGACACATATATAATTTGACGGGTTTAAACATGTTTGTGAACGTTTAACTCTCCCCTTCCCTGGGACACGAGTGTTATTATACAACATAAAAACAAATTGTAAAAACACATGGAAGTTGTTTGACTGATCATATCGACACGTAACACACACACACACACCTAATATAAAGACAAAATACGTAAAGTGCCGATCTAAGACTACTAGAAGTAACTGAAAACTAGTTCAAAGCCAAAAACAACTGAAATATAAATCTTAATCTCCCTGACTGAAGTATCAATCAGTACACATCCAACGTAGTTGGTGTAAAGACGTCATAAACAGTCTGAGAAAAGCATGATCTTGTACAAAGCCAAAATATAAGTACACAATATAAAGTCCGATAAAACAATATTCTTATTACTGTGTTAAATTGATATCCTTAAAAAATTGGTTTAGTTAACGAGATCATTAATTTGACATGGATGGTATCTAAATTTTACGGGATTTATAAACAACAGTACGGTAAACATTAGGGCATTTGGGATAAAATTCTACGGGTACAGTGAAAATTCAAATTTATTTGAAGTTAATTCTCTTAGGTAACTTTTGCAGTATAATTAGATAATCCTGATAATTTTACCAGAAATATAATCACGATTACAGTTAATGTTATTAAAATTATCAGTTAAATGAAATTTTAACGGATCTGTACGGGTCTTTTCAAAATCTGTAATGCATTTTAATACAGATCAAGTTTGCTATTAAAGGGACAGGATAGGTGCCCATATGAATACCTACAACCTGTCGATAAATTTTCGGCATAAATGTTGTCCAGTAGATCATTTACAGCTTTAATCATCTAATCACAGTTCTTGTTGATTTATCTAGCATATTTACCTTTGCATTACAGACAAAGTCATCAAATGAGTTGCAGTAACAAAATCACATTTTTTAAACGACCATTTGATAAGATAAGAAAACTTCTGTTTGAAAAGGTTGTGTGGAAGTGTGATGTATAGTGTCGAAAATTTCTAACTGTCAACCGAGTGACACTCCAAAAATAATTTATTCCATTATTTGCATATGCTTTATTGCAAAAGTTAATAACAAGTTCTTTAATTTTATTAAGGGAACTAAAAGAAAGCACAGACCGATTCATAGCTTCAACACCTACTTGCATCTCAGATTAAACGATATTGGAAGGATATTTGGTATAATTTATGTAACCAGTACAAAGTAGGAATTTCAAATGTTCAGAGGAGACGGTAGCTGAGATATGGTAGTGACATGATTGTTTATAATTTGACCCCCTTCTGAGGCGCACGGCCTGGAATGAAGAAGGACTTATAGTTTCATTCTCAAGAACGTCCGTGTATTATTACATCATACCACTATCCTAAAGTTGTCTGCGTTCGGAGCGGTGCAAACACTAAACGCTTAACTCGTTTTTTAAGTTTATTTTAAAACCTTGAAATCAACGTTTTCTACAACCTTTTATTAATTTTCAAATTCTTTTTTTCGAATAAACTCATCAAAATATTTAAATGGGTAAGAATAGACGTTTTGTCAGACTTAATTATCTGACGACAGTCTTTCAAATTCATTTCGATGAAGATGAAACTTTGATCCTCTTTCAGAAAGTTTCGTTAAATGTGGAGATCAACGACCGAAAACTTACAGTTGAGATCATATTTAAACGCCATACATTATAAACAGAGGGTATGTTACTGCTGAGAAATGGAAAATTGAAAAGTTGACATCATTACGTTTGTAATAGATTCTAGTTTGAAGTATATTCTGGCATCTAAAAATATAAGACAGTAAAAAACACATAAAAATACGTGCCGAAATAAATCAATTGAAAAAGGTTGCTCAACACTGTATAGGTGGCCTGTGGCTGTGACACAGAAGCACATTTTCAAATCCCGCGGAGGAAAAGACATTGAGTTAAGCCTTCCAATTGATGTTTTATCGTGTGTTTTCTATGTTATGATGTTATACTATTGTTTCAGAAAAAGGGAGAAGGTTTGGTACCATTAAAACGTTTAATCCCGCTGCAAATGTTTGCACCTGTCCTAAGTCAGGAATCTGATGTACAGTAGTTGTCGTTTGTTTATGTAATTTATACGTGTTTCTCGTTTCTCGTTTTTATATATACTAGACCGTTGGTTTTACCGTTTGAATGGTTTTACACTAGTACTTTTGGGGCCCTTTATAGCTTGTTGTTCGGTGTGAGCCAAGGCTCCGTGTTGAAGGCCGTACATTGACCTATAATGGTTTACTTTTATAAATTGTTATTTGGATGGAGAGTTGTCTCATTGGCACTCACACCACATCTTCCTATATCTATATAAATTTGCTATTAGCATTGTTGGGCAAAAGTTTTCTACCATTGACATATACACAGGTTCATTAAAGAATATTCTTTCTTTTTCATTTGATTTCTTATTTGCCTATTTAAACTAGTATCCATGAGGCGTAGTGACTTATTTACTTAAACATAATTATAGACACAATCTGATTGGACCGGTTTTTTCGATTTTTAGTTTCTTTCTGGAGAATTTTGTGGATTTGGTTTCGCCTTATTGTCCTGTGTTTCTTGTTAGGATTTTTAAAAATTATTTTCCACCTTGGTATATAGATATAAGAAGATGTGGTATGAGTGCCAATGAGACAACTCTCCATCCAAGTCAAAATTTATAAATGTAAACCGTTATAGGTCAAAGTACGGTCTTCAACACGGAGCCTAGGCTCACACCGAACAGTAAGCTATAAAGGGCCCCAAAAATTACTAGTGTAAAACCATTCAAACGGGAAAACCAACGGTCTAATCTATATAAAAACGAGAAACGAGAAACACTTATGAACCACATCAACAAACGACAACTACTGAAAATCAGATTCCTGACTTAGAACAGGTGCAAACAAATGCAGCGGGTTTGAACGTTTTAATGGTACCAAACCTTCACCCTTTTTCTGAAACAATAGTGTAACATCACAACATAGAAAGACACACTATAAAATATCAACTGAAATAGCTTAACTCAATCAAAGGACATAGTAACACCATTGAACATACACTGAACAGATAAATTTGACCTATGATACAATGTAAATTCAAAATAAATAAACTGAGGGAAGAATAATAACTGTTTAATATTCAATCATGTCTTATGCATATTTGCGTATTGTAACGAACAAAGATGTCATACACTTGTTTTGTTCAGGGCTTTATTACAATTTCAACGTAATATTTATATTTTGTTCAAAGTTTATCATCATATAAAGTTAATATAGTATCCGGTGTACATGCATTGATCTTTAATAAAAGAAGACAAACATTTACACAATGATATATGTATATAATTCAAGTCATCATTCAATGTTTTAAGATGACAAGGCTAAACATCATACAGCACAAATGATAATGACAAAGACGAGTTATCTGTTACATAGTGTTTTTTAACATAATTTTCAAAAACGTATTGTCACCAGTGTAAATAATTGATTGTTTGAAATAATGATAATTATCTATATTGTTTTTCATTCAAAACTATCTTTGTAAAGGATGTTAAAGATAAAGTAAAGTAATTTTGCATCGCTGGAGTTTGCGATTTATGTATTTGTATGTGTTACACGACAGCTATCGTCAACACGATCAAGACATTAAATGGTGTAAGAGGGCAAGTGTTTGTCCGGGCCATTTGAACTTTGAATTTTTGTATCTCCTAATTTTAACTGTTTGGAGTTGTTTTTCATTCTTTCTAGCACTTGAAGTTTATTAATTTTTGAGAACATAACGCGAATTTAAATCGTCGCGAAAAAATGAAACCTAGATCTTCTTTTATATAAATACATCAAGAAAATGAGAAGAGAGCGAACATAAATCGTCGCGAAGTTTGCTAGAAAGAATTTAACATGAAATAAAATATGCGCGGTAATAAGTTGGTTTACAGTACTTGAAATTTCAAAATTGTTTTAACTAAACTAAATTTTAACTGTACTTACCATGAATCGGTTGATTCTGTGTGATTTCAGATCGGGAAGCTCAGGGATATTTCAAATTTAATCACCAGTAGCTTATCTATGTTCAGATCATATCAACTGTTTAAGAAGACAAATAAATGTAACAAACAAAAACTGTTTTAAAAAGATATTGCTCAACTAAATTTAGATTAACAATCTTCACCTACTGTTTTCAACCTTTATATTTAGACAAATGTTTGAAAGAGAGAACCATGTTATTTGTGATATACTCTTTCCGAAGTAATCCTCATAATAAATGTTTACCCATTGTAGAAGACTTAAGGACTTGGTCAGCAATAGGGTTCTGAATTTATGATTAAGATTCGACATTTTTGAAACGCATAGTTGTATATTTTGTTTTAAACTGTGTTATCAATATGTTATATATCACCAGGTATTGTTACAGTTCATACTATAGAATTCCTTTAGTTGTGTATATATGTAAAGGATAGCAGGATTAGCAAGTAATTTGAAGCACAAGACACAACCACCAACACCAGACTCGATACAGATACATGATGCAGTTGGGTTTTACATGTTCATAAACCTGGTGCTTTGATATTATTTTAGTGTAGTTTATTTTTTATAGCAGTGTTAAGGAGTTTTTTGTTTTTGCTTGGTTTTATTTAAAGTAATATAGATATGTGAATATCAAATCACTCTAAACAAATTACGGAGCAGAAATAAACGTATAATTCATAACATTATAAAACACTAAATGCAAATTTCATTTGACTAAACGTTTAATAAAAAAATATAAAAACAATTAACAAAACATACGTTATAAATACAGTTAAAAAAACATGTACATGTAGCTACGTACCATTATAATATCATTGTAACTTTATTGTATCACAGCTAACCTTAAGATCTCGATTTTGGTCTGTTGTATGGCAGCTGACTTTATATTATATTCATTACCTTTTTATATGGCAGCTTACCTTCATCAGGAACATTAAAACCTAAACATTCGAAAGCCATGGATATATAAGATCAAAAAAGCGCCTTCACAAAAAGCCAAATTCATCTAAGGTCAACTCTCCCCGAGGGAGTTGGAACCTTAATTTCTTATCAATTTATCAAACGGAGTTTGTTAAAAAATCACGTCAGTACCGAATCACTGGCTACTAAGTTCATATTACCCTCGGTAAATAACAGTCTGCACGTAGAGATATCGACCAGTACTAGTAAATAAAACCACACTTTATTCATTTCTTACGTCCGAAGCTCTTTTCTGGGATAAACTTCATCAGGAACTCTCAAACCCAAACATTTGAGAGCCAAAGTTGTACATTACCTAAACACATTAAGAGCTATATGATCAAAAAGGACCTGAGAAATATCCAAATTCATCTAAGGTGACCTTTGTCTGAGGAAGTTGGAACCTTAGTATATTTACATATAACCTTACAACATTCCAGTTTTTGTTACATACACCACATTTTCTTTGTAACACCGAAATCGCTGCTAGCCTTATAACCTCACAGTTACTCAGTTTGAACGCATGAATTTGATAACGTGTTGTTTTCATTTCTTACAGCACTTAATCAACCTGCTGGTGGACTATCAGTCCCCGAGGGTATCTTCAGCTCAGAAGTCAGTACTTCGGTACTGATATGATTTATAACGAGCTTTTTCAAAATTGTCCGTTTATAATTTTTTAAATTATAAAGAAACTAAGGGTTCAACTCCCTCAGGAAAAGTTGACCTAGATGGATTAGGCTGTTTTTAGGTTCGTTTTTGGTCATATAGCTCTTCAACTGTTTCGATTCTTGTACATCCTTGGCTTTCAAATATTCGGCTTTGGACGTTCCTGATCTAGGTAAATCTAGAAAAGTGCCTCAGACGCATGGAATTTATAATGTGTTGTTTTCATTTCTTACAGCACTGGTTCGATAACTCTGCTGGTGGACTATCAGTCCCCGAGGGTATCATCAGCTCAGTAGTCAGTACTTCGGAACAATTATGTTGTAATGTTACACTACTGTTTCAGATAAGGTCGAAGGTTGGTATCATTGAAACGTTTAGACCCGCTGCAATTGTTTGCGCCTGTCCTGGGTCGGGAATCTGGTGTTCAGTAGTTGTCGTTTGTTGATGTGGTTCATGTGTGGTGTGTGTCTCGCTTCTCGTTTTTTATATAGATTAGACCGTTGGTTTTCCCGTTTGAATGGTTTTGCACTAGTGATTTTGGGGGCCCTTTATAGCTTGCTGTTCGGTGTGGGCCGGGGCTCCGTGTTGAGACCGTGCTTTGACCTTTAGTGGTTTGCTTTTATAAATTTTGACTTGGATGGAGAGTTGTATCATTAGCACTCATACCACATCTTTTTATATCTATTTAGATGGAGTTCTTCAACTGTGTCAGTTCTTATACATCCTTGGCTTTCAAATATTCGGCTTTGAACGTTCCTGATGAAGGTAAATCCAATTAAGCGCTTCGATTGCATCTAATTTATAACGTGTTGTTTTCATGTCTGCAAGCACTGGTTCGATACCTCTGCTGGTGGACTATCAGTGTCCCCAAGGGTATCATCAGCTCAGTAGTCAGTACTTTGGTACTGACATGATTTATAACAATAATGAATCTCTTAAATTGTTCGTTTATATCTTGTTGGTCATACAACTCTCCAACTGTTTCGATTCTTACTCATTCTTGGGTTTAATCTATTTGAATTTCCTGATAAAGGTAAATCCAAAAAAGCGCTTCGGACGCATGAAATTTTAAAAATTTCGTTTTCATATTGATATTGCAGACTCAATTTTGAAATAGTAAAATAAGGCAATGTTTTTCAAGTTGCTGATTTGAAGCTTACGAAAGAGCGTAAGGGACATTCTATTTTTAGCATTTCTCATTTCAAACTAGACATTTCTTAGTTCCAAGTTGACATTTCTCAAATCCATGATGGCATTTCTCAGCACTTGGAACAGAGAAACATAAACTTGGAGGTGTGAAAAGTCTACTTTGAACTGAAAAATGTCTTTTTAGAACTGAGTTATGTCAATTTTGAACTGATGAACTGATGAAGTTAAAAATTATAATGTCCCTACAAATCTTTCGTTGAAACCAATTAAGGTCAAGTGTTAGTTTGAAACTGCATTAATGCTCAGAGCCTTTCCTAAGGTAATGGTAAACTATTATAATAAGCTTCATCGATATATATTACTAATAGGCTACTAAAAGTAAATTACTTTTCGTAGCTAAAGAACAATATTTTTTATCTTGTAATTGATATTCGATACACAGCAATGTTAAAACCCTGAACTAACAAAAGATGAAAGGCAACGGTGACGTATAGTTGCGTATATCCACGTCGTATAATTCTGGAAGATGTTTTTCCATTGAATTTGCAATAATTTCAATCTCCTTTTTTGCATATCAACGGTATTTTAGGCATTTTTTTTTTAATATAAAAGAGAAAGTTTTCTGAACATTCCAAATGCCAAATATCTGATCGGAAATTTAGTTTACAAAAAATTGATAAAATTTGCAGGACACTCGTCCAAACTGGTCATGATGACAACAGTTTTGCTGATCAAAAAGTTTGCAAAAGTTGGTAGGTCAAAGGAATTTTGATCAAATTGTATATCGCCGCACTTTTATGAATCGTCAAAGAAATTCAATGAGAATATTGAAAAAAAAAAAAAAACATTGTAAGATAACTTTTGACCATGAGAATAAAATAAGTAACACAAAACAAAATTCTAACATGCGATCATTCATCTTACAATTATATTAAATTTACAAGGCTAATTTCATTATGTTTTGATTTTAAATCACACTTAATCAATCATACTTTGTCGATACTACAGAAAATGATAATGACAGAACGATACACTTTTCACTGTGGGGTTCGTGTTGCTCAGTCTCTGGTTTTCTATGTTGTTTTGTGTACTGTTGTTTGTCTGTTTGCCTTTTGTTTAGCCATGGCATTGTCAGTCTATTTTCGACTTATGAGTTTGAATGTCCCTTTGGTATCCTTCGCCTCTCTTTAAGAACAATTACAAAGGCGCACGTCAAACATCAAAACTTTATTCATAATGTAAAACCGTTGGTATCTGCTTTGATGCCATGCTTTTCTTCGATTTCGTAGAACAACCTATTGATTTTGGCTGATCTATATTAAATTTAAATAATGAATAAAAGAAAACAACGACTATTTGTAAACTGATCTGAATTCGAACAAAGTAATTGTTCCTTTTCAAGATCTACAAATTGGCCTAAGCAATTAAAAAAAAATAAACAAACATTATCTTTACATTATTCAAGTACTCCATTGCAACGGAGATATCTGATTTCTTGCATCTTATACAAAACACTCACACTTCTCACTTGAAAATATGATTTTTGACAAACTTTATTACATTTTAAAGCGTACAAAAAGTTTTAAAATATCTGATGCCTGATACCAGAAGAAGACACGTGACGTCATACTGGCATGAGCAAAAGAGCAGATCAACGAGTTGTGGGCTTTTCTATTTCTCACAAATTTTACACAAAGCTAATGATTACCATAAGCGAAATAGGTATAACAACCCGTGAGCATTAGATATCGCTTGATTTTAAATCTCATTATTTAATCTAAATAGTAATAAAAAAAAAAAAAAAAATCACCATATGCTCATTTATTATTATATTGAAATTAAATAAGTCGAGTTGATATAAAGCTATATCCAGTTCTCACTCGTTATATAACCTATAATTATACCGCATATACTTATTTTTATATATTGAATACTGAATGTATGTTTGTTTGGTCCATATCCTATATTTTATGCAAGGATTGTGAAACTCGATTTTGGAGAGCAACTGTATCAGTAAAATTACAAGCAAGTGTTTGGAATTAAAAATGTATTGTGAGGGAAAATAAAACGTTGTGCATTCTTTATCACTTGAAAATAAATTTAACTTTGAATATTACATTCAAAGTTATGACTTCTAAATCGGTTGATTGATTGGTATTTGTTGAACTCCGCAATAGTGTGAAAGGTTGTTGATTCATAAGATAATCAATTTATACAATCTTTGGCAGTTCGGACGCACCAAATTTATAAAATGTTATTTTCATTGTCAAAAGCAGCTGTTGCTAGTCCCCGATAGTATCATCAGCTCTACAATCAGTGAATTGCTACCGACATGATTTATAACATTTTTTCTCTCTAATTTCCTGTTGATAAATGTAAAAGTTATTTAGAAACTATGGATCAAAATCATTCAGAAAAAAATTACCTTAGGCGAAATTGGTTATTCTTTTTTCTTCTTTTTGTTCGTATAGCTTCTTAAGTTTTCAGATAATATAAATTCCTGGAGTCGGTTTCACAAAAAAAACTTACGACTAAGATTGATCGTAAGTATACTGAATGGTTCATGACTTGCGATCAATCTTAGTCTTAAGTTTTTTTGTGAAACCGACTCCAGGCATTTAAATATTTTGGGTTTGAGATTTTCCGATAAAGAAACAAGGACAGAAATAATTTTAAAAAATCCTTAACAATCTAATGAAAGAGGTTCTGTTGCAAAAATTATGAAAGCTATTAAATTCCAAAAGCGTACACGTATGAACATTGCTTAGGCTTTCTAACGTGTCTCGTTACTTCCCTGGTGTGAAAATGTAAACGTGTCAAAGATACCTGGTGATTTGGTATTCAAATTGTTTAAAGGATTTTTACTTTGTTTGCATACCTATTGTAGGAATAAGTGTTTTAAGAAGTTGTTTTACTACCACAGTACCCATTATCCAGTCTTAATTCAGTGCTTCGGTATTGGAATTATCTTTAAGATACAATTTTGTAAATTTTCAGTCAAAACCAATTTTGTTATTCCCTCATGCAAACTGTGACTTCGTTTTTGCTTTTCTATGTATCTAGACTGTATTGTAACGTTCTTGCGTGTTTGATATATCTGTCTTTTTAAGTTTTATGAACGTACCCGATGAAGTCAATTCTGGAAACATGAGGTGAACGCACGGATGTCAGATCAATTTAGGGGCACTGGAAGAAATAATTAATGTGGTAGTGTATTGGAAGACAAAGGGTTAGGTAATACAGTCGGCGTAACATGCTATGACAAGTTGGTTCCCATTTTTCTTTTAACAGTTTAACTACTTTTGATAAAATAATTAATTGTTTGTAACTGTTTTAAAAGTTGGATTCATGTGAGATTGTCTAATATTGATCAATCAGATGAAAGTGTAGTTGTATATGCTCAAACCAATTATTTAATTCCCCGATACACTTTGACCTTTATTAAGATGTGTTAGGTAATTTTAAAGAATTTTCTGTAGCATTTATTTACCAGAAAACCATGACTACTGAATTACTTTTTAATTGACTTAACAGGGCAGGAATAAATTTAATAAATCAGTTAGTATAGAAGAATCCCTAGAATAGGTTAGTCTGACCTATATTTTAGTGTTCATTGAATTCTAATTAGTTTTACGATTGCTGTTGAGATCTTAGAGACAAAGTCACGTGCGATTGTATTACTTTAAGTACAGATTGATTTTGGAGAGTAGTGCAGAAATCCACAATTTTAAGTCACTTTCAACGGAAAGGTATAATTGAATCTGATACAGTTCATTCTCTGATGTAAAGTCACATGTAGGCCAGATACCAAGTGATATTCATATATATGAAGGAAAACAACGTGTTTATAAAGATGTAGGTAAGTGTTATGTACATTTCACACTTCATTATCTATTAAAATAAGTTTGAGTTCAGAATATGTAAATTCAGTGACATAATGGTTCAATCTTATTTATATCTTATGCACAGTTTATTTTGTTTTATGTTCTTTATTTGAATATACAAAAAAAAAGAGATGTGTTTGATTTCCAAGGAGACAACTAAGGGCATACCACAAAAAGGGATATAAATACCTACAGGGACAACACGACCTTCAATGATGAGCAAAACGAATACCGTATGGTTCGCTGTAAAAGGCCCTTGAATAGAAAAAATAAACAATTAACAATGGAAAAACTTATGGACTGATCAATTAAACAACTTTGAACGAACTTTTTTTTAAAGACACTATTTGGCAACAGCCCTCTTGCTTGGGACTGGCTTACAATGAATGTTGCCGGATAAGAAAACATGATTTCCAAAGAATGGTTACATAAATTAAAAGCATATGTATGTTAAATAAGACGACAGCAGTTTTCTAATGTTCAAATATGGTAAATCGATAAATTAAGGAAGAGACAAATCAAGGTAGCAAACAGACACTGAAGGAAATATCATGAACCACAAAAGAAAAGAGTCAGCTTGTGTCTAAAGCGTTTACCTCATTCCCCTCTAAATGTAACGAATATAATTATATTTTTATTATATATTTCAATTGATCAGGTAAAAAAACCTTGTGTGCAAATTGTCGTTTAAAAATCCCCGTAGCCTCAAAACTATATCGTATTTCTAGCTTTATAATATAAATGGGTAGTCATAAATGTTATACGATTGATTGATTGCTTGTTGGTTGCTTCACGTCCTGTGGCAAATATTTCATGTATGTTCAGCACGAGAACAAATTAACAATGAATACAATAGGAAGGTCCTGTAATAGAGTCCATCCGGGATGAAGGTCGGGGAAATATAGACTGCCACTGGAAAATGAGAATATTGGATTGGGACATAAATTTTGCCTTTCAACAGGCCACTTAAGTACCCCTCACAGAGTTGTTACAAGGGTTCTTAACGTGCTCAAATCTCATGAACTCCAAAAGAAATGAGTTCGCTTGCGTCTACCGATTACCCGTCATCTGCTATGCATGCATCACCCACCATTCGAAATCACAATTTGGACCAATCGGGAATAGGAAACAATCGATAAACTACAGATGAGACGAGTATATTGGAATAAACAGATCTAAGACAGCAAAATCATGTTGCTAGTGAGTTAAGACACAAATATATCGTATCGGTTAAAAACAGACATTCCAAAATTTTTTAGAAAGAAACCGTTTGTGTTTATCTTTTGAAACAAACAATAAGCATAATAAAGGATAAAAATGTCTAACAAACCGAAATATCTATATGTTTACCTCATTCCCCTCTAAATGTAACGAATATAATTATATTTTTATTATATATTTGAATTGATCAGGTAAATCAAAACTTGTGTGCAAATTGTCGCCTAAAAATCTCCGTAGCGTCAAAACTGTATCGTATGCCCTTTCTAGTAGAAATGGGTAGTCATAAATTCATAAATGTACTACGATTGATTGATTGATTGTTGGTTGCTTTACGTCCAGTGGCAAATATTTCATGCATGACCAGCACGAGAACAAATTAACAATAAAAACAATAGGTAGGTCCTGTAATAGAGGACATCCGGGATGAAAGTCGGTAAAAGACTGCCACTGGAAATTGAGGGTATATTGGAAAGGGACACCTAAGTACCCCTCAAATAGTTTTTACAAGGGTTCTTAACGTGCAAAGAGCATGGCAAACTCTCTACATGAGGCATCGGATTTAACGTCCCTATTCTGACCGGACGTGGCTGCGTACTTGTACGTCCCGCATAGCCAAAACGGACGCCCCACTTTAGCAAGGGTTTTACCGCCGGTCAGAAGAAGACCTGTAGTGACCATATTTCTATTCCCGTCACCCTTGGGGGTAAATTTACTACGAGGTATATTCTTAAATGAAAATAAAATAAATTATGTATGTACTTTTAATGTCTTTTACATTTCAATTTCATTAGTAAAAGAAAATAACCTGGGAGGTTCGAGATTCAACAGAAAGTCAAATAGAAAACAATCACATCATAAACAAATCTCAGCTCCAAGCATCCTCTGAACAGTTGAAGGTCCCTATATGGAACGCTACAGCTGTCTTATGTGGTACTCTGATATTACGTTATGTTGTTTTATTATTACTTGGTGATATTTTGTCTTTACATAACATGGTTTTGACATTACGAAATGATGTTATGATATAACCCAATATGGAATAGTCATTACTTAATGATATTTCGATATTAAATGATATAGTTTCGTATTGACTTGATATGATTTTGTCATTACTTAATATGTTTTTTTTTTCATTACTCGATGTGGTTTTACAATTATTTAATGTGGTTGTGTCATTAGGCAATGTGGTTTTAACATTACATGATGTGTATGTGGCTTAACGTTATGTAGTTGTTTCATTACATGATGTGGTTTTGTTATTTCGTAATGATGATTTGCCAATTCTTTATATGGCTTTAACATTACATAATGGTGTTTCAAAATTTGACGATTTCACACTACATGATGTGTTCGTTCCAGTAATTGATGTTATTCTGTCATTCTATGAAGTGGTTATCACATTACTTGTTGAGGTAAAACCACGTGACCATTTGGGAAAAACTAGTTATATTTTTCCATATGTTTAATGTGCTTCGGACGAGTGTCGCTATCCATTGAGTTAAAGTTCAAATTAAAGTTCGATTTGTTGTTCTGAGTTATTTGGTATGAAAAAGGGGAACGGCAGACAAAAATAAGAAAAAAAGTATTAAAAAATAACAATATTTCGGACATAAGAGGGATATCCTCACACCACTTGGTCCGGCCGTTTTTTTCTCCTTAGTTCTGAAATGGAAGCAGTATTATAATTAATTCTTGAAGGATTCCACGGAACCCTCTGTCTCGCTTAAGATTGCTGCTGTCAGTTTAAAATTGTAATGTTGACTGTAACAAGTCCATTTACCTGTAAAAATTTTGTTTTTCTGTAGATGCTTTATCTTGATCTTGAAGATTAACTCCTATATAAATTTTTATAATTATTCATGGAGGTTTGCAAATTTATCATGACAAAACAATTTAATTCGGTCATATTTCCTGCCAAAAAACTTATATAAAATAAGAAGATGTGGTATGATTGCCATTGAGACAACTCTCCACCACATACCAAATGACTTAGAAGTTAACAACTATATGTCACTGTATGGTCTTCAACAATATGCAAAATCCATACCGATTAGTAAGTTATAAAAGGTCCCGAAATGACAAATGTAAAACAATTCAAACGAGAAACCTAGCGATCTAAATGATGAAGACGCCGACGCGACAATTATGTCGCAGGCTCGACACAAATCAAATGACTTGTACTTTATTGTCAACAAATGAGACGCTTTTAATCAACTCACACGTAAGTTACAGAGAAATGTTGGGATCGGACTAAGCGATAAAGCATCAATTCTATAAAATAAGAATTCTCCGATTTTTTTTTTAGCGTGTATGATCATTTGAACATATACGAATATCAATATTTTATTTTTATAAATTGCATTCTCTGATATACCTCGCACTAATTGCAAAAAAACTTTTTTAAATATCTGTTTCACAGGTGACGACGAAAGTAATCACAATCCCGTCCTCTTTTTCTCGATTGTGACCTACCGAATTAGACCAAATCACGCAGTTTGTGCTTTCACGAATAACACGACGGATGCCACACATTGAGCAGGATCTGCTTACCCTTCCGGAGCACCCGAGATCACCCCCGTATTTTGATGGATTTATATTGCCCAGTCAAATCGATCTATCGAGTTAAGCCAATGGCAACTGATTAATACAGTTTTTTCTTATGTTGCGCTGATTCATTATTGTCCCAGGTTAGGGTTATGGCTGAGCGCTCACAGACATGTTCAACTCCGCCACATTCTTTGTGTGCCTGTCCTAAGTCAGGAGACTGTAGTTTAATGGTAGTCGTTAGTTCATGTTTCTCATATTTGTTTTTCGTAAATTGTTTTGTTATAAATTAGGCCGTTACTTTTCTCGTTTGAATTGTTTCACATTTTCACGTGGTGGCCTTTTATAGCCGACTATACGGTGTATTGAAGGCCGTACGGTTGCCTATTCTTGCTAACATATAATTCATTTAAACTCTGATGGATAGTTGTCTCATTGACAACCATACCACATCTAACTTTATTTAGCTTTCTATGTTGTGTTTTGTATACTGTAACATTTTTTATCTTTTGTGCACATACCCCTAAGCCCTCTTTTCGGAAGCCCGAGTAACAGCCCTCGATCATCGATAGAAAATTTAAATACGAACTAATATTTAGTTCGTATTTCAACTCGAAATCTTAATCTACATGAGACTCAAATTCGAAGTCTAACTCGAACTCTTCCTCAAAAGGTGACTCAAATTCAAAGTTGAAGTCGAATTGTAACTCGAACTCTGCCTTCAAATGTGACTCAAACTCAAAGTTCAACACGAAACTCAATGCTAACTCGAACTTTAATTCTAATTATGCCTTGAATTTCTCGAAATCGAACTCGAAGTTTAACTCGAATGGTATCCCCAACTTTAATTTTAACTCTAACTGGATGGATGGCCACACTCATCCGAGGCACATTAAACATGGAAATTGGTTCTAATAATAGAACTAGGTTTTTCCAAATGGTCACGTGGTTTTACCTCATCAAGTAATGTGATAACCACATCATAGAATGACAGAACAACATCAATTACTGGAACCAACACATCATGTAGTGTGAAATCATCATTATGTAATGTTAAAGCCATTTAAAGAATTGGCAAATCATCATTACGAAATAACAAAACCACATCATGTAATGAAACAACTACATAACGTTAAGCCACATACACATCAAGTAATGTTAAAACCACATTGCCTAATGACACAACCACATTGAATAATTGTGAAACCACATCGAGTAATGAAAAAAACATATTAAGTAATGACAAAATCATATCAAGTCAATACGAAACCATATCATGTAATATCGAAATATCATTAAGAAATGACTATTCCATATTGAGCTATATCATAACATCATTACGTAATGTCAAAACCATATCATGTAAAGACAAAATATCACCAAGTAATAATAAAACTACATAACGTAATATCAGAGTATCACATAAGACAGAGTGGTGTTCCATATCCCTACTATGTATTGAGTTTTTTGTAGTCAATCAATAAAAAAACATCACTAAACGTTATTGTTTTACAGCTATCAACTGTTTACTGTCCTACAATCTGTCGATACTTATATTTTAGCCTTGCAAAAGACCATGCTTATTTCTGACTGTTTATGACGTCGTTGCAACAAATCCATTGGATGTATACTGATTGATATTTTGTCTTGGATACAATTTTTTTTTTATCAGTTGTTATCGGCTTATAACTAGCTTTCACTAAATGCAAGTAATTTTTTTTCCCTTCGGTATAAATGACAATATTCGTGCAATAACTATATGCAACGTCAATATGATAAAATCATAATGGATTGATTGATTGTTGGTTGCTTAACGTACAGTGGCAAATACTTAATGCATGTTCAGGACGATAAACAAATCATAATGGAGTAGTCACCGATTGATTGATAACTTGTTAGATTTTTATACTATACAAATCCTTGTTTTGAGGTTTTACACCCAAATGCCAAATTTAAAAGCGATCTCAAAGTATATAATAAAATCATTTTTTTTTGTCATTAAACATTTACAGTATGTTTGTGGCAAAACAAATTTACACAAACAATAAACAACAAAATGAAAACAAAACAGTATAAAAAAAAAAAAAAAAAACATAATTGATAAATTTACAATATTACAATATTCAATAGCCATGTTACAATGAGACCTCTGCCCCCCAGTTCTAATGACCTTTGAAAAAAGAAGCCAATAATTCTAACATGTCTAAAGGAAGCGGGGTTTAATATATGAAATAATTTTTGTTCATCAGGGAAATAAATTGTATATCACTAAATAAATTTTTTTTCTGATATTCTGGTTTACCTCGCAATTCAGAATAAAATGAAAATCATCTTCGATGACTTTGCAGGTTTTGCACAATCTTAAAAAGTTTTGTTCTCGGGGAATTTAATGTAACGACCATTTTCTATTTCAAGACCATGGTCACTTATACGAAGTTTAGTAAAATATTCCTGATAGAAAAATCAGTAAAAAATTGCTTGAAGTGAAGGTTTTAATTTTTTTTACAGAAAAAGTTTGCTACTCTCGTCGATTTTTTCTATTTTACTTTTATATAAATCTTTATAATAGTCATTTATTTCATTTTTTATTTCTGATTTTAAATGGTTTATATCTGTAATATTCTTACAGTTGGCCACTTTGTCTTAAGATTATTGTCTGGTAAGACGTTTTTAGCATATGTATACCAAGAATATACACCAAGGGATTTTGAAAGTTCGAAGGCCTCTTTCAATAATAGGTTTAAATGATCAATATTTAGTCTAACAAGATATAAATAAATTAGGTTGTAAAAATTATCAACTGGAAATCTACCTAGTTCCAATCCCACACCTATATTGGATGAGGTCTTCTTGGTTCCTAGAAGGTATTTACAAAATGTTAGATGGATTTTTTCAAAAGATGTTTTATCAATAAAGTTGAGATGGTCAATGTCACAATTTCTTTTGGCAGCTCTATGCTTTGCCCTATGGTACACAAGAAAATAATCCATAAGGGATACAGAGTTGTAAGTCAAAATGGGTTTGGCCAATTTATCAAAGAGATTTTTTGACACCAAAATAGGTAAAACGTCCAGAGAGGCTGTCTTTGCTCTAAAGGAAAATAATACTTCCCAGGCCTTTTTGCCAGCTCTTCGAGACTATGTTTGAGGTTACCATTACACTTTAATAGGCAACCCAAAAAAAAATCATATTCAGTTACATTCTATATTATGTTACCTTTTAATTCTATAAAAGGGGGACTATACTTGTGTGTTGTTGGACAACTATAGTATTTGTCTTTTTGATATTTAAGGTTACTTGCCAATCATCACAAAAATTGTTAAGTTTATCAAGACTATTGTGTAGGCCTTCCTTACTTCCAGACAAAATTAGAAGGTCATCTGCAAATGAAAGTGAACCAACATTAGAGTTTAATAATTTTGCGGGTCTGCACTCCTCAATCACACGTCATGCCAAATATAAAGTTTCAATGCTTTCCTGTTTGCAAGAAACTGGTCCGCCAAATTTCAGGTTATGAACTGATATAGTTATATCTTAATTGTCATAAAGAGAAACGAAACAATGGAAATAATATAAAATAAGGAAATGTGGCATGATAACCAATGAGACAACTATCGTTAGTTTTCTGTTAGTTGTTTTGTGTCGTTTTTCGTGTATTGTCATTGCGTAGTCAGTTTCTCTTAGACTTTTTTGAGTTTTGAATGACCTCTTGGTATCTTCATTCTTTTTTTTTGTCAGCAAACAAGCCAATTGAAGTACCTCGTTGAAAATTGAATGATGTGGTTTATCTTCACCTCGAAATCCGCGAAAACTAAAAAAACCCGCAGTAATCAAAATTTAGCTTTAAAACCTTGGTACGGTCGAACTGCTTTTATGGGATTTATCATCATCACGAACGCTCAAATAAACATTACAAATACAGATTTGTGTTTTCAATCGTTTAATATGATTTGGAGATTCAGAACCCCCTCACCCCTCTATATCCTCTGTGGTCTAAAAGTGTTCGAACAAATAAGTTCATTTTTTTACATTGTTGTGTAATTGCCCTGTAGTTCTAGGGTGTTTCCCCAGTCTGTCACTAGGGTACTGGTACAGCACCGAGGGATCCGAAGGGACACATGACACAAGGTAACAGTTGAGTACCTCAGCCTCTACTTCGAGTGCATCCCTCTCTTACTGCGGAACGAGCAAGGCAAGGAGCCATAGATTTAGGACCTGGCAAGTTAGCAGGGATTGACACCTAGTAGGAAGGTAAAGGCATATTCACACTAAGCATAGCTTGGGTTAGCCCTTGGGGTAACCGTAGAGCCAAGCGAGACAGGCCAAATAACACGTTAACATAATACACAAATACATTAGACGTGCATCCCGCTCCCACGAAACTACCCAGGCGGTCGGTAGTATAGAATATCATACTACAAAACCCAAGTACAATGAACAATACAGTTTTTATATCACAGTCATTAAAGCAAGCTAAAAGTATCTAACCTAAATTAGATACGTTAAATGATATTATTGGAAACTACACTAAAATATCGATGGCCGACTTCAGAACAGATTTCATACATCAACACTCTCTGCAAATTAAAAACTCTTACACCAATTCTTTGAGGGGTCCAGATGTGGCAGGCTATTGCAAGGCTAAAAGTCTGTCCTTATCCAAGAAACCCTTATGTTCCAGTGGTATTCCAAGTTCCCCGTCCAACCTTACAGTCGATTGCAAGACATACCTATTGTATTTAAAATTTATTTGTTCTCGCCATGAACATGCATGAAATATCTGCCCCTGGAATTAAGGTAAACAACAATCAATCAACTTGATCTGTTTGTATTTTTCATTTTTAGCTATGGCTTTGTCAGTTTATTTTCGACTTATGAGTTTGAATGTTCCTTTGGTATCCTTCGCCTCTCTTTTACTTGATTCTGAACATGTTACATGTAGGCTGTTTCAATAGTACGACTTTATTCACTGAAGTTTACAGGCACAGTTTTTTATTAAAAAAAAAAAAAAAAAACAAACAAACAAAACAAGATTTTTTAGTTAATTGGATTAAACAGATAACACTAACTATTTTGCATTTGCATGTCACGAAGTGTAGGAAAATAATATAATCAAAACCAAAATGAACATTTTAGATGCATGATTTTTTTATCAGTTGTTAGTGGCTTTGAACTAGCTGTCAGATAACTGCGAGTACTTGCAGATCTGTTCCTAGTGTCTTTTTGTTGTTTGGATGTGCAAGTACCCTGCCACGTCCACTTGTATTTTTGTCCATCTGATGAGTTAAGCCTTTTTCAACTGATTTTTATAGTTCGTTCTTATGTTGTACTGTTATATCACTGTCCCAGGTTAGGGGGAGGGTTGGGATCCCGCTAACATGTTTAACCCCGCCACATTATGTATGTATGTGCCTGTCCCAAGTCAGGAGCCTGTAGTTCAGTGGTTGTCGTTTGTTTATGTGTTACATATTTGTTTTTCGTTCATTTTTTGTACATAAATAAGGCCGTTAGTTTTCTCGTTTGAATTGTTTTACATTGTCATTTCGGGGCCTTTTATAGCTGACTATGCGGTATGGGTTTTGCTCATTGTTGAAGGCCGTACGGTGACCTATAGTTGTTAATTTCTATGTCATTTTGGTCTCTTGTGGACAGTTGTCTCATTGGCAATCATACCACATCTTCTTTTTTATATTTACCTGAATAATATGAAGGACCTTATGCATTTAAGTCTGTTCGGTTAAAGATTGTGTGACAAGCTGTTAAAATGACTAATTGTTGAAAGAGGTTAACTTACGATTTTCATATGGTCTGGTCTTTACGAATCTATTTCATGTTTAAAAACATCAAATATATATATCAAGAAGGTCTTATGCAGAACATCCATTGGTCAGTTGTAAATGAGGTCTGCATAGGGTTTTAATTTACTCATTTATAAAATAAAGAATCGTTATTTTTAAAATTTATTGCCGAAACGTATACATAACGTCGTTAAGTAATGCATAACTATGTTCATTTTTTATATTAAGCCCATGACATAAATCGATAAAAGAATTCATTTCGAAAAGTGTTCACAATCATTTAATCCATTTCTCTTAAGTCAGTCTTTTGTTCTTACTGTGGATTAATTTTAAGAATTCACTGACCTCTGTGTTAACTAAAGATAACTTATGATATAACTTTTAACTTTTAACTTACAATTTTTGTCCTTTCAAAAATGAGTTTCAAATGAAGGGTTCGAACTTGTTCGTAATTTCATCGCAAAACATTACAGTATCTTCAGCCTATGCATGATACTTCAAGATCATGAGTGCTAACATAAATTATTAATTTAAATATACGCTTAACGCGTTTGATTGTCAATACATACCAACAAACTGGATTTCTGTCTCATTAATAATCAGCTGCTGTAATTCATTTTATATATTTTATTATGATGTGTTCATGTCCCTTTTCTATTGTTAGTGGATTTGTTTTGTTTTTACTTTAGGAAGATTATGTTGGACATTTGAACTTTCTTGAGTATAATGATACAGAAATATCTAAATATAGACAACGATACAAGAGAGAAAATGAATCAAACATTTACTTTTAAATCATCAAAAAAGAGTTTATTTCAGATATCAGGAAGATTGGTCGATTTTCAATATCGTTGTAATGAACTGAACATTTATACGATTGTGGCTATTACACAAGTTGTAGCCACTATAAAATAAACATCCATATGCCCATTACACTTGTCATTTTTAAGTACAAGGAATCTCAATTTTCTTTTTCATCATAGTAAATGCTTACTTATGGTTTTAGTTTTATAATACTAGTATTATGATATCAATCATTTCTTTACTCTGTTTGATAATAAATAGTCTAAATAAACATTACTTCAACATTAAACGGACTCTAATCTTTAAATAATAAAGTGTGATATAAAAGCCACGGCCGTTAAACTACTTCTGTGACAGTAAAAATCAAGAACAAAATTGTCTCCAATATATGAAAATGAAATATATAATACTTCTGGGATTAAAACTATATGTTGCTCGAGAAAAACATTACGATAAAAAAAATAATAATTCCGGGTAAAAAAATTAATTCCGTTATTACTTCCGGTATCCAGGTTCAAACTACGTACTGTTAATATCGCAAAACGGAAAGTTAGCAAAATCGAAAGCTACCTCAAACGTTACCAACTATTACACGATCATGGCTACTTGAGTAGTCAACATTGTGTTATAATCTTAATCACTATCACTATAAAACAAATAACTATTTCAACAAAGAAAACAAAATGGCATATGGACACTCTATAGACAAAGTACATTAGCAAAATGAAAGACAAGAATACAAAAAATGACCATAGCACAATGGCAGGAGATATAATTACCAAGCCACGTGAAGGGTATATTACCAAAAATGGACTTAACAGTAAAGGTTAAAAATATACAAAGACAAATAAAAAGAACACTATAACACATAATTAAGATGATGAACGATCATAAACAACGTCAGCACCTATAATCTATACTTCAAGACCATCATGTATTACTTGTGAAGTTAATATGGAATATTTATCAATCAGGTCTTGGTATCTTCCGATGAACTTATTTTAGAAAAAGGACGAGACGTTCTTTGAAATAACCCTGGTTCATCAACTGTCTGCTCAGACACTGGTGACGTTTTATTAAGCCTGAGTAGCAGATAGCTGTGCTCTTGAATACCGAAAGAGTTTGGAAATGTATATTCCATCTGCAGGTGAAGTTGGTATATTGCTGCTAAAGTGGGGGAAATTTATAATTTCAAAATTGAAATCGTCTCGTTTGTCATAGATTCTGGTACTAAGATGACCACTTATGTCAAATTCGAGGTATAAGTCTAAAAATGAGGCGGAGGAAGCTGTGTCTGTTATTTCTTTAATTTCTAGTACTGGAAGATATATTAATGGAACCCAATCAGAAAAGTATAATTGATCCTTTACGTTCAAATAATTTTGGTTGTATAATAGCTAATAATTGCCTTAAAAGATAGGCGAAGTATACCAAAGGGATATTCAAACTCACAAGTCGAAAACAAAACGACAATGCCATGGCAAAAAAACAAAAACGACGAAAAGACAAATAGTAATCGTGGTTATACAAAATGTTAAACAGCTATTTTTGAATCTACTCTCTTAACAATTGCAGAATCAAACTATAACAGATGTTTAAAGATTTAAGTTATATTTAACTTTTTTTAACTTGTCGAAAGCATGAATCTAGATGTTGACTTTGTGTATACAATCATTTCCAACTATTAAAGAATAAAAAAAGACAAAATATGAAATTAGCTTTATAAAATTCCGTTGATTGATTGTCAAAACGTAAAACAGACATTCTAAATGTAACCGGGAGACTGGCTACTGGAATGACGATGATAACGAGATGCAACCCACGACTGGTTGCAGATGTCAGCGTTGCTAACGATAGACAATGAACTAGACCTAGTCACTTGCCTTAGAACACTCGCTTTAACTCCAATGGTAGAATTAGACACAAGTCGTATGCAGTAGTTAACAATTTAATGATTTCAGGATGGAATACATGTAATTGTACAAATTGACGGATGTAGTCAGTAAGAATGCCTGACTCTCACTGAAGTAAGAACTTCAGAAAACATACTTAAATCAAGAAGTTTGTTAGGTTACAATTTCATAATAGAAACGAGACTATCGAATGACAATGAAAAAACATACAATTCGCACTTAAAGGATTAACAAAAGAATATAAGAAAAATCTGTTGCTTGAGTTTTAGGCTGAATATGCGCTAATTGAAATGACTAAAGGATGAATTATTCTTTACGTAAGAAAACTTAAGAACTATGTAAAGCTGTGACTTTATCTTTTGTATATCAAAAGTATTATCTTAAAACAAGTTTCCGTCTTTGTGAAATAAACTGACACTTGATTGTTACTTATAACACAAAAAACTTTGTGAACAAAAATCGTTACATGATAATAACATTACTTTAACCGCGGAAAAATATTGCAAATCAAATGATTTCGATGAAATGATAATTAGTTTAACAATATAATGACAATTTATGACAGAGCATTTTGTCAGTTAAAGTTAAAAAATATCAGATTTAAGAAAAATACTCTTTTTAAATAGTTCCAAATGAAGATGCTCAATTTACACAAATTAGCGTTATCACAGATTCCCTCCCCTTTGAAATCAAAAGCGTCCCCGCTTTGGGGTTAAATAAAACTATCTCCTACGTTAATGTCTGTTTTCTCGAAAATGTTTGTTGCTATTTGCTGATTGATGACTTGTCTGTTGTTGAATTAATTTTAATCGATTATTTTACATCCGATGATATCTGAATAGTTTTATAAAGTTTATCACTACGCCAAATGAGTCCTTTTCTATTTTGTGTTTTTCTTCTTGTTCTATAATCTATGTTTGAGTTTGCTTGTTAAGACCAGTTATTATATTAACAAAATGTTCACTATCATTGAGTTTGGATTCTAGTTGAGAAATTTTGTCTGAATATTCTTGGATAATTTTTGGATCTTGAATTGCTGATTCTTCGAATTGTTTCTTTAAGCTTGTGTATTTATGCTCAAACTCTGTTAGTTGATCTTGCAATTTTGTAATATCCTTTCTGTGTGTGACTTTACATTCATGCAATTGACTTTTTGCAGAGTTTAGTTCGGAACGAAGTATGACAGAAACGTCCAAGCAATTTTGAAAAGATGTGTGTTAGAGAATGGCAACTCACGCATCGCATTTTTTTCTTTCAAAGTATTCGTTCAGTCTTTTATTATCACCATGCTTTCTACTGTTTGTTTTTTTCCTGGACGAGTTGTAAACATTTTTTAGATTTACTAGATTTACTCCAACATTGCCTTAAATAATGCCCGAATTTGTTGCATTTGAAGCATTGCTTATCTATCGAACATATTCAAATGCGATGATTGTGTAAGCCACATCTGACACACATTTGATTTTGACGAGAATAAAATGTCCATGTTCTCCAATGAGGTCAAAAACCATGAATTTACGTAGATGATGGGAACTAGCGATCAAAATGTCCCTTGCTGCTTGAGGTTTTGGTACCGTGTGTCGAACTAAAAAGTCGACACGCCTCTTGGTTTCCTCCACCATAAATGTAACCGGGAGACTGCTACTAGAATGACGATGATAACCAGATGCAACCCACGACTGGTTGCAGATGTCGGCGTTGCCAACGATATACAATGAACTAGACCTAGTCACTTGCCTTAGAACACTCGCTTTAACTCCACTAGCAGAATTAGACATAAGTAGTATGCAGTAGTTAACAATTTAATGATTTCAGGATGGAATACATGTAATTTTACAAATTGGCGGATATTCCCAGTGCAAATGCCTGACTCTCACTAAAGTAAGAACTTCAGAAAACATACTTAAATCAAGAAGTTTGCTAGGTTACAATTTCATAATAGAAACGAGATTATCGAATGACAATGAAAAACATACAATTCGCACTTAAAGAATTAACAAAAGAATATAAGAAAAATCTGTCGCTTGAGTTTTAGGCTGAATAAGCGCTAATTGAAATGACTAAAGGATTAATTATTATTTACGTAAGAAAACTTAAGAACTATGTGAAGCTGTGACTTTACCTATTATATATCAAAAGTATTATCTTGAAACAAATTTCTGTCTTTGTGAAATAAACTGGCACTTAATTGTTATTTATTACACAGAAAGCTTTGTGAACAAAAATCGTTACATGATAATAAAATTACTTTAACCGCGGAAAAATATTTCAAATCAAATGATCTTAATGAAATGATAATAAGGCTAACAATATGATGACAATTTATGACAGAGCATTTTGTCAGTGAAAGTTCAAAAATATCAGATTTAAGAAAAATACTCTTCTTAAATAGTTCCAAATGAAGATGCACAATTTACACAAATTAGCGCTATCACAGTTTTACCAGAAATAGGTTAAGCTAAACAATTCATAAGAAGGAGTAGATTCGGAAACGATAATCAACTTGCGACTAACGTTGATCGTTGATTATCGTTTACAAATCCACTCCTTCTTTTAAATTCTCAAATACGTCACATGTGTTTCCATGCATGTTCATATTATTATGATTTATAAACTTCCTTGTACAAGTGTCTCTCACATCGTGTTGACAGCATTTACAAGGTAGGATAGTTCCGTATAAGCATTTCAAATTTATAAATAACAGGTTAAATTTCGGTTTAACAAAATACAAATTTTATATATATATAATAAAACTAATGATAATAATAATAATAATAATAATAATTTTGACCGTCCTCCTCAGTTTTTTTTAGATATTTTGAAATCTTTTATGTTAGGCCTGTTATTTAATATTCAAATATTCGGCTTTGAGCGTTCATGAAGGTTAATCCAGAAAAGCGCTTCGGACGCATGAAATTAATACCGTGTTGTTTTCATTTATTTATATATTGAAATACATATTGATTAAACTGTTAATGGTTTTGAAAGTGATTTCAATGTATTAGGTTTTTTTTTTAATTGACATTTTTGCACTGATAGTGATACATGATTATCATTTACAAACTTTAATCATTAATCTAATCAAGTAATTAATGATTATAAAACGCAATCAAAGACCTTAGACGGATATAACCATTTAACCAAAATGTGAAAAGACAAAAAAAAAAAAAAAAAAAAACAAAGGCTTCACAGGAAACAAAAGTATGTACAATAGACACCCCATTTCAACCGGGGATTGAATTCGAGCAAGTAGGAAGGAAATCAGTCACTGCTCTATTAGTAGCATATATCTTATATATAATGTTAACATGTGCCCTTGTAACTATCAATTGAGATATATTGAATAAGTGCGATAGGGCATAAGGTAACATCTTAGAAACGAAAAGATGACCATGGAAATCTAAATTCGTAACCTTTGTAATAGATCATAGTCTGCGGTTGTAAATCTTTGCCAATTTTAAGAAAACGACCAAGATATGGAGCAGAACTGCTACTTTTGGTAATATTCATAAGCTCACTGGGATGTATTGAAAGCAATCAATTTGTTATGTTAGTAAGGTTTTGACTAAATTAAGTGTTTTGTTTTAGTGTGATTTTGATTTGGGATTTGATTATACCATTTGTTCTTTCACTGATCGAGACAAGTTGAAATGGTGTACTGACAGTAGTTTTTTTACGATCATGCAAACATGATCTGTCTCTTCCTTTCATGTTGTTTTTATCCACAATTTATTGTTTATGTCAGAAACGATGGAAAGTGTTATTTAAAGTTAACACGTTATTGCGCCGATAAGTACCACCAAATACTGTATCCGACATGTAGTAAAGACATGCATAAGGTTGAATTCAGCAAACATAAAAGACGAGAAAATCGTAAGATTTCATTCAAGACCAACAGCATTAAAAAATCATATAACAGTCAACATAATTTCATCTCAAAAGAAGACGGTTGTCAGCCCTTCTCATATCCTGATAAAATAACCATTACAATAGTTTTGAAAAAAAACAATGTTCTGTACTGACTTAAATATGCATGCACCTGTCCTAAGTCAGGAATCTGATGTTCAGTAGTTGTCGTTTGTTGATGTGGTTCTTAAGTGTTTCTCGTTTCTCGTTTTATATAGATTAGACCGTTGGTTTTCCGTTTGAATGGATTTACACTAGTAATTTTTGGGGCCCTTTATAGTTTACTGTTCGGTGTGAGCCTAGGCTCCGTGTTGAAGACCGTACTTTGACCTATAATGGTTTACTTTTATAAATTTTGACTCGGATGGAGAGTTGTCTCATTGGCACTCATACCACATCTTCTTATATCTATATAAAACCAATTTTTGTATAGCTACTCATATTCACTATATAACGCGCTTATTTTTTAAAGTATACAAAGTATTTTAATTATTTGATATATAGTTTAACTGGTTTTCACATGCTATGTTAATTTCTATTATTACTATTAACACTTATAAAAGATCAGTTGTCAAATTATTGGTTAAAGATACCATTGATGTGCTAATTTTTCATGTTTGCATATCACCATGGAAGCAAACAAATGATTATTATTAAATTTTACAAATGTTATTCGACTTTAAGATATTTTATACGTCACCACCGTTTAAATTTAAAATGCCGAACAAAGCAGGCAAATGAAAATGAAAAAAAAAAAACAGATCATAAATATGATTATCACATGTACAAGTATGATAATCTCGGTTAATCTATTCATAAATTTTAACATATTGTCAGATATTGGTATATTGGTCGGCCGTATGTTGAGCTCTATATGTTTATTTTTCTTTCCTGTCTGATTGACAGTTGTTTCGGTGATGAATCATAATTTGGGCTTATAAATGCTACAATCGATATTAGTCACGGTAACAAAGGCTTTATCAAACCCCTAATCTGTATGGTGTCATGCATGTGGGAAAAAAACATCTACTTAAAAAATATAATAAAGGGTATGTGATATGGCTCTCGGGATTATATCTATTTTGTGTTTCGGGTTGATATTGGTACGATTTTAAAAAAGGCATATACTGGTGCCTATTTATTTCCGCGTTTGAGATAGCTATCCTGCTTGTTATTAATAGTCAATTATATTGACACTAATATCCGTTCTAAGATTTTTTAAGTCCTTATCTGTGGTTTTATACCAATATAAAAAAATAAGGAGATTTGGTATGATTGCCAATGAGACAACAATCCGCCAGAGTTCAAATAAAGTTGATTTAAGCAATTCACAGGCTTTGATATATCCAACGTACGTTCTTTTTCGATCCTTAATTAAAGTTTACTTTATAATCCCTTATACACGCGTACATGATGCTCAACTACCTTTTCACACAACATATGGTTTTGTTAAAAACATGTATCAGTTTAAGAGATGTTGCGGAATCCAGATATATCTGGAGTAACGTACGAACGAAAGACGAACGATCGAACTAGCGAACAAACGCACGACGGACATTATGAATACTGTACACATGCTCCATTGTAGATAACAAAGGTACAAATGTATAAAATAATATTGAGTCCCTCTAGCCTAACAATCCATCTATCCGACAATATTAGGCAAATAAGTTACCATATTTCTCAGTGTAGAAGGTTTAATGAGGTTTTTTTTGTGGTTGTGTTGGGGGTTGAGATAACTTAAAGACTACGCTCAGTTGTATGGGCATATTAAAATTCGATGAAGCGACGCTTGTTTAACCAGTTATAACCAAATTAACAATAAGTGGTGAAAACTAGAAAATGCACGTATAACAAAATGTTTTCAAAATAACTCAATGTTTGGGATATTATGCAAAGTTTCCGAAATACCGCAAAATGTTTGGTAAATGTGAACGTATTTTTTTAATGAGACCTTTTTTAACTAGAACTTTTAGTACAAATATAATTCGATATATTGCACATGGCTTCACGGCGAAGGCTTTCAACAAATTAAAGACTACAATCACAACATTTATTTAATATGTACATGGAAAAAACAAAACCATCGTGTATTGCTGTTATAAATGTGTCAAACCGAAAATACTCTGTTCTCATTCACTTATACTATATAGTTGTTCAATTTCCACATGTCGACATGGTGTGGTAATAGATTGTTGTGCAAGGCACAACTCTTTATAGTGCTTTTTAGATTTGGCTTGAGTTTTTTTTTTTTTTTGATATTTTGATTGTTTGTAGCTTAGCATATAAGATCTGTTGTCATGTCTAGCATGATACTATGTAAAGCACATGATGCATAATATTGTGATCACACTTGTTTGTAAAATATAATTTTTCTACAATGTATATATAAAATTAGGAGGATGATGTATGATTGCCAGTGAGACAACTCTCCACCAGGGACCAAATGACATAGCCCTTCATCATAATACTTTTATTATTGTAATAATTACATGTGTAAGTACTTATCAAATAGGCATGTGGCATAAACGAACAAAAATTAACGTGTATCCTTTATATGTTAAATATATTGCATCTTATAATTTCAAAATGTGATAATGATGATAAAGGAGTAGTTTGGCCCATGTATTCGAAATTATCATAAATCTACTAAATAACATCTTTCAAATGTTTATAAAATATTAGTCTGACAAATATCAGTATTGATTTATTGAATGGTACGACAGATATTTGCGTAAAGGCTTCAAACTTCTTGAATTGTGTGCAAAACTGCAAGAAAATGCTAAAATAGATTCATTTTTTTATTAACATTTAGATATGAGCAACGCGACACACAAACTATGTTTTGCTACAAAATGTATTTTCATTGGTGAATACAATTAATATTTTGTTTTAAAGTCTTTAAATTTTTTACTATTTTTGCAATTCCAGGAGTCAAAAATGGCTATAATCATACGTCTTCTATTAGGTAAAACTTTTTAAGAATAAACCAGAAGCAATTATTCTACTGTTATTAATTGAAAATAAACTTCTGATTAAGTGGACGTAGTTTTATAGAAAATTCACTGAATAAAGAAAAATGCAAGCGTATGCAAATTTCTGTCCGCACTCTATTTGTTTAAGGAGAAGATGGATAAAACTTCCAGTACCTTCATGTATATTTTGTGGATCCAGTAGTTTATATTGGGTCGTGGAAATGTCTTGTCTTCCTAGACGATTTCTGTATCATTAAAATCATTCAACCGTCATGAATATTGTTACAAAAACAACCGATGGTTCGGTTTTAATTCAGATTGAAATCGAACTGAAAATAACATCGTGAGAACACATGTAGTTAGTTATATTAAAGGGCCAAGTATCACTAGATCTTTTTTCTGGATCTTAAATTTATGTTATGATCTTTCCATTGATAATTTCTTGACACTTTATATTTCAATATATCTAGTGCATATTTATTAAGATAGATAATGCGCCTTTTAACAACAAATATCTCATGCACCGGATTTGTCCAGCCTTTGTTATTATTTCATCATTATATTTAAATCTTATTTAAAATTATGTTATGTTGTATTGTGTAATATAATAACATATCTATTGGTTCAAAATAAAATAAAACATGACACATGTGTATATCATAAGTATTTCTAATATTATGCAAGTCATGCAGCATTCATAGTTTTAAAAGAGAGCTATTTGTTGCATGACGTGCCCTTTTAGAACTTTGTTAAACGGATTGTCATAAGTAGTCAAACTATTTGAGGAAAACGGTCGTATTTATTCTTCAATAGGCGACAATACTAACATTTTCTAAATTTATCAATTTTTATAATAAAATTCTGCACAAAACAGTTATTTGTGATATTAGTACTTAATTATTCTGTTTTAGAAATTGAAGTAAAATGGTATCAATACCATCTTCGAACGGAGCTTGTTTATGGTATCCATGCCCACCCTCATTTTACATTAAATTTATGAAAATTTGGAAGTCTTTTCGAATAATTCTCAAAAAAAATATTTCAATGTGTTTCAAAATTTATATTGTAAATATACACACTACAAAAATAAATAAAAAATATAGTATACTCTTATATCCAATTACAGCGCTCCTAAGTTGACTTCTTCAACTCCCTTTGGTACACGAAAGGCCAACCTAAAGCCTAGAAAATATAATACTAGTGTTCTTCCTTAAAGGATATATGTAAATGTTTGACAGAGTTTACATATGTATGAAATATACTCTTTTTGAAGTACCTTCCTTACATATTTTCCTCATTCTCGCACACATTTGGACTTGATCAGCAATATTTTCTTATACTTCATATTTGCATATTTTTTTTCCAATTTTAAAATATTATATTGATTAACACCTATTACATAAACCCAAATTACTCAAAATAACCATATACTATTCATATATCTATACATTGCACCGTTTTTAATCAGTTGTTTATTTAATTTTTATATGTAGTTTTGATAAATAAATTTCCTGTATTCAAAAACTATCTAACTTTTAATCGAAATAATTTCCATTCCTTTGTTATGCTAATTACTTTTACACTTTAAAGTCGAAGGATCTTTTGCGTCGTGCTACTCATTAAGCATTATTTGAATGAAAACTATTGAACCACACAACAGAACACAAAGCACCGACATCCGATTCCTCCGATTGATTCATGGATATTATAGCATGTATGTAAATTTGAAATGAAGTTTGACACACATTAAAAAAGTCTGACTTGGTATAGTCAAAACTGAGGCGAAAATTATACAAACCTGAGTGCGTCTTATATTTTTGTAGTTGTTTCGTTCGAATAGTGTGTGCTAGTTTTAGAATTCAATCTGTAGTAAACGTATTTTTTTAGAAATTGATGGTTAGCGAAGATATAAAAACCTGTAAGTTTCACTGAGAACCAAGAACTTATACTTTCCAAAAATGTGTCTTATGCCTTGCAACAATTCTTCAGTGATTATGAAAACATGCTCTTATATATGGTAGAATACAATTGGTTTCAAAACAGCAAGACTACATGATGACCTCTTAATGTCTTTTATGTAGTTAGGTTACTGTTTTATAGAAGTATATCAGTCATCTCACTTTTGTTAACAGATTTGAAGACCTTAAATAGTTTCTGAACTTTTATCTGAATAGCGTATTGCAATGTGTGTCTTAGGTATAAAAAATATGAAAAAAGTGTTCACCAAAATACGGAACTCTAAGGTTAATTCAAAAAGAGAACGTCCATAAGACCTCACAAAAACAAACGCTACACTATATCAACCAACGGATCGAATGGAAAACAACTGTCATATTCCTGTCTTGGTACGAAACACTGACATTCAGAGGCCAACATATGGCTTTACTGTTTTTTAAACCAATTGTATTATACGTGTATAAGAGCTTGTCCCTCTTATCATTGCAGAAACTAGATAAAAACACCGAAATGTTTCATAATTAATTATTTGCCACACCACAACTGTATTGCCATATGTGGAAGGCCTTTCTATCCGACATGTGTCAAGAATCTACATTGGTTTTTGTTTGAATGTTTCAGATTCTTGTTTATTTATTTATAGATTTCTAATTATTTGAATAACATTTTTATTTTGAAATATCGAATTATGTTCGTATTAATGACAGGAAGTTTACATCCATCATATTATTTAATTACTCGTGTACTACATTTAATTATTCTGACAATTTTCCTGTGAACAAAAAATCAAAAGCAATTTTACCTTGTCCTTACCATCTTGAAAACCAAATATTTCAAAGAAACGTTTTTTCCTCTTGAACAACTGAAATTTCTTTACTTTATAAAATATATGCATTATAGGGTAATAACTGCTGTATCAGAGGAAGATGGCCGAAGGTTATAGCAACAATAAGTTAATGAGAAGAGACGAGGTTTTGGAAATAAGAATAAAAGTTTGTGAAGAAAATCATGAAAAGGAAATAGCTCATAAGAACAGTATAATAGAAGATGCAGATATGAAGATTGAGAGTCTAGAAATTGAAAACGAAGATTTAAAGACGAAAGTACAAGAAGAGAAAGATAGGAGGAAAACGTTGGAGTCGACAATTGATAAAAAAGATCAGCAAGTTAATGCATTAGAGGCGAAAGTTAAAGTCTTAAAGAAAGAAAGAGAAGACCTTTCGATAAAATTAGAACAATTAGAGGAAAACGACGCACAAAAAAGTGAAGAAATAAAACAACTCAAAAAGCGGGTCAAGCAGATGAACAATCAAATAGAAGAAATTGAAAAGAGTATAGAAAAGAAAATAGAAAGAAGTATGGAAAAGTGTATGGAAAAGTGTTTGGAAAAGAGTATGGAAAAGTGCATGGAAAAATGTATGCTAGGAAAATTAGAACATGTCATTCAGAAAGAATTTAGTAAATGCATCAATGGTGATGATACAACCAAATCAAATACATGTAATTTTAAAGAGGCAAAAAATTGTAAAATTTCAAACGAAACTTTCAACATAACAGTGAAATCTGCAAATAATCGAAGTGTTTTGATTCCAAACAAACCGGACTACAATATTCCTGATCAGAAAAGTAATCGAAGAAACAAAAATCGCCCAAACTAGTGCTGACAACGAAATTTTCGCCTCCGTCTTGACATTTACTAAATAATGTTGCGCACTATTTTTAAAATATACATATATCGCTTTTTAATATCCTTATTTTCAGGAAGACTCACTTTCAAATACCACCTAAGTAGTAGGGTTAAGTCTCATGAGACGATTGTCATCTCTACGTCTAACGCTGTTCCTTTCGATGTCTCCATCAATATAATCAACTTACAGGCACTGTTCAATTTAAATAAACTACAGAAGAAGAAGAAAAAAAAAAAACAAAGAAAAAGCAAGAAGAATACGGCCTTTTTAAATAAGGCTATTTTAAAATCAATTGTTTGATTCCTAAATTCTCAGCGTGTACATGCTCTCTGCCTCGTGGTGTGCTCCATTTAAAATGTGATCCAACAAAGTTATGAAGAATACCGAAATCGACATTCTAAAAGTGTAAATTAACGATCACCATCACGATTGGTTGACCGACATGATATGTCTGTCTCTCAACTGACTCGTGACATGTTTTCGCGGTCTTATATCTTTGAATACCAGAATAGTCGTCTACATCGATCTTAAGATACCAGAATAGTCGTCTGATCTGTGAATTTAACGAATTTTGACTGCTGTGGATTCGCATCCTGTTGACAAACACATTTATATTTTCATCATCTATTCGGTAAAATATATACATAAATAGTCAATTTCTATATAACAGTTAATCAGTTTTCATTTATTTTGTTTTCATTTACATTTACAAAAGTATTGATGAATTATTTAAATCTTTTATTATTCAATGTAATGGTTTCACAAGCTATGTTGATTTCTTTGTGATAAATATAGCTTTATTATGCCTTCCATTACTTATTATAACCGTGGTTTCTTATATCATTCATTTGTCTATATATGGTAGTGTTGTAAATACCACTGATGTAATAATTTTGATAGTTTGTGCATGCCTATGGAATCATTCAAACGAATTGTATTGAAAACTTTAAATTGAATAAGAATTTAACATATTTACATATAACATGTTTAACTTCAGACAGAATTATGACAGTTTTAAAGTCAAATCTTTGATATAGCCTCTTTACTTATTTATTAAAATCTTTTCAGGACTTTTTATAGTTTGACATATTGTTCAGACATTAGTATATTGTTGGCGCTAATATGACCTCTAATAAAATTGAGAATTAAAAACGGGGAATGTGTCAAAGAGACAACAGCACAACCAAAGAGCAGAAAACAGTCCAAGGCCACTAATGGGCTCTAAGTTTTTTTCTTATCTGTATGATTGTCATTCACGACGGTGATCAATTCTGTTTACGACAGCCCTGTAATCCACAACCGGCTCGTGTCGGTATGCATATTAAGATAGTCTTGTCTTAGTTCTTTAGATGTTTAGAGAACACAAATAAACATAATACTTCAGTGTAGATAAAGAGGGTGCGCTACGAGTATGGAAGTAACTTGTATTGTGCACATTTGATGAAACTTGGAGACATATAGTTTTATCATATAAAATTAAGAAAAAAAAAACAAAAAACAAAAAACTATAACAAAAATATCGAACTCCAAGGTAAAGTAAAAAAGGGGAAGTCCTTAAAAAATCAAACCAAAATGTTATCAACCAACGGATCAAGTGGAAAACAGCAGTCATATTTCTGATTTGGTACAGACATTTTACGAGGAAAATCCTAGGTAAAACCTGGTTTTATAGTGTATGTGAAGGGTTTTATATCTATCTCAACCTCCCACTAGTATGACAGTTGTTAATATTTTCATTATATTTACAAAATTGGTTGAGCAACCCAAACATTCATTATTCTAGGTTTAGGTTACAATAATTTGGATCCAGCAGCCTAAACTGTGTAAACACACACCACAGACAAACAACACAACTGACTAAAAAGTTCAAACAAACATACAAATAAATCTAACAAAGACCCCAACAAAAAAGTTTTTGTAGTTGATAGTAAATTGATAAAGTAGCCGATTAGGAAAAGTAAAATCACAAAAATACTGAACTCCGAGGAAAATTCAAAAAGGAAAGTCCCAAATCAAATGGCAAAATCAAAAGTTCAAACACATCAAACGAATGGAAAACAACTGTCATATTCCTGACTTGGTACAGGCATTTTCATATGTAGAAAATGGTGGATTGAACCTGGTTTTAAAGCTAGCCAAACCTCTCACTTGCACGACAGTCGCATCACATTCCATTATATTGACAACGATGTGAACAAAACAAACAAAACAATAGGCAAAATGTCACAAATAGGTTTAAATAGTCTAATTCGGTAGGTCACATTTCGTGAAAAGGAACGGGATTGTAGTTACGACATAAGGAACATATCCGATATCATCTGTGAAACGGATAGTCCATAACGGTCAACCAACTAAGTTTTTGTAGTTGATAGTACATACCGTAAATAGTAAACATTTTTTTTCGATAAAATACAAATTAAGTAAAATATAAATACAAGGAAAACAAAAATGGGAACAACACTGTAAAATCCTATTGCATCCGAATCGCACCCCTGACCCACCTGCAAAAAACCCGCTAACTCTTCAAGACGGAGTGTTTAGGCAAGATAATGTTGTGATTACATCTATGAAACACAGTAAATCCGTTTATCACATATTGGCCTAAAACATTTGGATTATAAAGATCAACATTATTTTACGCAGCAGCTTATTATTCAGCCGTATCGAGGCCGTTTAATGTTCATGAAAGGTAAAAATCGAACAAAGCATGAGATCTGTTAATAAAAAGATTTATGAAATCAATTGTTCACATCTTATTATCTGGATTAACATGATTTTGTCATTCGGCTTCTTGTCTTGTATTTGTCGAGCTGGTCAGTGTTAATCTTCTAGTCCAACATTTGTTTTAATATAATTATTTATTTTATCCATGATTAAGACAAGTTTTACGTTCGTATGAGCGAAGCAAAGGGGCATTAAAAAATCATTAGTGTAATACAAAAATCATGACAAAAAACAAAAACGACTAAAGCGCAAACAACTCTGTTAAAACATTATATATGCATTTTGATAAACCAAATAAAATTGAGAATGGAAAAGGGGAATGTGTCAAAGAGACAACAACCTGAACAAAGAGCACAAAACAGCCCAAGGCCACTAATGGGTCAACACAGCGAGGCGGGCTTCAGCTGGCCCCTAAACAAAAATGTGTACTAGTTCAGTGAAAATGGACGCCATACTAAACTCCGAAACATATAAATGAACTAAAATTAAATAAATATACAAGACGCTCCGCGATCCTGACTTAGGACAGGCGCAAAAATGCAGCGAGGTTAAACATGTTTTGTGAGATCTGAACCCTCCCCTATACGTCTAGCTAATGTAGAATAAACAAAAACACAGCAATACGCACAGTACAACTCAGTTAAAAAGAAGTCCGAGTCCGATGTCAGAATAGGTAACAGAAGAAACTAAGCAAAATGACAATGATACATAAATTAACAAGGGACTTCTAGCAGTTACTGACATGCCAGCTCCAGACCTCAATTAGACTGATTGAAAGATAATGTTGTCATCATATGAAAATCAAGTACAATCCCTCCCGTTAGGGGTTTAGTATCATACCATCATAAAATATATGAGAAGAACATAACCGGTATCATGCCAATAACTGGTTTAGAATAAATGTGTTTATTTCCGATGCAAAGACCCTATGAGTGAATCAATATCAATTCCAAAATATGCCGTCTTTAATGACCTGACAACAGTATCGTAACTATATCCCTTCTGAATAAGTCTGTTTAAAGGTTTGGTTAGCTTTTGAGGTGAATGACGACATTTTTGTGATTTGTATAGAATATTACCATAAAATATTGGATGTGAAATACTTGAACGTATAAGATGTCTACATGTTGATTTATATTTACGAATGATGTCCTTGTACCGATGATGAAATTAAGTAAATGTTTTGACTAGTTTGTGATATCGAAAACCCTGGTGTAATAATTTTTCAGTTATACAGAGATTTCTTTCGTTAAAATCAAATATGTTGTTGCATACACGAGCGAATCGAACACGTTGAGATATATAAACACCATAAGATGGTGACAAAGAAACGTCACAATCTAAAAATGGATAATTAACAATAGGAAATGAAAAATCATCTCTTTTATCGTAAATTTTGGTATTAAGCTTCCCGTTAAAGATATAGAAATCAAGAACCCGGAAATGGCAGTGTTCATTGTTAGTATTTGCTTTATTTAAAGTCAGTTCAGCAGGATAAATCTCTTTAGTGTACATAGTGAAGTCGTCATTATTGAGAGCCAATATATCATCCAAATATCTAAAAGTGTTATTAATTTTTTGTATCCGATGTTGTTTCGATGGGTCTTTACTGATTTTAGTCATAAATTATAACTCATAAAAATACAGAAACAGGTCCGCAATAAGTTGTGCACAGTTAGTCCCCATTGGAATTCCGATAATTTGACGATATACGGAATCTCCATAGCGAACAAAAATGTTATCTAGTAAAAATGCAAGTGCAGTTATCGTATCAAAGCAGGTCCAATTGACATAGTTCTTTTGTTTGTTATTACTAAAAAAATGATCTAAAAGAGTTTGAACATATATATTCGATTTCTGACCTTTTAAATACCCATTTAATCAGGTGTGTGAATTTTTTCTTAATGAGATTATGAGGCAAAGTGGTATATAGGGTAGAAAAATCAAAACTTTGAACAGATTCGAAATCAACAATATGAGCATGCAATTTATCAATTACTTCCAACGAATTTTTTACACTCCAATAGTAATTAATTCCACTATTTTCAAAGGCCTTATTTGAACCATTTATTACCAGGTTTTTTATTGTACCAAATGTACTAGTAAGTATAAAGACAGTTTAGTAGTGGAACAATGGCTTGAAGACGAAATAAATCCATATTTGTAAGGTGTTTTGTGCATCTTCGGAAGCCAGTACATAGTTACTGTCATTGTATTTGGTTCTGCTTGTAAAGAGGTAGCTAAAAGTTTATGTCTGTTACAGATGTCATTTTCCAAAAATGGAGTCAGTTGGAATGTTGGTGAATTCGTAATTTCCTTTTGCAGAACCTAAATGTAAAATTTACGTCAAATAATAATAATATTATTGGCAGCCTTATCAGCCAGGACAAAAACAAATTCCTTAGCGAGTTCTTTTAGCTTATGTTTGATACGAGAAATAGGACTATTATGGTTGTTGTTAGGAATAAAATGTTCTTTAAAATGTTTATTACGAATATCAACTATGTTCATGACTGAATTGAAATAAGAAATTATGGATTTTTTTTCAGCTTTTTCTCGTTTTATTCATTTTGTGCAGTAAGTACGGAGTGAGTCGTGGAAGATTTTAAGATACTCATTCCAATTAATAAATGACGGGGGACGATATTTAGGTCCTTTACTGAGGAATGATTTCAACTCTCAGTCATGGACGATGTTAAGGTCTCCTGTTATAATATAGGCACTGGGGCCATAAATGAATTCGGAATTACTGCAATTTCATGACGTGTATTGTCACTGATATTAAAATCTGTACACACTTCGCTATAATTAAACACATATTTCCGGGTAGATTTTTTGTAAACATAACAAATAAGAGGGAATTCAGTTTTATAAAAATAGAAAGGAATTTGTTCTTCAACGGAATGATCATTAAAAATATCGGCAATATTTACAAAATCAAAACCTTTATTGACATATTTGATTTTAATAAAATGTTTTTTAATGATCTCCAGGGCGATCAATTTTGGGAAACAGTTTAGAATAACAATATGCAATTATATTTTTGGACGATTTCATACTTAGGACTGCAATATGGAATTTTGTTGCAATCCTCTAAAATTTGATGTAATTTATTAACAGATAAAGAACAGAGCTGGGTTAATAGATAATTTCTGCCGTTGTTCTTTTGAAATAGTTATTAGGTCCGAAATATTTGTATTGTTGGTACGAAATTTTCTCTGATTGCAATTTATTCTACGCCCATGAGAACGGTTTTTACGAAAATGTTTAGAAACTATATCCAAAATGTTAACATAATCGATTCTTGATATATTACCAATTCCCATGATATTATCATTAAGACCGAGAGCATAGACTGTCTGTAATTTTTCAATCCAATTTAATTCAATTACTTTCCGTGATCGTACAAACTTTGATTGAGATTCTTCAAGCTGCTATTTACTACTTCTAAAGGTTGAACTGTTAAATATTTAATAGGATGATAGTGCTTCTTAAGTTGTTGATAAATGATACTTAAATTTATGGGGTCGTCTAAAACGATAAAGGTGTTTTTGCGTGCGTTTAGATAAATAGCGTCCGGTTTCGCACACGTACTGAATACCGCATCCCGGTTTGTTTCATGTGAGTAAATAGATAATACTGTTAGTTTTTCAACTTATATCAGTTTCAAAATTTAAGGAAAATATGCGACCATTAAACGTGGACCTTACCGTATTGTTGGTGGAAAGACAGGGACATGTAAGTTATGTTTTGGCATGACACTTATCGATAGAAGGGTAACCACGATTTTTTTTATTAAAAATGTTAGCGATTGTAATATTTTTAGAAGACTGAACATGAACCTAAACAAAATATATCAGATGATACCTAAGGGTAAGCAGTTCCTGCTACACATGTGGCATCTGTCGATTTGCTCAATCAAGTCAGAATTCGGTAAAAATTCGCTTTCGGTAATGTCACAATCGAGAAAAAGAGGACTGGAATACGGTAAAAAAAAAAGTGGAACATATACGTAGTCATATGTTACACAGATATATGATTACTGTCAATCAAACAATGGTTGTATCAATGAGATTTTGTATTTAAAAAAAACCAAATACATGTAGTTTTGGTTGCTTGGCAATACCACCAATACCGAGTGCTGTAAAATTAAACCAGCTGTAATTAACTCTTCCGATATCAAAGCGTTTCCTTAACTTCATACCTTTCAGAACAGGTGAGTCTCAAAGAGAAAAGGGATATTGGAAGAAAAATAGCGCTATGATAAAAGATAAAAACTACCAACATCTAATCGATAATCTTTTATTAATTACAGCTGGTTTAATTTTACAACACTCCACTAATGACATAAAATCTGCACAAATGCATATCATGAAAAGTAAAATAACAAATATACCGAACTCCAAAGAAATTCAAAACGGAAAGTCTCTTATCAAATGGCAAAAGCAAAGCTCAAACACATCAAACGAATGGAAAACAACTCTCATATTCCTGACTTGGTACAGGCATTCCCTTATGTAGAAAATGGTAGATTAAACCTGGTTTTATAGATAGCTAAAGCTCTCACTTGAATGACAAACGCATAAAATTCAATTTTATTGACAACAATGTGTGAGCAAAACAAACAGACATAATAGGTAAAATGTCAAAATTGGGGTACAGCAGTCAACATTGTGTTATAATCTTAAAGGGGTATTAGCTGTCAAATTCATGTTCACCGATTTGACTCAAATTATCATATTTGATTTAAAACATACTAAAACGTGTATCCAAATTACAAAAAGTCTAAAATAAACAATTAACAATGCATGGACTCGATAATATGTATCAACATTTCGTGTGTATTTTTGTCTATACGCCATCTAATTAACCATCGAGATGACCTCCGAAGACTGCCGACGGTCATATAACCCTATATAAACATAGATATAAATATAAACAGATAGTGACACGTGCAATTGGATTCTTAGTCTGTTTGATTTCATACTGTAGGTTAAAAGCATTTTTATCTGTACATGAATGATTTTTTTGTGGATCGAATCAGTCAACTAAATGGTTCATCTTTGTTTCACTTTCAATGTTGACATTCTTTTCTTTAAATAGCTGAATACATCTGTAACTCATGTCCAGCTAACGGGTTAAATTAAAGGTGACATGGTATATGTATTCAATTAGGTCGAATTATTCACTTGCAAGTGAATATTTCATCAGCGACGTTTCTTACCTTATATTGACAAAATTGAACCAAATTGGCTGCTAAAAGCGAATTATTATTTCAATATATCACTTTCATTAATTATTGAGCAAAAATTAATCATTTTTTATTTTTTTATATATCTCGTAGCTAATGCCCCTTTAATCCCTATAAAAACAATTTTGTGCTCAGACACTGGTGACGTTTTATAAAGTCTGAATAGCATCTGCAAGCGCTTGAATACCGAATGAGTTGGGAACTTTAAATCCTGTATGCAGGTGAGTATGGTATATTGCTGCTAAGGGATGTATTTTTCTGGCTAAGATTTTATCTTTCCTCCGTCACGTAATTGATGAACATTGTCATTCAAACATCTAAATCCAAAAACTAAATAATTTGTTTGATTTGAACATTGATTTTAAACTATTTTCTGGTTTGATTTTTGACCATTTGATCGTTTGTTTATTTCTATTATCTATTGCATTCTCCCCCATCTATCGGTTTAGAAAAGCATATGAACTTATTGAAAATTGAAAACATAACCAAAGAACAGTCCGATGTATTGGCCAAAATTAAATATTCTGAAAAACAGTACAGTTCAAAATTCTTAGAAGTATTAAGTCGAAATCTATATTGATGAAACTTGTTTAGAAATTTAGGTAAATAACATTGATTCAGTTTGTGATGGATAAGTACAGTCGACGAATGTACTTTTGCTATAAATACAATGAAATTCAATAAAGTACCGGTACTAAATGGGCGTGCAGTCGAATTTTAACAGCTTTTTTGAAAAAAAAGTATTTTCCAGTCACGGTATTAAATAAGAGTAATGAAGAAGGGAGTATCACACTCTCAGCGTACAATTATTTTGACCTTATTGTTAAAAAAAAAGGGGATTCATTTAGTATTCAATCATTAAAGGCCTTTTTTTTTTTTACTTAATCTTGATTTAAAATTGTTTTCTTTTGTACGTGCACAACGCTAAAAAAAGATATTATCAAAGAGTATTATAAAGATCAAACAGGGTATATTGATTGGGGACTTTCCTTTTTGAATTTCCTCGGAGTTCAGTATTTTTGTGATTTTACTTTTTAAAACATATTTAATGGTTTTGATTTGAGATAGACTCAAGAAATTATTTATGCAGAAATATTTTAGATTGACGGGGCAAATGTTTTTGTAGATTTTACCTAGTAAGCCTTTGATTCATAAGAATGGGATTTTATGTTTATCACTTTGAAACACTTAGGAGTTAACGAGTCATGTATTAACTAGTAAAAAAATGTATACACGGTTACACACTTGTGTTATTAATAATGGATAGAACTCCAGAGAAATACATCAAGGGCGCCCTATTTTCTCCTTTTTCTTTTATCTATGGAGACCATGGCTTTCATACTACGAAATAAGAGAGATGTTAAGGGGTTCATAGTAAATAAAGATGAAAAATAGCATTATAATTTATCAATTAGTTAATGATACAACTTTTTTTCTCTAATTTGTTAACTTTTTACACATTTCCCAACCGATTGTGAAAAAAATTGTTCTCCTCACTAGTGAAATATCTGTTCTCGGCTAATGATTGGTCGAAATTTAATTATGAAGTCAAATGTTTTTGGTTTCTTCTAATTTTCCTATTGTAACGTCATGAAAAAAGACGACCATGCCTGATGACGTCACATATAAAGAACAGAACTTTCTGCAAATTTTTGAAAATAAAGGAAAAAATTCATTAGAGAAACAGATTTCACCACTATAACTCGTGTATTACGATATTTCTCTACTCTCAACAGTTAAATTTTAATTATTTAAAAAGCTCGGCAAGCCTCGCGCTTTAAATTTTAAAATTCAACTGTCTCGAGTGGAGAAATATCGTAACACACTTGTTGCAGTGGTGGAATCTATATTTCTCAGTAATAAGGAAACAATAAACGAAAAAGAAATGTTTGGAATCATTCGTTATGTAAATTTTGAATATAAATCAAACAGAGAGCATATGAATAGGAAAACTTAAAAATAGTAAAGAAGAGGTATCTGATACAATGTGGCGAAATCAGACTAACACGAAATCCTTTTCTAAATTTAACAAATCAACTAACAGTTATTTACATTATTAACAGTATGTCAAATTCAATTGGAATAAATAGATAAATGGTCCTTTTAATCTTTTTATTTTACTAATAATGAACTATATTTATTTACAAAAAACCTTAGCGTATATACCAAAATCAAAAGATCATCATAAGTATAGGGAAACGGTAATATTTTTCTCCATAGGCGACAATACTAACATTTTCTAAATTTACCCCTTTTTATAATAAAAAACTGGACAAAAGAGTTATGTGTGATATCAGTACTTTATTATTCTACTTTCTTCCCTAAACTGTTATATAAAGATATAAAAAATTCTTATGATACCATCATTGCAATGCTGGCTTATTTGCTATAAGAAATACTTGTTTGTCCCCATCACTTTTAGAAATATGGATAAGTTTATATCCCCACCCCTTCATGCTGTTTACCTCTTTCTGTACTTCTTTCAGATAAAGAATGATATTTCAGCTTTTGAATTTGCCATTTGATAAGGGACTTTCCGTTTTGAATTTTCCTCGGAGGTATTTTTGTTATTTTGTATTTTCCATGTATCCAATCGCATGTTATCTTATTCAAAAGAATATAAAACAGTACTATTTAAACTATTCTATCCAAAATTTACAACATAAGAACAAAATCAAGATTTTACATACGAAAATCCATTCCATGCTTTAGTGTATGCTTTTGTTTGGTCCAAAATTTCATAGCTTGTTATACAATCTATAATTCTGTCCCGAAATGATAACGACAAAGATGTTGGACACTTAACACATTAAATATGCAAAAACTCAGCTGTAAAGTTCATCTATGAAAACAGAGCTGAATTATATCCCTTGGGAGTATTCAAAAGAGTAGAAAATGACAAATCAGATACATTTAATATATATAAATATAAAAAAAAGAATATAGAACTGCCAAGAATGTAAACAATTCTTTGCACAGGAGACTTTAAATTCTATCTACCGGTTCATTTCACCTCAACTGGGCCTCTTTTTTCCTTAGATGAACTACTTTTACACTAAAAATGTTACTAATTTGCACAAATATTGACTAACTCCATAAACAGTACAAACTAAACTAGACAGTTTCCACTTTTGATAGATGATGTCTTGGGAAATACTCTAGTGTTACATTTAGAGCATTATTCAGCCAAAAAGGCAAATATTTCAGTACAATTAATTGTCGCGACTGGAATTCTGGTATTTCATATTGAATGAATCATTGCGAAAGGTTAACATACATACAAAAGAAGTACTAGAGTTTGTTGCATTTTATACAATATAGCTAATACTGGATTCCTAGAAAAAAATTTTATATAAGAACCCATCATTTTGACTTATCGTGATGACTCAACACTTTTCTTTCACAGTATCAGCATCGGTCAATAATTTCAATTGTTGGTGATAAAAATCAAATGTACTAATTAAAAGCAATATAACTGAAATCTGATCGATTTTGATTTCTCTTGCTATCTATAGTATACATGGTATAGGGAAAACGATAGTATATTTCTCCTTGGCCACAATAATAACATTTTCTACACTTCGAACGGAGATTGTTTATGGTATCCATTCCCACCGTCATTTTACATCAAATTTAAGAAAATGTGGAAGACCTCTCAAATTATTTTCAAGAAATATTTCAATGTGTTTCAAAATTTATATTGTAAATATACATACTGCAGTTATTCATAAATAAATACATAAATATATTATTCCCTTTTCTAACCACAGCGCTCCAAAGTTGACTTTCTTCATTTGCCTTGGGTGCACATAAGGCCAACATAAAGCCTAACTCGAATAACCCAAGCCCTTACCGTCTCCGATTCTCTCAGCCTCAAAGGTTAAGGGAAAACGGTAGTTTTTATTCTTCTATAGGTGACAATACTAACATTTTCTAAATTTACCACTATCTATAACAAAAAACCTTGACAAAACAGTTATGTGTGATCTTAGTACTGTATTATTCTATTATAGAAATTGAAGTCAAATGGTATTATAACCATCTTCGAACGGAGCTTGTTTATGGTATCCGTACCTACTGTCATTTTACATCAAATTTATGAAAATTTGGAAACCTTTTCGAATAATTCTCAAGAAAATATTTCAATGTGTTTAAAAATTGATATTGTAAATATAAACACTGCAGATATTCATTAATGAATAAGAACAATATATTGTAGCCTTACATCTAATAACAGCGCTCCAAATTTGACTTCCTTCACTTGCTTTGGGTACAGGAAAGGCCAACCAAAAGCCGGAAAAATATAAAACCACTTTTTTCCCGATAAGGGGTGAACAGCGTATTCATCGCTGGGGACTTTGGTCCACAGAGAGGACGATAAGGAGAAATAACTGTGTCTTTATTATGTATTTCAGATGTGTCATAGTTATCTCGCTTTATATGCTCAGATTGACTGCTTATAACAAACGATTTTTAAAATAATATGAGGTTTTATAACATTTTAAAATAAATCTCAAACCAAAATGTAATCGCAAAAGATAAAATGTAACATGAAATATTACAAAGAAAGAAAATAAATATACTGTTACTACTGTACACTTGACAGAAATTCCAGCACAAGATACCAGCTTTTGTAAATATGATTTTGTTACATAAACATTCTAATGTATTTGAAGATAAAACGAATTATGTATGAAATGTTGTGTTATATGTTATAATACGTATGCCTATCCATCTAAAAAAATAAGTTAAAATTATTATTATTTTTTATTCTGTATCATTTAACGTTTTGTGTGTGGATTTACTCTGGTGTCCACAATAAAGTAATATAACAGATATACAATCTATGCATTTCCAACGTCTTGGGCTTGGATTAAATCTAAAATGGACTAAAAGTCAAATTATGGTCACAAAGGTATGCAATCCCAACGTCCTGGCCGTGGAATGGTTTTAATGAACACAAAAAAAGTAAAAAGTCTACAATTGTAATAGAAGGTATGCAGTCCCAACTTTCTGGGAGTGGATTTATTTTGATGTCGATTAAAAAATCATATATATAATATAAGAGGTATGCATTCTCAACGTTCAAAGGGTGGATTTATTCTAATATAGAAATAAGAAGATGTGGTATAATTGCCAATGAGACAACTCTCCACCAGAGACCAAATGACATAGAAGTTAACAACTATAGGTCACCGTACGGCCTTCAACAATGAGCAAAACCCATACCACATGGTCAGGTATAAAAGGCCCCGAAATGACAAATTTAAAACAATTCAAACGAGATAACTAGCGGACTGATTTATATAAAAAAACAATAAACGAAATACAGGCTCTTGACTTGGGACAGGCACATACATAATGTGGTGGAGTTAAACATGTTTGAGGGCGCCCAACCTTCCCCTTAACCTGAGACAATGGCGCAACGGCACAACACAAAAACACACTACACAAAACAATAAGCGGTAAAAAATTCGAGAAACAGCATTGAACGACAACCACTAAATTACAGGTTCCTGACTTAGGACAGGTACATATAGAATGTGGCAAGGTTAATAGAAATTAGAAGATGTGGTATGAGTGCCAATGAGACAACTCTCCATCCAAGTCACAATGTGTAAAAAGTAAACAATTATAGGTCAAAGTATGGCTTTCAACACGGATCCTGTTAGCAGGTGCCCAACCCTCTCCTAACCTGGGACAGTGGTGTAACAGTACAACATATGAACAAACTATAAAAATCAGTTGATAAGAGCTTAACTCATGTCCATTGAAAAGTCATATTATGGTAACACAAGGTATGCATTCCCAACGGCCTGATTTTTGATTAATTGTGTTGTTTACTAAAAAGTTTCATTATGGTTATAGAAGGTATATTCTATAAACTTCTGATCGTAGATTTACTCTCATGTCAACTACAAAATCATGTTATGGTCATAGAAGGTGTGATTATCCAACGTTTTGGGCGTGGATCTATTCTGGTGTCCACTGATAAGTCATATATTGGTCGTACAAGGTATGCATACCTAATGTCCTGAGCGTGGATTTATTCTGATGGCCACCAAAAAGTCATATATCGGTCGTAGAAGCTAAGCATATCCAACGTCCTGAGCGTGGATTTATTCTGATGTCCACTAAGTCATGTATATGTCGAACAAGCTATGCATACCCAACGTCCTGAGCGTGGATTTATTCTGGTGTCCGCTGAAAAGTCATATATTGGTTGAACAAGGTATGCATAAATCCTACATGATGGGGAACTAGCCGTGAACAATGCCTAGGATGGTGTATGGCATTGCTGCCGATGTAGAGGCAGGCCGGGCGTTGATGCCGATGTAGAGACAGGCCGGGATCGACTGACACCTATAAGTTTCAAAATTCAAACTTTGACGTCTCAAAGCAGAATTTTCACTTATATAGCATTCATTTATTTGATGGTATGCCAACATCACTTTCTTTGTCAGCATAAAATTAGAAATTACCAATATGGTTATTGTCCGAAATAGGGTCGACATGTTGTAAAAGTAAAATTAATGTCCCATATATAATAGAAAGAGATATCACTTTAACAATGGGGATGATGAATAAACTTTTCTTGACCGGAGAACAAATGGTATAAAACGTGATAAACATAAAATCGAAGGAATAATTGTAACGTCATCTATATCCAAAATTTATGTCAAATATCGGTCACAATATATCACTCTCCTTAGAAATTTTGGACTCCAAAATAAAATAAATAAAACGGAATATTTTAAAGAAATTGCATAAAATTTTATGTTTACTATATTAATCTGAAAATGGATTTATAACTTTTAATTATTAATGTAAGTAAATAATCAATATCCATATTTAAAACTCAAAATAATATAGAAGACAAGCAATTGAGAATATTGCGATGCCCAAAAATATATGAAAGTATAGGTTTTTTATTTCTTTTTATTTAAAGCGCTAAAAAAAATCTTGAACTTATTTTTTAAATATTTTGTTTTTTTTCATTTTAGACTTCATGTTAAACATACTGTTAAATGGTGGTTTTCTTTTTGTTCTTTTTAAATTAAGTGATGTTTATGATGTTACAATACTATGGTATTAATTTTAAATCGTTGTTCTTGAAAGTTTGTTACCCGCATGCTAACAATTGAACGTTTATTTTACAGTTAATGAAATTTAATTAGAAATATATGCAAAGTGTTTAAATAAAATGTTGCAAAATATATGAAGGATGAATACACTTGAACAAACCTTTAATAGAATTCGATTTTGCTTAATTCAGTCTCTAAGTTACTGTTTTAATCGTTTTGTGGCGTTCCTGCTCCTGAGGTAACCCATGCGTATATTTTTATGGCGTTCCTGATCCTGAGGTAACCCATCATCTATTTGTGGCGTCCCTGCTTCTGAGGTAGCCCATGCGTATATATGTTTTATGGCGTTCCTGCTTTTGAGGTAACCCATTATGCTAAATATCTGTGGCGTCCCTTCTATTCAGGTAGCCTATGCAATATGTTTGACTATATATTAAATTATCATAACTTTTTATAAGATTATCTAACAGTAAACGGCAACAAGAATTTGTCTACTTGTTCCTAATAGGTAACTTACAACAAGGAGATTTACTTTATGCGACCCTATATGAAAGTTGAACCTAATCTTAAAGATGACTGATTGCAAATATTAATATTGACAAGCGTTTGAAATACAAATATACATTTCTAATTAACATCATTTTGAAAAGTTATTCAATGGATGATTTAAATGAATAAAATTTTACAACATTTCATCAAAATAATTTCATAACTTATTTTACCGTATTTTAGTAAACTTTTGCTTAAAATTTTAAAGACATGAAATGCAATACGATTTGTGTAATGAAAATTAACATTTTGTTTCATAGCTGAAAATTTAAAATTAAAGATTTTGATCTTAAAATAGATTTTAAATAAGCATTTGATGTACTCACAGTTTCATGAAAATATGTTTACAATAAAAATACACAACAATATAACTTTAAAGTTCTTTATGTCACTGATATTGATAAATGTTCTTGCGGTCTTTGAAAATAATGCATTATATATAATGTTCTTTGATGTCCTTTAAATAGTTGGTATCGTTGTAAAATCTTGTTTTCTTATTTAGTCACATAATTATAAACTGGAAACAAAATGAAATTGAATAGTCCGAAAGGTACAAAAATAATGTTCAACTGTAAATATTCCGGTTCGAATTGACAAAACACTGGCATGCTGTTTGATCAGGTTGTAGATGTTAAGAACCCATCTTTACTAGGTGTTTGGTGTCAGCTTTCAAAGGTTGTCCACCATTTATTGTATAAAATGCCCGGGTCCTCCACCATATATTATAACAAGAAAATTAAGATGCTACTATCCATTTAGTTGTAATATGAGATATATAGTTGTTTCTCTGCAGACTGCCCAGGTCCTCCACCATATATTATAGCAAAAGTAGGTTGATATTCGTGTAATGTAACATGGTCTGCTTACTGTTCTTTTCCTTTAGACTCTCAACAGAAGAACTACTTCTGTGAGAGTTGGTACTGATTTTACATGATGGGGAACTAGCCGTGAACAATGCCTAGGATGGTGTATGGCATTGCTGCCGATGTAGAGGCAGGCCGGGCGTTGATGCCGATGTAGAGACAGGCCGGGATCGACTGACAACTATAAGTTTCAAAATTCAAACTTTGACGTCTCAAAGCAGAATTTTCACTAATATAGCAATCATTTATTTGATGGTATGCCAACATCACTTTCTTTGTCAGCATAAAATTAGAAATTACCAATATGGTTATTGTCCGAAATAGGGTCGACATGTTGTATAAGTAAAATTAATGTCCCATATATAATAGAGAATGATATCACTTTAACAATGGGGATGATGAATAAACTTTACTTGACCGGAGAACAAATAGTATAAAACGTGATAAACATAAAATCGAAGGAATAATTGTAACGTCATCTATATCCAAAATTTATGTCAAATATCTGTCACAATACTTTTAACTAATTTTCAGTAACTGCAAGTACTCTCAAATCGTACTTGTCTTGTTAATTTGACCTGTTGACACAATTTGTAATGCATTTCTGTTATTCAATGTTTACTTATTTTGTTATATCTCGTCTCACTATTTTTAATATGTAAGTATTTAGTATGACGATTAATTTTCACATCTGTACTCGTACTGTGAACAACAAATTTATTTATTTTGTAAAAAATGTCTCCATACTCCTAACAACAAAATTATTATTTTAAATTAACCTGTGTACGTTATTTTAGTTAACTCCATTTTGTCCCAGATTAGAGTTTTCTTTTTGACATTGTTCCTACATCTTTTTTTTTATTAATATTGTATTTCTTTTGTGTCATAAATCAAACTTATTCGTTGAGTGTATGTAAACTTGTTTTTATTTATATGTCTTTTTGTTCGAGTTAAGCAATTTCAATTGATATTTTATAGTGTGTCTTTTTATGTTGTAATGTTATCCTACTGTTTCAGGTTAGGGTGAAGGTTGGCGCCTGTTAAAACGTTTAAACCCGCTGCATGTGTATGCACCTGTCCTAAGTCAGGAGACTGTTGTTAAGTGGTTATCGTTTGTTGGTTTGGTTCATCGTGTCTCGTTTTTTATATATATTAGAGCGTTCGTTTTCCAGTTTAAATTGTTTTACACTTGTCATTTTTGGGTCCTTTATAGCTTGCTGTTCGGTGTGAGCCAAGGCTCCGTGAGGAATGCCGCACTTTGACCTATAATTGTTAACGTTTTATACAGTGTGACTTGGATGGAGAGTTGTCTCATTGGCACTCATATCACATCTTCTTATTTATATAATCAACTTCCTGAGCGTGGATTTAAACTGATGTCCACTGAAAAGTGGGAAGTTGAAATATATAATGTATTTATTAAAAAGAAATTATAATGATATCTTATTATGATTAGCTGGATATATATTTTATGTTACAAGAAAGACATAATTATATCTTTGGGGTTGTATTGAGATATTTGGATTGGTTAAGGACTTGTTTCTTTAAACAAATTATTTTAATTTGATGTAAGGTTAGGGTACCTTAAGAGGATAATGCCTTGGTTGTATTGACCTTATCCGAAACACCAGGTGAAATGACTTCATGATATCAAATGCCTATTTATAATAATGTGTGAATTAATGACTTATTTGCCAATATGGTCTTATTTCAAATCAAAACTGATTTTCATACTGATTGAATAGAAGATCTATCTCTAATACGTGGAAGTTGACATATATAATGTATTTATTAAAAAGAAAAAAGATAATGATATTTTATTATGATTCGCTGGATATATATACTGTTACAATTATATTAGGACTCGTTTCTTTAAAAAACATGGTAAATATTAGCTTATCCCGTATGAAGTAAAAGCCTTTTTAACGTCTGATTGGGTAATATTGGGGTGCATCTATTATATGCGTATCCGGAAGTGAGGCCGGAAAAAATCTTGATAGTAGGTCATACAAATGACAATGAAGTGTTTTTTCAAGTTGATAGTGAAAAGAAGTTTTGAATCGATATTTTAATGACGCAAGGTCAAACGCAAAAGAGATTTAAATTAATTGAGTTGTGTTCTGTCTTTATTATTCAATTATGTTTTATCAGATATAAATATTATTTTAACTTTGGTATTCATAATTAATTGTTAGTGTATTTTAGATCAGTTCCTGAGTTCAAAGCATCAATAAAGTTACAGTTATCACTCATGCGTATCGTTATATAGTATACACACTTATCTATAAATAGCCGAAACATCAGCGATTTTATTTTGTATAAAATGTACACGTATTAACTAAACTTAATCTATATCAATTAACACACTGTCGTGATTGTGCAGAGCTCTTTACAAATGTTGCGTTCATACAAACATTTGTGTAGAAAGGATCGCGTATGCTTCTGTCTGTAGTTAACAAAAATTAGATTAGTATCTATTTATTGATATATTTCAAAATCTGAAAAACAATCTGAAAACAGGTATCCTCAAATGACGTTTTTTCAATTAACTTTAATGTTCTTTTATCCCTTGTCTATTGGATAGTATAAAGAAGAAGGGTGGATTGATATAGACATGTGTCGAATTCCTTATCACGCCAACATCCATCACGGTACAGTGAAGTTCTGATGACAAAACGGTCTACTTCTAAGGTCAACTTCCAAATGAAAAAAATGATAAGACTTAATACGATGAATACAGGTAACTTTTTGAGGAAAGCTGTTTTACATACATACATATGTAGTCGTCGGAACAGGTCTGGTGGCTTGTTTTTTTTTTTTTTTATTCTGTCCAGTAATGTATTTTGAAATACATGTATATAAAAATATTTAAAGCGTTACCAGATTTATTTGTGTAAATAAAAGGAGATGTAGGGTGTCATAAATAAGACAGCAATCAAATTAACGCCAATGTTAACAAGGTCGACACTCGGGTTTCTTCAATAGATACATGTCTTCAATATTTCTAGCTCTAAATTTTCCAAAAAAAAAAATAATTGTGGGTATTTTTTTCAAAATATGCAATCAACACAAAATTCCTTAAATAGCTAAATACACAAATTTAGGGAACCGAAAAGCAATGAACAGGAACAAACTCCGTTTGCTAACATTTGAGAAAACAATAATCATAGCTTCATCTTGTTGTTGAACCTTGATCGATGTATCTGTATAGTGCTGGCAAATGTTCAAAACCATAGTTTTAGTAAATATGTTTTGCAACGGTCCAGAAATTTAGCCAGTAAGATATTTATAACATAAAAACAAAAAGGTGTGGTATGATTACCAATAAAGTAACTATCCACCAGAAACAAAATGACGTAGATGTTAGCAAATATTCTTCATCCTACGGCATTCAACAATGAAGAAATACTTATATTGCATTGCAAGCTGTAAAAGGATCCGACATGACAAATGTAAAAAAAAAATTCAAACGACGAAACCAAACGAAAAGCAAATATAATAAACAGCAACGAACGACAACCAATGAAATTCATACTCATGGTTTTGGTACAGGCATACAGTCAATGTGGCGGGTAAACCATGTTTGCGTGCGCCCAACTAACCCCTAACCTGGGACAGTGGTGTTATTTAAAGCGAAACATAAATTAAAAAAAACGCTATCCTTTGTTTTTTGTGTTTTTGCTGTGCATGTACTGATTTTGTGTCATGGTGGGATACGGCATATCCTTTCTTTTCTATTATGTAAGAACTATATGTAAAACCAGTCAAAAAGGAGTTGATTCATCGAATTAAGATAAAGTATTAAAAAAAAAAAAAAAACAACTAAAAAGAAGACCAATATAAAGACAGAAAGTGACGATCAGAGAGTCGCTCATGTATTTACTTTACTTTATAACATGCCAATTTGTTTACTTTTTTCAGAACCGAATTTAAACCGATTTACTCCTTAAACATTTCTCCGCAGGAACTATGTTCCCTTATACAATACTAGAACCTGCTCAAGAAGGATAGAGGGATAATTAGTTCCGGTATAATAAAGATGTGCAACGTTTGTGAGTTGATTTATTGGGACAATTATAATTAATGAAATATATTGATCACACTTTTCTCAAACATAAACAAACAAACAAACAAACAGAGAGTAAATAAATGACATGTCTGCTGAAAATTGAATCATAACACAAGTTTACTGAAATTGGTGGAGGCAAAAACGCAAGTGATTCAGAAATGAAGCTTTTTCCAGGGGTTAAAAATAACCACACACAAAAAGAAAATTGTAATCCTTAAAATACTATATATTGGCCTTTCCTCTATTCCACTTTTTTTTTACCCCAATACAATTTATATGCAGAGGAATATTTTGAATGGATGAATCTACAAAGTAAAAAAAATTATTCTCAACATAAGCTATAAAACGGCAAGCATTGTTTTTGGAGACTCCATATACATGTATGTATTTATTTTCCTTTAAGTATTTGACTTAACGAATTTATAAGTGTACTATGCCATAGATACTCAGTAGCTTGAAAAGTTCTGATTTGATAATTATGAATTCCTTTTGATTAATTTTATTGAACATTTTCTTTAAGTTTAATTTCAACTCAAATAGAAATACAAGCAATATGATTACTAAATCCGATATTGATTTCGAAACTCATTAAGAAAGAAAACAAACACTAAACACTTTTTTCTTTTCCTTACAATAAGTTGTATAAATTTCAACTTGATCTTGAGAGACACTTTTGAAGTTTAATTAAATTGACCGTTGATGAACTGCATCTGTATTCACCACGTTATCCCGCATAGTTTATCTAATACTGAAATTTGTTACATGTATAGTTTCCTTCTTCCAAAAAAGATAACTTTACTTTACTAAAACATTGTGATTTATCAGTTTTCATGTTGTGTTTCCTCGGAAACTTATGTAGTTTAGTGAGTTTGGTTATTTCAAAAATATCCCGTCTAAATTTCATACTTCCATTGGGTTGAAAGTCAAACATTTATTTATGTTCAAAAATGTTCTTAATATTTATAAAACTTGAATTCATACACAAATTTGACATGAGGAAATACAAACATAAAAATACATTTTATTGTGTACGATAACATAATTTATTTGAAGAATAACAGCTCCTTGTTTGTAAGTTCGTACTATAGTACGGAAGATGCCCAGTACATGCAGTAGTCAGCACTTCTGTGCTGACATGAATTATCATTGATATGGTCATATTTATAAATTAACTGTTTACAAAACTTTGAATTTTTGAAATACTAAGGCTTTTCTACCTCAGAAATAGATAACCTTAGCTGTATTTGGCAAAATGTTTAGGAATTTTGGTCCTCTATGCTCTTCAACTTTGTACTTTATTTGGCTTTTTTTTTTAACTTTTTGGATTTGAACGTCACTGATGAGTCTTTTGTAGACGAAACGCGCGTCTGGCGTAAATACAAAATTTTATCCTGGTATCTATGATGAGTTTATTGTATAATGATATTAAGCTACAATATTAGAGTATTTTTAACATCACAAAAAACTTATCAAATATATGCTTATAATCTTGTACGCCAGACGCGCGTTTGTCTACCAAAAACTCTACAATGTATACGTGGTGGCTGACTACAAACGAAGAATGGGAAGTAGAAACAAAGGTTTGTTGAGTAGCATGAAACAATAATTGTGTTAAAACCTAATATTCGTGTGTTCTGTGTATTTTTTTAGGTATTGACATATCACCATCTATTGGAAAATTTTTCAGGTTCTGCCAAAACCAAGCAATCCGTTACAACGTAAAGTTTAAAAGTTAAGGTACTTAATTCCTTCCTGTACATTCATTGTAGCATAATGGAAAATCCACCAGATACACCAATGGACGATAATGAAGCAGTCGTATCAAGCGACGATGATATCAATAAAGGTTCTGATGACATACTACATATTGAAAACCAGAAATATATGCCCGTCCTGATGGATGAAGAGATTTATGAAAACAAATTAAAACTGGCTATTGTGTAAATGCTTTTCATTATTCTTATTATTTCGATAACTACGATGACATTTGTTACAAAAGATGATGGAATTTCTTCATCAGCTATAGGTAAATAAAAAAAGTATTTTAAAATCCAACCTTTGCGATTGCTTTTATGCTAGCTAAACCTCTCACTTATATGATAGGTGTTTACAGTTCTGTTTCATTGGCCAAAATTACAATTTCAAGAAGCCCGATGTTGTGGTTGATTAATGATCTCTTCACATACATTGTGTTCATTGTAATCGAAGATTTTAAGAGATCCAAACTTCGAGATTGCTTTTGTGCTAGCTGAGCGGCTTATTTATATGATAGGTGTTTACAGTTCTGTGACATTGGCCAAATTTGGTTGAGCAACCCATAAAGACATAATTGGTTAACGTAATAATTGTAAGGAGCCTACAAAGCCGTTCGGTCATGCTTTAAGATGCGCATTTAAATCTACGATTACAATTAACACAAGGCTGTCTGTTGCTTTCAAGAAGCCCGATGTTGTGATTGGTTTATGATCTCTTCACGACAAATATGATGTTGTTCGAGCAGACAAAGCTATAAAAATTGGAAATGTTTATACGAATTCATTTTTTTTTAACTCGTGAAATATCTAACTTTGTGAAGAACTACACTGATTCACACAAACAATGCACAGAAGATATACTGAATTGATATTTTAGCAGACATTCGGTATTCCAATTGGTACTTATTGTGCACCACAACTGCCCGATTTGTTTCTGTACCCATATGAATCACAGTTGATACAGACACTCTCCAAAGACAAAAAGTAACATCATGCAAAGTTCTTTAATTTCATTTTAAGATATATTGAGGAAGTTCTGTCACTCATCAATCCATATTTCATTGATTGCTTTCATCTCTCATATCCCATTAAACATGACATTTAGGATACTGCCGAAAGTAGAAGGTTTGAATCATATATTGATCTTCTTCTCGATATTGACACAGTTGGACGACTTCAAACTAGAACCCACGACAAACGTAATGATTTCAACTTTCCTTTTGTCAACTTCCCATTTCCTAGCAGAAACATGCCATCTGTTCCGTCGTATGAGGTTAACATATCTCTGTTCATACATTCCCATTGATATCAAAATAAAAAGATGTGGTATGATTGTCAATGAGACACCTCTCCTCCACCAGAGACATAGAACGTGTTTAATTTAATCTATTACAGAAACGGAATATAAATAAGCAGATGTGGTATGAGTGCCAATGAGACAACTCTCTATCCAAGTCACAATATATAAAAAAGTTAACAATTATAGGTCAAAATACGGCCTTCAACACGGAGCTTTGGCTCACACCGAACAGCAAGCTATAAAGGACCCCAAAATGACTAGACTAAGTGTAAAATAATTCAAACAGGAAAACCAACGGTCTAATCTATATAAAAAACGAGAAACGAGAAACACTTATGAACCACACCAACAAACGACAACTACTGAACAACAGGCACCTGACTGTAAAGATGACAATAGTTGAGGTCAATCATTATCAAATTAAAATCAAGTTATAGGCAAACAGCTTAATGTAACACTTTGCAGTGATTATATAATAACTTTAACGTTCAATATAATTTTTATATACAAATGGACAGTAATTTTATAATAAGTATTAAAGTTTAACTCGCGGAATATATTATTGTTCTACAACGTGACTTTGTAAGTACATGTTTTTGCTCTAGGGAAAACCTATACTTTTTGCAGGTGGTCATCGTGTAGTGGTCAGTTAATTGACATTTATAGTTTCGTATTAAATGAACTTCAATGCTTAGCTATGGGAGCAAAAGTAATGACCACTGTTTATGACTAATTTATATACCGCCTTTTGCTTTCTAAAAGTAAGTACCTTTCAAAGGTAGAAACAAACAACATTCTTTCTAAATTTAAGTCACGTTTGTAGAAGTATAAAAGGAACTGTCTGATTTAGACAGTTCAGATTGTAACTTGATCAGTTAATAAAGAAACGTTTGTACCAGTTCAGCCATCGTTTGCTTTTATACCTGTGCCTTGACTTATTTGTTGGTTTGCTGTCGAACTTGACTTTTTGAGAGTCTAACATTAAGATAAAATATAGATTGAACCGAACAAAGTTTAGAAAATAAGTTGAGATGAGAGCTGTTTATGCTGTATAAATGTTTAAAGCAAGACAACGAAATAACAAATCTACCAGTTTGATTACATGAAAGAGTGCTTTCATATAAGTAATTTATCTGATAAATTTATCTGTAATTATTGACACAATAGTACAGTTCTTCAACTTTTGTGAAAAGTGGGGTGAATTAAGGCAACAGTAAGTTTACGGTGTTCAACTGTCATAAATTCAAGGTAACAAACAAAAAACTGAGGGACTTGCATGAACTACAGTACTGAAGTAGCGAGACAGGTTGCATCAATTAGGTAAGTGTCTCCTGCTATGCATGGATCAGTTAAACAGTAGATGATGTATTGGATGTAAATATGATATGCGTTATAAATAATATATTTCATAGTTTTATTGAGTAAACCGACTATATCAACAAAGGCAGTTCTATAGAACTTTTGAAATCGACTGTAAACCTTTGTTTTATGGTTAGACCAGAGATATTGGTAACATGTCTAATTACTGAGTATGACTCAACAATGTATTTCAACAAAAGAAAAACAAAGATTGTCACTACTGGACCCGGAACTGTTGAACCGTCTGATACACCTGAGTTCAACCCCAGTATTTGATTTGGTTCATTTTTATGACCTCTAGCCATCTCTGAATTGTTTGTAAATTATTGTTTGTCTTCGTCGGTTATCTTTTTGGTAATTTTTTTTTTTTGCCATTTCATTGTACTTTAAAATTGATGATCCCTTTGTATGCCTCTTTTTAATCAAAATGATTATTAATGTATTCAAAATGTTGAATTGTTGGCTTAAATATGAGAAGTGAGAAAGAAGGAATAATTGATTCATGATACAAAATCATTCACATTTAACAAACCAAAAGCACATGAACAGCGTTTTTAATGATACAGCAGCCTTAGATAAGGTTTTCAACACGTAGCAAAAGTAATCCACGTTTTAAACGCTTCTTGACACCGTTTAAAGTGCAAGTAATTGCTATATAACTTAAATTACTTTAATTATTATCGACATACTGTTTATCTTATTTTTAAGATAGTACAACATTTGTTTTTTTTTTTTTAGAAATTTTACGTTTCTCTATCCCGTTTCATGGAGAAATTTTTAGACTTTCAATACAATTGGAAAACATTAGCGTGTTACTGATGAATGAACATGTTTCAGTCTATTCATATGGGAAGAGTATTAAGCAACATTGGAAAACAACAAAGTGTATGTGTGATCAACTACATGGTGAATTTAAAAGACTAAAGGAAGAAATTCGCTCAGAGATACAAGAGAGCGGGAGATTCCGAAGGGATATTCAAAATCATATGTCGATGACAAACTTACACAGCCGTAGTAAAAATCGAAACACGACCAAAAGACAAACAACAGTATACAAAACACAACATAGAAAATTAAGGAGTAGGCAACCTGAACCCCGACATAATTTAAGATGCTCCGGAAGGGTAAGCAGATCCTACTCCACATGTTGTTACGATAACTGGATCCTATCTTTCGTCATCTGTGAAACAGATAATCCATAATGATCAACCAACAGTCATGAAGTCCGTAAAATATTCGAAAAGATCACCTAAACTTCACAACTCAGAATCCTTAGTTTGATAACTTCCTAGTTATCAGCGACCATCTATGAAGTAAATACAAGCTCTAGAATATCGTATAAACTGGGAGATATATGCTCCATATGCAGGCGCTGCTGGTATGTTTCTACATAGAGATGGAAAGTTCAAAATTAGGAGGCATAAATCACCTGTTTTGTTGTCGTAAAGTTTTGTTATCAACCAAATGTCATTGTTAGAACTATATTAATTATATGTTTGATAATTATGATAATATTGCAAGTCAAATATTGTTTTATTTTCTGTTTAGTAAATTTTGTTTAGTTCAATCAAGTTTTGAAATTTGTAAACTCCTTGAAACCATAATAGTAAAGGCAATTGTTTTTTAAACATAGCCAAATTTTGGAAATATCAAAAACTGAAACATTTAACAAGAAATGAACATTAAGATACTTGAAAAAGGACGTTTGAAATGTTTTTCTTACAATAAACATATAAAACAAAACTGCCCGAAAATGACAATTACTCAAATAGCATATTTGAAGTTATGTAAATGAAGGAACAGGAAATGTCGCAGATGTTGTTAGTGTTGTTCTTGGTATTTTAAAAACGTTTACCTGTGTGTGGGTTTGGGCACTGTTAATGTCTTTCGTCTTTTGTGTCGGGAATGCATTGTCTATATATGTTTGACCTTTGATTTCGTTCTCTTTCTTTATTGTAGATACTAAAGACACAATCAAAACAGGTAAAGATGTATAAACAGCGGAGAAATATAAATGAACTTGCCTTTCTTTCGTCAAGTCATTATAGATTGGCCTTTGGGAACCGATGCTTCACTGGTCATACGGATCACATTGATGTTATTTTCAAACTAAGTCTATTCCATCCAAATATATCTGACAATGGCACGGTATTGTTTGAATTTGGACTTTCATCCTCTGTCGAATATGTGATAAAAGACGCCATCACGAGTTGGTTGACCGTTATGGAATAACCGTTTCACAAATGATATCGGATATGTTCCTTCTGTCGTAACTACAATATCCTTCCCTTTTCACGAATGTGACCTACCGAATTAGACTATTTACCGGATTTATAATAACATAAGCAACACGACGGGTGCCACATGTGGAGCAGGATCTGCTTACCCTTCTTGAGCACCTGAGATCACCCCCAGTTTTTGGTGGGGTTCGTCTTGCTTAGTCTTTAGTTTTCTATGTTGTGTCTTCTGTATTATTATTTGTCTGTTTGTCTTTTTATTTTTAGACATGGCGTTGTCAGTTTATTTTGAATGAGTTTGACTGTCCCTCTGGTATCTTTCGTCCCTCTTTTATGATTATCAAATGTTAAAAGTGAAGGCTTTTAGATGTAAACATCCATTTGGAATTTATCTAGAGGTCTCAAATGAAAGGAGTAGGGGCAATAAGGCCCTTATTTGGCCCAAATATTTTTGCAAATCTAATAGTTATCATAAAATTGAGAATGGAAATGGGGAATGTGTCAAAGAGACAACAACCCGACCACAGAACAGACAACAACAGAAGGTCACCAATAGGTCTTCAATGCAACGAGAAATTCCCGCACCCGGAGGCGTCCTTAAGCTGTCCTTAAGCTCATACATAGTCTTAAATTTGTCCTAACTATATTAAGGTACAAGGTATTCAGAAAATAAAAACAAATTTTTCATTTAACGAGTTACCATGGCAACAAACCATGACGAAATTTGTATATTTTGTAAAAAATTGTTATTTTTCTTTTTTACGTCAAATTTTAAGTATATTTCAGATTGGCAAAGTATGTGCGCACCCAAGAAACAACTTTATTTTTGGTGAGATTATGTCAATAGTTATAATTAAGCTTCTCTTAAATTATTTTGTTGTTTCTTGGCTGCGCACAGTGTTTCCACAATAGAAATAACGATGGAAAACTGCATAAATTCTGTATTTTTCATCGTTTTCATGAAAACGGTACATATTATGACGTCATTGTGACGTCATCAGATAAAAAATCTTACATTTTTAATTTTATTTCTTTACTCTATGCATTTCCAAACATTATGTGCTAATTTGGAATAGCTGTCAACCATTTTATTTTCTTGGGCCAAAACTGGGCCTTAATGTCCCTACTCCTTTTCGTCAAAGATTGATGTCAGTGTTTTCAAACAAACACCAGAATGGATTCAATGACATATCACCATGGGACTTCAAAGTTCACGGTTCATGATCATGTCAGAAAATCAGCATATATACATCGGAAGTAAACTTAATATGTCACGTGGTTTGCAAGTGTGTCCAGTGTTTGGAATATACAACTCACATTTAATAAATATGTCATTTACAATTCATTCAAAAGACAGCATAAGTTTCAACAGAACCACTTTGGATCCACATCTGTCTATTTCAGATGATAACAATACAATATCAAAATGGCATTTACAAGTCGAAAAGGTACATCATTTAAGTTTCGAAATCGTTTATATGTACTTTGAAATAGCATTCTTAGTCACTATGCCCCATTTAATGTATATGGTAGATTCTTGTAAAACGTTTGAAAATGTGTTTGAGTAGATCATATTAACCTTTCTCTTTTTTTCTTCCATTAATCGTCTAGTATAGGCACTGTACGTACTTTTGTATTGTAATCAGAAGACTATGTAAAAGAAAAGACAAGTTAATTGACTCATTTATTACACATTTCATGCATTTTAATCGCTTTTTTATTTTAGTTCTACAGATATATGATACTGTCTGTCTATGACTCACTTATTATTTTTGTGTTTTGTAAACCTGTAGTATATTAAGGCAAATATTATGCAATGGATACAACTGAACTTATAAACATATGCGAAAACATATGCCATTTATGTATAACAGACTTCCTCAGTATCCTTTGTTACCATAAAAATATCATAAGTATTCCTCTGCCGATGAATATATTATCTTTCCCCCAATAAACAGCAATTTTATTACCTCAATAATTTTGTATGAATAACAATCTAATGTATTATACAAAACAAATATATGGAAGAGTTGAGTACGTCCTGAACATGTCCACCCATCAAGATGGTCAAAGATTAAGCTCATCCTACAATAGTCCCTTATTAAGATGAAATTAAGGTTTAGTTCATCCTTAACTAGTGAACTGATGAAGAGGATTTGATAACTTGAGTATATCCGGAACAAATGAACTACTACAATGAGCAAGATAAATGAAAGGGTTGAGTACATCGACCATTAACTTGTTTACTTAGTAATATGATTAATTCGGTTGAGTACATCCCGAACTTGTAAACTCATCAAAGTGATTGTAAAGGTTGAAAACAGCCTGAATAAGTCCACTTATCAAAGTGATTTGAAAGGCTGATTATATCATGAAATAATAAATAGTTGAGATTTTTAGAAGGGAGAGAAGAGTACATACTGAATTGATCAGGATGACTAGAAGGGTTGAATGTACACTTATCTTGTACACTCGTCAAGTTTATTGTAAGGGTAAATAACATCCTGACCAGTCCCCTGATCATGATCAACACGAACCGAATGGTTGAGTACATCCTGAACTATATTTTTAAACATTACTGTTTAGTCCATTTTTGGTAATAGACTTTTGATGTTGCTCGGTATTCATACATCCCGACACTGTGTTATTGTGCTATGGTCATTTTTGTATCCTTGTCTTTCATTTTTTGCTTAATATGTACTTTGTCTATAGAGTGTCTATATGTCATGTACATGTTATTATTTTGTACAAGTTATTACAAGTACAAAAACTTTCTAAGGGTAATAACTTCTACGATGACATCACACGAGTTATTACTTGTACAAATATAATTGTACAAGTAATTACCTGTGCAATATTTGTTGGTTGAGAAAAAGATAATAACTTGTACAACTCACTATCTTTGAGTCATATTTGATTCTTCCTTCTGTTGTTTTTTTTTGTTTGTTTTGTTTTTGTTTTTTAATGTTTTATTCAAAAACGTCTTTCTTTGGGTTTGTTATTTTGTTTTTTTGTTTTGGTCATTTGTCTGGTTATTTTTTCTAACTTTTACTTTTTTTCTTATTTATTTGCTTGTTTATTTTTGCTTAGTACACTTTATTCAGCGTATGTATTTTTGAAATTTATATAGTGTTTGTTTTTTTCTTTCTGTTTTTCAAGTGTTTATTAGTAGTGAGTTTGAATTGTTAGAAGGTTACAGACAAAGACGTACGCAAAGTAATAACTTAAGCTAACATGACATCTTGAGCAAATTGGGCTAAACAGCTTGATGCCACTTAAATACGGACTACTGGTGCAAAGTGACAAAGTCGTTAAAAGGAAAAACAAAATGAAACCCTTCAACCGTTTATTTTGATTTATTATATTTTCAATTGAAAGAAAGATTCAATTGTTCTCTGACATTTGTTTTTCATTATTATTATGATTATTATTATACTTGTTTTAATGGAATTGCACAAATCGCAATCCTTCCGCCCAGTGTGAGTTGTTGTTCTTGTGTATCCATGAAATCATCATACTCTTTATGTCAGGGTTTGCTCTTGCAACGGACCCCAGACTTTGAGGGTGACGTTGTCTACCATGCACCAATTTAAGCTCTGGCCAAAGAAGTTTAAGTTCTATAATTACATTAGCCGTAAATTCCCTTCCATTATCATTATTTGGAACTCCCTAAAGTAAACAATTGTCAGTGAGTTGGTAAGCCACTTAAGCTGCTCTTTTTGTCTTCAACGGGCACAGTACACTGAATTTGGTAAAGTGATCCAGGTAGTGCATGATCCACTTATATTCTCCATTTGGACATAATTGATAGCCAACAAGGTTTATCTGACAATAAAATCTTTGACTTTGACTTTGACTTGACAACGAGAATTAAAGACTGTAGAAGTGATAGGACGAACGACTAATTTGGTGGTTTCAGAGCAACTTTTTCAAAATTCACTGTTCACACATCTGAGTGAAAATCCTGATAATTTCTCTTCTGATATTGGCAAATTGTTTTTTAACTACCGTATAGGTTTTGACCAACTCCAGAATGTGCTGTTCTAATCCGCCAGTCAGTGGGTAAAGTTCACCAACTGTACAATAATCTCCTTTGCGAATGAGTTTTTCAATTCCTGCTACATTCAAAACATCATACTGCCGTAAGAAATATCTTTGAAGTGGTGTCTTTTTGGAACTTCATTTGGCTTCCTTTACATTACTTATAGTTTCTCTGTATCTCTCACGTGTGAATACTGAATTATTAGAAGATTTAGTGTCATCTCAAAATTTAATTATTTCATTATGATTAGAGGATATCAAGAGCCTGTGTCGCTCGCCTGATTCTACTTTGGTTTTGGAAATCATGTAAAAATAGATTGAAATCATAACAGATACCCTAATAATGATTGAGGCAAAATTTGGTTTAATATTGGCCCCGTAATTTAATCAAAAGCAAAAGACTTTTGTAAAGTTTACAGAAATTACCAATAAATTCATTGAAATTGTAGAACATGACTTTATAAGACAGTAACTCGAACAAGATGTCAATTAACAATTTTGCTCATGTTGACTTATGTGTAGATCTTCTTTTCCTGATATTTTTGAAGTTAACAGTATATCTCAATCTATAAAGATACATGTATTAAGGTCTCCATCAGCACCTCATAAGGAACATTTATGCCATGTTTGGTGTCATTCCGTTCCATTCAGTGCTCCTCTAGAAGAAGCATTTGTATGTATTTCCCTAAGGTTCTTATGTTAAACTAAGTCCCCTTCTGGCGGACATCTTGGATGATGGTTCGGCTACAAAGTAACAACACTTGGTCAGCACCTCATTAGGAACATTCATGCCATGTTTGGTTTCATTCTATTCAGTGGTTCTCTAGAAGAAAACATTTATATGTATTTCCCGTAGAGTCCTATGGGAGAGAAGAGTACATACTGAATTGATCAGGATGACTAGAAGGGTTGAATGTACACTTATCTTGTACACTCGTCAAGTTTATTGTAAGGGTAAATAACATCCTGACCAGTCCCTGATCATGATCAACACGAACCAAATGGTTGAGTACATCCTGAACTATATTTTAAACATTACTGTTTAGTCCATTTTGGTAATAGACTTTTGATGTTGCTCGGTATTCATACATCCCGACACTGTGTTATTGTGCTATGGTCATTTTGTATCCTTGTCTTTCATTTTTGCTTAATATGTACTTTGTCTATAGAGTGTCTATATGTCATGTACATGTTATTATTTTTACAAGTTATTACAAGTACAAAAACTTTCTAAGGGTAATAACTTCTACGATGACATCACACGAGTTATTACTTGTACAAATATAATTGTACAAGTAATTACCTGTGCAATATTTGTTGGTTGAGAAAAGATAATAACTTGTACAACTCACTATCTTTGAGTCATATTTGATTCTTCCTTCTGTTGTTTTTTTTTTGTTTGTTTTGTTTTTGTTTTTAATGTTTTATTCAAAACGTCTTTCTTTGGGTTTGTTATTTTGTTTTTTTTTTGGTCATTTGTCTGGTTATTTTTCTAACTTTTACTTTTTTCTTATTTATTTGCTTGTTTATTTTTGCTTAGTACACTTTATTCAGCGTATGTATTTTTGAAATTTATATAGTGTTTGTTTTTTCTTTCTGTTTTCAAGTGTTTATTAGTAGTGAGTTTGAATTGTTAGAAGGTTACAGACAAAGACGTACGCAAAGTAATAACTTAAGCTAACATGACATCTTGAGCAAATTGGGCTAAACAGCTTGATGCCACTTAAATACGGACTACTGGTGCAAAGTGACAAAGTCGTTAAAAGGAAAAACAAAATGAAACCCTTCAACCATTTATTTTGATTTATTATATTTTCAATTGAAAGAAAGATTCAATTGTTCTCTGACATTTGTTTTCATTATTATTATGATTATTATTATTCTTGTTTTAATGGAATTGCACAAATCGCAATCCTTCCGCCCAGTGTGAGTTGTTGTTCTTGTGTATCCATGAAATCATCATACTCTTTATGTCAGGGTTTGCTCTTGCAACGGACCCCAGACTTTGAGGGTGACGTTGTCTACCATGCACCAATTTAAGCTCTGGCCAAAGAAGTTTAAGTTCTATAATTACATTAGCCGTAAATTCCTTCCATTATCATTATTTGGAACTCCTAAAGTAAAAATTGTCAGTGAGTTGGTAAGCCACTTAAGCTGCTCTTTTTGTCTTCAACGGGCACAGTACACTGAATTTGGTAAAGTGATCCAGGTAGTGCATGATCCACTTATATTCTCCATTTGGACATAATTGATAGCCAACAAGGTTTATCTGACAATAAAATCTTTGACTTTGACTTTGACTTGACAACGAGAATTAAAGACTGTAGAAGTGATAGGACGAACGACTAATTTGGTGGTTTCAGAGCAACTTTTTTCAAAATTCACTGTTCACACATCTGAGTGAAAATCCTGATAATTTCTCTTCTGATATTGGCAAATTGTTTTTTTTAACTACCGTATAGGTTTTGACCAACTCCAGAATGTGCTGTTCTAATCCGCCAGTCAGTGGGTAAAGTTCACCAACTGTACAATAATCTCCTTTGCGAATGAGTTTTTCAATTCCTGCTACATTCAAAACATCATACTGCCGTAAGAAATATCTTTGAAGTGGTGTCTTTTTGGAACTTCATTTGGCTTCCTTTACATTACTTATAGTTTCTCTGTATCTCTCACGTGTGAATACTGAATTATTAGAAGATTTAGTGTCATCTCAAAATTTAATTATTTCATTATGATTAGAGGATATCAAGAGCCTGTGTCGCTCGCCTGATTCTACTTTGGTTTTGGAAATCATGTAAAATAGATTGAAATCATAACAGATACCCTAATAATGATTGAGGCAAAATTTGGTTTAATATTGGCCCTGTAATTTAATCAAAAGCAAAAGACTTTTGTAAAGTTTACAGAAATTACCAATAAATTCATTGAAATTGTAGAACATGACTTTATAAGACAGTAACTCGAACAAGATGTCAATTAACAATTTTGCTCATGTTGACTTATGTGTAGATCTTCTTTTCCTGATATTTTTGAAGTTAACAGTATATCTCAATCTATAAAGATACATGTATTAAGGTCTCCATCAGCACCTCATAAGGAACATTTATGCCATGTTTGGTGTCATTCCGTTCCATTCAGTGCTCCTCTAGAAGAAGCATTTGTATGTATTTCCCTAAGGTTCTTATGTTAAACTAAGTCCCCTTCTGGCGGACATCTTGGATGATGGTTCGGCTACAAAGTAACACTACTTGGTCAGCACCTCATTAGGAACATTCATGCCATGTTTGGTTTCATTCTATTCAGTGGTTCTCTAGAAGAAAACATTTATATGTATTTCCCGTAGAGTCCTATGTTAAACTTACTCCCCCTGCTGGCAGCCATCTTGGATGACAGATCAGCTACAAAGTAACAACACTTGGTCAGCACCTCATAAGGAACATTCATGCCATGTTTGGTTTAATTCCATTCATTGGTTCTCTAAAAGAAGTCATGTGTATGTATTGTCCATAGGGTCCTTTGTTAAACTAAGTTCCCCGCTGGCAGCCATCTTGGATCATTGATTGGCTACAAAGTAACAACACTTGGCCAGCACCTCATTAGGAACATTCATGCCATGTTTGGTTTCGTTCCATTTAGTGGTTCTCTAAAAGAATACATTTGTATGTATTTCTCATAGGGTCCTATGTTAAACGAAGTCCCCCGCTGGTGGCCATCTTGGATAATTGATCGCCTACAAAGTTAGAACACTTGGTCAGCACCTCATAAGGAGCATTCATGCCATGTTTTATTTCATTTCATTTAGTGGTTCTCTAAAAAAAGACAGTTGTATGTATTGTCCATAAGGTCATATGTTAAACGAAGTCCCCCGCTGGCGGCCATCTTGGATGATGGATCGGCTTCAAAGTAACAACACTTGGTCAGCACCTCATAAGGAACATTCATGCCATGTTTGGTTTCATTCCATTTGATGGTTCTCTAAAAGAAGACATCTGTATGTATTGTCCATAGGGTCCTATGTTAAACGAAGTCCCCCGCTGGTGGCCATCTTGCATGATGGATCACCTACAAAGTAACAACAGTTGGTCAGCATCTCATAAGCAACATTCATACTATGTTTGGTTTCATTCCATTCATTGGTTCTCTAAAGGAAGTTCAAAATCTAAAAAGTTAACGACGACGACGGACGACGACAACGGACGACGGATGCCAAGTGATGAGAAAAGTTCACTTGGCCCTCTGGGCCAGGTGAACTCAAAAGTACTCACCTGTTAAAAATTTTATACCTTTAGACTTAGAAATAAATTATTTGTTTAAAATGAAAAGATTTGTTGTGAACATCAAATAGGCCAAGGTAGAATAATGATCTGTACAAGTTCTTATCTTTTTCTCAATAAAAATTGTACAAGTAATTACTTGTACAATTGTATTTGTACAAGTAATAACTTTTATGATGCTCACACACTATTGTCAATATAATGGAATTCTATGCGACTGTCATACAAGTGAGAGGTTTAGCTAGCTATAAAACCAGGTTTAATACATCATTTTCTACATAAGAAAATGCCTGTACCAAGTTAGGAATATAACTGTTGTTTTCCGTTCGTTTGATTGTTTGAGCTTTTGATTTTGCCATTTGAGAAAGGACTTTCCGCTTTGAATTTTCCTTGGAGATCGGTAATTGTGTTTTTTTTTTTTTCATTTTTCACTGATGAAGGTGGTTAAAAGGGTTTAGTATATTTTTCATACTAATCAAAATGACTGGATGAGTTTAGTCAAAAGGTCAGGATGATTGGAAGGGTTGGGTATTTAGTGAAAGTTCCAACTGATCACGATGAATGGAAAGGTTAAGTATACCCTGTACTATTCACCTAGTAATTCTTAACTAAAGAAAAAAAACACTGATCAAGATGATTCGAGGGAAGGGTGTATTGTGAACTTCTATTCATTAGTTTGACCAGACTTCTCGTACTAGAGAACTAGTCATTTGACCAAAAAGAAGGTTTAAATGCATTTTGATTTTCATTAGTTCTGTCACTAACTATTCTTCTCGTTACCAATTGTATGAAACCTAACACACACACATAAATTTCAAAGACAGGCATCAATCAAATGTTCAATGAAGCTAGTAAGAACACAAAATGAAAATAAAATTTTATTATACTAATTGGTTTTTACGTGGTTAAAAAGAGTCAACATTGATTAGGTAGAACACAAAATGTAGATGGGAAACTCATGTCTTCTGCATATTTTTCTAACCCTGCATTTCATGGGTAAATTTAGTGTAATTTAATGTATGAAAATTTGGAGGTGGTAATGATTTAGTGAAAAGATGCCATTATCAGAATGAGAACCGCATGACCATGTGTAATGTCAAGGCTTAAGTAAACTCTATCGACAGGATGTATGATTATGAATGTGCATATCTGTACATATAAATCTTATAATGTTTTAGTTTTTCAAAAACAAAATCAATCATCTCTATTATAGAAATGCAAAATCCATCACACAATATGAATTTAGAGGATGAGTTCATATTTTCCTGGATATTGTCTCTTTATTTTTCCTTAATCTTATACTCTTTAAACTTTCACATTTATACTATTGGGTTAATGATGCTGCTAATGAATGTTATTTTTCACATATTACCAATGCATCGTCCGCCTTGCAGGCACTTTCATAATTCCTCAGGATCGTTAAAAAGAGTCCTAGTGTAAGCGATAACAGAAATATTCGTATAAAAAGTTTTTTAACTATTTGGTATCTGCATCTTGCCAATCATAGAATACATATTAAAAGGTCTTGTCAACACTTATGCATTTGTTACAATGTTATACTTGTGTATCGAAGATTAATAATGTGAAAAGGAAGTAAACAGTTTATCAATGTAAACACCAGGTAGGATTTATGTGCGGGTTTTAACAACGGATTATGTACACAATTTTGAAAGATATTAAGGTTTTTAACTGCACCAATGTGGTCTTTTCAAAATCACAAACAATTTCATTACTGTAATTAGTAATGTCAAAAGACTCAAAACATGCACGTGTGTGGTATTATATTTTCGATTATTTAAAGCTTCTATGCTATTTCTACCTTAAGGTTGATGTGGACCCTTTGGCTAAAATGGCTGCGTTTTCACCTCAAACTTTACTCTAAGTAAATACATACCTGTGCCACTGTAAAAGTGTTACGGCAAAGCATGCCCTAGGTAAATAAGATTCAAATGCATTGTTTGTTTTAGAAAATTTAAAACTTAACTGGAATTTGCAGTGCACTTTTTTCGTCCTTGCAGAAGATGATTAAGTTAACAAACAGTTGAGTTTCACTTGATATGGTCCACTCAGGTACACAGTTTAAATCACCAATTAGGTACTGATTGTCCATCTATTGTTCATGTCAATCAATACAGTTCACTTCAATTATTACCTGTGGGGAAATTCTCAAACCTCTTTCACAACTTAATTTATTTTGGCACCTTCTGGAGGAATGAAAAAAAGTGCACTGCAAAATGCTGTTGAGTTTTTAATTTTCTAAAACATAAAATATATTTGAATTTTACTTATCTAGGGCATGCTGTGCCTTAAAACTTTTCAAAAGAGGGACGAAAGATACCAGAAGGACAGTCAAACTCATAGATCGAAAACAAACTGACAACGCCATGGCCAAAAATAAAAGACAAACAGACAAATAATAGTACAGATGACACAACATAGAAAACTAAAGACTACAACACGAACCCCACCAAAACTGGGGTGATCTCAGGTGCTCCGGAAGGGTAAGCAGATCCTGCTCCACATGTGACACCCGTCGTGTTGCTTATGTTATTACAAATCCGGTAAATAGTCTAATTCGGTAAGTCACATTCACAGGTTTGTCTGTACTCAGAGTAAATTTAGAGGTGAAAATGCAGTCATTTCAGCCAAAGGGTCCACATGAACCTTAACCCGAGAAAAGAAAGTTCTATCAAATAATTTTAAAGAATATGTCCTTCTTTCATTTTATTGCATTTGATATCATATAATTCTTTCACTGTTTCGTATGTTGAAGAATTATTTTATTTTTTGTATTTATGGCAATAACATATCCGTTTAATAAGGGAAAAGAAAGCAGTATTAATGTGTCGGAAAAATTCGATGCAGGTCTCCTTGGATAAAACTACAATATGAAGAAAAGAAATCAGAAGTATTTGATAGTTATACAAAAATCGTTTCGTACGTTTAACTTAGACTAAAACATTTGTATTGATCAAGTATTTTAACTTTAAATGTGTTTATGAATATAAAAGGTACACATGAGTCGATTGATTTACAAATTGTGTTTTTATATTCAATCTGTTATTCTTACTCAATCACTGTTGTTGAAAAGTATTGAGCGATAGGTCGTTCGTTCAGCGCATGTCTTTCTGTCGGCTTTCTGAACAATATTGTTTTTAATTTCTAATTTTTTTTTTTTTTTTTTTTTGTTATTTATTCATATTCGTGTTTTAATAGTTATGCTAGAAAGATTAACAGATAATTGAGATAGTTTAGAAAACTAGTAAATTTATTAAATTGATCGTATAAATTGTATGTCATGCCAACACATGACTGTTGACTACTGGGCTGCATCAAAGCAAAATGATATATTTTAATGATCTCATCGACGAAAACGGTCAATGAAATACTATACTGAGACAGTTAAAAAATTAGAAAATAAACCACATCTCGATTGCCGAATTATCAATAATGAAATTACTTAAAATTCAATACCTAGAATTGAATATATGTCCTTATAGAAAAAGATGTATTAATTTAAACTGGAGGACACATGTACATTTGCCTGTTTCTCAGATCTGAAGTACCTGTTTTGGTACCTCCCAAGTGCCGGCAACTAGTACTCTTCTATTGCAATCAAAGGTATGTTGATTTTTTCAGGACAAGACTCCATAATGTGTTGCTTTGATTTTGATATGCAATGACTGTCACTTTATTTGAGCTTAAGACAAAAGATCTGTGACTGCTTGAAATTGAAAAATTTAACATTGAACGCAAATGGGGTGATGAATTAGTTGTGTTCCTCTTTTATTTAAGTAATTATACACAAAATAAACTTAATGACTGTTAATGCCGTCTTTATTCTAAATCCATTGGATTTTGGATACGTACAGATTGATATTTCAGTCTTAGATGCAGGATGTTTTTTATTATTTGTTATTAGCTTTTAACTATCTGTCAGTAACTGCGAGTACTCTCAGATCAGTACTTAGTATGTTTTTTTTTTTTTTTTTGTTGTGGGGATGTATAAATACCCTTCCACGTCCAGGCTGTGTTTTTGTTAAATGATTTTTTTTTCTGCTTTGTATCGATCTGTTGAGTTAAGCCCTTTTCAACTGATTTGTATAGTTTGTTCTTCTGTTGAACTATTACACTACTGTCCCAGTTTAGCGCGATGGTTTGGCGCCAAAAAACTAGTGTAACCCCACCACATTCTGTGTGTGCCTGTCCAAAGTCAGGAGCCTGTAATTCAGTGGTTGTAGTTTCTTGCTGTACAATATATCTTTTTCGTTAATTGTTTTCTTTGTTTTTTGGTACAGACTGTTGTTTGTCTTTTGTTTTGTTTTGTTTTGTTTTGTTTTTCTTTCTTTCAAAAGTCTTTGATTCATATGATTGAATATCATTTTGGTATCTTCCGTCTTTCTTGTGAAACATGATGAATGATAATAATAAAAAAAAAAAATAACAAATTCAATAGCTTACCTTATAAGCAAGGAATCTCAGATGAGGTTTTACTTTTTTATTCTAATCGATTATTAATAAGATTAACATAAACAATAACTCCTTCATTCATGCAAGTCAATGATATTTGATCGCATTAGAGACATGCGCGACTTTTCTAAACGAGGTAACATGTATACTGTTTTATGATTATAAATAAAAAGGATAATTCAAAACAAAGAAATATAAATTTATGAATTTAGATGATTGAAAATAACAAGAAAGCTTACATTGTTGGAGACAAATTGTATGTTAATGGTGAGCTATGGAAAGAATAGGTGGTAGCGGAGAGTGATATTGCTCAAAACAGTGGTTTTCTGAAAATTTGTTCTTGGAATATATCAAAAGGGTTGATTCGGAAATTATCGTATAGAAGGTTTTTGAATTTAGTGAATAAATATGATATATTGTGTCTAAATGAATTCTGGCTGAAATGTCCAGAGAATTTGATTTGAAAGGCTACGAAAAAAAGTTTGTGTATAGAGAAAAGTGTAGAGGTGTAGTTATTTTTTATAAGAAATGGTTAATTCCCTACACTACTTTATTAAAATGTTGCGCAGATAGTATGAATAGGTTAAAAATTGATAAAAATATATGTTTAAATGATATAGATTTGTATATTTGTGCTGTTTATATGCCGCCTGATACAAAAATTTTTACCGTAAATATGATATAGATGTTTTTGATATCCTGCAAGAAAATATTGATCATTATAGTACATTAGGAACTGTTTCTGTGATAGGCGACTTGAATGGACGAGTAGGTCTAAATGCGGTTACTATAGTTAATGATACACTAGATAAAGAACTGATAAATAGTATTTCTTTTATTGTTATGTTAATGATAGTTATATATGTAATATGAAATCTGAAGACGTTTAATCTCCAAATAGTTTCGGCCAACGTATATTGCATTTATGCCAGTCGTCCGGTCTACGTATATGTAACTGTAGATTCGGAATAAACTGTGAAAAATTACATTTAACAATAAAACCGGTAGTAGTATTATTGATTACTTATTGTTTACACATATTGAAATGTTTAAATCTTCAAAATCGTTTTTATGTTGAACCATTTAATATGTATTCATGTTATGCTCCAATAGTATTTGAATTGTACCTTAAGGGTAATAATCAGACTTACGGCAAATGTCATTGTAATAAAACTAAGTTCAATGTATCTAACTGGAATGAGGATGATATCAGAAGTAAATTGATATTCAACACACAAAAGTTTGATGATCTACTTGTAAACTTTGTCGAAAACAGCGATATTGATACATGTGTAGAAAGTATAAAAAATCTTTTAACCGATATATATGAACAGTACACGAAATCTGAACTAACATACAAAGGACAGTGCGAATTTTGTGAAAATTGTGACAAAGTACGTATACATAACTTAAATGCAGACAAGCCTTGGTTTACTGATGAATGTAAACATTATATAGATAATATCAAAATGCGCTAGACACTTTCAACAAATACCGCTCGGATGAAAACAGAACTAACTTTAACCTTGCAAAGCAAAAGTATAAGTGCTGTCAAAACAGACTTAAAAGTTGTCTCATTGGCACTCATACCACATCTTCTTATATCTATTAAAAGACATTATAAGAATCAACGTGGAAATAAGCTTTCGTCATCAAGGAAAAACAATCAAAAATGTTTCTGTAAGAATTTAAAAAAAACGTAAAAAGCACGTTACAAATAACATTTCATTGGATCAATTCGAGGAACATTTTAAAAAACTAATGGCTAAACCCAAAGTAAATGTTAGAATGAGTGATACTCCGGAAACCATTTTTGAGGAACTAGATCTTCCGTTCACTGAGAAAGAACTTGATTCGTGCATCAAAAAATTAAAAAGAGACAAGCCCATTGGTTATGATGATATAATGAACGAGTATACTCTTTTTAATGAAACTTTATTGAAACCTGTTTTTTGCAAACATTTCAATAACATTTTATATTCTGGAAATTTTTCGGAAATCTGGGTGAAATGTATTTTAATTCCAATATTTCAGAAAGGAAATCCTGACGATCCTGGAAACTACAGAGGTATTTCATTAGTGTCACATCTAGGAAAACTATTTACGTCGTTGATTAATTCAAGACATATAGCATGGTGCAAGATTAACAACACTCTGACAGATGCACAGTTTGGATTCCGTCCTGGATACGGCACTTATGATGCCATCTTCTGTCTTCATTCTTTGATTTCTAAGTCGTTAAGAAAGGGTAAATGCTTGTACTGTTGTTTCATCAATAATATTAAAGCCTTTGATAGTGTTTTTCATGTAAAGTTGTGGTTTAGACAAGTTAGATGTGGAGTTACTGGTAAAATTCTTACTGTAATAAAATCTATGTATTCAAAATTAAAAACTTGCATAAAGTGTAATGGAAAAATTTCAGATTTTTTTAATGTTATTTTGGCTTGATGCAAGGGGAATCTTTATTTCCATTATTATAAAATTGAGAATAGAAATGGGAAATATGTCAAAGAGACAACAACCCGGCAAAAGAGCAGACCACCAATGGGTCTTCAACGCAGTGAGAAAATCCCGCACCCGGTTATGGTCCTCCGCTGGCCCCTAAATAAAATTATGTACTAGTTCAGTGAAAATGGACGTCACACTAAACTCCAAAACATATAAATGAACGAATTAAAAAACATACAAGACTAACAAAGGCCAGAGGCTCCTGACTTGGGACAGGAGCAAAAATGCAGCGGGGTTAAACATGTTTTGTGAGATCTCAACTCGTTTTATGTTAATGATATGGAAGTAGAGCTAATTAGTGATGGCTGTCAGTCATATGAATTGAAATCTTTAAATCTATTTTTACTTATGTACGCAGACGACACTGTTTTATTTACCGAGAACATAGAGGATTTGCAAAATATGATAAATGCTGTAAACTCTTCTCAACGGAATATGGTTTATATACCAATATGTCTAAAACTAAAGTAGTAGAGGTAGTGTAACAAGTCTAGAAAAATTGTTTTTAAATAATAACCAGCTTGATATATGTGACAATTTTGTATATTTAGGTATCCTTATTATTATAATGGTAGCTTTTTACATACACAAAAATGTTAGCCAATCAAGGTAGGAAGGCTGTTTTTGCTTTATGTAGTAAAATTGTAGATGATTATTATAACTGTTAAACTTTACTGTCCTTATTTGAAACTTGTGTATCTACTATTCTTAAATATAGCTGTGAAGTGTAGGGAAATCATAAAGCTGATGATGTAGAGAAAGCACATTTGTATTTTTTTAAAACGAATTCTAAAGATTCGAAAAACTGCTGTTAATAACATGGTTTACTGTGAATTAGGACGTTACCCAATGTATTATGAAAGACAAAGAAAAATGATTCAGTTTAGGTTTAAATTATTAAATACTGATAACTGTATATTAAAGCATGTTATGAAGATATGCTGGAGAGTTCATTTAAAAAATCCAAAGACAAATTGAATTGTGCATGTTCAGTCAGAAATACTTTATGGTTTTCATGATGTATGGCTAAACCAAATCGTAAATAATGTTGATATATTTATACATCATCGTCATGACCTAAAAGAACGAATACATTTTTTTTTTTTTAATTTATGAAAAGAGGAATTCAATCATATTTAAGTAATTAAACTGCTTTCTTCACCATCAAATAAAAATCATTATTTATTAAGAATAATTGTTTTTTTTTTATCTAAAATGAGATTTCATAATCAATGATCATTAACTATTAATTAAAAGGTTATTCTAAGTATGAGCAGTGCAGTAATTTGACTATCAAATGAGGCTAGAGCTCTGGAGGAACGCACAAAAACATGGTTTGCAGACAGTATACACAGAAAACCACAACATCCATCTACTTGTTTGGAGAACTGATGTTCTACTACTTCTACTAACCAACACAGTTGAAAATGTTTGATTAGAAAACATCGATGGTTCAGATACAAATATACCAATTCTTGCTTTCACTTATTATATAACTAGCTACTGGGTGGAAGACAACTAAAGCCCATGACACCATTACGAAACAGAAGGTCATAGAACACTGGGAGGCACGCACAACATATTGAAGAAAATGGTCAATGCACCTCACCCAAACATCTTTAGTATAATAAAGCTTTTAAGACACGAAGAAGCCATCAATTCATGCACCCTTATCAAAACATAGCTGGTGGAAAACGTGTTCTCAAGAAAGGAAATATCGTCATATAACCAACCGACTTGAAACATTGAAAACAAAAATCAGTATGCTGACAGCTGCTTCTCATCTCTTGCACATTAATTAAGACTTAGTAAATTTTCTGTATGTTTAACAATTAAGGGCCACTGAAATTTGATGCTGTGTCCTAAAGGTTATTTGTATGCTACTGTGTATTCAATTTGATAGAAGTTGTGCTAATACTATATGCTTTAAAATTATCATATATAAAAAGTTTTCATTCCCTTTCATTTCCACTAGTATTACCTGTTTTTACCTTGATTAGTTGGTCTATTGTTGTAACAACATAATCCAACTTAATTCAAGTAAATCTCTTTGTTGACAAAAGAATTCTCGGAACTCCTACATACATTTCTAAATATTTTAAAATTCAAAATGTAGGAATAACCAGAATAAACCAGTGTGAAGGTATTCTGTCATGTGATTTAGAGAATGATGAGAAAAGAGGCTTTGGAACGCGACAACAGCTAATATGCAAACAAAGCGTGATTACAAATCAAAGCGGTACACCCTGTATGAAGAACTGGAAACTTGGAAACCTGGCAGAAAAGGATCAAAACTTGACACTGCAATTCATGTCGGCCTGAGTCAAACACTCATTGCTTACACTTGTATACAAAAAAATCTTCTGAAGTGGTAACATCTTCGCTCCAACAGCTTCAAACCTACAGAGAAGAGCAAATACAGTCATAAAAGAAATTGAAGAAATTAAAATACAGAATATGAAAAGAAGAAGAAATGAAATTATAGAAATAAATAAGTTAAGAGGCAAGGAAAATCCAAATGCAATAAGTGTTCAAATGGATGGATTGTACAATAATCTACTGTATTCTGGTGTTGGCCGCACACCTTTTCTACCTGCAACACAGACAGTTTATACGGCAGCTGAAAATGAATATCAAAACACAACATATTAGCATTACATATTAAAAACAAGCTCTGTTCCAAACATTCTAGTCTTGACGTAGGCAATAACTCAGGCCGACTTCATAAAGATTGCACAGATGAATGCAGTGCAAACATACCCTTGGCAAAAAGTATAGGAGACGAGTATAAAAATAAGTAGATGTGGTATGATTGCCAATGAGACAACTATCCATTAGTTTACCTGGGCTAGGGAATGTCTCCTGGATTTGAAGGAAGATGAAATAGAAATTGAACATTAAGTTACAGATGCAGACAGTTCTGCCTATAAAGCTGCCCTAGACCTACACTTGAAAGAATAAAAAATGTTGAACCAGAAAACGTTTTAGATACAAGACATCTATCCAGGATCAAAGTCAGATACAACTCTTTTAAATAAAGGCAACAGTAGTATATCGCTGTTCGAAAGTCATAAATCGATTGAGAAAAAAAGAATCTTGGTTAAAAACTAAAACTGAGGGAAACACATCAACTATAAGAGGAAAACAACGAAACAAGAGAAACACTGATGTGACCAAAAAAAAAAGTGATGCCAGCTTCAACAAAACTTAAGAGGCAAAAGCTTTCAAATAATTTTTCAGTTGAACTGACTGAAAGAAGTAATAAGGAACTGGCACTAGCCTGCAAATTTTATGCTGGAGACTTTTCTAAAGTATAGAATAAAATTTCTCATACAGTAGATGCCATAGCTAACTGCTACATGGGAAATCGTGTAGGATGCAAAAAGATTTTTTTTTGTCTGTAAAAGATTTCAGGGATCATGGTTGAAAGGACGTCCTTTCTTACAAAATACCTTCAAAATAACTAGCTGTAATGAGAACTTGGACTTTCTTCGAAACACAATTATAGAGACTTGGTTCAAAAATTCTTGACAAGACACGATAAAACATGAACACTAGGGATTTGATAGGAGTTTAAGACGATCATAACCATCAAATATTACCTTCAAGAACATGTCTGGTCGAGTATAATTATGCAGCAGCTCACAGCGCCGATTACGGTCCAGAGGAGTCTATACTTGGACTCTGTAGTGTTTTACACTTTGACATTCCAGTAGGCAGTAGGGCATACAAGGCTCTAGAAAATATTCAAAACACTGACATTTTGCAGAAAAAAACACAAACAAAGTGTAGATTATAAAGTATTTTGAAGTGAAAAAAAAGGTGCAAGTTATATAAATTGTATGAGAAACTGAGCGAAATAATTAAATATGAGAAGAATGTGCTAATGAAAGCTGACCGCGGTATGAAAACATCCAAAGCAAAACACGAAGACCATCCGTATGGGAGAAACAAGAAGCAGAAGAAAATTTCTATTCGCAAAGATATAAAATCAATACTATTAAATTAAACAATATGGTTAGTGACTTTTTGAACATAGTCCCTGGTTTTTTTCAGTGCAATCGGTCCAAGTGAATAGCATGAGGTTCTAACACATGTTGATTTACATTTACACACAATCCATTGTGACAAATATGGCTAATTGTTCTCATCCACTCTTGACATATTATATCTGGTCTATTTATGCCTTATCATATATGCCATTCTATGTGCAGCCTCCCTTCCCCCCTGTTACCATTACAAAACCTGTATGCCATAACCAGATTTTTTTTGTGCCCATTACCTCAATACAACCCATCCCATTACCACTTCCCTGTGTTTTGTTTTTTGAATTTGTATTGCAACTCTCTCCAGAAGTCATTCAAATTGATTAAAAATCAATCAAAATTAATTGACTATTTGATTCAGTGTAAGATTTTCTGAAAATCAAGTATCGAAAGTGAAAGTAAAGAAATTCTATAGGTTACAATTGCGCAATTATTTACAATGCATTTTCCATAGGGTACCATAGGGTACCCTGTCTGTTTGAATCCTAATAAAAAAGTATATAAATTAGACATTATAAGAATGTATTTAAGTGAGAAAAAAAAACATGCTTATGCGGCGGAAATAGCCTTAAATAGCAATTGCTATGCACTAAAAAATAGTAAAATCACAAAAATACCGAACTTCAAGGAAAATTCAAAGCGGAAACTCAAACACATCAAACAAATGGAAAACACTGACATATTCCTGATTTGGTACAGGTATTCCTTATTAGAAAATGGTGGATTAAATGACACATTAACATTTTCAGCCTATTCCCCATAAAAATTATTCTCACAGAGAATTTCAAATCAATCATTCCAAATTGTAATTATTTTTGCACATAAACAGTTTATCTTTCATAAACTTAATTAATTAAAGGCAAACCATCCAGTCAGAAGCCTCACAGATTTTTATTCTTACTACCATCTTAATCGGGTTCAAAAACTTCCCGGTGAAATGTAAACAAATAATTGCGCAATTGTAACCTTCAAAGGAATCCCGCAGTGTTTATCTAAAACTGAAAATTGTCACAGGTATAGTTTCCTCCTTCTAAAAAGAATTACTGTGGTTTACTTAAACATTGTGATTTATCAATTATCAGGTTTGGTTTCGCTGAAATTTATATAGTTTAGTCAGTTTTATATTTTCATAAATATTTCGTTTAAAATTCATACTTCAAATAGATTAAAACTTAAAAGTTATTTATCTTCAAAAATCTTATTGTTTATACAACATGTAATTCATATACACATTTGATATTTGATTACCTAATAAAACATTTTAAAATAGGATATGATTGTGTACGATAACATAATTTATTTGAAGAATAACAGATCCTTGTTCGTAAGTTATATAATAAATATTTATATGTATATGATGGTTTATAACAAACCTTTTTAAGTTGTCGGTTTATGAATTTATAAATTATTAAGAAATTCCTCTATTAAAGTTGACATTAAGGATGTTCGCTACTCTGTTTCATAATAACAAGATTTTTAAAAGACTGTTATAAATTAATAGTATATAGATAAAGAAACTAAAAAGCAGAAAAAAATGAAGGGCCCGTGTGCTTGTTTTCGAGATATAAGCCATGGAAAATCTGGCGGGAAATTATTCTGTCTAGATTTTTCATAGATTTAACATTGACACCTTTTTTTTTCAAAAACGATGAAAAAATAACAAGGATTTTATAAGATTTTCAAAGATGACATTTTAAACTATATGTAATGAAATTATGGAAAGAAAAGTAGGGGTTACTGGGCAAAATGTTTAATGCATAACATGGATAAAACCAGAGGATTCCGAATATCTGGCAAAGATTCAAAAAACAAGAGGAGCGAACATCCTTAAATGGATTTGGATATTATGTTAAGGTCCTTTCTGGTCATATAGCTCATCAACTATTTCGCTACTCATACATCATTGGCTTTCAAATATTCGGCTTTCAGCTTCCTAATGAGGTTAATCCAGAAATAGGCGTCGGATGCATGATATTTATAAAGTGTTGTTGTCATTTGTTAAGGTGTAAAAGGTTAACGTTCCTTTTGTTTTAATCGTCATGACAGAAACAAATCAAAGATTTAACATAAAAAAGTATATTTCTGAATACAATATAGACGGACAGAGAGTGAAACAGAGATATCAATGATAACCATACCACATTAATTACATATTCATGCTTCGGATGCAGGATATTTATAAAGTATTGTTGTCATTTTTTAAGGTACAATAGGTTCATTTTTTTAATTATCATGACAGAAACAAATCAAAGATGTAACATAAAAAAGTATATTTCTGAATACAATATAGACGGACAGAGAGTGAATCAGAGATATCAATAATAACCGTACCACATTAATTACATATTGCTGGATCGTTAAAAAAATACATCATCAATATTTTTAGTGTTAAATTGACAGGAATTTCTACATTTGTTAGATATGGTGTAAGAGCAATCGACATTCCTATGAGAAACAATTCTACTCCTCATTTCGCCGACTTTATTTTTTATCATCTGAGACGGACCTAATCCAGTAGTGTTGTTTGAAGGAAAATTAAAGAGGCAAAACTTATCTATTAAACTATTCTATTCGCTTTATAGATGATGTCACCTCTTAATGCGTCAACTTTGGTAAACAGGAGTTGGGATCTGTAGTTAAGACATGTAAACAAATGAAGACAAACTTTATCAAATGCAAAAACCATACAAACCATATATACATACACAAACAATTAAAAAAAAACGTAAGATTTAACTGTAAACGACTAATCTGAAATTGAAACAATGTTTTGTTTAGTAGCACGAACAAACTTATTATATTTAACCCTATAGCCTAACCGTAACAGTATTTTATTTATTCAATATCTAAATAACGAATTCATGCGATTTCATGCGATTTCAGACTCTGCTCATTCGTGTGTTCTGTGTATTTTTGGAGTAATGACTTCTCTCATATTTGCATTGAATGTCAGGTTCTCCAAAAACCAAGCAATCCATCACAACTCAGGACATAACGTATAGCTAAATCCAGACAAAGAATCAGAGCTTTGCATGAGGAAGATATATTCCTTAAGAAAAAAATTATTTTCAAAATATAATAACAGCAAATTTCAATCAAAACAATATTCATATTTTCATGCCAGTTCCGAAGTAGTGTGGTAGTAATAACATAAACGGTACCAATTTTACTGCACAAGATGCGCATTTCGAAAATCTATGTCTCTTCAGTGATGCTCGAGGCCAAAATATTTGAAAATCAAAACCTCATAAAAATATAGCTCTCGATAGAATAACTTCAACTTGATATAAATTGCTGATGTATTGCCTACTGAATTTTATAGCTACTTATCTTTGAAATTGATTTCAAAATTCGTTTTAGTTAAGTTATTTATTCTCACCTGTATATATATTGTAGAATAATGGACAATATAACGGATTCATTAATGGACGAGAATGTAGCAGTCGATTTAAGCGACGATGATATCAATAAAGGTTCTGATGAAATACTACATATTGAAAACCAGGAATGTATGCCCGTCCTAATGGATGAAGGGGTTTATCAAAACAGGTTTAAACTGGCTATTGTGTTAGTGCTTTTCATGATGCTAATTATTTCAATAACTACGATGACGTGTGTTACAAATGACGACTTCGATGGAATTTCGGCAGAGGATTCAGGTAAATGGAAAACATGATGTAAAAGTCTCAACCTCCCGATTGCTCTTGTGCATCGTCCAATACAAATATAGTCCCACTGATCATTTTATAACAGGAGACATTGGCACCGTTAACAATTGATAAATAAGATAAAGAACCAAAATATCGAATTCCCCAGTCTATCAACCGGAAGAAAAATGTTTTCATCATTTTTTTTATCTGTCTCTGAAGTTAGAATAATAAATTTAAGTGTAAAGAGTATATAAGTCAAATGATTTATACCATTGACGGAGGGTAGGGCTTTGATTATAAGCACTCAAACAGATGTTTTCAGTTTGTTAGCGTCTACACCTCAGTAGGTATTTATCAGTAACTTTGAAGCCCAGTTTTGATTGGTGTTTAAATAGATATCAACTATTTGAATAGAGGTCTATTCCCCTAATTGTATTTACTAAGAACTTTGCATTCCTGAGTTACACTTGCTTCAAAAACATATTGAAATGATGGTTCTTTTTTCAATACGAAATCAAAAGATGCAGCTAGAATTATTCTGAATCTACTTCATGTAATGGCTTAATAAATAACATGCGGATTGAAAACATCCAATTATAAGGGTACATAAAATCAAAATCATTTTCGCCTGTGATAGTATTACAGATTGTGATTTTACAATATTTTCCAAGGTTTTCCTCATCCTTAACAAAATTTCTTTGAAAACCAAGCTATAAATATTTTGATCACTGAACGAAAAAATTTTATGTACAAAATCTTTTACAAATGTGTCTCTAATCCGAAAATGTGTCTTCTTTTCCTCTAGAAGTGTGTTTTTCTTTCATCGAAATATGAAGTTTATATATCCTTTCTTGATATTTTGGCATGGTTTGTTTTTATTGCGTAACAGTTAGTTTGATCTGTTTATCAAATGTAAGTAAATTAATGAGACTAGACGTTATTATTTTCACCACAAAGACTGAACTACATAGAATGTTATTATTTTAACCTTAAAGAAACGGGAGACTGTTATGATGACAGTAGTTGAGATCAATTGTTCTCAAATTAAAATAAAGTTATTATAAGCAAACTGCTTTAGATAAAATAAAAATTGAACCGAACAGAGAACAGAAAAAATTAGATCAATATTGTTTATGCTGTATAAATGTTTAAGGTTGCACTTTTTTAATACAGCATAATCTCAAAGCACGCCTCTTTTTGAGAGATATATAATATTAATAGATATTTTGCTTTGTTTACCCGCTGGTTCCCAGATATGATCTCCATGTCTCATTTCATCGAGACACAACTTGGAAATTTTACCGGTATAAATACTATTAGATAGCGGGAAAATTGAATTCTCAGGAAGACTCAAAGTAAAGGTAGGGGTAGTACAGAATTTTAGTTTAAACTCTTAGAAGTTCAAAGCATATAAATGTTGAAAATATGCCGCAAAACCCTGTGTTTTGTTTGACCTTTACAAAAAATATTAGAGCATATGAACCTTCCATTCCAGGTTATGATTTTTTACGAATCTTCATAGTGAAAGTGGCACAGTTTTAGCCGTAAAAGAAGTTCCTATGGGAAAGTGCATTATCTATATTAACATACATTGGTTGAACAAATGAGAACATGTAGAATTTTAACAAATCTGGTTATGTTCGGAGATTTAATGAAATTAACCCAAATATCAAGTTTTATAAATATAAAGATTGAGAAAATCCTTGACCTTAAAATTGTTAAGAAGTTCCTATATTGGGAAACGGCATTGTCTATATTTACAGAAGTGCAACCTATAAGCAAGACAACGACATATATATCTAAAAATTTAAATTCTTCAAAGTGTGCTTTTCCGGTGTTTAACTTTCATCAATGGACGTAGACGACAAATCAAAGTAACAAACAAAAAATAAGGGAATTACACGAACTACCAAAGGAGGGTGACCGAGTGTGTCGACGAGGTAAGTGTCTCCTGCTATGCATACATAAGTAAAACAATAGATGTAAATATGGAACGCGTTATCAATAAGGTATTTCAAAGTTTTATCTATTTTTGAATAAAAACACTCAGCTTTAGTGAGCTTTTAATGCCGACTGTGAATCTTTGTTTTAGGGTTAACATTATGCCTTATTATTGAAAATGACTCAAAAATATAATTTAAGAAGAGAAACACGACGGTTGCCACTAGTGAAGCAGGAACTGTTGAACCTTCTGGAGCATCAGAGTTCAACTCCTGTATTTTACTGCGTTCATGTGCAGATCTTTAGCTTTCTAAAAACTCTTTGAGGACTTTTTTGGCAATTGTTTTTTTCCCGTTTTATTCGAATTTAGAATTTTGATAGTCACTTCATATCTGTGTATCCCAAGCCTTCTTTTAATCAAAATGGTTATCAATGTATTTAAAATGTTAAACTTTTAGCTTAAAGGTGAAAAGTGAGAAAGAAGATATAATGTGCATGAAATCATGAAACAAAATCATACACGCATTTATCAAACCAAAGCACATGAACAGCGATTTAGTGATAAAGTAGACTCAGATAAAAGGTCTTCAATAAGGAGCAAAAGTTCACGCCATAATCCACGTTTAAGACGACTCCTGTACTGTTTAGGGCGTAAGTATTTGCTATATGTCTTAAATTATTATTTTTTTTTAAATTATCATCGACATACTGGTAATCTAATTCTGAAGATAGAATTTCTGTTTTTTTTTTTTTTTTTTTTTTAGAAATTCCAAGTTGCTCTTCTCCTATTCATGCAGACACTTCTAGACTTTCAAGACAATTGGAAAACATTTCCATGTTATTGGTGCATGAGCGAGTTTCAGTTTATTCATATGGGCAAACCATAAAGCAACAAAGGAAGACACCTAAACATATATGTGATCAACTACTTGGTGAATTTAAAAGACTTAAGGAAGAAGTTCAGCAATTAAATTGCATGAAAGGTAAACTACTATCAGAAATACAAGAGATGCGGGAGATATCAAAGGGGTACTCAAACTCATATGTCGATTACAAACTGACAATGCCATGGCATAATCGAAACACAAACAAAACACAAACACCATTTACAGATTATTAAGAAAAGAACAACACGAATCCCACCAAAACAGGGGTGATAGCAGCTGCTCCGGGGGTAAGCAGATGCTGCTCCACGTGTGGCACCTGTCGTTACGTTAGTGATGACGTTCGTAAAATATTCGAAAAGATCACTTCAACTTCACAACTCAGATTTCAACATGGAAAGCAGCAAGTAAGCAGCAACCCTCTAAGAAGGAAATCACGTTAGGAAATGCAAGATGATTGAAGCGGTTAATTTTTTCCTTGATAACATTTATGAACGTTTCGGCAATAAAGTGTATCAGCAGGTTGTAAGCACCAATTGCACCCATTTGACTGCAGACTTGTTTTTGTACTGTTATGAATCCCAGTTTATGACCAGACTCAGTAAAGACCCGTCTAAATTGCATTTAATTGATAAATTCAACAATACGTATCGGTATCTTGAAGACATTGTTTCGTTATATAATCAAGAATTTTCTAAATACACTGCCGAAATTTACCCAAAGCAACTTATTTTAGATAATTTGAATATAAACGGTAATAACTCTCTTTTCCTAGATTTAGATATTTCAGTTTTAGATGGGAAACTCTTCACTAAAATTAACGAGAAATAGAACGATTTTTCTTTGCCTGTTGTTAATATTCCTTTTTTGGATTGCAATGTTCCTTTGGCACAATCTTACGGTGTTTATATATCACAACTTGTTCGCAATGCCTGTGTCTATTGTGACGTTTGGAATTTCAATGAACGTAATCTATGTATTACTGGTAAATTATTAATATAGGGATTTCGTTACCACAAATTACTTAAAACCTTTTACTAAATTCTTCCAAAGATACAAAGATTTGGTTTGTAAGTTTGGCTGTACCTGTAGAAAAATTTTTTCAAACAGGATAACATATCCTAGTTTTTATGGAGATGTTGTTAACCGAGCCCGGAAAATTAGATACAATAAACTAATGGATGTTTTAAATAAACTTATTCTAAAATGTAAACAGTTCATAACTGTAATTAGATCATTAAATATTGTTTTTATTGGTATAAATATTGATTTAGTTATCCGTAAATTAAATCAAATATGATATTATTGTTATATGCATATACATATGTAATTCATGGTTCTAAAATCTGTCGATACCTGTATTTTGGCCGTGCGCAAGGTCATGCTTTTTTACAGTTTGTTCATATGTTGTACTGTTATACCACTGTCCAAGGTTTTGGGAAGGATTGGGCGCCCGCTAAAATGTTTAACCCCGCCATATTCTGTATGTGCCTGTCCCAAGTCAGGAATCTTTAATTCAGTGGTTGTAGTTTGTTACTGTATATCATATTTGTATTTCGTTCATTGTTTTTCACATATATTAGACCGTTGGTTTTCTCGTTTGAATTGTTTTACATTTATAGCTGACTATGTGGTATGGGTTTTGCTCATTGTTGAAGGCCGTAGGGTGAACTATAGTTGTTAGCTTCTATGTTATTTGGTCTTTGGTGGATAGTTGTCTCATTGGCAATTATACATCATCTTCTTATTTTTATAAAATCTAGAATATCGTATTAACTGGGAGATATAAACTGCATATGCAGGTTCTGCTTGTATGTTGATTTATAAAAATGGAAAGTTTGAAATAAGGAAGCTGACATCCTCCCTTTTGTCGTAAAGGTTGTTCTCAGCCAACCGACATTGTCAATTTCTTGATAATCAAGACATGAGGCATTCCACCTTTTCACAATTTTTTTTTTAAAATGTTGTGAATAGGTGGAATGCCTTATGTCTTGATTATCAAGAAATTACATTTTTTTGCTAGGATCATGAAAACACGATGTCTATCAAGTTTTTCTTTTATTTACCTGTGCACTTTATTGTGGAAGCTCGTGTCATCATGAATGTTACATTTCATTTTGAAATGAAGGTTAATTTAAGAATGACGTGAGATTGATGTTAGCCAATCAAAATAACGTATTATAATGAACATACATGTAATGTAATTATATATTTATAACTACTAATGGCATTTATTTTTATATTAAATGTGAATCCAATAAATCAAAATAAATCATAATATTCTTTGTTTAAACTATATTTATAATATGTTTGATAATTATAATACTATTGTAATCATTCCGCTCATTCTTGGCTCTAGGATTTGCAAGTCAAATTTTGTTTTCTTGGTTTATTTTCTGTTTAGTAAATTTTGTTCAGTTCAATCAAGTTTTGAAATTTAAAAAAAAATTTAAAACCATAATATTAAAGGCATATCAAAAGTTTGAAAATATATCAAAAACTGAAGCATTAAACAATGAATAACAAAAGACGTTTAAAAAATATTTTTCTCACAATATACATGGCAATACGTCAAATAGCATTAAAATCATGTAAATGGTGGACAGGAAATGTCGCAGCTGTTGTTATAATTGGTTTTGCTTGATATTTTTAAAACGTTTACCTGTGTCTGGGTTTTTGCGTTTCCATGTCTTACGTCATTTGTGACAGCAATGCATTGTCTATAAATGTTTGACCTTTGACTCGTTCCATTTTCATTATAGTAGATACCACAGACACTATCGAAACAGGTAAACATATACACACGCTACAACAGCGGAGAAATATTCATTGTCCCACTCGTTCGTCAAGTCATTACAGATTGGCATATGGGAACCGATGTTTAACTGGACATACAGATTACGTTGATGTTATGTTCAAACTAAGTCTATTTCATCCAAATATATCTGACGATGGTACGCTATTGTTTGAGTTTGGACTTTCATCCTCTGTAGAATATTTGGAAAAAGAGGTTTGTGATTATCAAATATTTACAGTAAAGGCCTTCAGATGTAAAGATACATTTGGAACTTGTCTAGAGGTCTCTGATGAAATTTCGACAAAGATTGATGTCAGTGTTTTAACACAAACATCAAAATGGATCCAAGGCAAAATCACAATGGGACTTCAAAGCTCACGCCTCATGCTCATGTCAGAAAAACAATATATATACGTCGGAAGAAAACTTAATATGTCACATGGTTTGCAATTGTGGCCAGTATTTGGAATATACAATTCACATATGATAAATATGTCATTTGCAATTCATTCAAAAGACAGCATCAGTTTCAACAGAACCAGTTTGGATCCACATCTGTTTATTTCTGATGATAACAATACAATTTCAAATTGGCATTTACAATTCGAAAAGGATTATTTTTCTAGTTTCGAAATTGTTTGTATGTATTTTAAAGATGAATTATTTTTCATAATGACCCTTTTGGTATATTTGGCAGATGCTTGTAATGCCTCTGAAATGTATCTAGAGTAGATCATATGATTTTTGTTTTTTTGTCTTTTTTCTTTTATTATTCTTCTTTTTTATGACTTGATCGACCTTGTATCATTTTCAAAAGATTATGTAAAAGTAAACGGAAGTTAATTAACTCTTCACGTACACATGCTTAGCATTTTAACGCTTTTTAATAGGAGTTCTTAATTATATATGATACAGTCTGTCTATGACTAAGTCTTTATTATACTAAATCAAATCATATGCTATGTGTTTACATATGAAACGATATGTATATTTGAAAACGCGAGCCATACATGTATAAAGGACTCCTACGGTAGCCTATGTTTCTATACTAACATAGTATCTGTTCTGTTGGTGACTATTTTCCCTTTCAATTCAGGATACAGTAATCTAAATTTGTGTATTCTTTCACATGATCCAGATAAAAAGATTCTAAAATTTGTATAATCTGTACAGTCGTTATCTGTTGCATTGAGACTTAAAAACAAAGCAGGCTAAATATAAATCGTTTTTAACAGTTCTGACATTTAAAATTTATTTTCAACATTGTTCAATTCAAATTAAAAATAATTTTAAAAAGAACTGTACATGAAGTGCATTCGAAGCACATTCACTAGCATCGCCACAAGTATAAAAAAAAAGGAAACCCAATGATAATTAGTAGATTGATGTGAGTGTTCAACAGCCATTTTGATCTTACCAATTTGAAAAGTCTGAACCTAAAACGTTGTTTATTAATAGTTAAAGATACTTTTTCAGATACTGTAAACCGGGAAATTTTCGCGCAGTCTTTATTTCGCTATTTACCAACTGAATCTTAATTCGCGCCGTTATGAATTCGCGGTTTGTAGGAGCCTGTTTTTTTTGTGAATTGACTTATATTAAGAAAGGGTAAACCGCTTAATTTATGTTTACTTGTAAAAACACATACACTATTAACATAAAGGAATGCTTTCAAATTAGTAAGATCAAACTGAGACTACAATAACACAGAGATTGGTCACTCGAGATTTCGCAATAAAACCGTGACTACTGGTAAAGTTAACAACGTTATTTGAACAGCTAGGAACTTCAGCTTCATATCTAACCGTAGCAGACGACACATAACCACGGTTCCCGCGTGCACATAATCAGGATCGGGTATTATTCTCTATAACATGAGAGAAAACAAAGCAAAATATTTTGTATCTATCAACTGCAGTTTTCACTATTCATTTGAAATTTTTTTTAATCCTTATTAGTTTTTTCCGTTATGCGACTCGTGAATGAATCTGAATGTCTAGAGATTTACATAATGTTTTACTGACAATTGAAATTTTACATTTGGGTGAAACAGGTCCGTTAATTGTATCTAATATACAAATATTTTACCTGTGAAGACAGGTAATTTTAAAAACATGGGAGATGAATTTTATTTCACAGCTGGGTGCACAAGATACACGAATGCTCCGTATATTGTGGAAAACCTTTATCAGGGTGTGGATTGGGGTTTACAAAATAGAGAATAATTGGCAAAAAGTATAAAGAATAGAGAAATTAAACAAAAACAAAAAACAAAACAGAGAATACAGAAAATGGACCAAAAATATAAAGAATAGAGATTAATGGACTAAAAGTATAAAGAACAGAAAACAATAGCCTAAAAATTAAAGAATACAGAACTAAAGGACCCCATCAAGACCATTCTGTATTACATACCTGTAAAACCGGTACTTTCAAAAGCATGCGAGATGGATTTGGGCATTGAATCAATGATTGTTTCAATTTAAACAAATCTTTAACAAAAATATAAAAAAAAGGTTTGATCCTGCAGTAATTGCCGATTTCGTTTTATTTTGTAATGTCTATTACCTATCCCTTGAAGAAAGATTTGTAGTGTATAAGATTTGCAAGAATCTCAAAGTTATAAAAATGTGACAAAAATTAAATCCACATGATTACAAATTTTACATCACCGTATAAGATTATCTTTATAGACAGCATAAGTATTATCTAGGAAACCAAATATTAGTCTGAAATTTTTCCATTTACAGTACAAATCAACCCGTAAAACCTACTGTTTTGTAATATGCACCTTGACTGGTGTACGTCTACTTCAGGGGTACTCTAATGTAGACAAATTGGTATTTCAAATAAATAAATATTTTATTTCACTGCATAGCATTATTACTAAAAAATGCAGTAATATTATCCAGGAAACCAAATATTAGTCTGAATTTTTCCCATTAACAATACAAACTGACCTGTAACACCTCATGTTGTGTTATATGCACCTTAACTGTTGTACGTCTACTTTAGGGGAACTCTAACGTAGACAAATTGGTATTTCATATGATTACAAATTTTACATCACTGCATAGCATTAATATTAAAGAATGCAGTAATATTATCCAGGAAACCAAATATTAGTCTGCATTTTTCCCATTACCAATACGAATTGACTTGTAAGACCTCGTGTTCTGTAATATGCAGCTTGACTGGTGTACGTCTACTTCACGGGAACTCTAATGTACACAAAAAGGTGTTTCATATAATTACAAATGTTTCATCACTGCATATTATTAATACTAAAGAATGCAGTAATATTATCCGGAAAAAAAATTGTTCATCTGAATTTAAACCATTAGCAATACAAATTAACCAGTGCTAACGGACTGCTAGTACTAACTAACTGTTATTTTTAGGTTTGATGAGTAAATTTAAAGCCTATAAATACACTAGTTTTATTTGAAGTGTTTAAAAGCAAACAAATATTAACATTTCAATTCTATTTTCATACCTCCCAAAATATAGCTCTCTTCAATTAGCCATGTCGGTTATAAAATTATTAATTATCTTTTCTTCCGTAATCAACAATGTCGGATCGATGCCTTCTTGTCAACCTTCGCGTCACGTGCCGAGTCACGTGATCGTAGGCACCGTTTTATTTACAATTTGACTGATCAGTACGGGAAGTGACCAATCTCTGTGTTATAGTAGTCTCAGGATCAAATTAGAAGCTGCGACGATTACGTCTAATTAATCAAATCTTTTGGTTTGATTAATTATTGCATATTAAGTGTGATAATCATTTAAAAAATGATTGACGATGTCATTTATCCAATTGTCACGAGTGATGTTTATATAAAAAATATCAATAATTTCCGGTTCCTTAAAATAGATTTCATATTAATTTGACTGTCGTGAGCTAAAGGTTGTGATTTATAAGACTGTCTTTCATTTAGAAATAAAGTTTTAATTTGTGTTCTATGTTGTGTTCTGTGTATTGTTGTTTGTCTGTTTGTCGTTTTCTTTATTTGCCATGGCGTTGTCCTTTTATTTTCGACTTATGAGTTTAAAAGTCACTTTGGTATCTTTCGCCTCTTTTTTAATTTGTGATATAGATCTGTCGTCTGAATATTTTTTGTTATAAATTGGCCTTTTATACATAATCCTATTGGTATATGTTGATAGAAGGTCCTCATTCTTTGAATCAATTCACCTTGAAATATTCGCGGAAGTTCTATTTTTCCGTTTCCACTGTTACCGTGAATATAGCGAAAATAAAATTTCCTTGTTTACAGTAGTTTCATGCAGTCAATCGAGTGCTGTTTAGTATCTTTTTAGACAATTCAGGTGGTATTGTTTGGACAGTTAAACGCAACTACTGCTCGGTATGAACATAGACTGAACAGTTTATGATCTGTCAGCGAATTGCCAAAATGTACTAGTTTACCACAGTATAAATTATGTCAAAATGTTTCCTTTCATTTGCGGAAAGATAACATTCTTTTCTTTAAGGGCATACGATACAGTAGCAGGGGCAGATAATAACGTTTTCAAAACTTTTCGTGTTGTTTTCGCGACGTTGTTAATCAGAATGTTGTAATTTCGCGATGTTTCTAATAAGAACGATTACATTTCGCGACGTCGCTTTACATGTAGTCACATTTGCGGAAATCCACTGACGTCATAATCCCGATTGCGCGAGTTTGAAGGAAGTACCTGCAATGAAAATCGGCCAAATCACGAGAATTGTTATATTTATTCATTAATAAGGAAGTCAACAGTATTAACTTTGAATGGGAAAAAAATCAATCCACATTCTTAATTTTGTATGTCTGTTATTTCATATAGGAAATGAATAAGAGATATGAAAAACATAAGACGTTGATGAGACAGAAATCCAACTACACAAAAAAAAACAATAAGTAATTTATATAGTAACTACACCATTTGGCTAACTCTACATCGTAATGAGAATTGTACGGATAAATTTAACAGAGACTATCAACAAAATGACAAAAAACGTAATAAATAATGACAGCGCATCTTACTATTCCTGACTTTGAAAAGGTACATTAAAGAGTTTAACGGCATTTTTAGAATTTAACCCGTGGAATATATAAGTGTATGAAGAAGAATTGTCAGTTAAAATGACTCAGTTATAAGCCACGTTTTATAGACCAAAAACAAAAACGCACCCGTTGATGTGCTAAGCATATCCTCTATGTACATATTGAGAGAGAAAAATCGGCACACAGGAATTAGGTATTTGACAGACCAGAGTTGCAACTCATTAATGTTAAGTTACTGACCAAAAACAAAGTCTTTTTGTAAAGTAGTTTCTCAGATAAGAAACAAAAATATTTGTTGGACCGGACAAACAATGTGGTTGCACTCACTCCTAGATTGAAGGTATAATACAGATAAGTAATTCAATAATTATATGTACTGTAATAAAAAAAAATACCCTAAAGACAAGCTTAGGTAACTTATCTATTGATACAGAATCATTAAATTTCATGCTCTAATATCGACTGCTGTATGAAATGTTATACTACACTGCAATGGACTAAGCTGACCCGATTTAATGTGGGTATGATTTTATGTTCATGTTATGCCTATAGAGTAGGTCGTTAGTTTTCTTGTTTGAATTATTTCACATTTTCATGTCGGGGTTTTAAAGCTGACTATACGGTGTGGCTTTTCTTTTCTTTTTTTTTGTGTGTGTTGGAGGCCGTAGGGTGACCTTTAATAGCGTTTATCTTCGTCATTTGAACTATGGTTGATAGTTGTCTCTTTTGCAATCATACCACATGTCCTTATTTTTATATCATCCCCTTACTTTGTAATTGTTGCACATTTTGTCATGTCGGGGCCTTTTGAATAATTAAAACTATGTTCAAGCAGTGTTGTCTACATGAATTGTATGACAAATGTCGGACAGAGATGCAAATTAATTTTTTATTATATATATCTTTTTGTTTCGAACATTTCTTTTCTAAAAGTAATTTACTAGAATACTTTTTCTATCCAAGTTTCGTAACAATTCATAAAGGTTTGGCAAATATGATGCTATTTTACGAGGAGCCAGCTTTATTAATTTTCATGATTAATATCATTGGTTTAAAAAAACACCTTGGCTCTACAACTGAAATTGACAACGTAGTAGTGAACGGCGGGAAAGATTTCACGACGTTGTTGCGAATAAAACTTATTCCAACGTAGTTTGGCCTTATTGGCAAACGTCCCATTTGCCAATAAAATTAAGGTTTATTGCTTTTATTGAAAAACAAGCACATGGACCCCCAGTTTTTCTTTTGCAATCGATCAAGTTCTGTGTCAAGAACGCTCCGCCAAAATTTTAAGAAAAATCAACGATAGAATTTTTCTGCACTTCTGTGTAGACGCAAAATATTTTCAACTTCTTTATTTCACTTGTATTAAAAGAATTTAGGATATAATTATTTATTTCAACTGTTAACTTGTTACAGCATGCTGATGCCATGGATCAAGGAACATTTTACAAAACCCGGTTAAATTATGACTGTTCGTTCAAAAGTATTGGTACTTTCCTTAAAAGTCCTTATTTATGAAATTTCAGGGTTTTCCTTCAAATATGCAAATTTCGAACCAAATTATCTCAAAAGTAAGTCATGAAGGTATATGTTTCTTTGCATATTTCAAAAGTACACGTCGAAATTGACCTTCTACTAAAATTTCAAGAAAAAATCAACGAGGGATCTCTACTGTATCGTATGCCCTTAAGAAAAGAATGTTTTGAGAATATAAGGTTACAATGAAATATTTACATTATCGATTTCTAATTTTAATCTATTGTTTTTATAATAGTATTAAGCTTGCCAAAAATTGTGAAAAAAAAGCATCTGGAGTTGATACTGATCGGCTAAAAATCAAACATGACCAGAAAGGTTGTGTTTATACTACACTATAAAAATAGGAAAATGTGTTATGATTGATAATGAGACAACAATCCAGAAGAGACCAAATGACATAGAAGTAAGCAACTATAGTTCACCGTACGGCCTTCAACAATGAGCAAAACCCATACCGCATTGTCTGCTATAAAAGGCCCCAAAATGACCAATGTAAAATAATTCAAACGAGAAAACTATATGATACATGTACAAAGTAATGAACAAAAAACAAATATGATATACAGCAACAAACGACAACCACTTAATTACAGGCTCCTGGCTTGGGACAGGCACATGCAGAATTTGGCGGGATTAAATTATAGTTATAAGTCGCCAAGCCTACCCCTAACCTTGGACAGTGCTGTAATAGTACAACATAAGAACAAACTATGAAAATCAGTTGAAAAGGGCCTAACTCATCAGATCGAAACAAAGCAGAAATACATCTAACATGTACATTTTATATCATTCATTTCATGTTCGTTTTATATTATCCATTTCATGTAACATAACATACATACAAAATCTCCATGGTAAGTTTTTAGAGCAAGAGGACCTAATGCTCCTCTTATATTGTAATAAGTGTTTTAATCTACTACTATCTTGTTTGATTGAGTATGTGCTTAAATACACTTTTAACACATTTGAATTCCTGTTTTTATGTGTTCAGTTTATATAATAAAAAATTTTAAAAATTCGGGTCAACACCTCTCATGGGGGATATCCCTATAAATCGGGACAGTTGGCGGGTCTGCATCATGTTCATTTTATATCATACATTTCATGTTCATTTATGCCTGTAAGAAGTCAGGAATATGACAGTTGATTTCCATTCGTTTGATGTGTTTGAGCTTTTAATTTTGTCATTTGATAATTAACTTTCCGTATAAAATTTTCCTTCGAGTTTGGTATTTTTGTTATTTTACTTTTTATAGTACAGTCCGTGTAACGTAAAAGTTAACAATACGAACGATGCCCGAATCATGTACGGACGATGCCCGAACGATGTACGTACGCTTCCCGAACGGTGTACGAATGGAAACGAAACGCTGACCGAACGTTGTACGGACGCTGAACGAATGATGTACGAACGAAACCATGTACCATTAACCATACCATAAACGATAGCATAAGCGCCCTTTATCGTACATCGTATGGTTTTGCTTACATCGTTTCGTTCAGCGTATACCGTACCGTTTAGCCTACATCATTTCGTTTAGCGTATATCGTATGGTTTAGCGTACATCGTTTCTTGGCATGCATAGTTTCGTTTAGTGTATATGTTTATTTTAAATATAAAACATGAATTGTGTTCTGTTAAATCTTTTATATAGGTGATGATAGGCGTAAAATTTAGATTGGATGCATATTTCAGTTTTAATCAATCATTAAATAAATTATAATTTAATCTGACTCGATGTTGATCCAAAATAATTTACATAAAAGTTTGAAAAATAAACATGATAAACACTGAAATAAATTTAAACAAATTAAAAGATACGATTATGAATTTAGTTAGCCGTGGAAATACGTACTTGGTGAATGTGCGGGTAAACTGCAGCCTGCAGGGTTTTCAGTCAACATTTTTGAAAATAACCTAAGGTATTAACATTTTTTTACCTAAATGAACAATTTATTTAGATAGAATTCGGAATTAATCTAATGTTCTTACAAAAGTATATTCGGGGTCTTAAGGTTGACCTTTTGTTCAAAAGGTTTGTTAATTATTTTTATGTATTCTCTTTTATCGCATGTATTTTAACATCGACTGAATAATAGTTATCAAAGGTACCAGGCTTACAAAGTTGAAGAGCAATGAGGACCTAAAATTCCAAAAAAGTTGTGCCAATACGACTAAGGAAATTTATGCCTGGGATAAGAAAATCCTTAGTATTTTGAAAAATTCATTCTTTTGTAAACAGGAAATTTATAAAAGTGACCATATAATTGATATTCATGTCAACACCGAAGTGCTGACTACTGGGCTGGTGATATATTTGGGGACGTAACGTCCACCAGCAGTGTCATCGACCCAGTGGTGTAAATAGTTATCATAGGTACCAGGCTTATAATTTAATACGCCAGACGCGCGTTTCGTCTTCATAAGACTCATCAGTGACGCTCAGATCAAAATAGTTATAAAGCCAAACAAATACAAAGTTGAAGAGCATTGAGGACCTAAAATTCCAAAAAGTTGTGCCAAATACGACTAAGGTAATCTATGCCTGGGATAAGAAAATCCTTAGTATTTTGAAAAATTCATACTTTTGTAAACAGGAAATTTATAAAAATGACCATATAATTGATATTCATGTCAACACCGAAGTGCTGACTACTGGGCTGGTGATACCCTCGGGGACGAAACGTCCACCAGCAGTGGCATCGACCCAGTGGTGTAAATAGTTACCAAAGGTACCAGGATTATAATTTAATAAGCCAGACGCGCGTTTCGTTTCAAAAGACTCATCAGTGACGCTCAGAATAACAGTTTTATCTATATATCGTAATTAAACCATTTTTAGATAATAGATATATTTTTATTCATCTATCAAATCAGTCAAAAAAACCAAATATTCGAGAAATTTCAAATGGAAACAATTACCGGTTATGTGCCTCATCAACCCGAAACATAAATCCCTACCAATGTACAAACAATTACGTATTATTTTTACTACTAATGCACTTGACTTTAGACAATCATCAAAAAAGAGCGTGTCCGGCAAATGAAACATTCTAATTCGTAAGTGATATTATAATTTAGCGTTTTCATTTTATATTTTCTAACAACAAAAAACTAGACCATTCCTCTATTCTTTAATTTTTTAAGACCATTTTCCTCTATTCTTTATTTTGCCCGTTATACTCTATTCTTATTTTATATTTTATTTTCTTTATTTTCCTGTATCTATATACCTCCTTTATTCGGAGCAACCCCACCCTAAATATACATATGATACACAGGGTCTATAGGTCATCGCTTGTGCCGTGATACACATGTTTGCATTACAAAGGATGTCCTTTGTTCATATTTATAACAAGGATGTCCTTGTTCATATTTATAACAAGGATGTCCTTGTTCATATTTATAACATTTTAATGTCCTCCTAATAATACATCTAATAGTTGCCACTGGACCTCACACAGCTAACTATAAATTCATCCGTCATCTTCTTAGTTTTGTTATAATGTGTAAATCAAACAACATGATGAAACAATTGAAGATTTTCACTGATGAAATAATGAGAAATAATTGTAAACAAAACCACTCAATCACATCCCTACGCCACAAAGTTTAGCCATTTCACATGTAATTAAATTATTTTCATTAATTTATTTCAAAATAGTTTTATATAATTTTGAAATCAAACGGTCATTTACTAATCCCCCAAAAAAACAACCAACCAAACAGTTATTTTCATTCCTTTTTTAAACAGATCGATTGTTTTCAATGGTCGGTGCCTGACAGCATTTATAAAATCTATCACCATGTTTGCAAGTAAGAAAGCTTCATAGAACAGGAAAGCAACAATGTCTTGTAGAAATACATCCAGGCCCTATTTTCCAATTTCTGTTGTAATGTGGTTTAATGCAAAAAGGTAACTCCTGAATACTGATTTGTACCCATCCAGCATTTGGGATTAATAACAAATCTATGGTAGTCTCTTTTCTTTACTCTCAAAGTATTCGACTAAATCATGTTTTACTTATGAAAATTGCTTATTGCTGACGAATGTAAAATATTGATCCCTAGATTTTCAATTGTTTAGTTGTTGGGTTACTGTCTGATCCCGCAAACCTGACATTTAATTGTCATTATTTTTGCATCCAATTGCACCAATTTATTTAAAAGATATTAATGCGACACCGTACGAGAGTCGTTACTTTACATAAACTACTAGTATATTTTTTTATAACGAAAACGAAACCACTTCTCGCAATTCGCCTTGGAGTAATTGTGCTTCTCTTTGACAAAATATGGCCTTGTCTCAAAAAAAAAAAAAAAAAATACAATATAATATAGAGTAATATATAAAACTGGACTAGAGTAAAGAGTTTGAAAGTAGGAATTCTGAATTTTAATTGAATGTTCTAAATCTTTGTGTATTTCTGATAAATAAAATTGAGAATGGAAATGGGAATGTGTCAAAGAGACAACAACCCGACCACAGAACAGACAACAACAGAAGGTCACCAATAGGACTTCAATGCAGCGAGAAATTCCGCACCCGGAGGCGTCCTTAAGCTGGCCCCTAAACAAATATATATACTAGTTCAGTGATAATGGACGTCATACTAAACTCCAAATTATACACAAGAAACTAAAAGTAAAAATAATACAAGACTAACAAAGGCCAGAGGCTCCTGACTTGGGACAGGCGCAAAAATGCGGCGGGGTTAAACATGTTTATGAGATCTCAACCCTCCCCCTATACCTCTAGCCAAAAATGATTGTACAGACTCAAAAATTTCTTTGTTTTTGCTGAAATGAAAGGTAAACGTCACCAGCCAATATGGATATAGTAGATCTTTCTAATTTTGAAAACAATATTTCTCTTGCTTCATTGTGAAAAGGGCACTAAAAAATAGTGAATACTATCCTCAACAGGATGACCACAGCTGCATTTGGTTTAATATTAACAAGGTTTAAATCTGCATTTGAAGAACTGCACATATTTCTCAAACGTGTACATGTATCAATGATATTAAGATTTCTATCACCACAACTAAAATAGGAAGTGCGTACTGTGAATAAATACTCAGTTGACTATTGTTTACAGCAATTTATCACATATAATACCATGTAAACAGTTAGGGTGACGGTGTTTGACAGTCTGAAGGAGACAGCATCAATGATTTAATAAGGCAAAGCTTCTGTTGTACTCAATCTTACTAAAGTTTTCTTTATTATATTTAATAAATATGTATCCTAGATATGATAATGTAGTTTTCTTTTTTATATTACACCTGATCATCTATGATGGGGAAAATGTCTAATGAGAGAATTAAACCATAGACTGAATAACGTAGAAATGACCAATTAAAGGTCACTGTGCGGCCTTCAACAATGAGCAAAATCCATACAGCATAGTAAGATATACAAGGCTCCGAAAGGACAAATGTAAAATACACTAAACGTCTTCTCAGCGGTTGCAAAGTACTTTTTCTAAATCAATTAAGTATTGAATCAGGATAACACAGTCACAATAGTACACAGTAAATAGCCTTTCATGTTTAAAGACAATGTCATAATACTATGACAATGTCATTTACGTTGTTCAAACATCACGGCACGTCAAACTTTGTTCAACAGAAAAGATGATTGGACATTCGTGAAAATGTGTCACGCCCTCATGAATTGGCGTACGTCCTATCAAATACCTTCAGAAAGCTTCCATTGAAATAATTTTACACACAAGTAATTGTGTATTATATTTTCTTAACAAAACAAAAAAAAATGTATTTTGCGTTAAATGTGCAATGAAGCCACGGATTCGTAATCTTCAAAAACAGTTCACAAACGGTTGATAAAATTTGGAAAGTCTAAAAAGAAAGATAACACTTATGTCCAGTGCGCGTTTATAAAACAGGCTCTATTTGGACATTTTGAGATACTATAAGTACTTGTTTTATGTGTATAGGATTTTAGAGGTGAACACAACTTTTAATCAGTTGGATTTTCAATTTTAATAAAAAAAAATGTGTTGGGTTTTCTTATTTTCTTTCAATTTATATCATGATTCTTTGATATTTCCCATCATCTTCTGATTTTTTTTTTTAAGATGAATAATTTAAAACTTGTATACCAAACATTTAAAATTTTACTCTGCGTTTATAAATAGCATTGAAAGTACAACATCTTATAAACGATAAACATTGATAGAGGTAAATGAGCCACTCTTTCTCAGGTTGAGATGGAATATATTAGTTATTTGATTTAATGAGTTTAACAATCGAAACCCTGAAATATCGTCTCATGACAAGCACGAAAAATTGCAAAACTGAACTTCCAACAGGGCGATGATTTCTAATTATACAATATTCTTGCAATGGATTTTTAATGCAATGTAGAACTTATCAATTTAGACATTTCTTATCCCGAATTACTTCTTTGCTAAAACTATAATGCATTATTTCATGGTCAACCGACCCGAGAGGTCAAATGAAATAACATAATGGTAATTGTTTCATGATATATTTCAGCTATCATTTGTGACTTTCAGCAAGTGACATTCCTGTTGACCATATTAAACAGTGCACAATAATAAATTAACATATACGTTTATACATGAGCTTAAGAATGATCGAATGGACTAATTTTATTGTTTCTACTGATCCCTTTATCAATCGATGGGCACTCCATTCCCTTTTGAAATTACTTAATGGAATATGAAGTCACATGCACGCAGAAGTTTGTCTGACGTGAAAATACGTAGTCCCATATCTCACGACTACATGGACACACAGAGTGTAAAATAAAAGGCAGGACTACATTTACATGGAGATTATATACATTTAAAGAAAATGCAGGACAACATTATTTTCATCCTAGACCCCCGTTAAAATCTAATGGTAGCTTCCTAATGTTGATTTCGACAACGAGCTTCGTAACCGCAGAGAAAAGTCAAATGTAAGTCAGTGTGACTTTATCCACCAGCAACATATGTCCACAAGCTTCGGGTACGTGAGGAGACTTTCTTGCTATAAGACGGTTGATATTTTCTTCATTATGAGCTAGAACTATTTTCGACCTTGGCATCTTATTTTTAAAATTACGTCATTGATGATCTGATTACTACAACGTTTTTACAAAATATTCGTTCCCGTGAAAATTAAGATTTGTTTAACTTACAGATGTCATCAAGGTCTCTTCTCAGGATATAAGCCATCTGTCTGTCAGGCTTTAAAGTCGACAAGATAACAGGTCAATGTATTCATGTGAATTTAAGATTGTTGCAATTCTAAAGTACAATGGGTAAATCAATCTTATCTTTGATGTGCCACATGGGCATCCCTATAAAGTAAGACAGCCCATGCGTGACCCATGGCATTAGAAAATTTTATGCATTTCATTGGATGTTTTCTATCACAATCCAGGCAAGCTATAGTAACCTATATAAATCTACGTGTCTGAAGACGAGTTTGTATAAAACATTTTATTTGATTTTAATTTCTGAAAATTAAACTAAACTCTAGCACAGACCTTTTACGAACGTCGGGCTGGGACTTTATTATTTGTGTGAATTCGGGATTAACACGTATTAAACTCTGGAATATATGATTAACTTTTCGGGATTCGCTGAACAAATGCTTCAGCAAACACTGTTGAGGAAAAAAAATCAAAAAAAATCATTCTGTATCATAATTTTAATTCGTTTAATATTTGCAACTCTTAAAAAATTTCAAAACCACCTGATTTTTTTTTTTTTTTTTTTTTGTATTTCTTCATGTTGAATAACTTTAAAAAATGGGGATGTACACGACTTCCCAAATTTGATCTAAAATTCAACTACGTTACTCAACACTTTTAATACTGGAACAATACGAGATATCAATATATTTTTTTTCATTAAATTCGAATATTGGGAGCTATCTGAAGTCAGTTCATAGGACCTCAGTTTTAATATAGGCGTGGCCATCCATTACTTTTCTCCAATCAACTGTCCTTTATAATAAAGATTGGCGTGCAATTGTGTCTGTATCAATTTAGATAAATATATTCATATTTCTGGACGTACATATGTCGGGGTTGAGGCTATTTAATTCGATAGTAGTAGATGAAAAAAAAAGATTTTCTGGTTGTATCTATATATAACTGCATGCTGGGTATCACATAATTATTACTGTTTCGCAAATTATAATTAGATATTGGACCAAAAAAGAGGCATTAAATCGTAGAGGCAGTCCCACTATGTGAAGATTAAAACATATTGAGCTTTCTTGACTTTCTTCTGTCCACTAGCAAATGTCGGCCTGTGTCACTGAAAATATATAACTTCCCGACTAGCAAACACGGGCGACCCAGTGACTAATTATCCTGCTTCCGACTTAACGTCATGTTCTAAATTGTCGGAATCTTGTCGCGTACAACTATCCCATAACTCACATGCATATTCCATAATTGGTCTTATAAGTGTTTATACGAGTAAGGTAATTTCTAGTCAGTGCATATTTCAATTTTTTAAGAAATTTGATCTTGTGCTTGCACAATTCAAAACGTTTTCTATATGTGAATATAATTTACCATTGGAATCAAATTTAAAGTAATCCCTAAGTGTTTAAGACAGAAGACAATTCTTCTACTTGATTTTGAAGTTCTATTTTAATATCATCTGGGAAAAATTACAGGAGAATAGCATATTTAGCATTTGTCTTGTTAGGATAAAATCAATAAGCCAATCTTTAGACCATTTGTTCTAAATCGCTATTTAAGACATCCTCTATTGTGTAAGGATTATTACTTAAATTAGAAAGGATTTTCATTAGCACACAATCGAGTTAGACTTATTAAATTACCAGCTATGTACATGTAATATATATGAATAAGGAATAGTAGGGGACCTAATACAGTGCCTTGTAGAACTCCTGCATTAGTATTCTCAAAAGGCGAATATGAACTTGAAACACAAACGCTATCTTGTCTATTTGAAATATAACTAATTAAGTGATTAAATACATTTTAAATACACTTTTTCAAATACTTTGATCACTGCTGATAATAATGAGATTGGCCTATAATTGGAAATCAGTGATTTGTCTCGGTTTTAAAATATATATATATATATAATTATGCTCAAAATCAACACATGTTAAAGATTTTGTGAAAATACGATGGTTATATGCATTTTATTTTTACATAAAGCACAAATTACTTTACATACATTGTCAGATCAAAATATATTAAATACCCCAGTCCAGAGATACTGTGTATATTCGACTGAATATTACCATCTTGTTTTCGCGAAGAAAAATAAAAATTTTAATTATATATATATATATATATATATATATATATAACATTCTGTTGAAATATCATGTTAAAGGTAAACTGATAAGCATAACATCCTCGCAAATTCTTGTTGAGATCCAGGGACATAGATGTCGGCATGAATAAGAATACACTAAATTCTTAAACAATATATTGTAAAATGGACACCAAGCACATTTTGATAGTGTACTAATAGGTTTTCTTGTGTATTTTCTATGTTCTGGAAACTTCAACATCCCTTCAAAAATACTTAAATTAAAGTCCTAAGTTTTATAAATTAAATGTTTTTTTTTTTAATATTATCTGCGAGGCTGCATGCACATTGCACCTATTGTTTTCGTATATTTCTTTTTCCGCCATGCATAAGTTTAATGTTTATATATACAGTCCGCCAAAAGTTAAGCATCACCTAAATATAACTGGCAAAATTTTTTTAACTATTGCAAAAAAATATTAATGTTTGGTGTTATGAGTTGCCTTTAACATACACAAAGAAAATTCATTACGACCAAAAAGATTGAACTCCGATAAACCCGTCAAGCAACTTTTTATTAAAGGTCATCTGCACTTTTATAAATACACTGTTTCGATACCTTTAAATCATCTTCCTATTCTCCCGCGTACAGATGAAAATTGACCGTCATCAAGTCATTGTGTAATATGGCAAGGCGTAAGTTATTTGTGGCTGAACTTTGGCAAGCAATTGGCATGTCAAATGCCGGTAGGAGCACTAGGAGCATAGTTCTATAACCATTTCAATGTTAATCACACCTGTCATTGTCAGACTTTTACAACGTCATGTTGACACAGGAACTGTAAATGATAGACCAAGGTCCGGAAGACACCGTTTAACTACCCGTCGTGATGACAGACTGCTTATATTCGTCGTGCTAAAGCCAACCCATTTACTCCTGCCCGCAGCGTAGACACCACTGGCCTCCAGGTGGTCGTGTTAGTGTTCGAACATTGGTCCGTCGACTTCATTGAGGCAACCTAAGAGCACGTCGTGTTTTCAAGAGACCTGCACTAACAGCCAGGCACCGTATAATCAGGTTTCAATGAGCTAATAACCATCGACGCTGGAACACGAGAATCTGGCAAAAAAATCATTGGTCAGATGAGAGTCGGTTTCTGTTACGACTAGTAGACGGCAGAATACGAGTTTGGCGGGAAAATAAAATCTGCCTATGACCAAAACAGCATTTGACCAACGACTGCATTCGGTGCTGGTGGTGTTATTGTATGGGGTTGCTTCTCATAACGTTGTAAGCTGGGTATGCATATTCTGCAGGGTAACATGAACGGACCGACATACAAGGATTTGGTGCTTAGAAACATTGTAGTCCCTCATTTTGATAATCACCCACTTGAGTCAAGACCCTTGTACATGGACGACAACGCTAGACCACACAGGACAAGGATTGTAACCGAGTACAAACAGCAAGAAGCCATTGACACTATCTTTTGGCCTTCCATGTCTCCAGACATGAACCCTATCGAACATGTCTGGGATGCCATTGGCAGATATCTCAATCGCAAGAGTGGCAATTGTTGATGAATGGAATAGATTTCCTCAACTAAAGTTCAGAAGGCTTGTACAGAGTATGAGACGCCGAGTTATGGAACTGTACCGGAAGAGAGGTGGTTACACATCCTATTGACTCAAATATTGACATTAAATTTGCCGAACATACCAAAGATTATTTGTAGAGAATTTTAATAATTTTAATGATATTGGGTGATTAATTGTTGCAAAAATAAATTCACAGTGAAACTTAAATTCGGTTTCTGATTTGTGTAATTTGCACTATTTCTATGAACGCAAAATTTAAATGCATAGAACCTGCATAAGTAACCAAACTTAAATTATGGTTTGTTTATGGTATATGTTAGCAAAATTGCTACTTAAATATTTTCTCTTTTCGAAGAAAACTGATTTTTAAAATGGAAAAATTTCGATAAACTGATTTTTTAAAATGGAAAAATTTCGATGCAATAAAAATAGGTGGTGCTTAACTTTTGGCGGACTGTATATATATATTTAATGTATTTCATAGATCGATTTATAAACTTTATGCTAAATATAATTAACCGACACGGAGCGATAGCACGGAAACTGAAAATGCTTCGGAAAGAGGATTGTTTGCAATTCATTTTGAAAAAAAACTGTGAATTATTTTGATATCCTAATGATAATGTTTCTTTTGACAGCATATATTTTGTTGATTGTTCAATATATTTATATGGTATCCGGCATTTATATACATACATGTATAATAATTATCCCTTGGATATATTTTAGTTGATTGATTGTTGGTTGTTTAATGTCCAGTGTAAACTATTTCATACATTTCTATGAAGAAAGAGTTTTCATTCAAGGAAGATTTAAGGATTTTTGTGCAAAATGGAATTTAAAGTATTAACTCCGTGTTTCAAAGTCAAACAAGATAATTATTATTTTCTTCATATTTCTTAAAAGAATTATTTTTAACCATATAATTCAAATCTGGTTTGGATTTGTTTTGTGCTCAATGGAATTTACCACGACAAATAAAATTTTATTTACAATTTTGGGATCAAATGTGATGAGGTTTATTTTTAGGTATGTGCCAAACAGGAAACAATTAACTGGTAAGTTGGAGACAATTCAGACTTCGTTTAGATGAGACACGTCTTCAAAATTAATACACAGTTTAAATTTTGGGAGTTAAAAATTGAAAAGTGAAACTTTTTTTTAATGTGTACTTTGCACTTAAAATTTATATACAAACGTCTTCTATTACTCTTCCCGTCGGAGCAAATTCTTCATGGAAATCTATATGCAATAACCCTTTCAAACATGGTTTGTTTTAAACCGATTTAAACGTACATTAAACGGAACTTAAACTGTAGGAGATCACGATGGGTTTAACGGCAATAAGACAGCAATCAAACAACAAAAAAAACACATAAGGACATCTAGTGGCCAACATATATAGTGTTCACCAATAGAAAGGTATATACAACATGCCAATTTCTAATTCATCCCGAATTTCTGTATCATTGTGAATAGATTTATCCAGAAAAATATAATACATATAAATAAATTTGGTGTATTAACTGTCTTCTGATTGGTTAAAAGTATTACCTTTATTTTCAATGTTGTCAATTTTTATGGCGCATGCCCACTCTGACGTTGTATATTCATACGCCAACATGTGTGTACGTTGTTATTGTTAATATAAATAATATAAAAGTTCTTTGAGCCTTATTTTGATAGAAATTTATTTATAATGAATGGCAATAATTTATTTTGAATTTATTGAACCATAAAATTAATTTTGACTCTTCACATTTTACATAATCCGCAAGAATCCACGATACGGGCAACCTTGATCTGCTGATCAATATTAGCACATGGACTTAACGGGAATATGCAAAACAGCAACTTTGTCATTTTAAAATCTACTCACTTGTCAAAGTTTGAATGAAGAGCGTCAAAGTAAGGTTACTAGTGGGGTTTCATTTAAAAAAACAACATTTTTTCTTATTAATCATGGTTTGATATTGTCAATAAAATGATATCCGTTCGTTTTCATTTTATATTCAATGTAAACAAATATAGGACTTAGCATCGGTGTAAGTTAGTTATACACTTCGGGATACGGCGTGTCTGGATAAGAAACGCCGGAGTGTATAACTATTACTTATACTTTAATGTTCATGACTTACGAGTATTTTTCTCGTTAGATTTCTTGTGAAATTGATCGATGAGCGGCATTTACAAATACCATAAAAAGAATATGGCGTTAACGTCAGTGGACAAGCAACCCAACGAGAAAAATAGAATTTAAGAGGCATCTATAACTAGTTTTGAGTTGGAGAAATCATTCAATCATGCCATGTGATTCTTTTTAGGTTTGTGCGTTTTCGATTTATGAAGAAGTCAGTTTTAGAAAAAATTAAGTGATTGACGCCAAAAGGAATACAAGATGTATGAAATAAAGTTATAACATAAGTTTACAACTACGTACCTAGGTGCATTTAATAAAGTAACATTGAACTTATTATATTATTATCATTTTTAATTGTCATTTTATTTCTATGTATATTTAATGTTACCCGATATGGAGTACTCTAAAAGATAAAATTCACTTGAATGAGTATTTCTGGTGTATATGCATATTTCACATGTACAATATACGGAAATGACACGGCTGGGTATTGTAAAGTTACTGAAGGAAGATCACTGTCAAATTGATATCCCCGGGCGAAGAAATTACCGGTTTGTCAGAACGGTTAGGTGTAATTTGTGCCAACTATCATATTGAAAAGGTTTGAATCGCGCCCATCTCTTCTTTTCTTATAAGCGAATTGCGCCAATAAATGGAACTTAATTGTGCCATATTTACCTCTCAATGATTAACCTATTTACATGTCACATTAGAATGCTCACTTGAAAGGATGTCTGATTTTTTTTAAAGGTAGAGTCTGATAGAGGGCGTGAAACCTGTCGTGGTTGTGAAGATTATAAAGTCCGCCAGGCTTTTATAGAGCAAAATGGAGAAATTAGATGGCAAAATAATGCGCTGTTAAATCATGCTTTGCAAGGCTATTTTCAGATGACTCGTGCACAATCAGTTTGAATGGTGAATAAGATCACATACACGAATTAAGAATTAAGCATTCAGAAACTGGCCCCGTAAATAGGAGGAGGAGTCCAGTTATTAAGTAAATATCAAATTAAAAGTATATAAGTCTATAACATTTGCGCAATTATATGCTTGTTTTATTGGCGCAATAAATGCTGCAGTTTTCAAAATATAGTGACGTAAAGAAGAATTGGCGTAATTAAGTTGTGGCGCAAATTAATTATTTTTCAGCACAAATGGATATCGGCCTTTAAAACACCGTTTGTACACTAACAAATGTGTATTTATCTTTTACGCTGTCTATTAAAAACAATGTTATTTCAACTGATCGGGCGGAGCTTACTTTTAATTTGCATAAGGACAGTCTATTTGAAGATGTGTGTGATAAGGATGATTGCCATTATAATTATTATTTATTTCTAATCACCTATCAGTGTCATCAAACGAATTTACAAAAGAATCAGTGTATGAGATGGGACGAATAGAATAATTTAAAATAAAACGTATTTATATGTGCTATAGCTAAGCATTTTGAAGTATCGGCTATTGTATTATTCCAATTAAAAATAACTAATAGTGAGAATAATATTAATATTTGTTACATTTAATATTTAATATACATATAAAAGTAAAAGTAAAATCTTGAAGGAAAATTCTTATTGCTGTTCAATAAAGGAAGTCAATTAGGTCTAAGTACCAATTTCAAGTTATCCGACTGCCCCGACCCCCACCCCCACCCCTAACAAAAAAATTCACTCGGAATAAAAAGAAGAAATAAAGTATCAAAACGTTTTATAGAAATACGACAAATGCATATTTTGCAACTGCCGCCGTCTTAGTTATACTTTCATATCCACAATTTCCAAACTGTGGCAATTATTACATGTTTTAAACTCTGTTTTATAATAAAATCAATTCACATAAGTTTACCTTTTTTAACCGGATCAATGACCATAACTGGACACTTCATTGATGAGTTTATCCCAAAACACCTGTCTTTAGATGGATTGGTCTATGATAAGCGAACCAGTTAAACCCCGCCCAGTCAAGTGAAATAAATCTAGTAAAATAGCATGAGATTAAAAGTTTTGGCAATTTGTGTAAGATTTTAATTTTAGAAAGTAACGAGCAAGTAAGAAGATCGTCAAAAACCTCAAGTGAATCGGAAAATGAGCTATGCACGATAAAAGGAAATAGTTTGATGCGTCGATATGAAATTTTACAGATGAATGTAATATTTGTAAAACTGCATTAAGTCTTTCAATAACAACCGTTTGTAGAACTGATTATTTTGATCCTTCAAATATGTGTAAAATAATTAATATTTATATTATTTAGTAACTTTCATATATACAATTGCAGTATGTTTATAAATACTGTAGATTTGTATTTGATCATTGATTGCATGCATAACGTCCAGTGACAAATATTGTATGTATTCGTACAAAGAACAAATCAACAACTTTCAAAATACAATTGATTGGTTATTTCAGGTGATTCGATGTTTATGATTTGCGTTAAAGTTTGTGAAACTTGGACATAAGCTTACCTCTAAAATAAAGAAATATAAAAAAGGAGTTATTTTTTTCATTCTGTATGTTACTCATACATGGACTTAAGCACTTTTTACAGTCAAAATAACAGTTTTAAAACCGACATCAGTAATCACAAGTGACGCTGGTTCGATAAAAGTCTTCACGAGTTTTTATATGTTCCTGGCAATCTTCGGTTTATATCAGACTCTGACATTAAGGGGAACAAATACCATGGATGTCTTGTCTTTTCTAAATTATGACACTTAAATCTTTGTTTTGTAAGAGTTACAAACTACATAGGTTTTTCGTCTTCGTCATTTAGATATAAAACGTGTATCTCATATAAAGCCTCATACGATAGATGAAACGCTAAACGATATCACATACCATACGGTAAACGAATCGCTAAACGCTAAACCATACCATGTACCATACGACAAATAAAACGCTTAACGATACCATGAACCATACGATATACAAAACTCTAAACAATGACATTTATCATACGATGAACGAACGATGAACGAACGCTGACCGAACGTTGTACGAACGCTATACGAATGATGTACGAACGATGCCCGAACGCTATACGAACGATTCCCGAACGCTGTACGTACGATTCCCGAATGAAAAAAGTGTTAACTTTTACGTTACAGGTACTGTATATACTCATATAAAAATAAGAAGATGTGGTACCAATGCCAATGAGACAACTCTCCAAAAGGAGACCAAATGACATAGAAGTTTAAAAATATAGGTCTTAAACAATGAGCAAAACCCATACCACATAGTCAGCTATAAAAGGCCCCGAAATGACAAATGTAAAACAATTCAAACGAGAAAACTAACAACTTGATTTATGTACAAAATAATGAACGAAAATTAAAACAAATATGATAAACAGCAAAAAACGACAAAAAATGAATTACAGGTTCCTGACTTGGGACAGGCACATCATAATGTGACGGGTTAAACTAGTTTAAAGTCGCCAACTCTCCCCATTAACTGGGACTGTGGTGTAACAGCACAACACATGAACAACTATGCAAAACAATAAACGAATAACAAATATGAGAAACAGCAAAAACACGACAGACAACTACTCAATTACGTTCTACTGACTTGCAAAAGGCACATCTACAATGTGGCGGGGTTAAACTAGTTTGAAGGCGACAACCCTCCCCCTAAACTGGGACAGTAGTGTAACTGTTCAACATAAGAACAAACTAGTCCACTGATCAAGATGAATTATAGGGTTCTATGCATCATGAACTTGTCCAGTATCATGGGAATGTTGAGGTACTCCTGAACTATTGAACTAGTCTATAAACCAAGATGATTTCAAGGGTTGATTATTTCCTGAATTATTCTACTGATCAAGATGATATGAAATATTGCTTTTATGTTTGACTTAACTCATCAAAATGAATGAAGGGGTTGAGTACATCTCAATACAATCCGCTTATCAAGATGATTCGAAGATTTTGGTGCGTTCCATGTATATCCTGAATTAGTTCAGTGATTAAGATATAATGACACCATCACGGATTGGTTGATCTATACGATGTGGCTGTGTCTAAACTAACTAACGAAATTTTTACCACGTCTTAGATTGTGGTTTACTATCTAGTCGTCTGTCTATTAAGTACCGAACGTGACCTGTTCCCGAATTTGACTGTTTTACCGAGTGTGAATTCGCATTGCTATACGACGTGTCTCGGTATTTATACATCCAACATTCATGTATTTAGTTATGACGTTTCTTTTGTAAGTACAATTGGATAGTGTGTTATGTCTTATCGTTTGTGGTTTGAATTCTGTATTTTCGGTACATTTCACATATGTCTTATTTGTCAGTAAAGTCAAGTTCATTTCCATTTTTCATGTTAGAACAAATAATCATGACGTCGTCACAGCATTAATTTTGAATAGACTTTCAAGACCGTCAAAATCGTGATATTTATTTTGACTAGAATTTTGAAAAAAATTGTGAAGTTTTGGATTTCGTTCCATATAATTGAATGAATTTCAAAATTATGTATAAGTCATAAAAATACGTCACTTTTTGTGGCGTTGATCCATTTATGTGACGTGCATTTTGTGGTGTCCTGTGCTGTTATTAATGGGAGATGTCCATTGTTATTATGTGGTTTAAATGTTGTAATGAACTATTATATTATTTATTTATGTATTTCTCTGTGCTGAGTGTTATTGTGTTTGTTTGTACTGTATTCTTGTCACGTAGCGATATTTTTAAACATTGCCGTATCAGCGGGAGGTTTGGCTAGTCATAAAACCAGGTTCAACCCACCATTTTTTCTTAAAATGTCCTGTACCAAGTCAGGAATATGGCAGTTGTTATCAAATAGTCCGTCTCTATGTATGTTGGCGTTTGTTTTTGTTGCAGTTCAATGTTTCTGTTGTTCCGTTGTTTTCCTTTTATAGTTGATGTGTTTCCCTCGGTTTTATTTTGTAACCCGGATTTGTTTTCTCTTAATCGATTTATGACTTTTGAACAGTGCTATACTACTGTTGCCATTATTTATGGTTATGTACATCCTGAACTTGTCCTACGGACAATACGATTCGATTGGTTGTGTAACTCACGAGCTTATCAATTTAACAGAATGAATTATGTGGTTGAATAAATCATAAAATAGTCTACTCATAAAGATGACTGGAAGTGTTGAAATACTTACCTGATTACTCCCCGGAAAATTATGATTCACAGAGTTAAATATATCCTGAAAAACGTCCACCAACCAAAATTATTAGAAATGTTGAATAAATATTGAACTAGTTTGCTGATCAAGATAAATACAAGAGTTGATTAAATCTTCAATTACTGTGGATTATTCATTATTCGTTAGATACCAATGTTTGCTGATTTTGTTGTGGGTATAGGTTAACTATGATTGTAAATATTCAATGAAGTACACATTTTCTATTGGACCTTTTGAAGAAAAAAAAAAATCAAATGTTAACGAAAAAACATTTTTTCCTCAATCCACAAAAGTTGGTATCCATGTAAATAAATGAAATCACAGTAGTCCACTGATAAAGACGATAAATAGGATTGCGAATATCCGGATTAAAATGTAATCTTAGGTTGGTACAACTTGAATTAGGCCCTGATCAGGATGGAATAAAGTTTTGACTTAGCCCACCGATCAAAATGATCGAAAAGATTCAAATCATCTTGAACGAGTTATTTAGTCCATTAATCAAACTGATTAGAACGGTTGTGCTTATCCTAAATGAGTCCACTTATCAAGGTTGGAAGTGTCGATTATTTGTTGACCTAATCAACTTATTAAGTTGATTTGAAGGATTGGACAAATCTTCAAGCAGTCAACTGATCAAGACGATTATAATGTCTGAATACATCCTAAACTAGTAAACTAGTCCATTGATCAAGATGATTGGAAGATTCGAGGTTATCATGAGCTAGCCCACTGATCAAGGACATTAGAAGGTTTGTGTACATCTTTTACTAATCTTCTGATCAAGGTAGGTAGAAAGGTTGAGTAGATCCTGAACTAGTGAAATAGCATATTAATCAATATGACTGGAGTGGTTTATAAGATCATTAACTTGTACATTGATCAAGATGATTAAAATGGTTGAGTGGACTTTAAAGAAAGTCCAATTGTCAAGGTAATTAGAAAATTAGGAAAAACCGACAACCCAATGGGAAACATGAAAAACGACAAAAAGACATCAATCAGTTTACAAAAAACTCCATATATGCAGCTATATAAATACCACCTGGATCGGCATATGGTGACGTGTCTGGTTCGTCGGGGTGAACTTCTGACAGTAGGACGGTGACTGTCTTCGGAATAGCGAAGGAAGACTTAACTTATTTATCTCCGAGAATGTCCTCGTTTAAAGCATGTCAGACAACGATAGACTGTGTTGAAATATCATTACATTAGATTGTATCAATTATGACAAAAGTTTTATTTTCTTTATGTTAATAGAATATGATTCATTTAAATTATTCTGGGTGTTACTTCAAAATTTGTAAAATGAGTATTGGCATTGGTGATATCGTAGAGGTACGTGTTTTACAGAGTAAACATCATGGGTCTGTAACAATTTCGTGTTTTGTGTGTACAAATCAAATTGTCGTCATCAGCGTACACTGTGAACCTTTAAACGAAAATTGAGATGAAGACAATAATAATAAAATATAACCTAAACACATTGGAAATGAATGATAAACGTACTCTTTGTAAAACATTAATAACACAACATTTGTATTGAAATGTCAATATCATTTAAGATATAAATAACAACAGATGCGACCTCTATGGTCGATTCCCCTGCTGGTGGACTGTTCGTTCCTAAGGGTATCAGCAGCCCAGTAGTGGCACGAAATACAGATATTGTATGATTAAAATTTGCTGCTATAAATTTGGAAATCGTTTTACTGTGACTTGACTATAGGTGTTGCTATTTACCTTTACCTATTGTTTAACCAGATTGTAAAATTGACAATACAATTGCGACATTTAAATTGACCAGTTGGTATTGTTAGAATTGAGTCTACCTTGATGCTACCTGTATATTTTTTTTTCTTCAACAAACCCAACCTTACAGCATGCTTTTTTGAAGTTTTTCTTCACCTAGGGTTATTCTATTATAAATTTGAAAGGGGAGAAAATATTATTGGTTTTCATTGTTTTAAATCCCTAATATAGATGATTAATTTAATTTTGACTCAAAAATCTAAATCAGTACAAGATTTTCTTAACTGCATGTTAACATGTATGAAAATTAAAACTGTGTTTACATAATAAATGAATCTTTAAATTTTTAACCCTTATACGGTACATAATATTGTCCAGTTGTCAGTGAAACAAGAAATAACTTTTCAGGTGTTTTCAGTTTCAGTTTTCAGATGGAAATGTTAATATGCATTTCTTCATCTATCCCTTCAAACTTTTCATTTTGGAGTATTATTGCTGTGTTTGAATTCTATTGGAATCAATGTGCATAAAATATTGGGATATATTTTATTTAAATTCACTTCCTAGGTGCCATTTAATTTTACTTCTTAAACTGTGACTTGTTTTTTTCAAATAAAATTGAAAATAGAAATCGGGAATATGTCAAAGAGACAACAACCCGACCAAAGAGCAGACAACAGCTGAAAGCCACCAATGGGTCTTCAACGCAGCGAGAAAATCCCGCACCCGGAGGTGGTCCTCAGCTGGCCCCTAAATAAAATTGTGTACTAGTTCAATGAAAATGAACGTCACACTAAACTCCAAAACATATTAATGAACTAAAATTAAAAAACATACAAGACTAACAAAGGCCAAAGGCTCCTGACTTGGGACAGGCGCAAAAATGCGGCGGGGTTAAACATGTTTTATGAGAGATCTCAACCCTCCCCCTATACCTCTAGCCAATGTAGAATAAAGAAAGAATGGATTTTACATGAATGTATCACGGAGGAAATAATTCATTCAAAATGTTTTGTGTTGCTTTCATATAATAATGTATATGTAAAATTCAAAATTATTTTGGAGTTCTAGTATACCTTTCAGTGTTTTTCTTTGAAATCTATAAGGATTTTTGTGCAAAAAATACTGTGTTCACTCATGGAAATTCCCATTTTTAAGATGGGATTTAGTTAATCTAAAAGGTAAAAACATTTCAAAACTGGAATACATGTAGGAGAAATAAGTTTATCCAACATGTTTCTTTGGCTTTAAATGTGATTTTGAAAATAATCACCATAAAATTGTGGATCTAATATGAAGATGATTCACCTGGCAGAGTTGAATTGGATAAATATCATAGAAATGAAATAAAATGTGAATACAGTGGATATAGTCAAATCTAGTGGTAAAGTGAAAAATAAAAGAAAAATATTCGAAAAAATTCATCACGTCAGGATACAATTTTGAATGTGATATTGGAAATAATCATTTTAAAATTCTGGATTTAATATTGTTTAATTGGGCCATCATGGCTATATCATGGAAAATGAAATAAAACTGAATTCAATGGATATAGTAATATCAAGTGAAATAGTGAAAATATCAATAAAATATTCCAAAACATTTGTAAGGTGAGAATAGTTATTTTAAATGTGATATTGGAAATAATGAAAATTTAAAAGTCTGGATCTATTATAAAGACTCTGCACCTGTTTATTTATATATATCATGGAAAATTAAAAAGAATATTGTGGATATAGAAAACTATCTAGTGATATAGTGAAAATGTAAGAAAATATTCCAAAAGTTAATAAAATAAGGAAATATTTTAAATTATTTCAAATACTGAAACTGGAATACTGGATTGGATATTAAATATCGGGGTCAATAAATGAATAAAATTGTTCATTCATAACTATCATTTTTATATTTCGCTATGCATAAACACTTTGTACAAGGCTCATGTCAATGAGTGTTGAACAAATATCTAAATGAAGTAATGCACTGGTGCTTTTTTATCCTAGTAAATCCTAGAAACTATAAAATAATTAAGATTTTTACAAGAGTAAAAGCAAAATACTTTGATTTATCTCCCATTAGAAAAAGCCAAAGAGAAAAAAGAGGTATTTTCAACATTATAAAAGAAATCCATGCACTCATACTATTTGGCTATGCAAACATTAAAAGGCATTCTAATGCAATAATTATGCATCAATGGGTCTGATGACAATCAGCGTAAAATTCTCTATCACAGTCAAAACAAACATTTACATTCTTGTTCTGGCTTGCTCACTCCTAAAATTTGAAATTACAGTAAAAAAAAATCTAATCTGTATTTTTCCTTTTTAATGTTGTGTTTTTTTGGCAATTGTATGGCCAATTACTTCAAGTAATATATCAAATTGTATAACGGTACTTGTTTTTAGGATTCTCTAAGGAAAAACATATGGAAATAATTTTTTTTTTAAATCAGCAGCTTTTTTTTAGCTATTATTGGAACATGAAATAAGTTGGCATCTTGTGGTCATGCTCTAGCTTTATTCATACCATATTTACTATTCAAACTGCATGTTATGTTATTTATCAAAGATAAAAATTGAAAAGATCTATCCAAGTTACACGGCAACAGTAACAATTGAACATATGAAGTGATGGGACAGAATCCAGGTAGACTCTAAATGCATGAGTGATCATCTATTCATCAACTCTAACAATGCCAACTCGTCAACTTAAATGTCCCAATTGTATTGTCAATTTTACAATCTGGTTGAACAATAGGTAAAGGTAAACAGCAACATCTATAGTCAAGTCACAGTAAATACTAGTAAATTAACTCATTATAGATACCAGGATTCAAGGGTAAAATTTTGTATACCAGCCGGACATTTTGTCTACAAACGACTCACCAGTGACGCTAAAATCGAAAAAGTTAAAAAGGCCAAATAAAGTATGCAGTTGAACATTGATGACCAAAAATTCTGAAAATTTTGCCATATACAGTTAAGGTTATCTATTCCTGTGTTCAAAAATTCTTAGTATTTCGAAATATTAAGGTTTGTAAACAACAGTAGTGCTGACTACTGGGATGGTGATATCCCCGGGTAGGAATCCTTCAACAGCACTTTTTTTGGCATACAGTGCACCTGACTAAAGGTCCGCTGACATTGAGTATATAAGTATATAAGTTCCACTATATATTTATGCATCACTGAATACTCAGTGGGAAGGCTACTCAAGGCATTATTCTATGCCACGGAAAGGTTTTGATTTTGTATCGTATTATGACATATATTTTCATTATTCTGCAGTAAAAGAAAAAGAAAAAAAAAGTGAGAGAGCATATTGGGAACTCGGTAGTCCTTCTATTAAATGGTAACATAGGTAGATACTATTTCCAAATAAATTTTTTCACTTATTATAATTGTGGATGCTTTAGCTGTTTATTTTTAGTTTGATTTTGTCAGCGTCAGGAAATACCAATATCATAAAATACATATTTTTTGAAATTTTAGTATATCTATGATTTTTATTTATATTGATTACACTTGTGAACGTATTTTGATTGGCAATTTATTTTGAAGTGCTAAATATTATGGTACTATAACTTTAGGATCGAGCTCTTAACTGCATATGGCTATCAGACAAGGTTAAACTAAGAGATATTTCTTCGTACTTGTAGGGATATATATATTAATCTAAATTCGAAAATTTTGCCATATACAGTTAAGGTTATCTATTCCTGTGTTCAAAAATTCTTAGTATTTCGAAATATTAAGGTTTGTAAACAACAGAAGTGCTGACTACTGGGATGGTGATATCCTCGGTAGGAATCCTTCAACAGCACTTTTTGGTATACAGTACACCCGACTAATAGTCCGCTGACATTGAGTATATAAGTATATAAGTTCTACTATATATGTATGCATCACTGAATACTCAGTGGGAAGGCTACTCAGGGCAATATTCTATGCCACGGAAAGGTTTTTGATTTTGTTTCGTATTATGGCATATAGTTTTCATTATTCTGCAGTAAAAAAAGAAAAAAAGCCGGAGAGCATATTGGGAACTCGGTAGTCCTTCTATTAAATGGTAACATAGGTAGATACTATTTCCAAATAAATTTTTCACTTATTATAATTGCGGATGCTTTAGCTGTGTTATTTTTAGTTTGAACTTGTCAGTGTTAGGAAATATCAATATCATAAAATACTTTGCTCCTATAGTTTTTGAAACTTTAGTATATCTATGATGTTTTTTTTTTATATTGATTACACTTGTGAACGTATTTTGATTAGCAATATATTTTGAAGGCCTAAATATTATGGTACTATAACTTTAGGATCGAGCTCTTAACTGCATATGGCTATCAGAGAAGGTTAAACTAAGAGATATTTCTTCGTACTTGTAGGGATATATATATATTAATCTATTCCTCATATTTAGCAAACGGGATAAATTCTTACTTACAAATATAACTAATAAAATCGCGTGAGTTTTATTAAAGGTAGATACATGGGGGAAGCACAAGATTTTTTGTTTTTTTTTTTATGACCAAATAGAGAAAAAAAAACTGAAGAAATTATATTAGAAATTTTCATAATAGGGTTGACAGTAGGAATGTTGGTATTACTGTTATTTCAGTTAGCTTTTCATTCAACGTTATCATATAGGAACGTCGGGCTGTATAATACTGGTTGTCTTCTGTGTTGTACTTACATTTCAATACATTAGGACTAGGTTATCAAAGTATTGAATGACATAAAATCAACAATAAGTTCACTATACATTTCACATTGGTTTTTCATTTTTAAATGAATATAATTATAAAATATACATTACGACGTGTGCAACAGGCTAAGTTACTGTTAAAGGCAAGTTTGTATTTTTATCAGATGCAGTTTACATTGCAAATCATCAAGACAGGGACTTCATAGTGTTACGCCAGAAAATCGCCTTTCAATTGTAGACAACAAAAGACACAAATCAATAATAACATTTAACAAGATTTATAATACACAAGTTTACAAGAAGTATTACACAAAAAGAAATGTCAACTTAACTGTCAAAATATATGTACAATCTTTTATCTTTTCTTTATCCGGAAATCTTCTCGGAATCCATAGAATATTATATCCAATAAGTCACAATCTAGTTTGATGTAGTTTGTAAATAAAAGTGTCAATTCAACTGCTGAGAATGTTGATTTTTATCGATGTCTAAGTCTGTCTGTATGTCTGTGTCTAACTTTAGGGTCTGCATTTAAATACTCGTAAAGGAAAGTTCTAGATAACTGAAGATGTTTAAATTACGCATCTTTTGTTATGATCATTCTGGAATAGTTATTAAAGTGAAATAGAAAGTTTTAATCATTCCATGAGTATCAATGATTGTTTCAGTGAATTCTAAACTGCATAGTTGTAACACAATTTGTATTATTTTGTACACAATATAAAAAAATGTAAACATTCTTAAGCCACGCCAAATAAATTCAGCCAACTAAATAAATATGATAGTAACAATATCATAACAATAGGCAAAATAATTGTCTGGTTATAACTGTTTGCAATACACTGTATTATATGTTGTATCAACATAACATAATATGCAAGCCATTGGCTAAAAACACAAAAGTAATGCATTTTCCTTGAATTAAAGGTCAAAGTCACAGAAACCTTTTTAAAATTTTCCGTTTATAAATTAGGAAATTATTTAGAAACTAAGGTTTCAACTCCCTCAGGCAAAGTTGGCCATAGATGGATTTGACTATTATTTTTAGGTCTGTTTTCTCAATATAATTCTTCAACTGTTTGACTTTTATACATCTTTGGCTGTCAAATGTTTGAGCGTTCCTGGTGAAGGTAAATCCAGAAAATCTCGTCGGATGCATGCAATCTATAAAGAGTTGCTTTAATTTTTTAAGGGACTTTCATTACCAATAATGCCTCTAACTGTTGTGCTCATAAACCAAATATATAGACTATCACACCAAAAACAAAACAAAAAGAATTTAAAGACAGACTTCAAAGCAGGAAAGGTCAAGTAATAGCACCAATTTGAAAAACAAAATAATATTCATAGGTGTTTCATGGTTAAAAAAGGGTTTTGAATTGATTAAATAGGTCACAAATTTGAATAGTATATATTAGAAAAACAAAATCTAGTAAAAAAATGTTTCCTTCAGATTTTTATTAAGAATTTTAAATTACGTATTATGTGTTTCACGGCTGATTTAGTATCTTATCCGAGAGTCTTTTCTGAAAAGGATTTTAAAACCACAATATCACAGTATGCATTACGAGTTATATTTACAGAGTATGAACAATCTCTAAAAATTGTGTGTTCAATAAAATAAATAATTTTCAAAAATGTTCAATCCCTTATTCATTTATTGCTAATTTTGTAAGGAAAATATTAGGCCTTATGTATAAAAACTTGAATGTGGTATGATTTTAAATCCGTATGATGATTTTAAGGAAATATTAAAATTCCTTGCTGAAGTCGATGACCAACTGACAATGCCTAGCAAAAAACGAAAAACGACCAAAAGACAAACAACACTAAATTAATCACAACATAAAAAAAATAATTTTTGAATGGATGACTTCAACTTCAACATTCAAAGTTCGAACTCCTATTTTTCAGCAGTAACCACGCCGTCATATGTCGTTTACATATCTCAATTAATACTTTACACTCAAGGATGTTTTCACTACACGGACATCGCTTACAGGAGTGTGCTCCTTACACAAAAACTGGTCATACAAAGTTATGAGGAATAGCGATAGCAATTGAATCTACTGACACATGTATCTTAAGATCGCAAAACATGTTCACAAATTGTATCGGTCAATCTATTTGTGATGGTGACTGTAAATGTTTAACCAGAACATTTCCGCCAGCTATACACAATGCACAGATTAAACATTTTACTTAATACTTACATCAATTGAAGAAAGTATTTATTCAAACCATCTCATTAAAATTTGCATAATGCACAGAAAAAAAACCAGTTCCTGATAAAAAAAAATGTGGGACCAACTGATCAATATATCAGAATGAATTGACTTGTAAGATATACAAATGGAATTAATTTGACAAAAATATCATTCCTCATATATTTATGTTTGTAAAACCCAACCGATAACATCCCTCTGAATGTCAGTTAACTGTCGAGTATGATCCAGACTTAAGTAGGGAACGGTTTAGACTCTACAAAATGGTTAAGAACTGGAATAGTAAATGTAAAGGCCAGTTACAAGTCTAGACTGTTAATTATGGTTCAGACTATTTTCCCAGCTTAAACAAGGTATCTTGTGACTGTTGTTTATTACCCTGTCATCACAAATGTACAGAGCAGTAGGCAATGTTATAATGCTCCATCATCTATGACTCTGGTAACTAACTCTTACAACAACGTCTTTTTCAAATTGACGTATTTATTCACGTAATATAAATTGATAAGTTCCTCATATACCGATATTATAAAACAGTTTTATAACAACAAAAAGTACCTTATTAGATGTCAAATATTTCTCTAAATGAGAGATAAATTCAATTAATAGGATATAGAACATTTATCACTAATTATATAGAAATAAGAATATTAGCGAAACATTGCAAATACAAAAACAATGATCTAACGAAATTCTTTTATAACAATGACCGAGAAGTTCCGAAATCAAATATTGTTAAATTTATCAATGCGGCACAGTTGAATAATGTCGAGTTTAGATCAGATCAATTCATTATAGTTGCATACAAATGCTTAAAATTGAGAAAAGTCGAGTACAGATACTAATGTCCTTTTCAAACTATTACAGGTTTTTAGTGTTTGAGTTTATGTCCTTAAGAAAAAGCAGTTTCTTCCATGTTGGGATGTTATTTTTCTTTTTTATTCATCTAATACACTAAATACATCTGATAAAAAGTCAAAGCAGACACTTTTTCATTCAAACCTTTGGGCTAATGATGCTTCTACCGACTGATGTTGCCCTCCACCTAATCCCAATATAGTTACATGTATTGTAATACTTTATCTGATTCGTTAAAATAGTCCAAACGTAATCGTTAAACACAAATATTCCTATTACAATTTATTTTCTACAATTAACTGTTAAGTATCTGTATATATCTTTCCGACCATACATTTCACTTTAAAAGGAGATATCAACAAATATGTATTGTAAAATTGTTTTACTTGCGTATCATACATCAATGATAAGAAGAGGAAGTTTAGAGTGTGTTCGTCTATGTACAAGCCAGGTATGATTCATACGCGTTTTAACAACGGAAATGTACAAAATTTAAAGATTCAAGGGCATAACATCCATTGACATGGCCTCGATATTTCAACAATACAAAAATTAAATGGAGTTTGTTTATCGCTAATGATGTTTGTTTTTATTTCCACACATTCGCTTCCTCAACCCTGTGAAAATTTAATTCCAAAACTATTTGAAATGATTATCAGACTGTATTCCTCTTTTGATTCATTTTATTAGATATCATACTATTTGTTTACTATTTCATATAATGATGTACTTTGTACTTATGTAGTATGTGTTTACAACTAACAAACAATTACTAAGGGAATAGATTAAGTAAAATGAAAGTAAAAAGGATGCAATCTGTTTGAAAATTCCTGTCGGATATCTCATGATCTTTTTATACTTAGCATGCTAAGTGGAAAAAACAGAGATATTTAGAAAAAAGTCGTTAGGTTAAACAGTAAAAAAACCATACTCGTGTAGACCGAGTAATTAACACGACGAACGTTAAAAAGTTACTTTTACTTTAAATTGCATAAGGTATGACATTAACATTAGAGTGTATAGGGAAAACAATTCCAGAGTCAAATGCCTGTGTTGTTACTTATGTTTAATGACATAAAGTGAAATTTACTCACAATTTGTCCTTACCAAACACAATATGTCGCTTTTGGAAAATAACGTCAAGAAATATCTAAAAGATTTGTAGGACAAGTAGTTAACTATTTACTCATAGGTACTTAAACATTGATCTCTCCTTTTCTCTTCTTCTCTCTCTTTATGATTGTGTTTAAATTTGTGTTTAGTAAATAAACATTTCTTGTTCATTCAAAATGGTTTTGTTGTTGTTATTTAATGTGCTCTTGCTCTTACAACAATTTTTAATCTTTGAGAAATTATGCTCTTGAATCAGAATGTTTTCACCAATATTAGCTGTTTCCTTGTCCTTTTACTATAAATAAAGGCAACAGTAGTATACCGCTGTTCAATAGTCATAAATCGATTATAATAACTTAAATTGAAAAACAAAATATGTAAACAACAAGCAATGATTATCAATATAAAAGCAACAATAATACTAATATGACTGAAACTATCAATTGACTCCATTTATAAAAAATGCGCTTTAATCACAATGTTGACCAATATCGTATTTCTTCCCATTCTCTTGAAAACTATTATAGACATCATACGCTGTTAAAAGCAAAATACAGTAAAATATAAAAAATCATGGATGGATCCAGAGTCCGAGGTCAGAAGTAAGGTGATGGTTGAAAGATCGTGAAACGGAATAAGAGAAATGTTTTGGACGATTTCATGTCAAAGAATGAAATGTTTCTAATCAAATAGGGGAAGAGGGTGTACGTCCTCTACGCCAACAACTGAATCCGCCACTGAAAATGTATTGGTAATAAGAAGCTTAACCTGAGGCGTGGTAGTGTGTGGTAAAGTTCAATGAATGTAAAAATCCTTAAATCTCAAAAATATCTTATAATTGGTCCAGCGATTAAAAGCTTTAACATTACCACAAAATATCAATGTCTTGAAATTAGAGGTTCGAGTATGATTTATGTCAGTATTGTATTGCATTTTTGGGCAAGGTATCGTACACTTTGTCATAAAACAGCATTTAAAGGTAAATGTTAAACAAATCCCTGATACACATACACATATGATAATGAAAATATTGAAGCTTTGAATGAACAATTTCCAAAGGACGTAAAATCAAAATTATCTCTATTATAAACTCTAAATAATGGCATTCCTGAATCAAATGCATTCAATTCTAATTACATTCAAAGTTGTCCTTGTAATTCGACTTTGAATTACATGTGATTAATCAATGATTCGCAAAAAATTCGTTCCGTCTTTTACCATCTGAGGTCATATGATTTGGGATAAATTGATTAATGAAAAAATAACTAAATTTACACTATCCTAATGCTTTTGTCTTAAGGAGGCTATACACACTTTATATACGAAATTCCTGAAAACTTGATATTTTATCCATTAAAGTGAGTGGATCGAAATAATGAAATGAAATTAGGGGGTAACCGTTCATTTAAGCGTTTAATCGGCCACCGAAATAAGGAGTTTTTGCTGTTTTACAAAGGAATAATGGGGAAATTGTGTGTTTACATGCTTAGATTTTAATAACGGATACAATTTATATAAGATTTTGTTTAAATTTGTTTTACAACAAGCACAAGTATAGTTTTACATATTCAGTTAACAAAATATATTGGTCACCGTTGGTTTAGGAAAGATATTTCACATTCTTAATCCAATTATCCATTTTTGGCGGGAAAAGACTAATTAGGGAAAATATCACCTGCATTACCTTCATCCTAAAAAAAATTAAGAGAACTAAATTGCAGATTTCCATTTAACTTTCTATTCTGATAGAATTATAAGTAAAGTTCAGAAAAATCTTTTAAAAGAGATAAATCATTAAAAAGGTGAAACCATGGCAACAAATAAATTACTATTTTTCATAAATTCAACTTTTTCTCCCGTGTTTAGCCCAAACTATATGAAATGAAAACCCAATTTTGGTTTACAATACCCCGTAGTGATATGCAAGCCAACATTGAATTTTTGGTCATATGGTCAAATCGTTAGGTCAAAGGTCAAGGTCATGGCATTCATAAATTAATGTTAATTCATAAATTTTGAAGTGTTTTTTATGAGATCACTTGATTAGTAAATCAAAGTTTACAGATATACTTTAATACATGATGTAAAACAAGAAGCTGAGGTGGAACTGAATAATTATATAATCCAATTGTCAAAGTCACTATTGTTAAAATAATCAAACGTGGATTTTAGGAAACAGTCTAGATAATTTTAAATACTAAAGAATTAGAAGGAAAAGTACCAAACTTTTATAGATTATGACCTACTAGAAAAAATGCTCCTTATTAGATCTAATGTCAATAAGACATACAAACTAACAAGATGTACTAGTCTACTAGATGATTAGATAGATAAACAAAATTGATTTTCCTTTTCCTCCAAGTCTGATATGGGATTCCTCAAACATCAATTCCATCAAAAGATAAAATAGGTGCATAATGCATTTGGAATTATGATTTTCTGCAAACGTCATGACTTATGATACACTTTCTTAGTTTTTGTGAAAAAGATAAGGGTTTAGATTAATATGTAGTCTTGCCTGTCCCAAGTCAGGAGCCTGTAATTCAGTGATTGTCATTTGTTGTTGTATATCATATTTTTATTTTTTGTTTGTGTGTTTTGTACATAAATCAGGCTGTTAGTTTTCTTTTTCGAATTGCTTCACATTTGTCGTTTCGTTTTATAGCTTGCTATGGGGTATGGAGTTGGCTCATTGTTGAAGGCCATACGGTGACCTATAGTTGTTAACTTCTATGTCTTTTGGTCTCTGATAGAATGTTTTCAATAATTCAAGTACCATATATTTCAAGTACCTTGAATGGAAAAAAAGTTACAAATATCATACCACATGAGTATAAAATGGTCTTGGCCATGTATGATTGAAAATTTTTTTCTGGTCAATTTAGGCCACAACGCATATTTACCTTTCGCTTATTTCTATGCTAAAGTGTCGTGATACAAGAAGTAAAATATATGCTTATGCAATGTTTTTTTTCAATTTTTAGTGGAAAACTTGCATGTAATTTTTATCCCGATAGGCATATACATGTACATTGTATTCGGTCAACTTACTATCCTACCAAAGAAAGTAAAGGTAGTATTTGAAATTACACAGGTACATTTATCAACATAATTTACTGTTGAAAACTTTATAAATATCAAAAACACTATTTTTAGCATAAAAAAACATGTGTGCACTTAAAATTCTTGTACGAGGGAAGGGGGTAGGGGGAATGGACAGGTTTATGCATAACATGATTTGCAGGATAAAAAAACCTGCCGTACTGTGAAAAGTCATAAGTTTATATGGTTATATGAATGGAAAAAGCCTGTAAAGTTGGCCTGCTGCTAATCAAACCATGCTTTTCTACACTTTTTGATTGGTTAATTGTTTTTAGAATTCATGTAATCTGGATAAGTTATGTATCGGAACTTAAATATGCTCATAAATGAATACTTTTGTCACCTTTACTGCATGTTGTTATTTATATTTTAAGTAGATACAATGTACAAAGATTGGATTTTATTATGCCCCGTCAAAAATGTGGATTGATTATATAGATATACTCTTGTCAGTCCATACGTATGTGCATCCCTATCCAGTTAAGTTTTGCATTTGGTCCCATTTCTCAGAAACTTTTCGCTTTAAGAATTCGCATTTTCCTGGTGCTAATTTCAAATTTGCTTCTCTAATCTTGTCAAAAACTAACATAATGCTATTTATTAACCACAGACATCTTGTATACTAATAGTACAACACATTACTTGAGTCACTATGACCTAAGTGTCATTGATTAAGTCTGGCTTATAGGTTCATTTCACAGAAACCTATAGTGATATATCACAACTACAGTATTTTTTTATAGTACCATACAGTTCATCAACAATTTGATTACTGTGACCTACATTTAATGGCAGGACTACCTGTGTCCTATAGAAGCATGTCAATACAGAGAATTAGAGTGTTGTTTTCATTATACATGTATTTTAAAATTATACATTAATCTATCAAAAGAGAAAGTTATGTTGTGTACCATACTGTTTGCATTTGCTAATATAGTGACGCAAGGATCCTATATTATGCAGATACATTGTATGATGGCATTCAAATGTAGAAATAGGAAAAGATCACAAACTCTCACTTCCCATATGTTCACATGTTTATATTTACGTTCATTTAATATATGTAATTAAGAAATTATAATAGTATAAAATCTGTGAAATAACTTAAATAACCTTTAACATTTTGCCACTGTGATAATAATTATAAGAACTATTATTTAATCCCAACTGATTAAGCATAGCCAGATCTGAATTGATCTAAATTTTTAATTTTTGTCATGGAAAGTGTACTGTTCTAGCAAAACACATACTGGTATAACTTTTATACTACTAAAGAAAGAGACAGATTTCATTTAGCCGCAACTCCTCTGAAACCATACAAAGTCGGAAATATTTGTGATATGACGTATAAATATAGTGTTTTGTACTTCCTAAATTTGTGTTTGAAATAATCTTTTTACCACAGAAAACGCCAATTTTTGAGAAAATATCCAAATTCGGAGACCGTTATCGATCAGTGTCTTAATCGCTTTCGCGCATGCTCAGTCAACGTACTTCCCGACAACTCGGCCCACAGCCAACTCGCACCACTCAAACACTCCCACTAGTTATTATAACTTGCATCACTTTATCAAACTCGCACCATTCAAAAAAAAAAAAAAAAAGAAAAAAAAAGAAATATAACAAACTCGAAGAAATGTGTTTAATCATTGAATTGTTTTCTTCTTCTCTTAGTTAATTCCTCCTCTCTCGGAGCATCCGTGTCACACAGAGACAGAACGCGCACCACTCGAAAAAAAAATATTACAAACTCGCACCACTGAAGAAATGTTTTAAATCATCACAGGTTGTCTTCTTCTTCTCTGAGTTATTTCCTCCGTTCATGGAGCACCTGTATCACACAGAGACATATACATTTCATGTAGTCTTCAAGCCGCCGCACTCGCGCGGGTTTTTTTTCTAGTTATTAACTAAGTTATTTGACATAAGATTTTGCAAAGAGAACAAAATTTTAATCCAATAGTAAGTTATTTGCAATATATACATATAGTTTAATATGCAACTTCACCTGATCATTAAATATTTAACACAGCTTGATATGTGCCAAGTTTTACATGAATTTTCTACAGGGGCGGATCCAGAGTTTTTGAAAAAGGGGGAGGTGGGGTTTAACTCCCCGATAATTGAATATATGCAGCTGAGCAAAATTATTAGGTTTTTTTTTTTTTTTTTATATTTGGAAATCAAAGTTTTTTCCGTGAAACAGTGCATAACCAAAACATGTACATAAAATGTTTAAAGAGTTCATATTCCTTATACCTATTTCTTAGTTTTATTATGTTTAATCCAAGCGACATTACCCAGTAGTAGCAGTACAAACAGGAATAAGTGAGAAACATCTTGGAGGAAAACGAGTACGTGACAACATGAATCAGAGCAAAACGACTCATATTGAAATAAACTAGACTAACAACCAAGTAAATGAAAACAGAAACTGTCTGCAAAAGTAACTCCTGCCATTTTTCCCGGAAATCAAATAGTCATTGCTTATGGTGTCTGATGTAGACAACACACCTGCCAGGCTGGACTCTAAGGTCCGCAAATTAATGGTGATGTACATTTGTAGTCAACACACCTGGACCCTAAAGTCCGTCAATATTTTGTCAAAACATTTATGACAATACATTGAACCATGAGCTACATGTATTTTACTGTGCGTATTGCTGTATGTTGTCTTATTCCACATTGACTAGAGGTAAAGGGGAGGGTTAAGATCTCACAAAACATGTTTAACTACGCCGAATTTTTGCGCCCGTCCCAAGTCCGGAACCTCTGGCCTTTGTTAGTCTTGTATTTTTTTTTTTCAATTTTGATTCAATTATATGTTTCATAGTTTAGTGTGACGTCCATTTCTTCGCTGAACTAGTATACTTTTATAACAAAAAGTAAGTTTATATTCGTGTAATGTAACATGGTCTGCCTACTGTTCTTTTCCCTCAGACTCTCAACAGAAGAACTACTTCTGTGAGAGCTGATATTGGGTCTTTCCATATTCGGGGGGACCTAGCTGTGAACTATGCCTTTGATTGTGCATGGCATTGCTGCCGATGTAAAGGGAGGCCGTGCGTTGTTGCCGATGTAGAGACAGGCCGGGATCGACTGACACCTATAAGTTTCAAAATTCAAACCTTTGAATAAAATAAATAAAAACAAAATGAATACAAAACAGTTACAAACAATAATAAAGTAAAACAAATATTTCAATTATTTCCTAAAAGAAAACAATAGATATCTTGATAAAACTTCATTTATGAAAACTTTTAATTATTTATTTTAGTTTAACTTGTTTAAAAATATTTTACTTCAAATCTTAATAACTTTAAAATCATGACTTACCTATAAGTTTCAAAATTCAAACTTTGACGTCTCAAAGCAGAATTTCTACTTATATAGCTGTCATTTATTTGATGGTATGCCAACGTGGCTTTCTTTGTCAGCATAAGATTAGAAATTACCAAATATGGTTATTGTCCGAAATAAGGTCAAAATGTTGTATAAATAAATGTCCCATATAAAATAGAGAGGTTACTTTGACATTGGTGATAATAAATAATCTTTAAATGGCCAGAAATAGTTTACGTAACACATGGTTAAAATAGTTTAAACAAAATGTTTATCTTTCTTATTAACATAAAATTCAATTGATAACTGTAACGTCACCTATGTCCAAAATGTATGACGAATATCTGTTACAGTAATACATTATTGTTTAGGGGCTAGTTGGATCCTGCCTCCGGGTGAGGGATTTTCTCGCTGTGTTGAAGACCCATTGGTGGCCTTGGGCTGTTTTCTGCTATTTGGTCGGGTTGTTGTCTCTGACACATTCTCCGTTTCCATTCTCAATTTTATATAATTCATATTACAGACTCATAGTTATTACTGTTTTTTTTTCACGAACTTATCATTCCTAATTTCCTGTTAATTTTACGCTTTCAAATGATTTTATGGTCGTGAATCACTCTTGTGCTGGGATCGTTTGCCGACGATGTAAAATATCCGGCGAATAATCTTCAATAAATGAAGGATCGCTAGAAACTTAAAGAAGAAATACTTACATTACAGTATATTTCCTTTGTTTACAAAATATTACATTCATTATACGCATATTTCCTGGTCCTTTTCTAGGGTAAAACAAGTGTGAAACTGCTTCATAAGCTACTAAAATGAAGATCGCAATCTATTATTTTCGATCTGCGTTCCAGTATTCATGAAAAGCAGCCCACGTGTTTGATTATTATGAATTATCTAGTCTTTGTCTCCTATCACCGACAAGAACATGCCATTTTCCCCAAAACGGAAGTGCAATGAAAATTGCAATAATAAATTTTATAGAATTTTAAAAATTACAGTTTTCAATTACACTCTTTGGTAATATATTCAAATAAAAAAGATTATTTATAATGATCAAAATTAATTGTTATTCAATAACGACAATAGGTATGACTTACGATATCATTGCGCAACATCCAGCGCAGAAGGCGCAAAAAATTTAAACCCTCGTGCCCCCTTTTAAGAGCCAGTCTGCCATAAAACCATGCAAAATTTCAAATTTCGTCCAAATTGGAAGTTACAACTTGGCAACATTATATATATTTCCAAAATCTTTGGGTATTTAGGAGTTTTTTTTATTTTTTTTGTTAATTCGCACTATTTTCCATTAAACAGCCTTATTTGCATATTTGTGAATTATTTTTAAAAATTGCAACAACAAAAAAATCACCATATTTAGGTACATTTAAAGGTCTGGATATATCTTTAAATATAATATGATTTTATTATATTTTGCAAAGAACATCATTAAATAACAAAAAAATCGAATTTTGAGATTTTTACCTTTTGGCAGGTTGCCAGAAAGGTTCGTGCAACAGATGTATTAGACAACTTGCATATAATACATGTACTCAGTAGGAGTTTTCTCTCAAGCTCATATATTTTTTTTACTTTTATGGTTTTTAAAGGTGCATATCAGTTTTAAGACAAGTAAAAAATTTTTGCTTGGCAAATAATGGGAAGTTAGTAAAAAATGCTTTCAAAATATCTATAAAATGCAATAATTCTAATAGTTTTGTCCTTTGATATTTTAACTAAACTTGATTAAAGTAGATGAGAATTAGGCTAATATTGATTTATTTTATACAGAAAAATATTTCTGGCTAAATATCAGTTTGTTTCAAGTTATTCTGCACAATTTAACATCAAGTTACCCAAAGGTAGCCTCAATGTTATTTTTGTGGTTGGATTGTCTCCCTTCGTTGAAATCTTTCACTGGCAAGATGGCAGCTTCCAGTGATGGGAGAGCAGAAGTATCTATTCGATGCGATTTTCTCATCTTGGAGGTTGTTGCGGACAATCAAAACACTATTCTTCCAATCATTTAGATAATGTTTATCAATGTACAAAGGACACAACCACGCACCTTAAATCTCTTCACTGTACTGATGCCTCTTTGACTTTTCAATCTTCCAAGAAGTAGGGACGGTAAATCACATGGGAGATAACTCCGGTTGACATCGCGTTATATGTCCGGAACTTCTCGGTAATTTTCTTCAACTTTATTTTGAAAAGGGGGAATTCACTTCGTTGAAATGTGTAAAAAATACTGCATTTATATGTTCGGGATCTTTCAGATCTTTAGTATAAATCATTATGGAAAGCGTAAAAATCATCCTTGAGGACACAGTTTTGAAAGAAAAAAACTACATGCGATTGAAGCGTCAAATTTTTAAGATCATATATAAGGAACTGAAATACGCAATTGTAAGTATGAAATTATTCAAAATTATTCATTTTTCTGTTAAGACACTTTACTTTTTTATCATTTTATCCCCGTATATAGAATTAAAGTGATATATTTGAAACCTGGTAAAATCAGAAATAACTGCCTCGTTTTCGATTCAATATGGCAGCGCCCAGTTAAAAGGAATAACAAAATGTAAACAAAGCTTTTATAAAGGGAAACTTTGCCGCTGAGTAACTTATCAGGTGGTGAATGATAACAAATTGAAAAAAGAAAAAAAAGTAACATTATTTAACTGTCATATACCTCTTCAAATATTGTGATACTGACCGAATTGAAAAAAAAAAAATGGGAAAATTTACATGATAAAGTTTTCTGACTTTTCCATGCAATGATTCATAGTAAGTAGTATGAATGAGTATGATGTTATGCCACTATCATGACTATGTCTTTTGATGTTTATTTACATGACCTGTGCAATCATTCTGAAATCCATTTGATTTCAATTGCAGTTTTATAATATAAATCAATGCAGTTTTCAATTCGAAGTCAAGATCTTCTCACTGGGAGAAGACACACGTCACACAGAAGTATTGGCACACAAACACAAACACAGACCAGAAGTACACAAATACCTGAAATTATTTTAAACGAAGCGGTAAATATAATTGATTATTTCGATTGTGAGATTTGTAGGGACAACCTGCGGGTGACACATCAGTTTCTTAGAGATATTTTGCCTAATAAAATTCTCACTTTAAAAGATCAACTGCTCATATCTTTAAAAAAATATAATTTGTCAAATTTGAAATCTGAACTAACGATAAAATTATCTGAATATATCAAACATAAAATATCTAATATACTGAAAGACCTATGGAAAGATAATAAGATCGACGAACAACAATATTTAACGCTGATGAAAGCTTTGAAGAGAGCTTGTGGTTTGCCGACAAATTATTGAAAATTACTTCTTTTACCCTTCCTGTACATATTGTAAATATTTGACTGTTAGAACTGTACAAATTTAATGATAATCATTGGAGGAACAAAATGGTTATAACTATGAAATTACCCATAGACATATTTGATAGAAGTAAATTGCAAACAAATAGTAATTTTCTTATAAGCAACTTTGCTGAATGTTCCGATGTTGACAAAACCCAAATTAATAAACCAGCTTTGATTTCAAAAATACATCAGTATAAAGAAAAACTTAACGTCAAACGAGGAAAACAAAAGGAAGAATTTGAAAACGAGGTGTTTTCAATACCGGTGGCTACCAGTACTACAACTGCATCAAAAGGAAAACTATATAAAGATGAACTTTATTCGTATAAAGAAACATGCACATCTTTAGCTTCAGAAATGTCCGAAATACAAAAGAAATCTGTTGAAAAATTAGATATTATCAAATCTGAACATGCAGTAAAAATAAAAGAAAATGAATCCAAACACAAACGAGAACTTCTCAGTTTAAACAAAACGCAATCTGAAGAACTGCGATCACAGACCAAAACATTAAGATTAGAAACCAAAAGGGTTTCACAAAAAACATCAAAAGTATACAATGAAAATGAAAAACTGTTAGAAAAACTTAAGGTTTTCCAAAAATCAAAACAAGATCTAAGTTATGAAAACATTTTACTGCGCAGAAAACTTGCACGAAACAGTATTTAATATAAAAGAAACACAGAAACAAAAAAACTTAAAGAAAACTCTGATTTCAGAAAAGAATAAAGTTTCCAATTGCCTTCACGAAATTGAAGTACTAAAACAAACAAAAAATTCAAAACTTTTGTTCCAGTTACAAAAGGAAGAAAAAACAGTATTAGAATTATCTGATAAATTAGAATTTTTAGATCAGCCTGATCCATTACTTAAAGGTAGAGTTACAAACTGTGACTGAGGAGAGAGATTATTTACATTCACTGCTGCTTGATCATGAGGAAATTATTCTATTTGATCCTGTAAAAAAGTCATATACACCAGATACAAGACAGTGCATTATGAACATAACAAATTACAATGTGTCTTCTAATAATGTTGGGCATGTTATTAAGGAGGTCCTTAAACTTGCAATGCTTGACCCCACTCATGTGTTATCATACATGTACATGTTATTTTATGAATTTATGAATGGAAAAAAAAAGGTACATCATTCAAAAAATTGTTTTATGCATAACCACACTGCTACATGTGTATAGACAAAATAGTAGATATTCATTAAAAATAAGAATATGTAAAACGAAATAAATTATTTTTTAACTAAATTTCAAATTTCCAATAAAAGTAATATAGTTACCATGATAGCCAATGTAGTGTAAGTTCATGTCCTTTCGAATTCTTATACACCTGTTTACAGGACATATTATGGTATACCGTTGTCCATCCGTCCGTCCGTCGTCAACATGTCAGACATTAGCTCAAAAACGCTTTAACTAATTTGAATGAAACTTTGGTGAATTGTTTATATCTATTAACGTGAGCTCCCTTTTGTTTTTTATTTCTTTAAGATTTTATGTTTCAGATTTTTGGGGTTTTATTCATTACACAAAGGGAGATTTTCCAGTTTTCAGACAACAACTCAAAAACACTTTCATCAATTTGCAAGAAACTTTGGTGAATTGTTTATATATATTGACATGAGCTCCCTTTTGATTTTTATAAATTTTAGATTTTAAGTTTCCGAGTTTTGGGGTTTTATTCATTACAAAACCTTGAACTACATCATCCACATTGATTGACATGGTTAAGTTTTTATACCCCACCTACGATAGTAGATGGACATTATGTTTTCTGGTCTGTGGGTCCATTCGTTCGTTCGTTTTTCCGTCTGTCCGTTCGTCGTCTGTCCCGCTTCAGGTTAAAGTTTTTGGTCATGGTAGTTTTTGATGAAGTTGAAGTCCAATCGACTTGAAACTTAGTGCACATGTTCCCTATAATATGATCTTCCTAATTTTAATGCCAAATGAGAGTTTTTACCCGAATTTCACGGTCCACTAAACATAGAAAATAATGGTGCAAGTGGGGCATCCATGTACTATGGACACATTCTTGTTGCATATAGGTTAATATTTCAGATACTAGACATGGTAAAGCATGGACACTTAACCAGTGGATAGATCTTGGGTCGTGCAACATGATTCACTATTAAAAAATAGTTATCCCATATATCATGGGCATTGTATATATATGAGAATGCATTCCACTTTAATTCAAAAATATTTTTTTTCCAAAGTAGATTTATTTCTTATCTTTTCAGATAGAGATGAAAGCCAAACTGTAGATGTAGATTCTCAGACAAGTATGTTCACAACATCAACTCATTTTTCACAATCTTCAGCATCAGATTGAGAAGCCGATAACATATCTGACAGAGAAAAAATGAACAGAGCTTTGCATATCCTTAGCAATGGAAAGTATCCACCATTTAAAAACCAACTTAACCTGGCATGGGATGATGTATCAAAAAGTACGAAGGCTTTTTATACGAAATTATCTTCTGAAATTATAAATTTGGTTTTGAATTATATCGTACCTGGACAAGTTGATAACGTGTTCTTATCTATAGTAGAAAAGAGGAAAACAGACGAAACATAGTCAATATTACAACTGGATGTTATGACTGAAGCTCTTATTAAAGCCTACTTAGAAAAGAATAGTCATCAGACTCAGCTTCAAATCTTATCACTGTTTGCCCACAAATTTACAAAGCAAAAACTCATGACTTTAATTCCAGGTTTTAACTATGTCAAAGATTGACGCAGCCAGAAAGCACGCAAATTTGGAAAAACCAGGCCAAATGCTAAACACTCCAAGAATTTTTAGAATGCGCTTCAGTCCGCCATAACTGATGCACTTTGTTGAATTTATACCAATCCCAATGTACCACCAAGCTGTAGGCTATGGATCAAAAACACTGCAGCTTTCGTCTGGCCTAGAGATGACAATTCCTAAGTTAGTTAGACATATCATAACATCTAGATTGATCAAATAATATACTGCATACTGCAAGGATCAGGGCTATGAAACATTCAGTAGATCAACATTATTATAACACCCTTAATTGTTGTGTAGCATCACTGAAAAAAATCTCCATGGACTTGACAATATAACAGCTGATGGGATGAAAGCAGTTGAAAATTTAACAGATGTGATATCTAGACTACAAACATTTGGGCTAGAGGAAGAAAAAGCAGAAAAATTAAGACAGATGATTTTTAGTGCAAACCAACACTTAAAGTTTGAGATGAAAGGCCATTTGTCATCTGTATCAACATGTATTGATCATTGTACAGTCTATAGTTTAATTGATGCATCATCAGTAAACTTTAGAGCAAATTGTAACCATGAACATACTGATAGATGTAACAATTGCTGTCTTGTGAACAATTTCTTTGATCAGATTGAAACCATTCACACATTCAAAAGTCTATCATTCTTACCAACTGATGTTATTGATGAATTTGACCATGATATCAACAGAGCAAAAGACCAAATTTTATCATGGAAGGTTCATTGTTTCAGAACTGTCCATCAAGATAGAGCAAAGACAGAAGTTTTAAGAAATTTGCAAGACAACCAAGCATAGCATTAGTTGTGATGGATTGGACTATGAAACTCCTTCCAATAAAGCACAGAGAAGCTCAAAGTGATTTCTTTGGTAAAAAAGGGATTAGTTGGCATATTTCATCTCTTATCATGTCTGGGGATTCCGGTGACTTGAGAATGTTTAAACATTTGTTCACATCCTTGAATTGGGGAATCAAGGCTGGTTTTCTGTTGCCCAAATCATAACAGACCTTCTACTACAGATCTCCATTACTCAACCAAACATCATTTAGAATTGATACTAAAATCTGACAATGCTGGCTGCTACCATTGCGTACCTCTGATATCTTACATTCATAACTTAAACCTACATGGAAATATGGATATAAAGATTTCACAGTACAATATTAGTGAGGCACATTCAGGAAAAGACATTTGTTATGCCAAAATAGCTCACTGCAAAATGCATATATTGAGGTAAGGAAATTATTACTGTAGTACATAAAATTTTGTTAGCAAGCAGTTTTTAATTTTCACACTTCTCGGTTAGGTAATCAGCATTATTTCTCTAGTTTTTGTACTTTTTTCACATTTCTTGAGCGGTGTGAGAAAAATATTTCTTGTCACTAGTGAAATATCTGTTCTCGGCAAATGATGGTCGAAATTTTATGAGAACGTTAAGTTGTCTTGATTTCTTCTGATTTTCTTGTTGTCAATGGTTGCGACCATTTCTGATGACGTCAAAAATCATTAGAGAAACAGATTCCATCACTATAACTCCAGTATTACAATATTTCAATGCTCTTCAACTTCGTACTTTATTTGGCCTTTTTAACTTTTTTGGATTCGAGCGTCACTGATGAGTCTTTTGTAGACGAAACGCGCGTCTGGCGTGAATACAAAATTTAATCCTGGTATCTATGATGAGTTTATTTATCTCCACTCTCGACAGTCAAATTTTAATTATTTAAAAAGGTCGGCAAGCCTTATGCTTTAATTAATAAAATTTAACTGTCTAGAGTGGAGAAATATTGCAATACACGTGTTGCCGTGATGAAATCTATATTTAATTCTCCACGACATGCAGGAAGTATAAACATTGATAAAACAGAAAATTTCCAAATGAAAAGACATCTTTAACTTCTATTTATATACTATATACATGTATGTATCATGTGTATAGAACACGTAACCTTTAATTACTTCTTGATTGTCCCACTTTTTAAAATTTTTCCACATAATTTTACAGGAAAATCTTAAGTTAATTACTTAATGAGTTGTTTTCACAACGATATATAATTATTAGAAATAATTTGAGGAAGCTTAGAGGACTTATTTATTTAGATTTAAAAAAAAGTGTACATCACATCATCGATACAAGTAGTTTACCATGTTTACTGCAGCATATAATCATCATAATATTTCAAATATTTTCGATTTTTTTCCCGATAGAAAATGAAAGCAATGTAAATACAGATATCTTTCCAAAAATAAAATTGTTTGGGCCCGTTTTTTTAAAATTGGTCCTCATTCATGTCATTAAGGTCCAAGTGACCCAAAATTAAACTTAGTTTGATTTTGACATAAATGAAATTCAAGGTATTCTTTGATATGCTGAACCTGAGCATGTATTTAAATTTTTGATTCTGGGCAAAGTTTTCCAGTTGTTTCAAATGAGGATCCAAAACAAAAACTTTGTTTGCTTTAAAATAAAATGAATGTTTGTGGTACTTTGACATGTTTGATATGCTGAATCTAACCATGTACACAAATGTATTTAGATATTGCATTTCGGGCCCAGTTATCAAATTCAAGCAATAAAAAAGGAAATATCTTTTTCAGGTTTACAGGTTGCATTTCTGTAAATATTGACAATGCAATTTCCCATAGGAACTCCTTTTACGGCTAAAACTGTACCACTTTTACTATGAAGTTTTGAAAAAAATCATATCCTAGAATGGAAAGTTCATATGCACTACAACTTTTTTCATAAGTGCAACCTATACAAACATTTATTCCAATAGATAACTCTCTAAAAACGCTTTTTCTCACATTAATACTTATTTATCAGAATTATAGCCTTAAAGAAATCACTGCATAAACTCTAAGTTTTCTTTTACTGTACATTTTATACACCCTCCCCTGTTTCAATTTTTTAAAGAATTTGAAAACAAGACTTTAATTATTGTTAGCTTACCCTATTTGCATGTTTTCTGACATGAAATGTCTATAACCTGTTTAAAACTGTTATGATAACATATTGAAAGAATTTCAGAATACTGTAAATGTAATGTTTAGCAGTCAATCATTCCAACATTCAAGATTATATAAAGTATCCAATCCTGCCTGTGTCTCCAGTCCTCATTTTACTGTTTGCCTATTTGTCAATGAAAGTTCACAATTTCTGCCTCAAATGGTCAGTTTAGAATTCTTGTAACAACAGTATCATCTCTAACCATATATCTGACATAATTTAGCTAATATATGAGCTAGAAGTGTTAAAACAAAGCCATATTTGCAATAGTTGTATGTATGAAGATATCAGTCTGATGTATAAATTCACTTAAAATTTTATAGAAATGACTGCTAACATCTGATTTTTGCATAACTTCCAAGCACAGTTATTGTTTTCTATATAAAGACCTTTAAAATCATAAAATCATAGCATTTACAAGTTAAATTATTTGTTTTATGACCCAGGGGGTAGGCAATTTTCTCTGGTTTTTGCCCCTGGGGCCTCAAACTTCCTACATTATTCTGCTGTTTCTAGCAATATGGAATATTTAGTACATATTCATGATAGAACACACTGTTTTAAGTTTTGTTGAGATATTTTTGTATTTCTAGCTTGTATTTTTTTATGCCGCGGTGACAAAAAAACAGGTTTAGGCGTTACGGCTTACTTTTAGGTTATCGACAGGACAAAAACACCCCACCAATAATATTCAGGAAGGATCTATGAGTTTCAATGACTGCGAAGAGAAAATATAAGCACTTCTAAACAATTTAACTTACAAATATGCATATATTATGAATTTATTTTGCATTCAGGGCTTTAAGTAAACTAGGCATACTGTAAACTGTTAATTTATGCTGAGTCATCATAGCTAAGGCCCAGGATTTTCTCAATCTTCATGAAATATCTATAAAACTTCATATTTGAGTTAATTTTGTTAAAATCTGTGAGATAAACCAAATTTGGTTAAATTCTGTATGTTCTCTTTTCTCACCCGATATAGGTTGCATTTCTGTAAATATTGACAATGCAATTTCCCATAGGAACTCCTTGTACGGCTAAAACTGTACCACTTTTACTATGAAGTTTTGAAAAAAATCATATCCTAGAAAGGAAAGTTCATATGCACTACAACTTTTTTCAAAGGTCAAAATATAGGGCTGTGTGGCATATTTTCAACGTTCATATGCCCCGAACTTCTAAGAGTTTAAACTAACACTAAATTTCTTAACTATCCCTACCTTGACTGCAGGATTACCACAGATTTCAATATAAACAATATGCATATGTATATTTACTGGTAACATTTCCAAGTTATGTCTCTATGCGATGAAACATAGAGATCATAACTGGGAACCAGTATATAAACAAAATTAATTATCTATGAATATTCTATATCTCCCCAAAAGAGGCGTGGTTTGAAAAACAGCTGTATTTACAAAGTGCAACCTACAGGCGAGGATCATGATGTTTTGACACCAGAAGACATGATTGCAGCTTTAAATTCAAATGGTGGTGTAAGAGGAGTGTTTGCATCTGTTATTGCTGTTGACCAGAAGTATGAGATAAAGACCAAGGCAAAGATACCAAACATCAGTTCTATGAACAATTTTGATTTTCAAGCATATGGAGTGGTAGTGAGACATGCTTATCAAATAGGAAGAAACCAATGCTACCAGTTAGATAAGACAATTCCTGTTCTACTTAAAAGATTCAAGGTATATACATGAAGGCTAACGTTGTGAAGTAAACACCTTTTAAATTACCTGTAGTAAGGTTGTAGGATTAAGTTCAAGGTCAAACTTTTAAAATACAAAATTTCAGACCCATATTTTCTGCTTCATTGACTGACATTAAAGTTTATGTCCATGTTCATATCTGAGCAACTATACATGGTAGGATCATCCAGCCTTATATACACATCATACATCAGACACGGACATGGACGCCAAAGGTACTTCAATAGTTCTTCTCAACTTTATTGATGTAAACTTAAAACTGCTGATGTAAGAAAGAGTTTATCAATAACCAACCAATATTTGTAATTGGGACAAATACAATATGGCATATTTGATTGTTTTGTTGCATGAATGTTCAATCCTTTTGATTATGAATGAAATATTTCAATTGGGGCGTATTCTCGATAATTGCATGTTAAAAAGACATATAATTATTTCTCTTCTTGCCTTGCAAATAGTATTAAGAATGTAAAATGGGGAATGTGTCAAAAATGCTGCAACCTAATAAAAAGGTGGGAAACAGCCCTAGCAGACCTTTTGGTCTTTAATGAAAAACAAGGTAACTCCAGATTCCAAAGGCCTGCAGCAACAGGTTCCTAAACAAAAATGTAAAACAGTTTGGGAAATGGATACCACACTGAACTCAGAAACATATAAAAGTATGTCCATTCAGTAATATGTGTGTCATGATCTATATATATATAAATCAAAAACTAATTGATTTTTTTAATTTTCCAGATGGTTGTCCCATTTCCAGAATTTGTAGAAGAACACCATGGAAAACTGGCAGCATTAAAAGAAAGTGTTGACATGAATGAGAACAACAATCACGACAGTAATGACACCGAAAACATGTCAGAAATTAATGAGCTAGAAAATGAGGACTGTGATGGCCATTTTGCATGCCCTAAACAGAGCTGTGTAAAAGTGTATACACATCCCCGATTTCTTGAGGCACATATTTGTAGCGGAAATCATGTCTATAGTAAAAATTAAAATAGTTATGACAAAGTCAAAAAGATTTGGTCTGAAAAGTGTGTAGCAGTAGATAGGCAGTATAAGGTATTGGTAAAATCTGTATCTTCAGAAGTTTCAGAGACCAAGGAAGGATGGGCATTGAAAATAACTAGGCCTTGCAAACGATTCACAAAAAAGGTTAAAGACTACCTTTACAAAATCTACCTGAATTGTAGCACAATTGGGAAAAGACCTAACTTTGATAGATTGTCAATAGAGTTTGAAGATGCAAAGAACTGAAAATGGGCTTTCTCCATCCCAAATTCTAAGTCTATTTGCAAATAATGTAAAACTTGGTTCACCAGTATTGATAAAATCAGAAATAAGTGAAGATGATGAGGAAATTTACAGTGTTTTGCAGGAAATCGAGACCATTGAATACCATAATGAAATTTCAGAGTTGGTAACAACTATTGGTTCTCAGTTTGAGTAACTGTGAACTCTTCATGTAACAACACATGTACCTGTTATCATGTTTATCTGTAATGTATATTTATGCTATCACTTTAAGACAATCATTGTCTGTAGAGGTTGTAAACATGCTTCGCTCCTGTTGTTTTTTTTTTTTGCATTTTTTCAAGATATTCTGAATCCTCTGGTTTCATCCATGTAGTGCCATTAAAAGTTTTGCCCACAAACCCTCAACTTTTCTTATTTGTTTACATGCATAATTTAAAAAAAAACATTTTTGATAATCTTATTAAATCCTTGTTATTTTTTCCTTGTTATGTACAGAGAAAAAGTGCCAATGTAAAATGTACGAACAAAATTTCCAGCCAAAATTTCAGTGGCTTCATATCTCGGAAAAAAAGCACACAAACCATTAATTTTTTCTGATTTTTAGTTCCTTTTTTCATATTCTTTCAATTTATAACAGTCTTTTAAAAAGCTTGTTATATGAAACAGAGTTGCGAACATACTTATACTTCAAAATATCTTCCTCTATGAAACTTTTGATTGGAATGAAACCAATTATAGGCGCAATCACTCATTGAGTGTCTAGATTAGAAAGTTGTGTCTATTAGAGCGTATGTAAAAAAATGTGGCCATTTGTTTTTTATCTACGAAAATAGTTTATATGTGCCATATAAAAGTTTTTTGGTTTGTATCTCAAATTAAATCCAGATAAAAGACAGTTGAGGTGGCCCTACTTCTTCAAAATCAAAAGCTTTTCCAAAATTATCTTGAATGTCTTTAATCCCCTCTCCAAGGACCATCTCTTTCCTGTTTGCTGATACCTGAGATTTTGATTTTTAGTCCCCTACCGACGAAGTCGAAGGGGACTTTAGGTTTGCACTCCGTCCGTCTGTCTGTCTGTCGATCTGTCAGTCCGGCAAATCAGTTTTCCAGACTTTTTTTCTTCGTGCTTGAAGATATTGATTTGATTTTTGGTTTATTGATTTATCATAAGTTACAGGTCAAGTTCAATTTTCACGATTTAAGCTTTTCTCTTTGTTCAGTTAAAGCCCTTTCCCTAAAATTAAATTTTTGATGAAATACTTATTCATTAGTAGATTTCTGTTCAAAGGGAAATAACTCATTTTTTAAAAGACAAAATGACATTTTGGATTTTTTTCATTTCTTTGCTAAATTGTTTGAAGAATTTAGTGGTAGGTTTGTTTGTCATTCAATTTTGTTCCAGTCTGATACTTTTGTGCAGAGTTGTGGTCTTTGGACATATAAAATTCTCTTAAATAATCAGTTTTGAACAGTTTTTTTTGTCATGCTTGAAAATTTTGTCTTGATATTTTCATGTAGTTTACACCATGACAAGTTATAGATCAAGTTAGAATTTCCTTCCATTACAATGAATTTGTAACCGGTTGGGGACTATGTATTGCCAGGCAATACTCGCAGAATGCTTGTTTTTATCAAAATTTTCTCAACTCTGATGCTGCAAAATTGTTTGATATTTAGTATAATAGATATTGATGACTATTGTGTTATATTTTTTCAGATTGATCAAACGTTTACTTCCTTTTTGCCAATACCTTCATTCATGACTAAAAACTTGTATTTAGACCAATTTGCATGTTTTTCTTTACGGCAGACCACCATAATATTATATAAACAGTAAAATCATAACCATTTTAATGACAATGTCTGCACAACAGTTTAACCATTTATTTGTGTATATTTGTTTTTATTACATGTGGGTATGAAATAAATTTTATGCAATTTGAAATATTTTTGTTTGTCTCAGCTGGTCAAAAATTGATACCCTAATTACACTGTTGGAGAATGCTAAGATTTGTTTATTTATGAGAATCTTATATTATCTTGCACATACAGAATAACTTTGAGTCACACGTTAGTATATTGCTAGATGCGATTGCCGCTACGATTACCTTGATAAGATATACAAGTATGTTTTGCAAATGTCAGTGATATTCGCAGAATATACTCGAACTTGATCTTATCTCTGCGTTTATGAAATAACATAAAACTATTGTATCTGTTTTAACTTTAATATGAATAAAAACGATGATTGGTAAACGCCAATGATACAGCAGCCCAGCCAAACTAAAACCTTAAAGACATTTGTAGGTAAACAAACAGCGTTTTATTGGCCAGTGCCTACACATCATCTCCTTATTGCTCAAATCTAGCAAAGAACAGAGAGTGTCAGTGACTTGCTGTAACATCAAATCATATACATGACAAAAAATTAAAATGCTACTGAAGACATTCTTGCTTTAAAGACAGGAACTGCACTGCACATGTGGCAGAAGTATGCTAGCGTTTATATTTCAGCCTTCTTACAATAAAATCAATAGAGAAAGGACACTTAATTGTAAAATACTGATATAGATTTAATAAAACACAATAACAAAAACTACAATTAATGCTTCATCACATAATGATATAACATTGTATACATGTACAGAATTTCAGTGCACAGAGAAGAGAAAAAAATCAGTGTTGTTTCAAAATTTAAATTTACAAGTTAGCGACTTGAACGAATTTGTTTTTTTTTTTTTTTGTCTGTATTTGCAACATATTTAATCAATAACAAAATAATATAAATGTCTTCTTAACACTATTACGCAAGTATATAACATAGATCAAATATCATCAGTAAAATTCTAAATCAAAAATTTCAGGTCAAAGTTGTCAACTACGACTCCTTATTAAATATTATTATAATCCAAAGGTCTTATTCATTTCATTTACCAACGGAGAAACTTTAAATTGTTCCTTTATCTTTTAGACGACCAAAAGGATAGTTTTCATTCAAAAGAAGATATTTTAAGAATATCTGATCAGTTAGAAATGTTATCAGCCAAAATGAAGAGTTATTGTTCACCAACAGTTGAACCGAAAAAATATGAAAACGTTTACAATGATTATCCTTACTACGTTCTAAAAGATGAAAACAGGAGACTGAAATATAAACCTCAAAAAGAAAAAGAAAAATCAGAAAAAGGTAAGAGTTGCTTTCGATTATCTATATATATTATATTTGCCTTCGGGTTTATATGATCCGTTCATCCTATTTCGACTCTTCAAAATTCAAGAGTCTATCCTAAATTGAGGAAAATTATATGGCCTTCCAAATACCGTTTCGATTCCTAACATCACTGAAAAGACATTAATTGTCGAAATCCGGATATGGTGTACTACTTTTTGCACCTCTGTTTGCGGTAAATCATCTTTTTTTTATTGTTTTCTGTTTGGTATTAAATTAATAGTTAAGATCCATTTTGTTACATCTGGTGATCCGTTTATTTGGCAATTGCCAATGGCAGTCAGCAGGGTTTAAGAACATCCGTTGTTCGACCTACTAGTCAAATGCGTTTTGTTAAAATATACTTTTTCACTTTTTTGATCTTTTCGAAAATGTTGTTTGTGCTGTATTTAGACCCTTCTACCATTGGATAAAACCGCAATTTTTATACGTGTGCATGCAAAACAAATTTCTTGGTAGAGGGGTCTAGATACAGCACACACACACACATATATATATATATATATTTATATATATATATATAAGTGCCTAAGAATGTAACTTTAACACACTAATGAGTGTTATAAAATTAGTTGTTATATTTTATATTATTCACGCAATATTTCGCTAACCAAATCAGCTTCATCAGGCGTGTGCATCTCTCAAGGTGAAATCGGATGCATGACAAAAAAATATTTTTGTAGCTTGAACTACACAAAATTTGAGTAAAAGTTAAACAAAATTTATTGATGTTCTATAAAAAATATATGTTTGTAAATTGTCTAGAATATATAAAAATATTTTTGCCGCTTATTAAATAAATAAATAAATAAGCTTTATTTAGAGTCGGCAAGGTATACAAACAGAGACAACATAAGCTCTAATGAGCTTTTAACCGACATACAAGACATTTATAACAATACAACATATAACAATACAACACATAATACACATTCAATAAATTACACTGCACAAAATGAAGCACTAAAAGCATGATGGTAATTAGCAGAATATAAGCATAAGCTAGGTATTAAAGCTAAAAGCATATAAGTGTAAACTAGGCATAAAAGTTGGTAAAATGCATAGCATAAAATGTTTTAAAGAAAAAAAGGGGGTATGATCTAAATGGTAAATAATTTTAGCATAATATATTCACTAAAAATCTGAACAAACTGTGCACTTACAGTCATTTCCATTCCATGACTTTAAAATATTTTTGAACTGACTAAAATAAGCACTTTTTCTAAAATCATCAGGTAGATCATTCCATAAAACAGCAGCTGTGTATTTAAAAGAGTTCTTACCATAGGTTGATGTTCGGACCCTAGGTATATCTACAATATTAGAATATCTGAAATTATATTTACAATCTTTCAATACTACTAAATCATGTAAACATGGTGGTGACAATTTATATAAAATTTTAAAACATTCAATAGCCATGTTAAGCATACGTCTTATTTTCAGTGATGGAACCTTTGCTCGTAAAAGTAGTTCATCATATGAACTAGCATAGTCTTCATATATGAATCGTAAAGCCCTTTCCTGAATTTTTTCTAATTTAGTGGTGTTATTTTTGTTGCAAAATGCCATGCCAAAGGACAAAAATTAAAATTAGATAAAATAAATGTGTGAAAATGGTCAATTTATTTAATTTAGTGTAGCAGCCAATGCGCTTTAAAACATTCAGTTGTTGAGATGCTTTACGACAAATATTGTTAATGTGGTGATTAAAATTAAGTTGATAGTCAATATCAATACCTAAAAGTTTGACAATCTCATCACAGAATATTTTTGCTGACTGTATATTAAAAACAGGCTTTTTTGCAAATGTTTTATTTCCAACTGCAATGGCTTGGAATTTATCAGGATTTGCCTGCATACAATTAAATCTAAACCAGTCAATTAAAACAGCACTTTCTCTTTCAAGTGTACACAATAAATTTTCAAAGTTGTTGTCAGCATATGACAGTGTATTATCATCAGCATAATTATACAGGGTACCATGTTCAATAAAATAGAATATGTCATTTATAAAATATTAAATAATAGGGTCCCAGGATTGAGCCTTGGGGTACCCTTTCTTGATGTCAGCCCAACTGCTGAGTACTCCTGAAGTTTGATTTGTTGCCTACGATCTGTAAGATAATTTTGAAGTTATTTCACTGATTTAGAAGAAAGACCGTAGGCATATAATTTACTTAAAAGAATATCATGTGGTAGACAGTCAAAAGCTTTCGAAAGATCCATAAGTATAGCTGCCACATACATATTTTTATCCAAAGCTGTTTTCCAATCTTCAAGGAGTCTAAGCAAAGTTGTCTGACATCCATGACCTTTCTGAATGCACATAACAAATCATGTAATATATTTTCAAAAATTCAGTCAACTGGTCAGACATAACCATTTCATATACTTTTGAAATTGTTGGTAAAATGCTCACAGGTCTATAGTTCTTTTATCCAGTGGATCGTTCTTTTTGTGTAATGGTATAACCTGAGCTTCTTTAAGTCTGTTTGGAAACTCACTGGATTCTATAGTGTTATTTATTAGTGTTGTTATGTGTTTGTTCAGTACTGGTGCACCAACTCGTAATAGTTTCGATGATATCTGATCTACTCCAGTAGCTTTTTTATATTTATCTTTTCACCAGTTTGTCTACAGTGTCAACATGTATAGGTTTAAAATCAAAAGGTTTATCATGTTGTATGTTAGATTTAATTTTAAAATACTAGGATGTGTTTTTCTTCAAAATAGTACCTTTGCCTATGTCATTGGCAACTTTAACAAAAAAGTATTAAAGTTGTCACAAACATCGTTAGTGTTGTTTAAAATTTTATTTTCATCCACAAGTAAAATTTTTGTTGGCTGCAGGTAGACTTTTTAGATAAAAATGGTTTGACTGTGCTGTAAAAGTGTTTTCATTTTTGTCCTCCAGCACATCTTTCTTGAAAATAAATGTTCACTGATTTTCTTTTTTTTTTTTTGTACATAGCAATTCTTAAATCAAAACAAATAGTTGTTTTAGTTAAATAGAATGAAGTTCAGGATTTATCCCTTTGGTTTTGGGAAGAACTGTTTTTCATCTCTCTCATTAAGTCCATCAGGTTCAAGAGTACGTAGCTGATGCATCCAGAACCTTTCTCTCTGTTTTCTCCTTTGGGAGTCCCAATGTTGGTTTACCTCAATTATTTGAAAGGTGATATTTTCAAAAGTATGCCCTGTTCTTAAGAGGTGTCTCGTAATTGGACAGTTTCTTCCTTTTGTATAAAAGACCGGTGTTTGTTAAGTCTGATGTTGAATTTCGTTTCTGTTTCACCAACATACTGCAGCTTGCAAGTTCCACAAGTAAGAATATAAATACTATTTTCCGTTTTGCAATTAGATGTAATATAGATGTTGTATCGCTGCTTTGTTACTGTGCTGCTGAAAGAGTGGTCAGTGTTGGCGACTTTACAGCACTTACAATTGGTTCTTCCGCATTGTTTGTAACACCCAATTTTAGAAGTCTCTTGTTTCTTTACTTAAAATATACAAATATATATATATATATATATATATATATATAGGCAAAAATATTTTTATATATTCTAGACAATTTACAAACATATATTTTGTATAGAACATCAATAAATTTTGTTAAACTTTTACTCAAATTTTGTGTAGTTCAAGCTACAAAATATTTTTGTCATGCATCCGATATCACCTTGAGATATGCACACGCCTGATGAAGTTAATTTGTTTAGCGAAATATTGCGTGAATAATATAAAATATAACAACTAATTTTATAACACTCATTAGTGTGTTAAAGTTACATTCTTAGGCACTTATATAATTTAATGTAGTAACTGCATCAGTTTTTTTACAAACTGATCCACACCTAGATAGATTGAATGTTGATTGTTGCTATTTTTAGACACACTATATATATATATGTGATGTTAAGAAATTTTGCAGTTTATCGTATATGTCTTATAAATATATTTTTGCAGCTTATTGTACATTACTATTATCCAATCAAAACAAATAGATATATGAAGATGTGGTATGAGTGCCAATGACAACTCTCCATCCAAGTAACAATTTATAAAAGTAAACCATTATAGGTCAAGGTACGGCCTTCAACACGGAGCATTGGCTCACACCGAACAGCAAGCTATAAATAGTTGTGTTAGTTAAAAAGTATGAACTTCAAGATTTATTCTTTTAGTATTTTTTGATAAAACTGTTTTTCATATCTCTCATTCCGTACATCAGGTTCAAGAGTACGTAGCTGATGCATCTACTTTGGGTGTCCCAATTTTGGTTGACCTCTATTATTTGAAAGGTTATATTTTCAAAAGTATGTCCTGTTCTTCAGAGGTGTCTCGTGATTAGGCAATTTCTTCCTTTGGTATAAAATGACAGGTGATTATTAAGTCTGATGTTGAATTTAGTTTCTGTTTCGTCAACATATTAGAGCTTTCCAGTTTCTCAAGTAAGAATATAAATACTATTTTCCGTTTTACAATTAGATGTTACATAGATGTTGTATCGCTGCTTTGTTACTGTGCTGGTGAAAGAGGTATCACCTTCCATCTCGATTTGACAAATATTTCATAAGACCTCTACAATCGGGGATTACAAATAATGCTGAACATTCGGAAGAAGTAATTGTACGTGCTGTGAAAACTCTTTCACCAGCACAGTAACAAAGGAGCAATACAGCATCTATGTAACATGTAATTGTAAAACGGAAAATAGTAATTATATTCTTACTTCTGGAACTTGCAAGCTGCAATATACTGGCAAAATAGAAACTAAATCAAAATCAGACTTAATGAAACCATCATTTTGAAATCTTGCATTTTCATATAATCTTATCCTTTTATGATGCAATTATAAAAGTATATATAACTGTTATATTGTTTTCTTTCTCACCTTTTGCACTGTTTAAAGTTTAAATCCGAGCTCGTGTAAATAAACACAATGATAAAAGACAACCAATTATGAAATCGTTTATTATTTAAATTGTGTTCCCGGTTAAATAGCTGTTGGATATTGACATAAACAAAACACGTGCTTCAATCACTAGAATTTTCGATGAAGGATCATTTGTGAAATAAATGTATTTGCACTTATGAAGAAACAAAGTATGTGGTGAGTAAAATACTTGTACAAAAAAGTAATACAATTACATAGGATGTAAACCATCATTGAATAAGTTTCCCGAGTAAACGTATGCGATTTTACAAAAAGAAGGGTGATTTTTATTTTGAAAAGATGTACCTCTTCAAATAATAATAATAATAATAAAAGTCAAAACTATACAAAATAAATAGACAAATATTGAAAAATATGTATTTGCTAATATAACAATCTATTATAACTCAATAAAAGTAGAAAATTTGAGTTTTGGGCATAAAGGTTGAATTCGGTACATGCCAAACTGGCAACAAAAGTTCTTTCAAAAAGACTTGTATTTGAGTTTAAACAATGTCTTGACTTTATTTAGTAAAACAAAAGTATTAATAGGAACATAAATCATTATAGAATAGACTAACAACTTTAAAAAGGCATTTTAAATACAAGAACCGCCTTTTATCCGTTTAGCAATTGTTAACGTTTCGGTTCTTCAATCCCAAACTTAGTGACACAAGTCAAGAAAATCTATTCTAAGAAGGATAATTTGACATCACACTAATCATACTAAAACTTTACTTTCATATCGAAATCAGACCTCAAATGACTTCGGTATAGTTGGAACGTTATTACAAGGTTCTGACCCTTGGCTGGAACATATATATTCGTACAAGAACGATGCACTCATCACACACCATGCGAATCACAATCATTCAAAATGTCACAACCAAGAATGGGACACAAATGGTAAATTTTGAGATCTGATCTTGTACCTATTAGTAGTCAACAATCTTAAATTGCGAAGAGAGGTTGCTAGTGAATTGAAACACGGTTAAGCTTAAAGGTACCACAATTAGTGATGATGATTTTGAAACTTACTTTGTATCCATTTCAGTCGCCGGTTCTGCCTCATAACTCTGTACATATAACAGAATTCGTATTAACGAGAGCAACACACAGGTGCCACATGTAGAGCAGAATGTGCCAACCGTTCCGGGACACATGCGATAACGCCCGTGTTTAGTCAGGTTCGTGTTGATCAGTCTTTAGTTTTCTATATGTAGTGTTTTGTAGAAATTTATTTGTCTTTACGTCGTTCTTCGACTTTTGTCATAGCGTTGTGAGATTGTCTTCAATTATTAAGTTTGAATATCCCTTTGGTATCTGCCGCCTATTTTTAAAGCAGTTTTGTATCAGAAGCACCCCTTGTTCATGAAGTCGGTACTGTGTCTACATGCACGAGCGTAAGGTATCAATTGAGATACGTGAACACCATACGATGGTGCAGAGGGTACTCTACTATTGAGAACTTGGACATTGATATTGGAAATCTAAAATCATCATGTGACGTTTGTCATAGATTTATGTTTGAAGTCGTCAACCTGTGTCAATATCAAAGAAAAGGTCAAGATATAATGCAGTCATTCTAGATTCGGTAGTATCCTTTATCACAAGCTCACTGGGATATATGAAATGTAAGCACTGACTGAAATTTGGGTTATAAAGTAACACAACATCTTCATATATCTGAACTTCAAATAAAAGAACTAGGTAAAATGGTTTTCCCTAAGTCTTTGAGAAGGTTCTGTATTTCTAATAGAAATTAGAACTGTAAATACCGTTATGCTATGTTGACTTATGCATCGTTCGTATCAAAGTTTTTAAAAACAATTTCCAAACTTCCCTTCGATATATCATCCATCGAATGAAACAAAGTCACAATTATCAATTTCGAGTAAATTTCATCTTAAAACATATCAACTGGGTCAAAATACCGCGGTTAACTGTTAAGGGTAAATAAAACAACTGACCCAATTTTGCTTTTTTAGAAAATAACACTGTTTCAAGGATTAAACTTATTGTATGCATCTTTGAAATGTTTAAGCCAAGAATCATCGGACTTCCCAGTTTTGTCATCATTTTGGGATTTTGTTGGATCCCAATTTCTTAAGTATACAACTGAAAAACTTATTTTGCCTCGTATATAAATAAATCTATATCAACACAACATAAAAAAAAATGCAAACACCTAAAAATATCGAAGAAACAATAAAACATCAAAAAATATAAGTAAGATCAAGTTCTAACTCCACAAGGAAAATCAAGCATTGAGCCCTTCAGGGACCGGACACAACTTTCCAGAAATCATTTAAGTTAATGATTTATAGTAGATATTTTAAAGTTTAAAAAATCGTTTAAGGAATCCTATTTCATAAAAACTTGTGTATATGAACATGATGAAAAAGAAATTGCAGTTTTATTAATTTTAGAAGTTACGATACACTTTAAACATTAGAGCTTTCTTGTATGATTTTGTAATCCGGTGAAACACAAAATATCCCCATTTACAGTACTGTGTACCTTCATAATTTGTCATCAAAAGGCTTTTTCGAATAATGAATAAAGCATTATGTGTGATGTTTGAATAAAATAAAAAATAAATAAATAAATAAATTTGAGTGTAGCCATTAAAAAAAAGTCAAACTATATGCCACTCATGATCAAACTTGCTAGCTACTTAATAAAATAAAAAAATAAACTGCACCATACGACTTTTTGACGACCAATTTTAAATTCAAGTAAAATCATTTTTCTAGCATTGTGCAAGTTTAAACTTTTTAGCCGTGTTATATGAAGGGAAATTAAACTCTTTTGATAACCGTCTTTTTCCTATTCCGTCACCGCACTAGCAGTAACATATTAAATGTCTGTGGATTGTAATAGCGACCATTATGAGACTCTTTCATTATTTTCAGTTCTAGTATGTAAATATCTACTAAAATAACTATGTTTTAAATATTGCCTTATTTCTAACAGAGATTCTTTATTGAATATGAATATAATAGTCCGAACATAAAATATCATTGTGAATTTTGTCCACCTTTTTGTGCAAATTGGAAAAGGTGTTCTTTTGAAAAAAAACTTATATGTAATAACATGGCTCAAAAGAGTAATTTATGTATCTCACAGCTAGACGACAACCTGCTTAACATTTTTCCAAACAGGTTGAAAATGGCATTTAAGTGAAATTTTGAATTAATATGTATGTATATATATAATTGATTTTGCCATTTTATACAGGAATTCCTTGGAGTTCAGTTTTTAATTTTACTTTTTATAGTGAGAAATATTGAAATGAAAATAATCCTATAAACCATTAATCTACTGTGTCTTATAATTTGTTATCAAAAAGCAAAGAAGGTCCTTAGATGAGTAAGACAAAAGTGAACATAGAAATACTCTGAAAAGCCACCATTTACAAGGACATTAAGGAGATAACTTTGTTTTGTAATCTGAAAATTATCTTTCTAAACTTCGTGCAGCAGTAATATATCAATTTAAGTTTGTTCACCACCATACTTGAGAAGGATTTAAAATTATGCAAACAATTTTTCCAATCTTTCTTATCACTTTGATTGTCAGAAGTATTCACAGGAAGTTTGAAAACCCACCAACCACATCAAGCTTTGAGATCACTGGCAGTTTTCTTTATTCATTTTATGATGGTATTTCTATTTTGTTTCATTGAGAGAGCTTCCCAACCACGTCAAGTCAGAGGCCAACTGCAGAAAAAACGTAAAAAATTGGGACTAATATTTCAATCATATCCTTCATCGTAGCTATATCCTAAAACTGTTTGATGAGTAAACTGTTTTCTACTACCCTGAAAACAACACATTTTTGGCAGGACAAATTCTGTTTGATTCATGGATTTGCGTCAAATATTTTTGCCAGTGCAAACAGGGTCCTGCAAAGATATAGAGAATGTTGGAGCTTAAAAATATACTGAAATTATGGAGCTATTCTATCATTTTTCCAAAGATGATCTGGTTGGGGGTTTGGTGATATGAGCTTTGGAGTGTGTGTGTTCTAACCCCACGGTTTAACTGCTTGTCTTGAAGTTTCTGATGTACAGTAATATAACTATGTTTGTCGGATTGTTCATAACCTGAAATACTGCTCGAGCCATATAATGGAATGGTTTTTTGTTTTGCAGTCAATAAGTTCTGTATTATTATTAACATTGTCGGATTCTTCTTGATTGAAACCTCCACTTGATCAAGACAATTAAGGACATTTTCGATTAGCGATGTATGGCCCGTTCTGTGATAGTATGATTTGATGATTTGCTGAACTGGTCAGAAATTTGCTAACCTCAGTGTACGACGCTCCAATGTAATGTAAATGTAAATTTTCAATACCATTTTTCTAGCCATATTCATGACGCAGCTGAAGGGCTATAAGATGTATACTGGTTTTAATGCAGGAGTATCACACACTTAACTAAGCAATATCATTTCGTACAGTATTGCATGACAATGCATTGTATTCATTCCCCATATCAAAACATTTGTCTGATCTTTTGGGGGAATGGACTAATTTACAAAAGTTGTTTCTAGCTGATATTTTTCATTCCACTTTCAAACAGATAGCAGTGCAAATAGCCTAGGAAACACTCATTGAGGTACTGGAATCATATTTAATCTACGCTGTCCTCTTTGAGTATGAACAACAATGGAATCACCTAAGTGATTTTGTAGCGTGTGCTGCAGTAACGCAGGAATAAAGTTACTACCAATTTCGTCTGGAAGATAGGAATAATATGTATCAAAACGACAAAGAAAATGCTTTCTATTTCTAAAACAAATAACGTGTCGACTTTCTTTTAGTTTTGTTGTCAAGTAATCATGCTCCGATTCATTTGAAGAATTAGAAGTTCAATTGAGAAAACGACCGATTTTGTTGGATCCCAATTTCTTAAGTATACAACTGAAAACTTATTTTGCCTCGTATATAAATAAATCTATATCAACACAACATAAAAAAATGCAAACACCTAAAAATATCGAAGAAACAATAAAACATCAAAAATATAAGTAAGATCAAGTTCTAACTCTACAAGGAAAATCAAGCATTGAGCCTTCAGGGACCGGACACAACTTTCCAGAAATCATTTAAGTTAATGATTTATAGTAGATATTTTAAAGTTTAAAAAAATCGTTTAAGGGAATCCTATTTCATAAAAACTTGTGTATATGAACATGATGACAAAAGAAATTGCAGTTTTATTAATTTTTAGAAGTTACGATACACTTTAAACATTAGAGCTTTCTTGTATGATTTTGTAATCCGGTGAAACACAAAATATCCCCATTTACAGTACTGTGTACCTTCATAATTTGTCATCAAAAGGCTTTTTCGAATAATGAATAAAGCATTATGTGTGATGTTTGAATAAAATAAAAAATAAATAAATAAATAAATTTGAGTGTAGCCATTAAAAAAAAGTCAAACTATATGCCACTCATGATCAAACTTGCTAGCTACTTAATAAAATAAAAAATAAACTGCACCATACGACATTTTGACGACCAATTTTAAATTCAAGTAAAATCATTTTCTAGCATTGTGCAAGTTTAAACTTTTATCCGTGTTATATGAAGGAAATTAAACTCTTTTGATAACCGTCTTTTCCTATTCCGTCACCGCACTAGCAGTAACATATAAAATGCCTGTGGATTGTAATAGCGACCATTATGAGACTCTTTCATTATTTTCAGTTCTAGTATGTAAATATCTACTAAAATAACTATGTTTTAAATATTGCCTTATTTCTAACAGAGATTCTTTATTGAATATGAATATAATAGTCCGAACATAAAATATCATTGTGAATTTTGTCCACCTTTTTTGTGCAAATTGGAAAAGGGTGTTCTTTTTTGAAAAAAAAACTTATATGTAATAACATGGCTCAAAAAGAGTAATTTATGTATCTCACAGCTAGACGACAACCTGCTGAACATTTTTCCAAACAGGTTGAAAATGGCATTTAAGTGAAATTTTTTAATTAATATGTATGTATATATATAATTGATTTTGCCATTTTATACAGGAATTCCCTTGGAGTTCAGTTTTTTTAATTTTACTTTTTTATAGTGAGAAATATTGAAATGAAAATAATCCTATAAACCATTAATCTACTGTGTCTTATAATTTGTTATCAAAAAGCAAAGAAGGTCCTTAGATGAGTAAGACAAAAAGTGAACATAGAAATACTCTGAAAAGCCACCATTTACAAGGACATTAAGGGAGATAACTTTGTTTTGTAATCTGAAAAATTATCTTTCTACACTTCGTGCAGCAGTAATATATCAATTTAAGTTTGTTCACCACCATACTTGAGAAGGGATTTAAAATTATGCAAACAATTTTTCCAATCTTTCTTATCACTTTGATTGTCAGAAGTATTCACAGGAAGTTTGAAAACCCACCAACCACATCAAGCTTTGAGATCACTGGCAGTTTTCTTTATTCATTTTATGATGGTATTTCTATTTTGTTTCATTGAGAGAGCTTCCCAACCACGTCAAGTCAGAGGCCAACTGCAGAAAAAACGTAAAAAATTGGGACTAATATTTCAATCATATCCTTCATCGTAGCTATATCCTAAAACTGTTTGATGAGTAAACTGTTTTCTACTACCCTGAAAACAACACATTTTTGGCAGGACAAATTCTGTTTGATTCATGGATTTGCGTCAAATATTTTTGCCAGTGCAAACAGGGTCCTGCAAAGATATAGAGAATGTTGGAGCTTAAAATATACTGAAATTATGGAGCTATTCTATCATTTTCCAAAGATGATCTGGTTGGGGTTTGGTGATATGAGCTTTGGAGTGTGTGTGTTCTAACCCCACGGTTTAACTGCTTGTCTTGAAGTTTCTGATGTACAGTAATATAACTATGTTTGTCGGATTGTTCATAACCTGAAATACTGCTCGAGCCATATAATGGAATGGTTTTTTGTTTTGCAGTCAATAAGTTCTGTATTATTATTAACATTGTCGGATTCTTCTTGATTGAAACCTCCACTTGATCAAGACAATTAAGGACATTTTCGATTAGCGATGTATGGCCCGTTCTGTGATAGTATGATTTGATGATTTGCTGAACTGGTCAGAAATTTGCTAACCTCAGTGTACGACGCTCCAATGTAATGTAAATGTAAATTTTCAATACCATTTTCTAGCCATATTCATGACGCAGCTGAAGGGCTATAAGATGTATACTGGTTTTAATGCAGGAGTATCACACACTTAACTAAGCAATATCATTTCGTACAGTATTGCATGACAATGCATTGTATTCATTCCCCATATCAAAACATTTGTCTGATCTTTTGGGGGAATGGACTAATTTACAAAAGTTGTTTCTAGCTGATATTTTTCATTCCACTTTCAAACAGATAGCAGTGCAAATAGCCTAGGAAACACTCATTGAGGTACTGGAATCATATTTAATCTACGCTGTCCTCTTTGAGTATGAACAACAATGGAATCACCTAAGTGATTTTGTAGCGTGTGCTGCAGTAACGCAGGAATAAAGTTACTACCAATTTCGTCTGGAAGATAGGAATAATATGTATCAAAACGACAAAGAAAATGCTTTCTTTTTCTAAAACAAATAACGTGTCGACTTTCTTTTAGTTTTGTTGTCAAGTAATCATGCTCCGATTCATTTGAAGAATTAGAAGTTCAATTGAGAAAACGACCGGCATAATTAAAAACAAAACAATTAAAGAAAAAATAAAGACAGCCCACTGAAAAGTAAAATAACAAAAAAACCGAACTCCAAGGAAAATTCAAAACAGAAAGTCCTTCATCAAATGGCAAAATCAAAAGCTCAAACACATCAAACGAACGAAAAACAACTGTCATATACCTGAATTGGTACAGGCATTTTCTTATGTATAAAATGTTGGCTTAAACCTGGTTTAATAGCTAGCTAAACCTTTCACTGAACTACATGCTCCTGACTTAGGACGGAAATACAAAGATTGTGGCGGGGTTAAACATGTTTTAAGGCGCCAACCCTCCCTGTAGCCTTGGACAATGGTGTTACAGTACAACATAAGAAAAAACTATAAATATTATCAGTTGAAAAGGGCTTTACTCATCAGATATATGCATACATTTTAACACAAGCTGGTTAAGTAAAGGCAACAGTAGTATACCGCTATTCAAAAGTCATAAATCGATTTAGAGAGAAAACAAATCCAAGTAACAAACTTAAACCGAGGGAAACACATCAACTATAAGAGGAAAACATCGAAACAACAAAAACACTGAAGTGCAAAAAAAAAAAAAAAACAAACGACAATGCAACATACATAGAAACGAACTATGAGATAACAACTGCTATTGATCCTTTACTAATTAATTTTTTTTCAAATTTATTTTATTTGCTTTGTAACACGATCTATGGTACTTTATTTGTTCTAACGGAATCGTCTTGCTTTAATCGAACTCGTCATAAAGACGAAGATAAACATAATCGTGTCGCACATCTATTGGGTCTAAAAGAGTAGCTTTCCCTTTTTCTGTTGCGTTTGACAGATTTTAGAAGGCAGACACTTGGCATCTAATGGTTAATTCCCAGTTATTCTCAATTCAATTCTTTTTTTTTTTTTTTTTTTTTGTTAGCACTGAGTGAGCAATTTAACAGAAATGCTCATTTCCGAATTGGTTTGATTATGTTCAAATTTGGTTTTAAATTGAATATTCTATAGCTGGTAGGTTTTCTTACATATATTTCGATGTGCCCCGTGCTGTCTATCATTTGTTGTTTAGTTTTATATGTATTGTCTATCATTTGTTGTTTCGAAATTATCGGTCTTTTGTTGGGCAATGTATGACAAATATATGTTGAAAAACCTCGCCCGTTATTATAAATTATGTAATTCGTTGACCGCTCCCGACATGTGTAACTTCAAGCCATATTTTAGCGGCGATCGATGTCTTTCAAAATTTTCTGTGTATTGTGTCCGATTTTGTCCCATGTTCATTTTCTATAAAAACTCAAAAAGTTACTAAAACATAACAATTGTACCTAGTCAAACATCTAGACACAAACATTGATACGCATATAAAATGCACGGCTTACACAATTTAATGCATTGAAAAAAAAAAAAAAACACTTTAAATCATACGTCTGGGAGAAATAAGAAAAGGTAGTGCAACGTGACTGATTGAGATAAAAATTCTATTGCATGAGTGGATCTGAGTAGTATAAACAGCCCGTATAACTTGGACTTTTATGTTCTGTCAAACTGATAAATTAAAACTCCGCAGTGAAAAAGGGATTACAGAAGTACTGTGACACTGTTAATTCACATAGTAGCAGTAACAAAATATGGATTCTTAAGAACTCCAAAGAATGTCTGGAAATTTTAAAATCTCGGTCATTCTCTGAAATAAAAATTTTATCAAAACCTTTGAATTTTCCAACCTTTACACCACCATACCACATTAAAGAAATAGAAAACCGTCACCATAAAAATGGTACCATATGCTATAAGTGTATTGTTTTGGGATCTAATTCTGCATATATTGTTAGAAATGAGCCCGAAAATAAAACATGCTACACCGAAGAACAAGTGATCAGTATGCTAGAGTTTCTCATTGACAACATATTTCTCGAATTTTAAGGCAGGATTTTCCAACAGGTTGTCGACATTCCTATGAGAACCAACTGTGCAAATATGCTGGCCGATCTTTTTTTTTTTTTTTTTTTTATTTTCATATGAGTTGGAATTTTTTCAGACACAGAAAAGAAGATCGAAGAAGTTATAAAAAAAGAAGATGTGGTATGATTGCCAATGAAACAACTCTCCACAAGAGACCAAATGACACAGAAATTAACAACTATAGGTCACCATACAGCCTTCAACAATTAACAAAGCCCATACCGCATATTCAGCTTTAAAAGGCCCCGAATTGACAAATGTAAAACTATTCCAACGAGAAAACTAGCGGCCTGATTTATGTACAAAATAATGAACGAAAAACGAATATGATATACAGCAACAAACGAAAACCACTGAATTTCAGGCTCCTGACTTGGAACAGCCACATACAGAATGTGGCGGGGTTACACATGTTACAAATGTAGCGGGCGCCCAACCCTCCCCTTAATCCTGGCACATAGATCACTTAATTTCACATACAGGTAGATTGATGATGGTGTTTCCATAAACAATCCAAACTTTTCTGTTTAGGTCCCGTTGATATGTCCTCCTGAACTAGAGATTTAAGGAAACGCGGATACAGCTTCTTTTGAAAGTCATCGAATTTCACAACAGTGGTTACGGAGTACCAGATTCTTTTACAAACGAGACTATTTCAATTTTAAATTACTAATTTTCCTCAACTTAACAGCAACATACCAACTTCTCCCGTGTACTGAGTATACATTTCTCAACTAATACGTTAGTCAAGACCTTGGTGCTGCTATTCAAAAATTAGTACAACGTTATTGGTGTCTGAGCAAAAAATGATTCAGCCAGGATTTTGTCAAAGAAAGTCTCGTCCCTTTTTTTTTTCAAAACGTTCGTCGGAATTAAAAGTACCAAAACTTGAATATTCAGTGTCTACTTCACAAATAATTTAAGATGGCCTTAAGTTATGGATTCTAGGTGCTGAAGTGGTGTATCGTTTTACCTATTTCACTTTTTTCTTTTTATTTGTGTTCGTGCTATGTTTCTCTTGGTTGTATTTCTTTTAACGTGACTCGGTATTTAAGCATCCCGCTATCTGGTTTTTGACTTTGGGCGGCCCTGGTTCAGATGGGTCTTGATGTGCGATTCAAAGAGACGAGGTTTTCATAATATTTTAAGTCAAATGTGTTGTATGTATGTGATGTATGTATAAACAGTTATGGTTTCTGGATGCCAATACATATAATTCATCAATTTAGATACTCATTTTGGTATCAAATGGTACAATTATTCATGCAAATAGGGCATTATAATGTAAAATATATTTGCATATGGTAACGTTTAATTTGATGAGTTAATGACTTATCTCTTTTATAGATTCCTTAACACGTGCAGATGCTAATAAGAAAAGAAAACAGAGAAAAGAAAGCCAAGAGTCACTGGAAGTTGGTTGTCGGTTGGTGTCAAGTACAAAAATCTTTATAATTGGGTTTTCGGTAATAAAAGCCTGACATTTGGCAGTACAGATAATTTTAATATCAATATAAAAATAAAATTATTGTATCCTGAAATACCCGATAATGATAAAATATTATTTTAGTTTGGTCTAACAACGATGGTTGATTACTTAAAATGGGACCGTCCAGTTATAATTGTCAGAGGTCATAGGTGTGTAAAAACCCAGGAATATGTCTTGATGTAATAGATGACGCATTGTCAAAATTGGAAGGTCCTGATTTTGAACAGATGTCGAATTATATTCAAGGCCAACTAACACTGGAACTACATAAATCATATTTTGTTCTTATGTGTAACCATAGAAATATATATTTATATCAAATGTGCTCAATATTTCATCTGAAGAGAAACTTTGGCCAGTTTTTAGATTTTACAATACACACCTTATTAATATTTCACAAACAATTTTTTCCGAAAATGAAATAAGTTTTAACCGAACAACCGTTCAATATTTTTGGTCGGATTTGATTTTATGATTTCGCTTAATCTCGTTTTGAACATTTTGAATATATCTTTCTTTGTTTCTTTTCTTTTGTTTCTTTTTTTTTTTTTTTTTTTTTTTTGTTTGAAACAAAATATGCCTTATATATAGAGAAGAATATGACTGTTATAAGGTTGTTTATATCAAAATATTTCATATCTGATATTTTAAAGCCAGTTACTAAATTTTCTAGTCTTTGTATGTGTCTGTCTATTTGAAAATAAAGTAGTAGTTTGTATATTTCTTGCCAGTATTTAGTGTTATAAGGGCATGTTATGAAAAAATGTTTATAATTTTCATTTTCTTTGCAGAAATTGCATGAACTGTTTTCTAATACTTTCCACTGAACTAATAATTCATTGCATGGAAGGATAAAATGGAGTAATTTCCATTTAAATATTTTAAATTTGTTGTTATCTAGGTACTTGAATATAGAATGAAGAGTGCTTTAAAATTTTATGTTCAAATTTTCTTTGAAAATTCTTTCCAACTTGAGAAATCCTATAGGTTTTTTTGTTTATGAATGTCAAATAATATTGAATATATTTCTTTGTTACTCATTTCTGAACAGATATTATGATTGAGTAATATTTGCAGATTTCTGGTATTCTTTAAATGTATTTTTGTTTTGAATGAGCTTTCTTGCTTTAAAATATTCTGCCAATGTTTTGGAATAGCTTTCTTTATTACAGATAATTCTCTAATCCCATCTCGTTTATCTTTTAGTTTAAGTAATATTATATTTTCTTATATATAACCTCTTTCATTAAGTACGTCATTTACATACAAAATATCATGTTCAATCCACTTTGTAAACAATAGGTATTTTCCTTTTGTTTGTATGTTATGATTGCCCCATAAAATCTGCTTTCTTATATCTAGAAAAGTTTCTGGGATCTTTTTCTGTCCACCCTTTACATTAATTCAAGTGTTTATCAATTGCTGATAGAACTCAGGAAGGGATTTAAATAATGTTTTGTATAACATATTAACATTTTTAGTGTTCATTTTGAATATCAAAAGGTTTTTACCAATTTTTTCTAGGTAAACTTGGGGTATGATTGACCAATTATCACCAGAGTTTTGTTTAAGTTTTAACATCCAGCGTAATTGGAGTGCTTTGCGATACATGTCTATGTCGATCATTTTTAGCCCACCTTCCAAATAGTTTTTACATAGGGTAGTACGTTTAACTATATCTTTTTTCCCATTCCATATAAAATTATATACTAGAGTTTTAAACTTTTGTATTATTTCCTTTGGTGTCTACATGTTTGATGCAATATAAGTTAAATTTGGAATAATTAATGATTTTACTACTATTATTTTACCTTTTAATGTAAAATTTCTTTTCATCCAGTCTGATATCTTTTCACATTTTTAAGCTGTTTATCAGTGTTCAGTTTTTGCAGACTTTTAATGTTATCAGTTTTCCAATTTATGTTTTCAAATTTGTCTCTACTATGTTTTGATTTTCCCAACCAAAATCCTTCTGTGTTGTTTCTGTTTATAAGTAATCCTGAGAAGCTTCCAAAAGTTTCATTTATATTCATAGCTAGCATCTTTTGGTGATTTAAGAAATAGGGTTGTATCATCTGCAAGTTGACATATTTTCAGTGAGCAGTTTTTACCATTTAGTTTTACCCCTTAACCCTTGAGGTTATTATTTTGTCCTAATTTAATTGCTATAATTTCAACTACCAATACGAAGGCTAACAAAGAAATTGGACATCCTTGTCGAATTCCGCCAAAAATATTAAAACTGCTGGACACCCAACCATTGTTGAGTATACAGCCTTTTATGTCTGTGTCCATCTTATAAAACTACTTTTAAAGCCAAATTTTTCCAAGGTTTCTGAAAAAAGTTCCATTCAAGGGAGTCAAATGCCTTGGAAAAATCAACAAAAGCTCCATCTACTTTAAAGTTCTCTAAGTAATCAATTATATTTGTATTTGCCTAATATTGAAACATAAGTATGTGGGCTTTTAGAAAAAAAAACATTCCTGAAAAAAAAAATAAGGCCAAAATATGAATTGTAAGAGAAGAAAAATTAGAATCCTTAACAGAAATTCAAAACCAACTTAAATCAACCTTGTCTGAGTGTGTTGCAGTTTCTCTGCAGTACAACTACATATATTTATTTATCAACTAAACATTTACAGAAAAATTAAATCATTTGAACAAAAGCTATTGGACAGATGTTACCCTCGATGATAGATAGTCTACACTCTGTGTTGCTAACCAAGTGGTTGTTAAAATCCATACGATACAGCATATGCTTATGTAATAACATAAATGAAATATGATGCTGGAAAGGTCTCTACACATATCAAAAATAATGCTAACCCTCGTAGTCGTAGTTTGTCTTTAGCAGTGCAATGTTTTGATGATAGGTCGATACCTCTGCTGATATAGTAACATGATGGTGACCGATGATATAACCAGCCCATTAGTCAGTACTATGGTACTGAAATGATAATAATGATATAATTTTATCGAAAATTTTGAATTACTTTTAATAAATGAATGTATTTCCTTAGACATGTACGGGATCGCCTATATTTGTTGTCTTTCCTTCGTTTAATCGGCGTTTCTTTTAGGTTATTATCTTTTTTTTTAATTATTTGACCTCAAGCATCACAAAAGATACATTAATAATCGAAATGCGTATCTGGTGAAAATAAACTTGAACCGTTAGTGTTATAACTACCTACTGGGTTGATACATCTGCGGATGAACTGTTCGTGCCAATGGTATCACCTGCACAGCTGTAATGCGATACTTGCATGTAAATACGGATATTGTTTAATTGAAACTTGCTGTTTAAATTTTTGACAAAGAACTGTATGTCCATCATGCTTATATCTCATTTCTTGTCTGGGTTTGGCTAAAATTTTGGTTATTTTCCTATTTCATTATCGTTCAACATTTATATTAAAATGTATATTTTAAAGTATTTTGGCCGCAATCAACACTGAAGAGATATTGACAAAATGCGCTTCTTGTTCTTGTTATTACTATAAAACCAAAACAAAATACTGTCTCTTGGGAATCCATACAATTTTAGGTCTTAAACTGTTGTTCTTTCTTTTTCTGCATTGCAGTTCTGTACAAAACAATGGTCGCCTATTTATGTAATGGAGAATGACTCTATATGTTTAATCTCGAAAGTACATAAAAAGAACTGCGTTGATTGCCACAAATTTAAGAGTGAAGGAAGGTATGATATAAGCATTTAGCCAATTTTAGATTGCTTTGATTAACCGTGAAAAGTTTCTAACACGGTTTTGTTTGTTGTTGTTCTTTTAATCTCGTGGTTGTTTAATCGTATATCGTTATTACCATAAACATTAGGATAAAGAGATTTTCTGTACTGATTTTTAATGTAAGTTCTATTTTGTTCCTTTTATATCATTGATAAACAAGAATGGGTGCATTGCAATCGTAAAAAAACAAGATAAAGCCTATATGATTTTGCCTGCCAAGCTTTCGTAATTGTCTTTTTATCTCCATGATTTTTGTTACTTTAGAAAATTGGTATTTATGATATTTTTAGAGTCTGCGATGTATATGTCCACAATCCTTGATAATCGGTGTGGGACGATCAAGTGCTTTCCATATTGATTAGAAACTCAGTCCTCTTTATGTCTTTTGGATTTTTTGTGTATTGTGTTTGCTGTGTACTTGACGTTATGTTATTTAGTTTGTACAATGTCTTTGAGTTCTTTTCAATCTTTTGTAAGTGTCATAGCATGTGAAGAAGCGACAAAAAGAAAGCAACAAATCACTCAAACTTGTGGATCACTCAAAATGGCGGATTCTAGCGCTTTAAATGTGAAAAAAACGTTCAAAATATATAAATATTCGTGGAGAAATAAGTCGGTGATACAGTTTTCAATGGAAACTTAAAGGAGAGGAATACGAGGAATTAACTAATTCAACTCCTACTGCGGAATCTCCGTTGCAAAGGTGTTCCGATTTTCATTTTGACTTCGATACTGTAAACATGAATTTCTTGTCATGATTTCGGTAGTTAAAAACATTAAAATGACCGTTGTTAAAAGATGAAATAGGTGACCACTGACCGCGTTAGACGGGTGACCGCTGGTTTTAAGTTAAATTATATAGAGAAAACGTTTGGGAGGGTCTGAAAGTGACCGTTAGAGGCAGGTGGCCGCTGAACCGAGGTGATATGTGTCTTTAAATTGCATTCTGAATTGTCTTGATCTTAATAATATAAGGGATGAGTTTATTGATACGCAGGTAATTTCTTAAAGTAAAGTTAGTTGTTTCGTTGTATAGTTCTCACAAAATGGTCATACATTTATTCAAGAAAAATATTTACAGAACAATAACGATAAATAAAGTAACATAGACCAAGCAAAACATTTGATGCTTTCGGATGATTGCCGGTAAGGTGTTCCTGCTACAACGTACAGTGACTCCAGCTTGTACTCGCCACAAGTATCTGATGCGAAGTTACATTTTTGATACGCCACAGCTTAGAAAACAAGGTCTAGCTACAGCAAATGTAATGAAACGAATACATGATGATCTGTGACACTAATATATATGTGTTCTGTATAAAAAAGACGAAAGATACCTACAGGGAGAAGCAAAACTCGTAAATAGAAAAGAGATCTACAAAATCATGACAAACACCCCACAAATGACGTAAAGACAAACAACAGTCTTCAATCTATCGTCCGCCTATCTTCTTCTATCTATATATAAAACTACAGACTTAGCAACAAGAAGACCATCACAAACTGGAGGTGATATTTGATTATCAGTAGTTTAGGCATTTCCTGCACATGTCCTATTGCTCTTGGTAAGTTCATTTCGATTTTACTTCTCATTCTACGACAATTTGACAGATGAGGAACATCTGTGACACAGATATTCCGTAACGATCAGCCAACTCATGATGATGCCGGTAAAACTTCAAATTTACCATTAGGAATCCATGGTTTTATAGCTTCCTTATAAGTAACAGCCAAATATCAAGGACATTCTAATAGGAAACGCAAGCCCTGGAATATCGTTTCAATTTTGGAAATATATACTCGGTTAGTTTCTCGTTTGAATTGTTTTACATTTGTCATTTGGGGGGCTTTTAAAGCTGACTATGCGGTATGGGTTTTGCTCAATGTTGAAGGTCGTACAGTGACCTATAGTTATTAACTTCTATGTCATTTGGTCTCTGGTGGATAATTGTCCCATAGACAATCATACGATATCTTCTTATTTTTATATCCATATGCAGGCGCGCTTGAATGTTGCTCATAGAAATTAAAAGTTTTCAAATTTGGAAACTGAAATCATATCTTTTGAAATAAACTTTTCTTCTCAGCCGACCCTCATTGTCAACTCTCAACGGTTGAGAACATTCTGAATAGGTCAACTGATCAAGATGATTGTACATATATGAATGAATAAGAGTATATTATGCACAAGATTTAGTTGGCTGTATGCCTGTAATCAAACATGGGACTGTTCATGTTCATAAATAGCCACAGATAGTATTATATTTTTTTTTATCGATCTATCACTGAATTTTGTGAAGCACTCAAAATATTCTTAGTTAACGTTACAAACACTGAAAACAATTTCAAGATTCAATTGGCCAACTCTGTACAGTTCTGCATAACATCGATCATTTACGAAGTAATAATTCAAAATACTGTATGAAAGAATGTTTCTGTCATTATAATAGTTCATATTTCAAAATATAGATTATTCCTAGAATGTTCCAATGATTAGCTTGTTTTATGCATGTTATGTTGCATGTTTCCAAACGTGTATCTTGTATTACGCATGTATGTGCTTGATTTAAAAAAAATATTCAAGCAAAAAAATTGGTTTTCACCATTTTATCCAATCAAATACACATCCGATTTGTTTAATGGATCAATATTGGAAAGATTGCTTTAGTGATGGTAATAATACCAACAGGTCCAACTAATTTCGTCTGTTTGATAAAACACATATTCTCAGAAAACTAATTCTATTGTTACAGCATGTCTCCATAATAGAACTGCAAAATGATGCATTTCAATACAATAATGAATACGCAGAGGATAATTTCATATTTGCCAGGAGAAACTTTCCCTTTCCACACAAATAACCTCAATCTACGTTTATTTTGTCAATATTGTAAACAATAAACTCATCAAGATACTGTTTAAAGCCATAAATTATGTGTTATTTAATCATTGGGATGTTATCTATAATATATATGTGTATGCATCTGATACTCTTGACCTTTACTTTTTAAATTTCGGCAAAAACAGCAATCTATCTACGTTCTTTTTTATTCATTTATATCTTTGGGATAATAATGCATCTATAGTATGTAAATTGCAGCCTACTTTATATAAATGCATCTTTCAGGAAAATTTGACCATAGCTGAATTTGGCTTTTCTTCTTTGCTCCATTTTGGCAATCAGACTCCAAATGTTTCTACTTACGTATACATCCCTGGCTTTCAAATGTTAAGGTTTGTGAAGGTTGTTCAGCAAAGGGATTCAGATGCACTAAATATATAAAGTTTTATTTTCTTTTCTCCATGTAGATATCTTTATACTTACTCTGAATCTCTTAGATACTCCCAAGGTAACCGCCGATATTTGTATTGAGATTTGGATTCAATCTAAAATGTTTAGTATGTGTATCTTGCAAATCATACATTTAATCATAAAGAAAAAATTATATTTTTAAAATGTTATACTTGACGTATCGTAGATCACAGTTAGAAAAAGAAGTAAACAGGTTGTTACTTTTGATAAAAAATCTGATAATATTTATTTATGGGTATTAACAATGAATAAAGTACGCCATGTCGAAAGAAATTCGGATTTTTACCTCAATCAATGTGATTTAGATTTCAATACCACACATATAACAATTAGTTTATGTGATTCGAAGAGATGAAAAAATGTGGTACGTGTATACTTAATTTTCTATATCATAACTACCTTAACCCGGCGAAAAATAAGTTCAATCAAACAATGTCTTGAGATAAGTCAATGCTTACACATCTGCTGCTTTCGATTTTTCTTTTGCATTTGACAAATATTAGGTGGCAGAAATTTGGCATCTAATGCATAATTCCTAGTTATTCTTGAGTCTACTCTTTTTTTGGCACTGAGTGAGCAAATTTCATTTTCCGGATTCATTTGGCTATGTTCCAATTTGTTTTAAAATAAGCTTATTCGAAAACCTCAAAAAGAATAACAACACTTCAAAAGTTACTAATACATAATAACTGTACTTAGTCAAACATCTAGACACAAACATTGATACACATATAAAATGCAAGGCTTACACAATTTAATGCATAGTGAAAAAACACTTTAAATCACAAGTCAGGGAGAAACAGGAAAAGCGAGCGCAACATGACATATTGAGGTACAAATTGCCTTGTTAACTTTTTTTTATTCGAGCGTCACTGATGAGTCTTTTGTAGACGGAACGCGCGTCTGGCGCAAATACAAAATTTCAATCCTGGTATCTATGATGAGTTTATTTACAACCACTGGGTCGATGCCACTGCTGGTGGAGTTTTTTTCCCCGAGGGTATCACCAGCCCAGTAGTCAGCACTTCTGTGTTGACATGAATCATCATAGATATGGTCATAATTATAAAATAACTGTTTACAAAACTTTACATTTTTGAAATACTAAGGCTTTTTTACCTTAGGAATAGATTACCTTAGCTTTATTTGGCAAAACTTTTAGGAATTTTTGGTCCTTAATGCTCTTCAACTTCGTACTTTATTTGGTCTTTTTAACTTTTTTTGATTCGAGCGTCACTGATGAGTCTTTTGTAGACGAAACGCGCGTCTGGCGCAAATACAAAATTTCAATTCTGGTATCTATGATGAGTTTATTTACAACCACTGGGTCGATGCCACTGCTGGTGAAATTTTTATTCCCCGAGGGTTTCACCAGCCGAGTAATCAGCACTTCTGTGTTGACATGAATTACCATTGATATGGTCATAATTATAAATTAACTGTTTACAAAACTTTACATTTTTGAAATACTAAGGGTTTTCTACCTAAGGAATAGATTACCTTAGCTGTATTTGGCAAAACTTACAGGATTTTTTGGTCCTCAATGCTCTTCAACTTCATACTTTATTTGGCCTTTTTAACTATTTTTGATTCGAGCGTCACTGATGAATCTTTTGTAGACGAAACGCGCGTCTGGCGCTCATACAAAATTTCAATCGTGGTATCTATGGTGAGTTTATTTGTATAGCAAAACCGCTAAATGATGAGTTTTATAAACGGCCCGTAAAAGTTTCATGTGTGTGTTTTATCAAACTGATATATTAAAACTCCGCAGTGAAGGCGGGGTTCAGAAATACTGTGACACTATTTACTCGCGACGTGTCATCAACCATATATGGATCCTTAAGTAAGAACTCCAAAGAATTTCTGGAAAATTTAAAATCTTGGTCATTCTCTGAAATAAGCCCTATCAAAATCTACGAATGTTCCACCCTTAACACCTTCATACCACATGAAAAATTACAAAAAACGTCTTCAAGAAATAATCCACAATGCTTTCCTCCAGAAAAATGGTACCAAATGATACAAATTTATTGTGTTGGGATATAATTCTGCACATTTTCGTAAAAATCAGACGGGGAAAACATGTTACACAGAAGAACAAGTGATAAGTATGCTGGAGTTTCTCATTGACAACATATTTGCCGAATTTGGAGTTTGGGAAGGTTGTCGGCATTCATATGGGAATCAAAAGTGCACCTATACTGTCTTACTTTTTCTTATTTTCATATAAGTCGGAGTTCTTTTCTTTTAGACATTGTAAAAAACAAGAAGATGAAAAAAGCTAGATCGCTTAATTTCACATACAGGTATATTGATGAAGTTCTTTCCATTAACAAACCAAACTTTTCTGATTGTGCCCCGTTTAAACATCCTCCTGAACTAGATATAAAAGAAACCTCGAATACAGCTTCTTCTGTCTGTCTCATTTCTAGACAGTTACCTCGAATTTGACAACAGTGGTCATATCAGTACCAGATTCTTTGACAAGCGAGACGATTTCAATTTTGAAATTATAAATTTTCCACACCTGAAGTTGTGTATCTTTTTATCAGCTTTGTAGTTTCCCCTTTTTGTCTTCGAGGTATTATGTTTCGTTTGGTCGTATGACTTTTGACGTGAGCTGGTTTTATGCATCCCGCTATCGGGTTTTGACTTTAGCCGTTCATGGTTCAGGTAAGTTCCGAGGTGCGATTCGGACGCATGAGGTTTTTATTGTGTTGTTTCTGTTTTGTTTACCCTTGTATCTATATTTTACTTGATTTGTAATTTATCGAGAAAGTGTATACTATATACGGTATGTACTATCAACTACAAAAACTGTTTTTATCTACGTCTTTGTCAACTTACAATCAACTACAAAAACTTTTTTTTTTTTTTTGCTGGTGTCTTTGTGATATTTATTTGTATGTTTGTTGAAATGTTTTAGTCATTTGAGTTGTATGTGTGTGATGTATGTTTAAACAGTTATGACTGCTGAACCCCAATTATTGTCACATTAACATGTCATGTCTGTTTGGGTTGATCATCAAATTTTGTCAATATAACGGAACCATAAACAACTGTCATACAAGTCGGAGGTTTAGCTAGCTATAAAACCAGGTTCAAACCGCAATTTTCTTCGGGAAATGGCTGTACCAAGTCAAGAATATGACAGATTTTTTTTTCACTCGTTCCGTTGGTTGATAACATTTAATTTTGTCAAATAAATGTATTAAGCTTTATTTGAATAAAGAAACAACTGTGATTTCCTGTATTATTGAGACTATTTTGACAAATACCAAATATTTGTTTTTGTTCGAATCAATTTTTCAACTTAGTCATTTAAGAGGAGATAATTATAATAGTAAAGTGTGCAGGTTATCTATGTTAAGCTTTCCAAAACATACATAAATATGAATACATTTTATTTGTAGTTGTCTCATTGACCGTCATATCACATCTCCTTATTTTTTATATAAATCTACATGCTTGGAGGCATGTTAATTTTCATCCTGCCTTAGGGACGAAATTTATATTTAGCTGTGAGCAAGTTATTTATATAATTTGTACACAATAGTTTTTGCAAATCATTCTTACATAATGGATGGTTTATGGGGAAAATTATTTTACCAGGGCAATTTATTAATTGTAAAAATCATCTAAGCTACCCAACTCCCTTGAATGAAATGGTTGATTTATTGCTGATATTTATTTTTGGGAGGCATTACTGCGCAAATTTTTTTAATTTATTTTGTATACAATTATCATGATTATTTCGCACAAAACATACAAACATATTTGGAGAATCATCTCATGTTGTCTTAGTGAAGGTAATCTATGTTCAGCTTAATCAAACAAACATAGATATATATACACGTCATTCGAACTCTGGTGGATAGTTTTTCTCATTGGCAATCATACCACATCTCGTTATTATCATATAAATCTTCCAATTTCCTCTCCCGTACCCCCACTTCCCTCCTCCCTTATTCACAGACGAAAATCGGTAAAACAAAATCTTTTTCAGCATATCCCTATTTTACACACCTCTACTCCCCGGTTTCCGTCCCTGAATCACACTTCCCTCCCCTCTGACTCCTGCTCACACATTTCCATGTTCCCTTATATATAAAATTACCCTGTCCACCCCCTCATAAATGTCGCATCTAATGAAAATTATATACTAAGTATTTGGATATGGACAAAGGCACATTTTTGCCCATCGTTTATATTATTATAAAAGTAATTAACATTTATGTACTACATATATTTTATTCCTTATAAATGTTTTTTTTTAATTGGTGCCGACTCGACTTGTGCCGGATCGACATGAAAGCTATTGTTTCAGAGACAAATTCCAATGAATCGTTTTAAAGAGACATCCTTGTTAAAGTTCTTTAAAGACCTTGCATGTACAATACAAACAATCCCCATCAATTGATATACTAACCACAACTCCTGTGAACTACATTTATCCAAAATTTTTGGCAAAAAAATGTAATCCCCCTTTCTTACGGAGACCTGATATGACCTTTTTTTCACTCAGTATTTTCTGTCTAAAAATGGATTCAGAGTTGCAAAAATATAAACTCATCAACTGTTCATTCATGTTTACACAACATTTAGTATTTAAATGATACATGCCGTTGTAGTTGTTGAGGCGACGAAAAACATTCAGAGCACGTACACATTTTGGGTTATTGGTCGTACCAGAAAAGTAATGCCGGATGTCTACAATCTATAAATAAACGACCTTGGAGAATTATGACATACTTGAGCAAGGTTAACTATATTTTTGAATAATAGGGATATAAATAATTAGTATGTCACGTGGTTTGGAAGTATAGCCAGATTTTGTTTTAAATACGATTCACAATTAATAAATATCTTATTTACAACTTTTTCAAAAGACAGCGTTAGCTCAGCAGAAACAGTTTAAGTCCACATCTATTTATTTCTGATGATAAAATACAATTTCAAATAGGAATTTACCATACGAACAGGTACATTAAGTTTTGAAGTTGTGAATATGATTGGAAGAGTACATTCTGAACTTGCCCACCTATCAAGATGGTTAAACGGATTGAGTTCATTCTAAAATAGTCCCCTAATCGAGATGAAATTAAGGATTGAGGTAATCCTAAACTAGTACACTGATCAAGATGACGGAGAGGTTTGAGTACATACACCATGAACTTGTGTACTCATCAAGATGATTGTTTGGGTTGAGTATAACCCGAACTTCTACACTCGTCAAAGTGATTGTCAAGGTTGAGAAAATCATGAACTATTCCACTGATAAAGGTCATTTGAAGGTTTGATTATATCCTGACATAAGGAATGACTGAAATGTTTGGAATGGTACAAAAGTACATAATCTGATCAGAATGACTAGTAGCGTTGAGTTTACCCTTAACTTATACACTCGTCAAGGGATTGTAATTAGTTGATAAAATCCTGACCACTCCACTGAGCATGATCAAAATGAAACAAATGGTTGAGTACATCATGAACTAGTTTACTGATGAATGTGGTTGAAAGGGTTTGGTATATTTTGAATAAATCCACCATGTCCACTGATCAAAATGACTGGATGGGTTTTGTAAATCCTAAACTGTGATTTTTAACAAGATGACTTGAATTGTTAACAACATACTGAACAAGTTCACTAATCAATGTGATTAGAAAGGTTGATTGATTACATCCATAACTAGTCCATTGATCGAAATATTTGAAAGGTTACGGAATAGTACAAACTGAACTAAACTACTGATCAACAGGGTTGAGTTTAACTTGCACTAGTTTGCTTATCAAGATGAATGAAAGGGTTTGGTAAATTTGTAACTAGTTCACTACTCAAGATGACTTGATGAACTTTGTACACTCTGATCTTATCCAAAAGTCAGGATGATTGGAAGGGTTGGGTATTTCATGAACTTTTTAACTGATCACTATGACTGGAAGGGTTGAGTATACCCTGTACTATTCACCTAGTAGTTCTTAACTACAGTAATACACTGAACAAGATGATTCGAGGGAAAGGGTGTATTATGAACTAGTCCATTGATCAGTTTGATTAGACTTTTCATACTAGTAAACTAGTTATTTTACCAAAAAGATTCGAAAGATTACATGCATTCTTATTTTCATTAGTTCTGTCACTAATTGTTGTTCTTGTAACCCATTGTATGAAACCTAACACACACAAAAATTTCAAAGACAGGCATCAATCAACTGTTCGACAAAGGTAGTAAGAACACAAAATGAAAATAACATTTGATAATACTTGTTGGTTTTCACATGGTTAAAAAGAGTCAACATTGATAAGGTAGAACCTAACATGTAGATGGGAAACTCATGTTTAAATTTGTCAAGTCGAAATATGACTTTTTTGTCTTCTGCATATTTTTCGAAACATGCATTTTATGGGTAAATTTACTAAAATAGAACTGCTTGTTGTAGCTATATATGTCTTTAGTTTCACAGTATGCATTACTAGTTATATGTTCAATATAATCAAATGGGTCAATACTTACTGTGTATTCATGAAATATCATACATTAATTACTAGCAACTGAAAAATTTGAAAAGGAAAATATTTGGTCCTATGTATGGAAATTTGGAGGTGGTACTGATTTAGTGTAAAGACGCCATTATCAGTATGGGAACCGCATGACCATGTGTAATGACGAAGCTTGAGTTAATTGTATTGACAGGGTGTATGATCATTTGTTCATAACTGAAAATATAAATCTAGAAATGTTTTACTTTTTCGAAAACGAAATCAATAATCTCTATTTTAGAAATGCAAAAATGCTTAACTCCATCACACAATATTTATTGAGAGGATAAGTTCATATTTTTCTGGATATTGTCTCTTTTTTTTCCTTAAACTTTGTAAACTATTTAGTATCTTTATCTTGCCAATCATACGATACAGATTAAAGGAGGTATCAACACATATGCATTTGTAACAATGTTATACTTGCGTATCTTATGTCAATAATGTGAAAAGGAAGTAAACAGTTTATATATGTACAAACCAGGTAGGATTTATTTACTGGTATTAGATGAGGGTACTGTTTACAATTTCGAAAGATATTAAGGTTTATATCTCCAACAATGTGGTCCAGTCTTCAATATCACAATCAATTTAAATACTATAATTCGTAAATATCAAAACATCGTACATATGTGGTAATTACTCTATTTTCTATTTCTTTACACCTTCTATAGTATTGCTACCTGAACACAAACACTTATTAAAATTCTATCAAACAACTTCTAAAAATAAGTCCTTCTTTCACTTTATTGTATTTGATGTCATATTATTCTTTAACTGACACATACGTTTTTGAACTTTTGTATTTTAGCACCACTATCCCCGTTTATTGGTAAGGGAAAAGCCAGTAGTAATAACGTTTTGGAATAATTCGATGCTTGGGATATTTCCACAATATGTAGACAACATCAGAAGTATTTGAAAATTGAAACTAGATATGGACGATGCCCACTCTGCTATGGCATATGCATGAGTATAGTTCCACATATTTTATATTTGACAAACAGTGATGTTGAAGTACAACTTGAAATTGTTGCCCTGTCTGTAAGACACAAATGATGCCCCTGCCTGACCATAAGAAATCACAAATTTAACACTATGTATGATGATCTATCTTTTATTTTTATTATGAATGTTCACACTTGCAGGACTGAATGTCCCACTAATATGTTTCAAGTTTCCAGTCTTAGTAGTCACCAAGTTCAACTTCCCGGTATTAATTTAATACTTGACAATACAAACAAATCTTATATTTTGCATTAAGGACATTAAACTGTAGTAGTCAAAACCATGTTTTCAAGTACATGGCCAGTCAGAAGGAAATAAAGTTCAACAACCGGTTTTTGTGAATATCTAACATTCCCCTTTTTGACTTTTAGTACAAAACAAAATGACTGAGTCCAAGTACCTGGCTTTTTGTGATATTTGAAAACAAATTAAAATCCTGTGGACATGCACCCTTCCATTATATATGTCATTGTGATTTATTAGTCATCATGTTGTGTTTTTCTGAAACTTATGTAGTTAAGTGAGTTCTATATTTTCAAAAAGATTTCCGTCTAAATTTCATACTTCTAGTGGATTGAAAGTCAAAAATGTGGTTATGTTCAAAAAGTTCTTAATATTTGTTTAAGTTTTAATTTATACACACATTTGATATCTTATCACATAAGGAAACGATTTAAAAATAGAATTAATTGTGTACAATAGCATAATTTATTTGAAGAATAACAGCTACTTGTTTGTAAGTTGTATAAAAAGATTAAACTACAATACATTCATTATTTTTATCATAACAAAAAACTTCTAATCTTGTACGCCAGATGCTCGTTTGTCTACAGAAAGACTATTCAATGATTCTCGATTCAAAGAGGTAAAAGGTAAAATCATCTACTAAGTTGAAGAGCATTGACGCCCCAAATTTCGAACGGTTTTGAAACAGATTTCATCCAGTTTTTTCAGGAAAATTAAAAAAGGATAACCCAATTGATGTATCAATTGTTTTTTCCATTTAGAGGATGTCACCGCTTGATAAATGATTAGACAATGGTAAACTGGAGTTGGGAACTGTAGTTAAAACCTGGAAAAACAAAATTGAAGACTAACTTCATTAAATGCAAACAATGTACAAACCATTTTTATACAACAACAATAGAATAAATTGTAATGTCTATCCTACGTCTTTGTATAGGTAGTGCCTCACTAGAAACGACAAATGAGTTGAAACAATGGTTTGTTGAGTAGCATGTACAAATATTGTGTTAAAACCTAACATTTGTATGTTCTGTGTATTTTTGAAGTATTACCATACCACCATTTATCGGTATACTTCTCTCATATTTGCAAAGAATTACAGGTTCTCCAAAAACCAAGCACTCCATTTTAACTTAAACCAACATTGGCGTTAGCTAGATGTTGCATGTAAAATAAAAACAATAAAAAGTTTAACCAGTTAAAGATCTAGGATTTGGGTTAGCTGTCGATAAAATATAAATTGCTTATGTATTGCCTTCCTAATTTTAAAGCTACTAATTTTTGACATTTATTTCGGAATTCGTTTTAAATTTAGTTAAGACAACTAATTGCAACCTGTACATACATTGTAGCATAATGGAAAATCCACCAGATACACCAATTGACGATAATGAAGCAGTCGATTTAAGCGACGATGATATCAATAAAGGTTCTGATGACATAATACAAATTGAAAACCAGAAATATCTGCCCGTCCTGATGGATGAAGAGGTTTATCAAAACAAATTAAAACTGTCTATTGTGTTAATGCTTTTCATTATTCTTATTATTTCGATAACTACGATGACATTTGTTACAAAAGACAACTTTAATGGAATTTCTCCATCAGCTTCAGGTAAACAAAAAAGTATTTAAAATCCAACCTTTGCGATTGCTTTTGTGCTAGCTAAACCTCTTGCTTATATGATAGGTGTTTACAGTTCTGTTATATTGGCCAAAATTGGATGAGCAACCCATAAGACATTATTGGTTAACATGATCAATGTAAGGAGCCTACAAAGCCGTTCGGGAATGCTGTAAGTTGCGCATTTTAAATCTACAATTACAATGAACAGAGGGTTGTCTGTTCCTTTCAAGAAGCCCGATGTTGTGGTTGATTTATGATCTCTTCATATACATTGTGTTCATTGTAATCGAAGATTGTAAATGAACACAATGTATGTGAAGAGATCCAAACTTCCAGATAGCTTTTTTGCTAGCTAAACCTCTCACTTATATGATAGGTGTTCACAGTTCTGTTATATTAGCCAAAATTGGTTGAGCAACCTATAAAGACATAATTTGTTAACGTGATAATTGAAAGGAACCTTCAAATCCGTGTGGGCATGCTTTAAGATGCGCATTTAAATATACGATTACAATGAACACAAGGTTGTCTGTTGCTTTCAAGAAGCCCTGTTGTGATTGATTTATGATCTCTTCACGACAAATTTGTTGTTTGAGTAGACAAAGCTATAAAAATGGGAAATGTTTATACGAATTCATTTTTTAACTCATGAAATACTTAACTTTATGACGAACCACACTGATTCACACAAACAATGCACAGAAGATGACACCATCCTTATGCTGAACTTTTTGATCGAAAAATATTGCTGAGTATACTGGATTGATTTAGCATTATTATTATATCTCTGTCCTGTATGTTCTCCAATTTATTTGTATTGTAGTCCTGTCATGTAATCATGTCATTTTAATGTTATATTTAACAGTGCCATAAAAGCGGGAGGTTTGGCTAGCCACAAAACCAGGTTCAACCCACCATTTTTTTCTTAAAATGTCCTGTACCAAGTCAGGAAAATGGCCATTGTTATATTATAGTTCGTTTCTGTGTGTGTTGCATTTTAGTGTTGAGTTTCTGTTGTGTCGTTGTTCTCTTATATTTGATGTGTTTCCCTCAGTTTTAGTTTGTAACCCGGATTTGTTTTTTTTTTCTCAATCGATTTATGAATTTCAAATAGCGGTGTACTACTGTTGCCTTTATTTAGCAGACATTCAGTATTCCAGTGGGTACTTATTGTGCACCACAACTACCCGGCTTGTTTCTGTACACATATGAATCAGAGTTGATACAGAAACTCTCCAAAGACAAAAAGTAACATCATGCAAAGTTCTTTAATTTCACTTGAAGATATATTGAGGATGTTCTGTCACTTATCAATCCACATTTCATTGATTTTTTCATCTCTCATACTCCATTGAACATGATATTTAGGATACTACCGAAATTAGAAGGTTTGAATCATATATTGATCTTCTTCTCGATATTGACGCAGACTGACGACTTCAACTAGAACCCCTGACAAACGTGATGATTTAAACTTTCCAATTGCCAACTTCCTATTTCCTAGCAATAACATGCCTTTTGTTCCATCGTATGACGTAAACATATCTCTGTTTATGCATTCCGATTGATATTAAAATAGGAAGATGTGGTATGATTGTCAATGAGACAACTCTCCTCCACCAGAGACATAGAACGTGTTTAATTCAATCTATTAAAGACACTTAAGACTGTAAAGATGACAGTAGTTGAGGTCAATCATTCTCAAAATTAAAATCATGTTATAAGAAAACAGCTTAAGATAAAATATAGATTGAACCGAACAAAGTTTAGAAAATAAGTTGAGATGAGCGCTGTTTATGCTGTATAATGATTAAAGCAAGACAACGAAAAAACAAATCTACCAGTTTGATTAAATCAAAGTGTGCTTTCATATAAGAAATCTATCTGATAAATTTATCTTTAATTATTGACACAATAGAACATTTCTTTAACTTTTGTGAAAAGTGGGATAAATTAAGGCAACAGTACGTTTACGGTGTTCAACTGTCATAAATTCAAGGTAGCAAACAAAAACTGAGGGACTTGCATGTACTACAGTACAGAAGTAGCGAGACAGGTTGCATCAATTTGGTAAGTGTCTCCTGCTATGCATGGATCAGTAAACCAGTAGATGATGTATTGGATGTAAATATGATATGCGTTATGAATAATATATATTTCATAGTTTTATAGAGTAAACCGACTATATCAACATAAGCAGCTCTATAGACCTTTTGAAATAGACTGTAAACCTTTGTTTTATGGTTAGACCAGAGATATTGGTCAATGAATATCGAAATATGCCTAATTACTTAATATGACTCAACAATATATTTCAACAAGAGAAAAACGAAGATTGTCACTAGTGAATCCGAAACTGTTGAAACGTCTGAAACACCTGAGTTCAACCCCAGTATTTAATTTGGTTCTTTTTTTATGACCTTTAGCCATCTCATCCCATGTTTGTGAATTATTGTTTGCCTTCGTCGGTTTCTTTTTGGCAATTGTTTTGCCGTTTCGTTGTAATTATTGTCCCTTTCTATCTGTGTATCTTAAGCCTCTTTTTAATCAAAATGGTTATCAATGTATTTAAAATGTTGAATTGTTGGCTTAATTATGAGAAATGAGAAAGAAGGAATAATGGATTCATGATACAAAATCATACACACATTTAACAAACCAAAAGCACATGAACAGCGTTTTTAATGATACAGCAGCATTAGATAAGGTTTTCAACACGTAGCAAAAGTAATCCACGTTTTAGATGGCTCCTGACACCGTTTGAATCGCACGTAATTGCTATATATCTTAAAGTGCTTTTTTAAATTATTATCGACATACTGGTTATTTCATTTTTTAGATAGTACTACATTTGTTGTTGTTTTTTTAGAAATTTTACGTTGCTCTATCTCGTTTCATGGAGAAATTTCTAGACTTTCAAGACAATTGGAAAACATTAGCGTGTTATTGATGAATGAGCATGCTTCAGTCTATTCATATGGTAAGAGTATTAAGCAACAAAGGAAAACAACAAAGTGTATGTGTGATCAACTACATGGTGAATTTGAAAGACTAAAGGAAGACGTTCAAATACTAAATTCCACAAAAGGTAAACTACTATCAGAGATACAAGAGAGGCGGGAGATTCCGAAGGGATATTTAAACTCATGTGTCGATGACAAACGGACAACGCCGTAGCAAAAATCGAAACACGACCAAAAGACAAAGAACAGTTTACAAAACACAACATAGAAACTTAAGGAGTGAGCAATACGAACCCCACCATAAACAAGGGGTTATTTCAGATGCTCCAGAAGGGTAAGCAGATGCTGCTCCACATGTCGTTACGATAAATGAATCATTTGTCGTCATCTGTGAAACAGATAATCTATAATGGTCAACCAACAGTCATGATGTCCGTAAAATATTCGAAGAGATCACTTAAACTTCACATCTCAGAATCCTTAGTTTGATAGCTTCCTTATTATCAGCGACCATCTATGAAGGAAATCACGTTAGTAAATACAAGCTTTAGAATACCGTATAAACTGGGAGATAAATACTCCATATGCAGGCGCTGTTGGTATGTTTTTACATAGAGATGGAAATCATCTTTTTTGTTGTCGTAAAGTTTTTTTCTCCACTAAACGTCATTGTCATAACTATATTTATAATATGTTTGATAATTATGATAATATTGCAAGTCAAATATTGTTTTGTTGGTTTGTTTTCTGTTTAGTCAATTTTGTTCAGTTCAATCAAGTTTTGAAATTTGTAAACTCCTTGAAACCATAATATTAAAGGCAATTTTTGTCTTTAAACATATCAAAAGTTTGAAAATATATCAAAAACTGAAACATTTAACAAATCAATGAACATTTAAATACTTGAAAAAGAAGTTTGAAATGTTTTTCTTACAATGAACATATAACACAAAACTATTGCTAGTGTTTGGAATTTACAATTCACATTTAATAAATATGTCATTTACAATTCATTCAAAAGACAGCATCAGTTTCAACAGAACCAGTGTGGATCCACATCTGTTCATTTCTGATGATAACAATACAATTTCAAATTGGCATTTACAATTCGAAAAGGTACATCAATTAAGTTTCGAAATCGTTTATATGTACTTTGAAAAAGCATTCTTTGTCACTATGCCACTTTTTATGTATATAGTAGATTCTTGTAAAACGTTTGAAAATGTGTTTGAGTAGATCATATTAACCTTTCTCATTTTTTTCTTCCATTATTCATCTAGTATAGGAACTGTTTTTCTAATATAATTACGTTCTGTTTGTATTGTTATCAGAAGACTATGTATAAGAAAAGACAAGTTAATAGACTCATTGTTTACACTTTCATGCATTTTAATCGCTTTTTTTATTTTAGTCCTATAGATATATGATACAGTCTGTCTATGACTGACTAATTATTTTTGTAATTTGTAAACCTGTAGTATATTAAGGCAAATCTTATGTAATGGATACAATTGAAATTATAAATATATGCGAAAACACATGCCATTCATGTATAACAGACTTTCTCAGTATTCTTTGTTACCATAAAAAAATCTTAAGTATTTCTCTGCCGATGAATATACTATCATTTCCCCAATATACAGCAATTTTATAACCTCAAGAATTTTGTATGAATAACAATCTAATGTATTGTACAAAAACAAATATATATGTTAGAGTTGAGTACGTCCTGAACATGTCCGCCTATCAAGATGGTTAAAAAGATTAAGCTCATCCTACAATAGTCCCCTCATTTAGATGAAATAAAGGCTTTAGTTCATCCTCAACTAGTGAACTGATGAAGAGGATTTGATAATTTGAGTATATCCGGAACAAGTGAACTAGTACAACGAGAAAGATAAATGAAAGGGTTGAGTACATCGACCATTAACTTGTTTACTTAGCAATATGATTAATTCGGTTGAGTACATCCCGAACTTGTAAACTCATCAAAGTGATTGTAAAGGTTGAAAACAGCCTGAATTAGTCCACTAATCAAAGTGATTTGAAAGGCTGATTATATCACAAAATGATAAATAATTGAGATGTTTAGGAGGAAGAGAAGAGTACATACTGAATTGATCAGGATGACTGGAAGGGTTGAATGTACACTTATCTTGTACACTCGTCAAGTTTATTGTAAGGGTAAATAACATCCTGACCAGTCCACTGATCATGATCAACATGAAACGAATGATTGAGTACATCCTGAACTTTATTTCTAACCTTTACTGTTCAGTCCATTTTTTGGTAATATACTTTTGACGTGGCTCGGTATTTATACATCCCGACATTGTGTTATTGTGCTATGGTCATTTTTTGTTTTCTTGTCTTTAATTTTTACTTAATATGCACTTTGTCTATAGAGTGTCTATATACCATTTTGTTTTTCTTTGTTGAAATAGTTATTTGTTTTTATAGTGATTAAGATTATAACACAATGTTGACTGCTGTACCCCCAATTGTTGACATTTCTACCTATTATGTCTGTTTGTTTTTCTCACACATTGTTGTCAATATAATGGAATTTTATGCGACTGTCATACAATTGAGACGTTTAGCTAGCTATAAAACAAGGTTTAATCTATCTTTTTCTACATAAGAAAATGTCTGTACCAAGTTAGGTATATGACAGTTGTTTTCCATTCGTTTGATGTGTTTGAGCTTTTGATTTTGACATTTGATGAAAGACTTTCCGTTTTGAATTTTCCTGGGAGATCGATAATTTTGTTATTTTATTTGTTCACTGATGACGGTGGTTAAAAGGATTTAGTATATTTTTTATAAAAAGACTGGATGGGTTTAGTCCAAACGTCAGGAAGATTGGAAGGGTTGGGTATTTCGTGAACTTTCCAACTGATCACGATGACTGGAAGGGTTAAGTATACCCTGTACTATTCACCTAGTAATTCTGAACTACAGAAATAGAACTCTGATCAAGATGATTCGAGGGGAAGGGTATAATGTGAACTAGTCTATTGATTAATTTGATCAGACTTCTCGTACTAGAGAACTAGTCATTTGACCAAAAAGATTCGAAGTGTTAAATGCATTTTGATTTTCATTAGTTCTGTCACTAACTATTGTTCTCGTAACCAATTATATGAAACCTAGCACTCAAAAAAAATTTCAAAGACAGGCATCAATCAAATGTTTGCCAAAGGTACTAAGAACTCAAAATGAAAATAACATCATACTAATTGGTTTTTACATGGTTAAAAAGAGTCAACAATGATTAGGTAGAAAATGTAGATTGGAAACTCATGCTAAATTTGTCAAATCAAAATATGACTTTTTTTATCTTCTGCATATTTTTTTTACCATGCATTTTATGGGTAAATTTAGTGTTATTTAATGTATGGAAATTTGGAGGTGGTACTGATTTAGTGTACAGATGCCATTATCAGTATGAGAACCGTATGACCATGTGCAATTTCAAAGCTTAAGTAAACTGTATGGGCAGGATGTATGATCATGAATGTTCAAAACCTGTACATATAAATCTAGTAATGTTTTAGTTTTTCAAAAACGAACATCTTTCATCTCTATTATAGAAATGCAAAATGCTTAACTCTATCACCAATATATATTGAGAGGATGAGTTCATATTTTCCTGGAGATTGTCTCTTTATTTTCCTTAATATGATACTCTTTAAACTTCACATTTATACTATTGGGTTAAAGATGCTGCTAATGAAAGTTATTTTTCACATATGATCAATGCATCTTCCACATTGCAGGCACTTTCATAATTCCTCTGGATCATTAAAATAGTCCTAATGTAAGAGTTGACAGAAATATTCGTATAAAAAGTTTGTCAACTATTTAGTTTCTGTATCTTGCCAATCATACAATACAGATTAAAAGGAGACATCAACACTTATGCATTTGTAACAGTGTTATACTTGCGTATCGTAGATTAATAATGTGAAAAGGAAGTAAACAGTTTATCCGTGTAAACACCAGGTTGGATTTATGTGCGGGTATGAACAACGGGTAATCAACACAATTTTGAAAGATATTAAGGTTTTTAACTCCACCAATGTGGTCTTTTCAAAATCACAAACAATTTCATTACTATAATTCGTAAATGTCAAAAGACTGACAACATCGTACAAGTGTGTAAGTATTATATATTTTCGATGACTTTAAACTTTCTACAATATTTCTACCTTAACCTGAAAAAAAATATGTCCTTCTTTCATTTCATTGCATTTGATGTCATATTATTCTTTTACTGTTTCATATGTTGAAGAATTTTTATTTTTTGTATTTATGGCAATAACATACATTCCGGAAAACAAAGCAATATTAATTTGTCGGAATAATTCGATGCTGGTCTCCTTGGATATAACCACAATATGTAGAAAAGATATCAGAAGTATTTGATAGTTAAAACAACAATCGTTTCGAACGTTTAACTTAGACTAAAACATTTGTATTGATCAAGTATTTTAACTTTAAATGTGTTTCTAAATATAGAAGGTACACTTATTTATTCATATTCGTGTTTTAATAGTTAAGCTAGTATATTATTAAATTTATCTAAATGATCATTTTAATTGTATATCATGCCAACACAGGACTGTTGACTACTGGGCTGCATCAAAGCAAAATAATATATGCTAATGCTCTCATCGACGAAAACGGTCAATGAAAATACCATACTGAGACAGTTAAAAATTAAACACAATTGGATAGCTGAATTATCACTAATGAAATTCAATACCAAGAAATGAATATATGTCCTTATAACAAATAACTGTTAATGCCCAAGTTCATGTTGATGAAATGTCAATCAGAATAAATAATGAAATAGACCAACTTATCAGATTTTGAAATTTAAATCCCTTATCAATATCTTATAATGAACAACATAACCCTCCCCGACATTGGAATAACGAAATAGAAGATACAATCAGATATTATACTATTACGAATAAGACAATAATGTAGCTTTAGGTGTAACACCATTAATTCGGGCCCGGTCCGAAAGAACATACCAGAAAGTCGTACATATTTAAAACAAAATAATTCCTACGCATGGGTGTTACTTTCAAAATATGTAGAATATTTTGGTAATTTTGGTATCAAATGAAAGCTGAACGACTGAAGTTCATTGTAGAACACCTTTTTACTTATAATTTTGAATAATAAAAAAAGATGTATTCAATTTAAACAGGAGGATACATGTACATTTTGCCTGTTTCCCAGATATGAAGTACCTGTTTTGGTACTTCCTAAGTTCCGGAAACCAGTACTCTGCTATTGCAATTAAACGTATGTTGATTTTTTTTCAGTACAAGACACAATAATGTGTTGCTTTGATATGCAATGACTGTCACTTTATTTGAACTTAAGACAAAAGAACTGTGACTACTTGAAATTGAAGAACTTAATGACTGAAAACGACGTCTTTACATTAAATGGGATTTTGGATACGTACTGATTGATATTTCACTCTTAGATGCATGATGTTTTTTTGTTAGTTATTATTTGCTTTGAACTAGCTGTCAGTAACTTCGAGTACTCTCAGATCTGTACCTTGCCACGTCCAGACTACTGTAAACCGGGAAATTTTCGCGCCGTCTTTATTTCGCGTTTTATAAACACAATCTAAATTCGCGCTGTTTTGAAATCGCGATTTTCTTGTGGCCTATATAAATATTTTCATAAAGGATATAGAAAGTGAACTGCTTTACATGTATAGTACATTAAATGATGTTTTCCGGTTCATCAATGTTAAAAGAGATTATAAGTTGTGTCATGTTTACTTGTAAAAACACATACACAATAACAGAAAAGAAGACCTTATTAAGAGTGAATTAAATTCTGTCAGGATTAATGCTGATTAATGGATCTTTTGATCTGATTAATCAATATAGCAGATTCAATGAGGTAATACTTTTATAACTGATTGACAGGTTTCATTAACATATTTGTAAGAGTGTTTTTTACATAACAATATCCGTAATTAATGTCCGCTTGCTTGAGATGTCTTCAATGTTAATGAGATTAATGAGGAATGGAATATTAGAAAATCATTAATAATTATTTGAAAATATCCATAAAAGACATAGTCTATGGGCACAAGATTGATGAGCAAGATCATACTGACATAAATCTCAACATTTCTTTGATAAGATTTTCAATCTTCAAATAATCCGCGCATTTTACATATCTAAAAAATTAACAAATTCGCACACATATACAATATTTTTTAAAATGAACTTGATTTAGTTTTTGATGTAAACACAGCGTGAAAGAAATTAAACTAATTTAAAACGCAAGTTCTAAGAGTTTCTGTTAATCATAACACAGAAATTTTCAAGAAGACATCATAGAACATAGTTTATATTGTTTGTTCTAAATAACGTGTATGATAATTGATGTCAAGCTCTCTGCATATTATGAACAATGTCAACAACTCTTTAATGGGTTCGTTGGTGACCTGTTGGATCACTAATTGTTTGTCCCTATCCAAGATAGCTTCATTTTCAATGGCATTTTAAATTTTACCGGTAGATCTCCTATTGCAGGATCTACCTATTGTATTTATTTTCAATCTATTCTCGTTCTGAAAATGCAATGAAATATTTGCTATGGACGTTGAGCAAACGGCAATCAATGAATCAACTAAAGATATACATCTCATGTAAATAAGACCGCTTCATAAAAGATACTTATATTACATTTATTTTGCAATTTGATATTATTAGACAATATATGCTTTTGGTGGTGTTTTATGTGATACAATATTTAAGAGCAGCCTGCTTTCCCTATAATGGATTATTTTTATTTGTGGAGACTTGAGCATAGCCATATATTAAACAAAAGGAATCCGTGTGAAAATGCCGGTAATCCCTTCGAAAGTTTTACTGAAACAATCACGAGCTGGTTCAACTTTATGAAATATCTATGATACAGAAGACCACATATATGCAAATCGTTGTTTTACACTCCCATCTACTTTTATGCGATTGTAAAATTACTGAGTGAAAAGTGTAACCGAATTAGCACTAATAGTAACACGATGGGGCAGTACCTGATATTGTGTTACTTAGCCTTCAATTTTCTATTTTCTATATTTTGTTGTACAGACTGTTATTTGTCTTTTGATCTTTTTTTTCAAAAGGCATTGTCAGTTTGTCTTTGACTCATATGATTGAATATCATTTTTGGTATCTTCCGTCTCTTTGTGAAACATGATGAATGACAATTAAAAAAACACACAAATTCAATAGCTTACCTTTTATGCATGCTATCTTTGATCTGGTTTTACTTTTTGGTTCTAATCAATTAGTAATAAGATCATTGACAACATACACAATAACTCCTTCAGTCATGCCAGGCAACGATATTTGATCGCATTATATACATGCAGGGTTTTTCGAACCCATTGCATAGATAGCCTTAACCGTATCAGAATAGTTGGCTTTTAATTTTCTTTTACTACGTATTTGGTTTGGCCGTCCAAATGCTTTGATTCGAGTGCAAATGATAAATCTGATGAAGAATAAATGCGAGTAAGGCGTAGCAAATTATAAGCATGGTACCTATGATGAGTTTTTATCATTGTCTTCAAACAGAATCTATTATAAATTTTGAAAATCATTTTAGATTAAGGTAGATGGGGAGTCGAAATTAAAGTCCACAAAATTTTTAAATAATTTGTCAAAATGTAGTTTATATCATGCTTTTTTCAAAAATATAATAAAATGTATGGGTCACCGGGCTTTCTTTCACGCTACAGGATGTGCAAAATTGTCAGATTTTATATAGATTGTGCATGGAAAATCTAATTTTGTGTGATAAAAAGAAAACTATACCATAGAAAATTAAGATAAAATACGAAAATATAGCTCTAATAATGTGCAGATAAGAACAAGAAAAAATGGGGTCACCGGACTCGTTTTCTTGCTACATTATAAAATAGGTGAATTCACACGAAATTCTATCATAAAAGTTACTTGATCTGAGTTATCTTCCCTTCTATCTGAGTTATCTCCCCTAATTTGCCAAAGTTGAAAAAAAAAATGAATCAAACAATAATATTCTGTCTTTTGTAAAATACAGTTGTAAATATGATAAAACACATAATTTTCTATATTAACATGAAAAGTCTTACACATGAATTACATACTACTCTCGAAATTTGCACATTTCATTTAAGATCAAGACCGATTGTTATATGCTAGAATCCAAGATGGAGGAAGACACCCCAGCTACCTTAAGTAACATATTTTTACCTCCTGGCTCATTTTGGTATCATCAGCTCTTCAACATTTGGTCACGAGTATCACTTAAGATACGTGTGTTGTATACATTCGCGTCTGGTACATCATAATTGATACCATAGATTTAATGTATACCCCGAGTGGATACTTCGGCTTGTTGAATGTTACTCCCTCTTGTATTACTAGAAAAGAAGCTAGTACTTCGGAACTGGCATCAAGATAAGGGTATAATGTTATTGAAATTGCTGTTAAAAAAATTGGAAATTATATCAGATTTTAGAAGGTATAGCTCTGATTCCATGCCCGCGGTTGGCGTTACGTTTAGTCCTTTTTCTTTCATCAGCTCGTTAACGTTTATTATAGGTTCTGTTTTTTTTTTTTTTTTTTATATGTTGAGCTCGATTATCAGTACACAGACATAAATTGTCGAGATGCGCATATGATGCAGTAAAATTGATTTCGTTAGTAATATTATTATTCATGTTATTATAAAAGTGGCATGTCGACATTAGGTCTAGTTGCAGTAGATGGGCTATGTTACATTTCATATTCAACATTGGCTCGTTGAAATATAACTGATAATTAAATTTGTCTTTAATTCAACAAAGCTCCAATTACAAATCCTTGGATTTGTCTATAAATATATATGTTGTTGATACATAAATTTCCGTTTAAATGATTGCAAATAATCATATGGTCACCGACTTTGTTTCTTTGTGTATTAAGGTGGCTCACCCCAATAAGGACCCCTGGTAGAATTTTTTTATTTTCACATATTTTGTAGATCTTTTTATGCTGAATCCAAAAATGCAAAGAAAAAAGGGGGTCACCAGGCTCGTTTTCCCCTCAAATGGAAGCGAAATGTGCGATTTTGACCCTATTTCCAAACATTTCCACCCTTTCAACAATAAAGGCTACATCAAATTCAAATTGTTTTAGAACGATGTCAATATGATTATTATGTGACAAAACATTAAAATTTGAAATGTAAACGTTTCTCTTGGTTTTTTTAGACCTAAAAGTCCTTTTATTTACAGATTTATGTCTAAATTTTGCATTTTCTAATTTCAGTTTAAGGCTAAAAATATTGGGTAAATCAATTTTCGTAAAATTTCCCGATAGATTTTAAAAAACGGATATGTCAAAGCTATGAACTTTTCGAGCATTTTAAGGTAAAATAAAATGGGGTCACCAGGCTTTTAAAAAAGTTACGGACTTTTGTTTAACCCCTTTACCCCATGAGGTCTGATTTCAATGCACTCCAATAATTACTTTGTTGTGAATTCTTTATTGATGGCTTTATTAAAATAATGTTTGCAATTATATCAATGGACGATAGCTGAATATAAATGTGATTAAAATTTAACTGTTTGTTATAAAAAAGCGAAATTTTGATTATTTTGGGGAAATACGGTAATTTTGTCTGGCGCGAGTTGTTTCCCTCTAAATTGGCGCCATAATCGGACAACAGAAATTTCAGGGTCGCCATTGTGGATCAGCATACACCACTGATGAATACGACCATGTACATGAATAACAGACAAAGTGGCGAATAGACAACGATGCAGGTAGAGTCATTACTTAAGAAAACATAGATTTTAATATTTTAGGCAGCCAAATGTTATCGGTATCACGAAAAATACAAAGTGGGGGGTTGTCTCAAAATACTCGCTACTGTAGAAAATCTCTGCGCCTGAAACCTTGCATGGCTAAATTTCTATTCTATGTATTATCGTTATGGCCGGTATCTTATTAATGTGTTTATTTGATCCTTAACAGGCAAGTTGTGAACATGTATAGCCTGTTGGGAAAAATATCGAGGGGATGGACAGGGTAGGAATGCCCTTTACTGCCAAGCATGATCAAGCATCACAAATGTCCTTTTTGCGCTACCGGAAGGCCCAAATGAATCTTGATTTTTAATCGTCATTTGTAAAATCTATTTTCGTAGCTACGTTAGGGTCAAATCGTGTAAAATATTTATCGTTAACTTCTAATGTGGGGTACCTTTATAACTACCCTCGGACAGGCCCGGGGTTCATGATTCCCACTCCCTATCCCCACTCCCTATCCCCAACTCCCATTTCCCTTCTCTTTTAATCTAAAATAGTTCCCCCTACTTCCACTTCCATCCCCCTTGCTCCCAGACAAAAAAATGGCCAAATATGTTTCCCAGAATTTTCACCCCCCCTCTTTTCGAATTCCGTTTTATTCGCACCCCACACGTTCAAACCCTGGGTCTGTTTGCACCCTTCCTTTTTTTTAATCGTGCTTTAGTTAGTATAGTTCTATAACATGATAAAATAAAGATATTAAGTTTATTTATTGTTTAAAAATAAAGTGACACACACAAGATCAAAGGGTACAGGCTATTAAAAACAATTATCTGGTCTTTTCTATTTATAATCTTCATAAGATTTACTTCTACCATGTCTACCCTCAGCTTCTACCAAACTAGTTACTTTTATTTTCACTTGAGACCAAGCTAACTATGCTAAAAGACCCACTACCCCCTTTTCCTGCCCCCTGACTCCCTCTTCCTGATCCCTCATTCCAATGTTTGTTCCCTTACCCCTGTCCACCCCCTCAAGAGTTTGATTGTTTTATTTGTTTTCTTGGGAATATAAATGGCCTAATTTGTAAATTTTTACCCCTACAGTACGAGGCAATACATTTTATTGATGGATTCGTCTTGATCATAATTTGTGTACAATTACCCCCCCCCCCCCCCTTTTTCTCTCTCTCTGGTATAAAAAAAAATTCTTAAGGTCAAATATCAGGTTTAAACAAACATTGTAGGGCTTATTTAGTTTACCAAATAACACATACATTTGAGTTGAAAAGTTCATTGTTGTTTTGTGCTTAGTATTTTTAAATACAAAATTTGTGTATCCCTTATTCCAAACAGGGTACAAGTAACCTCAACATAATTTGGTTGACCCGAGAAGTCTGTATTCAACATATAAAAACAAAATCATTATTTATACTTGCTGTGCATGTAATTTTATTTTGTTTGCTCATTATTGATCGCCACAAATTCTTCATTTTTTAGCTCACCTGGCCCAATGAATTCTAACCAAACTTGGCCACAATCATCATAAAGGTATCTAGTTTAAAAAATGTGTCTGATGACCCTGCCTGCCATTGAACATGACAGACATGGCTAGAAATAGAACATAGGGGTAAAATACATTTTATGGCTTATATCAATGAAACTTAACATTTAGAGCAAATCTAACATGGGATAAAAATGTTCATTAGGTTACGTACGATCTATCTGCCCCCAAATTTTTAGATGAATCAGACAACATGCTGTTGGGTTGCTACCCCTGAGTTGGTAATTTAAGGAAATTATGCAGTTTTTGGTTATTATCTTGAATATTATCATAGATAGCGATAAACTGTAAACAGCAATAATGTTCAGCAAAGTAAGATCTACAAATAAGTCAACATGACCAAAATTGTCAATTGACCCCATAAGGAGTTACATGTATTGCCCTTTAAAGTCAATATTAAACAATTTTGAAAATTTTGTTATCTTTACAAAATCTTCTCCTCTGAAACTACTGAGAAAAATTTAACTTACTTGGCCATAATCATCATTAGGGTATCTAGTTTAAAAAATGTGTTTGATGACCCTGCCTGCCAACCAACATGGCTGACATGGCTAAAAATAGAACATAGGGGTAAAATGCAGTTTTTGGCTTATATCTCTGAAACTAAAGCAAAAGTATAATGGTTGCATTATTTCATGCATCAATTGTGAACAAAAATATCAGGTGAGCGACACAGGCTCCTTGGAGCCTCTAGTTTTAAAATATGAACTACATTATGCATTTAAATGTCAATCATGGTTGATTTTCTGATAGAATTACTCTCACATTTAATTTCAGGCTTCAAGTACATGTTATAAGAGGAAGTAGTGATTTGTTGTAAAAGATCCTAGAATGTTCAACTTTACTTGGAAACTATTGGCAAAGTACCGTTATAATTTACATGAGAAGTCAGGATCATCTTATCTTGCAATTGGAAACTATATATGTAAAGTTCTTAAACTTGAGAACAAGATAAGAAGCTAAGATCAACAATACTCGGAACTACATGTATAATCAAAGTACTGTCAGAATCCATATGAGAACCCAAGATCATCTACACTTGGTCATGTTGGTATCTATATGCAATGTGTTCAGAATCCACTTAAGAAGCCAAGATAAACTATAATTTGGAACTATATGCTAAGTGCTGTCAAAATCCATAAACAAAAATCCAAGATCAAAAGGACCTACTGTACATGTACCTACATGTCCCAATGATGAATAGATTATTGAATCATATAAAAAACACTGAAGAGAAGAATATTGAATATTGATATAAAATTATGAAAATATGGAGCTGATCAAGTAATGATTGTACATGTACATGATGTATACATGTCAACAATTACTAGTACAGTATATTGAAAATAACAGTGTTAATAAATGTTTTATAAATTTGATCTCATAGACATTTGAGGAATAAAATCAAAAATGTTTCAAAAAATGAATTTTAATAGAGCTGTTTTAATTTATTTTTGCTGCTTTAGTGAATTTTGCTGCAAACATGATTCATGATATGCAAACTGCAATATATGCAGTTGTCTTTAATACAGAATGTAGCTAATGAGATTTGTAGATTTTGGAAATCATAATACCAAGTGACAGTTGTGGTAAATGCACATGCCTTTCCCTCATCTTTTACCTCACCAACCCCTGGCCCAAATGCATATGGTCACTTGAATTATTTTACATCATTTGGCATTTTTTGTCCATCCATATGCTTTTCATTTTCTATTTCAAAAGTTATATTTTCGGGATAAAAGGAGAAATAGAATATATAGTTTTGTTCATTGAGACAGCAATCAAACAAAACAATCAAATGAATTATATATATTGTCTGTAAAAACTTGTGTCTCACTAACTGACAACCTCATTACCTATCACAATGATCAAAATTACTGAAATCAGATAAATATGGTTTTGTAAAATTAGATATGCACTCAAATTGATAGAGATTGCAGCAAAGATTTCAACCTCATTTCATGGATCAGTGATCAAGGTTAAAGTTACCTGATTAGATATAAGAAGATGTGGTATGAGTGCAAATGAGACAACTTTCCATCTAAGTCAAAATTTATAAAAGTAAACCATTATAGGTTGTTTATCAGATACTGTTAGCAATAGGTCATTTGTCAATGTCAAGTTTTTGTGTTTTTGTCTGTTTTTCTAATACTAAAAGAAGTAGATAATCTATATTTGATGTATGCAATGATTCACAAATGTAAGGAGTACATGTCTGTCTGGCAGTTGTCATTGACCACATTTTCATGGTTCATTGGTCAATGGTAAGTCCTTTTTTAATATGCTACATTGTGTAATCAATAAGTCAACTATATTTGATGTATGGAATGATTATTAAATGAATGTATTGAAATATTAAATAAGAAGATGTGGTATGATTGTAAATGAGACAACTCTCCACAAGAGACCAAATGACACAAAAATAAACAACTAAAGGTCACCATATGGGATTACTGCCTTCAACAATGAGTAAAACCTATACTGCATAGTCCGATATAAAAGGCCTCGAAATGACGAATGTAAAACAATTCTAATGAGAAAACTAACAGCCTGATATATGTACAAAATAATGAATGAAAAACAAATATGCCTGTCTTGCAGGGTTTATCTGAACTTAACCTCATTTTCATGGTTTTGTCTGTTTCTTGCATACTATATGTTTCAAAATATTTGGTTTAAGGAATGATTGTAACAGAGGTGGATTTAGGCCCATGGTGCCCCCCCCCCTTTTTTGTGGGAAAAATTTTGTTGCTTATATAGGGAATCACTGAAGCATGACTGGAGCAGGCCCCTCTTAGGCAGTCAGTGCCCCCTCCCTTTATGAAAATTCCTGGATCTGTGACTGTGTAAGGCTGGCTTGGTTTAACTGACCTTGGTCTCATTTTCATGATTATTGATAATTGATAATATTATTTTTTTCTGATACTTGTAGTAAAACTTTATCTTTAGCATGTTTAGGAATATCAACCTAAAATCAATCAACAATGATGATTAGTAAAGCAGGTGAGACATTTCAGCTTGTGCACTCTTGTTAACACAAAAAATGTGCTGAAAGGTGTGACTGCCATACATGCAGATGTATCTAGGAATATGTCTTAACAACTTGAAAAATATGTGATCTATCCTAATACTTCTTGTTTGTATTGGAACAAGTCCTAATAGTTCACACCTTTTCCTTGGAAGCATTGTTTTTTAAGAAAACTTATTTCCATATTTTGTGTTCACAGCTATCGTGGTTGAAATCAATATTGTTGTAATCCCAACAAATCTGTCTACTCACCATTTTCAAATTTGGTACATCAAGTTAACGTTGGTCTTTCAGATATATTACAACTGCGATATTCAAGGTCTAAGGTAACCCTCAAATAAAACTTTTCGCCATGAAATATAAAAAAAAATTAGGAAGATGTGGTATAATTGGCAATGATGCAACTCTCCACCAGAGACCAAATTACATAGAAGATAACAACTATAGGTCACCGTACGGCCTTCAGCAATGACCAAAACCCATACCGCGTAATCAACTACTAGTATGATAAAAGGACCAGCAATGACGTTCTTTTGTATATAGTTGCACACAAAATAACAGTTTAATTTGTGCTTGCTGAACGTTCACTAGCAAATATTTCAAGCATAATACGGATGAGAACATATGGATGATAAGTACCATATGAAGGTTCTGCAAAGTAAGAGTGGCTAGATATATGGACTGCCACTGGAAAATGAATGGACAATCTATGGGTATGGGCAAAATTCCCCCTTTTTACCCTACGAGGCTGCGTATTTATACATCCAGCTGTATGAACTCTCTGTCTAAGCAAGGGTTATCTGTCGGATTAGGAAAGTCATATTTCTATACCCATGTTAACCCTACGATATAAGAATAAGGAGATGTGGTATGATTGCCAATGAAACAACTATCAACCAAAGTTCAAATTTAAAAGTCCAGTTAAAAAAAGTATCATTTTTTTTTTCTTATTGGCAGTGGCTATTTTGCCGGCTCTGATTAAAATATCTTAATTCAAGCCTTCAATTTCTATAGAAATGGCTGTTTTACCGGCAACAGCAATACAGTGAATTTGTAACCCATGCTGGAAAAATAGAAAATATGTTATTTTGCTGGCATTAGGTAAGCGGAAGCCAAGTTAAAACTATTTTGTTTACACATATATGCAACTCAAATAAATAACTATTATTCCAAAAGCAAGTTTAATTGATCATTTTTGATTTTTTAAGCTATGTGATTGACTTTGTTATATTGTATAATGTTTTATCAAATTTATGGTGCAATGAGATTTTTAACTTTTTATTTTTTTATAACACACAGTTAAAAAATGTGAGATTTTATTCTTATGCATATATGTAGCATTAGACTGTCACTGATTGATTTTAGAAATAATTTCAACTACATGTTTAGATATGATTTCGTTGCAACAAATGGATGTTCAATATTTTTATTTTGTTTTTTTCTTGTTATAAATTCTTAATAGTTATTTATACTTTGACTGATAATTGTTACGTTCTCAAACGATTACATGTGCTTCCAATATTGTTAGCAGTTTTTATTTTAATAACTACTGATAAATCAGTAATTATTTTATTTTATGTTGACAGTGCTCATAATTTTCATAGTACTTTCAAAAGTAAATAAAATATTAAATTTCACTCTTTACAAAGAACCTACAAAATAACAAATTCACTTTTTGCTGGTGCCGGCAAAATAGCCATTTTATAGAAATAGGCTATTTTGCCGGTTTGAATAAGGATATTCTAATCAGAGCCGGCAAAATAGCCACTGCCTTTCTTATTATCATCATAGACCAATAATTACTTTTCTTTGCAGCAGGTGGGTCAAACACATGTCCTAACATCATTAAGAAAATTGTCATTCATATTTTTTGCCGCAATGACACACTCCACTTTCATTTTTTTAAATCAAGAACATTCCTTATTCATGTTATTAGCTTCCTTTAAAAAACGCATGTCAAAAATTAAGACAGAAGTTAAAGTTTGCCAATATCACCGACTAGTATAGCGTCCCTGTGTACTGGGCCGAGTTTTAAAATTACAATCCCAACTTTTCCTGAACCTATTAAGTAGTATAGATTTTGTTTATATATAAAGTCTTTAGCTGGAAGTGTTTGGAACTGCCCGGTAGACTTCGGGTGTAATACGCTAAATCCCGACTTGGTCAGACCAAATATATTGCGCTGATGTTTCCTCTTTTTTTTAATGCGAATTCGGTTGGCATATTGATAGATAAAACAGAAAATAGAAAATTAATAAAATAAGAAAATAAGTAAAAGGAAAATATCATAAATAGAAAACACTGACCCCGAGGTCTTATGTTCAAGGACTAGAATTCCGGAATTCATAGAATTATGATACGAGAAAATTTGTTAGATATTTTTGTGCCTATGAGTTGATAAAGTATATAAATCTTTAAATAAAAATGTTAGGTGTGACTGTCATGTATTTAGTCTTTGCTTGAAAATTGTCATAGTTCAAAACTATTATCAAAATTTTGCAGTGAGAAAATATTTCACATACTCCGGAATAAAATCCTACCAATACTTGGAAATGAAGATATTTCAAGTAAAAAAAGAGATTTATGGCAGTAACAAAATTTTATAATACGCCGAACGGATAGCGTGCAGATGAACCCCGATGCCTTTATACTATAGCATACTATATGGGTTTTACTTGTTTTTTTTTTTTTTTTTTTTGTTTAAAGCCGTACGGTGACATGCAGTTGTTTACATCGCTATCCTTTGTTTACGGTTAAACATTGCGTCATTGACAAAATATTTTCATATATACATCTAAAGAGATCTTTTAATTCAACCGGTATTTAAATGAAAATAGGGATCGAACGTGTAGGGTGAGAATGTGTTTTCGGAGCGAACGCACCAGATACCGTCGTACATGTCAATATTTATAATTTCTTTTTTTTTTTTAATGTTATGCTCATATCGTGTATATTTATGTCTTTTTTATGTGAAAAATGAACACACCACTCTGTATTTCTGACCGTATTTCCTTTTTTGAAGAAAGTTTTGCATCGTTTGTTGACACCGGGAAAGGGTGCTCTCAGACACGTCCGCGTTCCAATGTCGTCAACACTACTTTTGAGAAGACCCCTCAAAGCGATCGTTGTCAAGGCGCTCGTCGTTAGAAACATGCGTTAAAAACTGCGCACTGTTAAAGGGCCGAGCCACCTTAACCAATCTATTACCTCGTTGGTAGTTAAACACGTAAAACATCGATGATTTATGGCCTACAAGGCGAAAACGTTCGCTTATTTCCACGCATTGTGAACTTTTTTTTTTATCTAGAACACCACCTTGAATGATGTTTAACATAAATATGAATGCGGTGACGCTATTATTATTGTAAATCTTTAAAATGGAAATGTATGTACCAACAATTTATAGCTTTTAAGAAAAAAACTATGGATTTTTCAGTTATAGTTTAACGAGTGAAAGTTATATGCCAAATTTTAACAAAATCTGTAACATTATCCATTTACTGTTCCCTGACCTTAAGCCATAAATTGCGGTAAATCTGATTGATTTATGATTCACATCAATATTGTTCAGTGTATTTTCAAACGACCTGATACGATATAGAATATTGATGGAAAATAACTGTATTAAAACTGTCGGAACTCTTTTTGTCCATATACATGTTACTTTGATTTGCTATTACAGAATGTATCGTCATACTTTAACGATTCGGATTGTTTAGTTATAATCAATTGATTAAAATTTTAAAATTTAGTTTAGCAACAGTTTTGTTAAGTTTTCTTTTATTAATAAAGACCTTTTGTAACAAAACAATCCGTTGCGTATGTTTTAACTTTTTATTGAGAGAATATAAAATATATGGTTGATTTTCAAAATGCCATTTATTTAATTTTAGAGCAATGAAGAATCAGGTTTGTAAAAGAGATGGAAATGACAATGGAGATTGTAGTGACGAAGATTTGAATAAAGGATCTGACGATGCAGTGAATGTTGTAAAATCTCCAAAACATACGTCTGACATACATTCAGTTCTGCCTCATAAATTAAATTACATATGTATTGGCACTATGGTATCTGTTATTGGAATTGTGTTAACGGTAGTTTTGTCTGTAACAACGCTTGTCGCTATCTCAACTGGTAAGTCGTTATCCTATTTTTGTTCTCTACGCAGCAACATCAGACCAAAATGGAGACATTGAAGCCATGTAATAAAATGCTTCATGTTTATCAATTTGTGAGAATGTTCGTGACCTTTTGAAAACCCACACATTTCCAAACCATTTACCGAAATACTTGTATTAATAATGTATAATGCAAATGTCACCCGTCTTAGTAAACCTACCTACACTTATCACATTTTCAAAATCAATGTGTGTTTTTTTTTTTTTTTTACAAAATCACGACGATATAGTTGATAATCATTCGACATTTAAATCAATGTTACAAATCTATTATTATGTCATTTATATAATACCCTAACTCCAAACATTTTGGCTATATTGCAATTAATTTTCCCATCCGTTCGCAGAACAAAAATATTCGTCACTGTTTTCACAAAAACCATTTAACAGAACGACTTCATATTTGGTAAGCATCGGAACAGTATAACGTGTAAACACTTAAAAATCTGTCAGACTCCTTCTTCCTGTGAAGAGTGATAAGCTGAAACGTGTCAATGCTTTTTGGACCAGTCAAATACCGTCTCCATGTTTTCAAATGCTTTGAATTACGGATGGGGTACGATTTGTACGACAACGATTCATTATAAAGTCACCAGATTCTGAATTTTCCACATTTGTATGAATTTTGTCTTTAAATTCTGAAAAGTATTGTACGTTCTTAAAATTCTCAAAAGTAACAATAATGATTGATTTTGTCTAAACATATTCTTAACATTATCAATTCCTCTTAACAAATTTTAAACATTCTAAATTTGTCTTAACATATTTTTATATTTTGAATCTTTTCATAACATATCGGTTAAATTACAGATCAGACATTTATACTGGTAACTTAAGATCTAAGATCCCACAAAAGTATGTCGCTATCGAATTGAGACACCGACATATCATATTAGTCAACCGATTCGTGATGCTAACCGGAAACTTAAGTATTCTCAATTTCAGTCGTTCTTCCTAATAACTATGTTGGAGCAGTTTTTGTGTAAAAAGCATTCCTCTGTTCATGAAGTCCGTTTAATGTAATCAATCATGAGCGTAATGTATTAAATGAGATATATAAACGCCATACAATGAGGCAGAGGATATGTTAATACTCAGAAATGGGAAGTTGTCAATTGGAAAGTTGAAATCATCATGTGTGCCATAGATTTTAGTTTGAAGTCGTTCAACTGTGTAAATATAGAGGAAAATATCAAGATATGAAGCAAAACGTCTACATTCGGTTGTATCCTTAATTCTATGTTCACTAGGATACATAAGATGTGAGTTACTGAATGACAGAACATCATCAATATATTTGAAAGTGATATCAAAGAACTGTTGTTCTTATCTTATTTATTTTTCAGTTTTCAATTTTTATATATGAATTGTTTAATCGTTATAAATAGAAATAATACGACATGATATTTAGTATTCAATTTTTGAATTTAAATGACAACAATAGTCAAAAGAATTTTCTATATTTGGTTGAGACCATGCTCTTTAGGTTTCGCTCATACATATAATGAACTCTGAAATTCTTCGACAGAGAAAATCGTACATGTTTTTACTTTAGAAAATACTTAGACAGTTTAGAAGTATCAAGACTTTTACAGACAAAGTTTAGACTGTTATGAATGAGAAATGTCAAGTTGAACTGATTGAATGTCAAGTTGAACTGACTGAATGTCAAGTTGAGAGTGACTGAATGTCAAGTTGGAATTGAGAAATATCAAATTGGAACTGAAAATGTTAGTTAGAACTAGGAAATAATTAAAATAATCCTATACTTAGCATTAACCCGACCATTTTTTTAATAGTCTAGGACAATTACGGGATACGTTAATGCTATTCAAATAAATTAGTAACATTGCAATTGGTCTACCAATATTCACTGTTCTCATTCTCAGGCTGGCCGAAATCTTTTTTTCTTAAATAAGATAAGATACTTATTGTTGTGGCATTGGCAAATATAACCACATTTTCCTATTTGTATACGTTTATACTAGCTTCTCACTTGAATTCGTAAATCTATACAGTATCTATAAAAGGTACCGAAACCACAAGATACTATTCCAAATCAACGAATGTTCTTTATAATTTAGATTAAAAATCCAAAGCTGTTATTTTGGCGGCTGTATATCATATGACAACGGCATAAAAGACAAGGACTCCATGATATAAATAGACAGTGTCAGAAGCATGCAGTGGCAGTGCAGAGAAAGGGGACAAATCTTTAAGTTTTTTCAAGGTGTAAATTAGCGAAACAAAACTCCAAGCGCAAAGACTATTAGCACATTTACATCATGGTTTGTTCTGTATTCGCAACAATTCTTATATACCACAATAAAAACATATTATACTCGTCTTCATTTAAATAAAACATTAATGCAAATAAATTACCCTTGTAGATTAAATAAAGTAGCATTATTCTTTTTAAGTCAAATATGCCAGTCATGGCTCTCAGTTTCTTCGTCTATATCAGCTTAAGCATCAGTTCTTATTTATGGTAATTGCCAACAAAGACACTTTAATTACCCTTCATCTTGTTTTAGATGATAACACGTATGGATTTAAATTAAAAAAAGATATTTCAAGAATATCAAATCACTTAGAAAGTATATCAACGAAAATGAATAGTTATAGTTCAACAATAGATGGACCACAACAATGTGAAAAAATCAACAATAGTTATCTTTACTATGCTTTTCGAGAAGAAAACAGGAGACTGAAAGCCGAACTTCAAAAAACTAAATCTAGAAAAGGTAATAGATATTTGCTTTTTTGTTGTTTACATATGAACATAAATAATGAATTTCAAAATTACCGAATTACCGAATTCCAATTCAAGAACAAGTAATAGAAGAAAACATTATTTGTAGAAGAGTGTTTATCACCTGATAACCATATGTTTACAGCAGAACATGACCTAACACTCAGCACTATTGTAAGCCACAAATGTGCCCTGATAATTTCGGCAATTATTTTTCTGTTAATTAAATACCTAGCAACTTTGTTGTCTTGGATTCAGTCGGGTATCCATGGATATAAAATAGGGTTTTTCGTAATTTCCTGTTTACATAACTAACTAGTATTATATTTTAGAAGGTAATTTTTTGTAAATATGCCATTCAAAACATTCTTAAAACATAGAAAATGCATGTCTCCTCTGCGAAGAAATAGCTTTTTATTCATAAATGTAACCTTGAAAAAAAAAACATAACCTGAAAGTGTTTCATTTAATCTAAAGATTGAGTCAAAATAGTAGACACCTCCAAAAATTATGTTTCTCCTTCAATAAACAGAAAAATAATCCAAATGCATTACCTCTCTAGATTAAATTACGTAGCATCAACACTTTTTATTTATAAGTTAAGGCCAAATATATCTGTCACGACACACCATTCCTTCGTCTTTATCATCTTACTTCTCGCTTTTTATTTATTTGAATTGCTTACAGAGAAACTTTAATTTGTCCTTTATCTTGTTTTAGACGACCAAAAAATTAGTTTTCAATTAACAAAAGATATTTCAAGAATATCAAATCAGTTGAAAAGTTTATCAACGAAAACAAATAGTTATAGTTCAACAACAGATGGACCACAAACATGTGAAAAAATTAACACTAGTTATCTTTACTATGTTATTCAAGAAGAAAACAGGAGACTGAAAGCCGAACTACAAAAAACGAAATCTAGAAAAGGTTAGTTTACTTTTATTCATATATGAATATCAAAATTACCAACTTCATTTCCAATTCAAGAACCGATGAAATATTATTTGCAAAAGAAGTCTATCAACCATGAAATTTGGATTTAATGCAAAACCGATGCATATATGGTTTCAATTTTTCACCAATAAAAGACACCTTCGGTTACCAAAGTATCTTCCTGGTGACAACAGAACCTGACAATCATATATGTCTGGTTACAACAGAACATGGCTTATTACTCGGCACACTTGTCAGCCTCAAAAGTTCTCTTATGGTTTCGGAATTTACATTGCTGTTAAAAAAGTACTTGACTACTATGTAGCTTTGGATTCAGTCTGGTATCCCATGGATAAACAAACATGATTCTTTGTAATTTCCCATTTACATAATTAACTTCTTACAAATGTTTTTAAGATCATGAAGGTTCGTAAATATGCTATTCTAAACATTCTTAACACTTACATAGTTTCTCTTCTGTGAACAAATAACTTTTCAATTCATAAATATTACCTTGAAACCAAAGAATAGTCTGAAAGCGTTCCATTTAATCCAATGGTAGAGTCAAAGTAGTAGAAACTTGCAAACATTATGTTTCTTCTTCATTTTTTAAATCTTATATATTTATCGGTTATAAGTATGCAATACACGGAGACCGATTGACAATATGCTTCATACTTAATATTAGGATTAGTATTCATGAATTATCCCTATCATTTTATTGCCATTTTCTGTATGAGTAATTTGACTTTGAATATCATTGGTCTCTTGTGGCATACTCTTACATTGTGACTGTATTATACAGTTCAGGCAGCGAGGACATATTGCTACGGCATGGGAATTTTGCTTTCTTCAGTACCGCTAGAAACAGCATCGTTTTTGTGAATTTGAATGTCAACATCTCATCAAGACAGTTTATGAGAAAGAACATTTTAAGATGAATATTATGAAGAAAAAGACGCAATTACTTTTAAAACTAGAAAAGCTTAAAATCGGTTTTACCATAAAATCATGTGTTGTTATCATTATGCATTGTGATTTAAATATGTTGTTATTGATTTATTCTAACAGAACGAATTCGATAAAAAACATTTAAATCAAAGACTTAGTTGCACATCTTTAATTTTAATTAAAGCGCTTTCTATATCTATCTATGTTTCGGTCCCTTTTGGTCACAAAGCTCAACTAATTTTTAGGAACTGATATTCCTTTGTTTCCAATATTTTTTGCTGTCGGAGCGTTCCTGGTGAATATTAATCCAAAGAAGCGCTTCGGAAGCAAGAAATATACAAAGGGATAGATATCAGTATCTAAACATATTTCATATAAAATCCTAGTCTTATTTTTCGTTATTGAGTAAATGTATTTTTCAAACTTTTAAATCAATGACCGACCTTTTAAATGGAATCTCCCTGTATTCTAACAAAACCTGGTTGTCAAAACCAGAATAGTTACCTGAAATTACATTTTGGTATAAAGTTATAGACTTCCATCTCATTTTCTACAACTTACATACATTTTCTTCATCATAAAATCGGAGGAAAATTCTGAATCCATTATCCCTGCTTGAGAATGAATCAGTG